>CM067374.1:97958336-99366035 GCA_034401795.1 Chaetoderma sp. LZ-2023a | reverse complement strand
ATACCATCTTCAATGCAACACAAGGCAACACCATCTACAGAATTGAAAAAACCGTCAGCCAAGTACAGTCTTTGGCCTTGTTGGAATTGACATCTCACATTAAGCTGAACAGATCAACGGTGCATAATTGTCAACCTGTGAGCAAGTGTTGCACTGCTTAAGGTTTCATATCGAGAATGGGAGAAGCTGTAACAGATTAAAATGGCAAGCTGCCAAACGTGTATTGGCTCAGCTGACACTCTCTTGTCAGAGCTAATCCCAATATACCAATGATTTCAGACCACAAGTGATGTGAGAAAATGCTGAATCTACTTGCGGAGAATTTGAAGACCGTGGCTATTCCATCTTAATGGCAAACTATCGAAGCATCAGTAATAACGATCAAGCATTTATGGAGAGAAAGTTGGCAGAGACCTTCCAGCTAATGCTGAATAACTGGAAAAGAAACCTGAGAACAAAGTATTCTTGCACTCAGTGACAAGTGACCGTTTAGCAATATTTGGTAGACAATGCATGGTACTTTCAGCAAAGGTCAAACAACGATGATTGAACAGGAGGTTGCGGACCGACAAAAACTACTTGGTGTTCAATGCTATCAGCCTGGAACAGACCAATCTACAGGCGGCATAATTGCAAACCTGACACCTGAACTGCTTGAAGATTCGCATTGCTCAGACAGCATCGTCCACATGACATTTGCTACTGCTACATCAAACACAGAGCATGTGACATGTGTGATGATTCAGTAGAAACATGATCGAGCGATACTCTGGACAGGGTGTTGTGACCACATTGGTGAAATAATTTTGTATCATGTTTTCGATGATGAAAAAGTTTAATTCTCAAAATCACCTGATGTTACATTGTTTACTCGATTTCAGTCTAATTATGAACTTTTGCCCTACGGCAGTTTCCAGCAATTTAGTTTGATCAAGTTTCTCTGGGCTTACTGAATAAATGCAAGGCCACTGTTCTTCAACTCGCTACAATAGAGATGAAGCTTCGTGGAAATAACTACAAATAGTTTGTGAAACTCTGTTCTCTATTTGGATGATAAAACTAATACTCAGCTATTTGTATTCAAGCGACCTAGCGCTGATGGCAAAACTGCTCTATTCATTCAAAAATGTATGTTTGACAAGTGTAAAAGCCACATCAAGGAACTCCTGAAGTACACAATCACATCACAAAAGCTGGCAAAAAGGTGATTTTGTGTCATTAATCACGTACGTCCACAGCAATTTGTGGATGACGTGCACATCAGCAGTTGATGCCCCATGGAATGATCTCCAGTTGTTCTATCTTCTGCTCTAATATCCGACTGTAAATCTGCTCATCTCAAACAGTGATGTTATTGAATTTC
Source organism: Chaetoderma sp. LZ-2023a (assembly GCA_034401795.1). Lineage (NCBI taxonomy): Eukaryota > Metazoa > Mollusca > Caudofoveata > Chaetodermatida > Chaetodermatidae > Chaetoderma > Chaetoderma sp. LZ-2023a. The sequence goes on along the minus strand of CM067374.1, from coordinate 99,364,672 downwards.
AGCATCATCTGTGGTTTCTCACAGTAGAGATGGTGCCACCTGCCAGTGAACAAACACATGTAGTTGAGAAACCTGGATTAGCAGTGAGACTGACTCTTGGTTGTTCTTCCATACTCTACAACTTGATCCCTTGTTACTGGCAGAGGATATGCAGGACCAGCTTCAAACTCCATCATATATCATGTCTGCAGACTACATTCGTTTGCTGAACATTGTAAATAAGTGTGCTTATCGAGTAGTCAAACTCAGTTCTGATATCCTAGAATCTGCCAGAAGTGAAGAACACTTTCAGATCGCCGAAAGGGTTACGAATCCAACATGCCGCACTGTGGTACTTAGTTACATACATGTATACTTACTTGTTGTTTCAATTATGAATTACCTATGGCTGTCCTGTCATATCACTGCGGAATCATTCAATGTGTTTACCAATTTTGCATATACATACAAAGGAAAGTAAATTGATCGGTCGATGACGCATCATCACAAATCCCCACGTTCACCGCTTTGAACATTTGACACACCCCACAACCCACCCCCATCTTGGAGCCAAATGTAAATGTCCTTTTGCACTCCGCAATCATATGGGTAACTCACATACCAAATTTGGTTGAATTTCGTACAATAGTGTCAGAGGAGTTGCATTACAATCAATTTCATGACCTTTTAATCCCATCTCACACCCCGGGGAGAGGGGGGGGGGGGGCGGGAGGCGGGGGGGGGGGCCAAATCTAAATGTGCTCATCCACTCCACATTGATATGGGAAACTATCTAATTAAATTTGGTTGAATTCCGTCCAACAGTGTCAGAGGAGTTGCATTACAATCAATTTCATTAACTTTTGACCCCATCCCCCACCGCTGGGAGTGGGTCAAATATAAATGTGCTCATCTACGCCACGTTGATATGGGTAACTCACATACCATATTTGGTTGAATTCCGTCCAAGGGTTTCGGAGGAGATGCGTTAAATCAATTTCCGCAGGTTAAAATTTGACTTTTTGACGCCTCCCGCCGCCTCCTGTGGGGGAGGGGGGTGGGGGGGGGGGGTGCGGGGCGAAGCTAAATGTAAATGGCCTCATGCACTCCACAATCATATGGGTAACTCAGATATCAAATTTAGTTCAGTTCTGTTTAACGATTTCAGAGGAGTTGCATGACAATCAATTTCATGACCTTTTAACCCCATCCCCACCCCTCGGGGCGGGGCCAACTGTAAATGTGCTGATCCACTCCACATTGATATGGGTAACTGACATACTAAATTCTGTTGAATTCCGTTCATCAGTGTCAGAGGAGTTGCATTACCCAGGGGTGGGGGCCAAATGTAAATATGCTCATGTACTCCACATTGATATGGATAGCCCACAGACAAAATTTGGTTGAATTCTGTCCAGCGGTTTCGGAGGAGATTACAATCAATTTCCGCAGGTTAAAATTTGACCTTTTGACCTTCTCCCACCCCCTGGGGGCGGAGCCAAATCTAAATGGTCTCTTGCACTCCGCAATCATATGGGTAACTCAGATATCAAATTTGGTTGAGTTCCGTCTAACGATTTCAGAGGAGTTGCATTACAACTGATTTGACCTTTTGACCCCTGCCACGATCCAATGGAGACGGAGCCAACTCTAAATATAGTCTTGCAAAGCGGAATCATATGGCTAACCCACATACCAAATTTGATTCAATTTCACCTAATGGTTTGTGAGGAGATAGCTTATGATCATGTCGATAGTCACTTACAGGACTGGCGGTATGACCAGCGAAGGAAAAGAAGAAGAAGGAGATAGCGTGACGGACGGACAGACAGACGGACAGACGGACGGAGGCGATTACAATATCCCTGACGGTTTTTTTAAACGTGGGGATAACAATATAAATTCTCCAGGATGACTACACGTACCTGTAGTAGGGGTTTACGACCAAATACATACATTTGCAGCCGTACGTAATCAAAATTGACTAGCCATACGGCATGAAGGGTGCGAGGAGTTGCATTTGTACCGCAGACTAAAAAATAAGAGATCTGGAATGCTTGATTCTTATTGGTAGATGTTTTCTGCCAATAAAAGACAAAATACTTAACGAAGCATGGTGCAATTTTGTATACAGTAATCAGAGCCAGCATTAGAATGGACACTATTGAATTCCAGTTAAATCTGATATGCCCTTCCATAGTTTCGAGTGACTAGATCGCCAAAACATGTAATTTCCAGTATTTAACATATTCGAACTTGTCGTGGACCACATAGATAAAATAGAAAAATGAAATTTTTTTGCAAGAATGTTATTGACTGCCACCCTAACAAACAAAATTAGGGACAAACATGGGGTATACAATTTTCAAAAACATGGGGCGTGTGATGCACCCTAACTGCCATAGGAAATGCCATTTTGATAGAGTTTACAGTAATGAGATTATAACTCATTGATGATGAAGTTTGAATACATCATACAGCTGTAGCCATGCCTTCTTCTATGGCCCTGTTTCTTATTTTCAGCCAGAGTCCTTGGCTCACGCAGATTGTTCTTGGTTCTACGTGTACCTAGTCCTGCATTTTTCATTTTTTCAATCTGGCTGGAGTGATGGTGGCTGAAATAAGATTAGTGACAGGTGTTCCTTGGTTTATTCAGCTGTTGTGCCATAACCAAATAATTATTATTAATAATCAATGTAATTGTTACACATTTGCAAGGAAAAGTAATCTCGATTAAGATTGTTGTTATAAATGCAGTTATACAATTTTATTGCTGAAAGATTTTAAAGGATAGTTCGAGTAATGTCAGCTGTCATTGTTTATAGATGCAAACGCACTTACAAAGTGGATGGAGCTGATCTGGACATGATCGAATAGCATAAGGGGCGAAGCAACACGTTGTCATCCTTGACGTGGTAACGTTATGTTACCACACATGTTTGCTGTCGGCCGCTTCCATCTATTAGAACCACATTAGCTCGTCTGTCATAGACATACGGTGTGATCGGTTAACTACGTGAACATACATTATGAATACATTTCACAAAAGGAATTGCCCATAATCCAGCACAACTCCACAGCCATCTTAATTGATAAGCGCAGTCTCTCAGTCAGTCATATGACGTCATAATCATTAATCAACTACGCCACATGTAGGCTGACGTCATAATCAATTACGTGATGAATAACGCGATTTAATCCGTTATAAACGCTTAATAGTCCCACTATTTAAGAAACATGCTGTTGACTATTTTGAAACTAATTTGACTGGGCGCCGCCAATTAGCTTCAAAATATTTAGCAGCTTAGCTGAAGTTTTCTGAAATTAAGAGAGCATGGATCGATCGATCCCAACAAGGGCAAAGCGTATGTGGAGCGTATCTAGAGATGGGCGGGGCATAGCTAAGACGGGATTCCTCCATTGACAGCATTCACAAGCAAGAAAAAACCTGGATGTACTTCACGTTATGACAGAAGAGAAAACATGCTTATCACATGGATCGACTGAGACCATTTTACACCAACCCTTACATGTCACAAGGATAATATTACCCAAACTGGTGAGACGGGAGATGAACGTGACACGAGTCATCATCCACAAAACCGTTTTAACCAGGTCCAGCACCAAAACCAGCAGACTTTCACTTTAGACTCGCAACATGTGATGTAACCAGGATCTAGTTAGAGCTGGCAAGAATCTATGGAGTAGAAGCAGCTTGCGCCTCGGAAGTTTGATTAACCATTTAACATTCATATCAGCCAGAAACGGCTTCTGCAGTGGTCTTGAGAGATGTTTATATGCAGACCAAGAGATTATTATTTTAATTTCCCACTGGAATGACTGGCTCGATAACCGACTCAGTCATTCCAGTGGTAAAAATTTCAAAAATAGTCTTCTCTTGGTCTGCAAATGGACATTTTATGAGAAAATTAAAATTTTCCTGACCAAATTCGAGGGTTAAATGGTTAAACTTGCGAGGAACGCCAAGACGGCAATGGCCATAGCCTTTTGGGATAGCAAAGCCATAATCCGCATTGACTAGCCTGATAACGTCTGTTACAGGTCCAGTATACGATTCGTACAACTGGCTGACTATTCCAGCTTTATGATGGACTGTTTCTGTCAACTACGATTGTGACGTCAACATACATGTGACGTTATTGATTATAAAGTCATATACTTGCTCGACAGATTCGATTCATCCATTGAATGCACCAACTCACACTCCTTAGTCATATTACAATGGTTACCGTGAATGAATGTGGATATGTAATTTTACCTCACCATCCTCCACACACACGCACACACTCACTCACTCACTCACGCACGCACGCACGCACGCACGCACGCACGCACGCACGCATACATACACGCACGCGCGCGACACACCATAGTAGCCAGCCGTGGTTCATAGTCACTATCACCTGTTTTCAATTTTGAAACCGTCTCCAACCGAGGCATTCCTGACCAACAGAATAATCGACTAGATCCATTTTCGAGAAAACACTTACTACGGCATTTTGGGTTGGAATGTGGTGTAAAATGGTGTTTATATTATTTTATTCCGAATATGTTGCATACCAAACTCTATCAAACGTTTTTCGCCATCAAAATGTGAAAAAAATGAGCCAAAGTAACAATAATTCTCCACAACCTCTGACACAATTGGGGTAGAATGATAATGTAAAACTTTTTTCTGACATTTTATGCCCCCAATAAAGCAATAAAAGCAAATATAAATGTGTACACTCAAGTCTTCTATGTCTTATATGATCGGTCATGGCCAGTCACTTTTCAAGATGGCGGCCATATACAAATGGATAGTGCATGTTCTAACCGACCTTGGAATTGACTGATGGCAACATACGACTTATTTTTGGTATGTTAGTCGTACATCTATCCAATGAAAGCATTCCTAAATGTATAGGATATAGACATTTAGTCTTTAGAGAAATGGTCAAGTTATTCTCCAAGATGGTGGCCTTATAGAAAGACGCAAACGTATCTTTCGACCTGTTTCACACATCCAAATGTAGGACAAACTAAGTTTTTTATTACACCTTCTGTATGATTTCACCAGGCACACATCAACATGTTTTAGTCGCAAGTGGCTAAACACTTCATTGAGACTAACTGGTCATGTTATGGCTCGTCTACATCAAAGTGCATACAATCAGCTGTACGTTTGTAAACACCAGTGCTAGGCAGTCTAGATTTTCTGCACTCGCACTTTTGAGACGAGTACCTAGTGGCGCATTAATAGGTGATCAGCCAGCTGCAGACACGATGCAGGAGCAGGTGGAAGAGATCACAGCGCTGGCCTCAATTCATCATCCTTAAGCTTACATCCCATTACTGAGGCAGGACGAGGTTTGGCCATAGATTTGTGGCTTCAAGTCAACTAAGACGTTAGTAGTATGCCTTCTGAATGTGGTGCCTCATAGCATCTCTCGTTGGCGTAGGTGGTTGGTTGTGTTTGAACTTTATGGCGTAATACTTCATACAATATCAATCTTACTTTGTCTGTTGTGGTAACATCAGGAACATTAAATCATTTAATGACTCGGCATTGGTAATTGTTTCCTCATTAAATGATTCTCACCCAAGGCCCTGGAGAAATTCTTTGTGACCGATAAAGATTGAGGGCTTTTTCTTGCTGTGACCAGCCAGGTGTGACGTTCTCACAACCTGTTAGCGCATAGAATGGCAGAGTTTGTGCAGCTGCATGATCTAAGCTATGTGCATCAATTACCTCTCTCACGGGCACACACCTTGGCTTCTTGTGCATCCCTGCCCTTAGCTACATATGTTTGCACTCTATTGTTCCACAATGTACCATGCACAACAAAAAGTATCTGATTCCCGCGCAGCAACCACAATGGTGTCAGAACCTCCTTTGAAACAGTGAAACACAATTTGAATATCTGCCTCCTTGTGGCAACCTTCAGGTTGTTGTGTCTGGGTTGTTACTTGGAACTTGCAACTTTTGTTGCCTCCGTGAATCTATGTTGGTCTTGTCTGATGACGAATGGACCTTTCCAGTTTTAGCTATGCCCCCTCCCCCCCCATCTCTATCTAAGCCACCCTCACCCCGCTCGTGTTGGGATCGATCGATTCTGTACTCCCTGACTATCGATTTCCAGAAAGCTATGCAGTTAAGCTGTTGAATATTTTGAAACTAATTTGACTGGGTGCTGTTGCTTCCTATTCAACAGCATGTTTATTAAATAGCAAAGATATACAATTCGTACAACGTAGCGGACTATTCCGCGTTAAATACGAACTATTTCGTATCATTCATGACGTCATGATTATGACATTAGCATGCACGTCACTTAGTTGATTATGACGTCATATGATGAGTAACTCATCTGATAAAAGTCTGGCTAAATAACCATTGTTGATTCCAGTTGTGTGGTAAAGAACACCCAATGCTTCTATCCTTCTGCGAATATGTGCTCCTCGCCGTTGTCGTGTTCTAGTTCCTGATTTGATTAAAACCGGGTCATATCTATCAAAGAGTGCGTCTATGTGACTATTTTTGGAAACAGATTGGTATAATGACTGCACGAACGCTTCTTCCAAATTCCAAAATGTACTTGTATTGTGTGGTTTCATCAATGCAGGAACAAGTGTCTGTCTGTCAACAATGAGCATTGGAGTGGCAGTGATTTCTATTGTTATTGGACAATACATACATCCTTTGTTAATTCTTCCATGAGCACAGGTTTGGGTCCTGTACGGAGACTTCCATCCATCTCTGCTAGTTAGACAGCGACCGGAAGGAGCTCATGCTTCAGCAGATCATCTAAGTCTACCCTCATGTCACCCTCGTAAGTTTGAACCAAATTTTCCAACAAAAATGAAGTTTAAAATTTAGGGGTAGGGGTTAGAAATATGGCGGTGTCTTGACCAATTATTAACATTAAGGGATCAGTCGCAGTCGATTGATAGCGATCACCTTTCAAACCGTACCAAATGTGAGAGGATAAATCTACAATTCATGTTTTATAGGTGATAACGTCTATTGACTGAAGCGAAAAAATACGATCAAGAGGTCAGTGTGTGGTGGTATTTTACGACCTGTCGTGCTTATCGTCGTTAAAAACGTTCACAAATCGCCTTTATAGATACCCATATATATTGTGGTTATCAGAGTGTTTAAATTGTGGTAATATGTTGAGTGGCCATTGAGATATAACAAATTTACGTCTTACGCCATCATGGAAACTGGGCATGACATTAGCATAACAAAAATTGAAAAGGAATGGATCCTATACATTTAAGATTGTCTTCAATCGATTTATAGATGCTATGAAGTCAGAAAAGTCTTACATTATCATTCTAATCCCAATGTACCGTTACAAGTTTATCCATGCCTTAGGCAGCAACAGCGCCAAGTCAAATTAGCTTCAAAATATTCAACAGCTTACATGTACAGTCTTTTGGAAATTGATAGTCAGTGAGTTCAGAGGTCAATCGATCCCAACATGAGCGATGTGTGGGTGGAGCTTAGATAAAGATGGGCGGGGCATAGCTAAAACTGGAAAGGTCTATTGTGTCGGAAGTTATGAAAGATAATAAATTTGGCGGACATTAACAAATATTTTGAGGGTGAAAACGCAAAATAGAGTTTGGCATACAGCATATTAGGAATCAACAGGTCAAAATTTTATTTAAAAACCGTTGTATACCATATTATAATCAGAATGCCGTAACAACTATTTTCCAGACATCTTTTCTGGATTTGTCTGGAAGCATTCAAGAGATCTGACGGCCTGTTGCTCACCTGGAACATTGGAATTTAAAATGTTTTGTTTGCTGGAAGCCACTGGTGCATAGGCATCAAGGTTTGTCAAACAAATTTTATGTTTAAAGATATGCAACATATTTTGAAATATTAAATTGATATTCTAGGATTTTACATGTACACATTCTGAATAGAAGTTCTGAAGCCTACGACCAGAGGATACTTCCAGCAAAATTTGACTAAAATCAGCCAAGTGGTATATGAGGATTACAGGATTTGCAGAAGATTTTGGGAAATCCCAGATGGCCAACTAAACAATTCACTAATCACAATCAAGTTTCGTTGAAAGGGGGTCGTTGAGTAAGGAGTAACATTTTCGGAAAATTATCGGAAAAGCTTACATGACCGTGGTAAAAATTTAACAATCAAAATCCTGAAGCCCACTGCTATAGGACCCCTCTAAACAAATGTGTTTAAAATCCGCCAAGCGGTATAGGTAGAGATTGTGCTGTCTTAAAGCAAAAGTTGATTGACGATAGATGGATGGACGACAGATGGACAGACGACCGATGTTTGCCACAGCATCTAGAGCAGACCACGTTAAGGTCCATCTACCCAAATTTGGTTGAAATCTATCAAAAGGTTAAGGTGATATGTTTTAACAATTTTCGTTAAATTATTCATAAAATCTAAGATTTTCACCTATAAAATTTCTGAAAACAAGTTCTGGGGCATAGCACTATAGAACCTTACAGCAAAATTTTAACATTTCTGGTAAATTTTCCGTAAAATCTAAAATTTTCGCCCAAAAAATGACCGATCAAAATTTTGAATAGAGGTTTCGGACCTTGGTATGATAGAATGCTTCCAGACAAATTTGGTTGAATTCCATCAAGCGGCTGAGGAAGAGATGCGTTTTGACAATTTCCAGTAAATTTATCATAAAATCTAAGATTTTCACCAAAAGATTTACCAATAAAAATTCTGAAGAGGTTTTGGAGCCTAGTACCATAAAATTCATCCAGATAAATTTGGTTGAAATCCATCAAGCTGTTAAACAGATGCGTTTTGACAATTTCCAGTAAATTCATCATAAAATCTCAGATTTTCACCCAAAAAATCTACCAATTCAAATTCTGATTAGACTTTCTATAGCCTAATATCATAGAATACATAATGCCATTCTGGCCAGGTGAGCTAAGAAATGCGTCTAGCTGAAGGAATACTATGTGGAAGAAACTGGTTAAAAATGTTGCCACCCGTCACACACTAACATGCCGATTAAACATCCATTAATCATCAGTATGATGTATTATGTGTACTGTTGTCATGCTTGGTTGTAAAGACATTGCTGCTTCCACGATGATGGGTGCTAACTTAATATAGAAAGAGATGCTACATATTGCTAGCCTACTATTAGCTCTGTACGTGTAACGTCTACATGTTGTCTATAATAATAACACCCCACACCCCCTCCCCTACCCCTCCCCCAGCCGGATTAAGGCAATGGCTAACGGGGCTACAGTCCCAGGGCCTCGAAAAATAAGACGCCCGAAAATAAAGAACAATGATCGCATTTATCCATTTGAACCTGTAATCCCAATGCCACACTTTATACGTAAGCTGTTGAATATTTTAAACCAATTTGATTGGAAGCTGGTGCTGCCTAGTGCTGCCTTAGGCAGAGCCAGCTTCCAGTCAAATTAGTTTCAAAATATTCAACAGCATTTGCACACATGCATAACGAATGTAGTAGTAGTAGTAGTAGTAGTAGTAGCAGTAGCAGTAGCAGTAGCGGCAGCGGCAGCAGCAGCAGCCAGATTCCTTTCTTTACACACCTGATAAGGGCCCCCCATTAGGCCTGGGCCCCAAACAGGCGTACTCCGGCTCTGACAGTGTAGGGACGCAAGTGTACACTGTGGTCTACTGCCGGCACACTACTCGCTATTGTCTTTAAAACAATGAACAGTTTAATGAGGACCAATGTTTATATCACACTAATTTGCTTTTTAATATTGCGATACTGTTGGCTCGTGAGTCACGCCATGTTGTCCGACTAAAGATTGTAACAATAGGAGGGAGCGTATGTACCAAGGCGATCAGTCGATGGTTTTTTTTGATTGGTTGACAAGTAAATTATGTCGGCCTTCATAGACTGCGCAAACGCATCAACATTTAGGTTTTAGCCCTTTAATGACGAAATCTGGTCAAGCAAATCAAATTATTTGCTTATTGAATGCCAATTTTCAGGCCAAAAGAGGACTATTTTTTAAAAGTTACCACTGGAATGACTGGCTCTATTATCGAGCCAGTCATTCCAGTGGTAAATTTTCAAAAGGTTTTCTCTTGGCCTGCAAATGCACATTCCTTGCGACCACCGCAGAGGCTTTGTCATGAAAGGGTTAAAGAAAACGGCTTTCCTTGGAGGCAAGACAATTTTTTTTATGGCATACACTTCCAGTCTAAAGCATACCGTTACATTGAATAGACAGCATACAGTGAGATGGATTTTCGCTTAACTGTTTAAAAATCTTAGGGAGAACTATGCCACACGATGAGCGTATCCAATCCGAGTTGTCTGGGAGCTATACCAGCGTGTGTAAAGAGAAAATATGTTATGCTATGTTATTGTAGCCTGCACGAAGTTCACCATTTTCCGAACTAAAAAAGGGCAAGACACAGTTGAAGAAAATTGATTACAGTTGAAAGAAGTTTGCACTCCTTTCGGCTGCTGAAATCAGTCACTCATAATCAGCTGCATGCTGGCCGATCTGTCTGTCAAATGATCTACTTTTATACAAGTGAGAAGTGGCAGCTGCTAAGACTTGTTCTTGTTTAATTTGAAAGAATTGCGTCAGCAGTTAAGTTCTCATAGATATGTTTTATTTACTTGTCCACCAATGGACCTTTCCGGTTTTAGCTATGCCCCGCCCATCTCTAGCTAAGCACCACCCACACCTTGCTCGTGTTGGGATCGATCGATCTCTGAACACCCTGACTATCAATTTCTAAAAAACCTTCACAGGTAAGCTTTTGAATAATTTGAAACTAATCGCCCAATCCAAATTAGTTTCAAAATATTCAACAACATGTTTATTAAATAACAAAGATTTACAAAGACATACAATTCATACACCGTGTCGGACTGTTTTAGATTTGATGACGGTCTATATGGAACCCTTTGTGACGTAATGATTGTGACGTCATCATACACGCGTTATACGAGGTCAGATGATGGATGAATACTTTGGAAATATGAATTGTTTTGAGCGAGGAGTAAGTCACTTTGGTATTTGCGAAATATAAATGTTGATAAGACTTAGTGATATGAACTATAACCATTTAATGCCATTATTTATACTGGCAAAACACCTGACGAAATGCCACACGAAAGTCAGAGTTGAATGAAAAATACAAGTATGGATTAACAAATGAGTTTGCGTAGGTCAGCCAGTACGCGACACTGTAAACTGTGTCTGGTACGCATGAATTGCAAAAGGCCAGTATTGGAAAACACACCTTCCAGGGAATAAGACAAACCCCATATACAGCAATCAGAATGACTAGGGTACGGATGACGCGACGATTCTGATCGCTAACTTTGCTAAGCTCTTTAGATGACACTGTCTCAAGCTCACGAATAGATGTTTTGGTGTTCAACAAGTCATCATCATTGACATCTTGTGTGCTCGTTCTCCCTATGTGCTTAACTTCTGCATCTGGATATAGTTCAGCAGTCGTGACGTCTACTTCTGGTATCTGTCTCTCCTGGAGAGTACGAACTAACAATATTGCCAAAGTAATCATAAAAACATCTGTAATAAAGTAATAGAGCAATACTGATGTAAGTGCATAATATTTATTTGGTGCATAGTAGCACTGATCAAGAACCATGGTACCATCTACTGCTTTCAGAACACGAGTCACAAGAACAGCTGGTGTCCAGAATACAAAGGTACCGACCCAGAGGCAAATACAAATAATCGTGGCACGCCCTCGGGTGAAAGTGGATCTGTATTTTAATGGTTGTGAAACGGATTGCAGTCGGTCATATGCAATCGCACTCAAGTGGAGCTGAGACGTAGTGCAGACAACATAATCAAAGATTATGAAGAGCGTACATGGAACATTTCCAAGTGGCCAGTATCCGAAGTATGTGTAAATGACCATTAATGGCATTACGAGCAAACCAACACAGAAATCAGCAAATGCCAATGATACAATATAAACACTGTAATTTGTCTTCCTCAAGTTGGTCGATTTTTTCACTGAAAGAATAATGACAAAGTTACCTCCAAGAGTAAGCACACTGAGAAGAATCACTCCCATGACCGCCACATACCTACCGATTACATCCTTTGTTGATGGCAAAGCACTTTTGTTCCGAAATGTCTCAGTGAGAACGTTGAAATACCAGCTCTCATTATTACCATAAAATTGTTCATGGTAGTTAATAATCACATCTAGAGTGGCTCCGTTCTGGTTAAGATTCTCCATTAGGCACGCATTCAAAAACCTTTCTCGTATCATAAATTAAAATGCATTAACCTAAACATAGCCATACAGTATCCGAAACAGACTTTAAATTAGCGCATTCAATGGTTTTTGATACTGGATACTTCAATTTTAAACATTCACAACATTTACAAGAACGTTGGATTAAGATAATGATTTTCTCGTCAACATGAACACGGCCATGCAGTTATTACCGTTAAGGTTTATTTCCACGTTATAAGTAGCAGAATATAAACATTTTAAACTGATTTATAATATACGACTGTCAAGAAATAAGTTGCACATATATGGAACCAGAATTTATAAGAATCATTTATTACACATATGCCGTCTAAACCTTACAAACAAAGAATAATCATCTCATATACATGAGATAGATCATTATCCTTTGTTATCCCAATGCTGTGAGAATCGATGATCAAAGAAATGCAGTGTACGATATATATGCTCTATGGACAAAGCAAACTACCGCGTGCGTGCGTGCGTGCGTGTGTGTGCGTGGGTGATACAGAGTCCTGATAATTTACCGTTTAAATCACTGATATGTTCCTTTGATGGTGCATCCTGCAAAGGAAAGCACGGCTACAGCCCAAGGGCCCTGAAAAATAAGGGGCCAGCAAATCAAAAACAATTATCACATTTACCCCTTTTCAGCTTGTAATCCCAGTGCCAGTCATGATATACGTAAGCTGTAGAATATTTTTAACCAATTTGATTGGAAGCTGATGGTGCCAGTAGTAGTAGTAGTAGTAGTAGTAGTAGTAGTAGTAGTAGTAGTAGCAGCAGCAACAACAGCGGCGGCGGCTTAGCTAGCTTATGACAAACGGTACAAATCACCACATTAGAAGGCAATATCTGTAAATATGAGGAGAACGTGACACCCAAATATTAGCTTTCCCCATTAGCTCGAATACTTACGAATAGTAGGGCAGATATGTGAAAAAGATGTTCCATTCTGGCAGAAAGCATGAAATTTGGCAGATAGGTGGTTTAAGGTATCCTGATCATAATTAGATGCGGTGCCACGTGATTTTACTAAGGGAACCTATTAAAAATGGCGGATTAAAAATGGCCGCCTTCCCAGCGGAAAATCCGCATAACCCATTACTCGAGCCCTAAACGGAGTAGAGAGATGGGATTAATGTCAAATTAGGGGTTTCATGGGTCAATCGTTATAATTCTACCCACTACAATACTCTAAATATGTAAATATCAATCCTTCCATAGCGACTACCTGTGTTTGATATCAAAAGACGATGGCTCTTTAAGATGTGTTATCTAAAAGATCCAGCTCTTGAGAACAAAAGCAACATAGCATCTAGAAATGGTTGATTTCTTAATATCGAACCAAGTAATGGTCGTTATAGGTACGTTCAATTATCCTATTAGAGTATGCAAGGCTATACATGATGCTGTTGATTGTTGAATCATGATTCACAGACGTCACACGCCCTGTGCACCGCATGAGCACAACTGAGTACACGGTAAGTAGGATTAATAGCATTTGCATCTGCCAGCGCAATTACTTTTGCAAGCACATTTCACGAGTTCCCGGAATGCCTTAGATGCGTCCGCAAGCAAACTCCATTGCGGTGACCAAGTGTCTCCATCTCTGACCCAACCCCAGTCAGCTGGCGATGGCGTTTTTGCATTTGCGTGGAGTGATGGCCCCAAAGATAACCTGCCTGGAACGCAGCACGTTTGGTGTGTTGCTGCAAAGCTGCACTGGTCGGAGGAATGTTTTCCTAGCTGCCTGTTGCCAAAAGCGAAAAGCCGTTTTCGTGCCTCATTAACCTTTGACAATGGTGATGCGCGTTTGTACAGTAGTACGACAAACCTCTCCAGCGTTTCCATGTCATTGTCACACAGAGACGCCAGGGCATCAGACAGTCTCCTAAATAGTGACTTGAATAGATTTGAAGTCCTCCAAACGTCCCATGCTGTCTTCTAGCCAATCCCACAAATGCAGACACAGTGTCAAACCCAGAGAAAGCATGCATAAATAGCAGTCCATGTGACGTTTCTGCACCCAAAACTGTTGCAATGCCACGAACTGATACATAGTGGAAGGTCTTCCCATGGCCAAATGCGACCCAGAGATCACACCCATGAAGAAAGTTTGTTGTCCGTATGGCTAGGACTACGACGTCTGTATCTGTAGCATGAATCATTATTGTTCGATAACCTTGGTGATATGCATGGAAGGCGTGGAGCAACATTCTACCATCTGCTTCATCTTGCAAGCATGACGCGAGTTGTGAGACGTCATGCTCTGGTCTCATCAGCACGTTTCCTCACATGTTGTGACGAGTATCTTTCCTTCTGGTAGCTCGAATGGCTCCAATGTATGATCGAGAAAGGTGAAGAGGCCTGTTTTGTTTGCATCAACTCGTAGGAAAGTTTTCCAATTTTGAGGGAGTCTTGTACTCGATGCAACACGAAGAGCTTCACCATGTCCCCGTAATTCTCTAGCGTGTGTCTTCAAGCTTCCCACCTTATACACGTCCCATACAAGATCCAATCTTTTAACCGTCTGTAGTTGTCTAGCAATGTGTGGGAGGAAGACGTGCTCTGCAAAATCTCCAAATGTGTTCACAATCACGTTTGATTTCTTGGGATCTAGATTATGCATCATAGCTGCTCCGTCAATGATCTTCACTTCAACCTCTGGACAATCAGCTGCACGAGCTACTAATGCTTCCAAACATCTCATCAGATCTGATTTGCTGCCTTGGCGCATTGCGTTGCTCTCAGCAAGTGATGGGGGCCATGGATGATTATCATGCTCAAAGAATGAATCAAGGAAATGTAAAGTCTAGAGAATAACTGCACATCTCTCTTCATTCCAACAAGCTTCTTGTTGGTCCTGGTACTCTTCCTCTGTTTTGATTTGAACAATGCCAAATTGTTCTTTTGGATTGGGTCATATACCGATTTTGATGACACAGATAGTCGCTCTGCGACGAATGCGTGGGACTGTCTGATGCCTAGTTCTTCTGCTGTTCGGATCGCATTCACTACAGCCTCGGACATAATGACTTTGGTATCTAGTCACTAAGTCAAAACTTGTTTCTAAAATGTTCCGCCCGGAACATGTGTGTACAAACGTTCAGCAATAATGCTACTAATTTACAAATGTTACAACAACGACGACGACGACGACGACGACGACGACCACCACTACAACAACAACAATAATAATGATAACAATAATTTATATTTTTTCAGCATGTTTATCTATTTAGAGTATTGTAATGGGTAAAATCATAACCAGTGACCCAAGAAACCCTTATTTTGACTTCAATTCCAGGCCACTACTCCATCTAGAACTTGAGTAATGCAGATTTTCCGCTGGGAAGGCGGACATTTTGAATCCGCCATTTTGAATGGGTTCCCTTGGTAGAATCACATGGCACAGCATCTAATTATGTTCAGCATACCTTAAACCACCTATATGCCAAATTTCATGCTTTCTGCCAGAATGGAACATCTTACCTCAAATTTGTTACATATCCGCCCCACTAGAATATTTTCAGGGGCAACAATGAAGACGCCTTTTACGGGCCGATCGTTCGTACTACTACACACCGCCCGTCCTGATAATTTACCGTTTAAATCACTGATATGTTCCATTGATGGTGCATCTAATGAGGTAGCCGCATCAATCCAGGGGTTGGTTTCACAAAGGGTAGTCAAGTACAGAATGGTAGTGAAGTACAGTCTCGATGCCAAATGCAACATTCTGATTGGTCTGCCTTCTTTGCGAAGGTTGTAATTTACATACATTTATGAAAAGTACCTGATGTTACGCCATCCAGGATTTTGCATTTAACATAGCTCTCTTGTTCTCCATGTTCTTGTAGAGTAATCAAGAATAATATTGAGGCTTGAGTGAGCAGCTGCCCCAAAAGTCGCATAAGAAGTGCGTTTGGTCAAGTTGAGTGCTGATTGATGATGATGATGATGATAATGATGATGATATACTGTATTCTGCGGCTGTAGTAGTAGTAGTAGTAGTAGTAGTAGTAGTAGTAGTAGTAGTAGTAGTAGTAGTAGTAGTAGTAGTAGTAGAAACATCCTACAGCTTCAATCAGTCCTTCGCGTTCAACCACTGTTTCTTGTGATCGGCTAGCTTCCTCAGGTTCAATCTTGAATTGAGCGTATCGAATTCTGTTTTCCTCATGTCGCTTTACAGTACGCTTACCAGATTTATGGAATGATGTCCTCTTCTGGCATTATATTTACTGGATCCAGTAAGGGCGAACTCCAAGGTTCTCTGTGTGAGTGTCTTCTGTCATCCTTAGCATATAGCCAAACAGACCATATTTACTGGGCGACCTTTACGGACACCAGCGATATATTACACATCTTGTTTAGTGCATCGTCTAGCCATCTGTGTCCAGTGATGGTGCAGAGTTGTTTGCGGTGTCCGGCATCAAGCTCGTCAAACTATTGCAGAGCAGTGAATCCATGATTTGGTTTCCCCTTTTTCCTTTATGTTGACTACATACCTCTCTTACCATTTTCACCAACATTGGAAGCTGCAGTCAGTGAAGCTCTTGATGCATACAGACTAGAAAGCGAACCATGGTATAAAAACAAAGATGACTATGGAAATCTCATTCTTCGAGTTGAAGGTTTTCACATGGAATTGGTATGTTAGGTTGCCTCATGAAGGATTCTGGTCTGATAGATATTTTTGTGAAGACAAAGATTCTTCTTCCTGGTACAGATAATAGTGATTAAAAGATATGGAAAACATCATGCGATGAACGTGCACACAGATTCACACGGCGGAATGCTCCTGAGCTTCGGGAAAGCCTTGAAGATTCGTGCATTGAAGAAGACAAAGAAGTAACCATAACCACTATCTTATAGAGAATGACATCTTCTTAAGACAACTTATAGATGGCATTGACAGACAATTATGAAAGCAAAACGTATACTGCTTGAATTTAATGAGTCCAGAAGAGAAATTCTAACCCACAGATTATGATTCATGTGTATAGAAATGGTGTAGATAGCATTACAGCTTCTTCCTGCAGAACAAGATGCCAACCGGCATGCACACCGTGATGCAACATCACACACGCTTCCAGTTATGGCAATTACTGGTCAGCATGAGTACGCTACACACGTATTTGGACAGACACAGATCTTGAATGTAGTCCAAACGTAAATGACAAAGGAACTAAAGCTTTAATGCAGGGGCAATCTATTTCATAACTGGCGCGCATAAGAGATGCCATTCACAACAGAAAGACGTACTGTTGTCAAAGAGATGCTAGACCAGTGGCAGTTGATTCCAATGATGTCAGAGAGCAACTTCTGACCGCAAAGACCATTGGAATGACCACTATCGAGAAGTAACTAGCAAACTGAAATAAAATGGGCATTGTGAAACTTCAAACCATTGTAACAATGCCAAAACGTCGAACAAACAAAACATCTCAAGCTATCTGTGCTATAGATAAACTTACAACTGATCTAAAAATGCTTAAGAGGCCTTTGCTGTCCAGACAGGAAGAATCAGAAGAGCAGATAATTCAGCTAGTCCAACATTAACTCCTTCCACATCTGCCCGGATTAGCAGAAGTCTCTGATTCTGGTGATGTTGTGTTGCGATTTGGAACAACGTCATCTCTTCTAAGTGTTTTCAGCAAGGGCTTAAGTTGAGGAATGATCTAGAAATTTACCTAGTTCATGAGAAGCCGGCAATTATGACTTTTCAACTTCAACTGCGTATATTGTGGACCTGATAGGAGTCAACAGATGTGAGCCAGTCAAAATGTGGCCTCTTCTTCAGCGCATCGTTTATTCTAGTCGAGAACAATGAAGAAATGTTCACATCATAGCAGATGTATGATGGAATCAGCGATACATGCATAAGCTTAGAAGATGCCAGAAGTTGTCACTGCAAGCGATTCAAATAACATTAGGCATTGTTCAAACTAAAAAAATGTTGTCTGACTCAGAGGCCCCCCCCAATCACTGGAAATACCTTTCGCTATGAAGTAGGTAGCAATTTTATTCAATGTCTTAATTTTTTTTATATATAATAAAAGATTAAAATAAATACCTAGCTGATGAGGAACTGTAAACATGTTTAGATTAATTAATGCACAACAAGCATCATTGATCCATCAGGCAACCATAGCTGTTGTCATAGACAAATGACAATGGTCCTTATCATTATTGACCAATGCGGCAATCATCCTTACTACTAATTAAACCTCAATTTGCCGATCTACCATGATCAGCAATATGTTAAAAATAACAGGGTGGGCAAGAACTTAAGTGTTTCTTGAGACCTGGAAAGAGCATGGGACCATGTGCCTACCCAATCAACTAACACTGTAGCTTGTTAGCCAACTACTCGACCGATTTAAGTTGATTGCCGTGGCAATTACCATAGCTGTTGCAATTGCTTAATTGAGCAGCAACCAATGGGACACACAAATGCTACGTTATGCCATGTACAAAACGGGTAATAACCAAATCTAATGATACAGATATTGTTGTCATCAGCACATTTTCTGCGAAAAACTTGCAGATTTGGAATTAGATGATCTGCACATAGAAATGATATGTACATTATATCCCAATCCACTAAAGGGAAAATGACAATTTTGTCTAAGTGCAGGAAATCTTTAAAAGACAAATTGGGCCCACTTTAGACATTAAGAATTTAATACCAGTATAATACAAGTGAGAGGTAGCCAATTATATGCTCTTGATATTGTATGGGAAACAACCAGGTGATTATTCTTCTGCAAACCAGCTTCGAGCAAACTGTTATGGCTGCCCTATGTACCTGTGTACCTACATCCTACAAATGATGCAAACATTGTCGGCATATTTTGAGAGCTGTATTGCAGACAGCAGTGTGGGTAAGAGCTGGCCAGGTAAAGCCACTTTTGCCCAGCTTATAGGAAATTGCCTAGAAATGTGACAACGCTGTAGCGCTTGTACATAGGAATTTTCTGATGATTGATTGAACACTTATCTAATTTGCCTAAGAGAGGGCACATCAACATTATGGTGCATATGTAGCTGCAACAGGTCAAACTTACATATGTAATGTTATACACGATGAATTGCTGATATTTAAGATTCCGTCTTGTCTGAAAATGTTCTTTAAGTAAGAAGTGTAAAATGTGAGATACTAATTGAGCAACTGACCAATAATTATAACTCGCAATTTATTTTGGCACATGCCTGATGACAAAATGTCATGGTTAAAAATGGTGAGGGCCGCTTAATTATTGGTATTTTGTGAATACGCTCGACCAGCAATATAGACTATCTTATAAACAACACACTAAGATTGCTCTCCATTATTCTGATTTCAATATTTTAAAATTACAATTGCTTTATTGTGCAAGTTTATAAGTTCATCATATTGGAAAGCCACTTTAATGGTTCAGAATTGGGAATGCCCCTTTAATGGTTATTTTGTGATTACTATTCGATATGGAATCCTGTATGTAAAGGAACTATAAATTGCCAATCCAAAGTTCACAAGCAGCATACATTAAAGCTGTTTTGTCATTGAACATTAAATTTCAAAATTTGTTTCATACTAATAGAGCAATGCCCATTTAATGTCAATTTAGAGCACTAGGTACTAAATTTATGTACACAAGAAATTCGTAAAATCGCCCTACAGCCGACGAACCAGGTTGACTCATACATGGATGACCATGAACTCCAGAATCACCATCCAGGGCATATGGACTCGCAAGGGTATGCATGGAATGAGCCATGGAAATAAATGAAATCTAGGATTTCTTTTTTCAAGAGAGTCGATACTTACCTTTAGGGATAATCTTTGATATATGCTAATCTATTTAACTGGCTCAATTTAATAGAGAAGTCAAAATAAACCTGCTCCTAATAGGCAGGTAGCCTAGCTGTCAGACTGGCACATGTGGGAAGCCGAGCCGTGCATCCGCGACGGATGCTCCAACACAACACCATGACAATGAATCATTTGCTACAATTCAACAACTGTGTAATAAGACAATTGCCTCTGTGCGGCTGGGTCGTTTTCGTGATGGTAAGTATTAAGCCTCTCGTGAAGAGAAATCCTAAAATTTCAGAGTAAAATTCCCATCACGAATACTCTTTGACATAACCAGAATTCGTAAGTGAATTCGGAGGGAGGCAGCCATGGTCACATGACCTGCTGGTTCATAAGAGTTATTTTGCTTTTGAATGCACAAAACAGCTTAAATCGCTGGAATAGCGACCAGGAAGTAAACAAATGATCAGCTGATACTAACGCTATTGCAAGATAGTAGCCACGCAAAATGTGCTCCCCTCCCCCTATTTAATAGAAAAGAGCATCAAATAGCTTCGAAATCCTAAGCACTCATTGTACGAGTGCCATAGTATTATAGGAAATTGACTAAATTTGTATATACTCGAGGAAAGACAGATATAAAACATGAACCATCACCAGATAAATAGTTACATAAATAACTAGTGAGACAAAACACAAACACAACAATGTAGAACTGACCTGTTATTTTCTGGTTGCAGACATCAGTCAGGATGTCGAAAGATGTGCAGCATGTCTGTGTGGGTGCTCCTTGACACGTAACACATGTGATCAATGTCCTTTATCTACAATATTTACAATTTTGTCAATATTTCAAAATCGCTAAAGCAAGAGTGTCACGTAGATAATGGTCAGTTAAACTCGACTCGCAGTGCTACTGGGCTACCGCCATACTGGGCTACTCGATGGAAACCACAGTGAATAGAGCCGTGGACGTCATTACGCCACAGATACCGAGTCTTGGACAAATCTACTTGCCTACTCGTTGCAGACTTGAATACATTTTAAAATCCACCTTGAAATGGTGTCCCTGGATGCCCTGCCATGGGGTTTAATATAGGATAACTATAGAGAACTGGGGACTGTCTGCCATTCTTCTGTACTTTCTTTGTAATGGATCAATTCCTGGACCGGACACCAGGCTTTCAAGCTTGGATCAAATCAGGGATTTTGCAAGTGTCCTGTGCGCTTTGAACGCTTCCTGTGCCTCGCTGAACATGGAAACGTGTTTACCCTAAGGCAGAGACATGTAGATATTGGCTTTCTCTGGACCATGTATACTCACCGACGGCTCTACCAGGCGTTCTGACTTTATGCATACTAGCCACTGGCATGCATCAAACCAATCCTCCTCGGCAGCCGCCTTTCACATTTTGATGGGTCTTGACTTAGAATCGCTGTGCTCCAAAATGTGGCTGCAGCTAGCGTTTCAGGTGGATTTGCAGTAGGTGGCTAGAGAACTCCGGAACTGCTAGGCAAGCCATACGGACCTGCGAGGGCCAGTATTGTATGCACCATGGCTGAGCCAACAGCTGTGGCTGATCCAAGAGCCGAAGCTGTTGAACCATGTGGGTGGCCATCATGGCGCCGTGGTCCATACCGAATCTCTCATTGAAATCAGGGATTCTGTATTCACGATCATCCACACCTTCCAGGTCAACCCGTTGAGCCGTGAATGTTAGCCCTCCCTGGGTAACTCCATGGTCTCTGGCTTGGCCATAACATAACAAGGCTTCCTCTTCGCCTTCCTCCGTTAAGAATGCCGAGTTATTGAGGGAGGAAACTCAGCCTGAGGAAGAGTGGTACCGCTGGAGGAAGGGGACCCAGGGTTGGTGGCTCAAAATAAGGCGTTAAGCACCTAGGCAAGTTTACAGACCATGACCCCTGATCAGCACTCTGGTTCTGCTTTGAAAACTGGTGTACCCATAAAGGAGAGAACCGAGCCAGAGGCGGGGAAGCCGTGCTCAAGCGCAGTTGAGTCACTGAAGTCTTGGAAGCAAGCAACATGGGAACCTTCCTTTCACATATTAAACCCTTTCTCTTTCTTAAACTTTCATCTAACTTTTCTTGTTACTGTACGGAAAGAAACTCCAGGAACAGCTCGTCCGACCATTAACCACACTTGAACTACATCTGAACTCAAGGTCACACGTGCTGCACCTGGAGCACTCATGACCCACAAAACGCTGCTTTATGAAGTAGTAAAAAAAGAAAATAACTCAGAAATGAAACTTAATAATAAACTTTGAAACCTTCCAAGAGGTAGTTGCATGCATAGTCATTAATAAGATTAGTAATTACTTGAAAGGTTAAGTAAGGGACTAATTATTATGACATATTTTCTTTATGGGAGAATACTCAGTTAACGCACAATAATCACATACATTGATCTCCTAGATACAATATAATATGATTATAATCCTTTCCAGCACACACACAGAAAAGCGCTGGCTTAGAATGCATTTGGGCATCCAAGGGTGGAGAGACATAAAGCATTCTTTTACAGACCAATACTACATCTCTGATAATTAACTAACAGTTACCAAAATTTTACTCGTACAATGCACATGGAAACACATTACTCAATAACAAGTAGTGAAATAATCCATATTGAATATGACTTTTGACCAAGGTTTTTAACCCTGGTGGCTGACGCTGTCATCCACCACGTCGCTTGTTGAGGATAAGGAATCCATAAAGAAGCGAGAAGCCTAGCTCTATCACTCCAAATAAAGCTAAACTTGCAGAAAATTAATCAAGCTTGGCAAAACACATGTGAATTGGAGCCAATTAATTAGCACCGAGTTGTGTCAGTTGACGCATGCACCACGGCTTTGCTTACGCATGTGCCAGTCCAACAACTAGGCTACATGCCTATTAGGGGGCAGGTTTATTTTATTTTCTGTGTTAAATTGAGCAAGTTAGATTTATTAGCATATATCAAAATGTATTCGTGATGGCAAGTATACGCCTGAAGTGAAATTACTGGAGCCGAATTTAAAGCCATTGGGAGTATCCAAGGCTCACTGCTTCATGGCTTCCATACCAAAATCCTAATGCGAGGAATCCGATATCGAATTCCATCCTGGCCCACAAGGCCAATCCTATGAGCAGAGCCAGCTCCTCTTGAAGAGGTAGCGCAATGAGTACGGTTATCCATTAGGGGCCTATGCACATCCATATCCATGGACTCAGGCCCATAATGATGGCCTTGCAACAAGACTTTCCTCAAGGTCATTAACAACAAGCACGACAGAGGCCGTCCTTCCCGCAAGAGCGAGGGAAGTACCACTGCAGGAAGTGATAACTGTTACTGGTGTCTCAAGACGGCCCGATAAGTGGGTGGCCAAGCTCACAGCAACTGCTTCTATGTCTGCAGGGATGGGTAAACCAATTCCAGAGCACACTGGAGCCACATTTTGTTCTACAACAAGAGGTTCAAGGGGCCTGTCTCGCTCAGCTGGAATTATTGGCCACTGGAACTACCGAACAAAACGAAATGACCACTGGAACCAGATGGCTGCAAGCCAAATTGGCCCATCGACTTTGTTTGAACAAACTTGGATCCCTATGACCTAAGGATTCTTCCTGCCAAATATAATTGAAATCGGCTATGTGGTTCTTGAGAAGTCGTTTAAAGGAAAAGTTGACGGACGACGGATGGACGGACACACGATGGATGGGCGCCATGGCATAAGTTCACAAGTGAGCTAAAAACTAAGCTACTAGAGAAACCAGAGTCAGGAAGACTCGCTGACAAGCAGAGGTACAAACTCAACACAGAAGAGCCCGGCAGCATGCTGCGAACCATCTCAGGAATCCATCTCTGACAAGGATTCCTTAATCTTGCTCAACATATCTTCCTTGAAGGTGGCCATGTCTGGAATGGAAGTAGCCACCTTCCTCTTCCTCGAGCCAAATCCCTCGTACATACGGAATTTGTCTAAATGCAGCTCCTCTGGTTGGAAATCTAAGAATACCAGAAATAGTTCGAGTGACCACCATTCGCATATATCACATTTATACACAGTGTAACACATATAGCATCTGGTGTGCTCATAACCTTTAGACTGTGCCTTAACAAAATGGTTGTATCTTGGACAGTTCAACACAGTTTTCTGAAATCACATAGACGCTCAACACTATAGTTGTTAGTCGCCGACGAATTGTGTGTACGAGATCAAAATTCTCAAGATTGTGTCTTCCTGAAAATGATATGATAATCACTATTTCTTACAACTCACAACATAAGAAATAGAAAACAGATAATATTATACATCTCAGGCAATTTAACACAATAGGTCTGTTACGTGTATTGCATTTCCTAAATCCAACAGTCCACTTGGCTCAAGGAAACCTTTTCTAGAAATAGGACTTAGCAGTTTTTGCTGATGTAATCAAGATATGAGTAATAAACAAAGTTTCTAACTAGTAGCATACTAATGTGTTATAAGACTTCGCCATCCTTGATAAGGTCTATAAATAACAAGCATTCTGTAAGTATTGCTTTGCAATACATGTCCCCTACCTGGTGATATAAATCTTTAGAGATTCAGAGTCAAAAACTCCATTAAAAATTTACAGAAGCAGCTGAAACTCGAACTTGATCTGTAACTTCTCAGAACAAAGCAACATACCAAGTTTCAGTTATATATGGTGAAGCAGAACGAAAAAGTCTTGGAAGCTGATATGTTTGTATTTCTTAAGTCAAAAGGGGACATAACTTGCTCTGTAATTTCTCATAAAAATGTACCAATTCTCAGTTGAATAGCTTGAAGGACTGCGGAAAAGTGCGGAAAACTAATATTTTTCATATTTCATAAGGCGAAAGGGAGCATAACTCAATGAAAAATTTACGAAAATGTCTGAAACTCAAACTTGCTCTGTAACTTCTTATATTAAAGCGATGTACCGATTTTCCGTATATATCTTGGAGGAGTGTGGAAAAAACTGCGGAAAGTTGATATTTTTCGTATTTCTTAAGACGAAAGGGGTTATAGCTCCATAAAAATTGACGCATACACATGAAACTCAAAACTTGGTCTGTAACTTCTCATACTAAAGCAATGTACCAATTCTCAGTTGAATACCTCGAAGCACTGAGAAAAAAAGTGCGGGAAACCAACTGCGACAGACTGACAGACAGGCGGAGTGCAAACCTATAGCTCCCCCGGTTTTACCGGTAGAGGACTAATAAACCAGTGTTTATGGTGGAGAAAAGCAAGAGAACTTCTCAATGAGCCAACCATAACCGACGTCCACTATACACTCGCAAGCTATCAGACTGATAGAATGCTAGCATTATGTATTGTAAATACGGGATTTGTGGACTAGCTACCTGCGAAACCCCACTGCTACCTTTTGGTACCTGGGTAAATATTTGCAGGTGACCTTTTGACACTGTGCGGGTCAAGTATGTTTTGGGGTTACATCCTCAGTCTTGAATATTCATAACATCGTCATCATGATATGTCACTGAAAATAGGACCAACTATTTAGGTCTCTATGGACAGTTAGTCATTGTGTATACATCATTAGCAATAGGGCCAAATATTCAGGTCGCTATTGGCAGTGAGTAGTAAGGCCGTGTTTATAGGTCACTATGACATGATAGAGTGGTGTAACATTTATGTAATGATTATTTATATTGTATCCGATTATGCCACTGCTATTATTATAAGTTATGCATGTTGCCTGATGAAGGTATAAATAACATATTTTGTATGAACATGTTGAGGGATTCTAAATGGATAATTATGATCACTGGTGATGGACAAATCGAATTAGCTATGATTTCTGTTTGATTAGGATTGGTTGCTACACTCAATCTAGTTTTGTCATTTTCACAATCAGGATTTAGAGCGAATAATTTAGACAAATATTCAACCCACGCAGTCATAGTCATAATCCGCTATGAGAAAGCTAACCGAATACGTAACCCTTTGAAGGTTAGAAACTGGTTCTGCCACTTTGGTACAAGTTATAAATACAGTGACGGTAAGACACTGTTGGATTAAGTTCAAAATAGATTGTGGTATTACAAGGTCTTATGTATGATTACTGTGTTCTGCGGCTGTAGTAGTAGAAACATCCTACAGCTGCAATCAGTCCTTCTTCGCTTTTGCCCAGTGTCTTGTCCTCAGCCGAAATCCTTAGCTTCCTCAGGTCCATTCTTGACTTGAGTGTACCGAGTCCTGCTTTCTTGAGGTCACCTCGTAGCATGCTTAGCAGATTTATGCAATGACGTCCTCTCCTGGCTTTGTATTTGCTGAGCACATGGACTATCTCTGCTGGGCGACTTTTACAGACAGCGGCGACGTATTACACATCTTGTATAGTGCATCATTGGAAATTATGCTGTCTAGCCCTCTGAAACGTCATCAGAAGGACGTCATGCACAGATCCACTTTTATTATATATAAGGACGTGCAAGACAGAAATTATCTAATCTTCCGATTGCGCTCTTCTAGAGAAGTCATCTCTCTCAACGTGAGTTACCATCAGCAATTGATATTCATTATTATAAGTAGAAAGTTAGAAAAGCATAGATTTCGTATTAGTTAAAATATCGTTCTATAAAGTTAAAAGTATACTAGATTTACAAGCCTGCAATACAGTTATTGAATGTGCAACAATAAATCCTTATTTGTCATTATTACTTTGGGGGAAGTGTTGTGTTTAATTTGATACTTAAGAAGAATCAGAGAAAGGAAGACCACCTTTCCCGACCTCCTGAAATGACTCCAGAATCGCGAGTGTTAGTAGAATAGAGGAGACATCCAAATTTCTCAGCATGTACAACATGAATGCATAAAGTGAAAGGCTGCTGATCCAACATATTAACTATTGGCTAAAAACAATGGGATTGAGGCGCATACAGATGGGGTTTTTTTTCTGTATTTACTCTCAAAAATGATCAAATCAAACACAGATTCCTGAAAATCAACTGATTGACTAAAGCAGCAACAACGTTTAGTCCAATTGCTTCATTAACATTTTGGTGCCCAAGCCGACCAAAACCAGCCTTTGTTATGGTCCAAGTTACAAATGCCCATTTACAGGCCAAGAGAAGACAATCACTGAGCCAATTATTTCAGTGGTCTTTATTATTTGATAGTGATTTATAAGGTGATCATATTTATTATGCACTAAAGATACGTTGCTGTAGCTTATCTTAGAAACAAATTAGCTAAAATTTGTTGGCTTGCTAAGATCTCAACTGACGTAAGTCAAACTAATTGCAAAATATATAGGATTTTGCATATTTAGATATACTGATGACTGAGAGCTACATGCTAAGAAATTCATAGTGAAATGGGTTAATAAATCACAGAGTATTACATTTCCAATTTCTAGCAACAGAAATACCATTTTTATGATTTAACAAATAATTTGGTTGAATTTTTAAAAATTAATTTGACTGGGTGCTGTGCCTGCGATTTGCAGTACCAGCAAGTTTGAATCAATTTTGAAAGAAATGCAAAATGAGAATAGTGCTTTTGAAAAAAATCAAATGCATTTGAAAACTCAAATGCAAATGCAACCCTTTTCATACAAATGCAAATACATGAGATTCAAATGCATGTGCAAATGCATCAGAAATGTCATAATTGCATTTAAATGCAAATGCATTTGCACTTGTACCCAAGCCTGGGTGGCAGACACCTGGTTCTGATAACTTAGACAAATGGACCTGGCGTCGCCAGCGGCCAAAGTGACAGAGATTTGATCGTGAATAGTCATAAATAAATATTTATGATGTGTTAACAGACACTGAAAAAGGATTATCACCCTGAAAGCATGGTAACAATAACATTATACTTATTTAGGAATACTATTGATTTTACCAAGTCACCATGTTACTGCTTATCAGCGCGAGAGCACCTTTTGTCAGGCATATAGGGTATCCCCGTCGAAATGATCATGAACAGTTCATGAATAATGCATGAACAAAGTTTATGAACTGTGCCTCATTGGCCCATGAACTGTTCATTAATAATGCATGAACGTTAAATGGCTAAATTCATGATTGATGAATCGTTCATGAACTCCTGGAAATGATGAACATCAGACATGTTATCGACAGATTCATGAACTGTTCACGAATATAACATCATGAACAGGTTATGAATAAAGCAAGAATTCATGGATACTCAGTTCACAACCCATTCATGGGAACTCAGTTCATAAACTAATCATGGATACTCAGATGAACAATTCATGAACTTTGTTCTTATTTTGTTCATAAACTGTTCATGATTTTATATTCATGTATCTCTCTATCCAGGATTTCATGAATGGTTCATCAATCATGAATTCGGCCATTTAATGTTCATGAATAGTAATGAATAAATAGATGAACACTCCATGAACTTTGTTCTTGTTTTGTTAATAAACTGTTCATGATTTTATATTCATGAACTGCTCATGAATCTGTCGAGAACATGTCTGATGTTCATCATTTCCAGGAGTTCATGAACAATTCATCCATCATGAATTCAGCCATTTAATGTCCATGTGTTATTCATGAATAGTTCATGGGCCGATGAGGCACAATTCATGAACTTTGTTCATGCATTATTTATGAGATGTTCATAATTATTTCGACGATGTAGGTTACACGATCACAAAAGCCGATTTTGAAAGAATCTGAAGGCGCATTTGCAGAACCAGAAATGTCATTACAACATTCAAATGATTTTGATAGACAGCTTTTATTTGGGGGTTGGCCAAACATGACCTGTTGTAGTCGTAAGTAAAAAACTGTGACTTTTTCTGTAGGACTCAAGCATTGGCTAAAAAGACTAATAAAAAAATTATCTTCAGATAAAATCTCATCATACATGGTAACTTAAGCCAAATAATATTAGTAAAATAATTATGTGTTGGTTTATACACAATTATTCCTGTTTGTCACTAGAGTTGTGCTTAAAATACAATGCAAAAAAAGGTAACATTAGTTATAAAATTAAAAATTGTGTTTATACATTACCTATAATCACAGCTATCTTTAATATTGTTTTTTATATTTACAAGCGTAAATGTATATTATTTAAACCGTTTGCCACAACAATATTTGAAACTCCTGACTAGCAGACAGCAGCCGATATCTTCTTGTTTAACATGGATATCTCACTACTCAAAGGAGTCACAACTTTTTTACTATTTAAAACCCTAAAGTTTAATCATTCAATGTTGACAATGGTTGATAATTAAAGCACAAGTGTAAAAGTATATATTGCTAAATATGCGTAGTTATAGAACTTTTATCTCACCTAAGTGAGCTTATACAATAGTGATTTGTCTGTCTGCCAGTCGTCTGTAAACAGATGGAATTTATGTCCATCAAATGTTTCATAAATTATCAAATAACTGTTTCATGAACATTTTGTGAATTCATATTGGTCATGAAATATTCATTAAATATTCTTCAAATTACTGGAGACTCTTTCATGAACGTTTTATGAATTTCTATTGGTCATGAAATATTCTTCAAATAAACAGTTATTATTCCATGAACATTTCATGAATCCATATTAATTCATGAAAATTCTTGATACGTTTAACATCATTCTATCACCTGCATTAAAGTTCATGAGCAGTTCTCATGAACATTTCATGAACTTTTATTCATGAACCTGATATTAGAACATTTCATGAGCACAAACTGAACAGTTCATGAAATTTGGTGAACAGTTCATCAAGTCATGGATTATATTTTGGCGGGGGTGGGGGTAGTTGCCAACTCGTCCAACCCTTCATTCTCCATGAATAACTGCTGGAAATATCGCAAATAGTACAATATTAACTTTAACTAGCACAATTTTATAACAAGTTGTTTGTCATGGGATATAAATTCATGAATTGAGGTATCAGTCTTTCACACATGCGCAGTTGGGTCGCTGGATTTGGCTATCCACCCACACCCACCCCAAATAGGAGCAGCCTACCAGTTTAAAATCTGTCTTTCATTAGAGAAGTAGGATATAGATTTATATATCAAGGAGTCAGGATAATGAGCATGCTCTTGAAGTGAAAACAATCAACAGCATGGAAAATTGATGAAGGAATAAAAACACACAAGTGAAATTTAAAAATAAATTGTTATTCATCAAGATTTCAATTTATCAAATTCTCACTCCACATATATGTATAAATATAAATAGAATAAACAATTACTTTTCCAACGTACAACCTTCACTGTAAATGCAGTATGTTTTTGAGTACTAAATATATATTTAATAACACAAGAGGGCCTGGGGCGTGTATCGATCAGCTGGAATATAGGCCATGTTCTACATGTGGAGCTTATAGATGTTGTTGTCAGAAATTCAACAGCACTGGATAGAAATAGCAATCTAAAAGTAAACATTCTGGCTGGGCATTTTAGGAGTCATATTTTAAATAATTTCTTGGCCATATTTGAAATCCAAGATGGCCACCAAAAATATAACAATCAAAAATATTGTTTTAAGGGTTTCCAGAAAATGTTTCTGTTAAAGTTTGAGATAATTCAAGATGGAAAAAATGGACCAATAAGAATTATGAATAGAAGTTCTGGATCCTACCACCATAGAATTCTTTCAGCCAAACTCGATTAAAATTTTTCCAAGTGGTTTAGTAGGAGTATAGCACCATAGGATCTTTCCAAGCAAGCCTCATTTAAATCGGCTAATTTATTAATGGGTGTAATGTTTTAGGATTTCCAGAAATGTTAAGAAAATCCAAGACACAGCCTGAAAAAATGACAAATCAAAATTCTGAATAAATGTTCTAGAGCCTATCACCATAGGATCCTTCAAGCCAAATTTGGACAAAACCTGCCAAGTACTTTAGTAGCTCACTTGGCCATTGCATTCTAACATGGTGAGCTAAAAATGCTTGCTAATAAATAGAATAGTTCACTGATATAGCCTCAAGACTGAACCGTAAACCACAAAAACTTACTGTACCTGCAAGGAATGGACCTTTTCAGTTTTAGCTATGCCCCGCCCATCTCTAGCTAAGCTCCACCCACACTTCATCATGTTGGGATTGATCGATGCCCGACTCCCCTAACTATAAATTTCCTGAAAACTATATAGGTAAGCTGTTGAATATTTTGTAACTAATTTGACTTGCTTCTGTTGCTGCCTATGCCTATTTATTAAATAGTAGACATACAATTCGTACAACAACGCATACTCTGTCTTCAAATATGTGTTCGTGACATACTTATCGACATCATTCATGAGGTTATTCATTATGAAGTCATTCTACATGTCGCATAGCTAATTATGACGTCATAGGATGGATTGTAAAGTGGAAAGGTCTATTGGATAAACGAGCCAATCATTCTACTGTTAAATTTTCAAATACAGTCTTCATTTGCCATGGAAACTTGACAAAATTTCACATTCACTAAGCAAAAATTTTCAATTTCATGACAAATCTTGATCGCTAAAGGGTTAACCCAAGCAATGGTGAGGCCAGCACATTTATTAAACAATCTGTAAAAAACCCATTTATGTAAGATTTTGCTTCAAATCTGTCATGTCATCGAAGCTCATGTTGAGGTAGCTTTATATTCTTCACGCTGTTAACTCTCTTTATTATGTCAGCCGCTTTCTCAGCAATCATCATCACAGGAACGTTAGTGTTGCCAGACACGGCGTTTGGAATGACTGATGCATCTACAACACGTAAATTCTCTACTCCCTTCACACTAAAAAAAAAAAAAATAAATAAAATTGTTTAACAATCTGTACCTGATCAACAAAATAATAAGAGGCCCAAGGGCCTATGACACTCATCTGGACTATTAGCATTTGACACAGTTGCATTTAAAGACATGATGGACAATTTTTGGAATATCCAAGATGGCAACCAAAGAAAATGGACCAATCAAAATTCTCATTTGATTCCTTAAGGCATATCGTTATAGGGTCACTGCATCAAAGTTTGCGTAAAAACGAGCCATTAATTACGTAGCAGTAGCGATTTAAAGGCTTGGGAATTGTTTTGGAAAATTCAAGATGGCCGTTGAAAAAATTAACAAATCAAATTCCTGTAGACAGGTTTATAAGAATATGAAAATCGGATTCTTCTAAACAGATTTTATAGAAATCTGGCCATTGGTTAAGTAGTAGCATTTAAAGGATTTCCAAAATTTTTTGGAAAATTCAAGATGGCTGCCAAAAAAATAATCGACCAATCAAAATTCATTGAGGCCGATCACCATAGGATCATTCTACCCAAGTTTCATTGGAATTGGGCTATTGAGTAAGGAAGAGTAGTATTTTA
The DNA here is from genome assembly GCA_034401795.1 of Chaetoderma sp. LZ-2023a. Lineage (NCBI taxonomy): Eukaryota > Metazoa > Mollusca > Caudofoveata > Chaetodermatida > Chaetodermatidae > Chaetoderma > Chaetoderma sp. LZ-2023a. The sequence goes on along the minus strand of CM067374.1, from coordinate 99,332,303 downwards.
AAGGATTTCTGGAAAATCCCCGATGGGCAGTGGAAAAAATGACCAATCAAAATCCTGTACATAAGGTCTGAAGCATATACACCTATGATCCGTCCAACTAAGTTTGGTTGACCAAGTGGTGAATGAGGAGTAGCCTTTTAACTTATTTCCCAAAATGTTCGGAAAATCCAAGATGGCCAATTCTGTATACAAGATCAGAAGCCTAGCGCCATATTGTTCTTCCAGACAAGTCTGGTTGAAATCATTCAAGCAGTTAATGAGTAGCGTTTTAAATGATTTTGCGCCATTTTTCGGAAAATTCAAGATGGCCATCGAAAGAATTTATCGATGAAAATTCTGTATACAAGTTCTGAACTGTAGCCTTACAGGGTCCTTCCAGACAAATTAAGATGAAATCCACTAATCGGTTTATGATGAGTAGCATTTTAACAATTTTAACGATTTTTATCAAAAAGATTGACTGATACGGTCCTTCCAGCCAAATTACGTTGAAATTCCACCAAGCGGTTAATGAGGAATAGCATTAAAAAAAGGCCTTAGTTCTGAACATCTGAAAAACAGGCTGCAGTGGCAACATTGTGGTCATAAGAAACTATTTTTGAAAATTTACTGCTCGAATGACTGGCTCAGTTACCCACACCAGTCATTTTAGTGAAAGAATATTCACAGATACTCATCTTGTAGCCTATAAATGGAGATTCCTCAAGCCTATGCGGCCATTGTTAGCTGGCTTGACCATAATTTTGCAATACCTCACACCTTTCTCCCAAGATGCGCCCATGCTGCAAATTAACCATTATGTCTGCAAGTGTGTTGAATATACAGACTGACATGGTCTTCCTTCCATGCTCAGTAAAACATGGGAAGTAAGTCATGCTGACATTTTTTAAATTGCTACAAAACTCATATCATATGTTGACTACAGATGAAATTTATGTTGAAATAACAGGTTGGTCAATATTATTTATCGATTTATATTTGACGAACCTTCCCTTGACATACTTGATGTTCAGTGAACAATAGAAAGGTTACACGGACATAGTTTTGTATGTGGCTCATCTGTAGCATACAGTACTACTCAGAGATAAGTTAGAATGGTTCCAAAACAGCACATATTTTGAAAACGATATAAGAAATGTTTTGTCGACTATTTTGAATGTAATTGGATTGGAAGGCAGTCTTCCAATCTAATTATGTTCAAAATATTCAACAGTACTTTTTATTTTGCTTTGGAAACATGTTAACTTATTTCTGGGATATAGTGTATGATGCACTAAAATACTAAGTTTTATGACCACATGTGGATGAATGGTGAATTTATAGCCTGTCAAAGATTTTCTCTAATGTTCTATAAATCATGAAAGTATGTCGGGCTCATTCTCGGTCAAAAAATTTTCAAATCCACAAAATTTGACATATTGCATTAGATATAGAAAATGTTCTATGTAAACAATATCAAATACAACACACTAGGACTGGGACTTAGGACTCATTGTCAGAAATATCCAAAATTTGACTGACTGGCCAATCAATCGACTGACAGACAGAGTTATACGAGTTGTGAGTTACAACTAAAATCTTATAAGATTGTACCGTAGTTGTGGATCCACCACTGCTGATTGGTCATCTTTAGATCCCATCTTACACGTCGATGTTTGATGGTGAATTGACAATGCTATATGTCGAACATAGCATTCCCAATAAGCATCTGTTTCATATCCATGGGATTTACATTGAGGTAATACAGTGTTGGCTTGTTCAGTACCCAGTCGTTTCAATGCCTTTGTGTTAAACAGTTTCTGTGAAAGACGAATACCTGAACAATCAAACAAACAAAGAATAGTCAAAATTACTCGAAAAACTGCTTGCCTTTTGAATACACTGGTTGCACACTTGTTCCATCATTTTTTTGCAAACATACACTGAACCTTCATACATGGAACATCCCACAAATGTCCATCTACTCATCATTTAGAAGCCATCTGCCAAGTTTCCTTAAATTATTTTAAGCAATTCTGTATGATATGCTGTTTACGAGAACATTGACAAAATTCGCAAATTCTTTCATTAAAAAGCCCATTTCCAACCAAAATCTTGGACCTATAAAGGTGAATCCTTCAAAAAGCACATCTACCAATCATAAAGAGGTTGCATGCCAAGTTTCATTAGTTTTTTTAAGCGATTCTGTGTGATATGCTGTTTACGAGAACTTTGACAAAAATCATGCTTTTGCATTAAAAAGCCCATTTTCACCCAAGATCTTGGATGTGTTTAGGTGAGTCCTTCAAAAGGCACATCTGTGTATCACAAGTGAGGCATATACCAAGTTTCATTATGATTAAAATATCTTAAGCAGTTCTGTATGATATGCTGTTTACGAGATATTGTGGCCAAACAGATGGATGGCTGCAGTGATTACTAAAGGGCTTCCGCAGCATTACTTGATTTTGAAAAACAATCTTTTGGTCATAAGACACTCTCTATAGTAACTGAGCTGTACTTATTAAGTTGCTACATTATAGACCAATTTCACAGTGTACAAGCAAAGACTAGAATGAGAATACCATGATCACCCACATATTTTTTATTCTTATTGTATTTGCTAAAACCTAACAAGTGGTTTAGGAGGAGATATGTTTTAAAGGATTTCTGGATAAGTTTCGGATAATCAAAGATGGCCACCACAAAAATCGACCAATCAAAACTCTGCATAGAAGTTCTAGAGCATAGGATCCCGAAAGCCAAATTTAGTTTAAATCCACCAAGCGGTAAAGGAGATGTGTTTTGACACTTCCAAAAAACCTAAAATTTTCGCCTAAAACAACTTGATCAAACAAAATTTTGAATTGATGTTCTGGAGCCTATCATGACAGGATTGTTCTAGCCAAATTTGGTTGAAATATGTCAAGCAGCTAAGGAAGAGATGCGTTATGACAAGTTCTGGTAATTATTTTAATAAAATCTAAGATTTTCACCCAAAAATTTGACCATTTAAAATTCTGAATAGATGTTCGGGAGCCTAGCACCATAGAATCTTTCCAGCCCAATTTGGTTGAAAATCATCACATGTTTAAGGAGATGTGTTTTGACAATTTCTCATAAATATTTCATAAAATCCCAGATTTTCACCCAAAAAATTGACCAATCAAAATTCTGAATGTCTGGAGCCTACCATGATCTGGTGCTCATAGCCAAATTCAGTTCAAATCCGCTAAGTAGCTAAAGAAGTGATGCATTTTGACAATTTCCAGTAAACTTTTCATAAAATCCAAGATTTTCACCCCAAAAATCATCCAATCGAAATTCTAAATAGAGATTGTAGAGCCTACAACCATAGGGTCAGTCTAGCCAAATTTGATTAAAGCAGTTAAGGAGGAAATGTCTTTTGACAATTTGTGGTAAAATTTTCACCTGACAATTAACGAGTCAAAATTATGAACAGAAGTTCAGGAGCGTAACACGAAAGCATCCGCCCAGCCAATGTGGTTGAAATAGATCAAACAGTTAAGAAGATGTGATTTGACAAAGGGACGGATAATGGAGGGATGGACACCATGGCATAAGCTCACTTGGCCCTTCAGGTCAGGTGAACTAAAAGCTAAACATATGTATGCGCAGGTCCAGTTTTTCCGCCTTTTTGGTCATTGTATCATGGTTATATGATCTGCTACAAACTGAGATTTCACTAATTTTTGCTATACACTCATCGTGAGCGTGGCCGCTGCTGAAATAATCTTAAAGTGTGTACGGTTAAATCGTTAATGGTATCGAGATACATTGAAACACGGCGAATTCAAGATGGCCACAAAAAAAATTGACCAATCAAAATTCTGTATATAAGTTCTGAAGCCCAGTGCCATAGGCCTATTCCAGCCAAATTAAATTGAAATCCGCCAAGCGGTTAATGAGGAGTATCATCAATCACAATTTTGTATACAACTTCTGAAGCCTCCATCCATAGGGTCCTTCTAGCCAAATTAGGTTTCAATCCACCAACCAGTTAATGAGGAGTAGTGTTAACGGTTTGGAGAATTTCTGTTAAATTTTTTTTATAAAATGTAAGATTTTCATGCAAAAAATGGAATTATCAAAGGTCTATATATATGTGCTGAAGCATATACCTATAGGGTTACTCGAGCCACAATTAAGTTGAAATTCGCCAAGTGTTTAATGAGTAGCGTTTTAAAGCAAAAGTTGACGGACGGATGATGGATGGATGGACGGACGGATGCCATGGCACAAGCTCATTGGCCATTCTGCCAGGTGAGCTAAAAATAATTCACGATAAATCAAAAACTATAAATTTTCAAAATTTGCATCTTCTAAGGGATGATTTTCACTTATTCAATTCCAACCAGGGTCTTGTTCCAAGGCGTTGTCATCAACATACCAAATCTGACAAAGACGCAGATAGGCATATTATAACCCATAAGAAAATCCTGAGAAATGGATCTATAGCATAATTGTTATGAACCCATTGATGACATCACGTTAGGGGTGGGCCATAAAATACCTTTACAAGATACATAGATTTCTCCTGTGGTGTTTCGATAACCGATACACAAATTTCCAAAACATAAAACTGTTGTCCCCCTACTCCAAAATACATTCTTAATCTGCTACTCTATTTTCTACTTCCTATAAATTTCAACCTGATCCATGAAACTCGCATTTTTACCCGTATCGCTAGACACAAGCGTTTAATCCTTTAATGACAAAATTTGTTCAAAAAATTTTAATACTTACTTAATGTTCATTTGCAGGCCAAGAGAATACTATTTTTGAAAAATTACTACTGGAATGACTGGCTCGGTTAGCGAGCCTGTCATTCCAGTGGTAAATTTTCAAGAATAGTATTCTCTTGGCCTGCAATGGACATTCCTCAAGACCACTACAGAGGCCGGCACCTTTGACGCATTGTTCAATAAATCTGGAAAGATCTTCTCCAAACTAGGGTGGGTGTATGTTTGTTGGGTTCTGAAAATGTGTGCCAATTTTAGGGTCATAATCTAAAACACAACAATTAACAGCTTTCAGCACCATTGTTAACAAAATAGTGTTTTGATCTTAAGGCAGCCCGATTGAAAAATATATCAACGATGCAGGTATTGGCCAAACCTGTCCTTATTAAAACCTGTTTAGCTCCTGAGACCATCACCAGTTTTGGTTCAAACCAAATTGTCCAGCCCCTCATCTGGGGGGCCCAAACACATGACAAATACATGTACTGACCACTAACTATCTGTTGTACATCCTTTGGGTGCTCAAGATAGTGTGGGTCCAATAGTGGTTGATCCAATGGGTCAGTGCTCCGTAATCGTAGTGTTCCACGACTGTATGGATGCAGCAAAATATTCAAGATGGTGAACCCCTCCCTGTCAGGTGCATTGAATAAGGCATCGCCAGTCTGTGTAAACATATATGGTAACACATAATTTCATACTTTAAATGTTAATATTAGTCAAGAGAATTTAGATTATTGCTTACTGAATGTCTATTTACAGATCAAGCGAAGAATGTTTTTGAAAATTTATTACTGGAATTACTAACTTGCTTATCCAGCCAGTTATTAGTGGTAAATTTTCAAAAAATACTCTTCTTTTGGCCTGCAAATGGACATTTCTGAAGACCGTTGCAAAGGAAGGTTTTCGCCGGCTTCACCATGAAAGGGTTATTTTGGACCCAAACACAACATATGCATGAACACATAATGACATATTTTTGCAGAGATGGCATTGTCAGAGCTAAAAATAAGTGTGGATTATAAAACTTACCTCATCAGCAATGCCCAGTCCCGCTTTGAGTGATATTGTAGAAAGCATACTGCGTGAATAGTCTAACAGGGTATTCATGAGGTGAATCTGGAGGTCAGGGGGTGATGTAGTAGACACTGAGGCACTTGTATGAAAGAAACCTACGCTCTCCACTCCACCAGAACTGGATAATGGACCTGAAAACATGGACAATATTCACCACATAAACATGAACATACTTATGTCAGCGATCTATTGACTCTGTCACTCTTTACTCCTCAAATTAGCTCAAGAAAATTTTCGTCAGAGAAATTCCTATTTGCAGACCAAGAGATTATACTAGAAAATTTGCCACTGCGATGACTGGCTTGGTTATCGAGCCAGTCACTCCAGTGGTAAATTTAAAAAAAAATCTTTTAGTCTGCAAATGGACCATTCTCGAGTCCACTGCTCGGGTTCCAGATGACTTTTATCAGCTGTTTATGTAGCCTACAGTGTCTTATGATACCATCATTAAATACAGCAGTCATTGAGAAAAATATAGGTAATTTAAATGAAATCCAATAATAAAGATAGCATTCAATTACGTTTCTGAGGGATTGAAATGGCAAATATAAGCTAAATAGGTTACTTAAAGATTGAATGCTTCCAGGATTTTCCGAAAATCAAAGGAAATGAAATATGGTTATTTTGATTAATTTTCTGTGTTTATCCTAATTATTTATTACATTATTCATCATTTGTCCTCTGGAAATACATATTAGTAATAATTAAATTCTTTAATGCATAATTTGGGAACAATGAAAACATATTTAGAAATAATCAATTGGGAGCCCTAAAGTGCATTCTACCCAAATTTACCACTGGAATGACTGGCTTGGTTATCGAGCCAGTCATTCTTGTGGTAAATTTTCAAAAATAGTCTTGTCTTGGTATGAAAATGGACATTTCTCAAGGCCGATTTTAGCTGATATGAGTGTTAAAGGGTTAACAATACCTGTTCCATAAATGAAGTACTCTGGAACAGCAAACAGGAGACGTCCAGGCGACAATGACAGGGGCTTCGTGGTGTATGCTACAAGCGGTGTCATCAAGTGATCCTGCAAGTTCTCACCTACAGGTAAATCACACAAAACTGGAATCTGAAAATGAGGATACTGGCGTAAATGAAAATAAGAGCAATGGAGGATTCTAATTTATCCATCAACCATATGATGGCATAATGAACTACGTGACGTGTAGAATGTCAAAATCAATTACATCATGAATGATGTAGATAAGATCGTCGTGAATGCTTACTTAATGACGGACTACGTGTTGTTGTACGAATTGTATGTCTACAATTTAATAAACATGTTGAATATTTTGAAACTAATGCCCATGGCAGCAACAGCACCCAGTCAAATTAGTTTCAAAATATTCAACAGCTTACCTGCATAGTTTTCTAGAAATTGATAGTCAGGGAATTCAGGGATCTATCCCAACACAGGCGACGTGTGGGTGGGGCTTAGCTAAAGATGGGCTTGGCATAGCTAAAACTGAATTCCTCCATTAGAGAGGGCAAACCCTCGCCCTCCCGTTTTTGTCCTCTAGACATTCGTGACCATGGTTAATATTGATAATGATAGCTAGCCAGAAATTCTGAATAAAGGAGGAAATGCAATGCTGCCTGTGTGTGCACATATGTGAAGGGGACTAACTACAGGATGACTTTTTGCCCTGTGTGGGGATGGCTGTCAGGGAAGTGGTGGCCGTTAACATATGTGAAAGCGAATACACTAGCAGTCTATCACTGTGTAACATATTTGCCTGCATGTACCCTTCACAGTGTACCTGTAAAGCATTGAAGATGGCAGACATCGCAATTGATGACGACTTCGACCAATCTTTTATGGGCATTTTAATTCTGTACTGGAATCAGCTAGATCCAAGGCCTAAGCACAAGAGAAGGTGGGTGCATTCCATGATGAGTAGGCGTCAGCAACATGGAAATTATGACCGGTTGGTGTTGAAATTATAACAGTATCTTCTGGGTGGGGAAAGGTTCCACCTCAGTAAATTAAGATGACTCGAGAACAATTCCGCCAGCTCTCAGTTTTCACATGTGCGAACCGAGTCACGCAGCTTTTGCACGCACATGCAAATCATGCACGGAACATGCGGCAATGTATTATCTTCTTCCTTGTCACTGTTGTATTGTCATAGTCCACAAATTATTTATGATATAGGGAATATTCTGTTGAATATGTTGAGGTTCCAGTCAAACTACAAAACGATGTTTGACTCAGAGGGCTCAGCAATCACTGAAATACCTTTCTCTATTCAAAGCTATCATATAATAAAAATACAAAATTCTAAGAAAAAAGAAAAGAAGAAACTGATACAAATTGTAAGGTTTTGCAATAAAAAGCCCATTTTCACACAAAATATTTGAGCTATAAATGTTAATCCACCAAAAGGCACCTCTATCCATCATAAAGAAGCTACCTGCTAAGTTTCATTAAATTATTTTAACCAATTCTGTATGTTATGCTGTTTACAAGAAAACTGACAAAAATCATGGGTTTTTAAGTTAAAAATCAAATTTGCGCCCAAAAGATTGGACTAATAAACATGAATTCTTCAAAAGGCACATCTGCACATCATAACATACATCAAGTTTCATTAAAATATCTGAAGCTGTTCTGTATGATGTGGTGTTTACAAGAAAATTGACAATAATCGTGAGTTGTTGCATTAAAATGCTTATTTTCACCTAAAATCTTTGAATGAATCCTTCAAAAGGCACATCTACCCATCCTAAAGAAGCCACCTGCCAAGTTACATTAAATTATCTTAAGCGATTTGTATGATATGATGTTTATGAGGAAATTGACAAAAATCATATGTTTTTGCATTAAAAAGCCCATTTTCACCCAAAATATTGGACCTATAAATGTGAATTCTTCAGAAAGGTACATCTGCGTATCACAACTCAGGCATATACCAAGATTCATTTAAATATCTGAAGCTGTGCTGTATGATATGCTGTTTACGAGATATTGTAGATGGACAGACGGACAGACACGGAGATTACTATAGGGCCTAATTAGTTTCAAAATCAATAGCAGCTTCCCTGTATAGCTCCCTTGACGTTGAAACATTGGCATCTGAGGGGTTAAAAAAGCCTTCATATGTGTGATGATGTACGAAAACTTAACGGGGGGGGGGGGTTAATTTGTATGCTTCATGAGTCATAATTAACCCTTCCCACTCTCATGTCAATATTCTATCTTTTACCGTGTCAATATCAAAGAAACTGGTGTACATTTTTAAACAATTTTGGTGGAAGATGTTGCTGTCTACGACAGCACCATCTCCCACAAAATTTGTTAAAAAATGAACACCAGTTCATCTGTTAATTTAATTTGAAAATCTAAAATTTTAATGCCAGAGTGGTAAGTGTTAATCAGACATTAATTTATTCCTTGAAACAATTTTCTGCAGGGTAGCGTCAAAATAAAACTAAGAGTATTTCCTTCATGAAGCATGGTGGAGTGACAGTAGCTTGCACTACAATGTATGCATACCTACAATCTACAGGTTTAATCCATTACAATAAACAAATTCACAAACTTTGGCTTAAATCTTAAATCAAATAAACTTTTTAGGAAACTAGATAAATTTAACATGAACATGGAATATGCTTAGACTTCGCCATAGATGCACCGTCACCTGTGTTAAAAACTTAATATGAATATAAATGATGATCAGAGGAAGTTAAACTCAGTAGTTTTAAATTTATTACAAAACCGACCTCTGCCATCATCATGGGGAATGCCTATTTAACCCTTTAATGGTCATACCGGCTAAAACCGGCTTCTGCTATGGTCTTATGGAATGTCCATTCACAGGCCAAGAGAATACCATTTTTGAAAATTTACCACTGGAATGACCGGCTCGATAACCGAGCCAGTGATTCCAGTTATAAATTTTCAAAAATTGTATTCTCTTGGCCTGTAAATGGCCTTTCAATAAGAAAATATTTAAATTTTCTTGACCAAATTTTACAAAGAGAGGGTTAACCCTTACCACTCTGATGCCAATGTTAAATCATTTACTGTGTCAATAGCAAAGAAACCGGTGTACATTTTTCAACAAATTTGGTGGATGATGTTGCTGTCTGCGACAGCACCATCTTCCACCAAATTTGTTGAAAAATGAACCACCGTTTATCTTTTAATTTAATTTGAAAATTTAAGATTTTGACATCAGAGTGGTACGGGTTAAAGGGCCATGAAAGGTTAAAGCGACATCTTGTGCTGCTAAAAGTGCGAGAACCCTCGGACAGGATGGACAGTTGTGCTGCTAAAAGTGAGAGAACCCTCGGACAGGATGGACAGTTGTGCTGCTAAAAGTGAGAGAACCCTCAGACAGGATGGACAGTTGTGCTGCTAAAAGGGAGAGAACCCTCGGACAGGATGGACAGTTATACATACGTTTAGACTCTCTAAATGCTGACGAGGGCCAATGCCAGAGAGCATAAGAATTTGTGGAGATCCTATAGTGCCGGCTGACAGTATGATTTCATTTGATGCCTTGATGACATGCTCAACACCATCCTTAATAATCATCACTCCAATGGCTCGTTTTCCGTCAAAGAGTACCTGAATTTAAAATATGAAGAACATAATATTATATTAAATTTTAATAACATTAACTACTCACTAGTGAAATGAAAGTCAATTTGGTTGAACATGCACAGTATTAATATTTAATAATTATAAACGGTATGTGCAAGACACACAATTTGAGATGAATAAAACTATTGCCCTGGAGGGTACATAGGATGGCAGCATGTCCAAAGAAAGATTACGATCTTAATCACTTTCTTGGGGAAAAAATGGACCTATGGTCATAGCGCTCACCTAGCTGATGAGAAACTGAAAACATGTTTGCATTAATTAATGCACAAGAACCATTGGTCAATCAGGCAAGTATTACTGTTGCCATAGATCAATGGGGGTAATGGTCCTTATCATTATTGACCAATGAGGCAATCATCCGTACCACTAATGATTAACAATGTAACTATCATTAATCCCTGACACTACTCTCAGATGGTTCATGTGTATTAACAGATGCCATTTACTAATGGGACAATGGTCACAGTAAGAAATTTGGATTAGGAAATGCAAGAACATTGGCATCCTTGACATTATTAATCAATGGGAAAGGTACCATTGATCAATAGGGCATACATTCTGGCCAGGTGACCTAATAATAATAATAATAATAATAATAATAATAATAATAATAATAATAATGCAAATTAACAAGAGGCCCAAGGGCCTGTGACGCTCACCTGGACCATTAGCTTTTGAAACATTGGCATTTAAATATACATGATTCTTTACATTAAATAAGATGGAAAAAAAATTTCAAGCAATATTCTGAATAGAAATTCTGGTGCCTATGATCATAGGATCATTTTATCCACAAGAAGCAGCAATTTCACAATTGTCGGTAAATTGTTAATAAAATTTGATGAATTAAAATTCTGATTGGAAATTCGGGTGTCCATCATCACAGGATCCTTTCAGCAATTTGACAATTTCCAATACATTTTTCATAAATTTCTAAGATTTTCACCCAAAAAATTGATCAATCAAAATTCTGAATACAAATTCTAGAGTCTACCACGATAGAATCCATCTAACCAAATTTTGTTGAAATATGTCAAGCAGCTATGGAGGAGTAGCATTTTGATCATTTCCGGTAAATTTTTCATAAAATCTCAGATTTTCGCCCAAAAAATTTAAGAATCAAAATTCTGAATGGAATTTCCGGAGCCCATCACCACAGGATCCTTTCAGCCAAATTTGGTTGAAATCGCTCCGAATGGTAATGAGAAGCAATTTGACAATTTCCGACAAATTTTTCATAAAATCCAAGATCACCCAAAAAATTGATGAATCAAAATTCTGAATGTAAGTTCTGGAGCCCACCACCACGGGATCTTTTTAGCCAAATTTGGTTGAAATCGATAAAAATGGTAAGAAGAACAAGCAATTTGACAATTTCCGGTATATTTTTCATAAAATCTCAGATTTTCACCAAAAAAATTGAGGAATCAAAATTCTGAATGGATGTTCTAGCGCATATGGCCATAGGATCCTTTCAGTCAAATTTTGTCGAAATCGGCCAGAAGGGTAAGAAGTAGCAATTTGACAATTTCCGGTACATTTTTCATAAAATCTAAGATTTTCACCAAAAAAATTGATGAATCAAAATTCTGACGGGAAGTGGTTAATGAGGAGTAGTGTTTTAAAGCAAAAGTTGACGGACGGTCGCCATGGCATAAATTCACTTGGCCCTTTGTGCCAGGCGAGCTAAAAACTGTAATGTCAAAAAGCATTAAAAATATTCAGTCCAAAACCATGAACAAAATATTACATGACTGATCAGCGCTTCAAATAATTGACATATATATGATTTGCAGATGACAATTCATATTTCCCGCCGTGAAGAACTAATGTAAACAGTGTGTTGCGCATTAAGCAGAGTATATATTGTTCCTCGCTCGTGATTGGATAGTTTTCATGAGCATTACCATGGTGGTCAATAGAAACGCAGTAGCAATATGTAGAGAGCAAGTTTTCCAAACGCAATTACATTTGTAATGACGTATTTCCATGGCGTAGTGTTACAAATAATCTGATTGGTTCTGATTGGAAATGCCCATCAGGGAATCAAAATTTATCAATGAAATATTACTACCAGTAGTAGAATCATAGTCTGTTACCAACTGAGAATTACAAAACGCCGTTTAAAACACAAAAATGGGTTGGATCACCGAATACACTAAATTAAAAGGTTTATAAATACGTAGTACAATTATTCTGCCCCATAAACAAAGCGAAACCTTACTATCAATTCCGATCCGAGTAATAGGTGTCAGTTGGGGCAAGTTTAGACCATCTCTCTCGTGCTGAAGTAGTGCCAAAATATCAATAGTATTACCTGGGTAGGTACTTTCGCCAATAGGAGGACAGTCTCGAGTACCTTGGCCGAGTATCTACCAACGTGGCCGCCTAAATTCGCCCTTAAGGAAACACGCATTATGTTCACGTGAGCTAGACAGTTATTTATTTGCAACGCAAATTGGAGATTTTATTAATGCAAACGGGAAATGGTTTAGCGACACATAGCATCTATGTTAGCGATTTTGAGGCAGAATATATCGGAAGGTAAGGTCTCTTTTCATATCTCATAGTAGATATGCGCCAAAAATGGGTTTTTTAAATTGCTAATAAAGCAATTTTCACAAGCTAACAGTGTCACAGAAATATTACACATTGGGAACAAAAAAATGTGTTTGTTGGCGGCCGGGTCATGCAGGCCAAAAAGTTCACCCGGGCGGTTTACCGAAAACAAAAACTATTTTTATTTTGGCCTGAGAAATTGTTGGGAAATAATGACTTTAAAAACCTTAACAAAACCTACTAATACAGGCACGACGCCAGAAGAGTGATCCCTATGTCTCACTTTCTCCTACGCAGGCGAGACAAAATGTATAAGTGTTTATATATATGAGTGAGCCAGTCATTACATTGGTAAATTTTCTAAAATTAATCTACTCTTGGCCTGCAAATGGACATTTACTCAACATATAGTTTGATTTTCTTGATCCATCTTTATAATTAAAGGTTTAAAATAAGCAGGTAGGTACATACTTTGACAACCTGTGAACCTGTGAGAACATGAAGGTTTGTTCTATCTCGTGCCGGTAACAAGTATGCTTTGTCTGTGCCCCAACGTACTCCGTTTTTAATATTGGCTTGAACTCTTGACACACCTGCAACAAGTAGTTAAACATCTCTATAGCAGGCATTTATGTCTGGGGCAACATGTCTAAAGGAACCGGCAAAAACTATTTACCATAATCATGGTTACTCATTCAGAACTGGCTAATATAAATTTGAATTTGGGTAATACTAATAGCAAGCTATGCTCTAGTGACCTAACATAATGTGAGAAATATTCTTTCATATTTTGAAATTAATTTGCCTGGAAGCAATTGCTGTCTAACGCAGCAATCAATGGCTTCCAGTCAAATTATTTTCAAAATATTCAACAGCTTTCTTGTACGCTTACCTCAAATTCTATACATGTACATCTATTTCAATTCATACATGTACATGTTAGTGAAAGCCTGAAAGGTTTAAGACACAATTTTATGCTATTAAATTCTTCCTGACTAAAGAAATGAGAAATGGTCTAAAAGAAACTCCATTTGGATAATTAAATGAATGGCTACAAAGAAAATCTTACTAGTGCAAGACTTGATTTTATAGCAAATGAGTTGGATTTAGCAACAATTTACTGAGCACTTTCTGATGATCCATACACTGTCCACTGTAGACCAGTATGACAAATCAACATTATCATCATCACCATTGCCACAATCATTACCACCTGCCACCATCATCACCACCACCACCACCACGACCACAACCACCATCATCTGGTACATCAATAGACGGATCCATTTTAAACTATGCCCCGTCCACTTCTAGCTAATCTGCGTCCACTTCGAATCCTGAATTCTCAAACTCTGAATAAGTAATTATATATATATATATACAGGTAAGGTGTCAAATATTTTCAAACTAATTTGGCTGGGATCTGTTGCTGTCATCGACAGCAACAGCTCCCAGCCAAATTAGTTTCAAAATACTCAGCAGAACGGTTATTAAATTGTAAATTCACAAAAGACATACAATTCAGGCACCTTTACCACGTTCGTGATCTACGTCATTTTATTTGTGATGTCAGCTAACGAGTGATGCAATTAATTATGACATCAGATACTTGAGTGACAGATCAGATCCCTCCATTTAGGTCCAGGTTGGCTTACTGTTGATCACAAAATCTTTGCTCAGGGATAAAAGAAAATAAAGTAATAAATAACCCTTGAGGTTAGCCACCTCTCATACCCAAGTTCAGGGGTCGACGTAACTTTTAAAGTTTACTGGCCAACCGGGCCAGCAAAGTTAAAAAGTAGCTGGCCCGACAGGAACATAACTGGCCTGAAAGCTCCACCATTACAAGTTTTGCAAATTTTGGTATGTAATATATCGTGGTAAAAATACCCCGTACTTGTCTATTTAATCAATGAAGTACTAACCCTGTAAAGCGAAACAATTTTGGATGAGGTTTAACATTGCTTGCGACGTGTGAATGATTGTTCGGAAATGCCATCTCTGGTCGTTTGTTTAGGCCTATATTGCTAAAGCAGTACCGCAAAAACACTATTGTTTTTAAGGCACATATATGTGCATGTGTGTCTCACTAAAAAAATGTACTTTAAACAGCTGATTGTAATTTATGTTCATGCAATACGTAGCAGGGAAAAATTAGGAATTCACTCATATTTTACTTGTAAAATACAATTTAATGCCGATATACCCCAATATACAGCCCATGCGTTTTAATTTGTGAGGTTTACATGATTTCATTCTCCATTTTAGTTTAGAAAAAAACGTTCTCATTCCCAACAATGCCTAACATAGATTTAGATTACGAGTAAATAGCAATGGAGTAGCTGGCGATGTACAATGGAGGTAATACACATGTGGCGAATGGAAATTTCATGAAATGTCAAATTCATCGATCATTAGTCTGACTAAAGCATTACGTGATGCATAGGAGCGGATAGGTTAAAGGTATTTTTAAACTAATGCTGAATTGCTGGATTACACAGTACCATTGTGTTTGGTGTGGGACCTAAATGTAAGTTATTTAGGCGGACATTTTAACTGGCCCGCCGGACTTGTTACTTGAATTTTTAACTGGCCCAATGTAAAAGCCACTGGCCTCGGGCCAGCGGGCCAGTGCTTAAGTCAGCCCATGCAAGTTTTACATGAACATGACCCTCTCACATTAACTCATTCATGATGAAGCAGTCAAAAAACAGCCTCTGTATGGGTATTCAGGAATGTCCATCTGTAGGCCAAGAAGAGCATTTTTGAAAATTAACCACTAGAATGAATGGCCATGTAACCGAGCCAGTCATTCCAGTGGTACATTTTCAAAAATTGTCCCCTCTTAGCCTGCAAATGGACATTCAATAAGCAAATATTTAGATTTTCTTGACAATTTGACCATTAAAGGGTTATTATATTTCAATAATAGCTATGATACTAACGCTAATTAAGAATTCTAAATAATGACATTACAGCGGTTTCAGAGTTAAATCAACTGTTAGTTTACCTATTTGATCGGCTCCATTAACATCTGTCACGCTATATCCCAGTTCCTGACCCGCTTGCAGAAATGCATCACCTACTTCCGTTTGAAATGCGTCAGTCACGGTCAGTGGGCCATTGTTTCCATGGTAACCTGAATATCATAACAAGAGAAATAGTTCTGATATTACTTATTACCCATGCCCATCCAAAGGACATCACCTTCCAACAATCCTCGGCTTGTCTAATAATTTATGTCCATTCTGAATATATAGATACATACTTATACTGTAGTGAATAAGTGACACTTGGAAAATTAATTATCTCAACACCTGGTTAATGATCAAGATTTGTCCAAAAAATTATAATTTTGGCTTAGTGAATGTTCATTTGCAGGCCAAGTTTTTTTTTTAATTTACCACTGAAATGACTGGCTTGATTATTGATCCAGTCATTTCAGTGCCTAAATTTCAGAAATATAATTCTCTTGGCCTGCAAATGAACATTCCTCACGATAACTACAGAGGCCAGTTTTAGCCATTAAAAACATGCCTGTTCAGTTAATCTCACTTTTCAATTTTATTATTCGCATGGTGACAAATACTACGCCTCCACTAGCTCTCTCTCCCTAGTTTGTCTCCTCTCCATCCCGGCCCCATACCTAACTGCGTGCCTGCCAAAATGATAACATTATCTAGGAGCAGTCACTCTGTTCCAATTATATTCATTGTACAATTATCATAACATCACATTGGGATCAGTGTAAAAAAACTAGTAGCCACCTGAGACTGAGTCACATCTAAAATAAGGAAATACACACCCACATAGCGTAACCGTTTGATGGCCCAAACTGATGGCCTTTGCCGTAATATTGAGAAATACCCATTTGTAGATCAAGAAGACTGTTTTACTACTGGAACGATTGCCTCAATAAACTAGCCAGTCACTTCAATAATACATTTTTTTAAATAGTCTCTGTTTCTGCACTGTTTTTGAGAAATGTCCATTTGCAGACCAAGAGAAGACTATTTTAAACAAGAGGCCCAAGGGCCCGTGGCGCTCACCTGGGCAATTAACATTTGAACCCTTTGCAAAAAGAAATAGACCGATTCAGATTCTCATTTGACATTTTGAAGCCTACCGTCATAGAATTTTCGACCCAAGTTTTGTTGAAATCGGACTATTGATTAAAGAGTACCATCTTTAAATGGTTCCGAATAATTTTCAGAATATCAAAGATGGCCACCAAATCATTGACCTATCAAAATTCGGAATAGATTTTCTAGCGGCTCCACTATAGGATCCTTCCAGATAAATTTGGTTTAAATTGCCGAAGAGATTAATGAGGAATAGCATCTTAAACAAATTGCCATTTTCCAGAAAATCCAAGATGGTCACCCAAAAAAAATCAAGCTGTCAAAATTCTGTATATAAGTTCTGAAGTATACCAGATAAGGTCCGTCCAGCTTCGGAAAATCCAAGATGGACACCGGAAAAATTGACCAATCAAAATTCTGTATAGAAGTTCTGAAGCATCCTACTCTAGGGTCCTTCCCACTGAGTTTGATTGAAATCAGCCAGGTGGTTAATGCAGAGCAGGCTTTTAACTGATTTTCAGAAAATCCAAGATGGCTGCCGGAAAAATTGAACAATCAAAATTCTGTGTACATGTTTTGAAACCTCCTATCCTAGTATCCTTCCAGTCAAGTCTGGCTGAAATTGCCCAAGAAGCTAATGAGGAGTAGTGTTTTAAACAATTTCCCGCCAATTTTCGGAAAATTCAAGATGGCCAACAAAAAGATTGATCAATCAAAATTCTGTATACAATTTCTGAAACATCCTACTCTAGGGTCCTTCTCACTGAGTTTGATTGAAATCGGCCCAGTGGTTAATGAGTAGGCTTTTAACTGATTTCCAGAAATTTTCAGAAAATCCAAGCTGGCCGCCGAAAAAATTGACCTATCAAAATTCTGTATACAAGTTCGGAAACCTATTATCCTAGTATTCTTGACATCAAATCTGGTTGAAATTGTCCAAGCAATTAATGAAGAGTAGTGTTTTAAACAATTTTCAGCCATTTTTTTCAGGAAATTCAAGATGACCGACGAGAAAATTGACCAATCAAAATTCTGTATATAAGTTCTGAAGCATACCAGTCTAGGGTCCTTCCAGCCCAGTATGCTTGAAATCGGCCAAGAAAAATTTTGTATACATGTTCTGAAGCCTATCTCCTTAGAGGGTCCTTCCTGCCAAATTAGGCTGAAATCACTAAGCGATTAATGAGTAGCGTTTTAAAGCAAAAGTTGACGGACAGTCGCCATGACATAAGCTCACATGGCCATTCTGGCCAGTTGAGCTAAAAATTTATCACCGAAATAACTGGCCATTTTCTATAAGGAAATTCTTGAACAAATTTTATACTGTAACAGAAATCAGGGTAAATATGAGCTACAAGCTACTAGAATATGCATAATACATGTTTTCTGTACCTTCTTCTAGATAGTGCTGATTATGATTCTCTTCCATTTTAATGAAATACGGCAAAACATCCCGATATGACCAACCTTCACAGCCATTAACAGCCCATTGATCATAGTCATGACGACTGCCACGGATGTATATCATGAAATTTATAGCACTACTTCCACCTAGAGCTTTGCCACGTGGCCACAAACTTTCCTGAAAAATAATAAATACCGTCATCATACCTGTGCAAGGCACCATCTCTCTATAGATGCCAAAATATATTCTGTTTCTGTAATGCTTGAAATTCCAGTGTCTCAATTTCAAAACAACTATACAGGAAAGTTGTTGAAAAATTCTAAACTAATTTGACTGGACTTTTTTGTGCTAAACACAAAATGTTAATGTTGAAAAGTTTTTACAATGACCGTGACCTTTTGAGGCTGAGGAACACTCTCTTAATATAAGGAAGTATGCGTCGAAGTTTGGGTCCAGTACGATTAACCAAACACGAGATATAAATGGAAAAGTTGAGCTAAACACAAAATATTACTGTTAATTATAGGTTGTTACCAAGATCACAATGATATTGACCTTTTGTCTCAACGTCATCGTTCATGACCTTTCATTATAAGGAAGCATATATCCAAGTTTGGGTCCAGTATGATTAACTAAACATGAGGTTTAATTGGACACAAATTGGACGATGACGACGCTATTGCCACCGCTGGACGGCATGGATACTATAACAATACCTAGCTTTACTTCGTAAAGTCAAGCTAGTCAACTAACAACGTGATAATCTCAAGCTATTTGTCAAATAGACATGCTAACACAGTACCTTTTCACGCAAGCCAAGAGAAGCTTTATCCTGAGGCACAGTTTTATATCTCCAGTCCATCAGCGTGCCTAACAATAAGCTAGTAAATAGAGGAATATCAGCAAGCCAGTGCCGAAGCTCCTCTTTTCCAGCGTCCAAGACCAACACTTGCGCTGAAGCATTCTCTGACAGACGATTGGCTAAAACAGATCCAGCCGAGCCCGCACCAACTGCAACAATAAGCTACGTTATTAACCCGTATCTTGCTCCAATATAAATTTACTTCCATTAACTCTTTAACCATCACATCAGCCAAAGACGTCTTGAGAAATGTTCATTTGCAGACCAAGTGGACTATTTTTGAAAATTTAGCACTGGAATGACTGGCTCGATAACAAATTCCAGTATCTCAATTTCAAGACAAACTATACAGAACAAGAGGCCCAAGGGCCTGTGGCGCTCACCTGGACCATTGGCATTTAAAAACATCTGCATTTAAATAAACATGATGGATGATTTTGGGAAAATCCAAGATAGCTACAGAAAAAATTCACCAATCAAGATTCTTGTTTAGTATGTTGAAGCCTACTGTCATAGGATCATTCCACCCAAGTTGTGTTGAAATCGGGCTATTGATTGAAGGAGTACAGCTTTTAAATGGTTCCGGAAAACTTCCAGAAAATCAGAGATGGCTGCCAAAACACAGACCTATCAATATTCTGAATAGAATTTCTAGAGGCTACGACAATAGGATTCTTCCAGCCAATTTTGGTTAAAATTGCCCAAGCGATTAATGAGTAGCATTTTATACAAATTCCCATTTTTCGGAAAATCCAAGATGGCCACCATCAAAATTCTGTATACAAGTTCTGAAGCCTACCGCCCTACGATCGTTCCAGCCAGTCTGGTTGAAATCGCCCAAGCAGTTAATGAGGAGTAGAGTAAAAAAATTCTGTATACAAGCTCTGAAGCATACCACTTTAGTGTCCCTCCACTGGGCCTCCAGCCAAGTTTGCTTGAACTCGTTCCATGTGGAGCAGCCTTTTAACTGATTAACATAATTTTTCAGAAAATCCAAGATGGACGTCGGAAAAATTGACCAATCAAAATTCTGTACACAAGTTTTGAAACCTACCAGCCTAGTATCGTTACAGCTAAGTCAGCTTGAAATTTCTCAAGCAGTTAATGAGAAGTAGCGTTTTAAATGATTTCCCATCATTTTTCGAAAAATTCAAGATGGACCAATTAAAATTCTGTATACAAGTTCTAAAGCCTACTACCATAGGATCATTCATGCCAAATTAATTTGAAATCTGCCACGTGGTTAATGAAGAGTAGCGCTTTTAAGCAAATGCATGGAGAATGTCCATCTGTCTGGATTGCTTTCTGGAGCGTAACCGTAGAAAGCCTGTGAAGAGTTTTCAAGAAACAGTCATAGACAAACCCATTTGGCCGTGTGTAACTGAGGGATCCATTTCTAGCTATGCCCGCCCATATTTAAATAAGCTTTGCACACTTTGTACACACATTTGCATCAATTTTAACACCATTAAGTTCTTGAATATTTTAAAACTAATTTAAATGAGTTTTTGAGAAACAGCTCCCAGTCAAATTAGTTTCAAAGTATTCAACATAATGTTTATTAAATTTTAAGTTCATCAAAAACATTGAATTCAATCAATTTCGTGATAGACCCTTGCCACATTAACGATGGCCCTATGATTATAACGTCAGCTAACAAACAAGCGGTTAATGAGGAATAGCCTTTTAATTGATTCCCCAAAACATTCAGAAAATCCAAAATGTGCGCCGGAAAAATTGACCAATCAAAATTCTAAATGCAACTTCTAAAGCCAACCGCCCTAGGATCGTTCCAGCCAGTCTGGTTGAAATCGCTCAAGTAGTTTATGAGTAGACGATTTTCAGCCATTTTTTCGGAACATTCTCTGAAGCATATCACTTTAGGGTCCCTCCAGCCAAGTTTGCTTGAACTCGTTCAAGCGGTTAATGAGGCGTAGCCTTTTAACTGATTTCCCAAAATTTTCAGAACATCCAAGACGGTCGCCGGAAAAATGGACCATTCAAAATTGTGTATACAAGTTCTGAAATCTACCAGCCTAGTATCCTTCCGGCCAAGTTGAAATTGCTCAAGCATTTAATGAGTAGCGTTTTAAACGATTTCCCGACATTTTTCAGAAAATCCAAGATGGTTGCCGGAAAAATTGACCAATCAAAATACTGTACAGAATTTCTGAAACATACTAGGCTAGGGTTATTGCATCCAAGTTTGATAGCAATCGGCCCAGTGATATTCGAGTAGGCTTTTAAGTGATTTCCAGAAATTTTCAGAAAATCCAAGATTGCGCCGGAAAAATTGACCGTGTAAACAGTTTTGAAACCTACCAGCCTAGTATCCTTCCAGCCTTGTCTGGTTGAAATTGCTCAAGCAGTTAATGCGGAGTGGCCGCCGGAAAAATTGACCAATCAAAATGCTGTATACGTTCTGAAACATACCAGCGTACTATCCTCGCAGCTAAGCCTGGTTGAAAATGTCCAAGCAGTTAATGAGGAGTTTAAAATGATTACCCCCAATTTTTCATAAAATTTAAAATGGCCGCCGAAAGATTTTACCAATCAAAATTCTGTATACAAGTTCTGAAGCCTACCCCCATAGGGTGCTTCCAGCCAAATTAGGTTGAAATCTGCTAAGCTGTTAATGAGTAGCGTTTTAAAGACGGACGGATGGACAGACGGATGATGGATGGTCATCATGTCATAAGCTCACTTGGCCATGGCAAGGTGAGCTAAAAACTGTTGGATATTAAAGGTCATATTTGGAGAAATCCCTTTTATGTAAAATTTTGCAAGTATTTAAGGCAGTAGTGTATAGTAATTAATAACAAACCAGTTGTATATGTCTAACATTCACCAAATAGCTAATATTAAGCCGGGAAGTCGGTGTATGATCGAGTACACAAAATTACGTGATGACTTACCTCCCTTGATTTTGAACTCTTCAGCGTCAATAATGACGTAATAGTGGAACAAGCTATTATACCGTAACATTGAATGTGTGCAGCTTCGTTCAACTTCAGCAGGAAATAAAGTACAGTTTGGTTGCATTTTCCCGATCAGGCAAACATAAAAATAGCTTTTTCAGGTCTTATCCCAATAAAAATAATAGAAAGTTATATGTTGATTGATTTTAACACTAAATAAACAACTGACCATAGAGTCTAAAGCGCGCTCTTACTTAACATACATAATATAGCCTACATAGCGGAATGACAGTTTTTGTTGCTGAATTAAACACATGTGCATACATAAAACAGACACACGTAGATCAGCTAGATCTTTCTTATCTGTCTAAAATAAAAATTGTATGAGATCTCAAGGCATTTTCTTTAATTCTGACATCTTTGCTGCGACTATGTAGGCCACATGGTTTAGGCCTAGAGGGTGGGTGTGTAGTTAGAATAGCGCCAAAACGGCAACAGCTACGAAAAACCAATGCGGCAGATTTTTCTTGGTTTTATGCTTCCAGACATGTTTGAGAACACGATTGCTTCAATGGCGATTTTGACTCGATAGAAATGTGCATGAACAAAATTAGCCCGTAAATGACAAGATAATTTAATGTACATGTACAAGTGTGTGAGTTTTTAAAGCTTAGCATATGCTCATCATTTTCGAGACCAACTGTGAGGTGTAGTGGGTGGGGTGGAGCTGCCAGTTGGGGAATCGACGGGCCTGCATATTTTCACGTTGATGCAAAGCATATTATTTTGAGAAATTACCACCAGGCTTATTGAAAATTACCACCAGGCGATAAAACAAGCATACCGTGTAGTAGGGCAGATATGTGAAAAAGATGTTCCATTCTGGCAGAAAGTATGAAATTTGGCATATAGGTGGTTTAAGGTATCCTGATCATAATAAGATGCGGTGCCACGTGATTCTACTAAGGGAACCCATTCAAAATGGCGGATTCAAAATGGCTGCCTTCCCAGCAGAAAATTCGCATTACTCAAGCTCTAGACGGAGTAGAGAGATGGGATTAATGTCAAATTAGGGGTTTCATGGGTCAATCATTATAATTCTACTCACTACAATACTCTAAATATCAATCCTTCCATAGCGACCACCTGTGTTTGATGTCAAACGACGGTGGCTCTTTAAGATGTGTTGTCTTGAGAACAAAAGCAATATAGCATCTAGAAATAGTTTCAATTACTTGATTTCTTAATATCGAACCAAGTAATGGTCGTTATAGATACGTTCAATTATCCTATTAGAGTATGCAAGGCTATACATGATGCTGTTGATTGTTGAATCATGATTCACAGACATCACGCGCACTGTGCACCGCATGAGCACAACTGTGTACAAGGTAAGTTGGATTTATAGCATTTGCATCTGTCAGTGCAATTACTTTTGCAAGCACATTTCACGAGTTCCCGGCATGCCTTAGATGCGTCTGCAAGCAAACTCCATTGCGGGGACCAAGTGTCTCCATCTCTGACACAACCCCAGTCAGCTGGCAATGGCGTTTTTGCATTTGCGTGGAGTGATTGGTCCCAAAGATGACCTGCCTGGAACGCAGCATGTTTGGTGTGTTGCAGCAGAGCTGCACTGGTCGGAGGAATGTTTTCTAGCTGCCTGTTGCCAAAAGCGAAAAGCCGTTTTCGTGCCTCATTAACCTTTGACAATAGTGATGTGCGTTTGTACAGTAGTACGACAAACCTCTCCAGCGTTTCCATGTCATTGTCACACAGAGACGCCGGGGCATCAGACAGTCTCCTAAATAGTGACCTGAATAGATCTGAAGTCCTCCAAACTTCCCATGCTATCTTCTTGCCAATCCTACAAAATGCAGACACAGTGTCACACCCAGAGAAAGCATGCATAAATAGCAGTCCTTGTGACGCTTCTGCACCCAAAACTGTTGCAATGCCATGAGCTGATACATAGCGGAAGGTCTTCCCAGGGCCAAATGCGACCCAGAGATCACACCCATGAAGAAAGTTTGCTGTCCATATGGCTAGGACTACGACGTCTGTATCTGTAGCATGAATCATTATTGTTCGATAACCTTGGTGATATGCATGGAAGGCGTGGAGCAACATTCTACCATCTGCTTCATCTTGCAAGCATGGCATGAGTTGCGAGACGTCATGCTCCGGCCTCATCAGCACGATTATCCTCACATGTATCTTTCCTTCTGGTAGCTCGAATGGCTCCAATGTATATACGAGAAAGGTGAAGAGGCCTGTTTTGTTTGCATCAACTCGTAGGAAGGTTTTCAAATTTTGAGGGCGTCTTGTACTCGATGCAACACAAAGAGCTTCACCATGTCCCCGTAATTCTCTAGCGTGTGTCTTCAAGCTTCCTGCCTTATACACATCCCATACAACATCCAATCTTTTCACCGTCTGTAGTTGTCTAGCAATGTGTGGGAGGAAGACGAGCTCTGCAAAATCTCCAAATGTGTTCACAACCACGTTTGATTTCTTGGGATCTAGATTATGCATCATAGCTGCTCCGTCAATGATCTTCACTTCAACCTCTAGACAACCAGCTGCACGAGCTACTAATGCTTCCAAACATCCCATCAGATCTGATTTGCTGCCTTGGCGCATTGCGTTGCTCTCAGCAAGTGATGGGGGCCATGGATGATTTTCATGCTCAAAGAATGAATCAAGGTCTCCATCTCTGGATTGGCAGGAAATGTACAGTCTAGAGAATAACTGTACATCTCTCTTCATTGCAACAAGCTTCTTGTTGGTTCTGGTACTCTTCCTCTGTTTTGATTTGAACAAAGTCAAATTGTTCTTTTGGATTGGGTCATATACCGATTTTGCTGATACAGATAGTCGATCTGCGACGAATGCGTGGTACTGTCTGATGCCTAGTTCTTTTGCTGTTTGGATCGCATTCACTACAAACTCGGACATAATGACTTTGGTATCTAGAGTCACTAAGTCAAAACTGTCATCTAAAAATGGGTTTCCCATTTCCTCGATTGCATCAATAAGACAAATTGTGTTTAAAGCAAACAATTTCTGCTTACTCAGAATCTGCTCATGGTGACAGTTATCATTGATATTTCTGTGTGTATGTTTCACTTCGTACACGCTGATCAGCCTTCCTATTTCTGGGCCTGACACCATCCATCGTTTCAAAGCAGCTTCATTTTCTGTGATTACGATAATTCCACCATCGCCCTTCAGAATCAGATGGGATCAGATGTCAATTTCACTTTCTTTGACATATTGACTTGAATGCGAGAATAAAATAGGCTATTGTCTGTCTATAAGCAGAGCACAATACGCGTGTGATTGATTGCTATGCAGCTATGTATTCTCCTGATATATTTAAATAGTCAGTGTGAGTTTAGGAAACTACAATAATTATATGGAAATCCGCAACGAAATAATTCTTGGCGAAGCGAGGGGCTGGCATACAATTACTTTTACTGGAGAAAACGTGTAGACCAATTGTTTTGAGTAGCGAAAACTTGTTTCTAAAATGTTCCGCCAGGAACATGTGTGTACAAATGTTGAGCAATAATACTACTAATTTACAAATGTTACAACAACAACGACGACGACCACAA
The DNA here is from genome assembly GCA_034401795.1 of Chaetoderma sp. LZ-2023a. Lineage (NCBI taxonomy): Eukaryota > Metazoa > Mollusca > Caudofoveata > Chaetodermatida > Chaetodermatidae > Chaetoderma > Chaetoderma sp. LZ-2023a. The sequence goes on along the minus strand of CM067374.1, from coordinate 99,306,422 downwards.
CAACAACAATAATAATAATAATATATTTTTTCAGCATGTTTATCTATTTAGAGTATTGTAATGGGTAAAATCATAACCAGTGACCCAAGAAACCCTTAATTTGACATCAATTCCAGCCCTCTACTCCATCTAGAACTTGAGTAATGCAGATTTTCCGCTGGGAAGGCGGCCATTTTGAATCCGCCATTTTGAATGGGTTCCCTTGTTAGAATCACGTGGCACCGCATCTAATTATGCTCAGCATACCTTAAACCACCTATATGCCAACCTTCATGCGTTTTTCCAGAATGGAACATCTTACCTCAAATTTGTTAAATATCCACCCCACTAGTGTGCTGGAAGCACATAAATAGTAGCTCAAATGAATGAATTGATAGGAAGACTGACATACCGGTTATCGATCGACTCGCTTTCAGTTCATGCGGACGTCAATGAAAGCCTATAGTAAACAAACAATTTTGACAGTCTTCGACGCGTAAGCTATCCAACGTAAATTTGTGCACGGTTAATAAACGTAGGCATATCTAAATATGACAATTTAGTTCATCTTACCCACCTGTTATAAATTATTATTGTCACGTGTTTGCGCATCTTCACTCATATATGTGCTTTTTTCAGTGTACACACGACAATTGTACACACTCAGGGCCAACATTTGTCTCTAGTACATAAATGTGAGTGGCATTATGCGTAAATTTATATGTTAGCTACATTACATTCAAAGAAATGGAAGATATATACGCAGAATCTACCTCCTCGCCCACATACATATAGGATACGCACGCGTGTGTAGGCCTATGTTTAGAATGCGAGGAAACATAAGTGGCAATGCGTAGCTCCGACCACAGGTATCTTTGGCATAATCTTTGCAACTGAATGCAGTATTATTTGCTTGTTCAAGTACGTAGCATATGAGAAGTCCACCATCCCCTCCCCGGTCAATCATTGCTGGCATAATGCATATCCCTAAATCGTAATTGTAATCAATGTCTGTTAAAATTAATGTTTTAGATTGTCACAAATAGTGTGGCTTAAGTCTACAGGAAATTTAATTAAAATGTATCCAATATGGGCCTAGCTTTCTCCAGTCTTAGACTTAAACAAATCAATTGATTACGATACCTTAGGCAAATTCGAAAATTCTGATCTACCGGTGGACTTTGCATTTGGTTTGTGTGTGTGTGCATGCTTATGTGCTTGCGTGCATGCGTGCGTGCGAGGAGGGGGTGGGGGGATAGAGATACATCTGGAAAATCAGAACAGACTCTTCTGAATTATAGGCGCAGTTTGGATACAAAATAGATATGTTGTTTATCATAGCATCAGAATTTTCAGGGAGAAGAACCAGCCCACCCATATCTCCCCAAACGGCCATTTGGAGGGGACACGCCCTCACTCACAGACCCTCTCCAATATTGGACTAACTAATTAATAATAAAAGCTTAGATCTGCGCTTGACGGCCATCCCACCAACACTGGATGTAGCAAGATATAGTGTCGTAAAAATACAGTATATACAGAATCACAATGAGATATTTTCTCGAAGCAGATCGCATCTAAAAAGGGGTTTTTCGTCCCCGAGATATTCATATTTAATTATGGCATTGGCGCTATTATAAACTTCTGACTATAATGTCTACCGGGAATATCATTGAGATCATTGCCCATTTCAAAATTAATTGCTAAATATAATAGAATGAAAAAGTTACCCTGGTTAAACAGTGTTGCCCGTATTAGCTTCGCTTAGCAGTTGTTCCACTATGATGTCACAACTGCTTGGAATTCAAGGGAGGTAATTCATGACACGATATTCTAAAGCTATGTACTTTATCGCCAACAAATATAATAACATGCCATGTATTAGCAAATTGATAACAGCTATATGATTTGGAAGGACTGGATATATTATAATGTCTTAAAATACGCTCTCCATATATGACCTTTAAGCATATTTTGAGACAAATTTGCCCTAGGCAGCATCGGCTCCCAGTCAAATTACTTTCAAATATTCAACAGAGTATTCCTTACATCATAAATAATTTGTCATTTGCGAACTATAAGGGTCAAAGGATTATGGAATGATAATGATGCTGCTGATTTCTATGACAGCGACACCGAGTGGCAACACCATTCTTAAGATAGTGAGTCTACACTGCTGGTGCAGTTTTGCTCATTCTGTTTCCCATTCTCTTGAAACCATTAGATGTATCTAGTAGACAGACGTAGCAGCATTGGCCTAGCAGTGCCTTAATCTCTGGGCTTCATTTCCCTTAGTCCCTCAACCACACCCGATAACGTTGTGTGTATGTCAGACACGTGATGCCACCTGCTTCCATAACCAGCAGTCCTTCAATCTGGGCCTAACATATCTTCAGTATGGATCTTGAGCATACTTGGTGAAAATAGACCTAACTATGTATGTTACCTATTCATTGTCATGAGGTAGGACACTGGACTGCAACAAACCTGGAACCCAAGTTCTCTGTGATTTAAGAAAATCCAAGAGAGCTACAAACCAAACTGAATTATCAGAGTTCTATATACATGTTGTGGAAGCCTAGGATATTTGCAGTAAAGGTTGGTTCAAATCAGAGTAGGTTACTGGGGTCCGATTCACAAAGAAGTGTAAGTTATATATATATATATATATATATATATATATATATATATATATATATATATATATATATATATATATATATATATATATATATATATATATATATATATATATATATATATATATATATATATATATATATATATATATATATATATATATATATAATTCAAGTTTTCTTGAAGAAACTTCAATCGACGTTAGTTATCGATGAAATTAAATGAGTTTCAGCTTGATCCATACTGAGCCAGGCTGGTGGTCAAATACAATAGTATTTGTATTTGAAGTAATTTAAATACATTTTTAGATATTTGAAAGTATTTGCATTTGAAAAGTAATTGAGGCAAAAGTATTTGTATTTAAATGATCCAATGTATTTGAGTATTTTCAGATATTTTCTGTCCATTCCTGATAGATTCTTACATTCAACTGCACGTGCACATTACAAATTAAAGCCTAATTCATACATGTATCTTCTCTAACCCTTACATGACATACTCCGTTAGATATATTAGGATTTATTTGCTTGGATGCCGTTGTTCTATTAAGAAGCAACAATTTCCAGTGAAATTATTTTCAAAATAATCAAGAGATTTGTTTGTATGGTTGTCATGAAGAGCTACGGCAGCTTAATTGTTGCAAAATGATTAGTCAAATTGTTTTCAAAATACTCAGCAAGTCAGGAATTGTTGCGCATTGAAATTATTGTGTGGTGGCTTGCAGCAGCGAGACAGTTAATTAGTCAAACAAATTAAGAAATTTGCTTTAAAGTGAATGCCTATTTGTAGGCCAAGACAACATTTTTGAAAAGTTACAACTAAAATGACTCGCTTGGTTATCGAGCCAGGCATTCTACTGGTAAAATCTTCAAAAATAGTATTTTCTTGGACTGCAAATGGACATTCCTCAAGACCAAGTTGCAGAAGCCATTTTTGGCGGACTTGAAAATCAACCCTTTAAGGGCTAAATTTGGTCAAGTAAATAAAAATATTTGCTTACTGAATATCATGTTGCAGGCCAAGAATACTATTTTTGAAAATTTACCACTGGAAATTGACTAATAGCTTATTGAGCCAGTCATTCAAGTGTAACCTTAAAACAAGAGGCCCAATGGCCTGTGACGCTCAACTGGACCATTAGCATTTGAAGCATTTGCATTTAAATATACATGATTCGCTAGATTAAACAAGATGGAAAAAATTTTTACAGGAAAAATCTACCAATCAAAATTCTGAATGGAAATTCTGGCGCCTATGGTCATAGGATCATTTTAGCCAAGTTTGGTTGAAATTGCTCAAAGTAGTAAGGAGAGGAAGCAATTTAACTATTTCCAGTAAATTTGTAATAAAATGTAAGATTTTTACCCCAAAAATTTGATGAATCGAAATTCTGAATGCATGTTCTAGAGCCTAAGATCATAGGATCCTTTTGGCCATATTTGCTTGAAATCAGTTAAATCAGCAGAAGCAATTTGACAATTTCCAGTAAATTTGTCACAAAATCTAAGATTTTCACCCAAAAAATAGCTCAATCAAAATTCTGAATGGAAATTCTAGAGCCCATCAGGCCATCACCACAGGATTCTTTCAGCCAAATTTGGTTGAAATTGCTCAGAATGGTAAGAAGAAATTTGACAATTCCCGGTACATTTTTCATAAAATCTAAGATTTCCCCCAAAAAATTGATGTCTCAAAATTCCAAATGGAAGTTCTCGAGCCTATGATCATAGGATCCTTTCAGCCAAATTTGGTTAACATTGTTCAGAATGGTAAGGAGAAGAAGCAAATTGACAATTTCTCACCCAAAAAACTGATGAATCAAAATTCTGAATAGATCTTCTGGAGCCTACCACCATAGGATCCTTTCAGCCAAATTTGGTTTAAATCGGTCAGAATGGTAAGGAGAAGAAGCAATTGGACAATTTCCGGTACATTTTTCATAAAATCTAAGATTTTCACCAAAAAAATTGAAGAATCAAAATTCTGAATGGAAGATCTGGAGCCTATGACCATAGGATTGTTTTAGTCTAATTTGGTTTAAATCGGTCAAAATGGTACGGAGAAGAAGCAATATGACAATTTCCGGTACATCTGAATAAAATCTAAGATTTTCCCCCAAAATATTTACGAATCAAAATTCCAAATGGATGTTCTCGAGCCTATGGTACTAGTATCCATTCAGCCAAATTTGGTTGAAATCGGTTAAAATGGTAAGGAAAAGAAACATTCTGACAATTTTCGGTAAAGTTTTAATAAAATCTAAAATTTTGACCAAAAAATTGAGGAATCAAACTTCTGAATGGAAGTTCTGGAGCCTACCACAATAAGGTCCTTTCACCCAAATTTGGTTGAAATCGCTCAGAATGATAAGAAATTTGACAATTCCCGGAACATTTTTCATAAAATTTAAGATTTCCCCCCAAAAATTGATGTCTCAAAATTCCAAATGGAAGTTCTAGAGCCATTTAGAGACCATAGGGTCCTTCCAGCCAAATTTGGTTGAAATCGGCCAAGTGGTTAATGAGGAGTAGTATTTTAAAGCAACAGTTGATGGACGACAGACATACGGTCGCCATGGCATAAACTCACTTGGCCCTTCGGGCTGGGGGGAGGGGAGGGGGCTATAAATTGTCTTTTCTTAGCATGCAAATGGACATTCCTCAAGACCATGAGAGTGGCTTGTTTGGTCGGCTTCGCCACAAAAGGGATAAAGCATTAACTTATATCATTCATAAAGTGCCATGGAATATATGCAGTATACATGTATATATGCCAGTTACACTCACCTTGCCTAACTAGTAGTCCTTTAACATTTGAATTCCAATGTCTCCATTTTGAGCTAGCTATACAGGAAAGTTGTTGAATATTTTGAAACTAATTTGAATGGGATCTGTTGCTGCCATATACAACAAAAGCTCTGTCAAATTAGATTCAAAATATTCAATTGAATATTTCCTACATCAGAAAGCAAATTAAGCACATGATTTTGTATCAACATGTATTTTTTATACTACATGTATCCCATAGGAAACGTCATCTATAATTTTCAGAATTCTCACAAAATAATCAGCACAAGTTACCTACATATGATATGTACCTGAGTTCATCCACAAGTTGACATCAGAGATATTTTTTTACATTAAAATTTTGCTTTCATAAAATGATATATTTCTCCTTTTACCCTTACTTTTTTTTTATCTATGATTGTTCTTTCTCCTGGAAATTTGAGGATCTGACTTAAGAGTTTAGACTTCAGCAGCATACTTTGATTTTTGAGGACAAGTATTTAAGATGTATTTCAAGTATTTACCCTGAGTATTTGTATTTAAATACTTTGCAAAAAACGTATTTGTATTTGAAGAATTTCAAATTATTTGTATTTAAATACGTCTGAAAGTATTTGACTCCAGCCCTGGTCCTGAGATGTCATTTTAGAGAACAAGAAGGCCACTGGAACGAGAATAAGATGTCCACCGGAAAAATGGACCCATCGAAATTCGGAATGGAAGTTCTAGAGCCAATCACCATAAGGGTCAATCAACCAACTTTCGTTGAAATCCACAAGGTGGTTCTTGAGAAGCTAAGTCATGTAATGCTGTTCTTACTCATTTCATATAGGATTGGTTAAGATAGGAAAATGCAAGATCGCTAACTGAAAACTTGACCAATTGAAATTCTGAACAGTAATTTGATTAAAATCGGGCCACTGAATAAAGATGATCCCTGCATAAAAAAGCACTGGGATTCCCAGTAGGATTTCACTAGGATGCCAGTGGGAACTTAATCGCATACCACTGGTATACTGGCAGAAAACTTGGTCAGTATTTGATATTCCACTGTGATCCCAGTCATTCTTCCACCATCATATTCTGGTGGGATATCACTGGGATCACATGGAGATTTACAGGGATCTGTCAAATCCTGACCAAATCTCCCATTGGGATCACAGTGGGATATCCCAGAGGGGTGAGTGACATATTCCAAATAGATATTTGTAGGATGTAGCAACATTCTGGTGTAATATGCTGACACCAAGGGTGCACATACTTCCTTATATTATGTGGTTCTTGTAGTATATTACCAGGAAAACTGGAATAGACAGACACTCAGACAATCTCCCTGGGCTGGCTGAATTGCCCGTTTCTGTATGAGGGAATTTATTTCTTCGTCTATACATAACCGTTGACCTGCATCTCTTGGATTTTGAGTCTGGATCGGTACCGGAGACAGGAGCGATGGTGGGTTGTTGTCTATCCAGTCGAGATGGACTCAAGAAGCACAAGAGCGGCACTGTCTCCGGCGATGTTCTCAATAGCACCATGGTTCCTTATAAGGGCAGCAACATCAGGCACGTCCCCCCACACCCACCTCTACCTGCAACATGTTGCACGGTCTGCCTGGTAGACTGGGGAAGTGGAGCCTTCTCCGCCACCCCTACACTGCTGGAGAGGTCTAGGCATTCACTGCGCTGGAGGTTGAGCCCTGACTTGTTGGCCACAACCTCTTAGCTGCTGTGGACGGTGAACAGGGAGTGTCGCGCGAACGCTTTCTCTGAAGAGCACCTCAAATTTCTCCTGCAGTGCCCTCTGGCTGTTCCGCAGAGTTACTGTCTCTTGGAGGTGTTTGCACCCTTCACTGCCAAAAAGACCAGGCCCTGTCATAGGTGTCCGAAGAAGCCTAGTGTACAGGTCTTGGGATGGGCACAGATTTTCAAGGGCAAACTGTCGGCATGCCCGTAGACTTCTAGTGACGGCTCGCGTCATACAGTCCAGAGCCAGGCTGATGCCATCCTGGATGGCTCTCTGGACTGTAATTGGCCATGGGATATGAGATAAAGATGCTGTCACCAGCCCTTACAACAGCTGGGAGGCATGCGATAGCGCCAAGATCGCTATTTTTGCACTCTCTTCCGAATCACATAAGGTGGAATTTGCCTAACATAATACATTCGTGCACAAGGGTCCTGTGTCAGATTGGGACCCAGTCGGCGTATCCTCACCCAAAGCCACATAATCATCTGCGTACGGCTTTGGAACGCCGTTGTAGTGCTGGAAAGACATAGCATTAATATGGCACCACCTTGCCAGCTCGGGAGGGGAGGGGGGGTGTGTGTGTGTTGGCTGAATGCAAATAGTTACCCGTTTGCGCAGAGGGAGGCATCCTGATAGCCATTTCCACGGTCATCCGTTTGACCTAACAAGAATACCTCTTCATCCAGCTCAGAAAGATTGGGCACTGGATTAATAAAGAAAACTAATCCAGCCTTAGCAGGATTGGTATCGCTGGAAGAGGCGATACCCGGAGCAGGCGGCTGAAGCGCGGCCAATAAGCCGCTGTCCGAACTCACAGCTCATTGAGAAAACCAGCTAGTTACTCCGTCGAATCGCCATACAATTTTCTTTCTTTCGCTGCAGACCCCGAGTCTGTCATGAAATGCCAAAGTATATACTTAGTTGCAGTGTTAGGCAATCAGTGAACATAATTCTTTTTAATTCTAGAGTTAGCAATTTCAGGCAGTGTAATACTTTTTCCTTTTTAATTCGGTTGCCATGTCAAATTAAAGAAAATAAAGCAACAGCATTCCAGATTGTTGTATTTTGAACTGTGCGCTCTGTTGATTACTCTTAAATGTAAATCGTACATTCTGAAAGCAACTATAAACTGCACTATAGGACGAGTTTTACGCCGTTACACTCGTACCTACTCAAAGCTACTGTCCTATGTATATGGATTGCACATTATCCCCGGGTACTAATATTAGCATCTTCGCGTTACACCGGTAATGACATAAACTTGTCCCACAAAGGGAGGCTATAAGTGGAAGCTGATACATCATGTAATTCATATTTTTTTCCCGGCGACATTTTATCTCAAATATTGATGAAATAAATAATGTTTATTAAACTATACGCAATATTTAGGCGGTCCAAATTAATAATTTCACTCTCGCAATGATGGATATAAGGTATACATTAAGCATAGACGTAGGATGGTAAGAATTCGTCGCATGAAAATGTGTTCTAATTTCGTGCTATTTTTGTACCATTTGTCTCAACTTTTTCTAGAAACAAGTTACGTTAACCCACGTTACGTTAATACTTTTGGGAATTTGGACCTGCGATTTAATCGAAAAATCACGATTTTTTTTATAAAATCGATCGCGATGTTTCAAAGCAAAAATCGTGCAAGCCTAACGTATACATTCATTCCAGATCCTAGCTCCTATAAAGGATAGAATGATTTGAGTAGACCAATACTTTACCATCAGAGATAGCAGGAAGAAGGCTCGACAGTAAAATAAGTAAAGATTTTCGAATACATTGAAAACCCTCCTGCGGCACCACCTCCCCCCCATCCCCACTAACTAACTTGAACATCTCCAGTATTAGCCTACACTTGATGCTGCATCCATAAGAGCCACTGGTTTAAAGATCTGCACAGCCTCTGGAACGGTAGTCCACGCACGGGCAGAGAGATGTAAGGGTTTCTTTTACATACCCTTACTATGTCCCTGAATACAATTAACTATTGGACTTAGGCAACCGGTGGCAGGCCAAAGACCAGTGCAGGGGTGTAAAGTTAGATTTTTTATGGTAACCTACAGTAGGTCTCGCAAATGCACATATGGCAACCTCATGGTAGGTTACGCAATAATAAATTTTAGGTAACCTTTGGTAACCTAATAATATATAGGCTACCCAGTCAACAGTAAATCTGTACTAAATCATGAAATAAATAATATTGAACTTGAATGGCCAGTACCAGAGAGCATAATATTGTGCATACGATAACGTGTAATACCGCAGTATTCTAGTAGCTTATGTCCTGAGAATATGATGATGATGAACTTAACGCTTGCCCGGGACAAGTGAAAAATATGGCGGGCAAGCCAATCTTGTATATATATATATATATATATATATATATGAGATTGAATTGCCCACCATATCCCCCACTTAAACAAATAACTCACCCCAAAACTGATTTCTAAATTTAGACGCTTTTTGGACAAAGTGGGTCCAATGACTGTATGTATAACGGAAGGTCTCCCTTCCCAGTACCTATATTAGTTGCTGGTAGAGATAGATACGCTGTCTAGTATATCAGTTGCACTCCTGGGCAACTTGTTATTTTTGGAAGAAATATTTTTCTAGCCCTATTTCTATCTGTCAATGGCCAGTAGATTGCATTATCAGCTCTGGTACAGCTGTCCGGTAACGTAGTTTCCAGTTTTACAGAAAGGCGCGATCGCAGTTACTAATTTCAACAATAAAAATTGTCGCAAATCAGCCTAGAGTGGGGTCTGCTAATTCACCAGTAATGAGAAATGTCTCACGCGACCGTGCAGTCGTAGTTAATAATAATCGATAATGCGCAGTCGTCTTTTATGATTGGCTTGCAGGCCATCCGATGACATTAGGCATGAATGAAAAATTACTATCGTAGTAAAATTTGATCACGTGACTCGTTGTCATTCATAACAAATTAATCACATGATTTATTTCAACCAATCTCTGTGCGACTCTCATGATCAACATTGATGGATAATGGCGAAACAAAAAATCTAGTCACGGCGCCGCTTTTAAACGCAGTAAAGCAATATCTTAGCGCCCACTTTGATGGGTTATATGACCCAATATATTATTACTGGAAGGTTCCGAGACTAATACCACCCGATTTTTAAGTGGTTCATTACTTTTGAGCAACTGAGAAAACAGGTCTATATGTCAGGAAAACCGGTGCGTAGTAACTCTTATTTCCAGTAAATCACATTTCCAGTAAATTGTCAGTTTAAAGCGTACAAGCTAAGAAGGGTCACGCTATCTACTAAATTCCTTAGAGCTGGTTACGCATTTTATTGTGGCGGACTTGCGGGACTCACAATAACACGCAAGTCTGCCACAACAAAAAGCTGTTCGCCGAACAATTTTGATGACACGAATCAATTATTTCATGTAACTATTATGTCTATCATATGAAAACAAGTAATATACTAAGTGTACTTAGTACCGAGAGCCTACTGTGCTGAATTTTTTTATGACGAACGAAAATAGGTATTTTATGGAGAATGAATATAGGTTTCCTAAAACCATGTTTGCGTAACACCCACACGAACGCGTTCAGCCGTTCGTCACAAATTTACACCCCTGCAGTGTGTGGGGTCTGCAAAATATAAAACAATATGGGATTAGCTAATAGTGACATTAAAAGCGTGAAAAAACATAACAATTTGATCAAAATCACGAATTAGCGTTAAGTGCTAATGAGATTTTCTATTAAATACACCCGATAACTTGTCCCCAGCTGTTCCTCAGGCATTTGAACCGTCTCTGCCATGATTCTAGTATTGAATTATGAGCCTAGATAACCAGTAATAACAATTTTGAAAGCAGGCAAAAGCAAAAGCTATGAACAGCAAAGAACGTGGTTGTATTGGAAGCCAATATCTAATAAGTGACTGGTTAGTCAGCGCATGCGCGCCATTGGGGCCTGAATTCTCTGAGTTTGACAGTAGTGTCACCTGCCTAATAGGGGAAGTGTAATTTAAAATTCTGTGTAATATTGGCCAAGGAAGATATTTTAACAAATATCAGAGTTTCAGGATGGTAAGTATACTCTTGATGTGAAAACATGTTGTCCAAAGGGAAAAGAGCTTTTCTGCTCTGCAGACTTTGTAGAGCACAGTCCTTTTGACCCTTTTCTAAAATGTACACTTCTGCTTCTAACACTGAAAAATAAACAGGGATCGAAATGTCCATTTGCCCTATTGCCCCGGGCAACCTGATTTTTTTAAAAGGGCAACTTTGGTTGTTAATGGTACACGGCAACCATGATAAATACTCAGACTAATAGTATCATACTTTGTCTTTGATACCTAACGACTAACTCTTCATTTTAAGGCATTGATTAATTTAATTATTAAAAAGAGTAACCAGTATGCTTAATTATGCCATTTCTCAATAATTGTAGCCATTCTTCAGAAATTACTTGACAAAGCAATAATGATTCTAATTTTCTTTATCATTTAGCGTAACATATATGGCCAACCTTAATCTGCGACGGGCAACCTGAAAATGCATGAAATGGCATCATACGTTGCCCTGTGGGCAACTACATCTTTTCATTTATTTCTAACCCTGAATAAAGTTTTTATTATCAGTGTGGGAAGTGGTAATCTAACTCACCTATAATATAATCATAGACACCATCCAGGTTGACATGTTTCCCGCTGAGTGTGGGTGCATACCATAAGCGCCAGGAAATCATGAAAGCTAGAACAGCGAGAAGTACAGACAGCACATGCATCAGACTGTAATATGCCATCTCATGTCTGCTGGTGCTGTGATCTGAATCTGGATGGGCATGTGTATGTAACCTTAAATTGAAGCAAAGAATGACTTCAGAAATTAATAAACCACTATAGATATCGGACGAGAGCAAATAGATTTACAGACTGATCTAACCATTAGCTAATGGTGGGTGGGATCCATTTCTAGCTAGGCCCCGCCATTTCTAGCTCTCTATCCCACCATTTATAGCTAAGCTTCTCCCACTTTTTGTGTCTTAAAATCGATTTACAAATTGAAACCTGAATTTTTGTTTTATCTGGCCTGTCATGCCTGTAGAGCTGGCCAAACATCAACTCATTTTACTCCATTCAGACTTTGGTCATGATCAGGATCTGACCAAATTCTGGATCTTTGGATGTCTCTGATACGGGTTGGCTCAAATTCTAAGACAAGAGAGTGACAGTACAGTAGGATTCCACGTGAAACTTTGAACATGATCGAAAAGATCTAGAAAATATGAAAGATATTTAATGTCACACGCACGCACACTTCACATAGCAAAGCAATATCTCACGTTTCTCTTCAATATGTTGAAAGAAAAAATGTCAGGAAAGCTGATATTTTTAGAATTTCATGAGGTGAAAGGGAGGCAATCAGAAGTTTCATAATGATATGCTAAATGGTAGCGGAGTTATTATCCGGAAATGGAATTATCATCCGCAAATCAATTTTCAAGATGGCACATGGATTTCGATAGGTTTCTTCTTCAGACACAGTCCACTCATTCAATGAAGTTTCAAAGCAATCCGATAAACGGTAGCTGAATTATCACCAGGAAATCTATTTTCAAGATGGCTGCGGGTGGCTGGCAGCCATATTGGATTTGGGATCACTGTCACTCTCAAGTGGTTTATTCCTCAGACTTAATCCAATCAAGTTTCAAACTGATCAGATGCACAGTAGCAGATAGGTCATCACGATATACCGGTATTATATTGAATACCGGTATCATAGCTATACCGTTACTTAGTCATAGCGATATGATTTTGCTGATACCGAAATATAAAACCGATATAACATTCTGCTTAGGCAGATAATCTGCTTTCCATTAGCAAAATTCATTAGTATATCTGTCTAACAAGATAGGTGACTGCTCTTCGTATGGGAAAATGATATTTTACATGTATTTAGCGACCACGCTTAAATTTTCTTATTTATCCGTATCTGTCAAATTGTTGTTTGTAGGCTAGAGAAATTGATAAATTAACATTTACTGCTACGAAAATTGGCTACTTATAAGAATGCACTTCTCACTAAAAACAGAATAAAACTTATTTTAATTAACCCCATGATAGGACAGAGGATGGTTAAACATGTTTAAAATATATCTTAAAATTGTGCGCAAATAATTTCTCATTTCTGCCCATTGCTTGCTAGAAAATCACAATTTCAAATGAATATTTTGCGTCAGTATTTTATCTCGATTACTACAACCTGGTTAGTTACCGATTTCGTGGAATTGAACAACTTTGTAATGACTGCCAAATGGTCCAAGTAAAGAGGAACTGACGATATGAGAAAAACTTCTAAATCTCTGCGAGCTCTATTCTCTTGTTATGTTGGCGAGTTGCTAGATATTGATTAATACAAGCTACATGTACTCTAATGGGAGCGAGCGTAGGCCTATGTATTCTCAGTGTGGAGATTTCCACGATTCCTGGTAGTTTCGTGCCATTGTAAATTCGTCCTATAGAGCACATGTTTTCGTGGAAAGTTTATTTATTATTCTGGCATATATATCAATACAAGTAGCCAGGAAAATGAGTAAAACATAGGTTGACATCCATTATCCAACGTTTTTGGCTCACAACATTGATATTTGTCAGTCAAATATCAACAAATTTAGCTGTTCGAAGTCTCATTAGGCGAGTTTATATGGGACGAGATGGTCACTGGTAATCTCGCGATCTCCATGCAGGTGCGTCTCTGCAGATGTCGTGGAAATATGTGTAATTTTTTGGCAATTTCTAATCATTTGTAGGACCGATTTTGGGACATGATTTAACTGAAGATAGTTATAAGTTAGCATTTAATATCAGAATTTGTGCAATTTCTTGGTTTGTTGTGGAAATGTGTAAAGCTCAGAAGTGCTGATATACTACCCAAGCCTCACTACTTTGCCCATCACATTAATCCTGATATTAAAAGTATACGGAAATTGATATCAATACCGGAATTCATTTTTCTATACCGTGAAGCCCTAGTAGCAGTCATCATGTGGAAACCTCTCTCCCGCCTGTAAATGCCATCACATAAATAGAGCCAATTTTTTGGGCATGGTATAAAATTGACGAAAATGTCTGAAACTCGAACTTGTTAAAACTGTAACATTTTATAATAAAGCAATGTACCAATTTTCAGTTGAATATCTTGGAGTGTGAAAAACCCAACTGTGACGGATCGACAGAGGTAGAGCAAGCCTATAGTCCCCTGATTTTTGCCGGTAGGGGATTAATAACCAATAGAACATGCTTCATCCACAAAAAGCTGTATTTCTTCTTCACATATGATAACAGGTTTGTCTCTTTATTTTCAAAACAACATAATCTTCTTTCTTCATCATTTATTCACAATAAAGCATGATTTCGAAGCTTATTTATTTGCTGCAGATGATATTTTATTTCTCAATGTGAGCATCTCTCACTTTTGGATTAACTATTTAGCCGACTCATCTAACTCTTTCCACCCATGATCCCAACTTTTTATACAAAATGAGGTGAGTAAGCCACGCCACCCCCCCCTCCCCCCCCTTGCCCTATTGATCAGAGCATGCGCATTAGCTGGTCCAGTAGCTGACATGCTGGTGTCTAGCGGCCAGAGGTGGTCAGCGCCCGCTCATAATATATTCAGGTGGCAAGAATAACTTGCGGTGGTTATTCAGGTGTAAATCAGTATGTGTGTCAGGGTTGGCAATTTCCCGGGAAATACTAGTCTTTCCCTGGGCAGAGGGAAATACTGGCAAATATTGGAAAATACTCAGATATCAGGTGGCGAATTTTTATAATTAACCCCATGGTTGTTTATCATGCTTAAGAAAACACTGATAAGCATAAGTAAATATCATCTAGTGACATATACATAGGTTTCAAACCTATGCATAAGGAACATAGTCTTCCAACTGCTAAAGCAACACTACATCAAACAAAACTTAACATCCAATGAAATACCATTATAATTTTATGAGTCTATATGACTGGATATTTGACATTAAATCACCGTCTATGCATCTACATGGAGTTCAGTAGATCTATACAATTACCTATTCAATAATAAAAGGCTTTGAGTCATGTAAAAATGTACTATTATTATGTCAGCACATGTAATGTAAACTTATTTCTGAGGTCTTTACCTATTGCTGTGTACTTGCTCTAACCCTTTAGCACTCGTCTGCGAAAAATGGCTTCTGAAATAGTATTGATAAATGTCCATTTGCAGACCAAAAGAAGACTATTTTTGAAAATGTACCACTGGAATGAATGGCTTGATAACTGAGCCAGTCATTCCAGTAGTAAATTTTCAAAAATAGCCTACTGATCTGAAAATAGATATTTTCTATGAGATAATTGAATTTTGCTTGAACAAATTTGAGTGTTAAAGTGTTAAATAACTAATTCACTCCCTGGGATGTCATTATATCTAAGTTAGTGCTATGATGACTGAATACATTACATTCTGAAGTTGAAGAAATGTTAAATTTGTAATTGCTATTTAAACCTGAAATCTAAAGAATAGGTCAATTATATTGTGAAAGTCTGTTTTCAATCAGGCATATTGTAGCATGTAATATTATAAATAGTAAACAGTACATAATATTAGTATATAATCTTATATAACAGAATGAAATGTGCTGCCATCTCAATCAGTTAATCCCCAATTAGACACAATGCTGTCTTTCCATTGTGAGACAATATCACACTTGTATATGAGCTGATTGTGGGAGAGTCTAACTCAGAGCATTGATTTACATAGATATCTAAGTCTAGCTCAGAACATTGATTTATGTAGAAATCTAAGGCTTACTAAATAAACAATCTCTATTTTAAATCAATATTCTGATAGGCTGAGAATTCAAGGCAGTATAATGGATTTGTATTGTGTGTCAAAATATGTACACTATGCTAATGCATTGCATATCAGTTTAAGTAAACCATTCATGACATGAGTTTCTTAATATTTTGAAACTATTTTACTGTAAGCTGTCGTTGCAGCCGCTATTGAAAATGGTTTCCTAAAAATTCCACCAACATTGTGCAGTAAATAGTATGTGTCGTATCTGCTACAGTGCTGTGTAGAGTTGAAACGGTTATAGACATGCTATGATATGCCTACATGTATATTGCCTATTTGATCTTATATGTCAACCTGTAATAGATATATTAGCACCTCTTATTAATATGTCTAAGATATTTCGTTTAAAATTTACCAGTTCTGTTGAGTATTGGAGTATTTCCCAGTATTTACCACTTTTTGGAGTATTTCACCGCCCGGTATTTCCTGCATACTTAATTTTTAAAATTCCTTCCCAACTGGCTTCTTGTTGGAACAGGATACACAGTTTCAATATTAAACTAAGTGAATGTTGGCTAGGTTCGGAAGTTACATTTTCCACCATCTCTCCTTGCTTAGGTCTAGTATTAACACCATTAACACTACACCTCCAGTCACTTGCCATGCAGCGCATCCAATTTTTTACGCTCTCTTGAGCGCTGGACGCTGCATAAGTTAATGCACATACTTATTCTCCATGTTTCTCATTCTCATCAATGGCTGATGGGTGGGGAAGGCGGACACATCGCTTGTCCCATGGTCTGTTATTCACCCTTTCTTGGCCATGGCTCTACCGTGGGCCAAGTGGGTTATTAACCCCACTGTGGCCATAGATGAGCCACGGTATGTAAGAACCCAGGAACACGTCACCGACTCATTCCTTTGCTACAAAGGTCATTATGGACTACCCAATTACATTCTGAATTCTTGACCTACATAGCTGGTTCTTTACAATTCTGTGACACCAAATCAAGTTAGCTGACAATTATCAGTATTTAAACAGTAGACTTTAATTACCAGTATTGTAGGGTCTGTTAGAATCTCGGCTGGACACCGTGCCTGTTAGTGGTAAAGTAGTCTGAACGGACTGTACTTTGTGGTCATTTGTTTTTTAGTTCGGAGTGAGAACAAAATTGGGCCCAGATATTTATCCGTCATCTCCTTGGTCGGAGACAACTTTTTCCAGGGCTCTGAAAACAACCAGTATATTTAATTAGAGAACAAAGATAACTCAAACTTGACCATTTGAACTGAATCTATCTCCAGCGAAAAATTGTCAGGGCTTTTAAGCATCAGCTCAGAATTCCTAGGATATCCCAGGATTGTCTGTAGTGCAAAGCCACCAAAATTCTGTACCTCAGAGATCCCCGGGCTGTCCAGGCATGGCTGAACTAGAAATGCCTGGACAATCCAGGACTGTCAAAAGTCTGGGATTGTCCGAGGTTTTCCAGGCTTGTATCAACCCTGAAAAACAGACTTTCAAAAGTACGGGATTGCTCTATATCCTTATTCTTACCCCTCACAAAAAGTGGTAACTCGCATTTATTTGTTATTTAATTTTACTGCTTTCTTTGTTTGGCGAAAAAAGAATCATAGAAGTATTGTCATACTTATTAAAATGTTTTAGACATTGAAAACATTATAGATAATTTTATTTATTATTTTATAGTGTTTTAACCAGATTTCGTGGCAAACTGAAAGCCCATAGGCCTAGTAAACCTATGGGAGGGGTTAGAATCAAGATTTCAAAATTCAAGATTATTTATTCAATAATTCCAAATAAACAATATTCATGAGTCCTACCAGGTTATCCGCTGAAGGCATTGCCTATTGTTATGGCGGACACCTATACAGGTATATATTTAAATTAGACAAGACAGAAGTTACATAAACAATTATAAATTAAGACACTACATTTACTACTTCCTTATTAACCCTTTGACTCTTGATCCACATAACCAGTTTAAATTTCAAAAAGGAAATATGTCAATTCGCAGATGAAGCGAAGACCACCACCCCCCGGAGAGTTCACCACTGCAATGACCGGTTCAGTTATCTAGTCAGTCATTCCAGTGGAAGAACTCCAAGAGTGGGCCTCTCTCAGTCTGCGAACCAACATATAATACTGCAACAGCAGGGTATGAAAGAGTTAATCACTTGGGTTGTTATTATTATTATTATTATTATCATTACTATTTTTTAGTTTCATAAGATATAGCCGAAAAGTAGATGCATAGTCTCAGCCTAGTGAAGAATTCATCTGTCCAGTAGGAGAATACTGTCGCTTTGATTTGCTTCTTCCACTTGTATTTTTGCTTGGAGGGGCAACGGGACGTTTCATCCCTAGGACAGTTCGCCCTGGGACATTTCCTCCGGGACGATTTGTACCATTTATAAAACGGGTCAATTCGTTCCACTTTTCCGGGATGTTTTGAGCCTGGGACGATTCATTCCCTTTTTAAATTGAGACGTTTCATCCCATATCATGTTGGTGGTTCACAATTCATTAATATTGTTATTTTTGTGGCATAGATCATCAAGGTATAGAAAGATTAAAGGAGAAGAATGCAGGAAATTTCAATTTCCCTTTCTCCAAGATCTAACAATACTCACCATTCTGTTACTTCTGATACACAGCTGGCCTTGACAGCTGGCTCTAGGACTATAGACTTAGAAAGCTTTACCGACACCTTGGAACCGAGTACTCGGCTCCCAACTGCCGAGTACGCGTCTACCATAGAGCTCATATTGTTTGCATAGCCACCAAACAAGAGAAATCCATGGCTTGCCTCCGTGGGGCTGGGAGGCTGGGTCCGTAACAGAATGGTGAGTATTGTTAGATCTCGGAGAAAGGGAAATTGAAATTTCCTGCATTCTCCTTCGATCAATACTCACCATTCTGTTACTTCTGATATACACCAGATTTGATCAGTAACCTGGTGGGAAGGGGCAAGCCATAAATGCTACTTTTGCTCCTTGGAGAAAGATTTAGACTTAACAACTTTACTAACGGAGACCTAAAAGGACCATCAAGTTATCGGAACCGAATCACATTCGTGTCACTGTCCCTGCCCCCCCCCCTTTTTCTCTTAAGAAAAGGGAGAGAACTCACGAACATGTATCTCGCCTGAAACACAAATATGCCAAGAGGGTTAACTGCTCCTTGCATATCCACATGTATTAGCCTGGGAATGAGCATGAATATATAAGATGAATGAACATGATATATAGACATAATACAAGAAACTCTCACTAATGAATTACCTTATGATAATCGGACTTCAGACGTACCGCCTCCAACCATTCACTGGTCCGGCCATCAGTGACACAATCTGGTTGTCATCCTCACGCTCGACCATGCTTGCTTTAGGTTCTTTTCTTACCAAAGTGAAAAAAGGGTGAAGAGCAGTGTGGTCACTTAACTATTGTCTCAAAACAGCTAAAGCGAGTGGATTGGCTGAGTCTGACACATCCGTCATATAGTAATCCGTAAATGAGGACTCACAGTGCCATTGTGCAACGGCCAGGATGTCCTCTAACGGAACACCACTGTAAAAGGCGGTCGAGGCGGCTATTCCTCGAACATCGTGTGCCCTTACGCCTTGCACCTGGTGCCCAGTCGCCATCTCATGAGTAGTCTGAATGTATTCGACTACCCAACGAGAGATAGTATCCAAGGATGCGGCACCATAAGGCTTCTTATGACAGATCCACAGATGTCTATCGTTCGACCGTAACGAGTCAGTCCATTTTCTGTACTTAGTCAATGCACAGACCGGGCACCAGACACTGGCATCATGATCAAACCTTGTTAACCTCGGTATTATGATCGGTTTGCCGGGATATCTCAAAGATTGATTCTTTGACATAAACTCTTCTCTTGGCAGAAGACGCAGACCCTCTCCAGAGACAATAAATTGGTCCCTCTCTGCCGAAAGCGCATGGATCTCACTGCGCCTTCTAGCTGAGGAAGCTGCTAATAGAAAGACTGCCTTTAGAGTCAAATGCTTTAGACTAGCCGAACGCAACGGTTCGAAAGGGTGCTTGGCCAGTACATTAAGCACTAAAGATAGACTCCAGGCTGGAATGAGTACCGGATGTCTCGGTCGGAGATTGCTCATTCCCTTCACCATCACATTTAACTGGGCCACCTCTGGACTATCCCTGTTGGCTAGACAAGGGATAACTGATGCCAAAGCTGACTTGTATCCAGCAACTGTGACGGGAGCTAGTCCTGAAAAGAACAGCTCACAGAGAAAGTCTGCTATTTGCTGAATAGTGGATTGAAACGTATCAATACCCTTTTCTTCACACCAGTCTGCAAATCTGTTAACCTTGTTGTTATATGACTTGAAGGTTGACCTCCTTCTCGCAGCCGCGATGAAATCAGCAGCTTGTCGAGAAAAGCCTTCCGACGTGGAATGTTGTTTGATAACATCCACGCAGTCAATTTGAACATTTCGGGACGCTCGTGTAGGAAGCGTCCCTTGGCCTGGGAGATTATGTTCGGAATCTCGGGCAACTGCACTGGGTTTTCCACCAGCAGATCTAGCAGATCCGTGAACCACGCCCTGCTTGGCCAATACGGCGCTATTAGCAGGACCAGACACGGTTCCTCCCTGATCTTCACCAATACCTTCGGCAGAAGGATGGTGGGTGGGTACGCGTAAGCGTGCATCCCCCTCCAGCTTATCGCCAGAGCGTCCGTATCGACGGCATTTGGATCTGGAATCGGCGAGACATAAGTCATGATTTGAGCATTTTCCCGTGTGGCGAACAAGTCCACGTTGGGTTTGCCCCAATGCTCGAAGATTCTTCGTAGAACTGGAAGGTTGAGGGACCATTCTGTTGGCAGAATTCTCTGTCTGCGAGACAAAGCATCCGCCAGAATGTTCAATCGGCCAGGAATGTGAGCTGCTTTCAAAACAACTGAGTAATTCCTGCACCATTGAATCATGTGCCACACTTTGATACAAAGTGTGGGTGACCTGGTCCCGCCTTGGCGATTTATGTATGATACTACCGTCGAATTGTCCGACCATATCAATATCACCTTGCCCCTGATCATCGGAAGAAACTCTTCCAACGCCAGTTCCACTGCCATCATTTCCAACAGATTGATATGCAGCTGACTCTCCAGGAGAGTCCATGTGCCCGAGACCTGGTGTTCTCCCAGGCAGGCACCCCACCCTTCCAGCGACGCATCCATGTACACGGACAGCTGGGGGCGAGGTAGGTGCAGCGAAACCCCTACTAGGAGATTCTGACGCTGTGTCCACCATACAAGATGCGATATTATCGGCTCCAAAACTGGCACCAGTTTTGACAGGGGTTCTGTTCTCTGTTTCCACAGAGACATCAGATACAACTGGATAGGTCTTCTCATTAGAGCAGCGAACGGAATCACTTGCTCCATGGAGACCATAATGCCCAGCATCTGAAGAAACCGCCTCGCCTGAATGTGGTTTCCTACTCGAAAACTCTCGAGGATGGCTAACAGAGACACCACTCTGGGCTCTGACGGGTAAACCCTGCCCTCCTCGAGATCGAATCGCATCCCCAAATAAACGAAATGTTGAGTGGGTGTCAACTCGGATTTCTCCTTGTTGACTATCCAGCCTAGATCTGAAAGTAACTTCAGAGTCAGAGCAGTATCCACGTTCAACCTGGCTGCCGAGTCTGCCTTGAGCAGCCAGTCGTCTATGTAGGTGTGTAGCGCCACGTTCTCTTTTCTGAGAAACGCTGTCACCGCAAGGACCACTCTTGTGAAAACCCTCGGAGCTGTCGACAGGCCAAACGGGAGAACAGTAAACTCCCATACTTGATTCTGAAACGCAAATCTCAGAAACCTGTGCCTACTCCGGTTCATTGGAATGTGGAAATATGTATCTTTCAGATCGATCGACACACACCACATTCCCTTCCTCAATCCCGCCATTACCGATCTCGGCGTTTCCATCTGGAACCGAGGCGTATGGATAAACCAATTTAATGGCCTGAGATTGAGTATGGGTCTCCATCCCCCCGTGCTCTTGGGGACAAGGAACATGTTTGAATAGAAGCCTGGAGTGTTCCGGTTTGCCGGTTTTATTGCTCCCTTCAGAAGCAAATCCGACACTTCCTTTTGAACGGCTTCTAACTTGTCTGGCTCCCTTGGTACGGGTGTCCAGACAGGTGCCAAAGACAGATTTTGTGGCGGAAAGTCCCACCACTCCGTTATGTATCCCTGGGATAACCATACCAGGACCAGACTGTCTGACGTCACACCTCGCCAGGCCTCGACGAAACGCATGAGCCTTCCACCCACCATAGACGCCTCGACGTCTAACGGGGTTGTCCGGCTCGCAGTCCGCTCCCACCCACCCCCCTTTCTTAACAAGAGAGAGAGCGAACCATTTCGGTCTCAGCACGGCGGGTATAACTGGCACCGCTGTTCCTGTCGCACAGGTGCGGTCCAGGTGGATATGAAGGGAGCTCTCGTACGATCCGCTCCCCTCTGTCCGCCCTTTGAGGACTTACCCTTCCCCTTGCCCTTCCCGCCTCTAGGGCGGTCAGGAGCAACCTTGGGGAGGGTAGGAGCCTCTACAACCCTCCTGGCTTTCGTAGCCGGCGGCTGCTGAGAAAATCCAGCTGAAGCAGAAGTCGCAGCAGGCTTAGCTTTCGCCTTGCCCCTATGCTTCTTCTGCTTCTTTGGAGGTTGTCCAGCTAGCGGTTTCCCCACAGCCCCTAGTGCGTGCGCTTGCCGCACTAGCTCCAGCTGTAGGTTGACCGCCAACCGATTCTGTGCGATGCTGGCTGTATCCTCTAGGATAGAAGACGCTCCCTGACTGCCGTAGCCGGACGCATATGGTCAATAACCATTTGCCTCCTGGATTTGGTCACACGCGCCTGCACCCTTGCCAGTGCGTCCATAGACAGCACCAAGACGTCATTCACGCACGAAAGCGCCACAGGTGGCACAGGGTGGCCTGCCCCCGCTTCAGCCCACACCGCTTGAAGAAGATGATAAGAATGATTGACAGCACTCATAGCCGCCCTCACACCCTCGTCGCATAGGGACAGGACTTCCTCTTGGTGTACCTGGGACCTGTGCACAAGTGCCGGACCGGGGCCACCCGCTCCAGCACTCTGAACCCCCAGGACCCATCGGTCATCCTAAGTGACCGACGGTACTACACCATATCTGTCGTATTCCCCCCGCGGAATACGACACCTTGCCCGCACCTCCCTGGAGGCCGCAGGGAGCTGGCCCTTGGTCGCAAGTTGCTTGCTATAAATAGCATCCAACAACTCTATGAACCGTGGATCCAGTCCCGGGCCGCGGGCAAGATCCCCGTCCGAATCGATGCAACCGACAGACGGGGCGCATCCTCGTCGGCCGTGGCCGAAACCACAGACAGGTCCACCCTGGCTAGCCAAGCCAGAGCCTCGGACCAGTCTATTTCCGAGGAGGAAACACCTGCAAACACATCACCCGTCGACGCGCTCACAGGCCTGCCAGCCACGGCCTCCTGGCAAGGAGCCGCGGCTGACACACCAGGCACTCCGGTACCACCCGGTTCCACCGCCACCCCATGAAACATACCAGTCCATGGGGTAGGTCCGCACGGAAAACCGTACGGACCCGTAGCGGACGCGGAACCGTGGCCAGACACGGGCGCCAACAGCACCCCATGTCCGACCGCCGGACCGGGCGAGATAGGTGAGTACCACACCCGGCCCACCGGTCACCGTGTCAGCTGGTGCCAAACCAACCGACACGGAACCGGTGCCCGGTACCAGATTGGCCTCAACCACAGGCGGAGCCGCTGCCCTGGCCTGTGCCAAGCCAGACAGATGGAGGACGGTTCCGTCCAGGACGGAATCGACCTCCATATTCTCCACCCGTGGCATCACAGGCCGCAGTAATTTCTCCTCCTCGGCCTCCTCATCTTCAGACTCCGAAGAGTCGTCATCAGACGAGGAAACCTCGAAGTCGTCCTGGCGGATGGCTCCCACACCTGACAGACCAGCCACCGCTACTGGACCACCCGGAGGTGGCCGCAGAGAGACAGAACCCGCCAGGCCGGAGCCAGACGGGACTGCCAGGGAGCCGTACGAGACGGCCCCCTCGGTAACCAGTCCAGAACCCTGTCCAAGGACCCAGGACAGGGTCCGTACCAGGCATGGGGAGAAACTGCCCCCCAACCTTCGGTAGCAGTGACGACACCAGCGTGGGCAGAACGCTATGCAGAAAACCCTGCATAGCCGGACCGAACCACGCCGGCGGTGCCATCTCCGCCACCTCCAGCTGGGGACGTGGAGCGCCCCCACCGGCCGAACCGGACGCTCCACGATTTAACATCGGACCGGCTGACCCCGCGTCAGACCCAGCCACATCCTTCTGGCCAAGGAACTTTACCATCATATCGACGGACCACACTGCGCACACATTACATCTATGATCAAGGTTACAGGGCGCACACCTAAAACAGACATGGTCCTTAAAGACGACGCGTACAAACTTATGGCACTCATCACATGATGGCGGGGCTGGCTTGGCCTATAAAATAAGCACAAACCTACAATAAGCAAGCGGAACGACACGGATGGAAGGCAGACAATTAATTTTCAAATAACTTGACCACAAATTAACTGTAACCCTCCCGCACCCCACCCCGCAACGTTACAGCAAAGATCGCATTGATTATGACGACAAGAACGAAGCGGGCACAAATACACCCATAATTGATCCTCCAGGATGTATCACGGCTCCAGGAATCATATCATATAGCATTCGGGGTATATTTACCAATCAATATAAATTATACTCCTAACGAAAGCCGACACGATATGTGAAGAAACAACAAAATGTAAACAAACTGCTGTAGCACATGGTAAAACCGCAGACCACGCATCTCTCAAGAATTTTGACACCACCGATCATTGCAAACCGATCGTGATCACACGTAAACTTGACCATTCTAAAGTTTTCTGGTACCATTTTTAGTACGCAGCACCCAGAACAAGATGCGCGAATTAATGAAAAATTTTCTTCACATAAACATCCGCGCATCACGGGTGTGACGTAACCCGCTCGGACCCTACGGAGAACGACGTCAGCCGATATTCGTGTTAGAAATACCGTAGCAAATACCCATTTTCATATCTGCCGATCGCCTGTTGGGGTTTAAAGAAGGCGATCGTCTGGCATATCTCGTTGTTAGCACACGTCCCAGATTCTATGGGGTCAGAAATTGGAACATGCGGCACAACGAAATTTAGAGACCTAAGTCTTTTAACTATGGATAATAAGGAATTATACAACCTGGTTATCATCGGCGGTATTCTCCATTTTATCCAGTTAGATCCTTTCAAGAACGCACAAACTATCAAATCACAGATAAAAGACTTAGATTTCTTTTCAAAAAAACTTTAAATCTCTCCCTGCAAAAAGCGTGGACAGCTCTTGTTGCTATGCAAACAAGAATGAGCTCTATGGTAGACGGGTACTCGGCAGTTGGAAGCCCAGTACCCGGTTCCAAGGAGTCGGTAAAGCTTTCTAAGTCTATAGTCCTAGAGCCAGCTGTCAAGGCCAGCTGTGTATCAGAAGTAACAGAATGGTGAGTATTGATCGAAGGAGAAAATGCCTTTTCTTGTTTGTTTAATCATCTCCGAGAGAAATAAAGTAATTCACACCCCACCCCACTCAACCCCATGTTAATGCACACGTGCCTATGGATAGCCAACATCTTAATTTTGGATTATTATCCGCACGTTTTGAAAAAACGTCGGGTGATATTGTAATTGCCTCCGTCCATCTGTTCCTCTGTCCGTCACGCCAACTCCTCCCAAATCGTTGGGTGGAATTGAACCAAATTTGGTATGTAGGTTACCCATAGGAATGCGTTTTGCAAGACAACATTTAGATTAGGTTCCGCCCCGAAAGGGGCGTGGTATGGGTCAAAGGGTCAAATTGATTATAGTACATCTCACTCCAAAGCATTGCGCTGAATCCAACCAAATTTGGTATGTCGGTTACTAATAGGAATGCACTTTGCAAGACGAGATATAGATAGGCTCCACCCTCAAGGGGGCGCGACAGGGGTGAAAAGATCAAATTGATTGTTCGTCTGTCTGTCACGCTAACTCCTTCCAAACTGTTGGGTGGAATTCAACCAAATTTGGTAAGTAGGTTACCCATAGGAATGCAATTTGCAAGACAATATTTAGATTAGTCTCCGCCACAAAGGGGGCATGGCAGGTGTCAAAAGGTGAAATTGATTGTCCGTCTGTCGTCTGTCCGTCACGCTAACTACTCCCAAACTGGTGGGTGGAATTTCAACCAAATTTGGTAAGTAGGTTACCCATAGGAATGCAGTTTGCAAGACAATATTTAGACTGGGCTCTGCCCCCAAGGGGGCGTGGCAGGGGTCATAAGGTCAAATTGATTATAATTCATCTCACCGCAAACTGTTGCGTGGAATTCAACCAAATTCGGTATATGGGTTACTAATAGGAATGCGCTTTGCAAAACGAGATATAGATTAGGCTCCACCCTCTAGGAAGCGTGACAGGGGTCAAAAGGTCAAATTGATTGTCCGTCACGCTAACTCCTCCCAAACTGTTGGGTGGAATTCAAACAAATTTGGCAAGTAGGTTACCCATAGGAATACAATTTGCAAGACGATATTTAGATTAGGCACCGCCCCCACAGGGGTGTGTGGCAGGGGTCAAAAGGTCAAATCAGTTGTATCGCAAGTTACGCAACTCCTCTGAAACCGTTAGATGGAACTCAACTAAATTTGATATCTGAGTTACGCATATGATTGCGGAGGGCAAGAGGCCATTTAGATTTGGCTCTGCCCCCAGGGGGCAGGGAAGGGGTCAAAAGGTCAACTTTTAACATGCAGAAATTGATTGTAATGCATCTCCTCTGAAACCATGGGACAGAATTCAACCAAATTTGGTATGTGAGTTACCCATGTCAATGTGGAGAGGATGAGCACATTTACAGGGGTGGGAGATGGGGGTCAAAAGGTCATGACATTGATTGTAATACAACTCCTCTGACACTGTTGGACAGAATTCAACCAAATTTGATATGTGTTACCATATGATCGCGGAGCGCAAAATGACATTTACATTTGGCTCCGCCCCCGGGGGTGGGTTGTGGGTGTGTGTCAAACATTCAAAGCGGTGAACGTGGGAATTAGCGATGACGCGTCATCGACCGATCAATCTAGTTTCAGTTTTACTTTTATTATCCCGCATGTACCCAAACATAAAATTGTCTTTTTGTATATTAATATTTTACCGATAAAAATCAGATTAAACCACGTTAAACCATGTTATTATGTTAATTTAAAATTACGCCCCCCCCCCCCACACAGTAGGATGAGAAGGGTGTTGCTGCAATGTAATCCTACGATCTCAGCAATTAAGTGTGTGTGCATTCAAGCCTGTTACGACCACCAGATAGGTCATAATAGTAGCCTTTGTAGTCAAATGATCACGATTTCATATGCTGGATGGTTTTGCAACCACCTGTGTTAGAGCCGTAATTCGTTTTGGTGCTAAAACGAGTTAGTCGTTATTAACCCTTTAACACTCATAGCAGCCAAATGGCGTCTGCAGTGGTCTTAAGAAATGTTCATTTGCAGACCAAGCGAAAGATATTTTTGTAAACCGAGCCAGTCACTCCAGCTGTAAATTTTCAAATATTGTCTTCTCATGCTCTGCAAATGGACATTTTCTTGACCAAATTTGAGTCTTAACGGGTTAATTAAACTCATGCTAGGAATTTTTGTATTATTTCTTTCTCTGTACATTGCTGTTATCGGAAGAAACATTGTGTTGTTGTTGTTGAAAAAGTGATCGCGTGGCCTATGTATACACAGATATTAGCTGAATTTTAGCCAATGTGTTATTATAATCCATTTATTAATTAAGTTTGTTTGTTTAATCATTAATCAATGCTAACGCTACTTAACCACTATTACACTGATATTAAGTTAAACTGTTACAGATATAGTAGAGGAAAGATCGGTATGAATTTTGGAGTCAATGCTGCTGAAAGCTAGTGGAGCTAATTTAGGCGGCAATAGATTGCAGCAATTTTGCTTCCCAAAAAAGTAATAGAAATATTGTTTATTTTGCAAATAATTTGACCGAAAGCCATTGCGGCCTAACGCAGCAATGGCTTCCAGTCAAATTATTTGCAAAATATTCAACAATATTTCTGTATCTTTGCTGTGAAATTAAGATGTACCTGTCTATAACCATGCACCATTAAAAAATTTGGTTGCGTAATAGAACTGCCGATTATATTTAATGTTTTTGTTTACGCTTACTTAGTGTTTTTAAAATATGCGCTAGAATATATTTCTTGCATTTAATTTATATAGCTGTGATATCTTATATTATTGTAAATTATGATGATGATTATAAAAATTAATTTTGGCAAATCATTAAATTGTTTGTTTGTTTTTACACATAAAGCTATATTCAAATTATTATGACCACCGAACAGACTGGAATCTTGCAGAGTCTTGCAATGTCCTTATACGTGTCTGAGACAACGAAATCTGTCACAACATTGTCTAACATCTATCTGTCTGCAGTTTCTGATTCAGAAAGTGGTCATTAAACACACGGTTCCTTAACTTAGAAGCCAAATTTACGCTTTGTGGGTATATAAATTGTACTTCTTTAAAACAGGTGCATGGACTTTTAAACCATTTGTGTTACAGAACCACAATCGTTTAGCTGTAAAGACTTTGTGCTGTAACTTACAGTTTGTGGTCACGCAATAGGCCTATCTTACCGTGATCGCCTTGGCTATGTTGTTTGTGCTTCTTTAAGACAAATGGTCTTATCAAGCCATAGCTTACAAATCGTGCGATGTGCATTGCCTTACCAAAATGTGCCCCCGATACAAGTCAAATGCAAGAAAATCTGTATTGTGAGGGGAGCGAACTTACTGTTACTGAATCTTCCGTAAACGAACTGATAGACTGAATATTCAATATGGCAAAATGTGACGAATCGTCCCAGACCCAACCAAGTGAGTGGGACGAACTGACTGATCCATAAAATAGGACGAAACGTTCCGGGGACGAATCTATGAATGGCAGTCAAGTCGTCCCAACCACCAACTCGCCCCACGTTGGAAAGTCAAGTCGTCCCGAAAAAAAAAGTCAACTCGCCCAAATTTCCAAACAGACGAGTCGGTCTGTTATGCTAGGACGAGTTGACTTTCATAGGTGGGACGAGTTGACTTATTAATGGGGCGGGTTGGTGATTGGGACGAGTTAACAATATTATTTGATAAGTAATGTAATGATTGAAATTTGTTTCTTTTTAAAATAAATTCTTGTTGTTATTATTGCATATGCACCACTCGTTGATTTTTGTTGTTACAATTATTACTGATGGCGAGTGTTGGCAATAACCCAGGTTGAAAGAGCTTACTACACTTGCCAAGCGCCCACGTGTATCTGAAGATCACATATAGCACGTTTCCAGAGTATCCAGCTACCGTCTGACGTCATATGTTAATTGACATGCATGATGACGTCATAAATGTTCAATTTGGCCAGTCTTTAAATTTTACTAGTCCGACAAAATAATTTGACTGGGCGCTGCCGTGCTGTTTCTGCCATTGCTAACAGCAGAGCGCCCAGTAAAATTAGTTTCAAAACATTCAACAACTTATACATAATAATTTGACTGGGCGCTGTTGTTGCCATTGTTAGCAGCAGAGCGCCCAGTAAAGTTTCAAAATATTCAACAACTTATACTTATACATGTTAGTTTGATCGATCCCAGGAATGCTTATGCCAATACGGCAATACTGCTTGTCAAAGTGATGTACCCTCTACACTGACCACCTATATTAAGAGACCACTATATTTAATGAGCGCCTATATAAATTGTCAACATTGACCACTTGTATTAACACACCACCGTAGTAATTTTCATAAATTGAATCACAGCTAGAATATTAACCCTTCTTAAGATGTAGTTTGTGACCCGGCATAGTGAGTGACGGGTTTATGGTCAGGAAAATCTATATATTTGCTTAGTCATTGTTTATTTCCTGGCTAAGAGAAGAAGAGTATTTATGAAAATTTACCACCGAGCCAGTCATTCCAGTGGAAATTTTTCAAAAAGATAGTCATCTCTTAGCTTGTAAATGAGAATTCTTTTAGACGACTTCAGATTCCCTTAATTGTGAAAATAAATTCTTATAATTAATCCATTGTGTACCATTATCACCAGGCACGTGCGCCTTTCATAGATCACCGACTACTAGTAAGCAATGTTTTCCTTACAAGTAACCACTACAAAGGCATGGCGTCTGGATGAATGAGCGAACCTTGGTTCCAGAATAACACCATACATTCACATGATTATGATTACATTAATTTACGTCTCTAACGCGCATTTAACATATTTGCTTTTTGAATGTCTATTTGCAGGCCAAGTGATTAAGACTAATTTTGAAAATTTACCACTGAGTGACTGGCCCGATAACCGGGCCAGTCACTCAGTTGTCAATTTTCTAAATTAGTCTTAATCACTTGGCCTGCAAATGGGCATTCCGTCACAAAAGGATGACGCCACAATCATTACGTCACATAAGGTACCAAATATACTACATGTGTAGTTTTCTGGGAAAATGATAATGGACCTTTCCATTTTTAGCCATTCCCCGCCCATCACTAGCTAAGCTCCACCCACACCTTGCCGTGTTGGGATTGATCGATCCCCGAATGCCCTAGCTATCAATTTCCTGAAAACTATACAGGGAAGCTGTTGAATATTTTGTAACTAATTTGACTGGGTGCTGTTACTGCCTATGGCAGCAAAAGCGCCCAGTCACATTAGTTTCAAAATATTCAACAGACTATTTATTAAATAGTAAAAGCAAACAATGTGTATAACAATGCATAGCCCATCTTCAAATATGCGTTCGTGACGTACTTATCGACTTCATTCATGACGTCATTCATTATGATATCATTGCACACGTGTGATTCATTAATCATAGTTATAGATTGCATATATGTTACAGGCGCGTTAAATATGTTTTGTTATTATTATTATTATTATTATGATGTCATAATCAGCTCAGCGCGTGTAGGATGATATAAATATCCAACAATACAGCTTAGAACTAACCGCAAAAAATGTATTCCAATCCAATTGATGAATTTAGTTTTAACTATGCCCCGCCCATCTGTAGCTAAGCTCCGCATATGCTATAATACCCTTGTTGGATCGATCGATCAATGCACCCTATGAAACCAAATTTTGGCCTTTCAAATTATGTTCAAAATATTCAACAAATTATTCAACAAAGTATTCAACAATATTGTAGTAAATAGTAAAGACATACAATTCGCACAACTCGATCATCCATCCTGCATACCTCCAAAAGGCGTGACTAATATAAAAAAAATTTATATGACCATTCCGTTTTCCCATAGGTTCCCGTCATCATTCTAATTGATGAATCCAATATATTGATCACTCATCTGACGGCATGGATCTGAGTCCGTTATTTGTTATATCGCATTCATTATTGTAGCCGTACTGTATGTAGTTAACCATTACCACTTTGATGTCAATATTCTATCTTTTGCTGTGTCAATATATGCTTTTTGCAATTAGTTACGACTAAAATTTTTTTTAGTAATTTATATGAAATTAAATCATCATATGTTAAGATTTAATTCGTTTCATTACATACAGGACCACAGTTTAAGCCTCTAAAAGTATACAATTTAAATAATTTTATTTTGAAGCATTTTGGTTTGAATATATACCTTTAATTGTCTCATAGAAAATTTGCAGACTAAGAGAATACTATTTTATCACTGTTGTGAACCATATTTACCACTGTTATCGAGCCAGTCATTCCAGCGGTAAATTGTCAAAATAGTCTTCTCTTTTTCTGCAAATTTTGGATATTTTATTTGAGACATTAGACATTTCGCAAGACCACCCCATAAGCTGTTTTTGGCTGATATGAGTGTTAAAAGGTTAAAGAACCATCATCCCTTTTTCCCATGAGTTATTTTCTACCGGAAGTTAGTGAAAGGTGTTGCTTACTTGCTACCTGCATTACTCTTTACTTTGATGGTGGGCCACAAAGACAGCTAATTGCTTGGCCTATTAGAGAGCCACCATCCATTTTGCATGCAACAGCTTTCCAAAATGCATATAGTTTGGGTCTCCGTTAAACAAGTCCCATTTACCCCCGTGGTCCACTAAGACACAATAATATTCCTACAACGAACCACCATATCATTGAGTGATAGTAGTTGCTGTCTCTGACCAATGAATCAATTGCGACAGCTCAAAATAACATTTTGGCGCTAAGACAACCCCCGCTAAGACGTAAAATAACAGGCAACATAATTACGGGAAGCCACGTTGCTAATGGGCAGGCGCTATAACAACAGAATGAATACAGTACTTACAACAATGGCGTGGGATTGTCTCTCTTTGAGCCAATCAGAAAGCGTGTTATGTCCGGTTAGATTTAGGCGAGTTGTACTTAGGACGGGATGTATTTAGGACGAGTTGACTGGATACCGAATCTACCATGGGCGAAACGGCTTTGTGACGAATCGTCCCGGATCACTTGGACTTGTCTTGATTCAAGAAAGCGGATTTACGAAAACTGGTATCAATCCAGTATTACGAGTTTAAAGTAGTTATTTTTTGTTTCAGAAAACATACTTTAGCACTAAACTTGTTATATATACTCGATGAAATGGCTTAACGTCCTGATTTTTAAGAAGCGCTTTTTTATATTGTTGTTGTGTTGAGTAAATCCCGTCTATCAGATAGCAGGCCCTTGAGACGACCTGCCTTCTGGAGTTGATTCCTATCAGTTTAACAGATTCCGAGATCTGTAAATCAGCATACACACCGTAGCAAAATAATTATTCTTACATGTGTGGTGCCGATGCACCACCATAATCTGAGCAGAATCCGAGCATTGGCGGGAACAGCCGGAAATGTCCGAGTGTTGTCGGTTTACCAGGCAAGAAGCGTCTATAGAACCAGACTGATTCCTGCTGGCCACTGAAAAGGACGTTATCCGCGACGTCCTGGCCTTTAAGGTTAGTCATTGCGTATTGCTATATTCTGTTGTTATATTATATACTAAATATTATACCCAAAAGCACCACCACATTGGTGTCAGGCTAAATTAATAAGCGCCCAGATTAACTGTGTTGCGATTTTACTTCTCTGTTCTTCTTTCCGGGTTTCCCACCTTTCATTGTCACCCGAATATCGCCATCATGAAATATTCGATCCTCCATGTCTAAAGTGTCTTTTCTCGAAATGTTATTTTTCCTTAAGATGCATTACAATATAAGGAGTTAGACACCACAATGTTTCACACTGTGAGTATGTAAGAATCAGGATTCAAGATTTATATTATATTTTCTCTGATTAATCTTACTTTCCAAATACATTTATGTGTATGTTTTGGTTGGATATAAATGTCGGATTGTATGTTGAATTCTATATTAGGACAGTGCACACTTCTTATTAAGGGTAAAATTGGGAGATATTTTTAAAAGAGGCGTTATGAACCTGTGTTCAAACCCCACCAGATCAAATCTAGTACCTATCAGGGCTATATCTTGCCTCTACCCCTGCCATTGGTTTACTATGGGCTTTCGGATTGCCACAAAAATCAAGTTAAAACACTATATATAAAATTATCTATTATGTCTGCAATGGGTGCAACCTTTTAATAAGTACGGCTATATTTCTATGATGTTTTTTCGCCATATGAAGAGAGTGGTAAAAAAACACCAAAAAACGGAAATAAACCAGAGTTACCACTTCTCGTGAGGGGGTAAGAATAAGGATATAGCAGGTTTGACGGACCAATCCATGAAGCTTAGAAATTATTGTAAGACTAGCAATGTTCCATAAGACATCATACAATTATTTTGTCATCTTTCATATATAATTGTAGAGATTCTTTGGCATAGCAGATTTCTTGTACTAATTTCACTAGCATAATTTGATATGGTTGTCAACTTTCCTTATCTTTTTGATTGTTAATGTGTCTAGCTAGACCAAACAATCACCACTATATCTAGTTTACCTTAATAAATTTGTCTGTGATATTTGAGATGTGAGAAGGTGACAGTACTCGGTTAATGTCTTTGACATGCACACTATTTTTCCAGTTAACTTACCCTTTTGATTTCAATCTGACTGAAAACATGTATGTGAATATCTATTGTCATCATGTCTCATTGTTTAGTGGTTTCTTTCCTCCAATATAATCACAACTGCTTCATTAATTTGATGGAGGGAAAAAGTAGCATTATTGGTGCTCACACTATTTCGATGTAAGCGGACATCATGAAGATCAGTGATTGGTTAGAGGCTATGCGGTGTCAACGTTGCATGCTACAGGTCATAGAACAAGATCATATCTCCTTTGTCCTTCGCTGACCTTATTGAGGACATGCCCTTCGATACCTATCCTATTGCACCAGATGATGGCTTTGAAAGCAGTGCTGTTGAGAGTTTTCTGCAGGGTGTGAATAATCGGAAAGCGGCCATGCTAGTCATGGATCAGGAACCATTGACTCTGTTGATGGCTCTAGATTTAGTAGAGTTTGCCCAATGTCAGCAGCTCATGGTATCGGACCACAGTTCTGAGACACGACTGTCCACACCATTATGTGAGCATAAGCTTTGCTCTCCCATTGTTATGCCTTCATCAACACCGGCCTCTGCAATGACACACAGCATTGGTCATGATATATCAGCCATATCAAATGCAGATGCTGTTCATGACTTGCCACTGATTCATCAACCACAGGCCCTTTTGGTTGATCAGTTTCTGTCAAAACTGACAAAACTTGCGTCAGTAAAGGAAGAGCCACCCGACCACAAATCTATATCTTTGTTAGGGCCTGTCTTGCAGCAGTTTGAGCCATGCACCACAGAAATGAATCAAATGACCAAGTTACTATCAGTGAAAGAGCATCTACCTAACATAGGCTCCATGTACAACATTAAAAGGCATTCATAGATTGTCAACACCGAGCTGCAGCCTCTTAGTTTGCCGTCAACAGCCACAGAGTCAGCATTGGTGAAGGAAGAGTATCCTGATTTTGCATCAGTTCCTCATTATGTGCTGTCGGAAATATCCATTATGTCAGAAAGGTTGGTATTTGGTGGAAAAGTGGTCTGAGGTCAGCGCTCTCTTCTTGCTACAAACTCCCAACAAATAGCCTCTACCACTGCTGGTCTCAACTTGCTGATACCAGTGAATGAAGAGCCACCCGATACCTGTAAATGCCCAGCACACCGTGATTATTCTCCTTTGTCTGAAGCATCTCTTAACAGATGTATGACATTGGTTAACATGCTGCATGAACCTATACTCAGGGTGTATCGATCCGATATCTTGCCTTCAGTATCCATCAAGGAGGAACCGCCCAAGACAGGCTCAGCGCATCAGTCCTTGACTCACCACAGTGTGTTAGCACCTCAGAGAATGTTTCATAACTATTTCCTGTATTTGTGGTATGTGCAACTGATAAGTTTGAACACACTGCATCTGATTACTGTCTTCTTGTTCAAGTGGCTTGGTTCTGCTGGCCCTTGGAAGTCACTCTGCTGAGTGAACAGAAGCGATTCTTGTAAACAGTCCTGTGTAAATATCCATAGGCAATGCTTACTCTGTAAACTATGTATCTTCTTGTCCATAACTTATCTATATGTCAATTTAAATGTTTCTACAAGGCTAGAATAAACTTGTCCTGGAGAGTTGTCACCATTGTTTGTGCTAAATTTATTGTATATTCTGTTTGCATCTATTTTCTAATGTCCTCCTCCAGCACACAGAAGTTCAGGTTACACAATTGTCTTATTTTGTTCATTTCCTTTTACATGTTTACTTTGACTGATACCCATTGGATACATCACATTGACCAGCTGATATGTCAATAGGTTTATAAATTGCTGTCAATGTGTGAGTTACCTCGAGCTGTTTTGGTCACTTGACTCAAAAGTGTTTCCTGTTGGGCCTAACTAGCTGAGTTATGACAGGTACTGCATCCAGTGTTCATATTTGTAGAACTTACATGTAATTATTCTCATAGTTGTATATTCATCCCGAGGTACGGTCACACAGGGCCTTGATGATGATGCATACCAGTCTCTTTGTTGAACCCTACTTGCACCTATACATGTTTGAATGGGTGATGTGTATATTCTTAGCTTTCCTCTCATCTCCTTCATTCTTAATATCCAGACCTGAGAATTGAGATCCTCTCTGAAGCTTGGTCACACTGGCTCTTAGAGGGTGATTCTCATGGTCTCGTACTACAAATCATAAAATCATCTTTGAGGTGTAAGTTGATATCAAAATTTGTATGTGTTTGTGTTACTGGTTCAATCACCTCTCTATTTGTATGTATTCTTGCCAGTGCTACACATAGTCAACTATATTACCCAGTAGGTTGTTTAATCCTTTCTTTGTGGATCAAATTGTACTGGCACTTAGAAATCCGTATCTGATTTGATCTGGCCTGGTAGTACTTCATGAGGCTTGATCATTCTTGCCATGTGAATATTATCTTAATAGCCTGATAGTTTCCTTTCCTCCTGGTGGCTTGATTGATCTAGACTTGGGATAATGCCCTTAATATTACTTAGCATCTATGGGCATAGGTGAGAAGCCTTCTTACAACTGAGATGTACTCAATGTAGGTAATTCTAGTACTAAAAGAAACTAGCAAGTCCAACTAGCAAGTGATATCATGCTCAGTATATTATTTCGCTAAGCATAAGATTTATTTATGATTTACATTACCCATGCCTACGTGAACATACCTGATTTGTGTATCCATGCTTGGACAACCCAATGAAATCATATGTTCAGTTTAATACATCAGTATTACACGTTAATCTCTTAGACATCAGATGTGTGCGATCTCCGGAGTCAAAATCTGTCTTGGCCATGGCTAGCCTGATATAATCCTCACAGACATATGTATAAAGACTGTCAACCTGTCAATGTTTGATAACACCCACGATAGGCCAGCAGCATGGCCTCAAAGACCAATAAACTGTTGCACATGTCGATAATATGTAATATTCATGAATATTCGCATCCATCATTAAAGACTGATTTTTATGAGGTCACATGACGTTGATATGTATGTAAACACTCATCTGTTTGTACAGTGTCAGTAATATCCCCTGCATTATGAGTAGCCTAGTGTGTGCATGGCACTTGCATCTGTGTTCCAGTGGTTCTAGACTATCTCTGCATTGTTTCTCCCTCACTCGAAGCTTAATGCCACTAACATTCTCTTCTCAAAGTTTACTTGTGTTCCGTACATCTATGAGTTCCGTGCACTACATGTAGTTAAATTATAAATGGCTTAAAAGAGAAATGTAACAGGGAAAAGTAGTTCCTAATGGATGTTCTTTAGAGTTGTCTTCACTCGCTGAAGCTTTGTCACGCTGGTTCTTAGAGTGAGACGTGTAGTTGTTTCAATGGTTTTCATTTCAGTATTGTTTGCTTCAAGACTGACAGGTGTATAGTTAAAGGAATATATGTCCATAGACCAGTGTTGTGTCTCTTTGTGTACTGCACGACGTGACCAGAAATTGTGTTCTTAAAGATGGAAGAATTATCACCATGAAATTGGAGAATCTGTTGTGCTACTCGGCTCGTAAGATTGTATTAATTAAGTGCTGCCTTCATTGGTTTGATTCATATGCCTACTCGCATCTACCTCCTGAAGCTTGGTCACGCTGGCTCTCGAGGGATGTTGCAGCTTTTCCTAACATCTACGTGCATATACCTCTTGAAGCTTGGTCATGCTGGCTCTTGAGGTATGTTGCATTCCTAAACTAACCTCTCAATTTTCTAAACTCCTGGTTAACTCTAGATGTGTCTTTAATACGAGGAAAGTATAACTGTTCATTGATTTAGTTTACTCTATTTTCCGTAAAACCGCACCCTCCAGTTTTCATAAGTAGCCTCCGCCGGTTTAAAAAAGCAACGGCTTGGGTCTCACAAAAATAATATAACGGGGAGGAGTGTGTTGCCGATGCACCACCATAATCTGAGTAGAATCCGAGCATTGGCGAGAACAGCCGGAAATGTCTGAGTGTTGTCGGTTACCAGGCAAGAAGCGTCTATAGAACCAGATTGATTCCTGCTGGCCACTGAAAACGATGTTATCCACGATGTCCTGGCCTTTAAGGTTAGTCATTGCGTATTGCTATATTCTGTTGTTATATTATATACTAGCTATTATACTCAAAAGCATCACACATGTAATAATTGTACCATAGCATGATTGTTGTTTACCGCACTTATATATTTATCTATGTACATAGAAAAATAGAAACAAATTGTTTGTGTACATGTTTATCAGAGCACCGTTAAGTAGTTTCATTAATAGTTTCTTGTTTTGTGTTCCAGTTCATTAGCGCATGGTTCATGGTTACTTTAGCTCAATGGCTTGTTTGCACGAATCCTGGTTGTTTCGTCCCGATTCCTGTTCCCACACCAAGTAATTTTGCATCATTGCCTGCTTGCCATGGGATTTTTCTCCCATAATTCCAATTGCCATGGTTTATTTCACACCGCTTGAACTCATCAGTATTTTTGCAGCTCGTCTTTGGTGCAGTATATAACATAATTCTCTGGACAGTCGCTCAAGCTTAAATAGCTTCTGTGATGGAGCCTCATGTGCAGCAATTAGTTTACTGGGATCCAGAATCGCCTGTGTGCAGTTTTCTTCATCTGTTTCAAGGTCACGTTGTTTCAAACAGCTGTATGTCTTCTTAATTAGCATGTCTCTAGCGGAGTGCAGCTCTGGGCATACAAGAAGGAAGTGTACAAGAGGTTCATCCTCAGTTTTACATAATGGACAAATCATTGCCCCCCCCCCCCCCATTCTATTACGCGTTGTTCCGCCAAGCAAATCTTTGCACTGATAATTTAGCTTGAATGGTGGCTTTATACACTGAAATCTTATCCGTTTTGCAGCTTTCCCACAGTGTGTTCGCTTTTTTCACTTCACAGGAATGTACGTTGAGGTACTGCAGTGTTTTCTTCTTAGAAGCTTCTTCCTTTAGTTTCCTGTACCAGTAGGCATGAACCTGAGCTGACACCAGTTCTTTCCACTTCACTTTCAGTTTTGGGCAATATGGAAAACACGGAATATAGAAAACGCGAACATCCTTCTTATCCTTATTGCAAATTGTCTTATTCCAACCCACTTTTAATCAACTATTAATTGATATTTGCTACACTATTCCCTTACTGTCCTGTACAGTTAAGCTAGTATATTATCTTGGCTGCATTGACGTCCAAAGTGTACATATAATATGTAGTCAAAATGGCATTGTGCAGTAAATAAAAATCCCAAAATCTGAACTTGCTAGTATATTAAGTCATGTACGCATCCATGCAGTTCTTCTATAAAGGAGGTAAAGATAAAACAAGATCAAGGACATAGGACTTCTTCCAAGTACTGCAAACATACTTAAGTATAGAACGGTCAACAAATGTGAAAGGGAATGTAGTAAAACGCATTCAAGCAATAAGAAGAACAGTCTATTCGCTGATGGAAGTTGTACTTCATGTATCAACCACTATGTACAATACCAGGAACAATATGCAAACCATTTTCCTCATCATCAACATCAATATGACATGCCACAAACATGCTAAAGAGAACTTTGCTTATTGGCAACTCCACCTTAAAAAAACTTCGCGGGCACTACATGTCCACTGAAGACATGAACATAACCATAAATCCTTCAGTAGAGCAAGAATAGCAGAAATTCAAGACAAGCTAGAGCTACTGCTAAAGACGGAACAGTTTGATGCCATAGTTGTCCATGTCGGAACTAATGATATCGGCAGGCGCAAATTAGAGGGGGTGATCAGAGATTACAGTGAACTGATAGAACTAATACAAAAAATGACACCAAGTACCAAGACCTTTGTCTCATCCATCCTACCACGAACAAACAGCAAAAGAGAACAACTTGGTAGAGGTATTTAATAGAATGTTGTGGTCCCTCACAAATTGGCACAAGGCCAACTTCATTAACACCAATGAGATAGTTAGCGAACCAATTGGTGAACCACATAACAAGCTCTTGTTAAACTATCAGCTATAACGTCGACTCTGTAATGAACACTGCCACAGACTCACTGGATTTTTACTATGCCCAAGCAGCACAATGGAGAAGATAGGCCAAGCTACAAATCAGCTCAAGAATCACAAAATAGCTACTCATCTGCCAAGCCGATACAGTGTACTAGACCATTGAATTTTAGGTATACCTAACAATGAACCACTCGAGTACCTTATCAATCAGAATGAAAATATAATAACCAATTTCACATTTATGCGCCAAGGAAGACACGAAAGAACAAAACAGAACGAAACAAAACAAAAACACAAGCAAGCCAGTCACAAGAAAGAGGTACATGCACAAACACTAACCGGTGAGTGTACAGATACCAACACAGGACCATTATCAAAGCATTCTCAAATAAGTAACAGAACAAATTCTAAAACAGTAACTAACACATGTATATACACTAATACAGATAGTCTAATTAATAAAAAAGGTGAACTCGAAACGCTTGTACACAATATTCGTCCTGTCTTCATACTAATCACGGAAGTCTTACCGAAATATACACCCATAAACATTAGTGAACTGCAGATTGATGAGTACAACCTCTCTCTGAATAGTAATCCATCAGGAGGAGTCATTATCTATACCCACGAATGATTAAATGCCCAAAACTGTGACATACGAAATAATCACAAGTCTAACGAATCAGTATGGAGTACATGGATGACACAACAAAAGGAATTCTTATTGGTTGCGTTTACAGAAGCCCAAACTCAGACAACCCAAATAATAACAATCTGTTAAATCTGCTAAACAAAGTCGAAATGGTAAATGCTGACCACATTCTTATTGTATGGGATTTCAACTTTCCAACGATTAACTGGATCACGGGACCTTCGTCAAATGAAGAAGAAGAAGATGCATTTCTTAACACAACCATGGATATATTCCTACAGCAACTAGTTACTAATGCGACACGACATAGAATAAATCAGACTTCAAATCTTTTGGACCTAGTTTTAGCAAACAATCAAAGTATTGTCTACGAAATAGCACATTTATCTCCACTAGGTAAAAGTGACCATGACGTTTTACAGATAGTACTGCATTCTGACATCCCAAACACAAGCAAGCAAACAACTAAGCCTAAACTCCTGTTGAACAAAGGAAGGTATACCGAAATGAGAACAGACTTAGAAATGACTGATTGGAATCATCTGCACGAACTAAACGCATCAGAAGATTGGAATTTCCTACACATAACTTTGATCACAATGAAATATCATTATGTTCCTATATCAAAACAACATGGTAAGAAGAAACATTTCTGGCTCGATCTGACCACGACACAAGTACTCTCAAGTAAAAATCATGCATACAAAAAAGACAATGAAACAAAGAAAACCACAGACTATGCTCTTTAAAAAATAGCTAGAAATAAAGCGACAGCGAACATCAGAAAAGCGAAACAGACATTTGAACGTAAAGTGGCAGATGAAAGCAAGAAACCCAAAAAAGCTTTTTGGAACTATGTCAAATGTAAAACAGTTCTACGTGAATCAATCAGCAACCTACACAACCCAGCTAATGGCACTACAGATGATAAAGAAAAAGCAAACATTCTTAACAAATTCTTCTAAAGTATGTTCACATCACGGAAAATCTTCATTCTACACTGATCATTAGCCCCAGAAGCAATGGTATTGTACTAAAAGACATAATAATAATAACACCTATTGCCATCGAAAATAAATTAAAAGGATTCAACCCCAATAAAAGCAATGGCCCGGATGAAATACCAGTGAGATTATTAAAAGAAGCTGCTAAAGAAATTAGGACACCACTATGCATAATCTTTAACACGTCTCTGGAAGAATGTGTATTGCCTGACGTCTGGGAAATGGCAAATTTATCCTGCATACACAATAAGGCCTCAAAAATGACCTAAGCAACTACAGGCCAATCAGTATCACGTCTACCTTATGTCAGGTCCTAGAGTCCTTATAATAGACAGCATTGTAAATTTCCTGGAAACTGCCAATCTATTTACCAAGTGTCAAACAGTTAAACTTGACTCAAATGAACCTGTTGATGCAGTATATTTAGACTTCTCATAAGCATCCGATACTGTACCACACCAACGACTCTAAACAAAACTGAGGTGCTATCACATTGGCAACAATCTAGTAAGATGGATAGGAAACTACTTATGTAACAGAAGCCAGAGAGTAAGGATCAATGGCACAACATCAGACTGGATTGAGGTGGACAGCGGCGTGCCACAAGGAAGTGTCCTGGGCCCTTTTTCTGATATATATATATATATATATATATATATATATATATATATATATATATATATATATATATATATATATATATATATATGACCTACCTGACGGACTAACCTGCCACTGCAAAATATTTGCAGATGACACAAAGATATATGGCAACCCAGCTACCAGTAAGATTCAGGACAACACAGACAAAGTATGTAAGTGGTCACAGAAATGGCAACTATCTTTCAACACAGACAAAACGCATGTCATACACTTCGGCAAAAATAACCCTCAAACCAAATACTATATGACAAATATGCCTAATCTGCATCCTGTATTAAAGTCAGAGATAGAAAGACTTGGGAGCGCATATTGACAGAAACCTTTGTTTTGATATACATACTAAACAGGGAATATCGTATCCAAGGCAAGCAGCACAATAGGACTAATCAAGAGAACATTTACCAACATTGACCCATCTACTTTCACGCTCGTGTACACGTCTCTAGTGAGACCTATTCTCCAATACTGCAACTCGACATGGTCACCAAGATTGAAAAAGCAATCACAGCTATTAGAAAGAGTTCAACGCCAAGCAACAAAACTCGTCCCGCAAATCAAAGAGTATAGCTACACGGAAAGACTTGAAGCCCAAAATCTAATGTCACTGAAATATAGACGATTTCGAGGAGATTTAATTGAAACATTCGAGCTCATCAGGGATCTATATAATATTGATAAGGACTACTTTTTCGAGCCAACAAGTATTACACAGACCAGAGGGCATAGGTTCAAGCTCAGCATAAAGTGCAACAACAAAGATATTTGCAAGCAGTTTTCCCTAACAAAGTGGTACCACAGTGGAATACACTGCCCGCTACAATAGTCGAAGCAACAACAGTCGAATCATTTAAGAACAAACTAGATATCTACTTCAAAGAAAGAACATTTGAATTTGACTGAACAGGCTATATGTATACCAGCCCATCAGAAGGTCATACAGTAATTCTTCCAATATAGTGGGCTGACCTTGGAGTAGCAAGTTTATAGACAAGAACTTGCTCGGTAGCGATTCCAATGACCAGTAGATACGTCTCTGTTTCCACGTTCGCAGTTTGTGGTTGCATGAAGTGACACTAGTGTAGAGGAGGAGACTCGGATAGCGATGAACGCAGAAAATGAAAACAACAACAATAAGACCAACCATGGCCTCCACAAATCAGCATGCAAACAAATGCTATGTGCAGCAAGGTGTAACCATAAGTGTAGGTGGCACACCGCAGCTGACGTGGGGAACACCAATCTGCACCACAGCATTTCAACAAAACAGAGCTAAAGTCTTAAATCTAATCTCACTTATATACTGAAGGTTTCGAGG
The DNA here is from genome assembly GCA_034401795.1 of Chaetoderma sp. LZ-2023a. Lineage (NCBI taxonomy): Eukaryota > Metazoa > Mollusca > Caudofoveata > Chaetodermatida > Chaetodermatidae > Chaetoderma > Chaetoderma sp. LZ-2023a. Next base: position 99,262,593 of record CM067374.1, on the reverse strand, counting down.
AAACCTAATTAAGAGGCAACAGGCAAATCATTCAAGAACAAACTAGATATAATCTACTTCAGAGAACGATTTTTTCCTTTTTTAATTGGACTGAGCAAGCCATACTATAACAAATAACAATAAGGCAATATCAAGCCAATGGCTTATGCCTCGTAAAATGATGATGATGATGATGCTGATGATGATGCTGATGATGATGATGATGATGATGATGATAATGATGATGATGATGATGATGATGATCATCATCATCATCATCATCATCTGTGTTGACTTTCGGAGTCCATAGTTGGCCTATTGTCAGTCTACATATATAGGCTCTGTTGCCACTGATTTTGTTTCACAACTTGCGAAGTGTGAAGACGTTTGTATTAAAAAAAAATGTGGTGAAATTTTTTACATTTTTTTAACGTTTTTTTCTTTTAATATGTATTTACAAGATATACATACAGTTTATTATATTGATATGTATATATGTACATTGATTTCAATATTTGGTAAATTGCGTGTGTACTAGAGCATATTTGATTCCAAGAAACCCGAACTATTTGGGTGGTGGTGCTGTATGTCGCCTACAGCCTTAACACCTGACTAATCATGGTGTCAGCTGTGGTATGCCGCCTACTCCAGGATTAGTCACCAAGTATATATATATAAATATATATATATATATATATATATATATATATATATATATATATATATATATATATATATATACACCTGTGCAAAAGTTAAGCACCACCCTATTTTTACGCACATGCGAGGGTATATTCATGTGCTATGAAGAAAGCAATAGCATAAACATTTATGTACCCATCCATCTTAGTGCAAGAGGTAATAATGCAACTAGAGGAATGCTGATTATGATGGTGGGGAAACACTGTATGTTTTTGTTTGAACTTGAAAACGAGGCCTGAATATGGTTACGTTGACACAACTGACAACTATTGCCCTACAGTTGACACACGTGGCTAGATTGTCATTAATGGTGTCTGAAAACGAAGTTTAACATCTGTGCACGAGTTTGACTGTCATTATTAATACCGGGTATATCCACCTTGTGCCTGGATGACGGCCTAGACACGACGTCTCATGCTGGTCACCAACCGACTGATACGCCATTGTGGTATTCGTTGCCATTCAAGATGGAGTGCGTCTGTTAATTCCTGTAGGTTCTGCACAGGAGGATCCCTCCTTCTCACCATGTTTCCCAGAATGTCCCAGATATGCTCAATAGGGTTCATGTCAGGGCTCCTTGCTGGCCATGGTAGGGTTTCGATGGCATTCTGGCGGAGGTATTCATGCACAGCTCTAGCACGATGTGGTCGGGCGTTGTCATCCATGAATATAGGGTGGGTTCCAGGTGCATGATTTACAAAATGAGGGACCACAACTCTATCCAGTATGGAATCTTGATATCTTTGTCCATTTAGTGTTCCAGGTACAGTCAACAGATCCAGCTTACAATCAAATGAGATGCACCCCCATATCATAACGGAACCTCCACCAAATGGAACTTCTTCCATGATGTTACGTTGGTCGTACGCCGTGCGTCTGGACCTCCATACACGAGTTCGACCATCTGTGGCATGAAGCAGGAACCGACTTTCATCGGACCAGTGTACCCGTCTCCAGGATCTCATGTTCCAGTGTCTTCTTTCGTTGCACCACCTCAGACGCTCCTCTTTGTGGTGTGCAGTGAGGAGAGGACGTCTGACAGGTCTCCTAGCTTTCATGCCAGCAGCATACAGTCTCCTTTTGACGGTAGACATTGACACTCTATTGCGCGTTTCCCATTGCTGGCTGAGCACTCTGCTGTTGGTGAATGGAGATCTCCTAACAAGGCGTACTAGGGCTCGATCATCACGGGCAGTAGTCTTCTTCGGTCTTCCAGATCTAGGCCTGTCCTTCACCTCGTTAGTTTGCCCATGTTTTGCAATCAAACGACTGATTACAGTATGGTTAATGTTCAGCTGTCTGCCAATCTCTCTGCATGACATACCAGTGGTATGCATGCCTATGATTTGCCATTTCACACGATCACTTAACCTTCGTCTTGCCATAGCGGTTCACAATCAAGAGCTAATTCTCTCTGTACAAATAAACCACGGTCATGAACACAAAATTCCTAATCTTGTCGCCTAAATCTGTATGTAATGTTCTACACCTCAAACTGGACTTTTACATAACTGAACACGTGTGCTGTTTCCCGCCACGCACGGACATCAAGCGGCGTGAAGTCATGCATGCATGTGCATTTCGTACTTGGAATTATGTCAGCTAACGCGGGGACAAAAAGTATGGCAGCCTAGTTGTACCATCATGTTTCTACGTTCTATTGTTTTTGCCTAATTAATTTGTGATGGCTGATTGAGAATCTACAATATACCTACAATATCCTACAGAAGAGAGTATATGTGTTCGCACCATAGTCTGTCAAGACGGTTCTTAAAACGGTTTAGTGATGGTGAAGTTCGGTAGTCTGGTAAAGAGTTCCAGGTGTTTATGACGCTATTGCTGAAGACATTTTGTCGAGGCTGTGAGCTGCAGCGCTGCCTAGGGTGTTTTAGGATGTGATCCCTGGTGTCGTAGACTGTCTGCCAACGTCCAGGGAGAGCATGTCAACGCATGTAAGACTATCTAACTGCTTAAATGTACTAAATAATCTACAATATTCAAACTATCCAATCCGGACAAACCATGTTGACAAAACTAAAAACTCAACTATGTGTGCTAAAACTGTAACTACAAGTAACATACTGTACCAAATCTGTATAGACTAAGATAGATAGACTACGCAGATTGACATGGTTGGCAAAACCGTTGTGACACACATGCTTGGAAATCCAATCCAAAGAGCTGGGCTCGATCCCACGTTCATGTGATCAAGGTGTAAAAACCTACGTACGTCATTCAAATGAGACATCCTGTGGAGGGGACGTAAAGCCGTCGGTTCCGTCTCGGACGTAAAAGAACTCACACCAGACTAAGTGTCAAGCCCTGTATCGGGAGTTCAGTTGTGAATATCCTCTGATAATGTAAATAGATGTCCGATGTTAGACCTGCCATCAGTGTCTCCATGACGCCATAACTGATGGTTAAAGTAGTAGAAGTACAGGTGGCGATGCCATAGCTGATGCTTAGAGTAGTAGAAACTTGTACAGGTGGCGTGGCATAGCCAGATTGGACGTCACTGAGGCCATAGCTGACAGCCTTCTCAAATCACTCCAACATTGAATGCCCTAAGGTCTGATCCCAGAGGCAGTAAAAAGAATACATTACAATATGTCCAGACATATATCAAGCAAATTAAAGGAAGCGCCCTCTATACAAACACAACAAAATAAGCTAAAAGTATTTTATACAAATGTTGACTTTATTTTAAATAAACGACAAGAACTTTTAGTAATGTTTTTTGCTATACAGCCAGATGTCATTATATTAACAAAAGTACTTCCCAAAGACTTCAGATTCAAGGTATAAAGAGGAATTACAAATTGATGGATATTCATTATTTACAAATGCAGAAGACTATAGCAGCCTGGGGGTAGTAAACCGGGTGTGTATATGTATATCTAGGCTCAGTACCGAATCCAGTAGAGGCTCTATTAACAATAGATTACCTACCAGATGAAATAGTGGGAGTGGAAATTAGGCTAAAACAAAGAGACAAATTGCTAATAATGGGAACTTACAGAAGTCCAAACTCAAATTAAATAAATGGTAATAGATTACTGGATGCAATTAAAAGATCTGTTTAAAACAAGCATTCACATTTACTATTGATAAGTGACTATAATTACCCTGAAACTGCCTGGAAGATAGAACCACAAATTAGTAAACCATCAATAAGAGCATCTACATTTTTTAAGCAGTGTCCGACGCCTTTCTCTAGCAACATGTTACCATTCCAATATGTTATCATCTAAATAACGAACCAAGTGCTTTAGATCTAGTCTTCACAAATGAACTATAGATGGTTGAAAATATTTCTACTTTTACTAGCTTGGGAAAAAGTGACCATATCGGTTTTACTTTTGATATTATATGCTACACCTAACTCAGAGTAAAGTTTCAAAATTCTTATTTGACAAAGGAGATTATGAAGGGTTATGTAGGGAATCGGACAATAATTGGGAGATGCATTTTGAAGGACTGTCAGTGGATGAATGCTGGGTGTAGTTAAAAGAGAGTATAAATCAAGCAATGTCAATATATATACCGCACAAAAAAGAATCCCTTCCAACAAACAAAGACCACTATGGCTAAATAGAAAGTTACGTAGGTTAATAAGAAAAGAAGAAAAGCACTGGAAAACATATTTAAGCACGCAGCATACACAACAGTATAACAAATATGATCAAGTCAAGTAAAAACGCAATGTAAAAAGGTGGTCAAGCTCTTCGAAGAAAACATCGCAACTATCATTGAAAAGAGCCCTAAATCATGTTGTCGATATGACAATAATAAACAAAAACAAAAGAAAGTGTAGGAGATTTTGAAGATATATAAATGGTAACCTTACTGAAACAGACTTTGTATCTTGCAATCATGACCTCATTCCAAGACCAAGAAAAGGCGGAATTATTAAATAGTCTTTTTTCTCGTATCTCTACCAAGTAAAATATGAATAATATTCCCATTATGAAATTTAAAACTGATGCCAATGCATTAAGCAAGATTAAAGTGAATCTGAACACTGTGAAAGAAAAACTAGGCAATTTAAAGCAAAACAAATCCCCCAGGACATGTTGGTTTACATCCTTGGCTAATCAAAGAATTAAAAGATGTCATAGCAAAACCTTTGAGACATATATACCAAAAATCATTAGCCACAGAGACATGGAGGAGTGCTCTAGACAGGGGAGAAGATATAGATGCCCTGTATCTTGATTTCGTGAAGGCATTTGACACAGTGCCTCGTGAATGCCTTCTAAGTATTTTAAGCGAATACAAAATCTCAGGCAATCCACTGAACTGGCTAAGATCCTTTCTTAACAAATCAGCAACAGAGGGTTGTAGTAAATGGGGCCTTTTCCTCACGGACACATGTTTTGAGTGGAGTTCCACAGGGCAGTGTACTTGGTCCAGTACTTAAGCATCCCGGACAGGAAAGCAGCTCTATTGTAGCTTCAACCTTGCCATTGATTGGAATGTCTCCTGTAGCTCGTGGGGGGTATTTGCTGGTCCGCCATGTCGCTCCACTCCATTGCACCACAAATACATGATGCGCAGGAGGGCTGGTTAGCTGTGGTTCTCGGGGTTGCGGATCCCGTATCGTGTCTCTCTGAAAAGTACAAAGACCGGTCTCTAGAGCCGGTGGAACACTGATGTTCCAGCGGGGCCATGCGACCATTGCCACCGAGATTGAACCACATGGTCTCGTCCCCACTGTTGGTGTCACCGGTATGACGGTCCATTCTAATTTAGAATAACGGACAAGATGTTAATAATTAAACAGTCACAAATTTATATACTATACAAACAATATCACTCATTTGACAGTAATGAGCACAATAATACAAAACATAGAGCCATTCAGTGTTCTTTCGACGTGGTCTCACCGAAGGTACCACACAGATTCGTAAATCCGCAGAGGTATCCCCGCAAGGGAGCACCCCCCCCCCCCCCCACACACACACACGCACGCACACGTTGCGAGAGGAAAGTGCGTCGCATGGCCCTCCGTCACAGGAAAATGCCTTCAATGCCGAAGTGGAGGAAAGGAGCCGGCAAAAAGTGCCACTCTTTTGTTCAAACAGAAAATGCTTAGTGCTGAAAATCCTAGTGAAGCCATAATTAATGTGATGCACACTGGTTTACGTGACAATGGGATGAACGATTTCGGAAGAATTCACAGGCCACCTTCTTATGTGGGTCCAAAGTTACTGCATTGGTAGTCGCCGCTTTATTTATGCAGGCCTTCTGCTACATTATAACTTCCCATTTAGGTGTTAGAAACAAATACAAGCTTTGGCCGCAAGTGGCAGGGATTCCTACCTAACTTTAGATACATATATCCAATGGACGAAGATGCTCAGCTTCCCGTAAGTCACCCTGCATAGCATCTACCTCCGAAGGATAGCGTGCGTACATGTTACGGAGGAAGAGCTCCCAAATCAAATAACAATCTGATCACCCTGTCCCGCAACCACATATAACATCACTAGAACAAGTTTACAGCCCACAGAAGCAATTTTAGAAAGCGTTATGCCCTTTATGGTGGGGAGACGCTAGTGTCCTTCTCATGAGGGCGTGGTGGGTTCTAAGACCTCACCCAGACACTACAACGAATTGGACGGAGATCCGCATCTCATCCATCACTGCGTACTACGGAGTTACCATTTGACATGTCATTAGGGTTAAGTTCCAGAATGCCCAGAGATGCACTGCAGGCTGGTATACATATAATATTATTTCTTTTCGCAAAGCTTCCTACATTGGCGGGGGTATCTAACTAACTGGTATCCGAAGATACAGTGGGAGATGTATGTAAATCGGCATTTTAACCATCACTGCTCGGAAACCTCCAATAGTTTCCCAGGGTCGGATCTGGCCAATGTGTCAATAGGGAATCCAGACAATTATAAAGGCTTGCGGCCAGTGGATCGTAGAAAGAGACAATAACTCAATATAAATAAGAGGCCAATTGTAAGGTAATTGGCCAATTTTACACAACCTAGCCAGTACGTGGTGTTACATATCCACTACAGCCGGAAAAGAGGCATACACTATGCATCTCTTAAAGAGAAATTGTTCCTAATTACTTCAAACCTATCCTATCGAGCTAAATAGCCAGGTTTAGTCGGTAACATGTCAGGCTCAAACAATTAGAGCATGATCAGCGACCTCAGTGTAAAATTGATGCTGGTGGTGTATAGGGATGCGGATATAAATGTTGCTGTATAGTATTTCCTAACGTACTGCATTCTAGAGGTTTTTTTAAATATAAATAAACAAAACATATTAACTAGAATGGCTACTTGCCATATACACAACTAATTAGTATGATCAGGACAATATATATCACATGTCATTGGACCTTACGGTGCTGTTAGTCGGAGCACCCACAGTAAATAAAGATACTATTCACAGTAAGAAACAGAAAATATAAAACTGCGGTCTTAGGACTGGTAAGGTATCTATTAGTCATCAGTACCATATACGGAAATAATTAACGGTTCACAGTATAGTTACTTGAGCACATATTGGTCATCGGTATGGTAAAAGTTCATTAGTCACTGAAATTGATGCGCTAACATGAAAATAGCGTGAGATGGCCTGATCTTTACTGCAGGGAAGATATCCGCAAACAGGTTTCCGCAAGCACGGTTTCTGCAGGCACTCTGCAGGCAGGTTTCCACAGGCAGGTCATCGATATGGCACATTCTGACGATGAAGAAGAACGGATAATAGGATGTCCATTAGATAGTCTTTTTAACTGATACATGATTTAAACAGTTTGTTGTAAAGTTTCCGTCCAGCGACGGCGGTATGAAAGTTGGAAGTTGCCCATTAACAGAGAGGGCTACTGTTATGATTAATTATGCATGTACAATAACTGGCACATGGTGTGGGATACGTCACATAGGCTTTGCGGCACACCGAGCAAAGTCCCACCAGACTGTGGTCTAAAAGTTAATTATCACACGCGACATGCATCGCAGAAGTTTGAATCCACCTTTCAGCGTGGTCGGCAGATCCGGCGAGTCATCCACCAAGAATCACCATCAGCTCTACATTCCATAGAATTAATGGGGCCGGCAAGGCCCATCTGCGGAGAAGCTCCTTTAGAAAAGTCTGGATGCGGGAGTTCTTAGTTTAGTTATTTTTGCCCTCGGATGGTCATCCATGAACATCCAAAATTGATGTATCATGGAAAGTCGAGAACTGCTTACCGGTGCAGGTGAACTCAAATCTGAATGGTACCCATTCGGTCGATCTGTGCTACACTCCCTACTATGTCCCCGTTTTGCCTCATCCCACGCTACCACATATTTCCGTACATTAAAATGCTTCCTGTTTCTGGGTCATATATGTATCATGTAGCATGTATGTATATGTACTGTATTCTGCGGTGGTACTAATAATAATAGAAACATCCTACAGCTGCAAGCAGTCCTTCTTCGCTTTTGACCACTGTGCCTTGTCCTCAGCCAAAATCTTTAGCTTCCTCAGGTCCATTCTTGACTTGATCGAGTGTTCAACGAACCATTATGGCGTAAGTGGATGTCACAGCAAAAGGAAAATTTGTATTGGATGCATCTATAGAAGCAAAACTCGGCCTAAATATTAATAACCTGCTAAATCTACTAAACCATACTGACACAGCAAATGCAGACCACATTCTTATAGTTGGGGATTTCAACTTCCCATCTATTAACTGGAGCACTGGACTTTCAGAAAATGTAGAAGATACATTTCTCAACACAGCCAGCGATATTTTCCTACAGCAACTGTTTGCTAATGCGATACATAGAATGCACCAGATGTCAAATCTTTTGGATCTAGTTTTAACAAACAACCAAAAACCTTCGTCCATGAAATAAATGACCTACCTACACTAGATAAAAGTGACCATGATGTTCTACAAATCTCAATACATACAGACATCTTAAACACAAGCAAATAAGCAGCTAAGCCAAAACTACTGTTGAACTAATGGCGCTATACTGAAATGAAAAAAGATTTCAGAATGACTGACTGAAATCATCTGAGAGAACTTAATGCATCAGAAGCTTGGAACCTCATGCACACAAAATTTATCACAATGAAAGAGCATTACATTCCTACAGCAAAGCAACATGGGAAGAAAAAACGCCTCTGGCTTGACCGTACTGCAACACATTCACTCACATGTAAAAATCGGCCATACAAAAGATATAATGAAACAAAGAAAAGCACAGATTACATGCTTTACAAAATTGCTAGAAACAAAGTGACAGCGTGCATCAGAAAAGCAAAACAGACATTTGAATGTAAGGTGGCAAGCGACTGCAAGGGAAATCCTAAAGCTTTTTGGAACTATGCCAAGAGTCAAATGGACATACTTGAATCAATTATTAAGCTACGCAACCCAGCTAAATGAATTATGATTACAGATGAAAAATCTAATATTCTTAACACCTCTTCTCAAGTGTGTTCACTTCAGAATATCTTCATTCTACACCAACCATTAGTCCCAGAAGTCATGGTATTGTATTAGACATAATAATAACACACACCGAAAATAAATTGAAAGGACTCAACCCCAATAAAAGCAATGACCCAGATGATATACCAGTGAGGATATCAAAAGAAGCTGTTAAAGAAATTAGTGCACTTTATGCATAATTTTTAACAAGTCTCTAGAAGAAGGTGTACTACCCAACATCTGGAAATGGCAAATGTATGCTGTATATATAAAAAAAGGCTCCAACAATGGCCCGAGCAACTACAGACCAATCAGTCATATCTTTACCTTCTGTAAGGGCCTATGGTCATTTATAAGGACCAGCATCGCACATTTTCTGGAAACATCCAATCTATTTACCACGTGCCAGCATTGATTCAGACACAACAGATACTGTAAATCTCAACTGCTAGAGTACCTCGAAGATATAACAGTCAAACTTGATTCAAATGAAGCTGTCGATACAGTATATTTAGATTTCTCAAAACATTTGATACTGTACCACACCAACGACTCCAAACAAAACTGAGAAGCTATGGTATTGGTGACAATTTAGTAAGATGGATAGGAAACTACCTATGTAACAGAAGACAGAGAGTAAGAATCAATGATGCGACATCAGACTAGATAGAGGTGACAAGCGGCGTACCACAATGAAGTGGCCTGGGACCTATACTTTTTCTGATATACATAAATAAACAACCAGACAGTCTGACCTGCCACTGCAAAGTATGTGCAGAAGACATAAAGATATATTGCAACCAAGCTACCAATAAGATTAAGGACAACAGAGACAAAGTATGTAAATGGTCGCAGACATGGCAACTATCCTTCAACAGAGATAAAACACATATCCTACATTTCGGTAGGAATACCCCTAAAGCTAAATACTATGTGACAGACACGCCTGATATGCATCGTATATCAACATCAGATGCAGAAAAAGACCTGGGAGTGAATACTGACAGAAATTTCAACTCGGCATGGTTGCCAAAACTGAAAAGGCAATCACATCTATTAGAAACAGTTCAACGTAGAGCAACAAAGCTTGTCCTACAAATAAGAGATTATAGCTACACAAAAAGACTTGAAACTTTAAATCTAATGCCCCGGAAATAAAGACAGTTTCGAGATTTAATTGAAACGTTCAAGCTCATCAGGGATCTATATAATATTGACAAAGACTACTTTTTAATCATCCAGTATTAAGTTCAAGCTCAACATAAAACGTAGTAAAAAGATATTCGCAAGTACGTCTTCGCTAATAGAGTGGCACCACAGTGAAATTCACTGCCAGCTACAATAGCCAAAGTGACAACAGTCGAATTATTCAAGAACAAACTAGATATCTACTTCAAAGAAAGAACATTTGAACTTGACTGAACGGGCCACAGATATACCAGGCCATAACAAAGTCTTACTGTATTTCCACCTACACAGTGGACTCATCTTGGAGTAGCCTGTATATAGGCAAGAACACGCTCGGTATCGATTTCAGTTACCGGTATATAGGTTTCTGCTTTCCACATCCGCACTTTGTGGTTGCATGAAGAGCCACTCACATAGAGAAGGAGACTCGAATAACGATAAACACAGAAAAAGACAACAATGGCAATAAGACCAACTATGGCCTCCACAAGTCACCATATAGCCAAATGCTATGTGCATGCATGCCAGTAAGGGATAGCTCACTCACGCTATGCTGAGAGCATCGGGAATGGCATTCCAATGATAGAGTTATCAGTAATTTAGGGAATCCTGAATATAGGACCATTTCCATCAGTCTTGGTGTGAATCGACACAGGGATTCATTGGGAATCACGAATCGTTTTACAGATTTGAAATCGGTTCAGTATCGGCTGAGATATCAGCAAATGGATATGGGACTGAAATACTCTTCAAACTTGGTTTAAATAGCCATCGCACATGTATTAGTAGCATGACGTCATAAACACGTGATCATCATACGCTATCTCCCTATGAAGTGCGCGATGATTAGCTGAGTTATTATCGCGGCCACATACCACGTTGCCAACCAGGGCGAGGGAACTAAAATAAAAAGGTTTCCCCATCCACCAACTTCTAGGATCTTCTATGAGCCGAGTCGCTGTTACTGTACAAAAAACTGTAACACCCGAAACCATTATGTGAAACGATTGGCCTGGACTGTTTCCCAGAACCTGCCGTGCTGCGCCAACTGGTGGAGACTAGAAAGTATTACCTAGTGCCTTATGTTTTGAACATTTGTTACTGTCTGTGAACAGTGCCTTCAATGTGCCAATGAGCTAAGCGATGCAGATCGTCTTGTGCTGTAAAACTATCACCAAGCCTCTTTAGCAAATGGAGGCAAACTCATCAAGTATCAAGTTTCGTGTGCTTTTAACCAGCTGTAGATTAGACTGTAAAATAACTTATGTTTAGTTGGTGCCAGTGACTAGGAAGCGCCAAAAATTTATATGTTTTCACTCATTCCAAGTTGTTGAGTGAATCTCAAAATTGCTGAGTGAAATTTGAGTTGCTGAGTAACTGGTTGGATTCAGCTTGTAGTTGAAGCTTTCTGTCTTCTGGTTTCAAAAGATGACACGGTACAGCTCAGCTACTTTCTGCACACCTGCTATGATCTCCTGCTTGGCCTCCTTAAGGGTAAGGATGTCATATATGGTCTTGAGGAGAGTATGGCCACCCCTCGAGCTGACGTAGAGAAGTTGTGTATTGTGGCAGATGTTTGGTGAGATCTCGCGGGTGTACTTCTGGAAGAGGATCAAGAGAGTGGTTCTAGTGTGATGAATGCATCTGGTGACATTGCTGAGGTAGGTGACCGTCTTCTGATCTATTCCAGGGTCATCGATCACCAGGACAAGTGGGTCAGTTGGTTGGCCTGCTAGCAGCTTCTCCATCAGGGCCTGCATGTTCTTGGTCCTGGTGATTGAACCTTGGTACCATTAGTCATTGCTGTCAACTGCGTCAGAAGAATGTATTGGGACTGTATGTGCTCTGCCAGCAGGGCACGCAGCGAGATGGGTTTTCAGTGTTCTGATAGGGCATTGAATAGAACCGGCTGCTCTGCATGTGCTGGTCTACTGCTGAAGGGTATGGACATGTTCTCAGAAGATGGACAGCACTTGTTCGGCTGTAGCCTCATCTATATTACTGCGGGAAGTGTCATGCCACCCGCTGTCCTGAAAAATGCTATGGAGGAATCGAGCAAGAAATCCAAGTAGCAGCTGAGAAGGTAATGAAGAGGGCCAGTGTCACCGCCTACAGTGTCTAGGACATCGAACATCTGAACCAGGCAAGCATGGGTGGACATGGCTATAAAGAAGTCTTAAAAAGCAGGCCGAAGATCCCCGATTTCTTCACCTCAGGTTGGATTCTGATGGTAGCATCTGCAGCACTGTCGACAGTGATATGGACCAGGCTGAGGGTGGTACAGGACATCTCGTACCATCGCCAACTTGTACCAAATCAGCTCATACCAAATGGATGGTAAACTCGTACCAGTTTTTGGGCACCTCGTACCAGGTTTTGAGACAACGCGTACCAACCCATGGTCAACTCATACCACCATTACTTCCATTATAAACATGGTACGAGTTGACTATGTTCTGGTACGAGTTGTCTCTGAACCTGGTACGAGTTGTCCATAGATTTTTGTACAAGTTGACCATCCATTTGGTACGAGTTGACTTGACATCTGGTACGAGTTGTCCATAGATTGTGATACGACTTAGACGAGCGATTTGGTACGAGTTGACTTTAAAAAATTGGTATGAGTTGTCCATATATTTTGATACGACTTGGCAATCGATTTGGTATGAGTTGACTTAAAATCGGGTAGGCCTACGAGTTGCGAGGCCTACGAGCTGTCCAAATATTTTAATAGCATGTTTGTAAGACATATAGCACTGCATAATTGGTATGAGTTGACCATAAATCTGGTACACGTTTTCCAAGTATTTATTACGCTCGCCCCATATATTTCATCTGGGTGATATGGTGTGTTAGAGACTAATGGAATCGTTGGTTTAAGACTGGAATAGACACACTATAAATTTATTAACCGTCTTGTTTTCAAGAGTTTTAGAGCTACATCTCTCAATTGGGACGAGTCTGTGTTCTCTATGACCTTCTGAACTATAAAAATGTCTGACACAACGAGCCGCCCGTCATATCAGATTTTTTAATAAGTTTCGCCAGTAAGTTTCAAACAAAACTAAAATAGCTAAAGCTTTGTAAAGAGTGCGATTGCTGATTAGGAAATGGTGAATAAACACGAACACAAAGACACACTGTATGTTGGGGGCGGATCCAGGAGGTCAACTGCCACATGGGCACAGTGTGGTGGGCGGGGGTACGCACCCACGCAAGCACGGACGTACGTACATACGTATGTACGAACCAATGAACGAACAAACGCACACACGTACAAAAATACGCATGGGCGGGCGAGGATGTTTTGCAAGAATATCCGAGACAATTTTTGGCTGATATTAGAAATATTATTGTATTAACCTCTCTTGTGTCAACAGCATCTCAAAGCGCTAAAAGCGCTGCTCATAACCATTTAATGATCACGATATTTCAAGAAAACTTTTACAGGACAAAGAAGACCATTTATGATCTTGTAAATTTACTACTGAAAAGCTTTCTGTTGTCCTGCAAATGGACATTTATCAAGACGACTACATATATCCCGTTTTGGTCCGCTTGATCGTCAAAGGGTAGGTCAAGAAAGATCTGTGATTTTTGCCTAGCTAATATCCATTTGAAGAGCATTTTTGAAACTTTACTACGGGAATGACTAGATTGATTACCAAGCAAGTCCTTCCAGTGGTAAATGTTCAAAAGTAGTCTTCTCGTGCCCTGCAAATGGACATTCCCCAAGACCATTGCAGATGCCATTAAAGTGTTAAGTGCGCATAAAAGTTGTTAACTTTATTAATCGCTTAATTTAGTTAATATTATTCCGATTTTTATCGGGTTTTCACCATGACATCACTACAAAGAAGTCTAATGTTTCATGATTCTATTAAATGTTTGTCAGCGCATGGGAATATGATTTTATTACTGTTTTGAATTGCATAATTTATTAAATAGTTGTCATTTTTTTTTTATCAAACTAGCACTATCCTCCTCGACATAAACCCCTCCTAGCATACATATGTACGCGTTTTGGACAAATTATGCTCTTAGACTTGAAAGATACATTTGTGGTTTAAACTAACCTACGATTTTTACAGCACGCTTATCTCTTAACGGTGCGAATTACATGCGTAAAAATGAATTAACTCTAATTAAAGGCTGACGCATTCCATGAATAGTCAAACATGAATATCACTGTTTGTTGACGTAACACTTTGCTCAAATTAAGTGGACTATGTATTGATTAAGCCTTAAAATGGGATCCTGAGTAGTCTTATACAGTCAAATTAATTTCAAATATTCAACAGACTTAAGGTGTGTTCTCACTAGCGACTGAAGTATGGCGTTATTCCCGATGAACTCTCTTGTGAGAACACGGTCTAAGTTTTAATTCGTAAAGAGTTTACGTTTTCATAGATTTGTCGGTGAAAGTGCTAATAAAATTATATAAATCTATACGTAAAGAAATCATATGTTAAGATTTATTTCGTTTCGATAAATTTTGCGACGCAATGTAAGCCTCTATAAGCATAAATATTTAAAAAAAATTATGGTGTGAATATCCACATTTAACCCATGCGTCTAGCTACGCCGGTAAAAATTCATACTGGTAAAATGTTTTCAGAATACACGGTAAAAACTAAATGTTATGTCAAAGTCGTGCCAACATTTTCTTAATATTATTATAGGCTTATATTTATTTATTTTAAATTTGATCAAGAAAATCTAAATATTTGCTTATTGAATGCCCAAGAGAAGAGTATATTTGAATATTTATCACTGGAATAACTGGCTCAGATATCGAGTCCGTCATTCCATAGGTAAATTTTCAAAATACTCTTCTCTTGGCCTGCAGATGACCATTGCTCAAGATCAGTGCAGAGGCCAGTTTTGGCCGGATTCGACATGAAAGGTTTAATATAAGACACAGTAACTTTATCTTAGTGTCTATACCCATTCTCCGGGACAGCGAAATTTGCATTGCCAATATAGTGGTAAAACATGGGTGGGGTAGAGCCATATACACGCTGATTGCATAGCATTCATCTCGTGCCAGATCTTCAATCTGATACTCGTGAAATTTATTTTCGGCACGAAGCCACGCCTCTAACTTTAGATTGAAATTAGCAGATTTCTTTCATCACCTATGTGATGGGTGGGGAGGGTAGATGCATATAGAATTATAACTATTATAACGCTGGTTAAAAGGGTCGGTATTGAGCCAATACCAGATCAGTATGTCCCCCGTATTAGCCCAGTAACATGCGCTACCAGAGAGGCTTGGCTTGTAGGGGCATACATCGCCATTAGTTTCTTTATGTTCGACTGTTATTTTAATAAAATTTGGTTCAAATTGGATTTTTTGCTCACATATGTAAGATTAATTCCTTTTTAATTTATGCAGAAATAGAGCCGCCCGCCCTAAGTGCAATATGTCATAGGCGTGTTATTATAATATTTGGACAGCTCGTACCGAATTCTAAGTCAACTCGTACCAAAGCGATGGCCAAGTCGTACCAAAATCTATGGACAACTCGTACCAGATTTTAAGTCAACTCGTACCAAATGGATGGTCAACTCGTATCAAAATCGATGGACAACTCGTACCATGTTCAGAGACAACTCGTTCCAGGGCATGGTCAACTCGTACCGTATTTAAAATGGAACTAATGGTGGTACGAGTTGACCATGGTTTGGTAGGAGTTGTCTCAAAATCGAGTACGAGGTGTCCAAAAACTGGTACGAGTTGACCATATATCTGGTACGAGTTGACTTGATACGAGTTGGCGATGGTACAAGATGTCTAGAATTCGCTGAGGGTACCTACCTTGAGAGTCCCTTCATCGTGTTGGAACGAGCTCTGCAGCTTCAGTAGGTCTTTAAAGACGTCCTGTACATATGACTGGGCCATAACCTTGATGGCACCAGCACAGTATTGGCCCTTGTTTGAACTATTAGTAGTAGTAATGGGTCTTAAGATTATTCTACTTTTGGTATGGGTACTGTGAAAGTGCGATAAGACAGGCATGTCAATGTATTTACAATGATTTGGAAGATGAGGAAGAGGAAACAATGAAAATAGGTATTTTTAGAGCATATTTTATATCTTAGAAAAAAGTGATATAAGACTACGCCATCCATTTTTAAAATTAAAAAATCGATAGTTAAGTGTCTTTCTCACATCTTGATCATCACTGCCATTAACCGCAGTTGTGAGATAGACACACTTTTTGATTGGCTCTCACAAGTCACGTAATTTCGAGGGGTGGGGCCTAATTGACCATATATGGAGTGCTAAAAAGGGATAGGTTCTGGTGGGCATGTTTGTATAAGAAATATATGGGCAATTAAGCCACCCCCAGCCACCTCGAAAACACGTGACTAGAGAGCCAATCGAAAAGCGCGCCTAACACACACCATTAATACTACCATCCACCGATACATCAAATGCCAGCTCAGGATCAGCTGAGAGCAACCCAATCATTACAGCAATCCCCAAATCATCATCAACAAAATAAACTCTATCAGACAT
The DNA here is from genome assembly GCA_034401795.1 of Chaetoderma sp. LZ-2023a. NCBI lineage: Eukaryota > Metazoa > Mollusca > Caudofoveata > Chaetodermatida > Chaetodermatidae > Chaetoderma > Chaetoderma sp. LZ-2023a. Next base: position 99,245,743 of record CM067374.1, on the reverse strand, counting down.
CATCACAAAGACAGTCTCTGCCCACTTCTTACAATTCAGTTCAGAAATAACTGTATTCTAAACAGCTGCATCAATCATTATCTCGAACAGACATTATCTATGTATATGCAAAAACAAATACCTCATACTCAGCTACTGGGTAACTACTTGCCGACACATTTCTGCCAGGTACCTGCAGAATCAAATTCTTTGTACTCGACTAACTATAAACCGCTCTTTGCAGCACCACAACCAACAATCTTACAATTAAAGGCATAATACCCAGTTATCAGATAACTACTCGCCTCAATGTCTACATCCCATACCTCAGAGTCAAATGGTTGGTACTCGAGCAACTGTAAACACGTCTTCACAGCGACCATATTCAGCGATCTTATTATCAAATGTATCGGGTAGCTACTCACCTCAAACATCTCCACCAGAATCAGAATCAAATATTTTTTATTCATTCAGCTCTAGTTAGTGCTCTTGGAATCCAGGATTTTGCTCAAGATCAGCAAATAGCAACACTCTAGACAGTTACCTCAGAATCAAATGCAATAGAGCCAGGATATCAGTCAACCATCTATCACAACACTCTAGACAATCATCTAGGTGTAACCCGTGGTCATCTTCTAATCACTTACTAAAACAGCCCAATCAGTTATCTCAGAGTCACATCTCGAGTATACTCGGTCACCAAACGTCAACAAAACAGCTGACTAAGATCTATCCCATGTGTTGATAGAAAATGATATTACTGCAAATGCAATCGGATCCGATGCTTTTCAATCGCCACTGTCCTTTTAGTGTTTGCAGGCCTACAAAGTAGACCACTGCAGAAAAATAATACCAATCCCTTCAACAAGTGCTTGAAGATTACCACATTCAATGTATATATGTACGATTACTGTATTCTGCAGCTGTACTAGTAGAAACATCCTACAGCTGCAATCAGTCCTTCTTCACGTTTGCCCAACATATTGTGTCCTCAGCCAAAATCTTTAGCTTCCTCAGGTCCATTCCTGATTTGACTGTACCGAGTCCTGCTTTCTTGAGGTCACCTCATAGCATACTTAACAGATTAATGCAATGACGTCCCAGTAGGGCAACGTCCAAGGCTCTCTGTGCTGGTGTGGCCCCTGTGTGGACTGGCAGCCATCGTCCCATGCTCGTTCCTGCTCTCGAAGACCAGGTGGCCAGTCGGCACGTGAGCTGTCATTTCATCCTTCTGTATCTCTCTCTGGCCCCGGGAGGAAGCGACAGTTGAGCAGAGGCCTGGGCCTGCCGCATCGATGAGCGCAATCCTAGTCGTGGCCTCCCCCCCCAACAACCCCCCCCCCCACCCCCGCCCACCCGAGCCTCCATCGGGTCTCTAAGCGTAGTCGAAAAGGTGTCTCCAGGCCGAAGAGTGGGTCCTTCTAGGGAGAGGGATCTATTCAGGTTAATCCTGTGGGGAATGGGAGGTGAGTGCATGTGAGGCGGGAGGAAAGAGGGGCTGCAGGTGGCTTTTCGATCTTTCCTGCCTGCATTCGAGCCAACCTTTATTTTAAGCGTCTCTCTCTCGGGCGCTAGTGTCTCGAAGAATGGAGAAAGGGGATGGGGGCTAAAGAGAAGGCACAGGGGAAAATGGGTCATTTTCACTGCGCAGTATTTTTAGTCATAGGCCGAGAAAGGTGCGGACATGAGGAGTGTTGGAGCAATTTGCCTCCATAGCATCTCCGGGTCCTATCCGAACTGTAGTCACCTCAGAGGCCGGGGGTGGGGGCGGGGCCTGATGAGTGGCGGAGGGGGAAACTGTTGGGGGGCAGTAGTAGTCATTAGAGGGAGGGCGAGACAGCAGTCTTTTTCCTATTCTTACCCCAGATGGTCAGTACATCGCTATTTAGTTTTGTCAGTCGATACAACTAAGGTTAGTCGGCCACGGAAAGTCGTTAGGCATTTGAGTTCTTTACTGCTTAACTAATCATTCGCATAAAGCAGATCCTACTTTAGTGTTCGCGGAGGGAGGGGGGAAAGAAAGAACAGGGAGTGGTGAAGGTTTAGTAGTTGCTGCCTAGTTGATCAGATGTTCTCTGCGGGCATTCCAAGGCGGTCTTTTTGTGTGTACCTAATCCTTTCTCAGTTTTAGGGGAAATCTCGCACAAGGCAGTGTTTTTAGCTACCTTTAAAGTACGTGCATGTTTAAGGCCTTAGTCAGCTGCCAAAAGGATGCAATCGGTTAGGTTATGCGAGACCCTCTTCCACTCAGAGCCCAGGCCCTCTTGAACCATGTCAAAAAGGGCTTGCCGCGGCACAAAAACTGGTCCTTCCGGGTTTCAGACGCGCGAACAGGCCCATGTAACTAGTTGAACAAAGAGTTTAGTAGAACCTCTGCTGAGCCTGAGCGCTATGAAGATGCGCCAGACTTGGAAAAGATTCCGTTGATGCAGCGGGTATTGGGTTCGGTCACCAGAACTGGTGTTAGCTGCAGGATCGGATAACTACCTAAACATTGTCCTGACCGCCAGCCTAGTGGTCTAAAAAGAATAGAAGTGAAACGCTTCCTAAGCTGGATTCTTCGTGGAAGCTTCGCCGCCATGTCGAAAATCCTGCCATGGGGGACACGTTTGGATTGTCTTAGTGCGGGGTGGGCAAATTTAAGCGGCGGAGCTTTCTCTCGTAAATACTTCAAAGTGAGGGTCGCGAGACCCGTCAGTCAGTTGAAACAATGGCGGGGGTTAGTCGGAGCCTTTAGATGAGGAGCATCTGCAGGGAATGGCCTTCTGTGGCAATCTCACGATGTTGAAGTCGTTCGCAGCGGAGCGATTTCTGCTTCCAGGAGGGGAAAGGTGAGCTGAGAGGCGCGGCGAACCGAGGTCTCAGTTATCATAAGCCTAACAAATCTTTCCTACTCGAAGGAGGCCCGCAATTGGCCTTTAGTTGAAGCAGCGCGGATTGGGGAGACAAACACACATACTGAGTGCGACAGCTTTGATGGAAGCTAGCAGGGAAGACGGATGAATTATATACTAATTGGGGGCTGTCCAAGTGAAATGTTGGGATCTACTGAATGGAAGAGGTGGCCTTTTGTGCGGGGAGAGTTCGTGCCTCGGCATGAGGGGGGGGGGGGGAATCACTCTGCTTCGACTGAAGTTGCAAAAAGGGTGAATGTCCCGCTTTGCTAGTTTCCACTTTCAGCGCGACACCGTCATGGCGCTATTTAATTCAGCTTCACGCCGAATGGTGTGCAGGATCCCAGCCTGCTAGAGATGGGAAAGGCAGATGGTCCTTTTTCTTTTAGAACGTTCCCAGTCGAAACAAAAAGGGAACTACTGCTAACAGTGGAAGATGAACAAAAGGCGCTTAGGGCGGTAAATCTAACTTCTGTAGAGAAAAAGCAAATTAGATTAGTCTGTACATTTAGTATTTAGAAAACATACATGATCGAATTTATATCAAGTGCGGTAGAAAGTTCAGCAGTCACTGTCCACAGTCCCATCGAATGCAGGGTCTAGGTTTTGCTATTGTGGTTGCTGTTGGCTTTTAACCAACCTAGGTAGTTATATTCACGAGGTACGTTACACAATGACTCAGTCCTCGGCAGCCAACGATCATGATAAGCCGAGCGTGCGGTACTTCTTAAAGAGTGGAAGAAAGTTCAGCAGATCCTCACATGAAGCATGGTCACAGGAAGGCGACACGGGAGAATAGTTCACTTTTAAGCGAAGTGACACCAAGCGACACAACACAAAATGGCAGAAGTCTAAATCAGCGGTCACAAAATAAGAAAAAGTTCCAATGTCGCGGGAGGAAAATCTTCCTGGAAAGGAGCAGGAACCATAATCGGTCAGAGATGAGTAACAATCATCGGTTTCTCTTAGTAGCTGACGAAGGGCGGTGGAGACGATTCCAGACGAAGTCTGGTGCAGATGAAGTCTGTGGTCTTACCAGTATGCAGTCGAATCTACTTCACTTCAGAGGCAGGAGACGTAACGAGGTTTACAGATCAGCAGGGTCTTCTGAGCAACAAAAATCACAGCAGCGATTTCTGAAGGGAGAAGAATTTTAGCAGTAGTTATTAGTCCTTAGTTTAATTTAGGCCGCTTTTTCTTGGCGACCTTTATAAAAAATTATGCTGTCAATCTGCCTATGTAGATGTCGACACGATCCGAGCTGTGGGTGACTCCATGGTTCCACAGTGCATTTCCCCTGTCATTTCTGAACCGGGGAGCGGAGGGACCAACCATCGACTGGGGTCATTGTCGAGGCAGCCCAAGGACAACCTCTACACGGCTGTTTCCTAATGCAGAGCAATCAGCTTTTATACTATATATATATATATATATATATATATATATATATATATATATATATATATATATATGATATAGGATGTTATTCATGTCTGCATGCTTCATTATATGGCTGATCAGTCTTCCATCATGCATGTGTGCGGGTCGTGCATCACGTGCGCACGCACACACACATGCATGCGTGCACACACACACCCACCCACACATACATACACACACACGTGCGCACGCACACACATGCGTGCACGTGCACACACGCCCGCCCGCATGCACGTACGCACACACAGACACACGCACGCACGCACTCACTCACCCACTCACTCACGCACGCACGCACGCACGCACGCTCACACATTCATGCGCACACACACACACACACACACACATATACACTGGTTATACAAATGGTTATACAAACGCGCAATTAGATTAAGACCTAGACTCCTAGCATCCCTAGGCAAAACGTCAATAATTGCCTTATGATTTAAATGATCAACAACTTGCCATACACAACCATAGGCCTAGATATATCATCCCGAACAATTGGACGAGTCACAAGAGCTTGATTATGAAGATGGGGGTACTAACTGTGCATCCACAACCCCTACTTGTGCCTTTTAACAATTACGGTTCTGCTGTATGAGAATGGGGTCTAACGTCCCCTAATGGGTTTGATATAGTTTATTGCTGCAACGTTTCAGCAATGTTCAGTAAACTCAAAAAGCGGCATAGCTACAGCAGGTATTGACGAAAACCCATGAAACGCAATCTTGACCTGTACATTTTAACAATAAATCAATGTATTACTTTTCACTTCAATATAATGAACCAAATCGACAGTTTGGAAAACTGATATCTTCATACTACATAAGTCGAAATGGGGAATAGCTACATAAAGCTATGTCACCATCCACTATCCTCTTAGCATAAGCAACCATGTACCCAGCATCCTAGCATTATAGGTAACAAGGTAACCAAGTTTAGTTCCAATAGGATTACCAATCCTGAAAGATGAGCCAAGAAGTTTTGCTAAATGCAAAAAATTAACATTGAAAAACAGAGTTTTGTATCAAAGTCCCAGTGACCGTGACCTTTGACCTTGTGACCTCCGTATCATCATGCTGCTTCCTACCAATATAGGCACGCACATAGTCAAGTTTAGTTCCAATAGGATTAATTAATCCTGAAATATAAGCTGAGAAGTATTGCTAAACGCAAAAAACTTAACATTGTTGCCTTCAGAAAAGTGACATATATGTCTCGTTTTCTGCTTAACGGGAGACAAAAATTTATGAAAATGTCTGAAAACCGAACTTGATCGGTAACACCACAAAATTAGGTTCAATGTACCAATTTGCAGTTCAATATGGTGAAGAAAGCCAAAAAAGTCCGGAAAGCTGATATTTGTTCATATTTCAAACGTCAAAAAAAGCCAAAACTCCATAAATAATTGACGGAAATGCTGGCATCTCGTACATAATCTAAGCCTTTCATACCAAAGCAATATACTAATTGTAACTTCAGCATTTTGAAGGACAGTGAAAGAAGTCTGGAAAACTGATAATTTTGGCATTTCATGTCGAAAAGGGGAATAACTCCATCAAAGATTGCACTAACTGTGTGAAGCTGGAACATGGTCAGCAACTTCTCAGTCGACCAATTTTTAGTTCAATATGTGGAAGAACCACGAATAAAGTCACAAATAGGACAAAAAGACAGACCGAAAGCAAACCTATATCCCAACCCACATTCAATTTGTTGAAGGAATGCGAAAGAAAAAATCTGAATTCTTTTTCAAATTACTTTAGTCAAAATGTGACATAACCCCATCATAAAAATTGAAGTAAATTCCCAAACTTGATCTGTACCTTCTCATAAGGAAGCAATATATCAATTTCAGCTCAAAATCATAAAGGACAACGGAAAAGTCTGGAAAACTGGTAATTTTAGTATTTTATAAATCGGGGCATACCTAAAAATAAGTTGACGGAAATTACTGAAACTAGAACTTGATCTGTAATTCGTCAAACTAAAGCAATGTATCAATTTTCATTTCAATATATTGAAGGACAGTAAGAAACAGTCTGAAAACTGATAATTTTGGTTTTGTGTCCAAAAGGGAACTTGATGGAAATGCCCGACAATTGACCTTGATCGGTAACTCATCAAAATACAACAATCTCCCCATTTTCAGTTCAATAACTTGTAGGACTGTGAAAAAGGTATGAACACCCCCACCCTACCCCCCCCCCCCAATGGAACATACATCAAACAGACACATCCCCACGACCCAGCCCTTCCCGCACACAGCCTGATTTTACTGCTAGGGGACTAACAAACCCATACCATGTCTGAGCTTCTTCTGCATGGCTCTGTTGATCAAATTCTACAGCTAATTGTGGCACTCTGCCTCATTCATGTCATTATCGTATACTCTTTCAAAATTCAATAATATATTTGAGATGCGTATGTTTGCCATGTTACGCATACGTAATTTGCACACAGAGGACAGAGCAAGAAGTGAGATAGATAGAACAGTGGAGCGATGTATCGAATGGGCGTGTGCAAAGGATTCCTAAATCTCCTTGCACAAGAAAACAAGAAATATATATTTTTTCAGTTATTTATTATTCAGTAATGTAACTATCAATGAAAGTATAATGATAACGTATACTAATTTAACAAACTTTAGTAATTGATTGATCAACGCTCACAAACTCAAATTTGACATAAAACCAAAATAGGTTTTAATTCCTATCATATATAAAGTTATTCATGCATTCTGGTATATAATTACCTAATCATTAGATAAAACAGTTTTCTGACCAACTATTAAGGATCTACTATGTCCGTTAGGCATGATAACCTAGGGTCAAATAATAGGGTTCTAACAAACATTGTGTATAGAAACAATCGTATTTAACAAGTCTTCAGAGGAATTCGAGTCTCGACAGCCTGCCCACTAGTTTCCATGACTGTGACCATTTGACTCTAAAATAATAAGCTACACCTTGTCGCCTAGTGACTCAAGTTTACTGACGACCACAGTATTACAGCTTGAATTATTGTGACCGATACAAGGACACCTGCACAGATGGGGCGACTAGAACTCTAACACACAAACATACATACACATGCTACTGAAAGGGGACTGCTTAATAGACGTAAGTGAATAATTGATGCTGAAAGAGGAACTGTAAGAGGAGTATAATGAGATTCACTGATGGCAAGTAGTTATACCATAGCAAATACAACATAAGACAACATAAATACAGACAGAAATCCAATAAGGACAGACAAATTACATTTAACCAACTAGAGTTTTAGTGCAGGCTTTTAAATTTCCATCCACACATCCCACCAACCCATATCGCAATTCAATTTCCCAACTTAAAAAATTATATTAATCTATATGTAATGAAGTCATCATATGTTAAGATTAATTTCTTTTCATTAAATATAGGCACACTATTTAAGCCTCTAAAAGTATACAATTTTAACACTTATTTCCAACCATCTTAGTGCGAATATGGTAAAGACATACAATGCGTACATTTGGCAGACTTCAATGTTCATGAAAAGTCAATAGTGACAGAGATAGATACATCACTATATAGTGTGATGACTGCCTACACGTGACGTATTTGCGCATGACATCATGAGACTCATACTTGAGTGGCAGATTGCATCCATCCACTGAAAATTTGTATTGTGAACAATTTATCGTTTCATGTTGAATACATTGAAATTACTTTGACCGGAAGCTGTTGCTGCCTTATTCAACAGCATGGCACTAGTGTATGTGGTTTTCAATGACACAATGGATGAATTCACTTTTAGCCATGCCACCCCCATCTCCGCCCATGTTTTGTCCGGGTTACGATTGATTGAACACTGAACTCTCTAAATCTCAATTAGCAGAAAACTACACATGTAAGCTGTTGAATCTTTTGAAACTAATTTTACTGGGTGCTGTTGCTGCTTAACTACTCAGTCGTGAGGAAGAGAAAACACTAAGACAAATTTGTAGGACATCAGTTATATTATAATAATATTTGCTTATACAGACCTATCAATGAATCGCAATTGAGCACGAGATAACAAGTACCCCGGTTCCTCTGCAAAACGGTGGTAAATCAAACTGTCAGATTTGAGCTTGCATTTTAGTATGCGTGGAGTTCAGTTTTGATTTGATTTTATATCTAGTGGAGGTATAAATAAGAATCAATGCTGAAATGACAGCATTGTGTCACATGAAGCATTATATGGGCATGTGTGCGTTTTGTGCTATAAACATATTGATAAGCGTTGCATCTAACTTCTTATTTAGCATAGTGTAGACAGGGATCAAAGCATGCCAGCATGATGGTTTTGTACAATTTAGAGAAAATAAAATATAATATATTAATATTTTCGAATTCTGAAATAGTAGATTTCACCACGGAAAGTAATTTTCTTGCACTTATGTGAGAGTCATGGAGTGACGTCATCACGTGAATGATTGCTGACATATGACCTCATTGCGTGAATAATATTTTGCTATTGATCATTGCTAGCCTGCAGAAGCTCATTGATATGCTATCATATTAATGAGAACCTGGATCTGAGCTGATATCAAGCTAATTCACAAGATGATGTCACACCATGATTTTATAGGGTGTCAAAATTCCTGAATTTACCTGAAATCTTAACAGTGATAGAATTTGGGAAATTTGTCAAATTTTTTAAATTTATAAAATATGATAAACACCTTTAAGTTTGGCGTTTTTATTGAAATCTAATTCTCGTTTGTGATCTCAATACACAGCTTTACTTTTTCTGTTGAAAGCGTTGTTGTGTACGGTATACTGTTAGTCTGTCTAAAACAAGATCTTATTAATTGAGCGGCTCAAGATCTAGCTTAAATAGCTTTGTCTTGTTCAAACGTGGTAATACCTGGAATCCTAATATTTAGTTACTGAAAATAAGCAAATATTGGTATCAATTTATCATAAAGTTAATGTGGCACTTCAACTTTAATATAACTTATATACAACCGGACCATAATCATCTATAGATTTCTCTTTATATTATATCTATCACTGCTGACTATTAAGTACATTTGTTTTGTGCAATGACTCAGGGACTGCTATTATACAATTTCAGCAAGCAATGTTAAAATAATAAACAAGATTATAAGAAAAAACAAAACATGTTCATTAATTTAAACATGTATTGGAAGATAACAAGACAAAACTTTGTAAACAAATGATCAGATCGTTGTCTGCATATATATGGGCATTTTAATCCAATGTACTCCATGAAAATTAGTAAGTTGTCTCAATTAATGTACTGATTTGTTTTAGCATTGATGTCAACCAAAAAGCACATCTGTATTGATTCTACAAACTCAGGTCTGTACAAAGAAACTTTTATCTGAAGAATAAAATCTGCACGTAGTGTTAATTTAGCACACATATTTCAATAAACCCACAACATCTTGCTTCATAACATGCCAACCAGTACCACGGAATACTGAAAACTACGTTACTTAAACGTTCAAACATATCACATATAATAAAAACATCAAATATATATTGCAGTGTTCAATTCAATTTCATAGTGATGTTCCTACTAACTCTGAGCATGGAAATCATCTTAAACTCAATTCTCTTATGATAACTGGTGTTCACTTTATAAACAATAAAACTATAAAGGTGATGGTGTCCATGGAAGCAATATGTTTCAGCAACATTGTTTCCAAAATGTACGCCAGTATTTCTTTTAACTAACCATTTGGCTTGAGTATGGGAGGGGGCGAAACTCGAAAGCTAAAACCTGAATAAACTTATTGAATCTGTGACATTTTGAGAACAAAGTTGCTAAAACGTGGTGTTAATATAGGCATTAACAGGTCTCAGCAACAGAATAAGTCTGTTTGAAAAAACAGCTAACATGATAATTTAGCACAGTAGAGTTTACTTCTTTGTTCGAGTATTATTTACATAAGTTGACCGAATGCTTGAATTAGAATAGATCTTCAAAAGGCATGCCCTTCTTGATAATGCTGCCATAAAACCACCAATGGAATTCAGGCCTAATGGCTCTTGTTTGTACCAAACTCCATCTTCAAATGTACGTGTGGTATTGACGCGCTGAAACAGCCATGGACTGCCATCGTGTAACTTTGATAGGTATAACTGATACACATCCAGGAAGTTTACATTAGGATTAAGAGGTTGCTGGCCTCTGATCTTTACTGCCACGGATCCTTTCTTCTTTCCCGAAATTTGGCTGATCAAGAATAAAGCAGCAGGACCAGAAACTATTGACTTTAAAGTTCTTTTCTTCTTTTCTGCATCTTGACTGCTCATAATCAAGCTTCCTGTTTTACCATCAGATATCTTAAAAGAAGATTTGGTCATCTTGTACAATTCTGTAATGGTATATGCACCAGAAGAATAATAAAACATGAACAGTACAAAGTCTTGCAGTTTTCGTGGACTTTGATAATTGCTGAAATATATCTGCAATCGGGCGATGTCATCTGCAGAGATCTCAGCTTCTGTACCAGTTCGAGTGTCTGAGAACCCACGGATCAGACCTCTGATAGACATATTTGCTTCTTGGAATGCTTCATCATGAAAGTCAATATCGGGCCGTGTCAATTTCAAGTAACGTACTATACCTCGGTGGATGCTGTTACAAGAAAATGTTGATAGATTAGAGCCATCATTGCCACGAACTGAGATGAAAAAATTTGAAAGAAGCAAAGCAAGTTGTGTTGAACCGACAGTTGATAAATTCAACTCAATCCCTTCTCTCTTTGCCCAGTCTGAAAATAACAAATGGCCTATAGAATAAGATTTATATCTACTTGTCTGCCCCATCCTTTGCTACCACAGCTCACTCCAAGACAGATCACATTCTATTGTTTAGTAGAATGCCTCAAGACAAGAGGTTGTCAATAGAGGGATCTGGTTTGTCACAAGGTCTGATGTCATAACCACATGCTTCGTGTTAGCTGATGTTACAATTAAAATGACAGCTCTGCCATGAAAATCAAAAAAGGTGTCATGAAAGTGTATAAATTGTGTGTCTTTGATGAATTTGGAATTCAATAAACCTTGTTTTTAATATTTTGAAAATAATTTGATATGTTGCTGCCATAGGGAGTGATGGCCCCTAATCAAATTCCTTTCAAAGCATTCAACAGCTTATTTGTATAATTACCTTGTAATTGGGATTCTGTGAATTCATGGCTCAAAGTATCTAAATCGATTCCAACAGGCGTACAAAGTGGCTGGTTTTCATCTGGAAATTCGCAGGACATAGCTAAAATGGGTTCCTCTCTTAATAACCACCATGTAATATGGAAGAAGTGGTATAGTTCAAATGCTGATTATTTTCAAAATGAACTTGTCTGAACACTGTTGATGCTAAAAGCAGCAACAGCTGTCACACACATTAATTTCAAAATATGCAATTTAGCCACAGTGAAACCCGATTTATGAACGGTAAAGATGAACGTGCTCAGTTAGCTGTGGAAAAATTGCTTCAGATACATTTGAGTGTTTTACTGGTCTTACAACATGGCCCATGAGCCATAACATAGGTAAGTATCAAATGATAACTACACTCTGATAACTATGACAATCTGTATAGCGCTCACTGTTAGTCGTCACTATCAAATGTATGCATGGGAGAGAACTTGAGCTATGAATGGTCTTTCCTTGAAATGTTGTGAACCAATTGTAATAACCATGTCTGTCTGGTTGGCAGTCGGTGTGCAGCGTGATATCTCGAGATATAGATCAAACTTAGATGTTTGCTCTTGGGTGTAAAAATATGCATTGATGCGATTGTCAAAAGGACAAAGTCATAAAATGGCAGGTAGGTGACTCAGAATTATCTGGAATTTCGGTTTCTTTTCCATTAATGAATATTTCAGAATGACAATTAATTAATTGACCAATCAAATTTCTTTATAGAAGTCATGAAGCCACTCACCCTCTTGTTATTTCAGCCACATTTGGTTGAAATCAGCCAAACAGTTAGAGTAACAGTTTGTAATCAGGTTAATGAGAAATGTTCTTTTAAGCATTTATTTAAATTCCAAATAAAAGATATAACAAAAATTTAGCAATACGACTTTTTCATATAACCTCTGAAGCCTGCATAAAAACCAGATGACCACCAAGCAAACTGACCAATCAAAGATTTCCATAGAAGTTCTGAAGCCTGGCACAATATGGTTCCATCCAAATATGCTTGAAATCAACCCAGCTGTTAACGAGTCATTTAAAAAATAATTTCATGGACATTTTCTGAAATCCCAAATGGCCGCCAAACAATTGACCAATCAAATTTCTGTACAGATCTTCTGAGGCTAGAAGGCCAGAGATATAGCAGTCGAATACACCTTTCCCACATTGATGTCATTATGCCGGTATTCCCATAAATCAATGGTCAGAGCAGAACTGCTGGCTGGTAATGCCACCAACATGCAGCTGACCTGCATTGAGTTACTATTGCACTAAAATACACCGCAATTTAAACCCTTCATATGATAAACTAAAATCACTATATTATTTAAATCATACACCATTGTAAAGCGCATTCAATTGCCTAAAATTAATGCATTATTAATATTATTAATGTTTTTGTAAAATTGTTTGCGTATATAAATTACACCATTATACCTAGATTCATTAAATCTAGTGGGCAATAGGGGCTACTTTAAAATTACAATCAACTGTATTAAATTTTACAAAACTATAAAAACGAATACAGCTTTCCAATGATGTATGACTTCGATAATATTATGAAATTAATTCTTCATATAAACTGTTTAAAATGCGCTGTATCTGATTCCAATAGTAAAGTATTGCTGTTTGCGCTTCGGCTATCATGTATACCAGCCAGGTGTGGTGTGTGCAATGCATTCTGGGAAGGTATCATCCCAAAATACACTAATGTGGGAAAGGCCTATTTCATTGAAGTCGGCTCAGCGGTTAGTTTCTGGACATTTTTGAAAATCCAAGATGGCCAATACAATATCAAACAATCAAATTTTTGTACAGAAATTCCAAACCCTACCGCCATAGGATCTTGTCAGCCAAGTTCGATTGAAATCTAACCATTGGTTAATGAGCAGTCTTTTAAGCAATTTCCTGGACATTTTCTGCAAAAACACTGAACTATCAGATTTCAGGCTGCAAAACATTGAACTATCAGATCTAAATTCACGAAACGGTTATGGACATTGCTGGAGATCCAAGATGGCCACACCAACAAATGGCCAATTAAATATCTGTATAGATTTTCATCACCATATCGTTTGAACACCCACTAATTGGAATCATAATAATACGAATAAAAAGTAAATGCATCATTTCCAAAATCTACAAAGATACATGAAAATATGCTAATCAATTTAATGGGCTTTTTCAGACACAATACTTACAGATATTAACATACCCTCTTCTCACTGTAGCTCTCTAGAGTCCTAATATATAAATAAAGATTTATTTTTGTATTTGTGTGCCGATGGTGACATGCTTTATTTGGAGGACTAGCCATAGCGACTTACCTGTAAACTTCTTGACTGACCACTTAGTAGATCTCTTCACAACTCCGCTCATCTGGATAAACTCTGAATCATTTAATTCAGACTGGAAATCACCTGTATAACAGAACACTAACAGAGATCAATAACATTTATCTATTCTGGAATCTCTTTATGGAAAATCTCATCCTACCTAGTACAACATATCTGAGCACTTAAAACTGCTCGAAAGATAATCTACTGGTCTTTTACCCTTTAATGACAAAGTTAGCCAACCACAGACAACAATGGTTTTGATAAATGCCCATTTATAGGTAAAGAAGACATTAAAAAAATTAGAATTGGAATATCTAGCTCGACAATCGAGTCATTCCGATAATAAGTGTTAAAAATAGTCTTCTGTTGATGAGCAAATGGACATTGAAAAAGAAAGAATTTCAATTTTCTTGAGAAAGCTTCAACATTAAAAAGTTAGAAAGATGGTAATCTGTTGGCACGTACTGTATGAGTCATTTCATCTGGGGAAATTAACTGTATATAAAGAAATCACACATCTATCTTTCAACGATTGCGGGCTGACATCTGCATACAGAGGCAGCTCTGATTATGTCTACCCTTCTTCAAACTAGAAATTGTGATCGACATCCTCAGACGACGCAATCTTCCCAGGAGCTTACCATAGCTACATGGAATGTAATGGTCTAACTGCAACATCAAAGAGGCAAACCTTAGGTGCAGACTGTGAACACTATAACATCGATATTACATGCATTCAAGAGACTAAAGTAGCTACCCACTCGGAGCAGCAACTTCAGACAGGTCATAAGCTAGTACTCATGGAGCAAAAACATGCCACATACCTAGGTTTAGGCTCCGTAGTCGGACCAAGGCTCTTGGACCATGTTATTAGTTTTGAATATGTCAGTGATTGCATTGCATTCATCGACCTGACTATACAAATAATAGCATAACTTCACTAGTCCAACATACCTTAAGTTATTGCTGGAAATCCACATATAGTATTAAGTTATATTTTGAATTTGGTTCAAACCTGGCTTAGTTTACCACACATTATTGCTCAGAAATTAGCAAATTAACCATCTTTTCAATGACAATAATGCTTCAAAGGGAATAGCTCTGGCAAATATTAACAAAAAATATCGAAAATATGAACTAGACATCATCATCAATAACACTGAGCGATATCTTGAATGCGGCTCAAATCTGTTTAGTTTAACACAAGCTATTACCTAAAAACAAACAAATTATGGAAGATTGCATTTTTCTTGCACATATTTAAACTCAACCTACGCATTAAGCATTAAGCTTTCTTCCGAACACGGTTCAAATCTATTTGGTCGAGCTCAAGTTATTGCATTGAAAATGAACAAATTACCAAAGTTTGTATTTTTAACGTGCAATAAATGCAAATATTAACTTTATGGAACATGAAGTTGATCTGTACCTGTCAAGTATTAAGCTATATACTTAACTTGCTATAAATCTGTTTAGTCTATCAAGTTATTGTCTGGAAACGACTATATTAATGGGTAGGGCCTATAGGTATAGATATATGTAGGGTTTATAGTCTGTTTTCACTAGAACATTCAGCTGACTTTCCCACGAAACCTGATTAACCATCATTTTAAAAGAAAATAACTCTTCAAGCAGAATGACCCCGGTAAATATTGGTGAAAACAAATGGAACATGAACATGGCACCAGTGTACTGATATTAAGCAATATTTTGAATGTAGCTCAAATCTGTTTAGTCTCAGGGGTGGATCCAGCAGTGGTGCAGCCAGACAAAGGCTGATCCATGTGATGGGTCATGGAAGGGTGTCGCTCTCCCACTTGTTCACCCTCCAGATAGTTGTGGAAAGGGTGTTGTTTCTGGATTCTTAATTCTCCGCCCTCCTACCCTGGAGAACTAATTAAATTTAGCTGCTATCAGAGATGAATTCATGCTTTTCGCAGTTAATATTAACTGGAACTTTATTTGAATATGTGTAGCTGCGGGAGCTTAAAGGGCACACTAGGCAGGGAAGCGCACTCATGCATGAGGTGCGGTGTGTATCCCATCTGGATCCACCATTCTGTTAATAACAGTGCGCGTGGATTAGACCTCATGAGTCATGATGCAGTGTAATCTTGTAGGCCTACACACCAGGGACAATTTGTGGAGATTTTATGATTATTTATAAGAAAGGAGGATTTATGCAGCACACACTGTCAACAAAGCATGTATCCCACCCCAAGAGTGCCTAGTTAGCCAATAGTTTACACGTTTGTTACAAAATAAATCAAAATCCGTTGTTGCAAAAATGGAACCTACATAGAGAAGGTATGTGTGCGCACCCCATACATCCTCCCCTGGACCCGTCACTGAGTCTAACTAAGGTTATTGCACAGAAATTAACGAATTACCACAGTTTGTATTCTTCAGGTGTAATAACTCAAATAAGCGTAATAATAACCAAAACTAACGGAACAGGAACCTGACATCCACCTTTCTAGTCTTAAGTTGTATTCCGAATTTGGTTCAAATCTGTTTAGTGTACCACAAGGTATTGCCTGGAAATGTACAACTTACCATCCTTTTCAACATGGATAACACTTTAGAGTGAATACTGATGAAAACAGACGTTGATCTTGATTAGTTATAGTTTCCTACTTGAGCTGGAATATGGAATTGCTAGGTGAAGCATTGACAATAGTCAGAAGGATTCCTTTTTAAACAGTCAGCATTGGTTAGCTAAAGCAAGTAGTAAATGATACAGAAAGACATAGATGATAATAGATTTATCGTGATGTTGATATTATATTGTGATTGTGATGATAATTGTTTCTTAGCAAATATAAAAACTATAAATTTTAATGAAACTCAACTAAATCATCAAATTGCCCAATTGTTGCACTATCACCTCACCACAGAATGCCAACAATAAAGAAAAATATGCAACATGAGCAGAGATTACAAGACCAGTAGTTTCGGAGACATCCATAGATCCCGAATATTCAGGTATATTATCTGCACAACGGTCAAAGTCTGGAAATCGTCTATCATAGTAAGATCTTTTGCTGCGTTAAAATTTGAGACAAATCAAAACAATAATTTTTATCTCCAGCTCCAGATGCTGTAGCGTGGATCGACCGGTCAGGTATGAACCTTCCCAGCACGTCTGGGTATGGAACGGGTGGGCCGGGTACGTTCCAAGCATGAACCCCCTCCCCCCTGGGTAGGACAGTACGTGTGTATGAAGCCATATACGAGAGGGTTGCATCATATTTTGTACAGAGTTGGTACATGTAATTCCTTTAAATTATACTTTTCTCGTCATTCTTGGACTCGATCATGAAACGAGGATTCCAAATCTTTTTACCATTTTAAAATCGGTCCTGAAATGGCCGAGTTATCTTTAATTAAACCAGCAAATTCCTTTCAAAATATACAACTCCATCGGCTTAGCGCATGCATACATTCAGGGTACGATAGCGTGTCACTTGATCACTTGCCAGCCTCTGTAGCTTGTTCGCTGATTGGCTGTGGTGCTCCAGCTGTGACGTCATGAGTGGCCTGTTGGCCACGATGTAAGCTCGTCAGAGTATGTAGGGCGAGTGATGTGCTCGATGGATAACTCGCCAGATCTGCCATACCACGCCGACCAGTGGAACAAATGTTGTGTTCAACTTTAGACTTTTTGACTGCAGTCACGAGCTATGCGGTGCATCTCATCTTGTGATCCGCCAGAATGCATCCGCATTATTAATTTTCATCTTGAGCTTATGCTTATGTACTGTGACTTATCCTTGTACTGTTATGTGTGATCGTGATGCGATGGTAACGGAATCGCTATATGATTCCGGAGCTTTCACCTCATGGTATTTCTGCATGCTGTCTAACTGAGGGGGATGCTCCGTAGGGTGACCATACGGTCACCGAGCATTCTCGCCTGTCAGGCTTATATGTTAAAGATAGTTAGCTTACACTGCCATTTGCGGCTTAACCTAGATCTGGACCCAAAAACTAAATGTTAGGATAGGATCTAGCAGAAGGGCCGCATAAATAAAGCGGCAACAACTAATTCAGTATCTTTGAACTTACATAAGATGATGGATGGTGTTGAATTCTGTGGAAATCACCCACCTCATCTTCACCTAATACAGCGTGCATCACATTAAACTTATACTTTCTCTAGGTTTACTCTTTTACATAGCATAGTTTGAACAAGAGTGGCCCTTTTTGCCATCTGTCTTCCTCCGCTTCGTCGTTGCAGGCATTTTCCTGTGACGGAGGCCCGCACGAAGCACTTTCCTCTCGCAACAAATGATGTTTGTGTTAGGGGTTAATATGGTTTATATTAAACTTGCTAAGTAGCCGCGTTAGGACTCCATTGCTCTATGAGATATCTCTGGCGAGGACCATGATGACGAGTCATCAACTTGACCCTATTTACTTGACTTCTCTCTTGTAGCAGCAGACGAGTACCATTGTTTGATTGCTATGTTTTAATTATTGTATGTATTTAATTATGTCCCTACCCTAAATGGAACAGGGGGACTGTCACACAATGGTGACACCAATAGCGAGGATGAGACTCTGGGTTCAACTTACGCGGCGATGGTCACACGACCCCACTGGAACATGAACGTTCCACCGGCTCTAGAAGTCAGTCTTTGTATAATCTGGCAACGCACATCACTGGATCCGCAACCCCAAGATATGCAGCTAACCAGCAGCCTCGCCCCAACGTACCGCACACTGGCGGTAGAAGTGCGATGTCAAAGCAACCATATCAGGATTGCCACTAATTAAGCGGTGAAAAACTGGGATATACTCTAATAAGTGGGTAATACTCATAACAAATGGTAGATTTCAAACTAAATAGCCTTTATCTATTAATCAGCGCCAATATACACACGCATATATAATACAGGGTAAAATAGGACAAATCTGCAACACACACACGTCATAGCATATCAATAACCGTTTCAACCCTACATAATACAACTGTACTACATAGTAGATGCAACACATGCCTTTTAATGCATTAAACCAATTTTCCTAGAGGCTGCAATAGCTTCCAGCCAAAAAATTTCAAAATATTAAGCAACATTCATGCTATATATAGTTGACTTAAACTGTTAGGCCTTATAATACATTAGAATTGTATTAGTATGCTGTATATAGTGACATCAAATGCAAATCCATTAATATTAGTATATTTTCGTGAATATCCAACCAAACTTAATTTAAATGGACATCTAGGCAGAAATTATCAAACTATGGTGGTTGTCATACATGTGTGATATTTCTCTCACAATGGAAGGACAGGAAGCGGTGTAATTGGGGACAGAATGAATGAACTGATCAACGCATTCATTCTAAATATAATGCAGATTTCAGATTTAAATAGCAATTAAAATGATATGCCTGCGACTGCAGAATGAAGTATTCATTCAAGCCAGTATTCATTGGAGATAATGATATCCCACTGAGTGAATTTAATCACTATCATTTGTTATATAAGCAAGCAGAGAGCAGTGGGTAAAAACTGTAGTAGTACGCTTACATTTCATGTTGTAACAGTAGTCAAAGGCTCTCTATACGAGTCTTTTAATAATGGGTACTGGGTAGATGCATGTAATTGGGCATACTGACCTAAACAGATAGTCATTTCTTAAGAAAATCCAGTCATACCTTATCAAAAGTGTATTGCTATTTCAGTGAATGTTCAGCTTTATCTGATGTACCGGGAGTATTGCTTTAGCAGTTAGAAGACTAATTTCTCTATCCTTATCCAAACAGATCATTCATACTATTTATAGGTTTGCAACTTATGCATATGTCAGATGTATTATTTTATTTGTCTACAAACACACTCTCCTTTCACTCACTTAATAATCATTCTATATACATGCAGGTCATATTTACTAATGCCTGGCAGTGTTTTCCGAAGCATAATAAATAACCATGGTGTCTAAGCATGTCTCAATATTTCCTGGTATTCCACAATCCCCTAGTATTTCCTCGGAAATGGTAAACCCTGAACAACACAGGTAAGCTGTTGCATTTTAAAACCAGTTTGACGGGAAAGTGATGCTACTTTAGACACCAACAGCTTCCAGTCAAATTAGATTCAAAATATCAAATAGGGCAATTACTGTATCATAAGGAATGTGTTGCATGTTTACCTAGATGGTAGCATACACTATCGGTTAATGATGAAACCAACTAATCAACATTAATGTGATGTTGAAAAGCAAGTTATTGTGATAGAGAAATGGAAATGTGCCTGGAAATGATTAAGATGGAATCTATGGTAGGATCGATCAGTTCAATACGACGTGTGAGTTTTCCTTTAACCAGGTCTCAATTTGGCCAAGCCAAGCACAAATATTTGTTTATTGTATGCCTATGTGCAGGCCATGAACTTTTTTTAAAATTTACCACTGGTATGACTTGCTCAGTTAACGAACCAGGCGTTCTCGTGGTATATTTTAAAAAACAGAAGAGGATGGTTTTGTCTTGCTTGACCACCCATTAAATGAGTAAAGCATTCGATCAACCGGACAAAAATTTACAGACTTGAATCATTTAATTTACTACCGACACACCATTAAGACAGATTGCATGAAGTACTAAAACAACAAGTCAAAGATTAAGCTGATAAACAAAATATGCTTCACCATTCAGCCAGATCAGCCCTTAATGCGTCATCAGCAATATAGAGAAGAAAAGCGGAAATTCAATACATTGTCTCCGCTTAAATGGTGTAATGGTGTATATGATAGTAATCATGAGTGGTTGTTGTCGGCAACTGAAATGACCGGAACCGACCTTCATCTGCAATCAGTTTTCTCCAACTAATCTAACACTGCATAGATGCAATGGAGGTTGAGCAGCACAAAAAAAATACAATCTATGCCCAATAACAGGCACTGAGTTTGGATTTATAAACACCAGTTGATTTAGAAGTGACGCGTCTATCTTCCAGGTGGTTCCATCCAAAGACTTCAGAATACAAGAATGCTGAAGCGTACAATGTCTCGCCTGTAAAGGCATGGATAGTGTTGATTGGATAAGCAAACTTAGCATGGTTTGTAATACACATATTCAGTAATGCACCAACAAACAAGTGTAACCAATCGAACGTGGACATTTTTTACCAAACTGCGGATAATCTGATCTTGAAAATTTTTTCAAAATGAAACTAGTAATGATGCAGATAGTACTCTTGCATAGTATATAACTCTGCTGAAATTTTGTTGTTGATATCTGGTGAGCCATTGTTGAAAATGAGTGGTCCATAAAAAAAACTACAACAAAACAAACATGAAACAAGAGATATCAGAAGATACCAATATCTCACATTTTTAAGTTACTGCAGGATCCGGCTGCTGCATGACCCGGTCTGCCCAGGACTAAATATGCTGCAAAAAAATAATGTCCAAGTCATGTACATATATAGAATTAGATTGCCCATTAGACCATTGGCCACTGCCTTCAGATTGACTCAAGAACAACACATTTTGTTGGACTGTAGTTTACTAACTACAAGCTTCAAAATGATATGTGACATGACCACATTTGATAAAAATTATTTTCTTCCCACCATTTCCCCTGGGGATGATATCAAAATTCCAATGTGTCATGCACATCCCTGGCCATATGTCAAATCATAGCGAAAGTTTCAAGTTTCCATGTGAAATGGTCTAGGAGGAGTTGCCTTACAATCGATTGATGCCCACTTTCGACCCTGCCCCATACCCTCAGTTTGACACAAGATTAAAATGTAGTCTACTCATCATTGGCTTCAAAATGATATGTGACATGACAACTTTGAAGAAATTTAATTCTTTACCCACATTTCCCACCCACAGGGCCATACCCCTGGTGTCATACCAAAATTGCACAAGAGCTATCAGAAGATAGCAAATAGCTTACCTGTATATATGTATGTATGTATTTTTATTTTATTGATGCACTGGCAACGTGCGGCTTCAATTTCCATGTCCTAACCAGCCGACAGTCATGCACCCATTAGTTTAATTTGTTGATCACCATCTCCCGGCCGGGGGATCGAACCGCCATACTGCAACTCCGCATAGCATCAGCAACCAGACATCTTTCCACTGGACCACCGCGCCAAGACAAAAGTCTCAGGTTAGCAGACCAGCTTTCACATGTCTGATATACTGACACACTGACGATTCATATGGGACTATCTGTGGATGCACCTGCCACGATTCAATCCTTGGCATTTAAGCCTATTGTACTCTGACTCCATCACGGCTCTGGCAGTATATGTATTTTTATTTTATTGACGCACTGGCAACGTGCGGCTTCAATTTCCATGCGCTAACCAGCCGACAGCCATGCACCCATTAGTTTAATTTGTTGATCACCATCTCCCGGTCGGGGGGGGGGGGGGGATCGAACCGCCATACTGCAACTCTGCATAGCATCAGCAACCAGACATCTTTCCACTGGACCACAGCGCCAGGACAAAAGTCTCAGGTTAGCAGACCAGCTTTCACATGTCTGATATACTGACACACTGACGATTACAACTGGCACCCTGGGGCTAACCGAAAGGCAAATGGTCCAAACATACGCACAGTTCATAGTATGAAAAAAAAGAAGAAACATTTTCAAAAACAATCAGCATAATACATATTTGGATGTGAAATGGTTACATTACAATCGATTGGTGCCCACTTTTGACCCCGCCCCCCTACCCTGTTTGACCCAAGATCAAAATAATTCCTTGTACTTTAGTCTACTCGTCATTGGCTTGAAAATGATGTGTGACATGACCAGTTGTATAATTTTTTACCCAGAGTCCGCCCCCCCTAGGGCCGTACCCCTGTGGTCATACCGAAATGCCAAAAGTGTCACGCACATCCTTGCCCATATGTATAATCATCCCCATGGTTTCAAGTTTCAAAAGCAAGTCTTTGCTGATTAAATTGTCATTTGAAAAAACCTTAACCACAGCATAATACATATAACCGGGATGCAAATTAGGCCTGAGCGTGTGTGCGTGCGGGAGTGTGTGGGCGGGTTCGTGTGCGTGGGCGGGTACGTATGCGTGCGTGAGTGTGTCGGTACGTATGTGCGCACGCCGTGCGTGTGTTTTTATTGATTATACAATCTACTTAATTATATTATTCATCTGCTCATTCGCACGAACATGCCTAATTATTTATCGAACTGGTAAATTGATTTATTTTATCGCATAATTGTGTTTGCATTTATCATAATAGTACCCTGTTGGTAAACGATACGCCTACTCCACATGATTATTTATGAATCATGTTTGTAATTAATGTATTTATTGTGTAATATTTTAAAATGTCTACTGCCTGCGTATCCAAAATATAGAGAAAACATATTATAAAACCACATTATCAAAAATGCGTATATTATTCCACAAAATTAATTCAAATTTATATTATGCAGAATTTCGACTGTTGTCCAGAGCGACACTTTGCTATCGTAGTCGAGCCTGTCTACAGCTGACATCAACCCGAAAGGCCAAAATGGTGGTTTCTCAGGTCGTGTGCTGTAAGCAAACACGTCCAGACGAGCCGCCATCGGTTGCAGAGGTGGGTTTTTTTATTCACTGACCACTGTCTTTAGAAATCAATTTTGATTGACCACAAGGTGACCGCTGTAGACAGTCCCAACACCGTCCCAAAACGCGTCTTTTGTAGATACTAGAAATTTCCAATGTCTTGTATATATTATCTTTTCCTGTATTCCGTTCTTCTACTCTTTTTCTTTCTTAATTTTCAACACTTTCTTGTTATTATCTCTGGAGCTCTTTGTGCTTTTCACCTGCGCCTATGCTTCTTATTCTGCCGCACGCGCATATGGCCTTGGAATTTATACATAATTGACAATGGATAATGATCTAGCTCATTACCGTGCGGCTATAGGTATGTTTGACTGGCAACCCTCCAAAATCCATAGGTCGCCAAAATATATCACCGAACATATGGAGAATTGTAAGTGTCTCTCTCGCAATTTACATTGCCCAGTTACTATCTTGTCCACTGTACTACCTGAATAATGTGACTAATATAATAATAATTTACATGCTCCTTTCATTAGCAGTCTAATCCCGGCCCCATACACAGTAGTGATCTCTCTATTGTCCATCTTAATGTTTGCGCTCTCAAAGATAAAATCCATCTTGTCGAAGCAAACTTGTCTAATTTTAACATCATTGCAATCACAGAAAGCCACCTTACACAAAACGTAAACAATGACACTATTACACTTCAAGGCTTCCAAGAGCCATATCGAAGGGACCGTCAGCAAGTATGGGGCGGAGTATGCGTCTATATAGCCAATAACATCGCCGCTACTCGCCGTTTTGAATATGAATCTACTAGTATTGAAATGATCTGGATAGAAATTTATGATCGACCAGAGCTGCTAATGTGTGTAATTTATCGACCACCCAATACTGATGTCTATAAATGGCAAATCATTTCCGATAACATAGAAAACGTCCGCGATTTAAACCCGAATAAAACATTCTCTTACTGGGGGACCTAAATGATGATCTCCTTAGTACGACAAACCACTACCTACGCGATATTATTACCAGTTTTGGCATCTATCAGCTAATAACAGAACCAACCCGCCCTATTTCGAATACATTACTTGACCATATTATAATTAACAATATTAGGCTTGTCAAAGATAGTGGCGTTCTTGCACCTTTTTGTAGCGATCATACCCCAGTACATATGGCCATAACATCCTGCATACCCAAACGGAAATCATGCAAGCGTCATATATGGGATTACGCAAAGGCTGCCTGGGTGAAATTTAGAAACCACATATCTAATGCTCCGTGGAGTACCCTTTCCGCCGATCATGATGTCGATAGCTGATGCCAAACGATTACTACAAATATTACTAATGCAGCCAATGCTAGCATACCAAACAAATCAGTCACCATCCACCCAGATGATAAAGCCTGGATGTCTAGCAAAACTAGACACGAGATGAGAATTAGAGAAAAACTGTATAAGAAAGCAAGGAAAACCAAACAAGAACAGGACCTTGCAAATTTTAAGAAATGAAGAAATTCGGTCAACACCTTAGTTCTGACAGCCAAACAAGAATTCAAAATCAAACTGGCAGAAAAAAATTTAAAATGGACGCACAGGTTCCAAATTGTGGTGGAAGTTGAGCAAGTCCTTTTTGTTTGATACTAACTCCCATTTTGGCGATATACCCCCCTTAAAACATGGTGACGGCGCATTTACCTATGACTTTATTTAAAAGGCTAATCTTTTAAATGACTATTTTTCAAGTGTTGCCACAATTGATGAGTCAAATGTGGACTTACCCCCTTTATCCCTATATACAGAACACTTTTTAAATATGATCACAATAACGACTCAAGACGTTCTAGATATACTTTCTAAGCTGGATACCTCAAAAGCTGTCGGTCCCGACAGACTAAGTCCTAAACTATTAGTCATGAGTAAAGAAATTCTAGCTCCAATTCTAGCACGTTTCTTCAATTACTGACTCATAAATTCAAAATTTCCCACCTCCTGGAAAATTGCCAATGTAACTCCAATTTTTAAAAAGGGGGAAAGGGACTCGTGCACAAACTACCGCCCAATATCTCTCTTGAGTTGTCTTAGCAAAGTCATGGAAAGAACTGTTTTTAAATACGTTTACAACCACATTAGAGATAGCATCACTCCATATCAGTCTGGCTTTCTTCCTTCACATTCTACAGTAAATCAACTATTAGGAATATATACAGATATCGCCAAAGCTCTAGATGAACAAAAAGAAGTACTGTTCTTATTTTTCGACATTTCGAAAGCATTTGACCGAGTGTGGCATCGTGGCCTCCTACAGAACCTCAAACAATTTAGCATCGCAGGAAATCTACTTTTATGGTTTGAAAGTTACCTTCATAATCGCTACCAGCGAGTAGTTATAAATGGTTACGAATCTACGTTGCTTCGATTACATGCTGGTGTGCCACAAGGCTCCGTTCTTGGGCCACTACTTTTCTTAGTATTTATTAATGATATGCCCAATGACATACTAAACAATATCAGACTATTTGCTGATGATACATGCCTTTATGTGATGTCAGATAACTTAGAAGACCACGCACCTTCTGTTGACCATGATCTGCAAGTAATGACCCATTGAGCAAACACATGGCTAGTCGAATTTAATGCTTCCAAAACAACGTCCCTATTTATTTCTCTACGCAGAGATCCTACCGTTTTTCCAATAAATTAAAAAAATTCTGAAATAGTTCCATCCACCCATCATAAACACCTTGGTATCACGTTCAACAATAACGGTCATTGGCACAACCATGTGGAAAGTATAATAGCAAATGCCCAGCTCAAGCTTTCATTAATCAAAGGACTAAAATATATCTTAGACCGCGAATGCCTCGAAATCATGTATACAAGCTTTATTAGGCCATCGCTGGAATATGCAGATGCTGTCTGGAATAATTTACCACAATATCTTGTTAACAGACTAGAAGACGTACAAAAGGACGCTCTTAGGACAATTAGTGGAGTGACACCGTAGTGCCCACATCGAAGATTTGTATATAGAAACTGGCATAGAAACACTTTCCCACCGACGAGAAATTCACAGATTAGTCATGTTTTACAAAATTGTCAATGGGATGACGAGCGAGGCCTTGACTGATTATCTCCCTCCACTGATATTAGCACGTAATCCCTACAATATCCGACGCTCAAATTCTTTCACAGCAACAGCACGTGCCTGGAACACCCTTCCAGCCCCTGTCACTATGTCTAATACTCTACCGGAATTCAAGACCAAACTAAGAGCAATGTCCCGTATTCCCAGTCCCCCTCCGTGGTATTACGTCGGCTCAAGAGTGGCTAATATATGTTTAAGTAGGCTTCGTAATGGCTGTAGTGGATTAAATAGACATCTATTCGATAACTTCCTCTCTGACTCTGCCAGCTGCGCCTGCGGCCATCCTGATGAATCTGTTAAACATTACCTTTTTTACTGTCCACTTTTTAATGAACAAAGAGCCACCTTTGTAAATGAGCTTGCCTCCAACCAAATCTCCTCAACAACACTAACCACACAACAACTTTTATATGGCCGTGCCGACGTTGATGTAGAATTAAACATCACGGTTTCCACCATTCTATGTCAATATATTACTGACACCTGTCGGTTTAAATGACCTATAGTAATTTCAAACACCACTCATGGATTGTGTCGACAAATCCATAGCCGCAGAAGTTTCTGGATGGCCATGCAGTGTGGACCAGCGCCGGTGACTACAGCACATCGAGCTCCTTTCTCCTAATACCGCCTTGTGATTCGTCAAACCATGCTTTTCTCCTTCTCCTGAAGATTTTATCCTGTCATCATTAGGCTACCTACAACATCTCTCCTCCTCCTCCTCCTCCTCCTCCTCCTCTTCTAACTCCTCCTTCTTCTTCTTCCTCTTCTTCTTCTACTTCTTATTATTATTATTACTATTATTAATAATGTTATTGTTGTTATTACTGTTGTGACAGTTGGCAATATTATTATTCGCCTCTTGATTTATTTAATGTAATATATTTATTTGTATGTAAGTGGGAGACACGCTCATAAGACATGTCTTATTGTGCTCCCACATAGATTAAAAAATAAACCCTGTTTAAATCAAATCAGGCCTAAAATTATCAAAGTCTAAACACCAAAAAAAATATTGAAAAAATTTGAAAATCAATTTCCTTTTGATGTGGGCTAGTACTAAACATGGTATAGAACAAATCTGTGAAGTTTTACTGAAATCCGATAACGCCTTGTGGGTGCAAATATCGTTTTACAAACCGTAACCAAAACTGCACTGGCAAAATACATGAAAAAAGTTCAAGTCCAAAACGGTGAAAAAAATAGTTAAAATGCCACAAAATTAAATGTCTTGTTATGTAGATCATATCCCTGTATAGTATAGATTACTTCTGTAAAATTTCATTGAGATCGGATTAGCCAGTGTTGAAAAATAAGTTGATTAAAAAAAAAATCTTAACAGAAACTGCACCAATGACGCCGACGCCGGAAATAGTGCTTCGCAGGCGAGACAAAACTGGAATTCTAAATTGGGCAGTATTTGAATGGAGCACGTTAGAATGATTAAGACCTATTATAATGCGATTTTTCATGACATTTTCACTGCCAAAATAAATTTTCTGTCTATTGGATGCTCTGATTTATCTTTTACCTGTTTGTTCTGGTTCAATGAACTGTTAAGGTAACATCACCGATACTGACCCATCGATAACGTTATATAGGAATTCCAGAAGCATATATTTGCGAGTCTTGCGATGGCGGTGGAGTTAGTTCGCATAGCATATGTGTGACACAGTCCGGTTGGCTGGAGCAATAGTCGTGCATGATAAATCTGGGCTTTATCTGGCTTGAGACAGTCTAAGCGGCCAATGTCTAGTTTGAGATGAGGGTTCCACGCAACTGATCTTTATTCCATTAACATCGCCGAACTAGGGCAAGATAGGCAGTCACCTTGCAGTCCTTTGCGAAGTTTCTGAGATTTTTGTGCAAGAAGCCTAGGGTAATTGTTGCTTTTCTGATAGTAGCTGTGATATGTTGTTCCCATTTAAGCTCCTGGGAGATAAGAACATGCCTACATATGGATTACTTTCTACATGCTTTAGGATAAATTTATCTAAGCTATACATGAAGTGGCATTTACCACGTATACTGCCAAATTATTCGTGCTGAAGTACACCCCCACCCCCCTTCCCCACCCCACCCCACCCCATTTCATTGCCCAGGTTTCCAAGGCAGAAACGTAATTTTGTAGCATGGTCTGACCAGCTTGAGTATTACCTCATGGTAGAGAAGGTACACTGCAAACAGAGGAACTTGTGAGGTGACAGACCTTGGCAAATCATTTCTGTGACAGAGGAACAACAGTGGCCTCAGAATGGTTCTCTGGGGAAAGCCGAAGTCAACTAATATCCCCTCTTATGCTGCACCTCTAGACAAACTTTTATGCAAAATCTAGGACGGATGGGTATAGAGGTTGGAACACCTCCCACTTCCTTTCTATCATTGTGAATGCAGGAAATCGCTTCTCAAAGCATCTAATTTTCAACAAGGTTGATATAATCTCGGTAGCTGTGGGCGAGCTATATACCATGACCTACAATACATGCATCCACCGGGTATGATTACTTAAGACTCTTGAAACTACAGGCCGGAATAGGCTTTTGGGAATGACTGATGAATGAACGAACGAACAAACTAAACTAAATGACATCATAGTTTATTGAACTGCTAGCCGCACGACCTGTTTAAACGATTTTCATATGTAAACAAGCACAAATTTGTGCAATGCTGGTGTCATTCGTACTTACAAAAATTTGTACTTGTGTCACTGTGATCTTCATATTTGACCCCAAATTTATCACACATCCTCGGGTTCTCTGCTACAACATTCCACCAAGTCGGGTCAAGATCTCCACAGTGGAACCAGAGTTATTGACAAATACATGTCTTTCAGACTCACAGTTATCAAAATAATAATTTTAATCGTCATCGTGGTTTTGACCATTGACTTATTGACCCCAAATTTATCACACATCCTCAGGACTCCGCAGCAACCTTTCCCCTCAAGTTTGATTACTGTTTTCGAAAAGCTCTGACCGACCAACTAAGAGACATGGCTCGTTATTGAGCTGCTATCTGCAGCTAAAAATATCTCAGACCCCCATCCACCAACACAGACTTCGATCAACATGGAGAAAAAGCAGGATCTGCTACTGACCGCCATGATCTGCAAACGTATCAAGAGAGGTTATCTGATTCTTCTAGCAATTGTCTTATTGAATTCCAAACAGATACCATTCCGATATAATGTTTGTGGTTAAACTATCTAGATCATGTAGAAGCAAAACGCTGGTTAGGTCTTAAACAGATGTGATACATAATAAGGAAAAATTAGTTACCTCTCCGGGATGTACAAATTGTTTGAGTGTAGCTTTCGTGACCAACTCGGTCACTTCTTCAGCACTAACTGACGCTCGGTGATACAGTTTAGCTCCAATTTGCTCAACGACATAGGGCAACGAAATTTGGGAAGTCACATGTGGATGGTTCGAAAATTTGAGATGTTCTGAAAAGCAATTTCCTGCATTTGACTGACCAATTTATTATTATTATTATTATTATTATTATTATTATTATTATTATTATTATTCTACCGCTTCTAAAGATCTATATGTACATTTCTTTGACCTACACAAATCGAGGGATCAATTTCTAGTTATGTGCCGCCCATCTTTTACACATGTTAAACAAAGATAAACATACAAGTAAGCTGTCGAATATTTTGAAATTAATTTTACTGAGGGTGTTTTGCATATGCTTATGAAAGCCACAGCTCCCAGGCAAATTAGTTTTTAAATATTGAACAGAATGTATATTAACTCATAAATTCATTAAAGACATACACGCCGTATGCTTTAGTGACAAACCTTTTGTTGTTCGTGATGAAGCAATGTCATTTTGATTGTGACGTCAGCTAACATTTGATTATGACGTCAGATACTCCATTATGAGTACATGTACAGTTTATCAAGAGATACATGTAGTAAAATCATTTTGGATGGCAGTGCCGACTGATGGTCCACCTGAGCAACAGACATCTGGACTCCATCAATGTTTCCCCATGCGCGGTACTGTATCTGTTACACAATGGTAAAATTTGTAAAGTAAATACAGTATCCAGTTAGTGTTCACTATAATCTAAAATCACTGAAAAACAGTACGCAGTTATGCACATCATTATTAACATTTATTATGCAATAAACAACAACTTATTGTAGGTTAGTCATTTAACGGACAGGTCAGCCAACATGTTTCTGCAGTGTTCTCAAGAACTGTCCACGTAGTTCATGATAAAACTACGTTTGCAAATTTACTACTGCAGTGACTGACCAACTTAACAATGTCTAAGTTTGAGGAAATAATCTCTTGACCTGCAAATGAACCACGACTACAAACACATTGTTAACTTCCTAACCAATCCTGCCCACTAAAGGATTAAAAATCTGTCGTCGCTAACTTCATTCTATTTGCTACAGGTCAATTTGCTGTATTTTAATCATGATTAAACTTCAAACCATTACTGATGATGACGATCTGCTTTAGCAAACACACATATAGAGAAAGATATGTGTAGAAACCAGAGTGGCAGACAGACATGACTATATTTCATCAGAATTTGAGTGCATACTATTTGTATCTACTGGTAGCTATCTTACACCTGTTTGACACTCCAAATACTAACTATGGTTCACCTAGCTGGAAACTGACAAAGTTAATCATTTTGATCCCTGATAAATAGAATCGCACTTTCAACACAGCAATTCCTGAAAGCTTTTGATAATAACTTAACAGGAGTCTTGTAAATAGCTCATAACCCCTCCCCAACCATGAGTATGAATCGAGGTAAAAAAACAAGTAGAATGTGACATGAGGCACAGCTTCGTGGACATATCACATGGAATCTCTTCTTCAAGACGACTTCCGGTAGCATGTAGCCATACTCGATTTCCAATAAATATTCACAATTTCCAGATGTATCTGCTCTTTCCCTAGTTCAATGTATTTATAAAGTTTGAACTCAATCCGAAAAAACATAATACCATTCAGAAATCAATTTTCAAGATTGTCACCAGTGACTGGAAGCCATATTGGATCTTCAATTATCATTGATTCCACTACCAATTCCGTCAGACCCAAGCTAAACAGTTAAAGGAAACCTCACCTCATCTCTATCTATGGAGGTGATACTATATGCGATGGACATAAATATGTCTGTTATTGCTTTACTTTTTACCATGCATTCAAAGAAAGATATTGATGCTTTAATAGCTAAATGTTGATAAATTATCCAGTCTATGAAGGCAGCCATTATATTCTTATCAACCAATCATAAAAAAATATACACCTCCTGTCTCGATGCATGCACTCAATCATACAGGTGTCTTATCGAGTTTGGCCATGTAGTGTAAAAGCAGTCATACAGTCAAGCTGTTGAATATTTTGAAACTAAGTTTGGTTGACATTGGGCAATCAGTGAATGAGGCTTAACAGATTTAGCATACATGTTTGGAAAGTCCAAGATACCAGCTGAGAGATTTCTGTCTACACGTTCGAAATCACGTGCCCATATGGTCCTTCCATCAAAGTTTGTTTGAAATCTACCAAATGGTTAATGAAGTCTTTTAACAAATTTCCTGAAATGTTTGGAAAATCAAGATGGTTGACCAATCATATTTCTGTATATAAGTCTGGACCCCTACAACCACATGGCCATGCCATCAAAGTTTGGTTGAAATCTGCAAAAAAGTTAATGAGGAGCACTCCTTTGTCCAATTTCCCAATTTTTTTGAGGAAAATTCGAGATGGCCATCGAAACAATTGATCACTCATATTTCTGTATACAAATTTGGTAGCCTATGATGATAGGCTACTTCAGTCGAGTTTTGTTGAAAGCGCCCAATAAGTGAATGAGGCATAATCTTTTAACAGATTTCCTATAAATCATTGGAAAATCTAAGATGACCAGCGGAAAAATTTACCAAGCAGATTTAAGTTTGGAAGACTATGTACGTATGGTTTGAAATCAGCCGAATACGTAATATAAATAATAATTATTTAATATTAGAATTTTCTTACTGGGTCTTTCTTTTGTATTAGATCAGTTTTCGTATATGATCAGCGTCAAACTTGGTCCACTTCGACTACCCATTGAAGAATCAGGTGCTATTCATAAGAATTTGTAATTTGTTCCGGGTTTTCATAATATCGAATTTACTGTGCCAAAAATCCCCATAGGAAATGTATGGGAATTTTCAGCATGGATCTTGGAATTGCAAGCATGACTATTTTTATCGGATTAGAACCATACCTGACTAGAAAGTTATCCTTAGAGTACCAAATTTTGTTTTGGTGTCAACATTACCCGCTTTCATTTTAGTAGAAATGCAGACCAATTGGCCTTAGAAATTCAATGGGCATATTAGAAGTGCCACCATGAAATCCATTACAGTCAAATCACCGCTTTATGGTCACGGTCACGACCGTAAGGAAAAAGATTGAATTGCAACTATGCCTAAGGTGTCAGAGGTTAAAGGCATCCCTTTGTATCAAGGTCAACAATGTGGCATTAAAGCTAGCAAATTTTGTTTCTAGCAGAAAGGAACTTGCCTCAATCATATAAGTCCAATGGACAATATTAGATAGATAGTATCTAATACATATTGGTAACTACCCAAGCATCCCATTTTGATCAAAATTAACACAGTTAGGTTTTGCTAGAAATGAACCCCTTTTGTCTAGAAAAGTTCATTTTTAGTTTGCAAAATGGACATGGAAAATAAATTTTTGCTCCGATGGTTCTAAATATAATTGATTTGATATTGATTCTCACTTGGATAAATCAAATTGTTTTCAAGATATCTGCGTGCCAAAGGTTTGGCCATGGGAAAAGAATGTGAGTGATATTTAACCCTCATCTTCTGAATATTTTTAACTAGATGGACTGTGCACAATCCCATTAGTTTTTCCACATATCACACTTGATGTGATGCAGTGTAGCAAAAAACACGATTTCTTAAAAAAGTATACTCCTTGATATATCAAATGTCTATTGAAAAAATCTAACATTCTAATTATTGAAAAGGAGACAAATCGCAGAAGAAATAAACAAAGTCCAAACCATGTCAAAGTATCGAAAACAGCTTTAAAATCATTTAACTTTTGCTGTAAACTGAATCCAATGCTGATATAGGGCAAATCTGTAAAGTTTCGTTGGGATCGAATAAGCCCTTTGAACTTGGTTTATTTTATAAGCACATAATGTGTAGAATGTTAAGGTTTTTCAATCGTGTTTTAATTTATCAAGGCTTGATAAATTAAAACACGATTGAAAAACTAACATTCTACACATTCTGTGCTTTAAAATAAACTAAGTTCAAACCTAGTAAAAATATGGAAAACAATTTTTTTAAATGATATTTATTATCATGTAGGCTGAATATAAAACAAAGCTGCAAAGTTTTAATGAGATTGGATAAGCACTTAAATTGATTAAATGACAACTGAAAAACTTTAACATTCTTCTAAATCCTGGCTTAAGCCGGATATATATCACACAGATATATTCTAAGTCCAAACCATGGAATTATGATGGAGACTGGATGCAATGATGGCGTAGAACAAATCTGTACAGTTTTATTGACATCGGATAAACCATTGATGAATTAAATGCCCATTGAAAAACGTAACAGGGGCACATTCACACCAGAATGATTTAAAATAAAATTATTTATAGAAGCTTAAATTGTATACCTCAATGTAAAGAAACAAAATGAATCTTAACAAAAGATGATTTCATTCCATATAAATTAATAAAATTTTAGTTGTGTCGTTGAAATAGGGGCACGTATCTATAATTCAATTTCACAACTTAAAGAAAATAATATTAATTTTTACATAACGAAACCATTATTGTGTATAAAATTTCTTTCGTTTCTTTATATCTAGTCTCACAATCTCTAAAAGTATACAATTGTAACAATTTTATTTTCAAGCATTCTAGTGTGAATATGCACATTTAACATTTAGCCAATTCGTGTAGCAAAATAAGTCAAAACCCCATAAAAATATGGAAACAATTTGAAAATTATTTCAATTAAGATGGAGACCAGATGCAATGATTGTAATGGTCAAATCTGTAAAGTTTGATTAAGATCGAATACATCCTTAGTGAATTAAATGTCCATTGACAAATTTTAACATTTACCTAATTCTTGTTGTACACCGGACATGTGGAGATCCTACACTTAACTATGGGCTAGACAAAAATAAACAAAAGTGCTATCTGACAAAGATGGTATTATTATATTATACACTACGTTATTTACAAGTTAATGGCGTCACATTACCAGGATTAACTTTTCTATAGAGCACGCAGCTACCAGCTACAGTGTAAATAGGAATTGAATGACACGTTTATAGCAAAAGCATCTCTCATGGTCCAACACACTAGAATAGAGACACTATATATATATATATATATATATATATATATATATATATATATATATATATATATATATATATATATATATATATATATATACTGAGCCAAAAAAGTTTAGCAACAGTGAAGTTTGGTTTGTTGTATTAAAACTATGCGTCCATTTATAACCAAATTTGCAGGCATGTATCGTCAATGTAATGTCTCGCTGATCATGAAGAAATGCAAATCATTTCTTGCATTTCTCGGCCGCACGCTTACGGCATGTGAAATTACATTTTTCATGCACTGGCCCACATTGGCGGGTAGCGAAGGCGAAAATTCACCATATTGCAAAAGCAGATAACGAACGTTAACAGAAAACGCTTAAAAGTTTACCCTACCGAACATGGGCCGCCACCCAGGGCTACCCGAAAATCAGCGCCGTGAAGCAATGGGAAGACTCGCTGCTGGGCAGAGCGTTCGCGATGTTGCTCGACATTTTAATATTCACGCCTCAACCATTTCCCGTCTCCGCCAACGTGAGCAGGAAACTGGACATGTTAATGACCGACCACGATCTGGCAGACCGAGAGCAACAACACCACAAGAAGACCGCTACTTAGTGACGTCATCACGACATCACAGGTTTGAGACTGCGCCGCGGCTGTCCCGTAATTTGCACACCGCTACCGGCACTACAGTGCATGCACAAAATGTGCGAAACAGACTCCATGATGCTGGACTGCATTCCCGTCGTCCACTTGTTGCTGTTCCGCTTACAGAGCGTCACATCGAGAATCGGTTTGCATGGGCAAGAACTCATCAGCGGTGGCGTGCTCAACAATGGAGCCACGTTTTGTTCAGTGATGAGTCGAGGTTTTGTGTGGATGTGGCGGATGGTAGGCAATGGGTTTGGCGACGTTTAGGAGAACGGTATGATGCAGCCAACATCATTTAGCATGACAGATTCGGTGGCGGCAGTGTCATGGTGTGGGCTGGAATCCATGAAAATGGCAAAACAGATCTTATTGTGATTCGCGGAAATTTAACGGCTCAACGTTCCTGTGAAGAAGTTGTCGCCCCTGTTGTCATCCCTTTTATGCAGCATCATGCAGACTTTATGTTCCAGCAAGACAACACCCGTTCTCATTCAGCTATGGTCACCAGTGATTTCCTTGAGGCTAACAACGTTTCGGTGTTGGACTGGCCAGCGCGATCACCGGACCTGTCTCCTATCGAACACGTGTGGGACACTCTTGGCCGTATGGTGCGTGAGAACCATCCACATCTTCACAACGTGCGGGAGCTGGAAGCTGCACTGCTCCAGGAATGGGATGCGATTCCTCTTCGTGACATCAGGTGCTTAATTCGAAGCATGAGAAAGCGATGTACGGCGGTGGTTAATGCGCGCGCATGTCACAACCGGTATTGACAGCTCAGTGTCATTATTTAGATTGGCCCCTTCCGTTGAATGATGCCGTGTTAAAGGCGCGATGCTGGCATTACAGTAACAAGAGACTGTTGTTCAAATTGGAAAATGACCTATCAATTAAATAATATATTTGAATCAATTTATTGTTTTTGTTAAATACCATTTATACAGTAATATTCTCAGTGTTGCTAAGCTTTTTTGGTTCAGTATATATATATATATCATAGAGGAATCCAGTCTGTCAGTCAAGTATATGATGTTGTAATCAATTACGTCACAGTTAAGCTGACGTCACAATCAAATACTTCATGAATGGCATATCTAAGTCCGTCATAAATACGTAATAGTCCGTCAAGTTATACAAATTGTAGGCTATCTCTACTATTTAATAACGATTCTGTTGAATATTTTGAATGACCCTCATAATGAATATTATGACAGCAACTGCAGCATCCAGCCAAATTAGTTTCAAAGTATTCAACAACTTACCTGTATAGTTTTCTGGACATTGAGAATCAGAGAGCTCAGTGTTTGATCAATCCCAACACGGGCAAAGCATGGATGGACCTTAGCTAGAGATGCGCGGGGCATAGATAAAAGTGGATTCCTCTATTAGAGGTATAGATATATATTTATTGTTTTTTCATGTAAAGTGAATGCCATGTTTTATCCTCATGTGAGTTTTAAGATTATCTTTCCGAGTAAAGCCACTGCCACAGACATGGCAGATTTGACGATGTTGGGCGCTGGCACTAATATGTCCCATACAATGTCTGACCATGTTAGAGAAGCGTGCGACCACTGATCCGCAATATGGGCACTGGTATGGCGCTGTTAATCCCTGGACATGGCTGGTGACGTGGCTTTTCATATCTGAGAGTGACGAACAAGTATCACTACACAGTACACAATATATGCCAAGACCAGTGTCATCATCGTCATCACCCAACAGGTCCAGCCTTCCAGAGTCACGTGTTACTCTCATAATTTGTCCTTGTCTAACATTTTTCTGCAGTTGACCTTGTTGGGACAAGTTTAGCCTTGATTCTGCAGCCTGTTCTTCAGATGTAAGGAATACGTCGGTTACTGAGGATGGTAGAGCAACTTGCAAAGACAGGTCAACTGAAACAAGAATTGAGAAGCTGATGTCACTAACATGAAGCTAATGATAACCTGCGACCATGCGCCGAGATATAAAACACAAAATCAGTTTTTAATCAAATTACATACTAGAAAACATTAACATAACGGCCTTAATAAAAATATAAAAACTGAAAGCACACAGTACAACACCAACAACAAATTATGTGAGGAAAAGACAATGAAAGAAGCAAGTGACATTATATTCCAAAAGATTTGCCGAGTCTATGAAGGATTTAATTTAATGCAGTGTACAACGCGCATGATCATAGATTTGAGAATAGAATGCTGGTCGAATTTAAGAGCAATCTGACTGAGATTTGTTGACATATCTTGAAACTAGAAAATTCATAAATTACAACACAGCTCAGAAAAATGTTTCCAAGACAAAATAACCCACACTGTTTAATATTGTGAACCTAATTTTATGGATGACGTATTCCCGGGTTCAGATCGATTGCTAAATACACAAAACAATGTTTTTGTTTAACAACAAATGATGACGTCATAAACACGTACTTATGACGAAATAAAGCAAAATACACACATCGGGTTACGAATCACGCGCAGTGACGTCATACTTAACAAGCCCATTGGAAGAATCCAATGGACCTTTCTAGAGTAATGACGTCACAATCAGCTAAGCGGCGTGTAGGATGACGTCATACACGTTACGTCATAAATGAGTCTATATGGACCGTCTTTAACTCTTAATAGTCCGACACGTTGTAAGAATTGTATGTCTTTACTATTTAATAAACTTGCTGTTGAATATTTTGAAAATAATTTGACTGGGCGATGTTCAACAGCTTACCTTGATAGTTTTCTGGAAATTGATAGTCAGTGAGTTCCGAGATCGATCGATCCCAACACGATCGAAGTGTGGGTGGAGCTTAGCTAGAGATGAGCGGGGCATGGCTAAAATGGAAAGGTCCATTAGGTTCAAATTATTCAACAGACCATTGCTTACTAGTAATAACATGTTTCTGTTTTTGTTTTGGAAGCATGCTTTAAGTTGTTTCGGAGTTGTACTGTACATATGATGTAAATATGTACATTTGTAAATAGTACATATGTCAATATCACTAAATTATACACCCTACTGCACAAAAAGAGAAAAGAAACAAGAGCCATCAGAAGACGGCATATCACACACACACACGCACGCACGCACGCACGCACACACCACCGAATCCAAACATTTCAGATAAGCATACATACGGATAGCACATGCACATCTTCAAGTGGTAATGAGAATCCGTAATAAGTTTCAATAGAATCACAGTTAAATTGTAGGAGTTGTGTTGACAAGAAATGATTGGTACTGCAGTTTATATATCGGCTTAAAAGTATTTAAAGGGAGATAACGCTTTAATGAATAATTTTCTGGCCGCGAAAAAAGCACATGCACATCTTCGGATGGTAATGACTAGATTTACCATGTTTCAAAAGAATTGTAACTAAACTGTAGGAGTTGCATTGACAAGGATGGACCGACAGACGAACATACATTTTGGACAGATGGATGGATGTACAAGTATACGGATAGCACATGCACATCTTCATGTCATAATGATAACACTTACCAGGTTTCAAAAGAATTGCAGCTAAACTGTAGGAGTTGCGTTGACAAATGATTGGCAATGCAGTTTATGTATCAGCATTAAGATATTTAAAGGGTGATAACTCTGTAATGAAAACTTTTTTGGCCGCGAAAAAAGCACATGCACATCTGCACATGATACTGATAATGCGGACAAAAGTTAAAGTTAATCCATTGAGACCTCTAGGAGGAGGAGTTGCGTTGACAAGAAATGATTGTCAGCGATGGATGGACTGACTGACAGACATACATCCATTTTGGACAGCCAGATGGACATACGGGTATACGGATAACACACGATACTGATAATGTGGACAAAATTTAAAGTTAATCCATTGAGACCTCTAGGAGGAGTTGCGTTGACAAGAAATGATTGTCAGAGATGGATGGACTGACAGACGGACATAAATACATTTTGGACAGACGGGTGGACGTACAGGTACACGGATAGCACATGCACACCTACACTTGGTAATGATAACACGCAGCCATTTTCAAAAGTATCGGAGCCGAACTGTAGGAGTTGTGTTGACAAGAAATGATTAGCAATGCAGTTTATGTATTGGCTTTAAGGTATTTAGAGGGGGATAACTCTGTAATGAACAATTTTTCGGTCGCAAAAAAAGCACATGCACATCTGAACATGATACTGATAATGTTGACAAGATTTTAAGTTAATCCCTTGAGACCTCTAGGAGGAGTTGCGTTGAGAAGAAATGATTGTCAGAGATGGATGGACTGACAGACGAACATACATACATTTTGGACAGATGGATGGACGTACAGGTACCACATGCACAGCTACACGTGGTAATGATAACACGTACCAATTTTCAAAAGAATCGGAGCTAAACTGTAGGAGGAGTTGCGTTGACAAGAAATGATTGGCAATGAAGTTTACGTATTGGCTTTAAGATATTTAAAGGGGGATAACTCTATAATGAACAAATTTTCGGTCGCGAAAAAAGCACATGCACATCCGCACATGATACTGATAATGTTGACAAAATGTTAAGCTAATCCATTGAGACCTGTAGGAGGAGTTGCCTTGACAAGAAATGATTGGCAATGCAGTTTATGTATCGGCTTTCAGATATATATAAAGGGGGATAACTCTGTAATGAACAATGTTTCGGACACGAAAAAAGCACATGCACATCCGCACATGATACTGATAATGTAGACGAAATTTTAAGTTGATCCATTGAGACCTCTAAGAGTTGCGTTGACAAGACGGGGGACAGAAGGACGGACATGCTGATCGCTATATCCCACCGTCTTCCAAACCCAGGGGTGGGGGGGGGGATAAAAAAGGATAAAAAAATAAAATAAAACCAACGTAACCTACTACAACCATTATTAGCACACTGCGCATCCAAAGGTATAATGTAAGAACTTGAGATCAACAATAGGCCATGTACGGGCCTCCAACGTCGCAACAGATGATAATGATGATGATGATGACATGAGAGATTAGTTGAGAAGATAAACATGAAACAGTAGGGCTTTAAATTAGGGTTAGAACGGTGCTAGAGGGAATTTGCTAGATCTAGTACTAATATACCTTCCCACATTGAGATAATTACAAGAGGCCCAAGGGGCCTGTGTCGCTCACCTGGAGCACTAAATTTTTGTTAAAATTGTTGGTGGGTGGTTTAGGAGTAGTCTTTTTTAAATGAGTTTATGGACAATTTTGCAAGTCTAATATGGCCGCCAAACATGCTACATTTTGATTGGTCCACTGCGACATGTTTTTGACGTAGCTCCTTTCCTTGAATAAGCTTTAATGGCGCTCAGTGCCTAATCATATCTCCCAAATTTCGGCCCAATCTGCTCAGTGGTTCCGGAGTTGCTTTGGCAAAAAATAGGTTATCCAAGATGGCCGCCAAACCATTTAGCCAATCAAGTTCCCTTGAAAAAACTTGGTGCAGCTCTTGCCCTAGATGCTATTTCATGCATTTTGAATTGATTCCTCCAAGTGGTTTTGGAGATTTTTAAAGATGTTTTCTAAAATCGGCCGAAATCCAAGATGGCCGCTGACGAAATTGGCCGATCGGATTCATTTGAACAAACTTGGCTCCCTATGCCCTAAGGATGCTTCCTGCTAAATATAATTGAAATCTGTCTAGTACTTCTCGAGAAGACATTTTAACTTTCCTATTGCTTTAGTATGGGAGTTTTTGGAACGAAAATAATCCAAGATGGCCGCCAAACCGGTTATCCGACAGTTTCGAAATTGGCAAATTGATCTCAGAATACCCAAAAAAATATATAAAACCAATTTCGGCTTCAAAATCCATCAAATAAAAAAATCAAATATGGCCGCCAAACACACTACATTTTGATTGACCCACGGCGGATCAACTTTCCTTGAACAAACTTTAATGGCCCTTAGTCCTTAATCATATCTCCCAAATTTCAGCCTGATCCCTGGAGAAATCGTTTTGGGGAAAACTAGGTCATCGAAGATGGCCACCGAACTATTTGGTCAAGCAAGTCCTCTTGAACAAACTTGGCTTACCTCTTGCCCTAGATGATGTTTCATGAGTTTTGAATCGATTCCCCAAGTGGTTTCGGAAAAGATTTTTAAAGACGTTTCCTAAAATCGGCCGAAATCCAAGATGGCCGCCAGCCATCTTGGCCGATCGGCGTCATTTGATCAAACCTGGATCCCCCATTCCCTAAGAATTCTTCCTGACAAAATATAATTGAAATCAGCTCAGTGGTTCTCGAGAAGAAGTCGTTTAAAGGACAAGTTGATAGACGACGGACCGTCGCCAGCCATAGCATAAGGTCACTTGGCCTTTCATTTCCACCTAAATCAATGCTCAGAGCGCGCCATCTGCCTGGTAAAGCCAGAGGCAAACCACTGACCTGCATGGAGTCAAATTGTGCAATATTTGCGCTTGTAAGAAAGTTGCAATATGCGCGAGTGTAAGAAAGAGGCAGGAAATATTGTCACAGACAATATCATATTTATCCATGCTGACCATGCACGGGGTGGTTGTTATATCACATCATGTACTATGGTCATGGAAAGGCTGCTACAGTGAATCGGTAGAATGGCGTACAACGTGTCACTGCTTGTGGAGAGTGCCACAGTACTGACTACCGAGATGCTGATGATATTATACCATTGTAACAGGAACCGTCATACCTGTCTATAACAGAAAATGTATAGACCATCGGGGTTACTAAACACATGTGACCGGTCATATTACTAAGCGCTTACCATAGTGCAACTTTAAAGAGACATTGCGTTACGTCACCAAAGAGAAATGGATGTTATAGACATGGTTGACTGCACTTAGCTTCGTATTTATTTAGTTGTCTTGCTAAACAGTAGCGCCTTTGAAATTTGTTAAATTTTTGTCTTGGACTTCTAGCTTATGATGTCTATTTATGTCTATTTATCCATGAAACACTACATACCTGATATGACACCACTTTTATGATCTAAGAAATAGATGATAGGTGAATATGTAGCGAGCATCATCGCTCTTAATCCATCTAGATGACTTGGTTGACTGCCAAATGCAAGGAAATGCCTTTATTCTTACACAACACCAACAAAACCAAGTGCTTCAATTCTTAGGCTTGAGCACAATACAGTGAAATACAGGAAAAACATCATTTTAAGCAAATACTATTTTCCACCAAGAAGCTCAGAAAATGATAGAAATAAGCATCTTAGATGGTTCGCAGTTACATAATCAGTTTCTACGTAGTCAAAA
Organism: Chaetoderma sp. LZ-2023a; assembly: GCA_034401795.1. Taxonomy (NCBI): domain Eukaryota; kingdom Metazoa; phylum Mollusca; class Caudofoveata; order Chaetodermatida; family Chaetodermatidae; genus Chaetoderma; species Chaetoderma sp. LZ-2023a. The sequence goes on along the minus strand of CM067374.1, from coordinate 99,202,913 downwards.
ATATGGAAATAACCAGTTAAATTATCCAGATGGGACAATTCGTTAAAATTCTAAGGCAAAAAGTTATTTTAGGTTATCGATGGCGGCCATCTTGAAAATTTACGACCTAATTGAATTTTCAAGTTGCTAATGTCTTTTACTCAAGAGCTCATACAAGGGGAATATATAGGCCAATTTGGGTACTCATATCACCTTTACGGTCTAAGAAATAGATTATAGGCTGGTATGTAGGGAGTATCAGTGCTCTTAATCCATCTACATAACGTGATTGACTACTAATGCAAGGAACTATCTTTATTCTTACACTCCACGCACCTTTTCCACCAAGAAGCTCAGAAATAGTAGAAATAAGCTTCCTAGACGCTTCGTAGTCACATAATTGTTTCTGCCTGACGGCCAACTGGAAAAATGGCGGCCATGTTGGATTTTCAAGTTGTTAATCTTTTTTCTCAACAGATGCCTCAAGGGGAATATATATGACAATTTAGGTACTAGTATCACCGTTGTAACAGATCCAGCACAAAAAGTGCATTTTATATGGTTGCCCTGACACATAAAATTGGAGGAAATCCAATGTTCAATATACTAATTAGCTAATTTGCATATAGAAAAGTCCATCAACGCCGGATTTTGAATATGTTATAAAGGACATTCTGCGACGAATGCTGTGAAAACCTTTCAAATCAATTTTTCAAATCAATTTTTCAAATCAATTTTTCAATTTATTACTTTTTATTTTTGAAAATTTTAATAGCATATTTAAAATACACCCGTGTACCAAATTTCAGCAATTCAAGCGGGCATTATGGTGTGCCTTAAACATATAATTATTCAATTAACTCGATACAATTTTCCGTTATAAAACTAATACATAACTGCGTATATAATTGACCTTTCCATTTTTAGCTATGCCCCGCACAGCACTAGCTAAGCTCCACCCACACCTCGCCGTGCTGGGATTGATCGATCCCCGAATGCCCTAACTATCAATTTCCTGAAGACTATACAGGGAAGCGGTTGAATATTTTGTAATTAATTTGACTTGGTGCTGTTGCTGCCTATGGCAAAATATTCAACAGAATATTTATTAAATAGTAAAGGCATACAATTTGTCTAACAACGTATAGACCGTCTTCAAATATGCGTTCCTGACGTACTTATCGACATCATTCATTATAATGTCATTCTACACATCACGTAGTTGATTATGACGTCATATGATGGAAAGGTGAATTGTCTTAGCTTTCTGCTAATGTATGAATCCAATAAGATTATGATCTTAGACCGTCATATAAACGTCTAAAGTGTGCTGTATCAGACCTTAATATTAAAGAAATACAGATCACGCTTAGCCTTACTGTGCATGCTAAACAGCAATCAGAGTTGAGAGCCATGCCATGGTGGGAAGGTATTTTCTTAAAATAGGCCTACATCAAAAGGTGTATTTATTATAGACCATGCCCGTAAGCTAGTAACAATTTGTATTCGAAACCCATAAAAGACATCATAACTAATTAAGTTAACTATGTTAATGTTCCTTGAGCCAGTCATTCGTGGTCAATTTTCAAAAATAGCATGATATTTCACAAGACCAACACGTCCCCACCCACCCCAACCCCGCCTTGACCATTAAAGGGATCAATGAATTGATTCAGCCAACTCTATAAGGTTATCATTAGGGCTTGCATAATTTACTGATCACCAACCCTGCTTGCTAATGAATGACTCGTGGATCATCCAAGTAAATTTCAAGCCATACATATGTTGTTGTCGAGTGACGATAATAATCTAATAATTTGGAGCACCCACAGAAGTGATGGAAGCTTTTTGGGTTTTTTAAACTAGTTGAACTACTAGGCAGATAGTGTGGATTGTGTTGTATGGTTTCCCTGACAAGACTCTTTATAGAAGTTTTGCAACAGACAGACTATTAACATCTAAAGAATTCCATATAGGCACAACACGTCGAAGCAGTGTGTGCTATTATTTATTTGCATAATCATTGTTAATAGCTAACCCATTAATGGTAAAGATTTGTAAAAGAAATTAAAATTTTGCCGAGTGAATGTCCATTTGCAGGTCCATACCATTTTTTGAAAGTGTACTCAAATAACTCGCTTGGTCCTTGAGCCAGGCATTCCAGCGTTCAATAGGGAAAACTTTCCAGAGCGCCCTGGTGTGCAAAATCGGCCTTTTTCAGTCTGTATATTATACAACGTAATTCATCCGAGAACAGTGGATTGTCATAGTTTGAACACTTATTACAGGCTTGTGTTCAATAGGGAAAAAGGTTTTAAAAATTTTTTTTCTAAATCTGCAAACTATGACAATCTGCCGTTTTCGGATTAATTGCAGGCCACTGGAAAACTATTTTGAACAGTTATTACAGATGGGGAAACGGTTGTCTAAACCTGCAAATATAGTTTTTCATTGTCATAAAATGGACAATCCTCAAGACCACTGCAGAGGCCAGTTTGACCATTAAAGGGGTAATTATTAACATGATTTCTAACAAGCATTGATGTCATTCAAGAATAATTACCATCAGACCACCGTGGATGACGTCTTCACGTTGCTCTTGCAATGGGGAATACCTTCAGCAAATATTTCACAGACAATAGAGTGAGCTATTTCTAGTGAGATATTTCTAGCTACGCCAGGCCATCTTTTGCCAAGCTTCGCCAACATTGCAAACGTGTTTGTACCCGTTGTAACACATTGTAACTTTTCATTGCTTAATTTTCAGAATCTCAATTGCAAGGTAACAAAACAAGGACGCTGTTGACTATTTTGAACCTAATTTGACTTGAGGCTGTTGCATGGCAGCCAGGGCTCCAAGTTAAATTACCGTAAAATATTCAACAAAATGTTTATTAATTCAAAGACATACATGCAATTCAAACACTTTAGTGACAGACTATTGCCATCTTTATGACGGACTTATCTCAACATGTACGTCTATTCATGCGCCTTACACTATTTGATCAGGAGTGCTCTGTGCACTTGCAAATTAATCTGACATTTGTGGTAAGACCAAATCAGTAAAGGAAGGATCGTGAATTCTACACAAACACCATCCATCCATCCATCACCTGACCTCGTATGACGTCATAATCAGCTCAGCGCGTGTATGATGACGTCACAAAGGGTTCCATATAGACCGTCATCAAATCTCAAGAGTCCAAGTTGTATAAATTGTATGTCTTTGTAATTCTTTGCTATTTAATAAACATGCTGTTGAATATTTTGAAACTAATTTGACTGGGCGCTGTTGCTGCCTTAGGCAGCAACAGCGCCCAGGCAAATTAGTTTCAAAATATTCAATAGCTTACCTGTGTAGTTTTTTGGAAATTGATAGTCAGGGTGTTCAGAGATCGATCGATCCCAACACGAGTGGGGTGTGGGTGGAGCTTAGCTAGAGATGGGCGGGGTATGGCTAAAAACCGGAACGGTCCATTCCCTTGCCAGTGATGCACGTGGCAAGACGGAGCCAGACAGGAAGGGTGCATTCTGCAGGAAGGATTGCGCAGGCTTACGATTAACCCCTTCACCCACACAGCCCTGAAATAGTATATTCTTTACGATATTAAACTTAGTCTGTTGAATATTTTAAGTTTTCCTGTGAAAATGAAAATGGCATCTGGGGAAAGGGTCACTATCATCCATATGACGATGTCCTCCGATCACACACTCCTCTATCATTCGTGTCTCGTATTCTCCGCAGGAATCCACGATTCTTATTTTCAGTTTGATTCTTCTCTATACTGGAAGACCCGCCCATCATTTGAAAATAGGGAGACACATTTTAGACATGGCCATTCAACGATAGACTGATCTTCCAAACAGAACGTATATTGTTCATATTGCTTGATCAAGTAGAATGTGAATCTGGTTAACGTATTCATGGTCAAGATTGGTCAAGGAAATTAAAGTTTTTGCATAGTGAATGACAAATTGCAGGAGAGAAAAATTCTGAAATTACTAGCTTGGCAACCGAGAGTTATTCCAGCGGATAATTTAAAAAAATTTATATTTTAGCCTACAAAGAAACCCATGATAACATGTAAACGTTGGGTCAACGTTGGAAACAGGTAGGCAGATCGCAGTTGGAATTACAATGTTGGCTGTATCACTTGTTTGCCAACGTTGGGCCAGCATTGGAAATTTCACATTAAATCAAACAAAATATTAAAATTTTAATTTTTAAATTGTTAAATTATGCTCTCTGTGTGCTATTTGAAACATTTTCATAGATCTATGCCCGTTGGCTCAACGTTGGACCAATAACTTATTTCCAAGGTTGGGCCAATGTTTGGCTGATGAGCAAAAAACTACGTTGGCCAAACGTAGTGGTAAACGTTGAGCCAAAGTTTGCTTGCTATTAGGGACACTTCTTAAGATGACTGTAGATGCTGGTTTTGGCAGCTTTGGCCGTTAATGTGCTAAGCACATGGCATAGCTGTAGCTGTTAGTTATGTAATTAGGCTATATAAACACCCTGTTGGCTAAGTCGACCAGAATCGGCTCCTTTTATGGCCTCGTGAAATGTTAAAATACGACTATTAAAGAAATTACAAAAGGCATGTCCGGCTTGGTAAGCGAGCCAGTCATGTCAATGGTAAATTTCCCAAAAAATAAGATTTTCCCGGATGTCATATGGACATAGATTAAAAAATTTGATTTTCTTGACGAATCTTGTTTATCAAAGGGTTGAACAGCAACAGCAATCAGTGAAAGCCTATTAAGATTATTCAGTATGTCTCATGTCTTAACTCATTAGAACGCAGGATCCTGATATTACATGACAGTTCTCATTTAACATTCCAGAATTATACTATCATATTATCCAAACAAATATAAATCACACAACACGAACATATTTAGTTTAAACTTTATTTTTACCTTTCATTGGCACAACTCAAACAATAAATATATAGATATAGTTATATATATATATATATATTTATAAAATATGAAAAAGAGTATGTTACGGTTGAAGGAAATAATAATGATATCAAGGAATAGCTAGCGTAATTCAAAATATAAGTGCTGCAATATTGACATCTGACTGTGGTCAAGGATGTAAGAATGTCCTAGATCTAAATAAAACAAGAATTCCAAGGAATTAAATGTCTCGTCTGCCTCCACGTTGTCAGTGAACTTGACCTTTAACCGTATTACCTCATTATCATCATGCTGCTTCTTAACAACATAGGCGACGATGTAGCCAGGGTTAGCTGCTATAGGATTAACCGATCCTGGAATATTGTTCTAAATGCAAAAAGTTAACATTGAAAACCCCCAGTTTTGCATGAAGGCAACCTTGTGACCGCATTATCATCATGCTGCTTGCTAACAGTACAGGCAAGCACGTAGCAAAGATTAACCGATCCTGAAATACAACCTGAGAGGTTTTGAAACGCATGAAAACGTAACAACTTAACGTTGAAAAAACAGTTTTGTGTCAAAGTCACGGTGACGTTGATATTTGATCTTGTGACATCATTATCATCATGCTGCTTCCTAACCGTATAGGCAAACGCAAAAATCTAACATTGTTGACAGTCATTGCCATCGGAAAATTGATATATATGTCTTGCTTTATGCTTCGCCGGCGAGATAAAAACCTTGACAACTACTGTATAGTGCGCACGCTCACAAAAGCAAAACTAATTTTAGAATTTGCGCAATCAGAGTTTGCATACCCACATGTGTCACGTTTTCTTTCTTTAATTACAGATTTTTCTGGGGTTTAACTGTATTATCAAGACCGACTTTTGTTAATAGTAGCTTACCGTAACAACATTTTTTGTGTTAAAGTTTAAGTCAAATCGGACCAGCAGTTTCCGAGCTATCCACAGGTCTAGAATTTGATAAAATTCTGATCACTTTTTTAAATAGACAAAGTATGGAAATTCTTTTTTATATGGCAACATTTCTTGTTAGAATTTGAGCCAAATCGATTCCGCCGTTTTTTGTTAGATACATCACTGGACAGAAACACACACATGCACGAACACACACACACGCACGCACGAACACACATGCACGCAATGACACAGCAAGACAGAAACACATCACCGAATGAAATATCCCCTTCCTATATTGGGGACATGAAGCTTTACCAGAGGCTATCTTCAATACTACTCCTACTGTATTTGTGCTGTCTAATAACCACGCCATGGACTTGAGCGGTCAATCAAGCATACGTTCATCATCCAGCTGCCACTTCAAATGAAATCACGTCAACTGGCATCACAACCGTAACCTTTTCGCAGAGAAATCACTGGAAAAGTAAATTCTTTATGATATAACTTATTCTGTTGAATCTTGTCAAATTAAGGCGTAGACATCAATGGCTTCCAGAAAAATTAATTGCAGAGTATTCAACAGTTTTAATGTCTGATTACCTTGAAAGAGATGTGGGGAATATATCAGTGAAATGGTTACGGCATCATTGTCTGAGTTTTGTCGTAGTAAAGTAAGGAAGCAGGAAATCAATTAATTAATTTGAATAATAGTTTAAGCCTAGTAGACAATGGCTTGCTATAAAACAAACTTTTGTGTCCGAATTTGATATTTTGACACATACCATAACAAATGCCCTGATAATGGGATATGGTCAATGCCCTGATAACAATAAACGCCCGATAATTGGGCACAGGAATACATGCCCTGATAAATGAGCATGGCGAGCACCCCAGGCTATGGCAAACCCACTGATAATGGGGCATGTTCATTGGCCCAATAAAGGGGCATGGCAAACACCATGATAACGGGGCACAGTGAATCAGAATGCCACGATAACGGGGCACAGTGAATGCCAAGATAATGGTGAATGCCCTGATAATGGGGCATGGCCACTGCTCTAATAATGGGGCATAGTGAATGCACTGATAACGGGGTATGGCTTTTCAAGGAATTTCCAGAAAATGCTTATAAATTCTAGAATTTCTGAACCCAAGTTTGGTTGAAATCCAACAAGTGGCTCAGGGGAGGTAGTCAGATGACAATTTCCACTAAATTTCTTTAAAAATCTAAGAATTTCAAACCAAAACATTGATCAATCACATAGAAGTTCTGGATCGTACACCATAGGGTGCTTCTAGCTAAATTCGGTTGAAATACACCAAGCCGCTACTTAAGGAGGAGATGCACTTTGACAATTTCTGATAAATTGTTCACAAAATCTCAGATTTTCACACAAAAAGTTTAAATATAAATTCTGAAGCCTGCCACAATATGGTCGTTCTTGCAAATTTGTTTGACATTCGTAGTGACTAATGAGATGCGTTTTGACAATTTTTGGTAAATTTTACATAAAATCTATCCTAAAAATCGACCAATCAAAATTCTGAATCTAGCTATGGAGCCTAAAATCATAGGATTTGGTTCAGATTAGTCAAACTGTTAAGGAGGTACGATTTGATGGGTTTAGAACAGACGATGAATGGGCCAGATGGGCTAAAAATACAATCCTTAGGACACAAAGTGACCACAATAAGCATCATATTATGGCACTGAATTACTGTATGCTAGCTTTAATATCATATCTGAAGGCAAGACAATATGTCACATGTGAAAACATTTCAATAGAGATACAATAACCCAAACAATGACCTTTCCAGTGTTAGCTATGTCCCACACATCACTAGCTAAGCTCCACCTACACCTCGCTCGTGCTGGGATAAATCTATTCCGAACTCTCTGACTATCAACTTCCAGAAAACCACACAGGTAAGCTATTGAATATTTTGGAACTAATTTGACTGAGCATCCAGTCAAGTTAGTTTCAAACTATCAAACACAATATTTATTAAATAGTAGAGGCATACAATTCGTACGTGTCGGACTATTAAGAGTTAAAGATGGGCCAAATAGAATCATTTATGATGTAATTGATTATAATGTTATTCTACACGCGCTTAGCTGATTATGACGTCAGCTGATATATGGACACTGGAAAGGTGAATTGATATATATATATATATATATATATATATATATATATATATATATATATATATATATATATATATTATATATATATATCCAAATTACATGATATAAACCACAATTTATGATTATGCTTAACACAAAGTACAATTGATATCGAAACAAAGTACCAAATTAATTAAATAAGTTAAACAATGATCAAACAAGACACAAATTGTAAAAGGGTAGTACATTGGGATACAATGGTTTCATAACACCTAGGTAGGTAAGTCTTTGTCATAGCAACTAAACATACAATCAAACATTTGTCCTTGAAACTCTTCCAACACAATCAGATTCTGTGTTAAATTAGTATTCGGCATGACACACAGCCTATGTATAAACAGAAGTCTTGTATAACAATTGTGCAACAATGAACAAGAGGTAAATTTTGATTGTTTAAAGGCAGTCTATCAACGTTACTTGAATAAACTTCCACGCCCATAAATAATCTCTAATCATATTTTTCACATCTGAGCTCGATCCCTACAGCGATTGAAGGTTTTTAAAACTAGATACCTATCCACGCTCTCTTGGACACACATGGATCACCTTTTGATCTTAATGATGCAATCAGTCAAGCACGTTCAGAGAAGAGTTGCATCTCGGTGCTTCTAAAGAATAATCTGGTGTACATTTTTCAACAATTTTGATGGAAGATGTTACAGCACCATCTTCCACCACATTTGTTGAAAAATGAATACCAGTTCATCTTTTAATTTAATTTTTTAACTTAAGTTTGACATCAAAGTGGTAAGAGTTAAAAAAATCAAACTACTATTGTTACAGTTTGAATGGGATGAGATCACCCTTGTAAAGTTTCATTAAAATCCAAAAAGCCATTGTTGACTAACAAGAGCACATAAAAACACAATCATTGAAGTCTGAAGAAGCTTTGTTGAATAATACATTGAATCTGCAAAAAGCATGAAAAACACCTTAGTCCACGATCGCAAAGAGGAAAAGTACCAAAAAATTCAAACTAGTGACGATCGTGATTTCATCACTGCATCATTTCACTGCATGGCATATACAATTTGTGTAGTTTCATTGAAACCTAATGAACAAAGATTGAATAAGGTAAATTGCAAAACTTAATGAAACAAGAGCCATCAGAAGAGGGCATATCCCCCACCCCGGGCCCCAAATATATCACTATTAGGGGAATGTGAATTGGCTGCAGATAGACACAAATCAGGATTTAATACATCATTAATAGGCGATAAACTCTCTTTACGTATTCCATGTTTCCTGTTATGAGCATTTATATGCAGGCAACAAAGATGGCATCATCATATAACACATGATTATTCCACTGGACACTTACTACCCAGTCATTTTTTTCATTTCTTCACGGAATATTCTTGAATAATAATAAGATTTAAAAACGTTAACCTAAAAAACTTGAAAAATATTCAAGTCCAACCAAAACTGAAAAAAGCCTGCAGAATTTGGAATGAAATTGGTACATTTAATGATGCGGATTACATTTAATGATGCAGATTTTACCCCTGCATAGTATATAACACTGCTGTAAAATGTTGTTGACATCCAGTGAGCAACTGTTGAAATATAATGGCCCATAAAAAAATATTAAAAAAAAACCCCATGAAAGGGTCAAAGTTCAACAGCGAGAGAAAGTAAAAGTTCTCGAAAATCTAAACAGTAATGATGCAGGTCACATCCCTGTATTACATAGAACTCGTCTGTAAAGTTTCATTGAAATCGGAATGAACATTGTTGAGTTACAAGGCAAACAAAAAACCGTAACCAAAGGTACATGACAAAATACTACGTCCAAAACCATGAAAGAAATAGTAAAAATTCCCCAAAAATGAAAACTATTGTCATGCTGCTTGCATCCTTGCATAGTATAGATTACTTCAGTAAAGTTTTATTTAAATCGAATGAGCCATTGTTGAAAAATAAATTGATTTAAAAACTTTAACCAAAAGTACAAATATGAATGACACCGACGCCAGAATTAGCGATCCCTACATCTCGCTTTGTAGGCGAGACAAAACCCATTAGTGGCGATGACATCGACGTCACTGGAATGAGTGATCCCTATGTCTACGCAGACTGGACACAGATTACATACACCACTGGTCGAACAAATGCGCCATCAGCATGGATAAGCAACGAGCTTATTAAAATAAGCTAAATTCACAGTAACTACGCTTTAATTTATATAAGTCATGGGATGGCATCAGGCTTTAATATGTAGATAATAGCTAATTGGGATTATTTATACGGCAGTCGGGCTCCGTACACATAACACAATAGATGTGCTGAGTCAATATCAGAGGTATTAATGCTTAGATAGCCAATACAGACATCGGATTAAATATTATTCTAATTCCACTGCAAACACAAATTATACTTATTAATAATGAAACATTACAAGAATTAAATAAAATAACAACAACAATGTACTGTAAACAAAGACAAATTGCAAATGCTATCAAAGACGGCTTGCTTCTTACAAGGGAAGAATTACATGAATTCTGCCAGATACTCTCCACAAAACAGCAGAGAATCAGTCTAGAAACATATGTTATTGTGTAATATACATCTACATTGATAACTTGAAAATAGTTGGATTATATTGTGAACATGTGTGAAATACTATGTAGTTGTGACATAGGCAGCTTTGCCAGAAATGTCAAAGATTTGAGACTGACAAACTTACAAATAATAGTTGCGAGTCACAACTAAAAATAATGTAACTGGTTTATTAATAAATATTTTCTTATCTTATTTATCAAATTACCTGCCAATTCTTGCACGAATTTCACACAGGTACATCTCACGAATCTCTACACAAATAGATTCTTGAATCCATGTCAAAATTCTTCCTTGCCATAAAATAGCTATATATAAAAAACTCTAGACATAATAATATGTTAATAAAAAACATAATAATAAACACAAAAGCAATGAGCTAATATATTATGTACAGCTAATTATATAATTTTAAATATTGATATAAATATAGTTTATTAACTGTCATCTGTTGAAAATATGATATTTCACATACAAAATAAACAATTTATTATGACTCATATTGATAGGCTTCTTTCTATTCCTACATAGACATCCAAATTTCATGAGCCTGAGGCTTTTTGCAGACTACATTTTCCATGGGATTTAACTTTTGACTAGCTGAATATTTTGAAAACAATTTGACTGAAAGTTGTTGGTGGCTAAGCCACCAACAACTTTCAGTCAAATTGTTTTCAAAATATTCAGCAGGTCCAGAGTTATTGCTCATTGAATTTATCATTTAGTGGTTTGCAGCAGTCAGACAGATAAGCAACTTTACATGATGAAGTGGCAACATAAATCATCTCAATAATCATGTCGTCATATGTGATCCCTATGTATCTGCTACATTCTAGTGCTAAAATCGGGCTCGTTATTTTAAAAAGAATTTATTCAAAGATGTTGATCCCTAAGCCAGCAACAACTTTCAGTAACATTTTATCAGAATAATGACCTGTATTCATAAATAGCTTAATTGAAACAGCCAAACTAAACCGGGAGAGATGGAATTAAGATAGCTCGACAAGAAAGAGGTGACAATGTTTCAACATACAGTCATGACATTATCGATTTCAGGGGGATGTTGCTTGTAGAAGGGAAACATGTGTGATGTGTTATAGTAGTGCCTTAGGCATGTTAGGTAGCTATGACCGACTGACAGCCCGGGTCAAGTTCGGTTGGATAACTATAGTCAGTTTGCTGGGTTACTGAACATGTGCAGTTGCTAGGCAAAAGCCAACTCTGTTTAGTCGACTATAGTTCGTTGGTACCAGATTTCCCATTGAATTACTATAGCAGAAATTTTGGAGACAGGTAGCAGTCTCGATTAATCCATTTATGAAAATTGGTATTTCTGTCTACTAAGACGTCAAAAAACATCCATATCAGATAAAGTGAGAAGGAAGTAGGTCTTGGGAACTTTAACATACAATAGAAATGTATAAGTTTATCAAACCTATGTTATTAGTGAAATATTTACACTTTTATATGCAAATATTTGTGTCAAGCGTGGGGGTGTACGACATTTTGAAACTTACTCAAATTTCGTGAAGCTCAGTCGACTAGTTGACTAGCTAGCCAACTATTTCAAGTTCAGTTGTTGTCTAAGTTAACTATGGTTACCCATTCGAACTTGACTCTGATTTATACAAGTGGAGTCACAAATAAAAATCCAAAAAATATTCATTTCCCATGTTTTAATTAACAAGAATGTGTATATTCACATACATCATAACACAAGTGTGTGAGCACGCTCCAGTTGTGAAATAGGCAACTTTGTCAATTTTTTTAAATTATTTGAGACAGACCGATTTATACTACCGTAGTTGTGTCGCAATATGGCATTGAAAAATGTGCCTTTTTCATTGGAAATAATTAGCGATATGCAACTGATTTACTATTCTTGGCGCACTTTGATATGCACAACAATCAGTTTTGTAAAGGGTTATAAAATGCTAAATGTTTTTTTGGTGAAATATTTAAATAAGAGTACAGCCTGAATTCCATGACCAAAATCAATAATTGTGTTACATTACCTTCAAATAGCTGCTGAACTTAACTGAATTTATATGGTACTTTGAATGTCAGAAAAAATAGCAATGCGAAAATAATTTTTCCCACATCTTATACCTTCCAATAATTTTCACTTTCGTATTGAGATTTTCGAGTTATATTGTAGAGCAGATTTTGTGTCGTTTTTGTCATGCTAAGTTTGATCAAATCGATGTCATGTTGAGCTTTGTCATCCATAGAATGGCATTAATATATAATGTAAACGACTTGTCGAATGATAGTGACATAATAAAATGCTTTTAATCTATTTCGTGTATTTAGGAATCAAAATATTTAATTTCCACCGTGCAAACAGCACCAAAATCTCTACTCACTAAATGTTAACAAGGTAATAGCTGTATTGGTCTTTCACCTCCTACATCCAAATTGCATGTTCTCATGTCAGAACTTAGTCAATTATGATAGATAAGGCCAATATACAATACACTGTCATGCAATACTCTGGAAGCTGTTGCTTCTTTTATCTTTATACAGCAACATCGTCCATTCAAGTTATAACTTTCAAGATATCAAACAGAATAATTGTTATAGATTTTGAAATGTGCGGCATATGTGGTCTGTAGGATTGAAAGGATTAAAATAATCAGAAGACACACAAAATTAAGGACAACTGATAATGCCATTGTTCTGCCATTTTGTCACGGCCAGCATATTACTTTGAAATCATTCAACAACAACAACATACATAATCTGAACACATGACATTTCTTTATCTTTTACCATTTCCTATTGTATTGTGTATCTAGATATACAAATTCCACTCGTCATCTAAAGTTATGTGCGATTTGCTAAAAAAACAACCTGTCAGTTAGTTTGTTTACTGATCAAGCACATTGGCTATGTGAATCGAATGATGAATGATTACCTATAGTTAGGCAGTAACTGATTGCCTATTGAATTACCATTGCAGAATATTTGGAGCTGGGTACTAGTCTCGGTTAAATATTCCGTAGGAATAAAATTATGTTCTGGTGGCCTATGAAAATTGGTATCTTGGTACAAGTAAACGTCAACAAGTGGCAACAGCTGATAAAGTGGGAAGGGATTATGCCTTGGGAACATTGATATACTGTAGGACACCATAATTTCATCAAAATTCCATTAGTTAGGGAACTATTTACAAGTTTATGTGCATTTAACAGTGGCAAGCGAGGGTTATCTGCCATTTTGAATTTAACACATATTTTGAGCTAACTATTTGCGATAGAGCTCGGGCAGTCAGTCAACTATAGTTAATTAGCTAGTTATCTATTTCAATGTTGATTGTCCAGTTAACTATAGTTAACTATTGTTCCAGAATCGAACTTGACTCAATGTGTTGATCAACAATATTATAATTCATGTATCCATTTCCTCACTCAATCATATGACGTCATAATCAACTACAAGACATGTATGATTGAATCCCATCTTTAATGCTGAATAGTTGTACGAATTGCATGTTTTTGCTATTTAAGAAACATTCTGTTGAATATTTTAAAACTAATTTGACTGGGCACTGTTTCTGCCATAGGCGGCAACAGCACCCACCAGTTAAATTAGTTTCAAAATATTCAACAGCTTACCTGTATAGTTTTCTGGAAATTGATAGCCGGGAAGTTCAGAGATCGATCGGTCCCAACACGAGCGAGGTGTGGGTGGAGCTTAGATAGAGATGGGCGGGGCATGGCTAAAACTGGAAAGGTCCATTATGACAGGATGAAAACTATTGAGTAAACAATATTAATGAATATGTAATTTAAACTGTTAACCCGTAGAGAAATGAATAATTCTTTGACGCAAAGAATATTCTTTTGAATATTTTGAAACTAATTTGACAAGGAACATGGCAGCAATGGCTCCAGTCAAATTAGTTTCAAAATATTCAACAACTTTCCTGTATAATTGTCTTGAAATTAAGACATCAGAATTTCAAGAATAAAAACAACTCTAGGTCTCTTCATGAAAAGAAAACTCTAGGAAAGCAATGATGGTCTGATCATGCCACTCATCAACTTTTAAATTGGGACTCTGCCCGTAATATCTGTATATTCACATGACACCACATGTATTTTTTACCCCTAGATATTGTCATTTCATCGCCGTTCTTGCAATTAAGAATTTAGAAATTATTTACAAGAACAGATATACGCAGTGAAATATTTTGAGATTAATTTCACTGGAACCCAATGATAGGCAACAATGCGTTCCATTCAAGTTATTATCAAAATATACACCTGTGTGATTGACTTAAAATTAGATACTGTACTTGGATGAAGTTTAATCTCAGATAGAAGCGCAACCGTTTAATGGTCCATCCAGCCAATAAGGTGTCTGCAGTGTTCTTGAAACATATCCATTTGCCGATCAAGAGAAATTAGGAGGCGGCTTGGTGTTGTCAAATTGAAATTCAGCTATTTATTTGTTGTTTATACATGACTTAGAGCGAACCATATGGAGGAATCCAGTTTTAGCTATGCCCCGCATATCTCTAGCAAAGCTCCACTCATGCTTCGCCTGTGTTGGGATCGATCGATCGATCCCTGCACTCTCCGAAACTCAATTTCCAGAAAAGTATACAGGTAAGCAGTTGAATATTCAACAGAATATTTACTAAACAGTAGACATACAATTTGTACAACTAGACGGACTATTAAGCATTTATGACAGACTAAATCGCGTCATTCATAATGTAATTGATTATGATGTCAGCCTACATGTGACTTAATTGATTATGACATCATCTGAATGGCTGAAAACCTGGGTTCCTTCATTGGTAGTCCATCCAAAGCTTGGCCTATGATATGATGGATATCAACAACACCCACCACCACCCCATCCCCACCCACCAACCCCCTACCCCTCGACACTGTGGCCAACACTCTACATTAATTAACCGTTGAAACGTGTTTGCACCACAATCGTGAATCATCCCATCTTCATTGGAAACGTGCTCAATCTAGCCTTTGTCTCCTCCTTGCATCGCTACAGCCACGATTATAAATTGGTACCAGCGTAAAAACGGTAGTAGTGAAGTGTGTGGACCATTTTAAACTTCAATGTTTGGACCATTAAACAGGCTTTCCATGTACACATTTTCACGAGCGTATATATATATATATTTCTATGCATGCAGGATTAACACAGAATGGGGCTTGTTATGTCAGCTTTCTGTGTAAGTGATATCACACACGCTAAAGTTGAAATAATAGGAAATATATGAGTACATTTCTATGTACGCGATAATGCATGCGAGCATTCATCGTGTGCGACGAATGGTCGCGTGCATTATCACGTACATGGAAATACTCAGATTTCCTCTTATTTCGGCATTAACACACGCATTTCCATGGGCGATATCACTTGCGTGGAAAGCGGGCCTTACCCAGTAGATTCCAAAATTGATGTGTTTAGAAATTCATAGAATCACTGATGCAAAATCCATATTTAGCAATGACAAATTTCTACTTTCTACACCAATTTTGACCATTAAAATTTTGAATAGTGTGTTCTCCTTTTATCATTGAAAATATCCCAATTTACAGGACAATATGCCACCAGTGATGGTTAGCCCATGAAAATTCAGTCTCTCAATGACAAGAAAATATACAGATACGCTGTTGAATGTTTTAAAACTAATTTGACTGAAACCTGTTGCTGCTTATGGCAGCAACATCTCCATGTCAAGTTAGTTTCAAAATAATCAACAGAATAGTCCATACATCAAAAAGAATAAATTGTCATTCCTGTTTGTAAGTTTTGAAGGGTTAAGAAAAACTAATTGCTGGTTTAACCCTGTAGCCCTTGAATTTGTTAAAGAAAATTTAAATTTTCTCCTAGAAAATGTCCATTCGCAGACCAAGAGATGGGTATTTTTGAAAATTTATTACTGGAATGACTGGCTCGGTTATCGAGCCAGTCATTCCAGTGGTAAATTTTCAAAAACTCTTCTCTTGGTCTACAAATGGACATTTCTGAAGACCACTGCAAAGGCTGTTTTTGGCTGACATGAGTGTTAAAGGGTTAAAGGCTATGCAGAGCAGCTTAATGCTTTAGTGGATGAATTTGGCAATTCAAAATATATGCCCATTGAATGTCCATTTTCAGGTCAAAATAAGACTATTTTTGAAAATTTATCACTGGAATGAGTGGCTCGATTATCGAGCCAGTCAGGCTCGGTTATCAAGCCAGTCATTTCAGTGGTAAATTTTCAAAAATAGTATTCTCTTGCCCTGCAAATGGACATTCCTCAAGACTATTACAAAGGCTGGCTGTGGCCGGTTTCGTCATGAAAGGGTTAAACATAGACTAGCCTAACTATTCTTACTACATATGAGGGAAGTTGAATCAAAACATAATATACCCGATTTATAAGGACTAGTGCCTAAATCAGATTATGTTTAGTGAGCTCTTACTCCACTTTTCTGGCCAGATTTTGCATCATATAAGCAAGACTTTGAACATCGAGCTTCTGTAAGTTGCCGCTAGTTTAGACACGAAACTTTCAGTAACTCAATGATCAAAATGAACAGTAGTCAGTAGAAAAGTAGGACACTAATGGTTCAGCAGAGATGGCCGCCGATGCACTCAATAAGGGTAAGCATTGAACGCCTTAAATCAATCAACTAATAAAGTCATACTTAATAAATAGAAATACAAATAAATAAGATAATAAATAAATATAATAAATGATAAAGAATTTCATAAATGATTATCAAAATGATGGCCATTTAGTTGCATTGCCTTTGCGCGGCTTTCTACGTGTTAATGCTTGGGAATTTCCTATTGGGGTTTTCAGGGGGACTTGGGTAGGTGCTGAGGTAAAAAGTGGTTGTTCACCAAAATGCCGCTGTCGAATATGTTTCTTGAGATTGTCGTGACGGGTGAAACCCTGAGAACAGATCTTGCATCGATACATATTCCTGGCTTGCGTCAGGTGACTCATACAGTGCCGGGTGAAGTTACGGACGGTTTTAAGAACGGCATTGCACATGGGACAAATATGCAGGTCAGCTGATTTATCAGCATGGTTGTACATGTGTCGAGATATCGCAGACGGGCCCTTACAACTGAAATTACAGAATATGCATTTGTACATCTCGTTTAAATTTGTCTGATCAACAGCTTCTTCTATTGAAGTTTTAAGAATATCGTCATCTTCATCATCATTGTTATTCAAAGGGTCATCATCATCGTCTTCGACGGCACAGAGAAATGAGTAATCCAAACCAGAGAATGAACATCCTGAGAACTGGCTGCCGCTGCTCAAGACTGCAACAAAGAGAGAAAAGACGAAGGGTAGTACTCATAGTGTCCCATACCAAATACAGTCACAAACATAGGTACATATTTAAGTTAGGTTTTTTGGAATCTTTAAAAAATCCAAAACATAAACAACCAGAAACATAGCAGCAGTTAGGACATGCATTGGAATACAGGTTAGCTGATAAAACTGCTGTTAAAGGTGATTGTTATAAATATTAATAACTGTGCATTAAGTTGTGCCCTCCTGTATCATATTTGATATCTACTAATGATTAAGTCAAATATATAATAATTCCAATGATGTTCATTATTTTGAAAGCAATTTCACTTAACTATTTACCTGTTAAGCTGACCAAAACCTCTGATGTAAAATGCCCACGTGCAGAGAAAAATAATATTAAAAAAAATCTACAGCTGGAATGAAGGGCTCTGTAAGACAACCAGTCATTCTAGTACTATGTTTTCAAGAATATTCTTATCATAGTTTGCATAGAGACATTCCCTATATGGAAGTTTGTTTTTGCAACCAATGCTGAAGATAATATGTTTAACACAATACCCCTCAAATTTTTTCAAGAAAATATCTATTTTGTCATAGAAAATGTCCATTTTCAGACCAAGAGTACTTTTTTAAATTTACCACTTCATAGGGTGGTTAGACTAGGTCTGGGGAAGAAACCTATGGAAATCGACGATGATCCGAAATACAAGATGGCCGCCGGTGTTGCACTAGGTTTGGGGAAGAATGGTAAATTTACAAAAATACTCTTCTCTTGGTTTATAAATGGACTTTTCTCAAGATTACTACAGAAGCTGTTTTTGGTTGGCTTGAGTGTTACAGTGTTACTTCAATTTTCAGTCAAGCTGCTTACAAGATATTTAACAGATTTTATACTGAGGTAACTGAAACTGGGCTCTTCAGAATTCTATGTGAGAAAGGTTATCATTCCATTTCAGCTAACCATTTAACCATAAAAATTTTCCAGAGGTTTCAATTTTCTGATAGAAAATGTCGATTTGCAGATCAAGAGGTGATTATATTGGAAATTTACCACTGGAATGACTGGCCCAGTTATTGCGCCATTCATTCCATTGACACATTTTCAAAAATAATCTTCTCTTGGTCTGCAAATAGACATTTATAAAGACCACTACAAAAGTCATTTATAGCCAGTTTGTGTGTTAAACGGTTAACATATTTGAAGCAGTAATGCGTATTTAATCAACTAGATAGTCAGTAATGCACGCACGCACACACACATACATGATCACTAACTTTTTGATGTGATGGCTGTGTAGCCAGATTTCAAAGTAATCATTGTTTTCATCGGCTGATCAGGTTTGATCCAAACTTACTGTATTCAGAAAAGATAAGGGCAATAAAGCAATGTGTAATCTAATTTGTCACTCAAGTAATGACATCATTTATAATCAATTACGTCACTTGTTATGTTGGCTGATGTCACAATCAAAATGTGTAATGAATGATGTATCTAGCTCCATCATGAACATTGAACAGTCCATCAAGTGTACGAATTGTATATGTCTTTACTACAAGGATTTAATAGTCGCTTGAATATTTTGAAACCAATTTGACTGGGAACTGTTGTTGCCATAAGCAACAACAGCTCACAGTCAAATTAGTTTCAAAATATTCAACAGATTACCTGTATTTCAAAATATTCAACAGCTTACCTGTATAGTTACTTGATATTGGGATTCTGGGAATCCAGAGTTCGATCGATACCAACAAAGACAAAGCATGGATGGAGCTAAGCTACAAAGGGACGGGGCATAGCCAGAAATGGAATGCTCTAAAACACTTTGCAGTTACATTTCCAAAAAATCTTGGTCCCGATCCCTGGATGATTTATCTGCTGAAGAAATAACCGAGATCATGAAAGCTCCAGGGAGAGTTACTAATTTTTCCTTATTACTTGGCTGTCAGTTTGTTGATAATGTATCGAATTAAATAATTTTCTTTATGTAGGCGATAAATGTCTCCAAGCTATCATTGATGAAGGTCTTTTGAAGGGACTGATGCTTTTATAAAGTTGCTTCTGATAGTTTTATAGTTAATCCCCACTTGCAGAACCAATGACAGACTCCATTCCAATACTGAACATACATTTTAAGGACAATGTACATCTAAAAACGTCTCATGACGGTGAGCCTATAGTGTCAGAGAGGGCAGCAGCAGTGTCAGAAACAGGCATGTCAGAGAGGCAGAAACATGCATGTCAGAGGCAAGCAGGGTTTCAAGTAGGTCACTGGCATGCTGCTTTCAACCGTAAATACAACTACTGGTTCATTTGGAATAATTGCAAAACCTTTTAGATGACATAGCGCATTAGCGCATATGACATTCATGGAACCTAACTCTGCAGCAAGCCGGTTCCAAAACAAAAACGACTTAGTAGTGAATGAAGGTTAAAGTTCTTGTGTCCCATTAAATAGACACTTTTCACCGAGATATGAGCTGCTTTTGATTTCTGTTCTATTTACCCAGTGTGCAATGCTACCCAGCATGCAATACATTGGCCAACTGAAATTTACGATTTGTCATGTTCATACCCACATGCAGCAACAACACCCAGTTAAATTCGTTTCAAAATCGTCAACAGCTTACCTGTATAGTTTTCTGGAAATTGATATTCAGAGAGTACATGGATCGAAAGATTCCAACGGGGCAAAGCTTTGGTGGAGCTTAGATAGAGATGAGTGGGGCATAGCTAAAACTGGATTCATCCATTGAGGCCAATGTTACATTTTGCCAATGTACCCGATTGTAAACCAGATCAACTATCGAAATAATCTTTATATTTGTGCATGGAAAATGAATATTTTGCAACAATAATTACTATTTTGGATTAAAGCTGTAGGATTATATAATTATATATTATATGTCAAGTCAACAAAAACTTCTACTCTTACAATAGATGGGTCTGATCTACCTCTCAAGCATGTCAAGTATCTTACATCATAATCAAATACACCGTTTGTTTTCTGACGTCACAATCAAAATGAGGTAGGTCTGGTAAAGGTGGTAAAGATCTGTCACAAATGTGTCTGGATTGAATCTCTTTGGTGAATTTACAAATTAACCCGTACCACTCTGATGTCAAAATTAAAAATCTTCAAATTAGATTTAAAGATATTAAACTGGTGTACATTTTTCAACAAATTTGGTGGATGATGGTGCTGTCGTACACAGCAACATCGTCCAACAAATTGTTGAAAATTGTACACCCATACCATCGCTATTGACACACAGTAAAAGATAGAATATTGACATCAGAGTGGTCAGAGTTAATAAACATTCTGCTGAATATTTTGAAACTAATTTAACGAGAACTGTATATAGTTCACTTGAAATTGAGATTCTGCGGTTTGTTAAAACCGATTCAAACAGACATGTACAAAGCAGGCGGAGCTTACCTAAGAATGGGCAGAGTATAGCTAAAATTATAGTTCCCTCTCTCACAAAAGGATGCAATTTATCTTAAATCTTAGATCAAATAAAATGCATATTGCTTCCTTCAAACAATCAAATTGCCCTTTCTATATGCCTTTACAGGTATGATATACCAGGTCCTCTTGTATGTATCACCTTTAACCACTACCACTGATGTCAAAATGTTTAATTTTCCAATTAAATTAAAAGATAACTGGTGTTCATTTGTCAACAAATTTGGTGGAAGATGTTGTCGTAGACAGCAAGATTATCCACCAAAATCCCTGAGGTAAAGGTCTCATTCCATAATTCTAAACATTAACAATGACACACACTAACGAATGTGCTTCAGCTATAACATATTAAGCTGTAATAATCTGTTCACTATACATTTACCCTTGCCCCGTAAAGGGGAAGATGTTAACTGGAATCAGATCTGTCTGTATGTAGGTCTGTCTGTGTGTCCAGAGCTGTATCAAAAAAACTATTGATCAGATTTCATTCAGATTTTAACACAAAGAAGGAATTTTGTAGTGCAAGAGGATTTCCAGACATTGTCCATGATCAGGATAACAGAATTCGGATCAAGATCGGATTATTCTTTTTCTGCTTTCACATATAATTGGCTTTGCAATCACAATTGAATATTAAGTACTGTCTATGATGAAATCGGCTGTTATGGTGAGTTGTGCAGCATGGCCCCAGAGTTTTTCATTTAAAGCTATAGGTCGCGAGCATGTCATTCTACGTAGCTCATCTAAGAGGGGCCAATCTTGTAGTATATGCTCTACTGTTTGGGATAGTGTGCCAGATGGACAGGAAGCTGTCGAGAGTAACCTTCGTCTGTGGATGTGGGTGGGCATTCAGTCTGCAGTTGCCTAACCGGAGTCTGAAGATGATCACTTGCTTCAGTCTATCAAACGAGTGGATGCTGTCTCCTCGCCTCTCTGTGGTGATGCCCACTTTCTTCTGGCATCTGTATTTAATCAGATCAAATTCTGGATTTGTGTATATCTCAGTAACTACTGGTCCGATTTTGCTCAGATTGCTACTATAAATTAGGATTCCACCACATTAGGTGTGTTACTGGGAAAAAATCTGGAAAATCAAAGAAACATCCGGGAAATCTGAAAAAATCGAGAATTTACATGACAAAACATCTGCCATATGCTGTGTTTGAAATTAACCCGGATGAGCCGCTAGTCGATTTACAGGCCTAGAGAAGACTACCTTTGAAAATTTATATATAGGTCTGTTGGGTTACTGCAGCTACCATCTATTCGAGAATCCAATCTTCCAATATCCAAGCTACATATGCCACTAGAAATGGGGTATGCTGTTGATGTTAATTTCATCGATGAAAAAAGGGTCCCATTGATGAAATGCTTCCAATAGCAGCAAAACAGCTTAAAGCCACAAACCTCTTCATAAATAAAGCCAAAACCGAGCTCACACATGTGTACCTTACTTCGGTCTGAGACGAAGTGAAGGAAGCGCAGCATCTTGGGTTCACATTTCTGCTGTTCTACTGACATTGCAAATCTTTGTGTGAAAGGAAACCTTGCTTTCCAGGCCTCTAAATTGTGAATTTACACCTCTTAAATTCCCATGAAACTCAAGGTGCATCTATATGAAGCTGCCTGTGTCTCAATAATGTTATACAACTGCTGGGCAGTTTCAAAGGCCCTCTTGAACAAACTCAATGCTTGTCGCAAACACTTGGATCATCACGAATCACCACTTGCCACACTGCCTAATCTCAAACTCAGCACTTTACCTGTGAGGATAACGTAAACCTTTATGGTCAATGTTTGAACAACATACATTCTTCGAATCCCAGAGAATATAACAGTTCAGAAAGCGTTAAAGTTTTCAGCACTCTGTGCCAACAAGTAGAAGGCATGTACAGGATGCAATAACACCAAATTGTTACGTTTTGTGATCCGCGATCAAAAAAATAATCCACGCCCGCTAAACACGAAAAAGAATCCTACGATATTTGAAAATTTGATATCCGAGAAGCCATGTTTTGCATATACTGAATGATTACATTTTTGTGAAATAATCTTGTCCAATAAGTAGTTATTTCCTAAAAATTATTATCTTCAAAATATTTTCAGGATGCTCTTTTAATAATCCCTTTACACACCGAACCCCTGTATAGATGACAATAGACTGGCATTGACATGACAATGTACCGGTACTAGATTCACCAATTGACGGTTATTTTTGATAATGATATCATCAATAGCAAGTTATTTATGAAAGTCGCAGTGTATAGCGACGCCGCACATCACAATGAATCCAGGGTGACTCATTATTCAACGTGTTCAATCAGGAACTTTGGCACAATAGATGAATCCATCTTTAGCTATGGCCCGCCAATCTTTAGCTAAGCTCAACCCATGATTTGCCCGTGTTGGGATCTATCGAACCCTGAAGTCTCTGAATTGCAATTTCCAGAAAAATATACAGGTAAGTTGTTGAATATTTTGAAACTAATTTGACTGGGTGCTGTTGCAACAGCGGCCCATCAAATTAATTTCAAAATATTCAACAGAATGGTTATTAAGTAGTAGACATACAATTTGTACACATGACGGACTACTAAGAGTTCCTGATGAACTTAGATATGCCATTCATGATGTATTTCAATTGCGACGTCAGACTACTTGTGCCGTATTTGATTATGACATCACACACTTGACCGAGACTGGATTCCTATATATTAAGAAGGATGATAACTACATGTACGTCTTCAGCTGATGTGGGTTATCTTCAATTGAATCTTGGCAACCATAAGCTGAGTACTTGCTGTGATTAGGCGTCAGACTGATTTTTTAAAACCTTTTAAACCATGTCGCCTGGACACCGGCCAGATCCCCGGTGTCCCTACACCGTTGATCCTACACCGGTTGTTATTCTGGTGTCCCATTTTCCTCAAATGGGGCACCTCTTGGTGTCCTGTTGCAACGAATGTTGATTGAACGGTGTCCCTTTGACACCGATTGCACATTGAGCGGTGTCCCTTTGACACTGATGCATTGCAAATGGGTGGGACCGGCAGGGTATTATATCCTAATAGAAAGCCTTCCTGCAGTTGTTGCCATGGCTGCCCAGGGAACAGAACAAGAGGTAATCACCATGCCTTCTAGCTTAGGACTCGCCTTGCATTTGATCTAGTACGAGATCCCATTGGATGGCTGCCAGCCTGCAAAATTGGATCCAGTAGCGGACACCGCTGATACAGCCCGCACCATAGAGGTACTGGTGCCCAGTATTTCAGTCTCCAGACTGGATCCAGTAAGTCACGCTCTGTAGTGATTGTAGCTGAGCACAGAATGCATCCACAGCAACACAATTTCCAAAGTTGGGTCAGCAACCTTGACCATTGATTCAAGAAGCAAGTTCGTCGGAAACACAAGGGAAACAAACAACTTAAGCTTGGTAATGATCTCTTCAGTTCACTAACATTTTTACAAGCAACTAAATTTTTGTAATTGAGTCATTAAGACAGTAAACGTTACTTAAATACTCCCCCAAAATTGTATATTGTTCTTCGGACTCACGAAGGCAACCTTCCATCGTAGTTTGGTGAACAGCAGACAATGGGTATCAAGATACCCATGTGTAGCCTCCAAATAAGTTTGAGTTTTTCTTCAGTAGAAATGGAGATATCAGCCCAAACACGCAGGCAAACACAGACAAAAATCAAATGCTATATATGTGTATATATATATATATATATATATATATATATATATATATATATATATATATATCACGTTAATATATTTATAGTGTGGGGTGGGGGGATGGGGAGACATAATCACAACAAAAATTCTGCGGAATTAAATGTCTCGTCTGTCTCCTGTTTGTCACAGTGACCTTTCAGCTTGCGACCTCTGTGTTATCATGCTTCCTAACATTATAGATACCAATGTATTCAAGTTTGGTTCCAATAGGATTAACCAATCCTAAAATATAAATGATTTGCTGAATGGAAAAACTTAAAGTTGAAAAAGCAGAGGTCAAATAGCAATATGAGAATGGCCTTGACCTTTGACCTGGTGACCTCCATGTCACCATCCTGTATCCTCTTGGCATAAGCAACCATTTACCTAAGTTGTGCTCCATTAGGGTTAAGCAATCCCGAAATATAATATGATAAGATTTGTTAAGCCTAAAAACTTTGACCATGACTGTGACTTCAGTGTCAACATGCTGCTTCCTAACATTATAGGTAATAATGTATCCAAGTTTAGTTCTATAGGGGATAAACCAATCATGAAAGACAAGCCAAGAAGTTTTGCTAAACGCAAAAACTTAACATTGAAAAAACCCAGTGTTTTGTATCAAGGTCACAGTGACCGTGACCTTGTGACCTCAGTATCATCATGCCACATCCTAACAATATATGCAAACACACAGCCAAGTTTAGTTGCAATAGGATTAATTGATCCAGAAATATAAGCCGAGAAGTTTTGCTAAACGCAAAAACTTAACATTGTTGACGCATCGGAAAAGTGACACATGTGTCTTGCTTACTGCTTCGCAGGCGAGACAACAACCACATAGCCAAGTTTAGTTGTAATAGGATTAATTGATCCTGAAATATAAGCTGAGAAGTTTTGCTAAATGCAAAAACTTAACATTGCTGACGCCATTGCCGGCAGAAAAGTGACATGTCTCGCTTTCTGCTTCGTAGGCGACAAAAACCTGTGACTTAATACCGGAGACATTATATCAGTGGGTTCCATTTACTCTATACAAATCCAGTGGTACTAAATTGGTACGGTCATATTACATGGAGGACAACATATTCTGATGTGACCGAGGGATTTCCCGATTGACATATTTTACGGTGCAGGAATGTCCTCCAAACATTCTACAATACGAGAATGCATAAAGATGTGGAATTTTGCACAGTATCTATTCGAGTCAATGGATCTGCTACATGCCAGAAAGACAAATTGTATATATTTTAATGAATATTAATTGTATTTCTATTATGCCATTAATATAATTCCATATAAATACATGTAAGTTCATAATATTGTCAGCATTATGTTAAGGAAATTTTTAAGTGTGACACATCATTACGACATGGCGCCTGCTTTGTCAGAAATGTAAAAAAATTGACAAACAGAGACTCATTCTAATTAGTCATACTTATCAGAGGTATCTGTAATGACAGGACTATTTGGATGCAGAATTGACAAGCGGCTATAGGATAATATTCATTCTGTTTATATATGAAGAGAAACAGAAACTGGTTCCAATGCAGTATCAAAATTTTAAACCCTGTTAATAATTTTGACATTACATGGGAACTTGTTTGAGATCTTTGACACATAGTATTATCTACAAGGGCAGGTATTATATAGTTCGGAAAATAATATCTAATTTCCAGCACATGTCTAGCCGCTAGCGTCAGCTTTCACCAAAGTCTGATGTCTGATTTACTTAACCCTTAGGCAGCAACGGCTCCCAGTTAAATTAATTTCAAAATATTCAACAGAATACTTTTTATATCGTAAAGAATACTTTTCAGGGATATGTCGGTGAAAGGGTTAACACTTGGAAATGGTGAAACTGGCCAAAATGGCTTCTGTAGTTTATAGCTTCGGGAATATAGTTGCAGGCCAAGACAATTTTTGAAAATTTGTCATTGGAATGCCTGGCTTTGTAACCGAGTCAGTGATTCCAGTGGAAAACTATTTTTAAATAGTCTTCTCTTGGCATGCAAATGAATATTGAGATTTTCTCGACTACTCATGACTAGCAGTGTTAAATTAACACACATTGTGTAGAATACCACAAGTTCACAGGCTGGAGGCATAATTCCGAGCAAGGAAACATTCCGTTTGTACATACATCTACATTACATCAAGAGCATGACTGAGACTTGTGAATTTGTGATATGCTCAAGATAACTAAGCAGAGAATTGATCAAATGATTTAACCATATAAAACTTGAAATTGTTCGACAAAACTTCGATTTCCTCATAGAAAATGTTGATTTGCAGACCAAGAAGACATTTTTAATTAAGAGCCAGTCATTCCTGTGGTAAATTTTCAAAAATAGTCTTCTCTTGGTCTGCAAATCGACAATTCTCAAGACCACTGCAGAAGGCGGTTTTGGCTGATATGAGAGTTACAGGATTAAGAGCCAGTGTCAGCAACATCCCAGGGTAAGAACATTTCTTCAGATTCAAGCTGTGCATCAGAAGTTGAGTAGAGAGTTTCCTCCACTGGAAATGTTTCATCTATAGTCAGTGACTGAGGAGCTGTATTTGGCAGCGGTGCCATTGTCTGGGTATTTGATGGCATTAAAGATAATAAAGGAAGTTTTATTTTATGCAATGCCCACTCATGTCTTCTTAAACTATCGCTTCGGTTAAATGACCGACCACACAAATCACACTCAAATCGTCTTTTCATCTGTGCTGAATGACCACGTGTGTGTCGAATAAAGTTCCAAAGTTCATTTATCACAGATCCGCAAACTATGCATGTAAAACTTCTGGCAGTCCTGTCCAAATGTTCTATGATATGTGTTGAGAATTCTGTAGATCCAAAATCATTTCGTTGACAATACGGACACAAGAACTTTGTGTCTTTTGATCGCGTTTCACCTGATCCCACTGGCTTTTGAAGGACTCGTAAATGAGCAGGTAATTTTGTCCTGGATCTAGCTTTTTGGACATCCAATGATCTACTTTTATATCCAGTGCGACGGCTTAAGAATTGTGACGCCTGATGCTTCAGCCCCGTGAATGTAATTCTATGACCAGTATTCTTGGGCCAAGCTGCAAAGAAAAGCGATTAACAAGGATCAACATTGACCTGTTGTATTTAATTCTTTATTTAATTCTTTAACCCTTTAATGGTCAAGATTGGTCAAGAACACACCAAGAGTTTTCATTAGTCAATGTCCATTTGCCGGACAATAGAAGACTATTTTTGAAAATTTATCACTGAAATGACTCGCTCAGTTACGGAGCCAGTAATTCCAGTCGAGAAATTCCAACAAAATGGTCTTCTCTTGACCTGAAAATGGAAAGTGTCATTCCAAAACACTTTACACAATATTTTTAATCCTTTATGTCGCAGACCACAGCATATGGTACAACTGAACAAATAGTTTCTATGTTCGTTAAGCAAAATTAAAAGCGCATCACAAGGTCAATGATAGGTTGCATGAAAATTAACTCGTAAGTTATTTCCGGTAGCCAGCAGTTGAGCGTAGATTTGCACACATACATGTACAAAAGAAGCGCATGTATATATCTTCACGAATTCTCTCAACCCACATTCCTATAATTGTAGTTCTTTTGAAAACAAAAACATACAAAGCCGATTGTAAACAGACATGTACTAGCATCAGTTAATGCTGTTGAATAATACAGTTTCGGGAAAGGAAAGGATGAAAATGTCACAGATATGTTAACGAACACCGAAATACAAGAATTTACATTTCATAGAAAGCGTGGACTTCATAAAACTTTGTTCAGTGCAGAAATTTCTTACTGGGATAAATTGCTACAGCGACATGCCTCTGATTGGTTAACTGTCTGCCCGCTGAATTTCTGCAGACTACATATATATTAAATCTGGATATGTTGAATATTTTGAAAACAATTTGAGTGAAAGTTGTTGAAGCCACCAACAACTTTCAGTCAGATTATTTTCAAAATATTCAGCAGGTCCAGAGATATTACCCATTGAAATTATTGTCTGGTGGCTAGCAGCAGCCAGACACTTAAAGACACATGTGTTGGTATACACTTCCTTAGTTAGTAAATCGCTTAGTTCGAAATCTTCGAGTCCTTCTTCCTTATAACCCTTTAACAGTTAAATTTGCTAATAAAATTAAATTTTCTCATAAAAATATCCATTTGCGGACCAACTCTTTTTGAAAATTTACCATTGGAATGACTGGGTCATATTGAGCCAGGTATTCCACTTGTAAATTTTCAAAAATAGTCTTCTATTGGTCTGCAAATGTACATTTTTGCAAGATGACTGCTGAAGCCATTTTATGGTGCACACGGTTTGCCAATGAAGTAGAAAGGATGCATTAGGAAGGAACATCTAGCGACTAAGAATGAAACAAAAGCTTTAACTCATTTTCTTTCTGTCTTTTATTTTAAAGCACAACATTTATTTGGCAATGGAGAAATTCAGTTTTAGCTATGTCCTGCCCATCTTTAGCTAAGCTCCACCCACGCTTTCCCAGTCAAATTAGTTTCAAAATATTCAACAGAATGTTTATTAAATTGTAGACGTACAATTCGCACAAAAAAGCTTAGTCCGTCATCAATTAAGCGTTCATGATGAACTTAGCCAAGTCATTCATGACATAATTGATTATGATGTTATCCTCCACGACTACACACAATGAGAATATAACAGTTAATTCCTTATAACCTCTAACCATACTCCCAAGTTTCAAGACATTAATCGTTACAGAATCACTAGAAGTACGGCAGATGCACATTTTGAAAACAATGTTGATAAGAGCTTTCATTTGGATATGATCAACTTGATTGGTAAAAGCATAACAATTTCTACATGCTCCCCAAATCGGGGAGTCCGGGTCGGGTGTCCGCCCACGTAACATTTTACAAATCAGGAATGAGAAAATGTCCTTTAACCCTTTCACCAACAAATATAAAAATAAAGTATATTCTTTAGGATATAGAACTTAGTCAGTAGAATACTTTGAAATTAATTTGATTCCAGTCAAATTAATTTCAAAATATTCAACAGTTTTCCTGTATGGTTGCCTTGAAAGTAAGACATGGAGAATTCATCGTTGAAAGATTTAATGGCCAACATGTCAAGAAAATTAAAACTTTTCTGTAGTAAATGATCATCTGCCAGCTAAGAAGCTTTTTAATAAAATTTATCAATGAAATGATCAGTAGTGGGATATTTTAAAAAAATAATCTGCTCTTGGACATTCCTTAAGACCACTGCAGAGGCCAGTTTTGTTCAGCTTGACCATTAACCATTCAATTATCAAATGTCAAAAAATAAATTTTCTCATAATTAATGCCCATTTCAACAAGGTAATTTTTTTTTTTAATTTACCTTCTTTTGTTCGGCAAATGAACATTTTTTTCAAGACCACTGCAGACACTGTTTTTGGCCAGCTTGAGTATCATGACTGAAGATGTAAATAATAATGAAACTTGCCTAAAAAAGAATAGACTAAAACTTGATGCTTATTAATGCTATAACATTCAGTTAAGTGGTTTCCAAAATAACCTGGTGTCTAACTATAGTATGTAACAAATGTCTAGGGCTGCTACGATTCATCCATATATCGCATATCGCAAGTACCAATTCCAAGTAATTCATCACTGTGCTTTAAATTGCATCATACTAGTTGTACAAATGCTATTAGTGAGGAAATTAAAACGCATACATCATTCATGTACATGTATATAGTTATGCATTGTGATACATATCGGATCATGAAACAAACATCGCAATGCGTATCGATCGTGTCTTATTGTATTGTTGCAACCCTACAAATGTCTGTAGTGACAATGTTACAAAATAGTCCACAAAATACTCCAGCTTACAACTTTAGCCATGAACTGATGATATTCTTATGAGCATTTTGAAATTCCAGTAGGTTTTAACTCATAAAATATTTTGAAAATAATTTGATTGAAAGATATTGTTGAAAGATATTGTTATATAGACCTTGAGACAGCAAAATCAATTGGGTTATTCATCCCAAATCAGTATAGATCAACCTATCAGTCAAAAAAACCCAATTTCCATTATTGGTTTTGAGATGTGATGTTCCGACACCAAATTCCAAAACATTCTTTTGGATGCCAAGTTCAATGTCAATGCTACTGCAAATCGCTTCAGTAGAAGCCAAGTTACCATCCAACAATTCCTTCCTGTAATATGGTCAGTTGGTCACAACCTTGAGCTTGGTAATTGACATCAAACTCACAAAGCTTCCTCACACAACTGAACCACACCACGCACTGTACGCAGCACCACACATTTATCCAGAAAAAGATCTTCCATCAAGCTATTGTGTTCACCGGCACAACTCATGATGTAAATGATGAAGTGTAAGGAAATTATATTGAAAACCTTCCTTTGATACCATTATTCTCTCTGTTAGATATACTTAAATTATTTTACTAGAGTAGTGTAAGGATTTCAAAAACACTTTAGTTGTGAATTGTTGACATTTTCTTTTTGTATAATTTCCCACTAGAATGGATGATTGTTATCGAGCCAACAATTACAATGTTACATTTTCAAGAATTATTCTCTCTTGACCTGCAGAATGGCATTTGTCAAGACCATTACAGATCTAGGTTAATTTTGGACAAGTTGACCATTAAAGAGGTACATGTAAGGTTCCTGAGGTTGTACTGAGCATAAAATGATTGCACTATAAGATTGACACATGATACATGTACATAGTAAAACAATCCTGAACATGCAGAAACGTTAACTAGTTCACACATACAGTTCATACACACCATTTTTGGCATACAATCAAGCAAATCTATCAAAGACACTTGCTCTCCATGGCAAAGATAATGGCTCCTAAACCATTTTATTGTCAAGACTGATTGAAAAGATCTTAATTTCTGCTTAGTAAATGCCCTTTCAACCAAATATTTTTTTGTAAATTTATGACTAGATTGACTGGCCTTGCAACAAGACTCGGGTTATTCCAGTGATAAATTTAAAGAAAAATTTAGCTCGCAAATGGATGCTTTTCAAGACCAGTATTAAGTCCATTTTTGGTTGGTTTGACCATTTACATGTATGGGTTAAGCCAGGTGGGCATAAACCTGTGCCTCTAGATTTAAAGAACCCCAATCATTTGGTGCCAAGGCCCCTCTAACGGTGAAGCCGGCCAAACCCAGCCTCAGCAGTGCTCTTATTTACAGTCCATGACAATTTTTGAAAATTTACCACTGGAATGATTAGCTTGAGAACTGAGCCTGTGATTCCAGTGGCAGATTCAAAAAAATATTCTCTTGGCCTGTAAATAGACATTTAATAAGCAAACATTTCAATTTCCGTGACAATCTCGACCATTAAGGGGTTAACATAGTAAAGAAGTTCACTTGCATTACATATCCAGCAATTCTTTTTTTAGTCTTACAGGTCAACTATAGACAGTGTTTATTACTGCTATGATTGTAGTCTGTAGTACTTATGTGAAATAGACTGTTCAAGCCGGAAAACATTAAGTAGCTCCCAATATATACATCTAGTGACCATGCGCTGTCATGCAATTATCAACAATAGCACTGGTCAATACTTGTCTTTCTAAGTAATATATTTTTATACTCTCCCAATACAGAAAAAAAATATTGCATTTCGGAGTGTCTGTCTCCAGAACGGTTTCATTGCTCATTAGCCTGTCTGAAGTGGATTCTGATTTAACTACTAACAAGAGTAATTAGATAACAAATCTATACCATGTTAGCTGTTTAACCCTTACCACTCTGATGTCAAAATGTTAAATTTTAAAATAAAATTAAAAGATGAACTGGTGTTCATTTTTCAACAAATTTGGTGAGAGATGGTGCTGTCGTAGACAGCAACATCTTCCACTAAAATTGTTGAAAAATGTACACCAGTTTCTTTGCTATAGACACAGTAAAAGATATAATATTGACATCAGTGTCCTAAGGGTTAATAGAGTGATGAAGCGACTATTCAATGGAAGTCTGTGTAAAATCAAACTTCAATCAAGTTCTCAAAATATTCACTCTCTGACCAGTTTGGTGATTATAAAATTTACAACAAGAATTGCACAGATAACAGTGAAGTTAGGGATTAAGTCCAGTCATCTCTTTCCTAGTCTCTTGTCACGCAAATATTTTCGTCGATTCTCCAAATTTTCACCTAACCGCCTCCAAACATCATGCTGCCTATGACGCAACTGTGGTGCAAATGTGAACAGATTGTCAAAGAATGTTTCTCTTTCCCAAACAGTAATTTCTTTCATATATGGTGCCCTGTTCCAAATTTGTGCAACAGTTGCTGCTCGACGAAATAGATCTTGGGCAAGTTTTTGAGCCGTTGTAGATGACTTACGTAGGCCTTTTTTGCTGAGTAATTGATCAGCACTAAAATTCATCGACAATGTTTGCGCAGGCTCTTCATTACTAGGTTCCCAAGTGTCTGAAATTAAATGAAAACCCCACATTAGCTTCAAGAATTGTATCTAAATAAAACTGAAACAAATTGCTTAACAATGCATGTGTGAGGACAAAATATGTTCATTGTTTAGAATAAAGTTAGCCTGTCTTTGAACATGTGACAAGTAACATAGTAGTGCACATGTACTAGACGACTGTGTTTTGTGATCAATGCTTTGCATTGTGTCTTGTTGTTCCAAGACCGGCTTATCCCTTACCACTCATGTCAAAAATTTTAATTTTTCAAATTAAATTAAATGATGAACTGGTGTTCATTTTTTTAACAAATTTGGTGGGAGATGGTGCTATCGTAGACAGCAACATCCTCCAGCGAAATTGTTGAAAAATGTACACCAGTTTCTTTTATACTGACACAGTAAAAGATAGAATATTGACATCAGTGTGCTAAGGGCTAATACACAATCAAGTAAGGTCACAACATGCATGCACTCACACTCGCTCATTTACACGCACACACATCATCAATCTTGTTACCTCGTTAACTTATGAACAACAGAACAGACGGGTAATGACATCAAGAATACATTTTGGGGAACTATAATTTCTTCCGAAGGCCATAAATGTTTCTACATGATTGTTTAACCTCTAAATGATGTCCTATACAAGAGCTGGCATGCTGGATGCATAAATGCTTGTCTAAAAGTAGGGCTATCAACAACCACCGACCAACATTTAGAAAGATAAAGGCATGATTTAGCTTTCGGGATAATTGAGATAAAAAAGAAACACCTTTTGTTCTAATGGACATTTCCATTTTTAGTTATGCCCCGCCCATTTCTAGCTAAGCTCCAGCCACACCTCGCTCGTGTTGGGATCGATTGATCTCTGAACTCCCTCACTATCAATTTCCAGAAAACTATACAGGCAAGCTATCGAATATTTTGGAACTAATTTGACTGGGCACTGTTGCTGCCTATGGCAAAATATTCAACATGTTTATTAAATAGTAGAGAGTAGAGACAAACAATTTGTACTTGTCGGACTATTGAGAGTTAAAAGACGGGCCAAATAGAATCATTTATGATGTAATAATTTTGACATCATGCTACACACCGCTTAGATGATTATGATGTCAGATGATAGATGGATACTCTGGAAAGGTGATTTGTCAGGCCTGTAGGTCTAACAACATGGTACATGTAACATAGATGGATGTATTTGTTGTGGCCTGTGCTTGAAGACACTGAGAAGGTGTGCATAATTTTGTCAGTAAAGAAAAAATACATAACAAGGTATGTCAAGAGACACAAGGTTTTATTAAATACAACTTCACAAGGAATATAAAACAGTAAGTACTATGAATGTATTAATTGTCTAATAGTTGTTAAAATTAAAAATAATAATACTGTACATAGTATAGTATTTAATATATATATTGTACATCATTTAGTAAAGACCATCTATGACAAAATCCTGCAAAACAAGTTACAACTCACAAAGCAATAAATAATGTATATTTTTTAGTTTATGTCAGTTTCATTCCTTTACAGAGTTAACATACATGTGTTCATTGATGGCATATTTATACCTGAACATACAATAGCGGTTAGAAATAAGTTATGCAGTTTCCAAACAGTAGAATTTTTAACACAATGTAAGAAATGTTCAGTGGACTATTTTGGACTCAATTTGATTGGAAGCGGTGCGCTTTATTTTGTTTTGGAAACATTCAAAGTTATTTATGAGCTGTACTGTCAATTGTACTCTAAGCAGTTTTTAACACTCATACCAGCCAGAAACGGCTTCTGCAGTGGTCTCGAGAAATGTCAATTTGCAGATCAAGAAGACTATTTTTTGAAAATTTACCCCTGGAATGACTGGGTCGATAACTGAGCCAGTCATTCCAGTGGTAAATTTTCAAAAAGAGTCTTCTCTTTGTCTGCTAATGGGCATTTTCTATGAGAAAATAGAAATTTTCTTGAATAAATTTGAGGGTTAAAGGGTTAAATTTAGCGACTGCACTGGTTGTGAATTTTCAGACAGAACTATTGTGCATTTAAGCGTCAAGCTGGCCAAGAACGCTTGTGCAGTACTCAATGGAGGATTCCAGTTTCTCAGTCAATTATATGATGTCATAATCAACTACTGACTTGTAGGATGATGTTATAATCAATTACGTCATGATGATGTAGCTACATTTGTCACAAACGTTTAATTGATGATGGACTAAGCGTTGTTGACGAATTGTATGTCTTTACTATTTAATAAATACGCTGTTGAGTATTTTGAAACTGATTTGACTTGGCGCTGTTGCTGCCTATGGCATCAACAACACCAAGTAAAATCAGTTTCAAAATATTTAACAGCTTACCTGTATAGTTCAAGATAGTCAGGAGTTCAGTGGACAAAGTGTGGGTGGAGCTTAGCTCGAGATGGGTGTGGCATATATAAAAAAACTGGTGTCCTCCATTTCTATGACAGAAGTCTATATTACCAAATGTATCACTGGAATGGTTGGCTCGAAAACATTACATGGACAGAATTCATAAAATGTTCAATGTGAGAAAATCTTTCTGGTGAAACTTTCTATAGTAACCGAAACTTGGTCTAAAATGACAAGGTTGCTGTGTAAGTCTGCTCAAAGTTATCATAGATAATCATAAAACAACAGAATATGCACTATTTATTATGTGTGACATTGAATAAATTTCAATTTCATAATTCGGTTATTTTGTGCCTATGGCCTATATGGACATTTTAACCATATGGAAAATGACACACAAATTTGAGACTGATCAACTAACAGACAAGCTGACAGAGACATGTAGATATTCATTGTGAGCTACTGCTAAAACCCCTTTATCCTTCCTTCTGAAGGCATACAAGTAAGCTTACATATTACAGCCTAGCTGTCACCTTAGTGCTCCATGACTTTACACCTCTTACCCCTGGACATTGTGCTTGTTCTCCCCTAGGGAGCTTTCCGCTTAGCTACATTTGTATGCATTCATATTACCTACACTGCCCTCGCAGGTACCTATTTACAGCTAGGTAGACTGGACAAATGCAGAGTCAAGCGCCTAGCTCAAGGATAAAACACAGCGGCCCGGCCTGGAGAACTGTCAAACTTTGAGTTACCAGCACTCGCTCCTAACCACTCGGCCACTACGCCTCCAATCTTATTCAAAAGCTGTTGTCTTCTAGTTATTTTTAGTTGTGGCTCACAAAGTGTCTGTCAGTTTGTCTATGTTAAATTTTTGACGTTTCAGAATTAATCTTTCTATTGTGACATTTATTGGCGCTAACAACGCCCAACATGCATGCATAAAGCACGATTGACCCTAAGTATTACTATAACGGATCATTGAAATGCAGCAGCGAAACACTCTCTCATTCTTCGTTTCAACAGTTGTCACCTTTGCTGCTATGTGTGAAATTTTACTGAAGTAATATTAATATATGGAATATAAAGTCTAGCAGTGATATTTAGTAGTTCTTCAGCATATGTCAAAACTTTGGGAGTCGCTATAAGACATAATCACACTATTTAGG
Source organism: Chaetoderma sp. LZ-2023a (assembly GCA_034401795.1). Lineage (NCBI taxonomy): Eukaryota > Metazoa > Mollusca > Caudofoveata > Chaetodermatida > Chaetodermatidae > Chaetoderma > Chaetoderma sp. LZ-2023a. The sequence goes on along the minus strand of CM067374.1, from coordinate 99,165,884 downwards.
ATATTTACAAATATACAAAATAAATCTTGGCAATTCACATCCTCATTTCATATCCTAATATTTACAATTTTGAAAGTGGCATTAAATAAAGAATTGAAGATTGTTGCTGTGTTAGTTTGCAACATTATCTAAAAAATAACAGCACCAAGTACTTTAGAATCCGACATTTTAGAGCAGCTGTTTAGACCGCTAAACATTTTAACCTTGAAATTCCTACTTTCAAGGCAACTATAAACATGAGAAAGTTGTTGAACTATTTGAAAATAACTTGACTGAAAGCTGTTGCTGTCAAACATTAATACTGGCCAGCTAACAACAGCTTCTCAATATTTTGTAGAGTGTTTCTGTCATGTCTGTGGTTGAACAACTTAGGCACAGCTTATGTAATCAATGACTAAAAACATTCAATCAGTAAAGTGAAGCAAATTGAGAATATAGACAAGATTAAACCGAGATTGCAGACCCTTGCCCTCCCATTTTTGTTACACTGTAAAGTTTACAGATTTTCCAGAATTTTCTGGATCACCCCCAAAGTTATGGACTCCGAGTGTAAAGTCACAGCCTTTCCCATGTTAAAATCTGAGCGAAATCAGACCAGTACTCTCCGAGATATTCACAGATTAGGAATTTAATCAGAATAGATCCGGGTTCCTTGAGCCAAATAAAGGCCAGTCTGGAAATCCTCTGGCACTCCTAGTTCCATGGTTGCGTTCAAATTTGACCCAAATCGGATCATAAGTTTTTGAGACAGAGCTCCAGACAGACATACCATGATACAGACCCGATCACAATATCCTCATCCCTTCACGGGGTGAGGGTAATTACAGGGATTGATAAAATGTACATAATGCCATTGTTTATTATCTACTTGTACTTACTATTTAACCCTTATAATGGTTAGGATTGGCTAGGAAGATAAAATTTTTGCTTCCTGCTTTAAGTGACTATCCATTTGTAGGCCAAGAGGGCTACCTTTGAAAATTTATAACAGGACTGATTGACTCGGTTATCGAGACAGTCAATTCAGTTGTAAATTTTGCAAAATAAGCTTGCAAATGGAAATTTCTCAAGAGTTCAGCAGGTTTTAGCCGACTTAACCATTAAAAGGTTAAAATAAAACAACACAGCTACACTCATTTATTGAACATTTAGCTAACCGTTACTACACTGATGTTAAAATTAAAAAAAATTCAAACTAAATTAAAAGATGAACAGAACTGGTGTTTATTTGGCAAAAAATGTGTTCGTAGACAGTAACATCATCCACCAAAGTTGTAGAAAATTGTACACCAAGTTTCTTTGCTACTGACATCGTAAAAGATAGAATATTGACGCGATACAGGTTATTTTTCACTGCAACAATAAATTACATCGGCAAGATAATGACAAGGAATGATTATTATGTAAGTCTGCTTCTGTGTATACTGATCATCCAATTAGACACAAAAAATCATCGCATTCACTATGTACACAAATCTTTCCATATAATATAAACTTTCTACGTGACCAAATACAGCTGTTAGGTTTTAAACTGGTTTACACTAGATTCATTGTGCTCCTTCTTAGATCCATTATTATATAATAATGAATCTGAAAACCTAGACCACAAATGCCCAAGTTAAACAAGCAAAATTTTGGTCACGTGGCTTCCTCATCGATTCCACACGACCGACTTTGCAGAGGTACACCTTTCAATATGCATTGCATAAACATCCTGCCTCGGATATCCCTTTCCACACTGTACACAGCGATACATGAGTCTTGTTCGCGGAGTATGAGCCACACAATGTCTCACAAATGCACTCAAGTGTTTGTTCACCGAGCCACACAAGATGCACGTAAAACTCGAAGCATTTTTGTCGACGTGACTACGAATATGTTGGCGATAATCTGAGACAAAGAGGAATTTCAATTGGCAATACATGCAATAGAATGCAGTTGGATCTCCAAATTCAGCGGTTGCAGTTGGTGCATATTGCAGGGTGTTGCTGGTGGTACTACTGCGTGAAGGTAGGGTGTGCATATAGGATGGAATAAGTTCTCTGCCTGAACAAGTGCCCGCTTCATCATCTGCAACAGATAGAATGGGCAATTCGTCAGGCTAGAGAACAAATGTTGTGGACAAGATTTATTAATTAATAATTTGTAATTAATTAAAATCTTGATTATATTAAAAACAATTTGATTGAAACATATTGCTGTCTAAGATTTAAATAGTTTAAAAAATTTAGTCATTAAATTGAGTTAAGTCCAGTTCAATCGTGTTTCTGAGAATGGACTCTAAAATATATTTACCCTTTGAACCCTCAATTCCCTGAATCTCAATTTCACTGTACAATACAGCTCACAAATAAGCACACTAACATGACTCCATAACAAAACCTGAAACATATTAGTTAACACAACTTTGAACGCAATGTAAGAAATGTTCTGTTGAATATTTTGGACTTAAGTTGATTGGAAGCCAAATTAAGTGCAAAATATTCAACAGTACGTTTTATTTTGCTAGGAAACTTCAAATTATTTCTGTTATGTACTGTAACAATCCAGCTAAGCCGCTGAATATTATAAGACTAATTTGATATGCACTCCTTAGTGTCATGTTGCGTCATATCAAAAGCTCTCGATTCAATTAGCTTCAAAATATTCAACAGAGTATTTATTCAATTGTAAATGAGTTCAAAGGGATAAGATCCCTTTAATAGTCAAGCCAGCCAAAACCAGTCTCTGCAATGGTCTTGCGGAATAAACGAGCCAGTCATTCCAGTGGTAAATTTTCAAAAATAGTCTTACCGTGCCCTGCAAATGGACATTCAAGAAGCAAATACTTTGATTTTCTTGACCGAATTTGACAAGTAGAGTTAATAATGGTCAAGCTGGTCAAAAACCAGCCTCTGCAGTAGCCTTGGACAATGCCCATTTGCAGGTCAAGAAGTTCTGAAAATTTACCAGTGAAAGAAAAATCAGTCTCTGTAGAAGCCTTGGATAATGTCCTATTTGCAGGTCAAGAAGACCATTTCTCAAAAGTTACCAGTGGAATAATTGGATTGGTAACCGAGCGAGTCAAGCCAGTCATTCTAGCGATAAATTTTCAAATATAATCTCTTGGCCTTCAAATGGACATCGACTAAGCACAACTCTTGCTTTTCTTTATCAATCTTGACCATTAACAGTTAAGACACCATAGAAATGTATTGTAGAACTATTGAACATGTACCATCAACATTTAGTATGAACTGTTTGATTCAACATCTACAAGTAGAAACAACTGCTTACTGGTAATTAATATCTAGGGGCCGTATTCACGAAAGGTGCCTAAGTTATGGCCATCACATAACTGCTTGCACCTATTTAGAAGATCCGACTACGTCGTATTCATGAAGAGGTGGCTAAATATCCATCTAATTAGGTGAATACGGTGTAGGGAGATTTTTACGTAAGCCATATTTACACATTTTTGCTACTTTAGTACCCTCCGTGAATATGGCCCCGGAGCATTAGGAACTATCACTAACTACCGTAAATTTAAATATTTAACAAAATAATAGATTCTGTCATAAATATTATTAATTATGTTGGACCAAACAACATTACGAAGTGTATTATATATTAAAAATTCCATGCTAAGATATCAACAGGTACGCTAAGATATCAACAGGTACATGTTGATATATCAATTCTGATTCAGCACACGCAACACGCGCGCACGCACACACACACACACACACACTAAATTGAAGCCACCTAGATAGCTGTGTCATAGATTCCAGCTGCCTAAGTGACATGCAAAACTGTAATTTAACCAGCAGTACCATAACTTTGACAATAAGCTTTTATAGATTTTTGTTTCATGACAAGAAACCATATGCCAAATATTATTAAAATTCTCTTAAGTGATGTTCACAGTAGAGGGGTAATCCAAAGTAAGTCTGATCAATCGCAAAGATTCGTTTACTTGTCGTAACTTGTGTAAGTGGGAATGCTTACACGAGTAAAAGAAAATTTTGTGATTGATTGGACCTAATTTGGATTAGCTCTCTAGTCTGAACATAGCCTTATTAAGACGAACTAAATTACACAGAAACCAAAACCAGAGAAAGTGGAGAGAAATGAGGCGAGGAACTGGTACCTCACAGGGCACTCTCTACTTGACTATAAGCGAGTTTATCACAAGTGACTTCACGTGAATTTCCTGAAGCGATTACCTCACGAGAAATTTGGACTCTTGACAAATTTTGAACTTGGCCAAGGCAAGATCACAGCTAAAAGGGTAATTAAATTTGTATGGTAAATTGGTAATTACCGGTTTATAATGTAATATAGCAACATGTAACAGCTTTTGGGGCCAGAGAAAACTATACAGGTAAGCTGTTGAATATTTTCTATCTAGTTGTACGAATTGTATGTCTTTCTATTTAATAAACATTTTGTTGAATATTTTGAAACTTAGTTTCAAAATATTCAACAGCTTACCCGTATAGTTTCTGGAAATTGGGAGTCAGACTATGCAGGGATCAAATGATCTGAACATGGGCATAATGGGAAAAGCATAGGCGGAGATTAACAAGAGATGGCGGGGGCATAGATAAAACTGGATTCCTCCATTGTGTCATGCAGAGAATATTCTATTGAATATTTCTAAAGTAATTTGACTGGCAGCTGTTGATCCATTCAAATTACTTTCAAAATATTCAAGAGATTTCCTGTATATTTTCAAATTGATATATTCATATTTTAACCCTTTAACACTCATCAGCCAAAAACTGCTTCTGCAGTGGTCTCGAGAAATGTCCATTTGCAGACAAAGAGAAGACTATTTTTGAAAATTTACCAGTGAAATGACTGGCTCGATAAACGAGCCAGTCATTTCAGTAGTAAATTTTCAAAAATACTCTTCTTGGTCTGCAAATGGGCTTTTTCTACGAAAATTGAAATTTTCTTGAACAAATTAGGGCTAAAGGGTTAGAGTTGAAAGGTTGAAAATCATCTTGTGGTCCCAAAATGGGGTGGTTTCTATAAACAGGTTTTACTTTACAGTCAAGGGGGAACACTCCCCAGCTAGTGAGAACCGGATTTCTCACTTCTCAATCATAAGTGCTTCGCCTCTCAGCTTCCTCCTTCCGTTGTCAAGAGTGACTTGCAAGATTCTCACTTCATCGTAGTGATCGGGTGCCTTGCTTCTCGCTTTTCAGTGTTTCTCGCATCCCTGCCAGATTTGTCAGAGTGGCTCATTTGCATGTTAAATCTCTACTGAGTCCCTGATGCAAATGTCTCACAGAACAACAGTGACACTGGTTCTTTTTTGGCATGAAAAATTTAAATGTAAAACTCACAGTATATCGACTATTTTCAAACTATTTGGACGAACTTGAGGGACATGTGTACCACGCAGAAAATAAGATTTAGCATTGATCACCTTGACCTTTCGACCACAAAGAGGAAATGAGGATTGAACCAAACATCAGTTTTCTTCAATGAACTTCAGTAAATCGCATTTATCTCTGTATGCCACAATAAGTAGATCCACTACAGTACAGCTTATAAATAAGTTCACATGTTTTCAAAACAAAACACAACGTATTGGATTGGAAGATTCAACACAAAAACATTTTACCCCGCTTTCAAAATTGCACTAATGAACATGGTTCTGTTTTTATTATGGAAACATGTTAACATTTTTAGCTGTACTTTAATAGTTATAATGTGCATTATCTCTTTAATGGTCCAATCATCCAAAATTGACCATTGCACTGTTCTTAACCCCTTAACCCTCATATCAGCCAAAAATGGCTTCTACAGTGGTCTTGAGACATGTCGATTTGCAGACCGAGACTATTTTTGAAAATTTACACCTGGAATGACTGGCTCGCTTATAAGCCAGTCATTCGTCCTAAAATTTCAAAAATAGTCTTCTTTTGGTCAGCAAATTGACATTCTCTTTGAAAAAACAAAAATTTTCTTGAACAAATTCAAGGCTTAAAGGTTTAGAAATATTCATTTGCAGATCAAAAGATTGGGGGGGGGGGGTTTCATCTCGCTGGAATGACTATTTCAATAACTAAGACATTTTCTATGAAGACCTATTGGAATGGGTGTTAAAATATCTACTAAAAGACTGGTCACCTATTACCAGAGCGATGCTAAGACGACATCAATGTGACATGAGGCTGATACATTTGGCTAGTCGTTAGTCGTTGCCAGGTTTTAAAACATGCTTTAAAATCTTTCCAGCTCTGGTACCAAATGCAGGAATCCAGTTTTAGCTATACCCTGCCGATCTTTAGCTAAGCTCCACCCACACTTAAGTTCACCCGTTATGGAATCGACTGATCCCTGAACTGCCTAAATATCAATTTCCAGAAAACTATACAGGTATGATGTTGGCTATTTTGAAACTAATTTGACTGGGCGCTGTGGCTGCCATAGACAGCAACAGCGTCCAGTCAAATTAGATTCAAAATAGTCAATAGCATGTTTACTAAATAGCAGACACAATTTATACAACCTGATGGATTTAAAACTCGCCTTTAAGACAGACTAAACCGAGTCATTCATGACGTAATTGATTATGATATCAGCCTACACCGTCACATAGTTGATTGTGACGTAATATGATTGACTGAGAAACAAACTGGACTCCTCCATTGCCAGTGTTTACATACTACTGACTAATAACAATGCATATTCTAATCACTTGGCTGCTGGTAAACATAGAAACATCCGTCGCTGTATAGCGTAGGTTTTGTACTGTATATTTAATGTGTTCTGTATTTATCACACACCACCGAGGCAGTTAGGAAGTGATAGGTCACATTGTATCGATGTTGTGTCACGTTGCCCTGATATGTGCCCACATGTAACTCGAGATAGATATCCTCTACTTACAGAAAATAGAAATTAACAAGCAAATAAAATTTGGAGATACAGGTATTTCTGAATACTCATTGTTGAAATCTGTACATTTAATTTTCAATATAACCAATAACCATACAACAAAATTGTTGCACATTTTGAAAATAATTTGACTGGAATGCCTTAAATTAATTTCTAGAATATTCAACAAAAAGAATTCCTACATATGGCTATTACTAAATGGTAAGTTAGAAAGCAACTTTGTAAAATTGTCTCATGTCACCATGTAGTGGCATAACCGCTTGTATTTAAAAACAAAAATCATTACATGTAAGTAGGTTTTAAGAGGCAACATTCAACATGCTTAGAATACGTATCCTGTCTATTATATCGTTTGTCACAATGCGGACAGCGAAACAAAGATCGCATTCTCGACGTATGAGAAACACAGTGTCGAACAAACGCATACATATCTTTGTTTACTGATCCGCACAAAGGACACATGAAACTCGGCGCATTCTTGTCAAGATGGCTACGCAGGTGATCTCGATACACGCCTAAATCTGGTATATTTATAAAACAGTACATACAACAGAAAGCATCTTCCTTGCTACATGCTACGAAAGATAATTTAGCATTACAGTCAAGTGTGTCGTCCATTGATAGCGTCTGTGCAGATTGAAGCCAACTGTCTAGAGCTTGCTGCACTGCAAAACCGTGCCCTGCAAGAAAACCAATGGACACACGTCAATCTTAAATTAAGTAGCAAACATTCAGGGCTAGAAATTAACTTCTTTTTTATCATGATCCATACGGATCAGTACACCAGATACCTGGAATTTTTTACTGATCCGTACTGTCATATCGGTATGTACCACATAAAAAAAAATTAATCAAATGTTCTGAATGCACCATTTACACCATATCATTAGGATGATTGATCATTTAATTGTCAAGTCAAAACGTTTGCTTACATAATGTCCATTTGCAGGCCATGAGAACGCTATTTTTGAAAATTTACCATTGGAATGACTGGCTCGCTCAGTTACTGTCTTAAAGCAGTGATCTATTACTGATTCGTAAGTGAAAAAGGCCTATGAATCACGAGATCAGTGGTTAATTTCTAGCCATGTCATTAATTTGTTCTACTTCAATACTGAAAGCTCAACACGTGCCTTCATATGCAGAAGCTGGTGAATAGGTAGAGAATAATTTCAGAATAATAATTTGACACTAACTGGAACCAATTGGCTTCTAGTAAAATTAATTTCTAAATCTTTAAATAGAATATTGTGGTAGTGGTCTTAAATATTTTATTTTTAGTTTAAAAACTGCTGGTTCAATTGATGCAAAACCTGATGGACTTCTTAACCATTTAAGCCGAACAGGCCAAAAATATTTAGGATGTAAAAAAAATTCTGTTGAGTATTTTGAAACTAATTTGACTTGGAGCTGTTGAACAACAGCTCTCAGTCACATTAGTTCCAAAATATTCAACAAATTTTCTGTGTAGTTATGTTGAAAACTGGCAATTGAAAGGCTAAAGTGTTAAGGAGTCTAGCTTACCATTGAACATTTCTCAGGAAGTCGATGTGTTCAAGCATTTCATAGACACCTTAGACATAGACACCTTGACTAACCTGCTGTGCACACAGATGTTGACATCACTAGAAACACACACCGTATATCATTCTGATGCTTTGTAATTTGAGAAACATATTTTAGAAAATTTATTTTAATTTTTAATCCGTTCCTGTGATGAGTTTTCTAAAATACTCTTCTGTTAGTCAGCAAATGTATATTTCTTATACCCACCCCATCTCTCACACCCTTAAATAGCAATGGAGCAGGGAACTTTAGTGTTAAACTCAAGCAACCCATTCTGCCAGCCAGTGCCAGGTCTACACATTCCACATTATGTAGAGTAGTCACAACTGTTACAACCAACTGCCTCTTGGTTAGAAGATGGTGATTCTTCGTGACAGGCCCAAAAGACACCTGTTGAAATTCGTTTGGATTACGGTCGTTCTTAAATGGTTCTGTTGGTGATAAATGACCCACTTAATACTTTGAAATAGAATAGGTACATGTAGGCAGGCATACATTTCTTTTTAATTTGAAAATTTGATCTGATCAAATGAAGAAAACATTAATTTTTCTGGCCACAAGAAGAATTGGATTAAATGCTTACTTTTTCAACATTGTTTGGGGGTAAAGGACATGTACCGCTACCATAATATTCAACAAAATAATTGTGACATCGTAGCGATTTCTTGGTATATCTGGCCTGTGGAGGCGAGTGTGCAAGAGCCAGCAATACATCAATAACTAGCAATAATGTCTGTTCTACAATCCTTGCTATTATTAATACATGATAAGAACTTAATGTAAATTATCACCATTGTTCCATATCACCATAAATGTCTGTATAAAGCAAAAATGCCTCATTACATAGAGGTAGCCTTTGCATGGCAAGATTCAACATGCTTAGCATAGGTATCCTGTCGTGCACATTGTCTGCCACAATGTGGACAGCGAAACAACGATCGCATTCTCGAGGTATGAGAAACACAGTGTCGGACAAACTTGTACATATCTTTGTTAACAGATCCACACAAAGGACACGTGAAACTCGGTGCATTCTTGTCAATATGGCTACGCAGGTGATCTCGATACACGCCTAAATCTGTTATATTTACGTAACAGTACATACAACAGAAAGAATCTTCCTGGCTACATGCTATGAAAGACAATTTAGCATTATATTCTGTGTCGTCCATCGATAGCATCTGTGCAGGTTGAAGCCAACTGTTTTCAGCTTGCTGCATTGCAAAACCTTGCCCTGCAAGAAAATCAATGGACACACGTCAATCTTAATGCTTTAACCGTTACAGACCAAAAACAACAAATTCTTTCTGCTAAATATTTGAATTCAACACCTTTTCTGTATATGTGTCTTTTAATCGAGACACTGGCATCTCTTCAAGGGGTAAAGGGTTCAATCAGGCTCCACCAAGAAAGAACAGTCTTCAATTGCAACTATACAGCGATGCTGATAAATATTTAGAGAATACTTTGACTGAAAATGCAAAAGCTTCCATGCAACATAATTTCTAAATCAGTAAACTGAATTATTTCATTAATTGCAATAGATTTGAATCCGGATTAACAGTGTTAAACGCAAGAACCCATTCTGCCAGTTATGTAAAATAGTAGTCACAACTCACAACTGCTTAAATAACTGCCTGCCTTGTGGCCCAAAAACAGTGATACATGTACTTCATGATAGGCTCAATAAACAGTTTCTATTGCAATTACTAAATGTATTAACACCATTCTTAAATTATTTTTGTCTGTGGTAAACAAGCAACGTATTATTTTGAAATAGCACAGGTAGCCGTAGGTAGGCAGGTAAAAAAGGTATTTTAGTTGTTAAGAGTGCTTGTAGTAGCTCAATAAACTTTCACATCCCTTAGTCATTTAGTGAGTCAGTCAGTCAGCCACAAATACTTATTCTGGGATGTAGTTCCAAGAGAGCATCGTACACAACAATCAAACTTGTTGCATGCATGAGCATAAGAAAAGAAGGTCAGTGTAAGGGAAGTATTTTTCACACTTCACCCACAGCTACCGAGATTCTATCAAGCTTGTTTTTATAATTTCAAAATTCGATTTGATGGTCAAATAAAAAAGTTAATTTTCTGGCCAAAAGAAGCACTGGATTAAATGTTTACTTTTTCTAACATATTTTTTGGTACCGGGAAGGTACACCCGGCATCACACTTGTCTATGTTACTGACAACCGATGTACTCAATAAGGATGGTTAACTATTTAACACTTATATCAGCCAAAAACGGCTTCTGCAGTGGTCTTGAGAAATGTCCATTTGTAGACCAATATAAGACTATTTTTGAAAATTTACCACTGAAATTACTGGCTCGATAAGAGAGCCAGTCATTCCAGTGGTAAATTTTCAAAAGCAGTCTCTCTTGGTCTGCATGCAAATGGACATTTTCTACGAGAAAATTGAACAAATTTGAGTGTTAAAGGGTCAACCCAGTGTTAGAAATAAATGCACCATTTCATGCGTTTTCAGGTTGCCCGCCGCAGATTAAGGTTGCCCGTATATGTTAAACTAAATAACAGAGAAAATTAGAATCACTATTGTTTTGTCAAGCAAATTGCAAAAAATAACCACAATTATTCAGAAATGGCATTAAGCATACTGGCTACTCTTTCCAATAATTAAATAAATAAATGACTTAAAACAGAGTTAGTCAGTAGGTATCAAAAGCACAGCATAGTTAGTATGAGTATTTGTCATGGTTGTCCTGTGTACCATTAACAGCCAAAGTTTAGTTGCCCTTTTGAAAATCTGGTTGCCCCGGGCAACAGGGCAAATGGACAATTCGATCCCTGGTTAACCTGATAATGGTTAAGCTGGCCTGTAAATGTAGGCCTCTGCAGTGGTCTTGAGGAATGTCCATTTGCAGACCAGGAAAATATTTTTTCAAATTTACCACTGGAATACCTGGATCGATAACTGAGTCAATCATTCCAGTCATAAATTAGAAACAATAAGTCTTCCTCGGCCAGCAAATTGATATTCAATAAATACAATTTTTTATTTTCTTTACCAAATTTGTCCATTAAAGGCTTAAATAGGCGTCTGAAATACAGGTACAGTACAGGTGTATCACAAGTCTAAAACGATATGAATTACTTGGAAGAAACTTTGACTGAGAAAGCGATCAAGTCATTACAAGTCAATAAAATTACAAATATGTAATTTGATAATATTAAGAAGAATAAGTCCGACATCATTTAAAGAATTCCTGGTATAGCTAGTCTGTTGACGTGAGTGCGTATGAGCCAGCAATACATCAGTAACTAGCAATAAGTTCTGTTCTACTTTACTCGCTGGTTATTAATAAATGTTAAGAATATAATATAAATTATCACACTTGTTCCCTCACCATAAATGTTCGTATAAAGCAATACATGTACTTCGCCACATTACATGGAAATAGGTTTTTTGGAACAACTGTCAATATGTTTAGCATAGGTATCCTGTCTTGCACATTGTCTGCCACAATGAGGGCAGCAAAACAACGATCGTATTCTCGAGGTATGAGAAACACAGTGTCGGACAAACTTTTGTTTATCTTTGTTTATAGATCCGCATAATGGACACATGAAACTCGGTGCATTCTTGTCAAGATGGCTACGCAGGTGATCTCGATACACGCCTAAATCTGTTATATTTACGAAACAGTACATACAACAGAAAGCATCTTCCTGGCTACATGCTATGAAAGACAATTTAGCATTACAGTCAAGTGTGTCATCCATTGATAGCATCTGTACAGGTTGAAGCCAAGTGCCTAAAGCTCGCTGCAATGTACCTTGCCCTGCAAGAAAATCAATGGACACACGTCAGTCTTAACGCTTAAGCTTTACAGACCAAAAACAACAAATTCTTTCTGCTATAGACTTGAATTTATCAGCTTTCCTGTATAGGTGTCTTGAAATTGAGACACTGGCATATCAAGGGTTAGACGGTTAAATTAGGCAGCAAAACATTAAGTTGCTCCACCATGAAATCCCAGTGTCTTCAATTGCAACCATAGTGAAGAAGATGAATATTTAGAAAATAACTTGACTGGAACGGATGAGAGATCGCTTCCAGGCAATTTAATTTCTAAATATGTTTTAAATTAAAACAGTACAGTTCTTAAATTGTAATAGATTTGGAGTTAGGTTAAGAGCTAGGCGCAAAAATCCATTCTGCCAGGTATGTAAAACACAGTCCTAACTGCACCAACAGCCTGCTTCTTGGGCCAAAGGCAGTTCCAACTGCAATTGATGTCATAAATTAGTTTTTGCATGTACAGGGCTTAACATTAATGCCAGGTGCTCTAAGTTGGCAGGGGAAATCGAACACTGTTAAGGCCGGTTCCACTACATATGTTTTCGCCTACGAGGATTATTTTTCAATCTAGTGTTGTTTATATCAAGTGTTTCCAGTCAATACGGTTGCAGCACATTTACTGCACAAATGCTTCACCGCTTGGGCACTACATACTATTTGGTGTTTTCTAAAAAGTTGAAAAGTACATACATATAGGTGAACAAAGCTATCTGTGGTTAAAAATGCATCTTATGCAGCAGAATGGTGTGTAATGGAAACCAGGCTTTATGGATACCTGCCCTACAGGAGGTAACAAGTGCGAACAAACCAGTCGCGACTTAGACAGCTTTGTCAGAAATACTAAAACTGCGAATCACAACAAAAAAATATACTGAATAAAACAACAGATCATACATTTGGTGAAGTACTTTCTATAAGAGGTTAATATTTGGGGTCAGCTACACCCACATGATACATAGACAAAATGTTAATGACTAGACAAGGTTTATGGTAAATGACAAACAATAATTTTTAAAAGCATAGTTGCATGTACATGCATGTAGCCAAAAAGTATGTTTTTCTCAATTCATAAATTCTTTTCAGTTTATCTCACCAAAAGAATGTGACTAAATGATTACATGTATTTCGCAAAAGGTATATTTTTGTGATATCAGCCAAGTACCAGAATTGAGATTTTCTTGAACGACCTTCTGATGCTCGCTAACGGTATTTAAATAAACAGGCAAAGTATATACAAAGTTTAAAAACATACCAACTATCTGGAAGAGACTTTGACTGAGAAAGAAATCAAGCGCTTTCAATCAAATTGTTTTCTAAATATTCAACATGCTTACTTAGCTCTTACCGCTCTGTCAAAATTAAAAATTTTTTAATTACATTAAAAGACGAGCTAGTGTTCATTTTTAAACAAATTTGGTGGCAGATGTTGCGGTCGTAGACAGCAGACAGCAACCTCGTCCACCAAAATTGTTTAAAAATGTATAACAGTTTCTTTGCTACTGACAGGTACAACTAAAAGATAGACAGAGTGGTAAGGGTTAACCCTTTAAACAGAATTTCAGCAAAATCATGATGACTGTTGACTACGTTCAGGTCTTCAGGAGAGCACTCTCAATAGTTAGTGAAATACTTATATTTATTTATTTATGCACAACGAATTAATATAACCACAACTCAACATTGAGGGGAAACCGTTATTCAATAAAAACACTATTGCACCATGGAAATCATTAATTAATGGCATAATGTTCAAGAAAATTGAAATTACTTAGAACATCGATTTACTGGCCTACAGAAAAAACGTTTTAGAAAACTAATGCCACTGAGTTTTCTAAAAAAATTCACTTCATTTGTAAATATAATTATCTCTGACCACTGCGCAAGTCATTCTGTCTATCACGAATCTGTCATGTTTAACCCAGGAATTGGTCCATATTTCCAGAAAAATTCCAATTTTTGCTTCGTCCATTTGGCTGTCAAGGGATTAATTTTGAAAAATCAACACTGAAATGACTGTCTCTTTTACCAAGCCCTTTATTCTAGTGGTAAAATTTCAAAAACAGTTGTCTTGACCTGTACATAGACGTTCCTCAAGACCACTGCAGCGAGTGGTTTTGGCCGGCTTACCCATTCCAGGGTGAGGGTATATCATATAGTATATGTATATGTATATGTATATGCATATGTTATCTTTCCCACTAGTAGGGCAGATATGTGAAAAAGATGTTCCATTCTGGCAGAAAGCATGAAATTTGGCATATAGGTGGTTTAAGGTATCCTGATCATAATTAAATGCAGTGCCACGTGATTCTACCAAGGGAACCCATTCAAAATGGCGGATTCAAAATGGGCGCCTTCCCAGCGGAAAATTCGCGTTACTCAAGCTCTAGACGGAGTAGAGATGGGATTAATGTCAAATTAGGGGTTTCATGGGTCAATCGTTATAATTCTACTCACTACAATACTCTAAATATGTAAATATCAATCCTTCAATAGCGACCACCTGTGTTTGATGTCAAAAGACGGTGGCTCTTTAAGATGTGTTATCTAAAAGATCCATCTCTTGAGAACAAAAGCAACATAGCATCTAGAAATAGTTTAAATTACTTAATTTCTTAATATCGAACCAAGTAATGGTCGTTATAGATACGTTCAATTATCCTATTAGAGTATGCAAGGCTATACATGATGCTGTTGATTGTTGAATCATGATTCACAGACGTTACACGCACTGTGCACCGCATGAGCACAACTGTGTACAAGATAAGTTGGATTTATAGCATTTGCCAGTGCAATTACTTTTGCAAGCACATTTCACGAGTTCCCGGCATGCCTTAGATGCGTCTGCAAGCAAACTCCATTGCGGTGACCAAGTGTCTCCATCTCTGACCCAACCCCAGTCAGCTGGCGATGGCGTTTTTGCATTTGCTTGGAGTGATTGGCCCCAAAGATGACCTGCCTGGAACGCAGCATGTTTGGTGCGTTGCAGCAGAACTGCACTGGTCGGAGGAATGTTTTCTAGCTGCCTGTTGCCAAAAGCGAAAAGCCATTTTCGTGCCTCATTAACCTTTGATAAATAGTGACTTGAATACATCTGAAGTCCTCCAAACTTCCCATGCTGTCTTCTTGCCAATCCCACAAAATGCAGACACAGCGTCACACCCAGAGAAAGCTTGCATAAATAGCCGTCCTTGTGACGCTTCTGCACCCAAAATTGTTCGAGTTCGAATGACCCCAGTATTTGTGTCTGAACAATGTTGTGTTAATGAGATTGCTGTCCCATGGAATGCAGTTCATGCTGATGTGGATGTAGGATTATGGTCTGTGTTATCAAGGTTCCCAGTTGTGAACAGATTACCATGCAAGTTAGTCGGACAAACAACTCCATCCTTTTTAAACATGTCTATAGCCTTATTTTCTACATCAGTCGAAAGCTGCATGACGCGATCGTAGGATACTGAAAGTCCATGTAGAGTTCATCCACAAGCTCCC
The DNA here is from genome assembly GCA_034401795.1 of Chaetoderma sp. LZ-2023a. Lineage (NCBI taxonomy): Eukaryota > Metazoa > Mollusca > Caudofoveata > Chaetodermatida > Chaetodermatidae > Chaetoderma > Chaetoderma sp. LZ-2023a. Next base: position 99,150,108 of record CM067374.1, on the reverse strand, counting down.
GCTTTCGCGTTTTGGCATGAATTAGTAGGCCTAGGTAGAGTGGCAATGCTGTTTCACGATCAGGATTATGGCGAGTTCCCATACTTTACGCGCTCTTTTAATGGCATTAAAGATGAGTAGCTGGGTCAATGACGACACTTCCCCCTTGATAGTTTGGGAATTCTCATTTTGATTATGAATGTTGGTACCGCCAAGTATCATCTGAACTAAAGTAACAAGTGATTGAGGTAAGTTGTTATACTGGTCAGCATCAAGTGAACCCTTGCAATCATACTTAATCTGAAAAATCTCTTTGGGGACTATTTGAGCTGCCCTCATCAAAGCAATTGCGTCACTATCAGAATCATTTTTGGTGGCTAGTAATAGAGCATCGCCTATGTCTTTCTTGAATGTGAGAATCACTTCATAGTTACTCTTGTTTGACTCCACATTTGGCATTTTCGACAAGATTTTTTCCTTTAACCTGGTACAGTTAATCCTACTTGGCATAGCACCACCAAGTTGTTCAAGACGGCGAGTGTATAATCGTGTTAAATCAAAAAAAGCTTAAATATGCTGCCAATAGGATGCTCAGAGGCTTGACGATCTTCCATGTATGATATTAGCTCTGCAAGAGCAACAGAGTCAGGTTTCATATCATCAGCAATATCAGATTCACCTCTCGAAAGAGATCTATGTCGTGTGTATAGTTTTGTCAAACAAGTCTTGTGGTAAATAGCATCCAATGCTGTGATGTCTCCAGATGACATTTTAGCAAGAAGTTTTGTATCTCTCAGTTCTGTCACCATTTTGCCTATGTTTTGGTCAAATTTTGCTGTTGCGGCTCCATGAATGTCATGCTCTATTAGTTGGTCACAACGCACAGTGGTTGAGTGGGGTCATTTATACTTGGCATAGTGAAATTAGACCTCAATCTAGGTTTGACTGGTGACCTGAGATCCTCGCTGGATTCTAATTTCGCATTTTTTTTCACGGCGCGATCAACCCGAGTCCGGCTACAGAGATGCCAACAAGATTTGTGCCACCTAGCACAGTTTTCTATAAGCGTCTCCGCAATTCCAGATCCATCATTCAACCTACATAGATCCAGGTATGGTGGAAGGGCATGGAGTTGCTGTAGCCTATAAAGGTTATCAGCTAATGACCTATAACTCGTAATCACATTGTCACGATTTGTGTTACTACATGGATCTATGAGATGCTCCGTTGTGGACTGCTGGCAAATAACACACAGGGACCAGTTCGTGTGTGCTAAATCCACTGTGGGATCAGATGTCAATTTCACTTTCTTTGACATATTGACTTGAATGCGAGAATATAATAGGCTATTATCTGTCTATAAGCAGAGCACAATACGCGTGTGCGTGATTACTATGCAGCTATGTATTCTCCTGATATATTTAAATAGTCAATGTGAGTTTAGGAAACTACAATAATTATATGGAAATCCGCAAAGAAATGCTTGGCGAAGCGAGGGGCTGGCATACAATTACTTTTACAACGTGTAGACCAATTGCTTTGAGTAGCGAAAACTTGTTTCTAAAATGTTCCGCTCGGAACATGTGTACAAACGTTTAGCAATAATACTACTAACTTACAAATGTTACAACAACAACGACGACCACAACAACAACAACAATAGTAATAATAATAATAATAATAATATATTTTTCAGCATGTTTATCTATTTAGAGTATTGTAATGGGTAAAATCATAACCAGTGAACCAAGAAACCCTTAATTTGACATCAATTCCAGCCCTCTACTCCATCTAGAACTTGAGTAATGCAGATTTTCCGCTGGGAAGGCGGCCATTTTGAATCCACCATTTTGAATGTGTTCCCTTGGTAGATTCACGTGGCACCGCATCTAATTATGTTCAGCATACCGTAAACCACCTATATGACAAATTTCATGCTTTCTACCAGAATGAAACATCTTACCTCAAATTTGTTACATATCCGCCCCACTACACTGAGCATATTAACTTTGTTCATTATGACTAGAGCATAAATTTAAATTGATTTGTACTGTTTCAACACTCAGAATTCAATAAATTAGAACGTTAATGAGTCATGTCTTCTTGGCTAACACCAACAAATACACACTGTCAAAAAGAGGACTTAATGCAGTTCCCACATCGTCCGATACCGATTCACAAATTATTGGATTGTCGTAGATAAGCATTTGCCAAGTTTATAGTGATAACAAGATAATCAAAATAGGAGACTATTAAAGGAACATCGAGCCTTATGCTTAGCAAAGTTATCCTGTCTCGAAAATCCTTTCTTACATAAAACACAACTAAATAGGTGTCTTGTTCGTGGTGTATGGCCAACGCAGTGCCGTACAAATGCATACAAATCTTTATTCACAGAGCCACACAAAACACAAGTGAAATGTGATGCATTCTTGTCGACATGACTGCGAATATGATCTCGATACTGAGTCAAGTCGAGGAATTTTGAGAAACAGTACATGCAAGAGAATGTATCTGGATCAGATAACGCCGGAAACTGTTGATAGGGGTCAGAGAAACTTTTCTTGCGTAACTGACCACTTTCATCCTTGTGTACGCGACGACGGCGACGACCTCGTCCTGCAAGAGAATCAACGGTCACACATCAGTCGCGATGTAAACATGTCTTTTCGCATTAAAATATTCGAAAACATTCAAGGTATAAACTTAAATCATACATGACAGAAATACAAGGGCATGCAGGTGAACTAAACGGTTGGCAAAACATCTAAAATTATATCAGTTCTATCTAGCACAAAAAACACAAAGATGGTAATTCATTTACATAAAAATATAATGGTAGCGGTACTCTACTTAGGTCAACATTATCTCCAATATGGTAACAATTCTGGACAGGTCTATGTCGTTGGTCATCTTAGAATCTATAAGTGGTGTTCAGTGAATAGCTAACTTTTAATTAGTATTTACCATGTGCAGATAATAACCATTTCACTGATGAATTCCCCACAGCTAATTTCCAGGGCAACCATACAGGAAAATTGTTGAATATTTTGAAATTAATTTGACTGGAAGCCATTACTGCCTTATGCAGCAATGGCTTCCAGTTAAATTAATTTCAAAACATTTAACAAAATAAGTTTTATATCATAAAGAAACTACTTTTTTCCGAGATTTATTGGTGAAAGGGTTAAAGATAAGTAACTACTAAATACTAAAAATATAGATAGTATTGTCTAAGAAATGATCACTAAACCCTTTAATGGTCTGCCGGACAGATTCAGCCTCTAAAATCGTCATGAGTAATGCCCATTTGCACGCCAAGAGAATTATGTAAAATTTACTACTGAAATGATCAAGCAAGTTACTCCTGTGATTAAAAATAGTCTTCTCGGCGTACTTACTAGGTATTCACTCTAAGCAGAAATGTAAATTTTCTCGACAAATCTTTGAACATTAAACGATTAAAGAATATATAAAATTGAGTACATGTAACTTCAATATTCAGATTCAATTCCATGCTTTATGTAATATTGAAATAAATCTGCTTAACCCACTAAAAAAATTGCACACCATGAGATTATTTTAGAAAATTTACCACTGGAATGATTGTTTCGGTTATATCGTAAATTAAAAAAAAAAATCTCATTTCTCTGCAAATGGAAATGTCTCAAGACCGCTGCAGAAGCTGTTTTTGAATGGCTTGCGTATTAAAGGGTAAACACCATCATCTGTGACATCCCAGTAATGCCAGTATTTCAATTTCATTTATGCACATAACAGTGCAAATAAATATTTTTTTAAAACAATTTAACTGGAAACTCTTGGTATCAAAAGGTACATCCTTATTTGACATGGCGTAGTTGGGTGGCATGAGGAAACCTGTACATGTACATGTATATAGCAACAACAACGTCCATTTTTCCACCCGCTCACTCACCAAGCTGCTTGACAGGTAGAGACCACTACCTTATGATGGTATACCTGTCCTAATGTCACTAGGCGCCTGGGATGTGCCGCTAGGCAGCACAAGCTAGTAACAGTCAAATTAATTTCACCATTTTTCAACCAAATATTCCATGTGATGTAGACTACTCTAATGAGTAGCCATTGGCATAATAATTTCCACCAGAATATGATGACAAAGAGAATTGAATCTTAAAACAACACTAAAACTATACGATTCATAACAGACAACATAATTTCATATAAAACAGGAGGCCCAATGGGCCTGTATCGTTCAACTGGAATTATTGCCACAGGCAAATGAACAAAACGAGATGACAACTGAAAAAATTTACCCATCTAATTTCTGTGAAGAAGGTTTAGCCAAGTTTTATTAAAATTGGCCCAGTGGTTAATAAGTACCATAGTTTTTTATATGATTTTCTCCGAAATTTTCAGAAAATCCAAGATGACCTAGATGATTTTTCATTTTTCAGACAAACAAACAAACAAACTATCGCTACCAACCACAATACACACTGGCCTTCAGCAGCCAGAGCAAGAATTCGCTAACATTACATAGATACTTATATCGCATGACCCCTGAATGGATCAAGTCTATTTTAATGTCTATATCAAGATAGTGATGTGTGGCTTAAAGCTGCAACCCTCTCTCCTTGGGTTGAAATGAGATTAATACCCTTGAGGCTGTTATTCGGTGTTGACGAGGAAGGTGCGTGCGTAATAAGTACCAAAATAAAAGCTGACAGCTTAGCACATGGCTGGTGTGCAAAGCATCATTCTATCATATCTAAACTGGTTTACTATAGAGGGTACTAACAACGTACTGACGGTGCGGCCTGTGGTTGGCCGTGTGTCAGGGAAGCGGGGGGGGGGGGGGGGGGTAAACTTTCTAGCCGGACGGTTTAGTGCCTGGTTTAAGTATCAGAGATATTTTCCGGACAATTAATCTATTATCAGTGTCTAAGGTAAATCCATTATCAGAGAAATATCTGTCTGATAAGACAAATATTTCCCTGACAATCGATTTACCTGAACAGTGATAATAGATTAATTGTCCAGAAAATAATTGTCTCCGAGAAGCACTATATACATGCTTAGTGTGTGTACTACATTCCGATACTGCTCTAGAAAGATTTATTTAACTACACTTAACTTATCATGAAAGCCAATTTACCTAACAATAAATACAACACACATATAGTGGTGCGTTTATAGTCATGCTGCAGAGGTAGACTTGCTCCTGACACATCTGGCCTTCGAAAGTAAAGCCTGTGTAACAGTCTGGTCAAAATATAAACAACAGCTTACATGCATAGTTACCTCGAAATTTAGATTCTGAGAAGTTGGCTTTTAAATTTTCACATTGATTCCAACATGAGCAAAAGGTGGACGGAGCTTAGACAAGCAAATTCAAACTTGCTAAAATAACGATCAAGTTCATAGCGAGTCAAATCATGGCACCTTCAAGACTAACCTACACGACTATCTCGTGGACCCCAAAAAGCAGCTGCCTTATACTTGCTACATTTGATGCTTCCGTAGGAAGGCATTCAATGCAGTATTATCCATTCTGATGGGGGAGGAGCGTGAGAGAAATTACAAACGGTCATTCTAGACATGTCTTTATTAATGAGATATACATAATTCATGAACTTAAATATATCATGGAACAGACACCGGTATTTAAACTTAAGCTTTTCAAGTGAAAGAATCATGCTTTACAGGAAGGTATTTGATGATTATATGTAACTATGGGTTAAATTTTTAGATTACATATTATAGATATACAGTTCATATTAATAAGCACTATAATGTCAGAAAAATAATCTAGAGGATTTAGATATACTGAATGCACTTTAGCACTCCAAAGGCAGTTGTATCAATCATGGTAACCGTATATTATCCTAAATCTATGCAGGCTTTATTGAAAATACATAAACATTGGATTGTCAGGACTCTTTGAAGGAGGTTTAGTCGGATCACAACCAGAGCTGTGGACTCCTAGTTTAGTCACACTCACACCCTATTTGTGCTAGGATTTGAACCAAATATGATCAGTAGCGAGATATACATAGATTCAGGATTTGATCCGATCCAGACTATTTTATCCTGATCACGGCCAAGGTCTGGAAATCATATTGCGCAGTAACTTTGATGTGTTAACATTTTAGCCAAATCATATTTAATTAGTTTTTCAGATACAACGCACGCACGCAAACACACAGACAAACGCCAGAATGCAATACCCCATTTTCCCCTTAGGGCGAGGGCAAAAAATTCATCATGTACAATTAATAACATATATATTTATAATTCATGGAAGGGGAGGGGGGGGGGGCATAATTACATCACTTGGCAGTCATGAGTGCTGGAGTGCACGGTGGACCTAACTCCAATTCTCAATGTGGACTGTCTGTTATCTTCTTATAAACTATCATTACACAATATTATGTTATCTTCTTATAAACTATCATTACACAATATTATGAAGCGCTTTTTCTAATGATAAGTAAACCAGAGAAAAGGGATTTTGACTCTTGATGGATTTGTTTGGTTAGAATGATGTCTATTGTTTATTACACATTTTACAAAATCCACAAATCATTATAAAACCTGTACTATCTCAAATCTTCAGGCTATATATTTACCTGGTTGGCACAATTAAATTAATGGCACTCAATCATATTATTGTAAATGAAATGTTTGATTTCAACATCAAAACTCAGAAGGGATACTTTCACGAAGCTACTCTTTGATTTTACTATTAATTAAAGCTGTTGCATATAACATACAAACATTTCTATGGCGAATATAGTCCTCCTTCCAACAGAATGTCCGTTCACAATGCTCACATTTGTATGAGGACCGTGCACGCTTGTAATGCATAATACAGTGACGCACATACTGACAATTATCTCGATAAACTGCACCACAAACAACACATGAACGAACTTCACGCCGTTTCCTTAGATGTGTGTGAAACAAATGAGACTTGAATACGTTATTATCACGAAATGAATCTGTGCAGAAGAGGCACGAGAATTGCTCTGTGTCTTCAAGTTTTTCTTTCAACAAATCTTTGTAGGTGGAAGTTCTGCCAGTACTAGTACTTGCACCATGGACCCGCAGGTCTAGAGAGCCAGTACCTGAAACAAGAACACCGAACAAAGTCTAAAAATCTACATACTTTTGCTAGATATTAGAGTCAGCCTATATGCAAGCGATGATCTTAGCAGAAAAGCACAGCACAATATTTCCAAAAGATCTACACATTATTTAGATATCTCTACATGCATATTCTTTTATTATATCTAAAGAGACAGACCTGGTATGCGAAGTCTACACAGTATCAACTTCAACAATATAACTTAAGCTAGTACTAAAATGTCAAAGTCCCCAATGGCACATACTTAGATATTATGTATGATACAATTACATACATGAATGATCTATGAAGCTAATTGTCAGTACATTTGGTTCATATTCTTGAGAAATGAAGCAACACATAATTTCTTTAATGATAATTAAGATTCATTTCATTGGTTTGGATATTACATGTACATTGTACCAGTTCATATCATATAAAATGATCTTTCACAGCGATTACTACTAGGGTCGAGGTTCGTTTCACAACCAAAACTGGTTAACGCTTGATACCACAAACTGGTTCACTGCCAGAAATTACTCCTAACAGAAAATAACATTTAAAAGCAGGTGGCTTTACTCGCTAAATGGTAGAAAAACACAAATGGCAAGTTCTGACAACAAATGCTAGAAAATAATATGATCCATAGCCAGCAGCTAGGTTCCATTCAGTCATATCCCTAAATCACACTTAGGACATTCAGAGATTGCGATTCTGTTAGCCCTTTCAACGACTAATCCCTGAACAAGTAAATTCTTTATGATATAAAACTTAAGGTTGAATATTTTGAAATTAATTTGACTAGGCAGCAACAGCTTTTAGTCAAATTAATTTCAAAATATTCAGTTTTCCTGTATGGTTTTCCTAAAATTAGATATGGGAATTCATCGGTTGAAGGGTTAGCTTATGTATGGTTCACAAACCACATGAATCCCATGCAAGCGAATTGAACGATGGTTTGTTATCCCTTGGTTTGCGATTTTCCAAACCAACGAATGTTAGTTACAGCCCTACTTACCAAATGGGTTGTCAAAAGAATCCTAATATGGCTACAATGTACATGCAAAAACTAGTCAAGTTTCATCAGCTCATAATATGAAAATGTACCGGGTAAGACAATAATTATATACATTTATATGCTCTCATCGGTGATTATGATGGTACAAGACCTATGATGGTACAAAACCATTGTTCACTGATAATAAATTAATAATGCATCTACAGGTTGTCATACAGCTGATATTTTAATTGCATTGACTTTTTAGTACATAGCAAAATTATGTGATATAATAAACAGAAATGACACCTCAAAGTTTATGACATCATGGAAAAGCTTGCAGGATTGTCTATAAAAAGTGACATTACTAATACATCCATCAGTTTACTTTCACCCATCAATACAACAATTGGTCAAGAAAATCTAAATATTTGCTTACTTAATGTCCGTTTGCGGCCTACTTTTTGAAAATTTAATGCGAGGATTTTTGGTCGTTATTGAGCGACGCATTCCCGCAGTAAACTTTCAACAATAGTCTTCTCATGGTCTGCAAATGGACATACTTCAAGATCATTTTTGACCGGCTTGACTATTAACCCTTACCGCACTGATGTCAATATTCTATCTTTTACTGTGTCCATATCAAAGAAACTGGTGTACATTTTTCAACAATTTCGCTAGTTGTTGCTGTCTACGACAGCACCATCGGCCACCAAATTTGTTGAAAAATGTACAGCAGTTCATCTTTTAATTTAATTTGAAAATTTAAAATTTTGACACCAGAATGGTAAGGGTTAAGGGATTAATGCATGCGGATATATGTCTATGTATTTGATAGAGCAATAATCACTCGCTCCGAAATTACCATTTTTATTCGAGGAAAGGACGCTATCTTGTATTGGACGCAGGCTAAATTTTGGCCCAAAACATCCCCAAAAATCCCAATATTAAAATTAATCTCTTTTGCAGTTGTTAACCCGTACCACACTGATGTCAGATTTTTAAGTTTTCAAATTAAATTAAAAGATGAACTGTGTACTTTTTTCAACAAATTTGGTAGATGATGATGCTGTCGATGGTGCTGTCAAAGACAGCAACATCGTCCACCAAAATTGTTGAAAAATGTACACCAGATTCTTTGCTATTGGCATGATAAAAGATAAGACTATTGACATCAGAGTGTTAAGGGTTAAAGGGATCTTTGCATTAATTAATTAATTAATTAGTCTCCTTTGTAATTCTCTATTCCCATTTAGTCTATCTGCTTACATCTGATTCTCACACTGGTAAAATGCTTTAACCCTCAAATTTGGTTAGAAAAATTTCAATTTTCTCATAGAAAATGTCTATTCGCAAACCATTAGAACATTTTAGAAAATTTACCAATGAAATGACTGGCTCGGTTATCGACCCACGAGCCAGTCATTCCAGTGGTAAGTTATCTAAAATAGGCCTTTCTTGGTCTGCAAATGGACATTTCTCAAGACCAATGCAGAAGCCGTTTTTGGCTATTATGAGTGTTAAACGGTTAATTCTTTAGATTCAAGTACTAAAAATAACTTAAGTGAGTCTAGAAAACCCAATGTTAATGATTCTAAGACAATTATTTTAACATGTTACAGCCAGCTGAATTGTTTAGTCTATATTTAACAAAAGATCGGTGCGGCTGATGAAGCTCAGGTGAACTGAGTGGAATATGTTACCCAAGTTTAATTAATTAGCTCTGACATGTCCGAATCACTTTAAATCTTTACTGAGCTTTTTAGCCTTTTCGTCCATCGATTAAAACTGTTTCAATGATAATGACAAATGTTCATTTGCATAAAAGAACATACTTGTATGGTTTAAAATTGCCAATAATATGACTTGTTCAGTAACTGAGCCAGACATTCCAGCAAGATTTTTTTTTTAATTTTAATAATCATTTTTTTTTTGGCCTGCTATTGAACTTTTTTTTTTTAATTCGGCATTTTTACCAATACATACATGGTCACCCTTTTAACACACAAGCAAGATGGACAAAACACCTTCTGCATTGGTCTAGAGAAATGTCCATCTGCAGACAAAGATTATTTTTGAAAATTTACCACTTTCAGGACTGGCTCGAAAACTAAGCCAGGAATTCCAGTGATAAATTTTCAAAAATAGTCTTCTCTTGGTCTGGAAATCAATATTTTCTTTGATAAAATCTTAATTTTCTTGAACATATTCGAGGGTTAAAGGGGTAACAACAGTTTATCCATCAATCATATGACATCATAATCAACTATGTGATGTGTAGGATGGAGTCATCATCAATTATGTTACGAATAACATAGCTCAGTTCATCAAGAATGCTTAATTGATGGTGGACTAACCTTGTTGTATGAATTGTATCTTTACAATTTAATAAGCATGCTGTTGAATATTTTGAAACTAATTTTACTCGGCACTGTTGCTACCATAGTAATGTCCTGCCTATCTTTAGCTAAGCTCCACCCACACTTCACCCGTGTTGGAATCAATCGATCCCTGAACTCCCTGACTATCAATTTCCAAAAAACTATACACGTAAGTTGTTGAATATTTTGAAACCCAGTCAAATTAAGTTTTCTGGAAATTGATAGTCAGGAGTAACACGGGCGAAGTATGGGTGGAGATGGGTGGGGCATAGCTAAAATGGGATTCCATCATTGTTGTCAGCTATTTAATTTTCTTTCTATGTTGATAACGACCAGATGACCCGTAGGGTCGGGTCTTATGTTTTACTAATTACATATACCTACCTCCTTGCATTACTATAGCTCTTTCCTTCTCTGAAGGGAAGCGTGGTAGGACAAATTTTTTACAGCCATTGTTTGCTGGGTATTGTGGTTACAGAGTGACTGAAGGCTCCTTCAGGTATCTCCATACTCTCTCTAATGATGAGAACCATAGTAATTCACTTGAATGCTATACGTCAGAATGAGGCAAGAAGAGTGTTAATACGTTGCCCAGCGCCACTGAGCAGGTCATTAAGCACACTGACAATCTCAATGGCTGATAGCTATCACATGACCGCGTTGATAGCAACCAAGACTTCATTTATTTACTGAAATCCAGTCATATAATCCAGCTTGTAGCAGATCCATGAAGAGTCAGATGATACTATGACGACTTGACTCTGAATATCTGACTAAAGCTGAAATTAAAATTATCCTAATTTCACTATCTTATTATATACTGTATATCACAAATTAATAACATAAAATGCTAATTTTTCTGATTAATAGGCATTTTGTTAACAAATAATTGATCTTGTTAAATGCCATAAGCACTGAAATTCAGGAGTTTAATTTCAGGAGACTGGTTCTAATCTGGCTTACAAAAGCTTAGGTATGTGCTGCTGGTCATCTGAGTAACAGATTGAAATAAATAAATAAGAGCAATAAGTAGCCAGTGACCTATAGGCAGATCCATGCCTAGGTGTGCAAACAATTGGTTTTCATGCTCCTGGCAATTACTATTTCTAACCATTTCTAACTCAAGGTCGGTGAAAGGATTAACTGAGGCAAATATGTCTTTTAGACCAGAGCCCGCTTTCACCTGAATGGGGAAGCCATTTGAACTCAGGGTAAAGCGGCCTAAAATCAGGCCTTACCACAGAGATGCCTACAGGTATGACTGCAAACAGTCCCGGTATCAAAAACATATTCTTTTCTTGATAAGGCCTTACCACAGCGATGCCTATGACTGCAAATAGTACCGGTATCAAGAAGGTATAACATTCTTTTCGAAAATCAAGTGCCTTTGCATGATGATGCCTATGACTGCAAACAGTACAGGTATCAAATACTTCTCAATATTACCATTATGATCAACAATTTAAAGCTGAGCACTGGTATCAAGGACCATTATGTGCAAAATGGATGTCAGATAGTTTTATCTTGCATTTAGTATCAGGTTGTGTTTCTTTTGGCAAGCAAATATAAAATGCACTGGTCATTCAGATTCAGATGATTGTTTATCTGTTATATTTGTCAAAGACAAAAAGCAGGGTTGCATTTACACTTATGTCAATTAACCTCTGCCTCGAGCAGTAGAATATCATCATTTCAAAATAGATACAATTGTATTAATTACTTTTCTAATTAGGCCTAATTGTCTACTGTCCGAATTGAGCCATTCTAATGCATATTTCAAGCATATTTCTTAGTGCTTGTTTCAGTAAGATATCAAATATTGTTTGTTGAAAGGAATAATGTATTTTTTCAATGTGTAGTTCTGCCAGATGGCTTACATGTATCATCAGCAGAATATATAGCTTTTATTACTAACACCGGCTATATGCTCATTTAAGATAAATGGAGCATACTGCACATTGATATATTAATGACTGGTTTTGTGATGCACATTCATATGATTTATGTTGTGCCACTATGTATAACAATTAAGACGATGGTTATGCCATTGGATGTTTCATCTATAATATACCAGTTCTCATCCCAACCTATAAGTTGAAACAGTGTGCATGTCAGAAGAGCTGGCATCTAAGTGACAAGAATATTTTTTGCAGTGCTACAAAATTATTACATTTGGAAACATAAAAATATGAAACTTAGGGTGCTGAACGTATAAAGGTAGTGTTTACTGACCTACTGACCTCGCACAGAAAAAGAATACACATTCTATAGGGGATAGATGGAGAATAAAGGCGAAGCAGCAGCATATTAATGTACTGGGAATTAAAGCTCGATTGTTGCGCTTAGAGTCTTTAGTGTTGTCCGTGCTACGTTTGTGCTCTGAATATATATTTCTATAGTAGCGACATTAACTACATCTGTGTTAATCCCTTCCCTCACTATGTTGTAATGGACCAGCCAGAGAATGAAATTTATGAATTACAGTTGCTCATTCAACTGGTCAGATGAATTGTATAGCAAATAACAAAATCCAGAGTATTTGATGATGAGTGCAAATTGAATATCAAGGAGTTTTATGTGTACCTTTCTAGTAGCTTTACAATGAAGTTTTGTGATTTGTTCGCTTCTAGGATTAATTTCCAGATTAAGCCACATGTTTCTTGAATACATGTACCTCAGGAGCTTATAATATTGATGCTTTTTATATTAGATTGGTTTGAAGTTAACCCATAGTCGTTTACACTTTTTTGCCTCTACTGAGAGTTAATCTACAAGAGTAAAATTGGATCAAGCAGCATAAACAGTAACATAGCATCAAAATACCTAAAACAGATTTTGCTATTTAATAAGATGTTGTTTTTGAATTGGCAATCTTGGGGCATTCACACATAAGGACAGTGTGCATCTACTAAGCAAAATATTGTTAGTTAATAGCCTCTTATACAAGAGAGCTTCGGATGATAAAGATCTTGCTGGCTAGACAATTTTGGTTATTAATTCATGGAGCGAATCAATTAAGAAATAATGCTTACTATGTGGATTCAGTTTTGAAATCTTTTGGGTTATTGATATTTTTACCAATGTCCTAATCAGTATTGCATTTTCTGGGTTTAAATTGGCTTCACCAAACCATTTATGAGTCATCAATTAAGGATACGATTTTTAAAATGGATCATTGTTCAAATATCAACTAAGGCCAGATAGAATTATATTTGGCATTTCAGTAAAGTTTTGAGTAATATGCTTGATATTTTTATACAGCAATCTCTTGAGGAATCAATTTAGGAACTTGAAGCAATCATTATTAGAACACAACTATTTTGCTTGCACATAAATCAATTTCGCCCAGGTGTATAATTTTCAATGCATTGCCATCATATTTAGAGAGAATTAAGAATCTAAGAAAGATAACACAAAATTATTCATGAAGACGATAAGGCAGTATGTAGACACACTATAAATCGAAGGCTGAAAATAACTAGGATACTGGCATGGATTGATATAAATATCTATAGACAATACAATAGACAGAAATGGCAGTAGACGATTTTTGCTGTCCATTCACATGCTTTGAAAATTCCATAACTTAAATCTGTACAACAGGTTGATAATGAGTGTTTAAAAGTTTTATAACAAACTACTGAATATATTAGAAAGATGTCAGTGTTGAGAAGGATGATTATCAAATCTGTCAATTGTTCAGTTCATATGTTATCATAATTGTTAACAGTTCATTACGTGGAATTTATAGTATTGAGTGCACCCACAGCTTTGAAGTCTCGTGGAACTCCGGCTGACTGCGTGGTGATTGGCTAGAACTTATTAGTTAAACGAGAACTTACCTGAAAGTGGAAGTTAGATGTTTGACTGTAATTCTAGCCAATCACCACTGGAAGCCAGTTACATGCACACCTCTAGAAAAGAGGTCATAGCTTGAGGTTTCATTTGGGAACTTTTCTTGTCCCACCCTAATTTGGGATTACTGTGCTGTGCACTCAATTTATCTTTCAAGACTGATCTCAGCAAGTCATGACACGTCTCTCGTGTAACTCTGGCTTCCAGTGGTGACTGGCTAGAATTACAGTCAAACATCTAAATTCCACTTTCAGGTAAGTTCTCGTTTAACTAATAAATTATGAGCAAAAATATTTTCTTTCAGAAATACCCAAATATGTTCAATTCTGACATATCTGGGCATAACATATAGATACAATGAATATCTTTCTTGAATACGTCTATTCTAACAAGATATAACCATTTAAATGAAGCCTCAAGCGTAAATATTAAGAGCCCTAACAGGACACCAGACAGTCATCTGGCGATAAGAAAGTTTATGAATTATAATGGGTTTAACCAAGAATTTAACTGAGTTTTGGACAGAAATTCTGCCCTCAGATAGAGAATAATGCTATTAGCCGTAATTTGAAATCTATCCCATTCAGCAGATAAGGCATGAATTTCCGAGCGTCGGCTAGCTGATGCTATTGCTAATAAAGACTGCTTTGAGAGTGAGATGTTTTAAACAAACGGAACCTAAGGGTTCAAAATGTTTCGCAGCAAGAACCTGCAGTACAAGAGAAAGGTTCTTAGAAGGGGTTTCTTAAAGGGAAGACGAGAATTTCCCCTACCTTTAATGAGATCATGAAAATGTTTTTGCACTTGGACTGAAGGGTCAATAAGGCATTTGACGAGAGTTCAGACCAAACCGATAGGATCTGACAGTATTAACTGAGAGCTTCTGATCAAAAAGGAAAACCAGAAAATCTGTGACCTGAATCACAGAGGCCTCAGAGGGTAGGATAGAATGGTCTGCACACCATTTCTTAAAAAACTCAAATCAAGCCTTAAAATGTTCCAAGTGGAGGCTCTGAGAGATTTTCAAAAGTTCTTGAGATCCGACTGAAAGATTGATGAAGGGGGGGGGGGGGGGGGGGGGGGGGGGGGGGAGGGAGGGGGTAACTCGACAGCTTCCAGACTGTCAGGCGAAAGATTTTTGGGTTCTGATAGAGAATCCTGCCTCTGTTCTGGGACGAGATTGTCGGAAACGGGTAATAGCAGAGGGAGATCTACAAGAAGGCCCAGGAGATCCGGAAACCAAGACTTTGTCGGCCAAAACGGAGCTATTAACAGGATCACACAAAGATGTTGCCGGATCTTTCTTAGGGCCCGAGGAATACGAATCGTTGGGGAAAAGGCATACGCGAACATGTTGTCCCAAGATTGGGTTAGAAGGGCGACTCATAGGACCATCTATTCCGGAAAGGGGAGATATGAAGATGGATATCTTTCGGTTCTTGAGAGTAGTCAAAAGATCTATGTGGGGACGACCGAACTGAAGAAAAATTTACTTGACTACAGCCTTTTTCAATTCCTATTCCGTTTCTGGGATCCCGGCAGGACAAGATAATTGGTCGGCCAGAAAATTTATCTTGCCTGGGACGTGGGCTGCACGGAGAGAAATGTTGCGGGCTCTGCACCAGTGAAGTATTATCAAGGACTCTTGTCAGAGAGACCGACCTGATCCCTGCCGGATGATTGATGAAGTAGACTACTGTGAAATTGTCCGAGCGGATAAGAATTGATAAACCGTGTATCATGGGATCCCAAAGGACTAGGGCATGGAAAAACAGTCCACAACTCAAAAGGTTGACGTGGCAAGAGGCTTCCAGAGGGGACCAAGTGCCTGAAATCTTCCTAGAACCCCAGATTGATCCCCAATCCTTCCAGCGATGCGTCCGAGACGATGCTTTGATAACAACGTAATCAGAATTTGACAGTAAACCAAGAATGGTTGAAGTAAAAAGCCTGACGCTTGGAATCGGTTGTGAATCCAGAAGTCTGAATGGTCTGAAGCTGATTTTTGAGCCCCTTTTATACCCTCCTGGGTTTAGCCTGGGGATTAACTTTGATTGTGGCCAAATATGGGCATGTGGGATGGGGACTGCCAGTTGTGGTTTTTTACCGGTTATGTTGGTTTTTATCGGTTTGGTAAGAAGATGGCTTGAGGAGATGGAATGTGTCAGTGATGAGTGTGTAAACAAATAACCTGAGGAAAGGGGAATGAATTGGACCACCTAGTAGCAGAGATTGGATGTCTTTCCAAAACTGATACTCATAACATGGAATTTAATGCGGAAACAAGGAACTAGCGGGTCCAGATAATAGATCCCAAGGGACATGAGGAAAAGCTGAAACGCCTTCTCCTGAAATAGGCCCAAGAAAACACCTTTTCCACCAACGCCATCAGGGCTATATATGAAGACCTGGCTGAAATGAACTGGCCCACACTGAAAACACTGGATAGTAGATATAACGGCCTTAACAATGGAAAGAGAAGTACATGGATCTGCTGAATCCGAGCACGGCTTGACCGGCTTAGGAACAGGCGATGAACGAGGAGAAAACCCCGAGTCTTAGTACTTTTGTTCTTTCCAGTTTTTTGTGGTACTTCTGAAACAAAGACTGTCAGTAAGTGGTAATTTATTTTTTGATTTAGCAAATAGATGCTTCCTGGGAGCAGCAAACTCCAATGTTTCACATTCAACAACGTTAAGTGATGAAACATTGGGGTCTGATGGATCCAAGATTATCTTGTTAATTCTGCTATCAATAAAGGAGTCAATCTTATGGACTTGCTTCCGAAGACACTCCATGGACTGTATGATTCGCTCCAGAATGGCTGAATCAGATGTGGCCTTGGGTTTGGCATTTATCTTAGTCAGCTACCTTGAAGGAGAAGGATTCCCAGAAACAGGAAAATTAGAAAGAGCCGGCGAAAGAGATTTGAAAAAGGTCAGTCTAACGTCTTGGGACCCTGACTCGCATATCAAGCAAGAAGATTCATAGGTATATGATGTACACTTCAAACACACATGACCAGCGTGTTCAGATTTTATGAAACATTGGCAACTGCCTATCTTTGACCTTCTTGTCTTTTTTTGGTGATTTTTTCAAATCTGAATCGTAAATAAACAGAGACTGATAGAGCAAAAGCTCCAATGTGTGACTCAAGAATGGGCAACACTAACCTCAAATAATAATAATAATAACAAGGGGCCCAATGGGCCTGTATCGCTCACCTGGCAGCAACAACTTTCAATCAAATACATTTCAAAATATTTTTAAGAGCATAGATGTCAGAGCACATAATACATAATATTTCGGCAGTATTGGAAAGGTTAATCCGTTAATTGGAATTTAATATCTAGTTTGGCAATAAAATCTGACATGGTGATAAATCAATGGACAGTGGGAACAAACCTGTATTTGCCCTATGAAAGTGAGACTGCAAATATTTAAGGAGTGATAACTCTGGCATTTGACATTCTATCAGTTTCATTTTCACAACACAGATATTAGATGCCGACATTAACATTGTGACCAAGTTTGGTGTCAATCCATTAAGAAATAACATAATGACAGACAGATGGATGGACAGACATACAGAAGGCGGACAGGGGTTATTGCTATACGGCAGCTGACTGACAAGTTAGTGGAGTTAAGAAAACCAATTTCGGCTTCAAAATCCATCAAATAAAAAAATTGACTATGGCAGCCAAACACGCTAAAATTTGATTGGTCCACAGCGAACTTCCCATGAACAAACTTTAATGGCCATTATTAGTCCATAATCATATCCCCAAAATTTCAGCCCGATCCATTCAGCGGTTCTGCAGAACAAGTTGTTTTCCCCAAAACTTTGGCCAATCAAGTTCCTTCGAACAAACTTGGTTCAGCTCTTGCCCTATATGATATTTCGTGAGTTTTGAATCGATCCACTAAGCGGGTTCAGAGAAGATTTTTAAAGCCATTTCCTAAAATCGACCAAAATCCAAGACGGCCAATTTTGGCCGATCGACTTTGTTTGAACAAACTTGGATCCCTATGCCCTAAGGATACTTCCTGCTAAATATAATTGAAATCGGCTCAGTGGTTCTTGAGAAGTCGTTTAAATAAAAGTTGACGGCCGGATGCCGGACGGTCGCCATGGCATAAGCTCACTTGGCCATTCTGGCCAGGTGAGCTAATAATAATAATAGAGACCCTACCGATCTCTGATAAATCGGTGATTTATATTATTCTTTTGAGAGAGTCTGTTGATGTGAGATAATGCAGGTCATGTTCAAACACAGCAAACATGACAATTCGGAAGCTTATACATGCTACTGATAATAATGAAGGAGCAAAATGGACAAATTATAGTCCATAAGACACTCTGGCCGCAAGCACCAAAACTGGTAACGCGCCAACCACGAAATTACAAATGATCATTCAAATCATAACTAAGCTACTAGAACCGACAAACCACTTATCTTTGATGATTTCCTATGTTTGTCCGACATCCTTGATGAAATCCAGTAACTCTTTACTTGACCACAGCAAAACGCAAAAGTTGAAACAACTTAAGGCTTTGAAAATTTTGTATTCACCTTCCACGTCAGAAGTAGGAAAATGAATGAGGTCTTGGTCGCTATCAACAAGGTCATGTGATAGATATCAGCCAATGAGGTTGTCATTTTGATTAATGACCTGCTCAGTGTCGCTGGGTATTGGATTAACCCGCTTCTTGCCTCATTCTGAGATATAGCATTCAAGCGAATTACTATGGATCTCATCATTAGAGAGAGTATGGAGATACCTGAAGGAGCCTTCAGTTACTCTGTAACGACAATACCCAGCAAACAATGGCTGTAAAAAATTCACCCTACTACGCTTCCCTTCAGAGAAGGAAAGAGCAATAGTCATGCAAGGAGGTAGGTTGTAATGTAGTAACAACTGATGTTCATTCTGAGCATGATGTTATTGAAATCTGATGCTCCCGATCTAAACTCTCAGTCACAAATAAGTTCCACTAGTTAGAATGTTTACAGGGCCTGATCAAGGGTTTTAGTTTGGGCATCCTTAGCTGTGTAGATGGCGCAAAAGTGGAGCCTCGGAAGTGATATTTCACACAAATTTGTGGAAAAAATGTATCAGAAAAATGAGAGAATACCATACAGTTCTTTTTTATTTGCTAGGAGCTTTTTATTCCGTTTTTCTTGTCTGGATCCGGGCCTTTTTATTAAATTGTAAATTCATCAAAGGCTTACACTAGTGACAGTTCAATAGACCTTTCAACTTTATCAACCCATCCTATGACGTCATAATCAACTGCGCGACGTGTAGAATGACATCATAATGACTGACGTCGTTAAGTATGTCACGAACACATATTTGAAGACGGACTATGCGTTGAGTACGAATTGTAAGTCTACTATTTAATAAATATTCTATTGAATAATTTGAAACTAATATGCCTGGGTGCTGTTGCTGCCCATAACAAGTCAAATTAGTTACAAAATATTCAACAGCTTACCTATATAGTTTTCTGGAAATTGATAGAGCATCCGGGGATCGATCAATCCCAACAAGGTGAAGTGTGGGTGAAGCTTAGAGATGGGCGGGGAATGGCTAAAACTGGAAAGGTTCATTGTCATGCATCCGAAACTATAGATTATTATGACTGTGATGTCAGACAACTTGTGACTTAATTGCTTGGCAACAGATACTTGAGTGACAACAGATCAGTCTTCTATCGGTATTCACTCCTCAATTTTTTATCAACAGATTGGCATGCCATTGTGATTAGATTTTACCAGTCCTTGGCAACATATGAAACAAGAATTCCTGATAATTCCCACCCAAAGCAAACCCCAACCTCCTAACTTTTCAATTAGCAATTGGATGATGGCCAAAAAGCATAATGGAGGAATCCAGTTTTAGCAATGCCACGTCCATTTCTAGCTAAGCTCCACCCACACTTCGCCTGTGTTGAGATCTATCAATCGCTGAACTTACCGACTATCAATTTCCATTGAGCTAAGCTGTTGACTATTTTACAATTATGGCAGCAACACATCCAGTCAAAACAGTTTCAAAATATTCAACAGACTGTTTATTGAATAGTAAAGACATACAATTCATACAACAATGTCCATCATCAATTAAGCGTTCATGATGAACTTATGTAGCTACGTCTGTATGTCCCTCATGTCATTTAGAAAAACGCCATCCTACATGTACATCATGATTGATGGATAAACAGGAATCCTCCATTGTAGCACCACAACATTGACCGTTGAATCCATATTAAAAAGTGCTCTTCAACATTATCATCAAGGTCAACTGTTAGTGTATTACACAAACTAGTATGTCCACTTGTACGCGGCTTCACCATTATATGGTCATACAGTCAGACATTTGATCAGAATTCAGTTTTTGGTCCTCTAATCAGAATTCAGCTTACATCGCTTGATAGGATAGACTTCATTTACGATCCACGATGACAGAGACACACATTCAAAATTATTGTACTGCTTTAGGCAGCAACGGTTTCAAGGCAAAGCCATTCAACGCAAAATACTTTAAAAATTTTCATACAAGTATGTCTTGGTATTGCATGAAGTTAATGTAATTGATATGTACATGCAGAGTTACGTATCTGATTTATTTCCGATCAAACAACCCGCTCATGAGTCAGGAATAATTATTTCATGGTCTGTGCAAGAATTTGACCGATTCATTTAATTTTGAAAATTAGATGTTCTGCGAAGCAATCTCCTGCAGCCCTAGTGATAAATAAAGAGTCAGTGCTAGATTCAGACACACTAAAAAAACACCATTTTCAAGTATTTGTTAATGCCTTACTGACACTTCAAGTATGTTATGTTTCAAGGCAAATTTCAAATTCAAGCACTGTCAAAAACTAACACTAAAGTTTTTGTACTTTTCAAATGTGCGAACCCTGATTATTAAGTTTCGTAAACTTCGCAGTCATCGGCTGAAATCCTAGGATAAGTCACATGAGTGTGAGTGTACTAAGCTTAACTATTAACAGGAAACCAAACTTCTGTACTTATCTCATCATGACATTGACTCCAACTGATAAATTTATTTAATCCTAATTTGGGCCATGTGTGCTTAAATCAGTATGGGCTCATCGGGCTACCATAGGCTACAACCAGAAGGCTGCAGGTTGTTAATGGTAATGATCCCTCCTTTGAAAATAGAAACCTGGACAGTTCCTGACATCAGAAAGAATTATGAGCGTGCACGTCCGTGTGAGACGGTGGGGAGAGGAGAGCGAAAGAGACAGAGCGTGAGAGATCTGGTGTTCTTGATGGAGAACTTTACAGCACTCCTGGATGGACATTGCTTACTCTAGCCAGTAGGATCTAGCAGGTCTAAAGTGGGGTCCAGTATCCCACTATCCTACTATATGCTAGTAAAACGTGGATAGCCAGTCACTAGTGATTGATACCTGCCAGCGTCAGGTATCAATCACCAGTGACTGTGGCTATCCACGTTTACTAGCTTAAATCAAACCCAGCCACTATATGGTTGGAACCAACAAAGAGAAAAACCCCACCTGGAGGGGATCCTCCACAGATATAACTTCACTCTGAAACATTTCTAATCTGTGAAACTAATTCTCTTTCCAAAGCAGCATACCACAGAAACAGACCCGTATTTCTGTAGTAGTAAACTACTACTACACGTCTAAGAATGAGAATAATTACAGTTAGTAACATTCCCAATATAGGGAGAATGTAGACAGGCTCAGCAATGTCATGCATGGACTGGCCACCCGGATTGACAATCAAATGGATATCATTTCCCATCAATCCACCTATGAGGAGATCACTCGACAGAACACTATTCACAATGAAGACAACTTCCAAACAGGAAGACATGTTCACCCATTTTGCCAAGCAGTTCTTTCACATATTATGGGAAAGACTAAACCTCGCTTTGGAGGAAGGAATCCTCAACCCAACCATTGGATCATCTCGACACAAACAAACACCTCAGGTTTACAGGGTGACCCGATCCCATAGTCAACAATTAAATCAACTCATCTGTGTCATGGAACATGTTTCATTATGCACTATACAGGTCAAAATGCGTACACTCGTAAACCTCCAATCGGGAGAAAAACAAAGCATAGTGGATCCATCAAACTCCACATTATGGAACCTCTCGGCCCAACCTTATTAGATGAGGGCACACATATTCCCCTCTACCCACGTTTTAATTGCTCCTACTATATATGACATACATATTAGTGATTGTCTGCTTCACAAAAACTTTAGTAACCTTAGCAGTTAGTCAAAACTGTATGCAGACAAGTGATTGCAGCTAGTACAAGTTATACATAAACAAATTTAAATGTCACAAAATGTTTCATTAAACCGACCATTATTACTCAGTATTTCCGTTAGAAAATTTTACGATAATTTTCATTTTGCTTGCTTTAATCTTTTCTAATGAGACAGGAAACAAGTTTTTGGAAATCTGACTGATTTTTAAAACAGATTGACCTGCAAAATGGCAAATGGTTATCATTTTGTAACACTGATTTCTATTTTTGCGATGAGATGGGAAAGCTTTGCAAGTCACCTTTAATGGTCAAGCCAGCCAAAAACGGCCTCTGCAGTAGTTGATATTGACGAATATCCATTGACGAATATCCATTTATAGGATAAGAAGTTTTGTAAAAATTACCACTGAAATGACTGGCTCGATAACCAAGCTAGCCATTCCAAGGATTAATTAAGTCTTTTCTTGGCCTGCAAATGAACATTCAGTTAACCAAATTTCAATTTTCTTGACCAATATTGACCATTAAAGGGTAACTTACTAGACTTCCACTTAGCCAAACATTCTGAGATTTCCGCAAGTTTTCTACATTCGAAAATCCTCAATAAATATCCAAGACCATGTTACTAAGTAACTATTAATACTACGTGTACCCAGTGACAGTAATCTAGTAATTCCAGTTAACCCTGTGACCCTTTATCCCTCATATCAGCCAAAAACGGCTTCTGTAGTGGTCTTGAGAAATGTCCATTTGCAGACCAAGAGATTATTTTTGAAAATTTACAACTGGAATGAGTGGCTCGATAACTGAGCCAGTCATTCCAGTTGTAAATTTTCAAAAATATTCTTCTCTTGGTCTGCAAATTGACATTTGAACATATTCAAGGCGTAAAGGGTTAATGGTTAAAAATTGGTTTAAAAAATTTAAATAGTTACTCACAGGATGTCTATTTGCAGACTTAGAAGACTATTTTTGAAAATTTATCACTGGTAAATTTTCAAAAAATAGTCTTCTCTTGGTCGGCCTACGGACATTTCTCAAGACCACTGTATTGGCCAGTTTGATCATTAAAGGGTTACGATCATTAAAGGGTTACCCTGCTGAAATCCTAGAATCTCATTGTCAAACCATCGATACAGGTAAGCGGTAAATACGTAATTTGACTGGAAGCTGTTACTGCAACAGTTTCCAGACAAATATTACAAGATACGAAAGGGAACATTTCTGTAATTTACCACTGAAATGACTTCCTCGAATACATACCCAATATTTCCAGTAGTGAATTTTCAAATCAGTTTTTGGTCTGCAAATTGACATTTTCTTTGAAGAAAATTGGAAATTTCTTGAACAAATTTGAGTTTCAAGGGGTTAACGCATCCTGGATCAGTAACGATAATTATGGGGACACAGGGCCATTTCATTTGTATTGGCCAAAGGATTAATTAGTGATGGTGGTCATGGTGATAAATTAACAAAAATACCATTAGATGAATTGAAACATTATTTAATCACAAGATTACTACCTGTACATGTACACAAATGTGTGTCATTAATCAAAGAATAATACAATTTTATTTTGACTTACTACATTTTGCCATCAATATTATAGATTTATATAGTAGATTATTAATTTCTATAACAAGTACATGTATATTTCTTACAAGTTTCTAAAGTAGACTTTCAACTATTTAGATATTAGTTTCAATAATAAACAATGCATAATAGATCCAATTGATCAGGTTATATTTTTTATTAATTTATCCGTGTAACGTAGAGATATTAATAGAAAGAAATAACTAAACATTTCATACATTTCCAAACGAAAGACCTGAACTTGTAGTGTATACCATTCAAGAATGCAATAAACAGAACATGTAACAATCATCTGTGTACATGCACAATGTATGGGTCGTGCTAGGCTTGCGCGATTACCTGATTTAATTGAAAATCACGATTATCCTTTAAATTGTGAAATTATATTATTAATAAGAGCTCCGCAAACGGCGCATAATACCCTGCCATGATGACAAACCAATGAATGAGAGCTATCAGAAAATATTTATTTCTTCCTCAGACCCATCAGACCAGTCATCCGTATGAAGTGTCAAAGTGATTCGTTAAACGGTTAAGGATGTATCTTACGGAACCCAATTTTCAAGATGGCTGCCATTTACTGGCGGCCATATTGGATTTTGGATTATCATAAATTTTGATAAGTTTCTTCACCAGACATATTCCGACGACCCTAGGAAGTGACCCGATAAAAGTTATCGGAGATATCATCTAGAAACCAACTTTGAAGATGGCAGCCCATGGCTGGCGGCCATCTTGAAGTTCAGATCATCGTCAATTTCGATACGTTTTTTCTCCAGACCTAGTTCAACCACCCTATGAAGTTTCAAAGCGATCCGATAAACGGGAACAGAGTTATCATCTGTAAACCAATTTTCAAGTTGGTGGCTGGTGGCCAGTTTGAATTTCAGATAATTGTCAATTTCGATAGGTTTCTTCTTCACATCAAGTCCAACCACCCTATGAAGTTTCAAAGCGATCCGATAAACGGTAACAGAGTTATCATCTGGAAACCAATTTTCAAGATGGCCACTGGTGGCTGGCGGCCATCTTGGGAGTTCGTCTCATTGTCAATCTCGATAAGTGTCTTCCCCAGAGGTAGTCGAACCACCCTATGAAGTTTCACAGCGATCCGATAAACGATAACGGAGTTATCATCTGCAAACCAATTTTCAAGATGGCCACCGGTGGCATACGGCCATCTTGGATTTCGGATCAGTGTTGATTTCGATACGTTTCTTTCTCAGACCTAGTCCACCCACTCTATGAAGTTTCAAAGCGATCCGATAAACGGTAACAGAGTTATTATTCGGAAACCAATTTTCAAGATGGCCATCAGCGGTTGGTGGCCATCTTGTATTTCAGATCATCGTCAATTTCGAATAGGTTTCTTCCCAAGACCTAATCCAACCACCCTATGAAAATTCAATAGGATCTGACAAACGGTAATGGAGTTATCATCCCGACACCACTTCGCCATTACAAAATACCCATCCAAATTTTTTGGCGGCGTATAAAGATTAAATAATCGTGCATAATTTCTACTGCATAACATAAATTTCAGAAACTAATTTTTAATTACTCTTTAATACAATTTTGGTCACAAAATCAACATTTTGCTCAGCAAATATGTCCATTTGCAGGCCATGGTCTATTTTTGAAAATGTATCACTGGAATTACTGGCTCGAGCATCGAACTACATGTAGGTATTCCAGTGATACATTAAAAAAAGTGTTCTCTTGGCATGCAAATGAAAATTTCTATTCACCACTGTAGCTTTCGTCATTGTTATGCCTTTGTTGTTGTCTGAGTAATTTGTTTCCAGGCTGTCATGTAGGTGAATAGATAATCGAGGGTACCCAGGGTACATGTACATATATGGCTGATGTGCTAGAATATCAGTCTGTGTGCATGCATATTTCTTAATGCGTATCTAAAATCCTAATGTTAAATGCAAGTTGATTGTGAAATTATTTTTTTCCTTCAAACTGTCATGTAATATTTTGGTACTACTTTATCACATTGCTGGTCAAGTTGGCAAAAACTGCCTTTGCTGGCCAAGAAATATCTTTCCAATTTCACCATTAGAATGAGTGACCTGATAACAGAGCAACTCATTCATTAGGTAAATTTTCTAAAATAGTCTGCTTGACCAGCAAACAGATATTTGCTAAGCAGAATTGAACATTTTGACAAATCCGGCCCATCAAAGTGTTAGTAACACCAGGCAATCACAAGAAAATCATTCATTACCAGGAAACAGAGATTGGGGATATTGTATAAATTTCAATTCATACAGGCAATATTTTGAATAATTTCACTAAGTAAGATTTTGTTACATCAAGTCACTGTAGTTGTTTTCAAAACACAGATTCTTAACATAAGAAGAAAATGTGATATTGAGTTTGAGATGTATATTTTCAAAGTTAATCTGATTTGAAGTTGTAAAAAGCATTGGTAACACCCTCCGGTCAAACTATTTAAAAGATATTTCAACAATATATATTATACATATAGCAAACAATGTGTCATATTTGGTTTGCGGTGTTGAAGGTGTGAAAGATAGTCACAGTAACACAACATTAAAATCATATTGATATTACTTCAATTTACCAATTTATCATTAATATACATGTAGCCGTACAAATTAGAATGAAATAAAATTGAAATTTCATCCATCAGATTGAGTACTAACTGTCAATCATAACATTAATATATTATTATTTAATATTTCAGACAAAGGTTTAATCGGATATTGGACATCTTCACTGGTGTAACAGCATTATGTTGCTAACAACATTAGCATATGTTGTTCCTGTGTTTACAAGGTATCAGGAAAAGGTATTAAGCAGCTTGCTTTTTGCTTTGAATATAACCCTTTAGCTCTCGAATTTGTTCAAGAAAATTTCAATTCTTTCATAGAAAATGTTTATTTGAAAGTCTATTTTTGAAAATTTACCACTGAACTGTCTGTCTCGGCTAACGACCCAGTTATTCAAGTGGTAAATTTTCAAAAATAGTCTTCTCTTGGTCTGCAAATGGACATATCTCTAGACCACTGCAGAAGCCGCTTTTGGATATGAGTGGTAAAGGGCTAAAGGACAATCAAATAATAGATTATGAATATATTAACTAAAGCACAGCGAATTAATTTTGTTTAAATGTTTAATACAGGTTTTAACATATTTTTTAAATTAAGTCCGACATCTAATTATTGCCATGCCTCGATACAAAGGAAAGATACTGAATATTTTAAAATTAATTATGCCCGCGCATCCCTATAACTAAGCTCCACCCATACTTCGCCCGAATTCCTTATCAATTTCCAGAAAACTATACAGGTAAGCTGTTGGATCTTTTGAAACTAAGCTGACTGGTTTGCTGTTGTTGCCCATGGCAGCAACAGCGCCCTACCAATTCACTTTCAAAATATTCAACAGCATGTTTATTAAATAGTAAAGACATACAATTCGCACAACAACACTTAGTCCATCATCAATTATGCATTTGTGACAAACTTATCTCTGGCATTCATAGCGTAGTTGATTATGACATCATCCTACGCGTCAGATAGTTCATGGCGACGTCATATGATTGATGAATAAATTGGAAAAGTCCATTATTCTCAATGTATTCAATACATTTCTTAATTACTTAATGGTCAGGTCGGCCATAACTGGACTTTGTAGTGGTCTTGAGCCAAAGGAATGTCCATTGGCAGGCCAAGATATTATTTTCTTACTATTGGAATGGCTGGTTTGATAATCAGGCCTGTCATTTTAGTGGTCAATTTCCAATAAGTCTTCTCTTGGCCTGCAAATGGACATTCACTAAGCAGAAATTGCAGATGTTGACTTTTAAAAGTGCTAATTTAATCAAATACATTGTCAAGTGCTGTGGCTAATATCATAGTCGGATATATTCCAAGCTTTACACCAATGGTCCTATCTTCGAGAAGAAAAAAATGGTTTTGACATGGCAAATTTAAAGATAAAATCCGTGCTGAAAGGAATTTGACACTAACTGCTGCCTAACTAATAGAAGCGTATTTTTTAAACTCTACGTAAGATGATATGGCAATTCTGCCAAATTCCTAGAAACAACTCATACATTAGCAAGTTCATAAAATATTATTTGTGACATTAACCAAAATATAATCATTATCACTTACATAAATCATTACAGTTCATGAAATATCTTTAGTTCTGTACAGTCAACTATACACATATAGCCATGTATGATGTCTGTACACATACATGTAGTCCTGCCCTTTGCTATATTAACACAGTCAGAGCTTTAGATTACCCTCTGCTCATTACCATAAAGGTCATACACAAGTCAGATGTGCCTAGGTTAATCGGTTGACTCTTAGAAACCAAAAATTGCATACTGCTTATGATGTAGGGAACGGTATGTTAACTTTTTTGAAACAGCATGTAATTTGACTGGGCACTATTGCTGCCTACAGTCAAATTAGTTTCAATATTGTCAACAGCTTTCCTGTAATTGAGACACCAACATTTTAAGGGCTAAATGCACATAAATGTGTATCGCCCAAAGGCATGTGATCATAAAAATGGCGAAAATTTATTTCTCTCTGTCTTAAATAGAAATCATATACAATTATTATAAGAATTCCGCAGAATTAAATGTCTTGCCGGTCTCCTGTTTGTCACAGATGCCGTGACTTTTTACCTCAACGTCATCATGCTGCTTCCTAGCATTATTGGTAACCATATATTCAAGCTTAGTTCAAACAGCATTAACCCGTCTTGAAATATAAATGTAAATGATTTGCTAATCGGACAAACATACCGTTGAAAGAGCGAAGGTCAAATAACAATGTCAGAATGGCATTGACCTTTAACCTAATGACCTCACTATTATCATGCTGCCTCGTTATTGTCTATGAAATCATGTCCAAGTAAGTTTGCTTCCTGTAGGATTAAGTAACCCTAAAATATAAGCAAACAAAAACTTAACATTGGAAATAGACATGACAGGCGGTCAAATGTCAAGGTTACAATGACCATGAGCTTTGACCTATTGATATCACTATCTTCCTTATGTTATAGGGAAACATGTGTTCAAGATTAGTTCTGGTAATACTAAGTAATCCTGAAATACAAACGCAAATGATTTGCTGAACGAACAAATTTAATGTTAAAAGAGTAGAGGTCAAATAGCAGTCAGAGTGACATGGACCTTTGACCTGATCGCTATCCTGCATTCTTTTGGCAAAAGCAACCATGTACCCAATTTCTGTTCCATTAGGGTTAACCAATCCCAAACCTGGCCCGGACTAAACACTCAGTGACAAAACAATGTTCAAGCCATACATGTACATACATAGAATCAAAGCTATCAGAAGATAGCAAATGGCTAACCTGTAATATAAATTACAAACAAACGGATAAACGGAGTGTCTCATTTTGAAATGAGAATCTACTTGTCGAATCAAAATATCCATGGTACAAGCTAACAGGCAAGCATGGCTTCGAAGAATAGCTTTAAGACTGAATCATGAAGCCCGAGTGCCTGGTAATACTTGCAGTACAATGACTACTGGCACACCAAGTCCGACCAAAAGGCTAAGCAGCACATAGTGCAAATCAAAACATTTTTAATTGGACACGCCTTTTGCTGATTAAATGGACCTTTCCATTTTTAGCTATGCCCCGCCCATCTCTAGCTAAGCCGCACCCACACCTCGCACGTGTTGGGATCAATCGATCTCTGAACTCACTGACTATCAATTTCCAGAAAACTATACAGGTAAGCCATTGAATATTTTGGACCTCGTCCAGTCAAATTAGTTCCAAAATATCTATCAGCATCTTTATTAAATAGTAGACATACAATTCGTACAAGTCAGACTATTAAGAGTTAAAGACGGGCCGGGCCCTATAGAATCATTTATGACGTAATGATTGACGTCGCTTAGCTGATTATGACATCATATAACATCAGATTAATAGATGGATACTTTGCAAATGGTGAATTGTCATTTGGAAATCTTAACCACAGCATAATAAGTAGAACCTGGATGCAAATCAGACCTAAAATTATTCTAGTTCAAACCCAGTAAAATGTCTAAATTTTCAAAATCTTATTTCTTTTTCATGCTGGCAGCCTAAATGAAATCATCGCATAGAATGAATCGGTGAAATTTTAATCAAATCAGATAAACCCTTGATCACTAAATTGTCATTTAAACAAAAATGAATACGGATGCAAATGCTAAAATAATAAGCTCAAATGTGGTAAAAGAACAGACAAATTTGGAAAATTAATTTCATTTTGATGCAAATTAGTTCTAATCATCGTGTAGACCAAATCTGTAGTTTTATTCAAATCGGATAACCCCTTGTTGATGAAAATGTTGTTTGAAAAAACCTTAACTGCAGCAAAATCCTTAATCTGAAGGCATAAAACTATCTAACTTTAAAAGCAGAAAATGAATGTAAATTTTTTTTCTTTTTGATACACAACGCGAGTCCTAATGGTCAAGACAACCAATTTTCAGAAATCCTGTTGCATGACTGATTCAGATTATCATAATTCTCTCTACTGTATTATTAGTACGTTTTAGGAAATCCTGCAAAATTTTAGCTCGCAAATCTCAATATTTTTGGAGATATGGACGCTAGAACAGCAAGGGGGTCAACCACATGTGAAGCAATTGTCATTTTGTTGCATTTTCAAGGCTCTGCAAATTCTTAACCTGACATCCAATTCCAATAAAACTTTCAGTGCTTGGTCACATATAGGTACCCTCTTGAAATATGCAAGGCATAATAATTTTTGTGCTCGTGTTGGTAACCTATGTAACATTAAAAATGAAGATTTATTCAGTGACAAATTTTCAGACCCACTTGCTGTTCTAGCGTCCATATCTACAAAAATATTGGGATTTGGGTAGTGAAATTGTGCACAATTTCCTAAAACATACTACTGTACCACTATACAAAGAATCTTGGAAATCTGAATTGGTCATGCAACAGCCATCGGTTGTCTTGACACGGAATGACCAAAAAGTAAAAAAAATAAACAATGTCCAAACTATAAAAAAACGGCAAAATTATGAAAATCAATTTTATTTTGATGCAGACTAGTTCTAATGATTGTATAGATTAAATTTGTAACGTTTCATGGAAATCTGATAACTCTTTAGTGAGTAAATTGTCATTTGAAAAAATCTTAACATAAACTTTAACGTTGATGCTGCCACCAAAGTAATACCCGTCACCGCCTATGTCTCACTTCCTGCTTCGCAGGCGAGACAAAAACCCTCATCGATGTATAAAATCAATCAGAATCCATCTCCACAGATCTATATAATTCCAGCATCTTGGGTGTGTCATCAGACATATTGCGTAGCTCTTCGCTCTGCAAAACAGATGCTGCCCAAACTAGCTAAGTCTAACGCCCTGCTATCAGTCGAGTCACTTGGCAAAATAGATTATATACCTGAATTAGCTAATTCAAATGCCCTGTTACTAGGCTCTAAGTTTACATGGTGTGCGTTCATATGATCCTTATAACTATCGAGTCTCCCAAATGATTTATGACAATGTGAGCACTGGAACAGAACACGTGCTCTCGCATAATGTGCAATGCAATGGCGCACAAAATTACTCTTTCTGTTCAAGTTCAAGCCACAAACGACACATTGATTTACAGAAGTACTGCCTCTATCACGCATGTGTATCCGAACTAGGTGATGTCGAAACTTTTCCAATTCAATAAAGCTTTCATTACAGTACATGCACCAAAAGGCATTTGGATCGTCTACAGATTCTGGTCGCCACTGACTACCAGAGAGTGATCTACCACTGACACCATCTGAAGAACTACTTGATGCTACTGCAGATATTATGGACATAATGTCACCAGCATGTTTAGACCAATCATAAGCTTGTACTATAGATCTGCGCGTTATTGGTCCTTGTGCCATGTCTCCTTTCGCAATGACACGAGAGCTCTGCATGTTGTCAGAGGATGTATCTGCAAACAAAATACATAAATACACTTTCAGTGTTGGAATCGATTGTCCTATCTACTGTCTATATCTTGCTATACTGAAGGCGATTGGGCAGTGAACAATAAACTATAAAACAGTAAAAGTAAACGTTACATACATGAATTCCCTGATTGGGAAGCAAATACATGTACTCTGCTCTATGGTCTAACAATTGTAACCTACATGCCACTGATGGTGAAATCGACAGTATACTGTAGCAGTACCACACAGTAGAGCAACGCAATGCTCAAATCAGTTGTTATAAGTCTCAATATATTTCTATTATATACATTTACTGGCACGATTTAACTTCTGGTACTCGTACATATGAAAATTTAGTACAATTTCAGAATTTGTTGTGATTTAACATGTTTCCAAAACTAACACAGAAACATGTTAGTTAGTATGAAATGTTCTGGTGATTGTCGAATATTTTTAACATAATTGTATTGGAAGACATTGTTGCTTTAGCCCTTAGGCAGCATCCAATGGAGGAATCCAGTTTTAGCTATGCCATGCCCATTTCTAGCTAAGCTCCACCCATGCTGTTGGGATTGATCGATCCCTGAATGCCCTGACTATCAATTTCCAGTAAACTATACATTTACAGGTAAGTTGTTGGATATTTTGAAACTAATTTGACTGGATGCTGTTGCGCCCCGTCAAATTAGTTTTAAAACATTCAACAGCATGTTTATTAAATACATACAATTCGTACTACAACGCTTAGTCCGTCATCACTTAAGAATTTTTTGACGAACTTATCTATGTCATTCATGATGTCATTGATTACGACATCATATGACTGATGGATAAACTGGAAAGGTCCATTATGTTAAAAATATTTCAAAAGTATGTTTTATTTTGTTTTGGAAACATGTTATTTCTGAGCCATCCTGTATGCTGATAGACATGACCCACTGCAATTCATATGCTCTACATAATTGTATATTTTCTAGCCGCAACCTACATCTACTTCTAGAGTCGTATTGAGATACACATGCAGGATCAATTTGCACAACAAAACAGATATTTGACAATTTACAACTGGAATGGCTGCCTTGATGATAATGTAGCCAGTCTTTCCAGTGGTAAATTGTCAAAGTTAATCCTCACTTGATCTCCAAATGGACATTCGCTAGGCTGAAAATTCTGATTATCTTGACGATTAAAGGATCAATAGGCAGCAACAGCTCCCAGTCAAGTTAGCTTCAAAATACAGAAGAGAATATTGCTTACATTATCCTCATACTGTGATTGGCTGACGTGTTAAAACCTGTCAGCCAATCACAGCCCTCACCATCAGCAGACAATGGGATTCCTTACTATGATGATACATGTATGATGTCAGACATTAATATTCTGATGTGAAATCATAAAACAATTATGTTACTTTCCAAAATTTGTATATAAACAGGGCAGGAAAACGACATTTAGTCGGACTAAACAGATAGACTGGTCCCACACTCGACTGCTCTCCGAAGTCAAATCTATGTAAATGTCTATTTTAAATTACATATTACTATCTACATCAATGTTTCCATGTTTTTTGTGTCTCCCTCGCTTTTTTGGTGTACCATCACACATGGCGATATGTTTGAGATAATTATCCTTGCGGCTGAATGAGCTCGTGCACAATGTACACTGATACTGAAGCCTTGCTCTGGTATAATGCGATAAGCAGTGCCGCACAAAATGACTTCTATCAGCTATTCTAGATCCACAAATAATACACTCATTCGCCGAAAAAGTGGTCGTTCCCGCAGCATAGCCCAATCGCAAATGCGTCTGATACAAATGAGTTTTAAAAAGGGATAAATCGGTGAACTGCTCGCTACAATACATGCACCAGTAAGTGTCAGGATCTGTCAAATACGAATGTGATGTCATTGTTTGGAAAACC
Organism: Chaetoderma sp. LZ-2023a; assembly: GCA_034401795.1. Taxonomy (NCBI): domain Eukaryota; kingdom Metazoa; phylum Mollusca; class Caudofoveata; order Chaetodermatida; family Chaetodermatidae; genus Chaetoderma; species Chaetoderma sp. LZ-2023a. Next base: position 99,116,002 of record CM067374.1, on the reverse strand, counting down.
ATCTCAGATGCTTTTGACAAAGGCGTGTTGGATGGCCAGGCCTTGGATGTTCGCATTGGTGTGTTGTCTTCATTTACACATTCAGCACTGTCATCTGTAACAATACAACATTGGACATATGCCTTGAGCCAGTTGATGAGAGATTCCATAACTTAAGAGATTGTTCTAAGACAGACAAAAATCTATTCCCTGACTTAATTTACATGATATAAATAGCAAGCGTTGCATATATTCATACATATATATGTAACAATGAGCAGATGCAGAGAAAGACGAGAAAGAACAATATTTTAACTGTCTGCCTGCTGAATGTCTGCAGACTACATTTTCCATGGGACTTAATTCTGGATATGCTGAATATTTTGAAAACAATCTGACTGAAAGTTGTTTGTGCCTAAGCCATGACTGAAAGATAAGCCGCCGCCAACAACTTTCAATTAAATTGGTTTCAAAATATTCAGCCGGTCCAAGGTTAATGCCCATTGAACTTGTTGTCTGGTGGCTTGCAGCAGCAGTCAGACAGTTAAAATAGATCAGAGAGAGAGTATTGAATGGAAAACTGATGTTTGTCAATAGGTAATGTTGCCGAGACCTGTTGTCATGCTTGCTTTCTGAATCTTTAATGGTCAAGAAAATCTAAATTTTAACTCATTCCTAATGTCCAGAACATTTTTGAAAATTTACCATGAAATGGCTGGCTCAGACATCAAGCGACGGATTCTAGTGATCAATTTTAAACCATGGCAAGCCTTGCAAAACTTATTCTACATATATGATCTACTTCTCAGATCAGATGGCAGATGCAAAATGCGCATTCTTCAAGACCATTGCAGAAGCCATATTTGGATATTTTGACCATTCAAGGGCTTATAAACATTCAGCAATTTACAATTTCTTACACAATCAGCATGCGTTTAAAATAGACTGCAAAATGAAGCGACCAATGTCACCTAGGGAGCTGGTCAGCAAGATACCAATTAACCCCTCAACATTTACAGACAAGACGACAAATTCATGTAAAGAATATTATGCTGAATATTTTGAAACTAATTTGACTTGTCATATATAAACCCATATATGTATGCTGTTCTGAAATTTAGACATCTATAAGTTCATATATTTCAATCATAGCCATGACAACAGGTAAATATGTTGAAAATAGGTTGGCAGAAAGCAACTGTTAATCATCACATTTATTTTTAAAATTGTTTATTTTCTGATAGAAAATATCCAAATTTACAGACTATTATATTTTTTTAAAACATTTATCTCAGTTGAAATGATTGGCGTGGTTATCGAGCCAGTGATTCCAGTGGTAAATTTTCTCAAATATTCTCTAGGTCTGCAAATGAACATTTGTCAAGAGCACTGCTGAAGCTACTTTTGGTCAGCCCGAGTATTAAACAGTCAAAGTAACTTTAACATGTTCAGCGCAGTACTTCTTCATTGTAATCGCATTCGGTTAGGGATTGAATAAGCCAAGACGAAGTCAGTATTATGTCATTGTTATGCACAAAACATGTTATGGCAAGGATATAAACATGTATATAGTATGCGCCGTATGAGATGATGAAGCGACCAAATCATCATCCAAATACATTTATATGCACAAGAACTATTTTTCAAAATTTACCACTGGAATAACTGGCTCGATAACCGAGCCAGTCATTCACATGGTAAATTGACAAAAATAATCTCTTGGTCATGTTGGTCTGCAAATGGGCATTTTCTTTGAGAAAACTGAAAATTTAATTTCTTAAAATTCAGATTTCCTTGGTCACTACTAACCATTAACCTGTTAAGCCTCAAATTTGTTTAAGAAATTTTCAAGTTTTCTTCTACAAAATGTGTATTTGCAGACTAAAAAGACTATTTTTGTAAAAATTACCACTGGAATGACTGGCTCGGTTACTGACAGTCAGTAGTAACATTTAACACTGAAAATTTCTTATTGGAAAATTGTATATTTCTTGACCGAATTTAAGCATTATAGGGTTTAAAAAGAATTAACCTTTTGACCCTACAGGCGGTCAACTATTTAAAAACTTTGTCAGCAATAGCCTCGAGGTAAATAAGTTTCAACATATTCCATGCCAATGCCTGCATTGTAGCAATATGTTGAATCTGGTCAATGTAATACATTCCCGGATGCCATTCTACACATAATTAGACCTGTCTTGAGAATTATCCCACACTATTTATCCATTTAATGTTCAAGACCGGCGAAGCAAGTCTAAATATTCGCTTATTTAATGTCTATATATTCACGTCAGGAGTAAATGACTATTTTCGAAAACTTACAACTGGAATGATTGGCTCCTTTAGTTGTGGTAAAAGTTTTAAAAAAAAAGACTTCTCTTAGGTGGTGTTCAGACTACAGGGCTAATTCAAAGTACGATTGATTCCAAAGATTCACCTACTCGTCATAACTTGTCTAAGTGTAAACGCTGACATGAGCCAAATGAAATATTGTGATGGAATGGACTTTGGAATTAGCTCTCTTGTGTGAAAACCAACCTTACCCTGCAATAGGGCATTCCTTGGGACCATTGCAGAGGTCTGCTTTGGCTGGCTTGACCATTAATGAGTTAATATCATATTTATAACCACTCAGACCATCCTCACAAACTTATTTATTATCCCCCCCTATAACCACTCAGACCATACTCACAAACTTATTTATTATCCCCCCTATAACCACTCAGAACACAGACATTTACAGACTACAACCATAACGTCAAACAAATAAAGAGCTCTTTAATTAACTTCTTCTGGACATTGAAAAGAATCATTTGCAATTGGTTAGTCTTGAATAGGCTTGCACGATTACGTGATTAAATTTGTAAAAAAACAGTTATTTTTTAAATCCTGAATTTATATGTTTAAAGATTAAATAATCGAATAATCGTGGAAAATATCTACTGCGTAAATGTTTCTAAATCTACATTTTAATTTACTCTTTAATGAGATAGGTCAAGAAAAAACTTGTTTTTGAAAATGTATCACTGGAATGACTGGCTCGATTTGACTGGCTCGAGAATCGAGCCAGGCATTCCAGCAATACATTTTCAAAAACAGTTTTCTCTTGGCCTGCAGGTGCACATTTCTAAACACCATTGCAGCTTTAGTTATTCATATGCTTTTGTAGGCTGATTAATCGAGTAATCACGATTATTCTTAAATAATCGATCGTGATCACTGAAATCAATAATCATGCACGCCTAGTCTGAATTTATGAGTGTCCGCTACAATGTGCTGAACATCATGAAATCAAATTCACTAAGTTCTTGCTACAGTACGTTACCTATTTAAGTCAATGTTCTCATAATATTCATCACGTTTCAGAGGACAGAGTGAAATGGCAAATATCTAAAAAAGGGATTTCAGGTGTTTATTTGTTTTCTTATTTCTTATATATATATATATATGATGGTACATAACTATATAAAAACCAATTCATCTTTTAAGACTTATAGAATATTGTACCAATAACACATGCACCAATCTTTTTCCTACTAAAGTCATTCACCAGAATGTCGCGCAACACTATCCGTGAGATCGTGACATAAATAAGATAATTACGTTGCGTCCACATTTCCAGACTTTCGACCACGCTTGTTCACTGTTCCATCGCACACACTTATATGCTTCTGATAGTTATCTTTACGGGTAAATGACCTCGCGCACATCATACACTGAAATTGAAGCCTCGCTCTAGAATAATGCGATATAAGGTGCCTCACAAAATGACCTCTGTCGATTATTCTTGATCGACAAAGAAGACACTCATTCAGGGAATAGTCCACGGTTCCAGTTGGCAAATGTGCCTGATACAAATGACGCTTGAACAGTAACAAATCTGTGAACTTGTCATTACAATACAAGCAGCAGAAAGCAGAAGGGTCTGTCAAATAGGCTAGGTCTGCTGTTGGATGCAAAGCCTGTAGAGCTGCTCTTGACCTGTTGTATGTCCATTGTTTTGATGTTGTCAGTGGTGTGATGGGTTCATGCACATAGGAGTTACAGCCATCTGCAACAATACAACATTGAATATACAGTACAACTCACAAATAACTTGTATTGTTTCCAAAACAATCAGAAATATTTTAGGCAGGACAATGTTGACCAGGTCTTAAAAAAATGTTCTGTTGAACACTTAACATAATTGGATTGGAAGACATGCTGCATTAGGCAGCATATCGTCCAATCCAATTATGTTCAAAATATTTAACAGTACGTTCTATTTTGTTTTGGAAACATGATAAGGTATTTCTGAGCCGTACTGTAGATGTATGTCTTGAACCAGATGATGTGAATGATTCCATAATTGTACATACATGTAGCTATGAGCAAATACAGAAAGAATCAACTAATCTGATGAGCTATTTAATCAATAAGGTGAGATATACTATTAGTACTAATGCATGCTGAAGAACAGGAAAGTTTAGATACATTGTAGAGATACATTTGGACTTGAGTCTGATAAACATGATGCTATGGAAAGACCTTGTACGAACAACAGTCACAGAACAATTACAGGTGAGATCAGAAGTATATCTTAACTTTTTATTCTACTAATCCAATGGACTAATGTCATCAGATGACATCTGTTGGCAATTTCATGCAAGAGGTTTCCCAATGCCATGGAATATTTTATTTTGACGAGTTTGATGGATAATTTGGACAGAAATCTGTCACTAGTCCACCGGACATGTGGTTAATAGACTATCAGTATGGTAGTCAGTACAGAAATCAGGTAGTCTTGGACTAGTAGACATAATGGAAGATTTAACCCTGGCGATTACAAATTGAAACTTGCTAATGGAGGTTAACAATTCAGCCAGTGTTGTAGATCACAATGATACTTTTGAAAATTTAGTATCCAGTGGATGATTAGATAAACGAACCAGTCATTCATTCCAGTGTTGAATTTTCAAAAATAGCCTGCTCCTGTCCTGTAAATGGGCATTTAATCAACAAGAATTTTAAGTTTCTTGACCACCTTAAACATTAAAAGGATTAACAATAAAAGATCCATAGCTAATTAGTTATAGGTGATGACTGGGCAAATTCATTCACCCTTCTCTTACCAGCATAAGTAAGAGCAACATGACAGTAAAATCATGACAATGTTGAAATATTACAAAATGTATATATATACATTATAATGAATCATTAACGTTTTTCCATATACATATAGACAAAATAATTGCGTGTAATTTTAGAAATACTTCAACATATTAATACAGTTCCTAGCAACCTGGCACATATTGCTAAAATCACCACTCGTGCAAAAATAGGTTCAGAAATCTGTCAAGTGCTGACATTAACATGTTATTTTAAGAATTCTCAGACAAGATTGAGAGAACAAATCAAACGATCGTGTATCACATATCACATGCGTCATACTATATGAAAGAAACAAGATTTTCAAATAATTCCTGTGTTATGAAGTGACTGACTTTTTACGTACGGGTAGATTGCTAGCATCTATACATTAAGCATCTAAATCACTATCAACAAAGCAATGGTTTACCAAATTTATCATATACCTAACTATAAAATCTGTTTGAAAAATTGAATGATAGACGCAGAAATTTTAAGTTTGATTAAAAGTAATTCGAAATTATGCAATCTACATGTGATTAAAAGGTCGACTACAATAGAGTGCAATGCGAAATACAAGAGGCCCAATGGGCCTGTATCGCTCACCTGTTACATTGGCATTTCAACTTATCTTACATAAGTTTTACATCCATCGGTGTCACTTCCAATGACTTTCAGTCAAATGGTTTAGTTTTCGAGATATTGACAATAATCTCTGGACTGTTTTTTTGCATTAGTGATTTTGAACAATGTTTAAGCGAAAATAGATGATATCAGTACTAACAACAGGTGGTTTCTTAACTGTCTCACTGCTGCAAGCCAGTGCAGTCAATAATTTCAATTTTCAAAAGCTCTACTTGTTTAATATTTTGAAAACAATTCGACTGAAAGTTGTTGGCGGCCTAGCCACCAACAACTTTCAGTCCACTTGTTTTCAAAATATTTATCAGGTTCAGAGATATAACCTTTGGAATGTTGTCTGCAAAAACTCAGCAGTCAGACGGCTACTTGAGGTTTAAATACAATTGAAGAAAATGGTCTCTAAAGGCAGGTAGGTGGTCTTTATAGCAGGTTATTCACCCACCACCACACAATCCAATTAACACATGAGCATCTGGTGAATCACCAAGTTAGCAGCAGAGGTAGGGTGAGCCGGAGTTGATTTAGAAAAAAATTTGACTTAAAGTCCTTAGGCAGCAACAACTTTCATTGCTGCCTAAGTCAGCAGCAACTTTCAATCAAATACATTTCAAAATATTTTTAAGAGCATGGATGTCAGAGCACATAATACATATCTTAACTATTTAGCCAGTGATGGAAAGGTTAATCTGTTAATTGGAGTTTAATCTATGGCAATACAATCTGACATGGTGATAAATCAGTGGACAGTGAGAACAAACCTGTATTTGCCCTATGAAAGCGACACTAAAAATATTTAAGGGGTGATAACACTGGCATTTGATGTCCTACCAGTTTTCACAACACAGATATTAGATGCCAACATTAACATTGTGACCAAGTTTGGTGTCAATCCATCAAGAAATAACAAAATGAGCCGCCATTGTTGGTGACGGACAGACAGATGGATGGACGGACATACAGAAGATGGACGGGGTCATCGCTATACGACAGCCGACTGACAAGTAAGCGGAGTTAAGAAAACCAATTTCGGCTTCAAAATCCATCCAAAAAAAAAAAATTGAATATGGCAGCCAAACACGCTAAAATTTGATTGGTCCACGGCGGCCATGCTTTTTACATATCAACTTCCCATGAACAAACTTTAATGGCCATTAGTCCATAATCATATCCACAAAATTTCAGCCCGATCCATTCAGCGGTTCTGCAGAACAAGTTGTTTTCCCCAAAACTAGGTCATCCAAGATGGCTGCTGAACCATTTGCCCAATCAAGTTCCTTCGAACAAACTTGGTTCAGCTCTTACCCTATATGATATTTCGTGAGTTTTGAATCGATCCACCAAGCGGTCTCTGAGATTTTTAAAGATATTTCCTAAAATCAGCAAAAATCCAAGATGGCCACCGGCCAAATTGACCGATAGGCTTTGTTTGAACAAACTTGGATCCCCCTAAGGATACTTCCTGCCAAATATAATTGAAATCGGCCCAGTGTTTTTTTGAGAAGTCGTTTAAAGAAAAAGGTTGACGGCTGAACGGACACCATGGCATAAGCTCACTTGGCCATTCTGGCCAGGTGAGCTAACAGTACAAATACATGTAGAACTATATGTGATTGGTGGCTAAGAATTTTTTTAAAGCTGTGTTCAATCATTTTAAAGCACTAAATTTTGTGTTTCTAAAACATTTCTAATGCCAACCAATTTAGATTTTTATGCTCCATAAAACAAATTCAAAATGATACAAGAAGTATTTCTAGCCAGATTAAATTCACAATATTCATAATCTCATCTTAGAATTAAGTTGGAGAACGAGTCTAGTTCGCCACAACCGTGTGGTACACCTCAAGCAAGGTTTCTGGTGGTGCCTCGAGTGAGGCCAGAGCTCCACTAGAACTAGGGATTTTAGAACTCATCTTCGCACCCTACACGCTCTATCAACAACAGCACAGAGAAACATCATCTGCCTCCACAACCCTCACCGCAGGGTGAGCGCTGATCACATCCAGGACGACGCCGCACGCACCTTCACACCCGAGCCGCATTCATCCTACAGCCCAGAAAGACGACCTTCATTCACCGCACCAACAGACTACAGATCAACATCATCTAGATCACCATCACCCGCATCATCTGCAGAACACTACGATAGCCCACCCATCTCACCAATCATCAACTACTCAGCACCTCGGTCGAGCCCTGAACTAAATAGTTCTACCGACGGGCCATCCACACCAGCCACCGCCACACCTGTCTTCAGTCCAGGGCGAAACAGCCCCGACAGCGGTGTCTCCGGTCCCAGCGCAGAAGAGGATTATCAGGCAGACATCCTCAACGACTGCCTGGACGATCCTACCATGGACGATGACATCTGGGAGAACGAGCTGGGGGCAATCGCCCTCCCAACAAATTTTGGACGAATTATAAGGTAAGAAAAATGGCACACAGCCATCTCAACACCACACGCATCCTTCTAAACTATAGCCTGTTAAAAACTTTAACATCTTAGCTACTATACAATGATTTTTTAATATACACATCCCAGTAAAAACTACTGTGACAAAGTGTCTACACATTTCCTCTAATGAGAATAACCCAAACATGGGTACGAAACGCCAGGAGTCTGGATCAAATATGGGAAGGCCCAAATGGACCAATGCCGCTATTACCTTTTACTAGAGATCTATCCCTTAAACCATATGTATAAAACCATACATTTCGGGTACACATTAATTCCCAAACCGGGTACAATCGGGTACACGCACAATAGGGTACACCAATACACATTTAAACAAACACTTGGGTACACCAAAACTCGGGTACATAAAGAACACAGATTTTTACCAAATCGGGTACAACTACACATTAAGTCGGGTACAAAACCGACAATAACAATGGGATGTATTGTATCTACCAAATCCGGGTACATACACATAGGATCAGGTACAATATTACTATAAAAGGAACGCGCAAACAGTGCATCAGCATCCAGACTCAACGGACACTAACCCTTAGCGTCAGGACAACATAGCATCTTACAAGCTTTTCACAAAAATATCCTCATCTTAGAATTAAGTTGCTGTGTTAATCTTTGGTACTTAGATTTGAAGAAATTGCTGCCTTGGCTGCCTATTCAACGTTACAGTACATTTTATTTTGGAAACATTCTAATTTTTTCTGGAGTAGTACCATAGAGAACCATTAAACATGTTAATACTTATTGGGAAGAACTAGTAAAAATTATGCTTTATTGTGGCCAACTAAACATTGAAATCCTAATATCTCAGATTAATTGCACCCATATAGGTCAGCTGTTAATTTTGAAACTAATTTGACTGGAAGTTGTTGCTGCCTTAGGCAGCAACAGCTTCCAGGCACATTAGTTTCAAAATATTCAACATAATCGTGTATTAATGGTATGTAGTGTTCAGTTGAAATGGTTACCTGATGTTGATGGATTGTAGACATTGGCTAAATGGTTAAGATTTGGCTAAGGAAAGGTGTAGTTTGCTAATCTATTGGCTAACAATTTGTGAAAGCCAGGTCTGTCCCTGACATATGCACTAGTCAGTAGTTAGTGTAAATAATTATATAACTGTCAACTTTTAGCAAATAATGCCTAGTAATATACCATGCATAAAAGAGAATGCAAAATATGCACCGAATGGATGGATCCGATCAGTCACATATTCAATTCCATCACATGTAGGCTGACATCACAATCAAAACGTGTCATGCTTCACTAATGAACTATGTATCTCGCTCCATCATGAACATTGAATAGCCTGTCAAGTGTACAAATTGTATGTCTATTATTTAATAAACATTCTGATCAATATTTTTATACCAACTTTACTGGGCGCTGTTACTTCCATAGGCATTAACAGAATCCAAGTCAAATTAAATTTAAAATATTCAACAGCTTACATGTATTTATATAGTTACCTTGATATTGGGATTCTAGAAACACACGGTTCGTCCGATCCCAACACGGGAAAAGTGTGGGCGAAGGTTAGCTAGCAATGGATCCCTTTATTGTCGCATTGTGTACATGTCGGCGGAGGTTAGCTAGCAATGGATCCCTTTATTGTCGCATTGTTACATATCGGCGGAGGTTAGCTAGCAATAGATCCCTTTATTGTTGCATTGTGTACGTGTCCGGTCTCATTTGTAAATGTAGAATTTAACCCTTTAACCTTTAGCACTTGTCAAAAATTTTAATTTCAAATTAAATTGAAAGATGAACTGGTGTTGATTTTTCAACAAATTTGGTAGACAGCAACATCTTCCACCAAAATTGTTGAAAAATGTACACCAGTTTCTTTGACATTGACACAATAAAAGATAGAATATTGACATCAGAGTGGTAAGGGTTAATACTCAAATTTTATGAAAACTTTAATTTCCTCATAGAAAATATCCATTTGCAAACCCAAGAAGACTACTGGCATTCCAGTCGTAAATTTTCAAAAATACTCTTCACTTGGTCTGCAAATGTCTATTTCTCAAGACCACTGCAGGAGCTGTTTTTGGCTGATATGAGTGTTAAAAATGGTTAACTCATCTTACTTACAAATATTACGATCATATTCCACATTCTTACAGCTAGAGTGAATGGTAGATCATGCGATAAGATCTTAGGGCTGGTCGACCATGGTTACACTGGCATTCTATGTATACATTAATCACTAGGATAGTGTTTGATTAAAATAGCATATGCATTGAAATGTTGTCAATCAAAAAGCTCTTTTCTTAGCTCAGCTCCACCCACGCCTTGCCAATGTTTGGATCGACTGATCCCTGCACTTCTTGAAACTTAATTTCCAGAAAGCTATCCAATACAGGTAAGCTGTTGAATATTTTGAAACTAATTTGACTGGGTGCTGTTGCCGTCATCGGCAGTAACAGTGGCCCGTCAAATTAGTTTCAAAATATTCAACAAAATATTTATTAAATATTAAAGACATACAATTCGTACAACTTGACAGACTATTAAGCTTTTATGACGAACTTAATTAAGTCATTCGTGATGCAATTGATTATAACATCATCCTACATGTGACGTTGATTATGACGTCATATGATTGATCGATAAGTTGGATTCATTAATTGAGAACAGATGGAGGTGATTGGGAAGAGATTCATGTCTCATTCTTTATATAATATGCATGATCAGCTGTCTCTAGAATCATCATATAGTATCATGATATTATATACGCCAAAAACAAGAAAATATCAAGTAGGCGTGTGTGATTATTGCTTCAAGTGATCACGATCGATTATCTAAGAGTGATAGTGATTACTCGATTAATCAGTCTAGGTACAAATTACACAGATATAACAACAAAGACATATTAATGAAAAAAGCTGCAATGCTGTTTAGCAATGTCCATTCGCAGGCCAAGAGGCTATTTTTTTTAACATGTATAACGGGAATGCCTGGCTCGATGGTCGAGCCAGTCATTCTAGTGACACATTTTCAAAAATAGCATTCTCTTGGCCTACAAACAGACATACATTCGCTGAGTAAAATGTCAATTTTCGTGACCAATTGCACTAGAGCAATTAAGACAGGTATTGAAATATTTTATGCAGTTGAAATTATTTACGATTAATCGATTATGTAATTTTAAATAGTTTAAGTTCACGATTTAAAAAGTAATCGTGGTTTTCGATTTAATAACAATTGCGCAAGTCTAAGATAATGCATAAAGCATCTCAATCAATAATAAACTAAACATGATTTATAATATAGTGTTTCCTAAACTCATCCTGTCTACCAAATTGACGGCCACATACGTTACACGTAAATAACTGTCGTGCCTGTACATGATGTCCAAACACGTGTCGAACGAAGTGCTGTGTTCTTTTCAGCACAGAACCACACAAACTACACTCATGCGACATTGACCTTTTATCCGTATGTGTATACAAATGTTTACGGAATGGGTACATGCCCAAACATGTTTCACCGCACAACAGGCAGGTAAACTCCGTACTATAATGATCCTGAAGTGATGCCTCTGATGGGGAGCTCATGGAAATGGATGAGTAATTACTGTAATCAAGGTCTATACTTGTGCTTTCATCTAGGCAACTAATTTGAGTATGATCAGACACTATCACCTGCTGCTTAGAATCATCATTTATACTAACAGCTGGAACAGATGCAGTATTACTAGCCTTAGACAAAGAAGCAATAGATGTGTGCTGTAAGTCAATATGTGGTATGCCTGATGTTAGAAGCTTGTTAACAATGCCTGTCTTTTTCAATCCTGACTTCCTTGCTGACAGAGAGACACCACCTCCCTGGGTGCCAGAAGTCAGGTTCGAATAACTTGACTGGACAGAATACTGCGGCTGGGCACCTGCAACACAAAGCAGATGCCCAGTTTTAGGATTATAAAAGGTTTAAAGAAAAATTAAGATACGGAATAGCTAGCCTAGAATGAATATTTAATGTTTGGAAAAATAACTTCAGACAAACATTATTTAGATTCTGTGATATTTGTCAGTAGTACTCAATATAAATGTATATATTTTCAACTTCAATTAAAATTATCAAAAATAATATAAGCAATATTGAATAAGAAAGATGTATGAATATGTCCGTACAGAGAATATTTTACAATGTAACTGTGTGCAAAATGAAGACAAGCCTTTTCTAGATCAGCCAACATGCTCAGATACATTCATAGTACTGAAGCCAGTGAAGGAGAGCGATCAATAGGTTCGCATCCAACACACCACCAGAATGACTAATTATTGTACATAACATGTGATCAGCTCCATAACATACGAGTGATTGTAGTCAAAACTACATGTACTCAGGCGACCACTTTCCATTTATGGAAACAGATGATGAGTCTTAATCAAAGACATTTTGTATGGCAGCTAATCTGTAGAAAGCCACGACATGGTATTATCACATATTGTCAGTGCTAACATAAATGATCTCACTATTAAAATCACTTAGAATTTAATACACGTACATGTTTTTTATTATAGTGTTGATTTCTTCCCTGAACTGATGCAAATTCTTTCCCACAAATACTACAACGAAAAAAGATGCCAAAATGTATAGCTCGTATGTGTTGATGCATGCCTTTTATATCGGCATAGGTCGCGCCGCAGTATTTACAAACATTATTACAAACAGCATTCCCTTTCTCATGCAGCTTGCAATGATGATTATACGCTACTAATACACGTGTCTTAAATCCACATATTTTACACTGGTGATATCGCTTATTCTCATCAGTACTCTGTATTAGGCCAGTGAATGGGACGGATGACAAGACATTGGCCATTGTTTGGGAGGAACTGAATTGTGTAGAAGATTGTCTAATATTGCTTTTATTGCTGTCACAGTAAACAAAAGTCGGTGACATGCATGCAGAGAACGGCACCATGTCCATCAATTCTGGAACCAAGCACAATAATAAAATTAACTGCCTGACTGCTATAAGCCACCACACAATATGTTCAATGGCCAATAACTCTGGACATGCTTAATATTTTGAAAAGTATTTGACTGAAAGTTGTGGGTGGCCACCAAGAACTTTTCAGTCAAATTGTTTTCAAAATATTCAGCATATCCAGAGTTAGACTCCATAGAAAATGTAGTCTGGAGACATTCAGCAGGAAGCCAGTTACATAAAACACAATTTTGATGGAGCCCATGCTTGTCTAGATTCTTCATTGGTGTAAATCTTAGAAACAAAGTTGTTGAAAGGTATTGCTGTCTATTATTAGACACCAAACTTATTTAAAAAAACGCCTAGTAAAGTTTCCACAATCACAAATCCCAACACTTACCCAAACTTTGACTATGCCTCTGGGTCCACCCCACCCCACCCCACCTGGTTAGAAACAAATATAAATGTTGTCTCACAATTTGCAATCATATGGGCAATGCACTACAAATTAAATTGGTTGAATTCCACGCACAGCTATGGCATGACAGACAGTCAAGACAGATGGTGGGCGTGACGATTTCAATATCGGCAACATTTTTTTTCAAAATGTGTGTGGATAGTTATCTTAAGAAAGGGAATGAAACCCAGGAAATATCAGTGGTCGAAGGGCTAATTCCAAAACATTTATTGGTCATAGACTCATAGGTATTAATACTTGGTTGTGAAATTTTATAACTAACACATGTTTTGGAAAACTTTCTATTGATGTTATGTGTTATATTTGTTATACTATCTATGAAGTTAAAAAAAATAATAAAGCCCACGCGTATTGACAGTCAGCTTAATATTAGTTAGTTCAACAGTTTAATATCATTGATGTCTAAGAAGGATCTCCGATGAGTTTTTCATCAAACAACAATTCTAAATACTGGGTATGACAAAACTTTTTTAAAACATTTGGGAACGGCGATGTTAAATTGTATTCTCCAGAAATAAGTTGTATGCATGGGCACAGGTTTTATACAAGTTATACCCAACCACCAGTTTGTATTTTAAAGGGCAATAACTCTGGTAAATATTGATGAAAACTCATGTAACAGAAACTTTATGTCAACTGTGCTCATATAATAAGCAATATCTTAAGATAAATTTGGAATCCCTCAAATCTGATTAGTCTTTCGCAAATTATTGCCCAGAAATGAACAAATTAACCATCTAGTTCAATGAAGATAATTCACCTTTCCAGAGTATCCATCTATCATCCGAAGTCATAATCAGCTACGGTCATGCTAAGCGGTGTGTAGGATGATGTCATAATCATTACGTCATAAATGATTCTATTTGGCCCGTCTTTAACTCTTAATAGTCTGACAAGTTGTACGAATTGTATGTCTACTATTTAATAAACATACTGTTGAATATTTTGAAACTAATTTGACTGGACACTGTTGCTGCCATAGGCAGGGCCCAGTCAAATTAGTTCCAAAATATTCAATAGCTTAAATGTATAGTTTTCTGGAAATTGAGTCAGAGTTCAGAGATCGATCGATCGATCTCAACACGAGTGAGGTGTGGGTGGAGCTTAGCTAGAGGGACATGACAATGTCAAATACGCCGAGATAAATTTCCAAGAACTACTGAGTGAAACAGGAACTTGACCATCACCTTTAGAACTAGTATTAAGATATATTCCAAATTTGGGTTAAATCTGTTCAGTGTAACAAGTTATTGCATCGAAAACAGTTAGTGACATACTTCACTTTCAAGGGGATAATTAAGCCCGAAATTAAACACAATTAGAGCACGGCACAAGCATGACCATATTGTATGGAGACACATGTAAGGTGATTATAAACTAATACATAACTAGTGTGGCACATGCAAAAGTGAAATCTATAGTCGGACTACAATATATATGCTCTGACCATTAACCCTTTAATGGTCAAGATTTGTCTAGGAAATTGAAATTTTTACTCAGCGAATGTCCATTTGTAAGCTGAGAGAAAGATATTGGTGAAAGTTTACCACTAGAAAGACTGGCTCGATTAGCAAGTCAGTCACTCTGCTCGTCAATTTTCAGAAATAGTCTTCTCTGGTATGCAAATGGAAATTTCTCAAGACCACTGCAGTGGCCTGTAAGCCCTTTTGACAGGCTTGACCATTAAATTTAACAGAAGAACTAAGCACTCCATACAGATGCTCACAAAAGGTGTCTGGTGTTCTTAACCCTTTCACCGATGAATTCCCCTATCTCATTTTCAACACCACGATACAGGCAAACTGAATATTTTGAAAATAATTTAACTGGAAGTCGTTGCTGCCTTACAGTTAAATTTAAAACAGAATAAGTAAAGAAATATACTTTTTTCAGGGATTTGTCGGTAAATGGGTCAATCTGACGCCAGACGGTCGCATAGGAAATGTCTTTTGCATTCAAATGATTGTGCCACTTTGTGACAAGCTGCTGTCCCAGATGAACTCGGATATACACTTGAGAGTATTGCATCCTCGCCGAAACATCAGGATTGTATATTAGCTAGGAAAGGGGGGGGGGGGTTGATCGTCTAAAATTCTAGTTCAAGAAGCTCATTCCCCCAGCAGCGCAGATAAGAAATGCATTGCATGCACATTACAGATTTACATCAGCGCAACTACTTCGATTCAGTTATCACAATAACTTTTTTAAATTAACTCAATCCCACAGAAGTATCAAATTAGCATGTTCAGACATACGCCAGTGATCAATACATCAACGCTACTCTGTCTGACATGTCTGAAGTAACTCTCCGGTGTGAACACAGCCATAAGAGTTCTGGATGTTGATTAGCTACCCAAGCACTAACTTGTAAGATAGTTTTCCATGAATGCTTTAATGGCAAGGTAAAAATATTCTCTAAATGGTCATGAGAATGTTTTGAAAGTGGATTACTAGAATGGCTTATGGTAAATAGCGTTCTGGAATTCACTAAGAAAAATTGTTAAATTCTTTACAAAAATTGGCCTTTCTTCGGAGTCCTGAAATTGTTGATCGAATTATATATATAAGCAAGGAAATAACATAGTAATCTGACCCACACTAGACTCTAGAGAACAGTCGTAATCACATTTACAGACAAGACTCATGAAAGCAATTATAATTCAATGGTTAATACCTCGAAATGAGACACTGTATATATCAATGAGTGTCCTTTATGTAACATACTAGGGTAGAGCACAACTGTATGACAGGAATAATGACTAGAATACGTGAAGGCACGTGCAAACCCATTCTTCACACTAGACATGGGTAGTTATATTTATTAATTTCACAGCTCACTCCTTCGTCTAGGGATCAACAAGGAGAATCATGTGCCAGCGAAATCTCCAGTTATTTTCTCGCTTGCGATAAAACCGACCTCTCAAATGCTGAATATTTGCAGAAAAAATCATTGCAAATTTAACCAAAATGGTCATCTGAGCAATTAAACGATCACCTGAATGTCAGGTGCCTATAAAACGTAATAGCATATCTCTGAAAACGTAATAGAAAATCTGTGTGCAGGCCCCACTGGAATTAATCACTGAAGAGTTTGTGGCTATTAAATCATGTGTGGGGTTGGTAATAGGGATCAATTCAATTTTGCAAATGTTAACCAATTAACCATTTAAGGTAAATTTTAAGAAAATTGCCAATTTACAGACCAAGATTATTTTTGAAAAATTACCACTGGAATGACTGGCTCGGTTATCGAGCCAGTCATTCCGGTGGTAAATTTTCAAAAACAGTCTTCTCTTGGTCTGCAAATGAACATTGCTAAAGACCACTGCAGAAGCTGTTTTTGGATGATGAGTGTTAAAGGATTAATGATGTAAATAATTTTTGCCGGAATACACGCAGTACCCAATACACGCAGTACCCTATACATACAGCACCCAATACACACAGTACCCAATACATACAGTACCCTATACACACAGTACCCTGTACACACAGTACCCAATACACACAGTACCCAATACATACAGTACTCTATACACACAGTACCCTGTACACACAGTACCCAATACACACAGTACCCAATACATACAGTACTCTATACACACAGTACCCTATGTACTATGAACAGTTCATAATGAACTGCACTTATTATCTGGAGACTGGAGACCCGCTTCATAAATCCTATGTTGTTGACTAATCATGTACAATAGCTTGGTCACAGGTGTCATTGACAAGCATATCCAACAGGAACATTTGGTAACCACCAATCATTATCACCACATGCAATACTTTTAAAATTAAATTTTGATTGATTTCAGTTTTATGAAAAGTTATTGCTGCCCATGGCTTTAGGTTTGAAACATTAAATAACAAGTGTAATTTACTATATTTGTGACTTAGGTAGATTTGTCAGAAATGTCCCAAAAAAATTTGACCAACAGTCATATGTTCCGAGGCGCAACTAAAACCAATTTGAATATTTTGCATTAGAGCTCCAGATTTTTCACAATTCACAAATCACAATGACACGCTGTACGGTCAGTATATACACCAATTAGTAGTAATTATACCAATTGATACATGGCAATCTTTTAGGATGTTTATCTTGATCAGGAACATGAAAACTAATTACACTAGAAGTTATTACATCTTCCGGCAAAGTTAATATGAAAATGCAATCCATAATCAACATATTTCTTTGTATAATTTTATTTAACTGGACATTACCGTCAATATTTAAATTAACGATTTCATCTCCGAAACTCCAGTCTCTCCATTTCAAGGCAGCCATGTACAGGCCAACATTTGCACATTTTGAAAATGCTCCTATACAAATTATTTTCAAAGTACTGTAAATGTTTTAAATGACAATGAATCCTTTGTAAATAGATGGCATGTGGGGGTAGCGTGTTCGACAAAAAGAACAAAAATAACCTGTAGTGGCAAGGCTGACGAATCTCATGATGCCACACATCTGTGTAGCTTTTGTTACCTACATACAAGTCTTCATAATTATTTTAAAATTCTCGAGTCATCTACAAATAATGAAATCCTCAACGTAAAGCATACCAAGCATTCAAGCTTTAACTCAGCAACATTATCCACCCACCAGTAACTACTAATAGAAAATAATTGTGTGAAATCTACTTCAATGCATGTAAGACAATCAAACACAGATATATAGATAAAGGTAATGTATAGCTGTGCAATTAAATACATTAGCCCTTTAATGGTCAAGATGCTTTCCAGAAAATTGAAACTTGCATAAATGAATGGTCATTTGCAGGCCAAGAGAAGACCGTTTTGAAAACTTGCCAGTTATTTCAGCGGTGAAAGTCTTATCTTCTCATGCAAATAGACATTTCTCAAGCATGTCAAGACCACTGCAAAGGTCCGCTTAGTCAATAAAGGGTTATAACCTATAACTCGCCATCCTGTGTACCAAAAGGCAGACATTCCATGACGGCTTTGCTGTAGTTAGTAGCAGACTGTCCCACAGTCTGTCTTTAGTGTGTAATAGTGGCCATTTCAAGGAGAAAAAAATAATCTGCTGCCAGTGGTCTTGAGGCATGCCCACTTGCAGAAAAATAGTCCAAGAATCTATGAAAATGTCCCAAAGAAATGATGTACGGTGGCATTTCATTGAGAAGCTTTCAAAATATATTTTTAACTGGGCCACAAAATTGACTTTTCCATTCGAAACGATAAAATTTCTTGAACTTTTTTACCCAATAAGTGTTAGACCAGTGGGACTTGGGCCAATAGATCATGGATAGCTGGCTGAGAAAACATCAATTGACATGACTGATGATAAGTAAATATTAATGAATCACAATTACCTACAGATACCCTTTCTCTTCAATACAGTTTCAATCCAATCTGTCAGTCAAATATATGACATCATAAGTAGGTCGACGTCACAATCAATTACGTCCATGACATATCTGCTTAATATTCTGTCACGCTGTACGAATTCTATGTCTTTAGTATTTAATAAACATTCTGTTGAATATTTTGAAACTAATTTGATTGGGGCTGTTGCTGTCATAAGCAGCAGCAGCCTTAAGTGAAATTAGTTTCAACATATTAAACAGCTTACCTGTAGTTTTCTGGAAATTGAGATTCAAAGAGTTACGGGTTTGATCGATCGCAACATGGGCAAAGCTTGGGCGAAACTTAGAGATGGGCGGGGCATAGCTAAAAACTGGATTCATCCATTGTTGCATATTCATGAATTGTGTAATATATCGTATAACCCTTTAACCCTTGAAATTCCACTATCACAAATTTTTCAAGACAACACAGATATACAGGAAAGTTGTTGAATATTTTGAAACTAATTTGAAGAGAACAGTTCCTAGTCAAATTAGTTTCGAAATATATCTCGTACATTACAAAGAATTTGTTGTTTCTAGTCAATAAGGACTAAAGGGTTAATACAAAATTAAAAAACAACAAAATTAAAAAACAAACACATAAAAGAACGATAGAGAAATAAACAAACAAGAGCTGCGTTATATTCACTTACCTGCCTTTAAAAGAATCAGTTCGAACATTGCTCATATAATTAGCTCATTTCTGCAGATATAATTTAGTCAGTAGTCAGACTGTCAGATTTTTTTATATTTCTTACAAAGCTGTTGCAACTATAGTGTGGCGGTAGACATGTACACTATTTTCATGATATAGCTTAGATTATATTAACCCTATAACACTCATATCAGCCAGAAACGGCTTCTGCAACGGTCTTGCGAAATGTCCATTTGCAGACCAAGACGATTTTTCAAAATTTACCACTGGAATGACTGACTGGTAAATTTTCAGTCTTCTTTTGGTCTGCAAATGGACATTTCATAAGAACAAATTGAAATTTAAAAAAACAAATTCGCGGGTTAAAGGGTTAAATATCTTGGGAATTTAATAGGAATGAGTTATTCCAGTTTCAGACACAAGCAGCTTTCAGTCTCAAAATATTCAACAGGTTCCAGATTAGTTGTTCATTGAAAGTATGTCTTTGAAAATGCATACTGACATGACTGAACAGAAAGATCATTGTGTACCGGTATCCTGCGAATACGCTGATACATGTTCCAAACATCCAGATACAACAAATTCTTCACGATGCATTTAACTGAGTATTTTTCAAATTAATTAGACGTAGTTGCGACATATGCCTAATTAGGTACCACCCGTACTTCTAGCAAAATAATTTAGAAACATTCACATAATCACTCTACATCTATATATACAATGCAGGAGTGTTGTTTTGTAATTGAGCTACTGACATATCCGAGATGAAGATTGAACTCTAAGTTAACCCTTGACTTTATTTAAGAAATTTTCAATTTTCTCATAGAAAATGTCCATTTGCAGACCGAGAGATTATTTTTTTTAATTTACCAATGGAATGACTGGCTCAGTTATCGATCCAGTCATTCCATTGGTAAATTTTCAAAAATAGTCTTCTTTTGGTTTGCAAATGGACACTTCTCAAGACCGCTGCAGAAGTCGTTTTTGGATGATATGAGTGTTAAAGGGTTAATGGTACAAACTTGTGAAGACAATTAAAATCTTTGCTTAGTGAATGTCCAATTCACAAACTATTTTTTTTAATGTGCCACTGGAATGACCGGCTCAGTTAATATCGACGGCTTCACTAATCTATAATTCCAGTTATGATGTTAAAGCTTCTCACTGTAAATCTGAGCATATTTACTTTGGTCTAAGCATTTTCCATTACTTTCTAATTCTAAAATAGGTCTTGTTGTCTGGTACACAGTCCATATTTCAGATTTAATTGAGCCTAGATATTTAACCATTAATGATTACACCAAACTAAACTGGCCATTGTACTTGTCTGGAGGAATACTGATTTGGTGTATTTGCAGGTGAAGCAAATCTTAAATTTTTTTTACTTGAAATCAACTGTCATTCTAGTGGTAAACTTTAAAAAATAACCTTACACTTGGAATCAGCTGTCATTCTAGCGGTAAACTTTAAAAAATAACCTTCTCCTGGTCTGCAAATGGACACCCATTTCAAAATTGCAATTTCTTTGACAAGTCTTGACAGCTAAATGCTTGAAACTCTTGAGTTAATCAATTCTATCAAGGCGCTGATGTCAAAACTTTATCTGAGCAATAACAACTATAAGTTGCAACGTCGAACTGATCTTGACTAAATTACTGTATGAACACAGCATAGAAAATGAAAAGAAACACAACACATTAACCACTAATTACAATACTGGCCAACATGATCTGTACATCAACATAAGTAATCACATGTGATTTGGACAAATATTGCCATCAGCATATGGATGCAGACTGAAAATGCAAGCTTTTCATATTTATATGGGCACTAGTTCAAATGAAAAGCTGAATATAATCTAGGAGCCTCAGTGTCTGCGTATCACAAACAAGTCCTGTTCCTAGTCATGAGTGCCCTCGAATCAACAGTATAAGAATATATGGTATTTTGTTGTTATTTATGTGATATTTTAATTTGTGCGCTGCACAGCTGATGCACACCTATACAGACATAGTTACAAATAACAAATGACGGGTCAGGTAGGGCTAGCTAAATGCTGCACAAGTTAGGTTGAATAAAATTGCTACATATTTGTATTCAAATCAGGCAATCAAGTAATATCAGTAGTCTCTTACACCTAGAATGGTTAAATCTGGTAAAGAAAATCAATGTATTTGCTTACCGAATGTTCATTTGCAGGCCAAGATGATACTATTTTTGACAATTTTCCACTGGGATGACTGGTCCTGGTTATCATCATTTTAGTTAGAAATTTTTCAAAACTTGTATTTTCCTGGACCTGCAAATGGACATTCCTCAAGACCACTGTAGGGGATGGTTTTGGTCGGCTTCGCCATCAAAGGGCTAATCCAAGCCAATGTGAAATGTCTACTCTCTAGAGCCACCACGAAGAAGGAATATGGTGACTTCATATGCTAGACGGTTTACCGTTGATGACCATCTAACAGAGACCAAAAGGTATGTGAATAATTGTGAATATTTCAAGATAAAACATGACACAAATTTAGTCTCAATTGTAAGAGTGGCGGACACTAATCAATAACCATCTAATAATAATAGATCTATGCAGATGCCAGATGATGTATTATTTCTAACAAAAGGTCTGGGCATTCGCTTGTCAAGCCATAAACCCTTTAATGGTCAAGCCGGCCAAAACCGGCCTCTGCAGTGGTCTTGAGGAATGTCCATTAGTAGGCGAAGATAAAACTTTTTTTTTTAATTTACCCTTTTAATTGACTCGATAATCGAGCCAGTGATTCTCGTGATGAAATTTTTTTTTATGGCCTGCCAATGGACATATAGAAGAACAAGAGGCCCAAGGGGCCTGTGTCGCTCACCTGGAGCACTGTGCATTTTTGGCAAAATTGTTGGTGGGTGGTTTAGGAGTAGTCTTTTAAATGAGTTTGTGGACATTTTTGCAAGTCCAATATGGCCGCGAAACACGCTACATTTTGATTGGTTCTGACTGCGGCCATGTTTCTGACGTAGATCCTTCTAGTAATATACAGTAATACTTCCATTGAAAAAACTTTAATGGCACTCAGTGCCTAACCATATCTCCCAAATTTCGGCCCAATCCACTCAGTGGTTCTGGAGTTGTTTTGGAAAAAATTAGGTGATCCCTTGAACAAATTTGTTGCAGCTCTTGCCCTAGATGATATCTAAGGCGTTTTGAATTGATCCCCCAAGCGTTTTTGGAGAATCTTTTTTAAATATTTCTAAAAATCGACCAAAATCCAAGATGGCGCGAGAAGAATACATTTTAAATTTCCCATTGCTTTAGTATGGGAGATTTTGGCAGGTAAATGATCCAAGATGGTCGCTAAACCATTTATCCGACAGTCTCGAAAATGGCAAATTTGAAATCACAATGCGCCAAAATATATATGAAACCATATTTGGCGTCAAAATTCGCCCATATATAATTGAAATCAGCCCAGTGGTTCTTGAGAAGTCGTTTAAAGGAAAAGTTGACGGACGGTTGTCACGGCGTACGCTCACTTGGTCTTTCAGGCCAGGTGAGCTAAAAATATAAATTTCTGTGGAAAATCTTGAACATTAAGGGGATTGAAGATTTTTGAATTTTTTTCAAAATTCTACCAAATGCTTGGACGACGGCACTATTCGGATCACTAAGATAAGCCATCTATCTTCTGGCTCGCATAGGGCTCGACATGTGCTTAATTTACCTCTCTCTCTCTCTAGTACAGGATAATACTCTGCAGTATAATTTATAACAATATTATGCAGAATCATATGCAATATCATAACCACTGCAAAGTATCTCTTAAACACTTTCCCATTTTACATAATTTAGCTCTTGAGTTATTCGCGGTTTCAGAGAATTGCATCTATTGAAAAAGAGCATTGACCCTTTAATTGTCAACTCGGCAAAAATCCAGCCTCTACAATGAACTTGAGATATGTGCATTTGCAGGTCACAGCTTTTTTTGAAAATTTACAAGTGGAATGACTGGCTCGATAACCGAGCCAGTTATTCCAGCAGTAAATTCTGAAAAAAATTCTCTTTGGTCTGCAAATGGACAATGAATGCGTGGGCAAAATTTCTGGACTATTAAAGGGATAAAGGACAATTAATATGCTGATGTACAGATCAAAACACAACACTTAATGACACTAAATTAATAACAAGAGGCCCAAGGGCCTGTGACACTCACCTGCACCATAGCATTTGAACCATTTGCATTTAAATAGACAATGGATAATTTTTGAAAATCCAAGATGACCATGAAAAAACTTGACCAATCAAAATTAGCGTTTGATATGTTGAAGCCTAACGCCATAGGATCACACCACCTAAGTTTCGTTGAAACCAGGCCATTGATTTAAGTATTGTTTTTAAATGAGTCCAGAAAACCAAGATGGGGCCCAAACAAATTTGACCAAATCAAGATTCTGAATAGAAGTTCTAGCGCTAGAGGCTAACTCCATAGGATTCTTCCATTCAAATATGTTTAAAACCTGCCAAACGGTTTAGGTTTTAAAGGAATTTGCAAATCTTCGGAAAATCTAAGATGGTCGCAAGAAATTTACCAATCTAAGTTTGACATGTTGACGCATACGACGGGAAGATCTTTCCACTCTGGTTTTGTTGAAATTGGGTCATGTAGAGGTTTAAATGGCTCCGAAAACTTTTTGGAAAATCCAAGATGGTCGTCAAAAAAAGCAACCAATCAAAATTCTTAATAACAGTTCTAGAATACAAATTCTGGAACAAAATAGAATCCTTCTAACCAAATTTGGTTGAAATCCATCAAGCCGTTAAGGAGGGCTGGAGGAGATGAATTAAAAAAATATCCAGGAATTTTAAAAATAAAATCTAAGATTTTCACTGAAAAAGTCACCCAAGATTCTGAAGAGGGTCTAGAGCCTGCCATGACAAGATCCTTCTAGCCAAATGTGGCTAAAATTCATTTAATTCATGCAGTTAAAGAGATGCATTTTTACAATTTCCAGTGCATTTTTCATAAAATCTAAGATTTTCACCCAAAAATCAAACACTCAAAATGCATTTTAAAGCATAAGTTGATGGATGAATGATGGACAGTCGCCATGGCATAAGCTCAGTTGGCCATGTGAGATAACAATTAATGATAATTATATATAGTATTATTAACTAAGGTACACATAAAGGAGCAGAAAGTTGGCTTTCATTTTTTGTATATTTGTTCCACGATATTTTACAAAGTTCAGAATTCACAGAGTGTATGCTCAAGATGTCTGAATATGGACAGTAACAATATATGGGTCATTCCATGTTTTGCGTACTTCATACGTTCATAATCAGTCAGTTGCATAATCACATTGGTCATGTAAAAAATGTTCGATGGTAGCTGGATTAGAATGTCTTTCTAAGAAACACAAAACATTGTTTCATGTCATTTCTGGTCACTGTGCCTGTACTTCTTAAAGCCAGTTTAAATATGTACAGAGCAATCATGGGTCACCGATTTCCATTCTGCCCTAACCATGCGATTGATTAGGTGTGATAGTAAACTGTTAGCCTCTCTTTATAAAGGTTAATTTGATATAGAACGACCAATTATATTAACGCAACCTTGTAACAAAATTTAACAGAAGTAGGAATTGTAGGGCTACTGGTTTTTGCGCGATCACGGAAAATGAACAGAATTTATGGAACTGGTAATTTGAAACAAAAGAGGGATATTCAAACAGAAATTACCATAAATTACCTTCCCGCCTTCTGGTTGTACGAATAACACAATGGTGTTATGCACAACACACATGTAAGTTTCATTGTCTTTATTACTTGTAATACAAATTATAGATGAACCAGAAATGAATGGAATCCGCAATTTAAAAAAATAGAAATGACAAATTTTGAAATGGAAAGCGACTGAATTCTAATATGAACAGAAATACATGTCGCTGAGAATTACTGTTTTTTCTTATACAAATTTAGTTTGTGAAAATTATCAAATATGTCATTGCCCTCAAGTAACTGACAGTTTCATTGAAAGCAAATTATATGTCTAAGGAAAATTTATTGTAGAAAGCATGTATAAAATGAGATTAACACAGATTTGATTGACTGATCAAGTTGCATGTATGTATGATTACTGTATTCTGCAGCTGAAGTAGTAGAAACATCTTACAGCTGCAATCAGTCCTTCTTCGCTTTTGCCCACTGTGTCTTGTCCTCAGCCGAAATCCTTAGCTTCCTCAGGTCCATTCTTGACTTGAGTGTACCAAGTCCTGCTTTCTTGAGGTCACCTCGTAGCATGCTTAGCAGATTTATGCAATGACGTCCTCCAGGCCGAATTCCAAGGGTCTTTGTGCTGGCGTCTCTTCTGGCATCCTTAGCACATGGCCAAACATGGACCATCTTTGCTGGCCAACTTTTACAGACAGCGGCGACGTATTACACATCTTGTATAGTGCATCGTTGGAAATTATGCTGTCTGGCTATCGGTGTCCAGTTATAGTGCGTAGGTGTTTGCGGTGGCAGGCATCGAGTTTGTCTAGAGCTGCCTTTGGGGGGGGGGGGGGGGAGAGGGAGGGTGTTGGTCTTGTGGAACTTTCCTGCACAGGTTTCAATGTGGCAGCAAGGAAGCAGGTGAAAAGCACCAGAGTTAGACCAGCTCCCTGTGGGGAGCCGATTGCTGTCTCAAACTCTACTAACTTCACTCGTACTCTCAGCTTGGTGTCTGCAAGCAGTAGTCTCACTAGTCATAGCTCATCTTCATTGCACCTGGCCTGGCGTAGTACATCTAGGATCTTTGAGCGTTTAATTGTGTCGAAGGCGCGTGACATGTCAATGCCCATTTTGTGGAAGTCCCAGTGTTTGGATATGACTGCCGACACAAGCATGCGTTGAGCCCATACAATGTCTGCACAGCTGCGTCCACGTTTGAAGCCACTTTGACATGATCCGGTGGAGTAATCGATCTTGTCTGGGCATAGAGTAACATTGGATAGGATTTTCCGTATGCTGTTGAGGAGCACAATGGGCCGCAGATTGGCTGGGGCCCAGGTGGCTTCTTGGGCTTGGGTAGTGCGATAAGGGTGCCTTGGCCTACAGCGTCGATGGGAAGGTGGTGCATAAAAGCTGAATTGATTAGGTGGGTGATCGATTTTGAGATGTCACTTGCATATTTGAATAGTTCATTGCTCATGCCATCAGGTCCAGATGCCCATCCATCTTTCAGGGCTTCGAGTGCCTTCTCAACTTGTGGTTTTAATTGGTGTTAGTAATGGCCTGGGGTCTCCTGAGAACAGGTACAAGGGCTCATCATCGTTGTCAGTGAACTGTTCCATATGTACTTAACCCTCACCTAAAACGGCTTCTGCAGTGATCTTGAAAAATGTCCATTTGCAGACCAAGACTATTTAAAAAAATTTACAACGAGAATCACTGGCTCGATAACTGTAGTAAATTTTTCTTGGTCTGCAAATGGACATTTTCTGACAAAATTGAAATTTTCTTGAATAAATTTAGTTAAATTAACAGTTAAAGTTAAAAAGGGGTTAAAGGGGTGTAATAGACATAACACTGTATATGGATGAAATTATTGATTATTCTATGTAAAGACTATGTTGGGATTTGACTGGATATAATGTAGTGGCAATACAGAATTACTGATATATGTCAATACGACCAACTGAAATAATTTGGTAATAGTGACTATCCACCGTACACACAATTTAACCCTTTAATTTTTTCAAGGAATTTAAATTGACATTTTCTCATAGAAAATGTCCATTTCTATTTGCAGACCAAGAGGTTAGTTTTGAAAACTTATCGCTGGAACAACTGGCTCAGTTATCGAGCCAGTCATTCCTGTCGTAAATTTTCAAAACTAGTCTTCTGCTCTGCTCAGACATTTATCAAGACCATTGCAGAAAACGTTTTTGGCCGGTCTGAGTGCTAAAGGTTAATAAATCAACTTCCTAGATCCGATTATAGTTAACATGACAAAAGCAGAAGAACGCAATCCAAATGGTTTCAGTAAGCATGAGGTTTTCAATACAACAAAAATTTCAGTAGTGAGATTTTCAAATGAAAGGTACTTCTCAAGACTGATGTAGCCAACCTTTCTACTCCTTCAGTGTACAGCATTATAAAATGATAAAGATACCTACCATCAGATTGTCTATCCTTCGCTAAGAGAGACATGTCATCAGATGACATTCCTATCTGACTGACTGCAACTAGTGCTTTGGAATCAACGCTTTCTGACAAAAAACTCCCATCAGCCATCGCTCCTGATGTCTCGCCATCGTCAAATTCACTGTACGACACAGAGTCACCATCTTGACCGATAATAAAGCTTTCAGTATCTTCTACATTGTCTCCAGTCATTTCTAAGGCATTTTGGTCGACAGAAAGCTCTTGATCATCAGAGTATAGTCTATTATTATAAGAGTCCTCACCGGATGGCCCAGCAATAGATAAAATATCACCCGAATTTGCAACAGATAAAGATGAGCTAGATATTGTCGCCGAACTGTATTTAGATGTAAGTTGTCCTGAAGTACTAGTAGGGGCTTTACTAAGTGGTGGCATTGCCATGACTGATTTAGACCCTGTAGCTTGAGCAGATTTCTTTGACGCATTACCCGCTAAAACACCTGATAATCTAGATGCCAGAGTGTTCAATGAATGAGACTGAAGAGTGAAAGGACGAGGCGTTGAGGTAGACAGATTAGAGTTCACAACATAGGGTACAACCGTGTCTGGGGGTGAGGCATTTTGATCCTCTCCTATATAATCACATTGAGCAATATCATCATCTAGCCTTTCCTTTTTAATCTCAATAAAGCTTAAATCTGAACTAGGAGTTACAAAATTTGACCTCTTTCTTCTAGCCGCACCCCTAAGAACATTCCCTTCTTGTGTTTTGTGAGGACGAGTCTTGCTTGGATGATAAATAGGTGGAACTCTTGGTGGCATATCATCAGAGAGTGGTGTACGTGGACTTTGCGATGCAGACCTCTCTGAATCATTTTCTAAGATGTCCTTCTGGCCTAGTAAAGATGCGCCAGATACCAGCATACTCATCGAATAGTCCTTTATCCATTTTGGAGCCTCAAGGCTTAGCTCTGAAAGAAAACAAAATAAATAGCTTGAATGACGCCATCACTTCGTACTGGGGATTCAGCATTTTAAGGTTTACTTTTCCATGACTTTTTCATAACTTATATAAGATGGCATAATTTAAATTTTGGAATTTACATAGCATAGCGTGTATTAAATTTAAATTAACAATTGCATAGTTTCTAGCAACTAATGGTAAAATAATAAAAATCACTAATTAATTGCAATAGAGTAACACAATTTTTAGAGCAGACAGCTTTGCATGTTAATGAAAAAAGAACTGATTTTCCCAGATTTCCCGGCCATGATTTTACAATTTCAGATTCCATTGTTTTTAAGGATTTTCATGACTAGAGTACGAACCCTGAATACATGTAATCTATTATTAGAATACGTAGATTTACCAATTTTTATGGCCTGGCCACTCATTCCTAAGGTGGCAGTGACTCGGCTCACAATGCCATCATGAATGGTATAGATAAGTTGGATAACAAGAGGTCCGCAAACGGCGCATAATTATCCACCATGATGACAAACCAATGAATGCGAGCTTTCAGAAAATATTTATTTCTTCCTCAGACCCAGACCAGTCATCCTTATGAAGTGTCAAAGCGATTCGTTAAACGGTCAAGGAGGTATCGTCCGGAAACAAATTTTCAAGATGGCCATCCCTGAGTGGTGGCCATATTGGATTTTGGATTATCATAAATTTTGATGTTTCTTCACCAGACATATTCCAACCACCCTATGAAGTGATCCGATAAATGGTAATGGAGATTTCATCCAGAAACCAACTTTCAAGATGACAGCCTGTGGCTGCGCCCATCTTGAATTTCGGATCATTGTCAATTTTGATGAGTTTCTTCTCCACATGTAGTCCAACCACCCTATGAAGTTTCAAAATGATCCAATAAATGGTAACGGAGTTATCATCTGGAAACAAATTTTCAAGATGGCCACCGGTGGCCATCTTGGATTTCGGATCATCGTCAATTCCGATAGGTTTCTTCCCAAGACCTAGTCCAACCACTCTATGAAGTTTCAAAGCGACCCGATAAATGGTAACAGAGTTATTATCCGGAAACAAATTTTCAAGATGGCCACCAGTGGCTGGTGGCCATCTTAGATTTCGGATCATCGTCGATTTCGATAGGTTTCTTCCCCACACATAGTCCAACCACTTTATGAGTTTCAAGGCGATCCAATTAACGGTAATGGAGTTATCATCCGGAAACCAATTTCCAAGATGGCCGCCAGTGGCTGGCAGCCATTGTGGATTTCGGAACATTGTCGATTTCCATAGGTTTCTTCCCACGACCTAGTCCAACCACCCTATGAAGTTTCAATACGATCTGACAAACGGTAACAGAGTTATCATCCGGAAACCACTCTGCCGCCTGCACGGTGCCATTACATAATAGGCGGCCAAATTTTTTGGCAGGGTATAAAGATTATCAATGTAACAGCTGAACCTGAATAGTAGTCAAGATGAATTGCTACTCACTCAACTGCAATACAAAAACAATTAATTGATGACACCGATGACCGAAATGTGAATTCTGCTTAAAGGCACAACCAATGCATCAAAAATTAATCAAATGATGTCAATGGATGAATCCAGCTTTAGCTATTCCATGCCCAGCTTTAGCTAAGCTCCACCCATGCTGGGTTCAATTAATCCCTGCACTCGTTGATATCTCAATTTCCAGAAAACTACACAAGTAAACTGTGACAGCAACAGCGTCGAGTTAAATCAGTTACATAATATACAACAGAATGTTTATTAAATAGTAGACATACAAGTCGTAAAACATGATGTACTATTGTCAGTTAACGTAGCTCCATAATATCCAAAGATTATAACAGGCCTGTCTAAATTGGCATAACACATTTTTCGTTCACGCAAAGGTTCCCAAAATAGTTCTGACACAACCTGTTTTCCGTTCCCGCAATTCCTTTGCAGGCCTGTCCAAATTTACGTAACCCATTTTAAGTTCGCGCAATGGTTACGCAAACATTTCTGACAACCCATTTTCCGTTCCCGCAACTGGTTTCATTTTGTACATAAATACATGAAAAATGGTTACGCCAAACAAAATGGGTTACCCAAAACAAATTTGTGCAACCCCAAAATTGGTTGTGCACATTTTCAATTTGGACAGGCCTCATACATACTCAATGACTTAAATCAGACCACTCTGGCACAAGTAATCCGAAGTACAACTGTCAGTTTGAAGGACAACGGGACTAGAGAAATAGTACGGTTATAAATTAACAGTGTGTATAATGTACCGTAGACATCTAGACTACAAGGCCCTCTGAGGCCAAAGATCTGGCAGTAGCCGAACAAATTCTGTTTTGGTGAATTTACAAATTTGTAAACATTCCATAGGCATGTAGCAAAACCACCCAGCCGAATTAGTTTTAAAATATTTATCTTCAAATTAAGATTCTGGGAACTTAGTGATAAAATCAATTTAAATGTTCATACTAAAGTGGGTAGGGCCTAATTAGAAATGAATTCCTCTATTGTATTCTAAACAATTACATTGGTAGTAATAATTTCAATTCCAAGACATGAAATTCATCTGTACATAGGTGGCATAGACGAAATAACAATCACAGGCAAATAATGCAATGCACCCTTAAGTACTAGCTCTTTGTTGATGGCCTTGACAAGCCAAAAAGCATTCTAAGAGTGCTAGTCATGAAATGTCTACTATGATAAGTGGGACTAGTTTCAAAATCACAGGTCCAGGGTTCTGCAGAGGCATTTTGCACTATAAAATTCACAATGTCCCCATCATTACCGTCACACATGTGACATCATTACCGTCACACATGTGACACAGGTCAATGGCACGTAGGATTTAAAGCCATAGCTACCTTCCATGCATGTAATTGAACGAACATTTGACAAAATGCCCTATGTTTTCTAGAGGGAGTAGGCCATCTGACCCCGCTAAGCAACTTGCTCAGCAAAATGCTGCAGGTACTGGTGTATGAAAAGCAAAGACAAATTACAACTTACCCAGGTTCATACACCCTTGCACCTTGAACTCTGCCACTTTCTCATCCAGCCAAATAATGAACTGTGACAGGATCATCGGCTGTATGTCATCCATCAGTGTGGCAAAACGTTGTTTCCCTGCCAACAAATCAACCACCATCTTGAATTGTTTACACTTGTCTGACTTCACTGTAGAATGTCTCCCAAGTATATGCACCTGATTAATCTGCAAAATAAGGCAAAACAAAATAATATATGTGATGTTCCGTATTACATGACCAACAAAATTCAGGTACTAGGTACGGAACATTTTTATAATTTTTTTTTAACCAGACTGACACCTTCCATTTGCAGACATTTCTTAAGTATAGGAAATAGCGATTGCCTATGACTTGTTTTAAAATTGTGTCTGTTTAGTCATTAATTGAACATGGGATATTTGGGATGGGCTTTGTTGAGTAGTAATAGTATACTGTTTTTACCTTTTTAGGTGGGCTAGTTAGTGTTGCATGCCATTTTGGGCAAACTAATTCTCCAACCAACCACACACAAACACCACCCCCCACCCCAAATAAATATGTTAGCTAGCCATAGGAAAAACTACTGAACAAACATCGAAGTGGGCTAAAAATATTTCCTGTAGAAAATCCTGGTAACAACATTTATTTTCCTCATAATATCATATAATTACAACCTTTAAAGCTCCGAATCTCAAAACTTACCAATTTGCAATCTGCTAAAAGTAGAATTTTCAAGCTTTCCTTTTGAGATTTTAAACACCTGTTTCATAGTTATTAACGTGGCACACAAGTTTCAAACTAATTACATAAACCTTTAATGGTAAAATTTCATCCAAATTTTTCTAAATATTTTTTAATTTTATGTCCGTTTACAGGCCAAGAGAATACAATTTTTGAAAATTTATCATTGGAATGATTGGATCGGTTATTGAGCCTGTCATTCCAATGGTAAAATTTCAAAGAAAATTTTCTCTTGGCCTGTAATCAGAAATTCCACAAGATCATAGCAGAGGCAGGTTTTGCCCGGTATGACCATTAAAGGGTTAAAGCATATAACGTAACCAAGGTTTCAATTGTAAATAAAATATTAAAATCTGAAACTGCTAAACATTTCAGCATGTTATACACACAAACCATCCAATACCATCTAAAAAGATCTACTTTTCTAAAAGAAAATGATGACAAAATGAGCTAATTAGAAGATAGTGTGTAGTTTGTATTGTAGTGCACAAAGTCGTCAAGATTTTCCAGGCATGTTTATTTACTGTATGTTATATTTTTCTGTATTGGTACTGTATCCCAGGCAGGGGTAAAAATGTTTGAAAATTTCCATGGCAATGTTCCCACATTTCATGAGGTTATCCAAACTGAACTGAGGTCATCATTTCATAATAAGCAATGCAAATTTCCAGGATTTGAATTCACCCATAGATGACCTCACCTAAAATTGAGATCATCCATAGCAATTTGAGGTCTTAAAAATGAGTGGAAGAGTTAACATTTTGCCCCTTGATCCCAGGTATCAGAAACATTTAATACATTTGCTTTTTAATCTGACATATAATTTCACGTTTAAAAAAAATTCTAATTTTCCATTTAATCATGTTATGTAGTCGTGCAAGTGTACATGTCAGAATCAATAATTTAAACACATGTTTGCATCAATGTGATGCATTACACCATAGGCGTGCACGATTTTTTGATTTAATCGTGAAGTTCGATTTATTTTTAAAATCGCGATTTTTACGGTGTAATTGAGGGAAAATCGGAAAATCGTCAAAAATCTCGTTTTTTTTTAAATCTCAAGTGTGTACTTTTCCGTCACATTTTATTAGTACATAAGTACAATTATAATCGATTCACGTCTGTGTTCATTGTGTTTATATCCCGCCGTGCCATGCAAGTGTCGAATAATTACTAATCACAACACAAAGCGCTACAATAAACAAGCTAACAATAGCGAGGTAACACCTTTTGTCATTGAGAAAACGAGCTAGTTACTCCGTCGAATCACCATATAATTTTCTTTCTTTCGCTGCAGACCCCGAGTCTGTCGTGAAATGTCAAGTATTTACTTAGTTGCAGAGTGTTAGTCAATCAGTGAACATAATTCTGTTTAATTCTAGAGTTAGCAATTTCATGCTGTGTAATAATTTTTCCTTTTTGATTCGGTTGTCATGTCAAATTAAAGAAAATAAAGCAACAGCATTCCAGATTGTTTGGTTTTGAACTGTGCGTTCTGTTGATTACTCTTAAATGTAAATGGTACATTCTGAAAGCAACTATAAACCGCACTATAGGACGAGTTTACGCCGTTACACTCGTACCTACTCAAAACTACCGTCCTATGTATGTGAATTGTGCAGTATCTCCCCGGGTACTAATATTAGCGTCTTCGCGTTACTCCGGTAATGACCTAAACTCGACCTACCAAGGGAGGCTATAAGCGGAAACTGATACATCACGTAATTTATATATTTTCTTGGCGACATTTTATCTCAAATTTTGATGAAATAAATAATGTTTATTAAACCAAATGCCTGTGATTAAACTATACGCAATATTTAGGTGGGCCCAATTAATAATTTCACTCCCGCGATGATGGATATAAGGTATACATTAAGCATACACGTAGGATGGTAAGAATTCCTTGCATGAAAATGTGCTCTAATTTCGTGCTATTTTTGTATCATTTATTTCAACCTTTTCTAGAAACAAGTCACGTTAAACCCCACCCCTACACCCCCCCCCACCCACCCCCATACATTTGGACCTACGATTTAATAAAAAATCGGGCTTTTTTTATAAAATCGATCGCGATGTTTCAAAGCAAAAGTCATGCAAGCCTATTACACCAGATATTTACCCAACTCTCTCTCATATTGTTCATTAAATAAAATTTAGTCTGTAGCTATCAAAAACACAGTATAGTACTATTAGTCTGAGTATTTATCATGGCTGCCCTGTGTACCATTAACAGCCAAAGTTTAGTTGCCCTTTTGAAAATCAGGTTGCCCCGGGCAGACGGGAACTAGGATGGACTCAGCCACAGGGGTGTGTAAAGTTGGCTAGATGTACTTGGCAATCAGGTAACGTGCATCCAGCCAACTTTACGAGCCCATGTGGCTGAGCATAGCGAGTCCATCCCAGTCCCCGCCTCGACAGTAGTAGTAGTAGGAGTGACAGTAGTAGTGTGTTTAGTGATGTTGCACCACCCTCCTACACACACCACCCAACTCACACACCTCCCTTCCATAGCCATGGGGATTTGCGACACACACCCTGCCATGGGGGCCAGTTTAAACAAGTTATATCAGCAAACTGATGTATGCTCCCTGAAGGCACACTCCGCAGGGACACTAGAAACTATGGCTCGGACAAAAATTATCTGTAATGTTCAGTGAACCATGAAAGGCACATCAAAAGCATGTTCAGTGAACCGTGAAACTGAAAAGTAGGTCAGTAGGTCACTACTTCTCATACACAACACACCTTCAGAATATTTAATGCATTCACACACCAAGTTTAATTTCAGTATACCAAAAACGTAAAACTACATCGAACAAAAATTTTCTATGAATTTTGAAACGTATGTTTAAAAGTAGGTCACGCTGACCTAACTTTCATACACTCCACACCTTCCTGAGATGCATCCACATAACAAGTTTAGTTCCCGTACAACAAAAACTCTTGAAACTACAGCACAGACAAAACATTTTCTGTAATTTTCAATGAACAATGAAAAGTAGGTCACGCTGACCTACTTTTCATACACTGCACACCTCTTCCCTATTATGTTTAGTTCCTGTATACCAAACTCTTGAAGCCTCAACCCGGACACCAATTTTTTGTTATGTTCAATGAACCATGAAAAGTTGGTTAAAAGTAGGTCACGCTAACCTACTTTTCATACACTGCATAGAAGGCTCGATTTTAACACTAACCCGCTAACCTGAGGATATTAGAATTTCATACGGGTTAGTAAAACTACATCAGTACAACACACTTTGGGTGTCCTCTCCCAACTGAACCTAAATCTGCTAGCTTCAATGATTTTTTGAACATTTGAAATTAATTTGTCCTGAAAGTCAGTGCTGCCTTAGGCAGCAACGACTTTATGGACAAATTAATTTCAAAATATTCAACAGCTTCTCTGTATTTGACCCTTGGAAATTTATTTTATAGGGATCCATCGGTGAATGGATTAAAATTTCAATTTTCTCATAGAAAATGTCCATTTGCAAACCCAGAGAAGAGTTTTTGAAAATTTACCACTGGAATGACTGGCTCGGTTATCGAGCCAGTTATTTCAGTGGTAAATTTTCAAAAATAGTCTTGATCTGCAAATGGACATTTCGCAAGACCACTGCAAAAGCTGTTTTTGGCTAATATGAGTGTTAAAGAAATGATTAGCTTTGAGCGTACAAACAATGGGTTAGTGAAATTTGCTATGGGATAGTAAAATCAATGATGCACCATTCCGTTTGGATTAGTAGAACAAATCCTTAACCCTTTCAACCCTTCAATATTTTCAAGAAAATTTTAATTTTCACAAAGAAAATGTACACTTGCAGACAAAGAGATGCCTATTTTTTTTTTAACTTACCACTGGAATGACTGGCTCAGTTATCGAGCCAGTTATTTCTGTGGTAAATTTTTTTAAATAGTCTTCTCTTGGTCTGCAAATGGACATTTCTAAAGACCACTACAGAAGCTGTTTTGGCTGAAATGAGGGTTAAACTGGTTAAAATCTACACCTGGGCCTGGCATACCTCCTCCCTAAGATGCATCAACACAACAAGTTTAGTTCCTGTATCATTGGATAATGGGTTTTCGAGGGTGTAAGCACATTTTCGCCGATTTAATATAAGAGTAGGAATTTTATCAACAAATTTTGTCAATTTCATAAGTAGCAAACATTCACTGAAATAAAACATGCATAAAAATAAAAATAAACCCTAAAATAAACTTACTGCTTCTAAATATCCACTACCTGATCTACAGATGCAATCTCAGTATTGCGTCATGTGTTCTCGAGGGTGATGTAATCACGTAATTTCAACTTTAGTCAGGCGGTGAATTGATGTAATTTTTATGATTTGAGCAAACAAGTGTCACCGACAATAATGCCATAAACGGGTCTGATACAAACACACAACTTAATTTATAGTTGTAAATCCAAATCAGATTATATTCCGCTTTTCGTGATAACCTGGTAGAAGCAAATTTCAGCCAAAACATTAAAAAATTAAAACCTTTCAGTTTTTCGTTTGGAAATTGGTAAATGTGGTATTGCAAATTAACATAAGTTGCCCACAGGAAAATAGAAAAATTACTGAAATTTATATCATATCAGGGCCTGTTTGAATTGCCATTGCGGGTAGAAAAAAAAATCAATCTAGATCTGAAAACTACATAAGCAAGCACCCCATGCCAGTTCCACGCTTCAGGAGAAATAAATTATTGCTATGGCAACGGGTCTGCACAGTAACTGGCAGATGTCGTTTGACGCAAAAACTGGATTGATTTGCATTATTTCCTTACGAGTTATCTGTATTTTTATCATGGGTAAAAAAAAGTATGTGAAAATACCTGTTTTGCACTACTCGGACATCAAAATGCATAAAATAATCACTTGTACTACGCGCATCTTTTTTAAAACTTGCACTTGTGTAAAAATACTGTATCTATTTAATGACACATGATTTATTGACATCGCCTATGTACCCTTCAAATCACATGACCCTTGACAACACCTTACTGGACGATATACCAAAACTCTTGAAACTACAGCCCAGACAAACATTTTCGGTTATGTTCAACGAACCATGAAAAGTAGGTCAAAATTAGGTCATGGTGACCTACTTTCCACAGACCAAGTTTAATTAATATATGTGAAGAAGTCTTGAAACTATGGCCCGGACAAACTAGTAGAGGACGAAATGGACTGATGAACGGATGGACAAAGTGGTGACTATATAATGCTCCCACCTCACTCACCCCACCTGAAGAAATCATATCTGCAACTGCAGGTCCCAAACTGGTAAGAGACCACCTCCCTGCTCCCGCCTCCACCGCCATTTGCCATTGAATTACCTCCCTTTCATAGATTATCCATGAGGAAATATATGATGATACGCTTGTCACGATACAAGTAAAAATGCAGAATTTTCTATTATTAATGACATACATCGATATAAATGACGTGTATATGTTAGCAGGATAACCACAACATATTTAGTTTCAATGTCTTCCACTTGAAAACAAAGGTCAAAATGACGGATAATGAAAATGGGAAATGGCTGACGCCCTGAATATTTTTCGGCCGTAGCTGGTGGTGAAAATTCAGGAGCGATTATTGCTCCTATAGCGACAAGTTTCCTATAAAAAATACATCGAAATCTAGATAAAGATTATATGTACACATATATCTGATACTTACATAATTTTAATGAAGAACCATGCTCAGTCTTCCACAAATTCATTTCATTTTATTTCACGGCCACGCCAGCACGTCTTTGCCCAATATGGCGATCCGACTGATCTGCCCAACCAGCGCAGCTGTGCGGTCACGTGGTCGGTGCCCTGCGGCTGGCTGGCAAGGAAATCGTTAGCTCGCTCTTTGTTCACTCAGCTAGTAATCAATACAGCTAGCCGTTTTCCAGCGCTTGCTGTCCGCGTGCGTGGACTTGTTGAACCAGTAAACCAAATCTCAGCCCAGGCTTTTTGTCTTCTATCGTATACACGGGAGTTCTTTGTCCACTCTGAAGGGATAATCCAACTATATTTCTTTGTCAGCGCGTGTCGTGGTAAAAGCACGTTAGGCTGTCTAGATTACGCCCACCCGACCAGATAACGCATGTTGTTAGACCGATACTGGCCAGGTTCAGTAAAGTAACGAGTTATCAGGAGAGGGATCAGATTTGTTACTCAAGTAGTTGGCGTCACAATCAAATACGTCACGGGTTAGCGGATGTCC
The DNA here is from genome assembly GCA_034401795.1 of Chaetoderma sp. LZ-2023a. Lineage (NCBI taxonomy): Eukaryota > Metazoa > Mollusca > Caudofoveata > Chaetodermatida > Chaetodermatidae > Chaetoderma > Chaetoderma sp. LZ-2023a. The sequence continues at coordinate 99,077,225 of CM067374.1, read as the reverse complement.
AATCAAATTTACTTCGTTCCGTCAGGAAAATCGATCGAGTAGTCTGTCAATGAGTTGTGTCCTTGATATGAATTTACAATTGAATAAATTTACATACCGGCATGTATATATAGTGTGTTGAATATTTTGAAATTAATTTAACTGTGATATGGTACATCCCAGATAACGCAGCTTACCGGGCCGATACTTTCAGTATCGGCACGGTATCGGCCCGGCATCGGCCCAGTAAGCTGAGTTATCAGGGGTACATATAGGCAGCAACTCTCTCTCTCTCTCTTTCTCTCTCTCTCTCTCTCTCTCTCTGGAATTATTGGTCACCTACACAACCCAACAAAACTAGATGATCACTGGAACAATGTCTTTAAAAAATCTAAGTTTTGTGAAGAAGGTAACGGTTTAGCCGCTAAACTTTTATTGAAATTGGCCTATGCAGTGGTTAATAAATATAGGCTTTATGATTTTCTTAGAAATCGGCAGAAAATATACTAGCTAGGTGTCCGCCAAAACGCTAAATTTTTATTGATTAATGGCGGACATGTTTTTTTTACATCAACTTTCCGTGGACAAATTTTAATGTCGTTTAGGCCCTAATCGTATATGGCCCAAATTTCGTCCGTTCAGCGGTTGCGGAGAGGTAATTTTCACGAAACCGAAGTCGCCCAAGATGGTCGCTGAAGCATTTGACCAATCAAGTGCCCTCGAACAAACTTAATTGGTTCAGCTATTGCTCCAAATGTTTCATGGGTTTTGAATCGATCGTCCAAGCGCGGTTTTGGAGAAATTTTTAACGGCCAAAATCCAAGATGGCCACCATCCAAAATGGCCGATTGGCGTCCTTTGAACAAACTTGTATCCCTACGGATGTGTCCTGTCAAATATACTTGAACTCGTCCCAGTGGTTCTCGAAAAGACATTAAAAAAATTTCCATATCTTTAATATGGGAGTTTTTGACGGGAAAACATACAAGATGGCCGCCAACCCCTTTATCCGACAGTTTCTAAAATGGCAAATTGTAAATCAGAATACCTAAAAACCTAAATAAAATCAATTTCGGCTTCAAAATCATCACATACAAATATCCAATTCGGCCGCCAAACAAGCTACATTTTTATTGGTCCACGGCGGCCATGTTTTTTTTTACTTTTAACTTCTCTTGAACAAATTTTAATAGCCCATGTGCTCTAATCATGTCTGCCAAATTTTTACCCGATCCAGTCAGCATTTCTGGAGAAGTCGTTTTCGCGAAAACTAGGTCATCCAAGATGGCCACCAAACCATTTAGCCAATCAAGTTCCTGTGAACAAATTTGGTGCACCTCTTCCATTAGATGATATTTCACGATGCCCCAAGCAGTTTCGGAGATTTTTAAAGATATTTCAAAAAATCTGCCAAAATCCAAGATGGCAACCAGCCAAACTGACCGATCGACTTCGTTTGAACAAACGTATTAATTCTCTATGCGCTAAGGATTGTTCCTTCCAAATGGCCAGTGGTTCTCGAGAAGCCATTTTAAATTTCCCATTGCTTTAGTAATTCCCATTGCTTTGGCGGGAAAATGATCCAAGATGGCCGCCAAATCTTTAATCAGACAGTTGCGAAAGTGGCAAATTTGAAATCAGCACAAAACCTACAAAAAACCAACTTCGGCTTCAAAATCCATCAAATAAAAAATCCTAAATGGCTGCCAAGCACGTTATACATTTTTACGCTATACATTGCATACGTTTTTTTATGTATCAACTTCCTTTGAACAAACTTTAATGGGAGTTAATCCCTAATCATATCTCCTAAATTTCGGCACAATCCTTAGTTCTGGAGAAGTTGTTTTCGCGAAAACTAGGTCATCCCAGATGGCCGCAAACTATTTTGCCACTCAAACTTGATTCAGCTCTTGCCGTAGATGATATTTCATGAGGTTTTAAATCTATTCCACAAGCGGTTTTGGAGAGGAAGATTTGTAAAGACATTTCTAAAAATCTGCCAAAATCCAAGATGGCCGCCGGCCAAATTGTCTGATCGGCTTCGTCTGAACAAACTTGATCTCTATGCCCTAAGGATGCTTCCTGACAAATGTAATTCAAATCGTCCCAGTGGTTCTTGAGAAGTTGTTTAAAAAAAGTTGCCAGCTGGACAACGGACGGTCACCATGACATAAGCTCACTTGGCCATTCTGGCGATATGAGCTAAAAAATCTTATTGTTAACTATGGTGTATGGCCTACCTCCGTATTAGGATACACAGGTACCAATGCGATACGGGTATCGGCAAGCTTTAGTATCACGATATTGCATATTGTGACACCCATAGTAGCTGCCTCCCTCCCACCAGAAACACACTCATGGGCCCCAACGCTCCGGAGAGTAAATAATTAGAGTCCACAAAATCCGCCACCGCATATGCGTGGACAGATGGCTGATGGCAAAATGTCCTTATTAGAGTATAAGAATAAGAATACAATTTCTTATTCAATAAACATATAATTGGCATTAAAGGACAATTCCGGGATGGGTAAAAATGTACTTTATTTGAAAGACTATTATATGACTAACATATTGGATCTTAAATAACTACAATATGCGAATAATGAGAAGAATTGTACCATAGTAAACAGGAGATTATTTCGTCTCCTGGGAGCAGTCATTTTCTCGTAACGAGAGCAAGATTTCATGAGATCGAGATGTCATCACCGCACCGACGCGATCTTTCAGGATTCAAGATTCAAAGTTATTTATTTCATGCATAATATATATTATACATACATCACAGTTGGGCAGTCCATCAAAGGCAGCGCCTATGAATCGATGGAGCCCCTACACATAAAACAAGACATTACAATATATACAAGGTGACAGCTGATACACCTTACAACATCGCCCGCTTATCCTTGTGGAGAAGCAGAACAGACCACAGAGCACATACTTCAATGTTGCAGTACGTATCAGCTGCTGAGAGAAGAGATCTGGCCTTTGTCAACCTCTTTTCTTGAAAAGCTGTATGGGCCTGTGGAAGAACTGCAGAAAACCACAGATTTCATCTTGAGAACGGCTCTCCAAGTGTGATACCAGCGATCGAAAAGAAAAAGAAGACAGCTGCTACAAACATCTGTAATATAATAATAACGCCTGTATAGGCGTAAACACAGGACGGTACAACACATATTTTTTTGTACAATTTTGTCATGATTGTCCTAGAGTGTTCTACATATAAACGATCTTCATAATATTTTGTAATTGTTTTTCATCTAGGATACTCACGGTATATACAGGGTTTTTAATATAGTACATTGGGAGTGGGGTGGGAGGGCATGGGGGGGGGGGGCGGTGTGGGCTCAACAATAATATAGCAGTATTAGAGTACGAAAGTTGTTGGTGGGTATGACTGTGGATAAGTAAGTATTTTGTGGTAGACTGTCGACATATGATATGTCCACTGAGAAAAGGCATATTAGATGAACGTTCACCTTTCCCACATTGACGTCATTGCACCGGGATTCCCCATAATCAATGCTCATAGCAAAACTGCTGGCTGCTACCGTCGCCAACAAGGCGCTGACCCGCGTTGAGATACTTTTGCACTAAAATACACCGCTATCTAAACCGTTCCTATGATAAACTAAAGTCAATATATTATTTAAATCATATATCATTGGAAAGCGCATTCAATTGCCGAAACAGTAATGCATTATATTTTACATTTTTGTAACGTTTTCACCGAGTTATTTGCGTATATAAAATACACAAGTCGACTTAGATTCATTAAATCGAGAGGACAATAGGGGATAATTTAAAATTGCAAACAACTATATTAAATTTTATAAAACTATAAAAAGTAATACAGAAATGTATAGAAAATTGGCTTAGCTTTCCAATGATGTATGACTTTAAAAATATTGTGAACATAGTTTTTCATATGCACTGCCTAAAGTGCACTGCATCTGATTTCCATAGTAAAGTAATGCTGTTTACACGTCGCGTCGGCTATCGCGGGTAGCAGCTGGAAGTGGTAGGCGCGATGCATTCCGGGAAGGTATTTTCCCAAAATACGCTAATGTTGGAAAGGTCGAGATCTGATAGGGACCATCTATTTTGGGTTATTTCATGCTTTTGAGCGTGATATAGCTCTCCTAGATTTGTTAACACCTACCGCTCTGATGGTAATATTCCATCTTCTATGATGTCTAAAGCAGAAAAACAGGCGCACTATATTCAGCAATTTTGGCGGACGATGTTGCTGTTTATGACTCCAGCATCTTCCACCAAACCTACCTAGAGAATGTAGCACCAGTTCCTCTGCTTTATTTTGTAAATTGAAATCCTTGCGATCAGAGTCACAAACTCATTAACCCCATAAAACTAGTCTGACAAATATGGTTAGGGAAGAAGCGAAATCATGAGAGTTCGTCTATACCGAATATATCCACTAGGAAGATGTCATATGGCCCGGACAAAGATTTTTTGACTGACCTGCATATCATACATGTAGGCGAGCCGACAAACCGACACCGTCGTATCACATAATAACTTGATAATAGTAATAATATTAATAACAACAGTAATAAGTATTTGAGCCAAGTTTCTTACGGTAAATATAGATTGGTAAAATGCTTGAAATCGTAAAAAGCATTGACGCGGAATTGGAATAGGTAAGGTGGGATTGACTCGCCAGTAGTAATGAGTGGGGCTGTGCGTGATTGTTCTTCCCAGCAGGAGGTCTTCGAGAACAATGGGTTTTTCAGGAGATCAAAGGAAAAGCTTGTGGAATGGAATGTTGAGAACAATGGCGCAAGTATGCACACGTTTTCTAGAGAACAATGACGCACAGAACGCCACGTTTTCTAGAGAACAATGGCGCACAGCCGCACACGTTTTTGAGAATCTGCAACACTCTGGAATGTTCTATTATTTTGAATATGTTAACCCTTAAAAGTAGTGTATTTTACGTTTTAATGTAGTGGCGGCGCTCCCCCCTCCGTGGTTATCTACTGTGGTAGATAAGGTAAAAATAATAGATTAAAAGAGGAGGAGTGATAATAGTAAAATAATAATGGTATTGATAATAGTAAAATAATAGAGTTTAAGAGGTGGTCTGATAATGGAGGTCGTAGGAGTCGTAGTAGTGAGTATGAGGTTGAGAATGTTTGAGGAATTACGGTACGATATTGATGTATATTTTGAAAAAAATTTGACTGTTTCGTCGATAACGTTAATTTATTAGTAAACTATTGTGTAGAATATTTAGAGACTAATTTGTCTGTAAGCTGTTACTATCTTAGTAAGCAACAGCTACCAGACAGATTAGTAACAAAATATTAAAAATAATCTTGTATTAATGGTATGGAGTGTTCAGTTGGAATGGTTACCAAGACTTGTTAGTGATAGACTCATTGGATTGTATAATGGGTTAAAAAAGTTAACCCTTTCACCGATGAATTCCCCATATCTCATTTTCATCGATACCATACAGGAAAACTGTTGAATATTTTGAAATTAATTTGACGTTGCTAACGTTAATTTATTAGTAAACTATTTTTGTTGAATATTTTGAAGACATTTTGACTTTTAACCGTCATTACGCACAAATTGTTTTTAAATACTTAATATTTCAATAACGTCAGTCATTTTAGATGTTGCATGATGGTTAAAATGTGGTCATTATGTCTCTGAGGGTTCCGTGTGTTTATAGAATTGTATGTCGAGCGTACTTATGCTAAAAAGATTATTTGGTTTTAATTTATCCATATGTCTTGAATAGACGTGAGATCAATCTTGAATCGAGATACAAACATACCATGTGTTAATAATGAAAGAACGTGTTAGTACCTCACGTCTCGTACTATGTGTTTTTTAGAAATATTCAAAATTACTATTGAATTATCACCTATGTTACTCGCTAGGAGATTACACTTCGTATTTTCGTATGCATACAGCTTTGTGCTCTGGATACAATATCGTATCGTTTCCTAGTTCTTAACCGAGTGGACATATGTACTAATTCTCTTGGGTAATTAATAGAATATCACGTTTTGTCTCGTTAGTGCTTTATGCATATTTATGGTGTGTTCGTGCATTACTCATATTAACATTAAACATGTCCGCTTCATTCGCTTTAAGGTCATGTGATGTTAGATTTTGTCTATGCCTGTTTCCTCGCGAACTAATAATGGCATTGGTATGCACATGACCACGATGAAAGGTGTAACTCATGGTGGAATATGTGGTTGAATGCATCTGTGTCGATGGAAATCTGTTACTGATCCATCATCCACAAGGGTGTCCTACTTTTTTTCTCTTTTTTTGCATACATACCTACACACACGTATGCACCTGATGCACCAACACACGCACGTACTGCGCATACCCTCATGCGTGTTACGACATGCGTGTTACGACATGTGCGTGGTGCTTGTGTGTGGGTGTAATTTTGTTTACATACCTACACACACGTATGCACCTGATGCACCAACACACGCACGTACTGCGCATACCCTCATGCGTGTTACGACATGCGTGTTACGACATGTGCGTGGTGCTATGCGGTTGCCCCTTGTCACCGTGTTCCTTGTCCCCTATGCGTGTATGCCGTGCGTGCATGTGTGCGTCTTTTTTTTTTTTTCCCCGCTTGTGTGTGGGTGTAATTTAGTTTTATGGTGGCCCCTTAAACGTAAATATTTTTATCTCAATTAATGCAAATGATAACTTCTGTTTTGTTTGCACCACATACACATGCAACACTCATTACGAAGTTGGTACTTCGCATGCAACCATTTGTTGTGATTGCGTTCATCTGGATCCGCTAGATAATCTCTCCAGCGGTTACAGATTTCACGCAATGACATTGCAGATGGTTGCTGTACTGGTACCTCTTTATATTGGTTCCATTCGATGCAACCACAATTAATAGGCGTAGAACCTATCATTCTCCATTGAGATTCCATTTTACGTGTTTTGTTAAATTCAAAAGAGCTGTATGCCTGACTAGTCGCGTGCATTTCGCTTTTATAGCTAAAGTATGAGCTGTCAGTAAAACTATCTTTCAAATCTGAACACACCCTTATTTCAGTCACATGTTTTTTCTCCACCGCTTAAAATTAACATCATCGGTTTTCAAAGCATTACTATTGCACCATGTTTGAATGACAATTTTTATAGAAAACTGGAATTGATACGCAGGGTTCAATTACAGAGCACATCATATGGTTTCCTCTGTATTCAAATATGTCCACATTTTGTCATTGTCACGATGTGAATATGATTAATTACGGATCTTTGGATCATTGTGGTACGCCTCTTGTGCCTAGTGTACCATTAATTTTATTTATCCATTATCGGCATTCATCCATCGCGACGTATCAAAATAATGATAATTGGGGATGGATGGGTGAGGGGTGAGAAGGAAACATGAAGAAATAATAACATTTTTACAAAATAAATGTATTTTTTATTGATACGTGCATTTTTCTTATGATAAATATTAGCGATATTTATTCACGATAATTAAAAAAGAAAACATAGTACATAAATAATTATACATTAAATATGATCATTTTTTCTGTTTATTCATAAGCCTGCACATCAGACGTTTCACTATCGTGTCATTTTTGTCTCCGTTTCTTAGGGCCCATAATATGTTTCATTTGTACACCTCTCGAACGATGGTATAAGAAATATATGCAATAATATCCACAAGTTGTCATCACGGCTGGTTGAACACATACATTGTTGTAATAATAAACACGCGCACTGTGTCCATTTTGTACATTTGATATCATTCTTCCATCAGAAGGGCGTCTTCCATAAGGATCAAAGTATTCGGAATTTTCATTTCTACTGTAATAAACTGCCACCCAATGTTGTCCGGATTTATTACTGGGATGCATGTTTATTACTAATGAGGCCGGGAGATATTTAATATGTGCGGGTACATTGTCAATTGGAAAAACACCGAGAAAGTATTCACACGTTTTATTGTCGCCGAATAATAGATCCTCTATTTCAAAGGTATTCAACATATTTGTTAATAATCTGTTGATACGTTAAAGTCTGATCCAATTTCTATCGTATTATCAAATTCAGCATAGAAAATTACATTGGTTGTAGCGGCAAGTGCTTGAGCAAAATGGAAGACCAAACTTAGCGAACCAGTGCGTGTAGGGTAGCGATGCTCTGAATCAGCTAGATCTGGCGTAAAGTCCCATGCGAACAATGTGGTTCCATGTCTGAACTGCGTCTTATTTGTCAGGTAGCCACGGTCATTGAATAACACCCCAGTACCGCTGAATAGTGAGAAATAAGCATCCGAGTAAATGTCGTCGCTAAATGAAGGACGTATTGGCGATGTTGTAACCTCTTCTCCATTTATATAACATGTAGCGTAGGTAGTGTTATTGTTATCAAACTTGAACGGATTTTTATGTACCACACCATTATAGGCATCATTAACCGAGCAGGAATCGGTCCTGCAGAAACATATCGCTGTGTATGCGGCCTATTAATTGCACCGTTTTACTCTGCGCCATCATTCTTCTACGTACTTGAAATCTTAAGTTAGTATCGGCGATGTTATCAAACTCACCGGCATCATCTATTTTCCATCCAGCAAGTTGTAGATGCGAGGATGCGGCATCGCTGCCATAATTTAGTAATGTCTCGATGTACAAGCGGAAAGCATAATTGACACGCTTTCCATTAAAAAAACCCATCCACTTGCGAGAATATCGTATGCAAAAGATTATTCGCAGGCGCTATCAGGTCATTCGCCTTGAGTGTCTTTTCATCACCATTTTGATCTAGCTTTACTAGCTTAACTTTAATCTAAAGATAAGATTGCGTAAGATCTAAATATCTATCGGCAGACCCACTGACGTAAAACTCGATCAGACCACTATCTGATAAACTAGATACAGGCTGAAACTGTTCCCATTTTGCAGACTCCAATGTCGTCACTATGGGACGCATCTGCAAAATGTCTAATTCGCTCTTCGAGCACTCACAGATCTGATTAAGTTCCATGATGTTTGTTAATTAAAGATATCAGCTTGTTTTCTCTGACGTCTCTTGCGACCCTTCCTCTTCGGTGTCGCACGCATTGACTGAGCATTACCTGTATTATTCCTCTTTTTACATTTAGGTTGAGGTGGTCTTATATCACCTCGCACCGCTGTTACAGCTACCGGTATCAAAGACCTGGCAACACCACATGCTCTCGATTTTAATGCTGTTTTAACATTTTCCCCAGACATTACGTCCTCAGCTAGTCCGATTCCAGCACTAAGAGCTTGTTTACCTACAGATTTAGCCACATTTTTTTGCGAACGGTATTGCTGAACATAATAGACCACCTAAGATATTACCGAGTCCATGTCCTGATTGGTATCGTGCACCTACAAAAACTGGAATACGTCCATGACCCGCTTGACTCGCGTAGTAACGCGCCAGCGCTGGTGTGTTCGTTCTTCCTCTCATCATCCCTCTTATTGTCCCTCTCATTATCGTTGTCGGCATCGTCTGAAATGCAAACAGAGTACACTCGGCGATGCTCCGTCCTTGAATGGGACATTGGCGCCAGTTCTATCCGTTATAAGTATTCTAATAGTATCGATGTAGTTCTTTGACACAGTACGGTATTGAATATCAGGAAATGTCCACTGACATATATCTTTTCCTCCATCTGTGCTAGAAACGGGTATCACTCTGAGTAGCAGTGCAGAAGTATCGCCTACCACGCGGTGTGAGACTACGTCGCAGTACATATACGCGGTCGTAGGACCACCCTCATGATTTGAACGAAATGATTCTTTAAAGTCTATAGGTCCCATATGTATTTTTCCTCCTTCGAATCCGATTAAATTTGCTACATCTCCACCTAAACGTATAGTGTAATTATCATTAACTGTGAGAGAAACTAGATTCGCGCGATGCAAGTAAAAATTGAAAAATAATTTTTTGTGTCTAAATCTTGTCTTGCTCTCTATCTGGCCATTTAGATAGTCTACCATATTTTTTACGTCATAGTACCCTTTCGGCACATTGATAAATGGAGCTTCTGATTGCACATAATACAGATTTTCGCTTCTATATGAACGTTTTTTACCGTCATTATTTGTTTGATCATTTCGCACATCTTTTCCCCGAGCATTTCGTGACCGTTTTCCCCGATCGGCAGGACGTGGATTACCGAAACCATCTTTTAAAACTAGTGGAAAAGCCGTTGTCTTTTCTATTTCTGGCGTGCTGGCGACATCTTTGCTAATTTCTTCTGTCGCATCACTACCTTTCTTCTTCTTCTTTATCTTCTTCTTAGTAAATGCATATATTTGTATAAAACTTTCTTCCGCAATAGTAAACCAACTCCTCGGATATAACACACTCGAGAGGCCCACTTCCCATTCGCCATCTAATGTTAATGGAGTTTGCAGACGTGTTCGAAACTCTGATATCTTATTGTCTGGAAAGAACTGGGTACTACTATTTCTCGGAAGCATTATGTAAAACTGATCCTCGTTCATTCTGAGTTGAATGATGTATGGACGTCTTTATGCGCAGACTAGGCAATATATACCCAAGCCATCCACTCAAAAGCGATATCCATATGCCTGATTGCCCATTTTGTATACTCAGATTTATGATACATGCAATGATTACGATATAAATTATTATAATTTGAGCTAGGTATACTATTTCTTCTTTCGGTATTAGTGAACCCATCATTCGCCACATGCTCTGATCCAATCTTCTCTCCATATATTCATCCATTGTCAATGATGTATAGTACTTAGTTCATTGACCCATGTGTTAAACTTAGTCGGGTAACCGAGCCACTTTACCAGATACTCGCGTTGTCCCTTTTTATTTTTTCTACTGTTAAGTATTTTTTCCATGGCGTACTCTTTATCATTTTCTTCTATCACTTGCTGTACCTCATCACGATAAAAAGTACCATAATCGGGTCACCTCCATAGTCTTCTAATTTATATAAGTATGGATATTTGTCTGTAAGCACCTCATGCACCTTAAACAATTCGCGACTCCATTGCCCGTGATATGCTTTTTCAAATGGCATTTTTGCTTGTGATATTCTAACATGGTCGCCTTGAGTAGGGCTGTTTTTAGATTTGGAATGTTTCTTCGTCTTCTTTCCATATATATTTCTCTACGCGATTAACTCCATACTACGGTTGACTTCGGAAGGAGCCATGCACATACTGGAATGTGTGGTGTTATTGTATGCTGTGACTAAACTAGGTAATACATCGATATACTTTCATGTATTTTTATGCGTCATGCATCTGTATATTCGACCCTTCAGTGTGCGTTGAAAACGCTCTACCATTTCGGCTTTCGTTTCATTTTGAGAAGTGTAGAAATGTATTCCATTATCTTTCAAATATTTTTTCATTACATGGTTTATGAACTCGCCCACTTTGTCTGTTTGAATAGCGTGTGGGCGATGCTCAATATGCTCCAATATTGTTTCTAACCCTTTCTTGACTGCTGACGACGTTTTACTAAGCAGGCATTCCACCCATGCATATTTTGAAAGGCCATCAACTATGCATAGCAAATATAACACATTGTTGTTCTCTTTTGCCAGCATACCCATCGAGCATAGATCTGCCTGCCATAGTTCATCGACGGATGAAACTCTTATTTTTCACCTGTCAAACTTTGTTCTCTGCGGTCTGTGTAGAGTATATACTTCTTGATGTCTTAACCATTTGTCGATGTAGTTGCGAGGTATTTGACCTTTGAACGCATTATATAGCTTTTCTTTCCCACCAAAAGATGCATAATGTTTCGGATCAAAATATACTTTTGACAATTTAGAATCATTCATGACTTATCTAAATTTACCAACACCAGAATTGAATGCCTCTTTTTCTTCCTGATGCCCGCTAGAGAACTCTTTCTACGTATTCTTTTGCTCACAGGCGTAGACGTGTACTCACTGGCGCTAACATCCTTTTCTGCACCATTATATATCTGTCTCATCATTTCTCTTGCCCTACAAATCTGTGAGGTATGTTTAGGTCGTGTAACAGATTAAGAAACTTTCCCTCCACTTGATCATGCATACCAGCCATAAGAGGTTTACGCACATGCGCTACTACGTTTGTAAGCAGGTCGAGTACATTACTTTTTGGGAAAAACATACCCTCTATTGTCACTTCGCCCAAGTCATTAATGTGAAAACGTTCAGGAACCGAACGTAAAGTATCAATTACTCCACTGGCTTTTGTCTTGTAAGTTTTTGGTATTCCCCTCATCGTACGTTCAAGTATTTGTGCGGGCAGTGCATCGTAGTTAGTTATGGGCTGTAGATATTGTTGTTGATGTCCTTGCATTTGCTGATAGTATTGCCTATGCTTATCCAATACTTGTGAATATGATTTTGCTTTTTCATTCTCAGTCAGATCGTGTCTGGCTAATATATTGGATATCTCGTTGTCGAGACTAATAGCTTTACGTATCGATGGATCTGTCTGTAGCAACGATATTTTACTCTGTTCATTTAAATTACCTATCAATTCATGAGGAACTAGCGCCATTTTACGTGAACAGTTTACCAATTAATGGCGCTAGCGTACCGATCACTGCTGGTAATAAGGCTCCTAAAAATCTGCCTGTTATTAGCAATTTTCTTTTACGTGCATATGGCATGCCGCGACTAGTCAGTGTACGCATTTTCGCTTTATATTTACTCAGCTGCTTGTATCGTATTTTAGTGAGATGAACATTCCCACGTAATACGTTTAGGCATGATTCGCATAGTACATCCACAAATTCGTTCGAACACTGTTTGATTACATCATTTCTGATTGAAGGCTTTACTTTAGCCAAATATTGCAGCATAGGTAAATGGCGTTCCGTTTTACGTGATGCCATTTTTCTCAGGTATGTAAACGTAGTAGCCCTCCTTCAGATGAACAGATGAATGGAGTCTGATATTGTCAGGTGTCGTCTGTTTCAAATCTAGGAGTAGATATGAGTGAGGTTCGTGTGTAGCGTCCTTATATGATTCGATCAAATACTTTGTATTGCCTGGGTACATCTGATTAGATAAAGAACGAATAGATGATGCATCACATGGATTCTTAAACAATACCATGTAGTGACAGTTAACTGATAAGTCGCGTTGATTGCGCGACTTGTGAAACAGATATTGTGCGACAAATATTACGCTACAATTCTCATGGTGAGAATGTTTTGTAAATAGATCAGCCATGCTCTCGTCGCATTTTTCATCAAATCATCGAGTACCACCAATGTTCTGCAACTTCTGTCTAGTTCAACATTCACACCTTCTTTAAATTCAACTTCTTTCGCCAAATCGTTATACCCATCTTGCCACGCACCGTAGCAGTACACAGTCCTCTGTGTGAGGGGGAGTAATGGCATAATAATCTCTTATTAGTGCTTTTATCATCTCAGTTTTACCGCACTGCGTTGGTCCGCAGACAATCATAGTAAATGGGTGACGTAACGACATATTGCAGTCAAGCGTTGCTGCCATATATATATATACCTTAGGCATACGTGGACGCGTGTGAACCGTCACTACGATGTAATATGTAATTACTCTTCTGCGAATATTTTATCAATGCTTACTGGTTAGCGAGCATTATGAATTGTGATGTCAGATACTCGTGACGTAAGAGAAATGCTACGATTGTGACGTCAGATACTCGTGATGTAGGAGAAATGCTTTGTCCATTTAAGAATGCCCCGTAAAATTAGGAGAAATGCTACGATTGCAACGTCAGATACTCGAGACTTAGGTGAAATGCTATGTCCATTTAAGAATGCACCATAAATTTAGGTGAAATGCCACGATTGCGACATCAGATACTCGTGACGTAGGAGGAATGATATGATCATTTAAGAATTGTGACGTAAAATTAAGATAAATGCTATGATTGTGACCTCAGATACTTGTGACGTAGGTGAAATGTTATGGCTATTTAAGAATTGCATCATAAAATTAGGAGAAATTCTATGATTGTGATGTCAGATACTCGAGATGTAGGAGAAATGCTATGAACATTTAAGTGTATGATTATAACATCAGATACATGTGCGACGTATCTATGACATCTTTAAATAGTTACAAAAATAAACACCATATTCAGTGAACATTTTGCCATGAAATTGAACAAAAAACTGTCTAACGGTGTTTTACTTAAGTATGCGCTATTCAGCTCACTCTACCAATCATTCACCTAGACCATTCTTCTCTAAAGAATATCAATGGCACGTGGCATCAAGTCCCTCTGTCAAGTGAAAAGCGGGCATACCAGCGCGTGTGGAGGAGGCAGGGGAGTGAATAGCGAGTCGCTAGTGACAGATAAAGAGAGAGAGAGAGAGAGCAAGGTGCTAGTACTGAACAAGCGAAATCCGATTTTAAAACTTTTTTTTTATTAATTACATACATCAATAATAAATATCGTTACAAAGATACGAAAAAACACAAAATAAGTCATATTTTCCAAAGCTACGATTGATGAAATAAAACAATTAATTATGTTATTTAAAAAAAAAAAAAAAAAATACGTATATGATTTTATTAAAAATTATCCGTGTGTTTTAATGCTTAAAGTTAATTTTAAATAAAACTAATTAAATTAATACGCGCATAGAGAAAATATTAATTATAGTTATGGCGACAACATTTGTTTTTCATATATTACATCCACAATGTATCTATACCATTCCGTCATACACATATGGTACAGTTCAGTACAATGTTCATATATATCGTAATGGCAGGTTAGTTGAGCACAATATTCGGCTTCGTCCATTTCTAATAATGCTGCCTCATTATACAGTTCAAAATTATCAATTAGATTAATGTCAACATCAATCCCTAAACAAGAATGTTCACGTTGACTCGGATGATTTACTAGACATCTGTAACAATCTCGCACAACCAACGAATGGATCTTTTCACACAGCATGAATGCGAATAATTTCTGGCTAATTTTTTGCACATGATCCGTAGGACAATAATGGTGTTGCGGCCCCATAGTTTTACAATAGTGACACAGTTTGACGGTATCGTCGTCATCGACGAGATTTAGTTCATCATCGCTTAAAAACTCATCGAGGTATATAGCGTCCATAGTAAGCATGGCGTGATTAGACATCTCTGCGGAATCTCTGCGGAATCACTACTGGATGGAATGTCATTCATGTTCTCGCTTTTTCACACCGTAAAAGCACTGAGGTATCGGGCTAAACAACACGTCACCGCTCACGTCGGGAGGCACGTAAAAGTTAGGTAATCCTGCAAGCAAATTACTCGTGTTCTGTTTCAATAATTCCCACTTGTTGTCTTGCAGGTATAATCCACAATGTGTGGCCCATGGTTCTGCATCAGAGCAGAAAAAATAGTGTATGTCAATACACAGAAATTCGCCACAGATAGAAATACCAACATAACTGTCCAAAGAATATGTAAATAGTACGCCTTCTTTTTTGCGTGCACGTTTTACCACGTCCTCAAGATCGGGTATGATATGTAACAGCTGTTTAAACGCTACTACGCTGAGATATAAACCGCATTTAGTCGGATAACTGTCAGGATGAAACTGCCGTAGATCGATACACCACTTTTCGTCAAAACATATCGTACGCGCTTTACGCGTATTACCAAGATCGAACCAAAATGCTGAGCGATTTAAATATTTAAAACAAGGATCAGACGACATCGTGGAGAACGAATAATCATAGCGTGAAACTGCTGCATTTAAATATCATTAGTAACAGTAACGAACAGCCGCACATGGATTGAACGCCATCTGGCGTAAATACCATGCGCACAATGGGGTACACGCGTGTTACAATGACGTGCATAGATGCGCTTAATTTGAATTTATGGAGCGCATTTGTTCGATCAATAATGCTCGTATTCATGCGGGACATCCGCTATCTTCTACCGCCCTGCGCGCACTTTATGAACAGTAACACGTACAACCAACTTTTAACCATTAAACGGCTGAGAGACTTGGTACACTAAAGTCAATACGTATTATTGCAGGATGCACAAAATATTTTGAATACCATCTGTCTGTAAGTTCATGGATGATGCCAACAACTTTCAGTCAAAATATTTTCGCGGTAATATAAGACTTGAAATGCGAGCGATAACTAAGCATACATTATGAATGAGAAAGACACCGATTAATATAGCTTCGCAACAATAATACGCGAACCCAATGCACTATGTCTATCCCATATTTGGTTAATAATCCCTTGCTAATTTCAGACATGTGTATAATTCTTCCAGCATTAATTTTGTCATCTCTTAAAGCGAACCGCATGCTCCTCATAATCAATGCACGCATCTTATCCTTATCAGTGTTACACAGACTAGCAATATTTGCTATCATAGCGCGAGCAGCTAGTGTGGCTTCGGCGGACATGGATGACACCGACATTGTTTACGTGCTGACTCAAAAAAAGTGCAATATCACTATTTATGTTATGCTAGTGTAACCATATGGTACTGATGATAAATCTCCAAGTTTCAAAATTCGCTTTTTAAAGACGGGTCTGAAAATCTTAATGCTATTTACTGAAAGAATTCTAAAATGATCAGCGCGCATGTTCTTTGATGGGTAGCTTAATAGTACGCTATTACTATCCATAATTCCACCATCATTTATAATTTGTTCAATGGATTTTTTCATTGTATCAAAATTAACTTGTTTTGATTGTTCGGTACCCAGCGTTAAACCTTTATTCTTCGTTACCTGCTTAACGATCGATGGATCATCATGACGCTTCATTTCATAACTATAGTTTTTTGGACCGAGTGCGCAAAAACTTGTTAATTCGTAATCGGAGGGGATTTCACTCGTCCAGGAACCTAGATACCCACTTCGCCCTTGAATGGTCGGTTCGCCTTTACGGGTAATAAATACCACTGAATCCATATCGTGACAGGCTACGCGGCGTCCGAGTAAGGACACGACTTCGTACGGTTTTATTCGACCATAAGCTGTCACGAAAGATGCAAGAATACAGTTGGTATTTAATGGCGACTGAACGTACTTGTCATTGACCAAATAGGAGGCCATTAGAAGACTATCATTTAGGAATGTAATGGTGCCTACAGTTTTACTTTTATCATTCAGAAGGGAGAGAAAACCATTACGTGTTGATATCATGCTATTCTTTTTATGATCACGAAGAGAAAATCATCCCCACAAAATATTCAAACAGGATTTAGCAACAAAGCGCAAACCTGGGTTATTCGATATTTTAGCATGGTCGAGCTGTATTCCTTCATGTTTCTAATAGTCAGCCACGTAATTCGCCTTTTCACTCTCACTACCGACACAATCAGGATAACCGCTACTTTCCTGTTTAATTTCTAAAAAAAGGTTAATGTATTCTGAAAATAACCCATTGTCGCCATGCGGCTCATATTGCGATGACGCGTGATAGTGCCATACTTCATACATTTTTTTAATGACATAACCGTTGTGTATAGCTAGCTGTAACTCTGGAGTGGTCCATGTTCCACATAAACTGTGCTGTTCTTCCGTATGTTCGCATACAGAAGATTGTTCATTTTTTGCGCATTCGACGCATAGTACAAACATGAGGCGTCAATTTATTCTAGCAGGTAGCACGGGAAAGTATAAATCACGAGGTGGAAGGACTTTGCATTTAATAAGACCGAAGAAGTCATGCGCCGTCTTATCACTCAAGTCATCGCCTCTTAGAACCATATATGCGCATTCTGGAAAACAACACTGTTTCATCACTGAAGGATACATGGAAACACAGTCTAAATATTCGAGTGTGGTATGCTCATCCGCTTCCATAAATAAACGAATCACGGATGTACGGCCACCGAATAGCACATCACGTGGTGATATTGGGTGTGCTAAGTCCAATTCGGTGATAAAATCGTTTAGCTCGGAGGAATCAGCGACTTGTTTCTTAAAGTCACATTCCCACATAATTCTCACCATATATCTGCGTGATTCAAATAAAGAAATGCGCCATTGAAGCGCGGAATATGCTTCTTCATATGTCTGATCGCCATATGGTGTATATGTCGTATCACGCTTATCACCGCAACAAGCAGACTCATGTCCGTGGAATTTACAAACTAAGAACTCGCAAAGAATATTTTCTGATACATCAATTCCATCCACATAATGTCCGCATATTTTCTGTTCACCGCCATTTAGCGCATGCACGATTTGGCGACCCTCGCATTGACTGACCCATTCCATCCATTCTACACCCAAAATGCTATAAGCACATTTTGCTCTTAGTGAGAAATCAGGTATAGTCTGTACGCTCTCAGGTCGAAGCCATAAAGCATGATAGGCCACATTACATGCACCCGCTAGCGTTATCCCTGTCACAAATGGGTTTTGGCCATCCGTCGATTCAGAAAATAAAGTCTTAAATCTAGACAAGGCCAAGCGTAAGACGGTTGCGTCATCATTACAATATTTGATGAGATTTTTATCGACATCGTAGCGTTCGTGTCTAGATATCTTCTTATTATACCAGCGATCAAATTCGTTTAATTCATTCGCATTCATATTTTGTGGGCAGAATATCTCCCTCTCGGGAAAGGGTATTACCGTACCCCAATATTGAGGTGTGTTGAGCTGATGGGGAAATACCCCCATTTCGAACAGAAAGATTAAAAGCATCGCCCACCTTACGTAATGA
The DNA here is from genome assembly GCA_034401795.1 of Chaetoderma sp. LZ-2023a. Taxonomy (NCBI): domain Eukaryota; kingdom Metazoa; phylum Mollusca; class Caudofoveata; order Chaetodermatida; family Chaetodermatidae; genus Chaetoderma; species Chaetoderma sp. LZ-2023a. The sequence continues at coordinate 99,058,529 of CM067374.1, read as the reverse complement.
AAGGGGAAAAAATTAATGGAATCGATAAACCGAATAGTACCTACGTCAAATGAGAGAACTGAACGACCGTGCATGATAATATTTGCACGTTTAAGATGTGTGTTAGCGGTTTTGCAAATGCATTGAAGGAGTAAAAGAGAATCATAGGCACGTGCATTGTGAGCGATCACCAAGTAGTCAGAGAAAGCATATTTTCTATAGTTTTTCTTACCGATACGTGCAGCCTTAACACGTGTCAACCAGCTAACAAACTGATCCACCGCGTCTAACCCGTGAAAGCGAACATATCCATAATTCGTGCCTCGATGACATGTAGAGCAATCATCTTCGAGCGGTTGCTCGAAGCATGCATCACAACATATGTTGGCAACCACAAGATTGACTTTATGCTCGGCTAGAATATTAGTATTGCTACTGTCGATAGGCGATAAATATGTTTCTGTGTCGTAAATGATGTATTTTTGAAAACATTCGTAACTACAATTGTCGGCATTCGTACACATAGAGCGTGCGTGTGATAATGACGTAATAGGTTCTTCAATTAATTTATGATAACATGTATTATTTTCAGTAATAACATACTTTTCTTTACACACGTGACATTTTGTCATACCGCATACGTGTTCATCATCATCTTTATGTATGTGACTGAAACAGTGGGGGCAAGCCTTCACCATTTCGCAGGTCCCATTAGAGAGGTGGTTCGACATGCATTGATGGTTATAAAACTTACGATGACAATCTGTACACATTATCTTATGCGTAGCATCTGTAGAAGTACAAGATCCTTTATCAGAATAAGGTGTCTGACAACTACGACAGCGCGCAGAGCATGGGTGATCATTAGAGTATGACGCATTACACCTCTTACAGTAATTACGTACCATAAGAAATGCTGCCATAGACGTGATTAAGGCTATATGATTATCACGTTCTGAATACATAAGATTTTTGCATGGTAAACTCGGGGAAGCGCAACCGAATAGGCGTTCATGCGTTGACTCTGAGTAGACTTGAATAGAAAATTGATTGCGAAAATGTTCCTGAAATTTGTTCCAATCAGTACTATTAATTTCGCGTACAGGAATACTACAAACCATATGATATTCACTCGCCATATGCGTCAAATATGTCTTATTACATATCAAATTATTCCATTCTTTTGCAGAGATTAATTTGTTCATTTTCTCAATAAATTTTATTCCTAAAAATATTCCTGCCGCGAAACAGAATGGATATTCGACGCATACAGGTATAATACATTTTTTATACGCATGTACGCATCTAAATCAGATGAATGTAAATTTAATAAATTTAAATGTCTAGAATCGCTCTCGCCTAGGAGAGTATCATTTCACACACCTGAGTTGTAATCCTCTACACGAAAAACGTGAAATTCAAAACCCTCTGATAACCTACAATCAGTATTTGACTGAATGACTTTTTCCACTGATTCTAAAATTATGTCAGGCGTAATTTCATTCCATAACCTAAAATCCATTGCTATCGGCATTTCCAAAGAAGGGTGAATCAACTCGATTCTCACGTGAACATTCGGCTGAACATCACTATATTCGCTATACGTATCAAGCAACGATTGAAAGATGCCTAACATGAACTCAGAATGAGAAAGTGGTGTGTCGGCTATAGGATAACCTTTAAAAGATACATTATATTCAGTACCTTCGAGATGAAACTTTTTACTGCGGTATTTGCGAACAGTCTCCACAGATATATAGTCGGTATAATCAACTACCGACCCTCCGATTTGAGCGTGCTCATAGTGTTGCAAATAATGATTAAGTAGATCATCTGTAAGCACTATATTCTCTGGTATACATCGACTGATTTCATCAGTGATGAGACTAATTTCATCTGTCGAATGATTTGTACACATGTCAATAAGAGTTTGATGAGTAGGAACATCGATGCAATAAGCGGAATCATTAGGAAGGTATGCTATATCCAGAGATAAGTCATTAGCCGAAGGCGCGATACAGTCCGACACTTCGCCACATACATTTAGGCTGGAATCGATTGGAAGACATGATAAATCCAGCGATATGTCATTAGAAGAAGGCACAATACAGTCTTGAACTGGCGCAGCATCAAATAAATTTAGGTCGGAATCGTTAGGAAGGCATGATAAATCCAGTGATATGTCATTAGCAGAAGGCTCAATACATACAGGAACTGGTGCGTTATCAAATAAATTTAGGTCGGAATCATTAGGAAGGCATGCTAAATCCTGTGATATGCCATTAGCAGTAGGCTCAATGCATACATGAACTGGCGCATTATCAAATAAATTTAGGTCGGTATCATTAGGAAGGCATGCTAAATCCAGAGATATGTCATTAGATGAAGGCACAAGAAAGTCAAGAAGGGATGCATCGTCGAATAAATTTTCATCGTAATCATTAAGAAGGCATACTAAATCCTGAGATAGGTCATTAGCGAAAGGCACAACATCAATTAAATTTAGATCGTGTCCATCATGTATATCAGTCGAATAATTAGAATCAATTACGTCACATTCGTTATGAGGATAATTAACAAATGATGATGGTACGGTACTGAGATCAGGAATAGATAGTTCAGTTCTAGTATGTACAGTTTGATCATCAGTAGAAGCAGCTTGTGCAGGTATGATTACGTCATAATCGTATAAATCGTCCAAATAATTGAAAAAATCAGCATCAGTAACAGACAGTTCAGGAATGAAACGTCGTTATGTTCATCAGATACGTGCGGAATTGAAAAGTCGGGTTCATACAACATAGAACCCAGATTTAAAAGGTGATCCATATCTTCATCAGGTGAATTGGGTAGATCCACGTTTAATCTAGTTGCATCGGAGTCACGCATCTGCTGCAAAATCACATTAACAGCATCTTCGCATTCTTTAATATCGGCGCTTAAATTATTTGCCATTTTGTTATGTCTTTAACACACGCTTAATATTAAATAAAAATTATTCACTTAAAATCTCTATAAGTTTTCTTTAAAAAAGAACAAATAGCGATAGCGAACTAAACAGGTGCGCTCTGCTTAAATACGCGCAAAAGGCATCAGGCAGAGACCGGCCGGCCGCCATTGCATTCCTCCTCCCCTCCTCCTCCTACGACCTCCATTATCAGACCACCTCTTAAACTCTATTATTTTACTATTATCAATACCACTCTCTATTATTTTACTATTATCACTCCTCCTCTTTTAATCTATTATTTTTACCCTATCCACCATGGTAGATAACCATGGAGGGGGAGCGCCGCCACTACATTAAAGCGTAAAATACACTACTTTTAAGGGTTAACATATTCAAAATAATAGAACATATCAGAGTGTTGCAGATTCTCAAAGACGTGTGCGGCTGTGCGCCATTGTTCTCTAGAAAACGTGTGCATATGTGCGCCATTGTTCTCAACATTCCATTCCACAAGCTTTTCCTTTGTTCTCCTGAAAAACCCATTGTTCTCGAAGACCTCCTGCTGGGAAGAACAATCATGCACATCCCAACCCATTACTACTCTCGCCCACTGCAGGTACAGAATAAATATAAGAGCTGGCTGCTAGGTTAGAAAAAGGACTTGACACCTCTGGCCGTTCCTTTATTTTCTATTTTATATGTCTGTATATGTTGGGAGTCGCCAGCCTGAAAGCCGCTGCTGCATTAGTTAAAGCAGGCCGGAGGTTCCAGTCTTAGTCCAGTCAATCTAGGGAAAATTGTAGGTGCGCCTCAGCAAAATCTCAACAGAATTTCTGTCAGTAGATTTATGGCGAAGAAGCAAAAAAAAATCTAGCCAATTCGAACGGTGGGAAATATATAATTTTATTTGTTATAACCCGCACCCTTGCGTCGCGTTTATAACTGATTTAAAGTGTAGATCATGGCTGTCATTTTCTTTTAAAAACAAACAGAGGGATGCTAGATTAACATGTTATCATTCTTTTTTAAATGCGTATGCTAGAAGAATGTGATTATAAATGTTGAAAATTATGCCTTTTGCTGCTTCCTAATATCACTCAGCAAGTTCCGTAAAACTGGCGAAACGCACCATGTGACATGTGTCAGAAGTGGAAGGGATGAGGGAATTCCCTCTAGTCATTAGCATGTTATTTAGTCCGACTGGCAAGGAGAACAGACTTGCATTTTGATATATTTATGCAATTAATTTTGTTAAAATGACACAAAGATGCGTAGTACGATATCGAAACGCAAGCAAATAATTTATTGCTTGCCCACTCCATGGACACGCTTCTATTTATTGCTGTCTAGAATTGCCTATAGGCACGGACATTTCGCGCAGGGGATTGTGGGGCTGTGTCTCGCGAGATCTCCATCGATACGAGATCTAATAATTCTCGGCGCGAAGACACGGCTCTATTTTTAGATTGCTGGATATCTCATAATTATTATCTTCATGCGCGTGATTCATGGCGAGTTCTCTTATTTGTTCTTGTCCGACTGTAATAGAGTTTGTGCGGCGATGACCACTTAATTATTTTAATAAACAGCCAATGGAACTCCAAATAACTACTCTAAATAAGTACTCTTCTTTTGCTGGAGGACTGCGTACAAAACATGTTTATCATTCCTTCTGCAGATGAAAGTACTCAAGCACACGATGTGACTTACCTGGGCACAATTGCGTGTTTTTCTAACAAAATCCTTTAGAATGTTTAACAGCAAAATTTAAATATCTCAGATAAAGACAACTATACGAATATCGTTTTAATACTTTGACTGGTAGCCCACCCCACCCTACCCACCTACTTGTTGCTATCATAGACCTGTATTAAGTATTGCAACGACAACGACTGTCCATGTAAGCCTATCATCTTCTCTTAATGTATTTTACCCCTTTCATGAGGACACCGCCAAAACCTGCTGCTACAGTGAGCTTGAGGATGTTAATTTGCAGGTCAAGAGAAGATCGTTTTTGAAAACTGACCACTGAACTGACTGGCTCGATAATTGAGCCAGTCATTCCAATAGTAACTCTTCAAAACAGTCGTCTATTGGCCTACAAATAGGTACTCAATAACCAAATATTATTTTTATATTCTTGACTCAATTTAGGTAACACAGGGTTAATAAATTATGAGGACGACGATGATGTACCATGTCTGTTTAGCCTTTCCCGTATTGTATTATGGTATGATTCTCATTTGTTGCATTCGAGATAGGGTAAAAATTACAGACTTGTTACAGACAGTCTTGAGGCATACTATGTGGGTGGTAAATTTCAAAAGAAAAGCATGCATAATAATATTGTAGAGGGCGAAAATGTAGACAGAGTTCACTAACAATAATGGATCCATCTAAAAATCAAGGCTTGGCTTCTTCGAGACTACACCTCTAATGTAAAGACCGGTCATCTTCTTACGTTATCACAACGACTAGACTGTTACACAGACTCAACTTCGGATACCAGACAGACCTGGACCCAGTCTATCTCCATAGCAGACTGTAAAAGCAACATTGTGGATTGTGAAATCGCTACCTCAATGGTTACTCAATAGGCCCCTACATACGAGATACATTTTTCGATCTCGTATCGAAAGAGAACTCGTGGGATAAGAATGAATAATGGATGTGTGATTATCAGTAGTATCCTTTTGTCTTTAATCCATCCATGTGAATAAATTCATGTAGGGCCAATGCAATTATGTAGCAGAATTGATAGACTTTAATGTTCCAAATTTCCAGTCAAAACTGCTGTTAATAACTTTGTAGCAGTTTGTTGAATACAGAAATCAACCGAAAGTGTAGCCCTATGCATGTGCTAAGTTAAGAACGTCTACAGGAAATTCGGCCACAGAATTTCAACCATATAGTTAGATAGGTATATCAATACGCTAGTGAAGTAATGGATTGAGGTTAAAAAATTTTTACCATGAAGTAATTTCGTAGTGCACAATTTCATACCGAAAATTTGCTAAATCTCCGGTGATTCACAGTTTTCAGTGCCCTATTGTCTGTAGTATGTTTAGCCCCATAATTTCACCTACGTAGACTTGAGCCTTAATATACTAGGTACATTCCGAATCTAACAAATTCTAGATGAAATAAATTTATTAGGCAAAAATTGGCTTAAATGTTGGGGTTTTCGTGTTTTTCGGTACCCTACTGTCTGTGTGTAATATGCTCGGCTCCAGAACTTCGCTCACATAGACGTAGAGTGATTTGAATATGACAGTTATATTAGGAATTTAACAAAAATCGACCGTGAAGTAATTTCGTAGTATACGATTTCATCGCGTAAATTCGTTTCAATCTTGGCAGATCTGTGGGTTTTCAATGCCCTACTATTACCTGTCTGCAATGGGTTTGGCCACATAATTTCACCGATATGGTTAGATAGCGATATGAACACGCTAATGAATCTTGAGTTCTCTACCACGTGGTAATTTCGTAATATTCAATTTAGTAGCCACGGACAGTTGTCAAATGCCAACAATTTACTATATTCGGTATCAGAGTGTCTGTTCTCAATTTGCAATAAATTTTTTTATATATGGATGTATATAACTCAATATGAGCTAGTTCTTTTGCACAATTCTACCATCAAGTAATGTTATTGTAGGTAGTTACATATTCGCCATACGGCCCCATTATAATATGGTTGGTTCACATTCACCACATTCAGATAGGTGTCGGTATGTCCTGGCATATCGCTCATAATGGGTTCAGTCCCAGAATGTCACCCATATGTTTAGATAGGTATAGGCATACGCTTATGGAGTAGAGAGATTTAAAACTATCTACCATGAAATAATTTCAGCTCAAATTTGGGCCGATTCATGGTTTTCGTTGCACCTAGTCAAATTAGTTTCAAAATAGTCATCAGCTTACCTGTATAGTTACCTTGAAATTGGAAGTCTGGGATTCATTATTCAGTGTATATATAGACATCGATTCCAACACGCAAAAAAGTGGTGGAGCTTAGCTGGAAATAGGCGTGGCATACCTAGAAATGGATCCCTCTATTGAAATTGGCATGAGCAAATTGAGCATTACATGGCTAATACCACTTGTTAATGCGTGGTCCACACAATATGGACCAGTTGTATTAAGAGAGCACCCGTATGCATAGGTCACATATTTTAACAAAGCCAATCATAGATTGTAGAACCTTGCCATCCCGAACGCACATAGACCCGAATACAATACACTCATCCTCTGACGGAGCGAGGGTCATTAATACCACTTGCTAATGGGCCTTTGCAGGTTGTCTATCCATCATATTACGTAATATGACGTCGTAATTAATTAAGTGACACGTAGGATAACGTCATAATAATTAGTCCATCTTAAATGCTTAATAATCTGACATTTTGTGCAAATTGTATGTTTTTGTTATTTAATGAAAATGCTGTTGAAAATTTTGAAAGTAATTTGACTGGCCGCTGTTGCTGCCATAGGAAGCAACACCACCCAGTCAATTTAGTGTCAACATATTCCACGGCTTACCTGTATAGTTTTCTTGAAAGTTATCGTCTAGTAATTCAGAAATCCATCGATCCCAGCTCGAGAGTGGTATGGGTGAAGCTTAGCTAGAGATTGGCAGGGCATAGATAAACTGGAAAGGTTCATTGTATTAATAAACCACCACAGTTTTCAGTGCCCTATTGTCTGTAGTATGTTCAGGCCCATAATTTACATCACATAGACTTGAGCTTTAATATGCTAGTTATATTCCGAATCTAACAAATTCTAGATGAAGTAATTTTAATACACAAAATTGAGCTTAAATGATGGTGTTTTCGTGGTTTTCGGTGCCCTACTTTCCGTAATATGGTCGGTTCCAAAACTTCGCTCACATAGACGTATAGGAGTTTGAATATGCTAGTTACATTGGGAATTTAAAAGAATTCGAATGAGAAGTATTTTCGTAGTATGCGATTTCATCGCATAAATGTGTTCCAATGTTAGCAGATCTGTGGTTTTCAATACCCTACCGTCTGCAATATGTGTGGCTACATAATTTCATCCATATGGTTAGATAGGGATATGAATACGCTAATGAATCTTGAGATTTCTACCACGTAGTAATTTCGTAATATTCAATTTAGTAGCCACGGACAGTTGTCAAATGCCAACAATCTACTATATTCAGTATTATAATGTCAGTTCTCGGTTTGTAATCATTTTTTTTACATATAGCTGTATATAACTGCATATGTACTACTGCTTTTGCACGATTCTACCATCAAGTAATTTGGTAATATGTAGTTACATAGTCGTCATATGGCCCCATTGTAATATGGTTGGTTCACATTCACCACATTCAGATAGATGTCGATATGTCCTGGCATAACGCTCATAATGGATTCGGCCCAGAATATCACCCATATGTTTAGATAGGTATGGGCATAAGCTTACGACGTAGTGAGATTTAAAAATTTCATAACGTAAATAAGCTCAAACTTAGGATAATTCATGGTTTTCATTGCAATACGTTCACCCCCAGAATGTCACCCACAAATACTTATAGGAAATATGCTAGTTGTATTCCGAATTTAAAAAAATTCTACAGGAACGTAATTTCATAGTACACAATTCCATACCGAAAATTGGCACAAATTCTGTCAGATCAACGATTTTCTGTACCACACTGTTTGCAATAGGTTCGACCCCAGAGGTTCACCCATATGGGTAGATACGTATATGAATACGCTAATAAAGTATCAAAGGTTTAAAAAATGTTTACTATACAGTACTTTCGTCATATGCAATTTAGTAGTGGCACACCATTGTCAAATTCCAATAATGTACTATATTCGGTACCAAAATATCTCTACCTGCCTTGTAGCCAGTTTTCGAACATAAGGCCATGTAGAACTCACTATGTTCTCGTGCTGTGCGAAATATTGTAATAATTCTAGCACCAAATATTTATTGTAGTAATGTGAAAATATTTCTATATATCCCATATTATTAGCCGCGTGTACTGGTAGAACCTGACTTATCAGGCTAATACCCTAACATTTGTACAAATGGTCAACAAGATCATCATCATTGCAACGGTTGAGGCCGATTTTGGCCTTTTTGTCGAGCACAAATATTTGATTTAATAGTTTGTCACTGTTTCCAGTAAAGACATCGTTTAATAGGTGACATAGATATGATAGCTAAATGAAACAGATCACGATGTCGTGGCTGTTTCCCACTGGGTCTTCAGTCAGAATGTTTTCTACTATATCATTTCCATTGGAGAAAACTAGGTTCACAGTATTGGTTCTATCCTGGCCACTTAACTTTGTTGAAAAGGTAATCTGTCGGTACAGATCGGGGTCCTGTATTGCATCAAAAATATACTTGCTTTGTGTATTTCACTAGCATTGCAGTGTATATTTCACCAATATATTTCCGGATAATAAGCTCTTCACGTCTGTTTAAGAAGGTGTCAAGATTTAGGTTTAAAATATTCTTTATAGTTTTTCTTTAATATGTTTGAATGGGTGTCAGGGTCTGTACTGCTTCTTGCGCTGATTTTCTACTGAATGGGTTGCCAGTTCTGTTGATTTCTTTATCTTTACAAGTTGTTGATACCTAATGACCCACATTTGATATGTTACGCTCTGTTGATGCAGTAGTGCAATTTTCTCATCACTGGCTGCTTTTAATTTTGTCTGTTCATCTCTCTGTTAAGAAGTTTGGCCTGGAGAAAAAGGATGGATGGATAAATTGTTGGACTGGCCAAAAATATAAGCTGCTTTTCCTAGCCCATAGTTAATACTGCCCATATCTTTTTGCAAGAAATATTCCTTCTTTTGTGTTTATTGTCCGCGTATATTTTTGTCATAAGTGGCTTGTATGCCTTTATATAACTTCATTTTTTCATGAAACAGTTGAGTTTATTCTCAGAATTATAATAACCCCGGGCACGCTTTTTACCATTGATGCCTTGCATCAATATGTGTACTTGTCACACCGGGGCCTGCACCCTTAAATAGTTGCGCCAGTCCAATAACATTATAAAATTTGTACCGACGAATCGTGGTGCTCCTCGCTATTTGGGGAAATGCAAACAAGTCCATAGTAACTTTGATGTCATAATGAAATGTCGTCGGCTACAATCTTTAGACCGCGTTTATCTAGGCTGGTACCTGACTCCTCATTCCCTCGCTGGCGATTCTCTGACTCAGGATACCCGACTCCTCATTCCCTCGCTGGCGATTCTCTGACTCAGGATATGAGGGCCGGTATGGGCTGCCATCTTTGTACGTGATTTACGTACATGACATCATTACACAGATAGTGGAAATCCATACCAAAGATAATAGATATAGCAAGATGGGAATTGCGTTATAACGCGCATACAATTTTGTGCAGCTTTTACGGCGTAGCCCCCTCTTACGTCCTTGACGTGACGTTATAGGGGGAGGTAATTAAAAACAATTACGTTTTGCTAATAGATCAAGCAATTGTCGCCTTTTTACATCAAATTTACTTATTTAACATGTGCGATATGGTCAATAATAATTTTATATTTTAAATTTAATGTTAATATTATAACCTACTCCAGATATACACGTGTGGTGCTGGCGGTATCCCGCAATTCCGTAGTTCGTGTTTTGCGGCTGCCAGGCTAGCTGATTCCTGCCGTTTCTACGGACACCCGGCAATCGTACCTTGGAACTTGAACTGCGCACATCTGCCGCTTGTTCCACGGGCCGATTCGAAACCTCTGTTGGGTGAGTAACCTTTCATATGTAGCTAGGTTACTACAAATGGTGTCAGGAGTACTTTGGGCCCTAACTTAAAAATTGTTATTAGTTATTTCTAAATTCTACTCACGATTTTGCTGTTAAAAAAGATAGAATTCTCGGAAATATAAAGACTACTCTAGTCCTGCCCGAACATCAATTTTACAGACTCTGGCCGCCATTTTGATTATTTGATAGTTATTTTTGTATGATTTAACAATCACAGATGATAGGTGAGTTATAGTTAAATATATATTATTTATTTATACTATAGCATGCAAATGTCGGGTATATAGATTAATATACCTTGCATACATACGTCATATACGTCATAAATTCAAGATTCAATGTTATTTATTTGAACTGTAATGAATTGAGGTATATTTTCGTGCTAAGTTCCTATCTTCTATGTCAGTATTCCGTGGAATGACGACCCTATAGTTTCTGGATTGTTATTGTTAGTTGTCTTCAGTGTCATATGTACGTGATTCTGAGCTGTAATTTAACCGTCGGTTTTTGGATATTTTATAAAGAAAGATGCAAGATATTCGACAAGAGGGTAACTCTTTAGAAGAATTTGCAGATATCATTCAGGAGCTCACTTTAGATGGTTACCATGATGCCTCAGAGAGTTTGGGCGAGACAATTGCCATTGATGCATTCCTACGGGGTGTTGAGCATAAACGAGCCGCTCTGATAGCTATGGATAAAGATCCGAGCACCCTGGAGGAGGCTGTACAAATGGTCAATGCAGCTATCCATAATCAAAGATTGATCATGGGTTCCAGAAGACCTGAGGTTCGAAAGGTCCGTTTTCCGGATGATGCTTCTGGTTTGATGGAGGCAGATAATCCTGAGCAGTTGAGAGGCATAACGGCTCCAAGCAGGATAGATAAATTGGAGAAAGATGTAGAAGGACTTAGGAAGGATATGGCGGAGATGAAGGTAGATGTTGCTAAGATTTTGAATCTTATATCTGGTCAATTCGGTCGAGGTCGGTCTCCTCCAAGAGGGAAGGTTGTTCCATCGCGTTCCCCTTCTCCTCTCAGATCGGGAAAGTGCTTTAATTGCAATTTAGAGGGGCATTTTCCCCCTGAGTGTCCAGAGCCGAGGCGTACACGGTCGCCATCACCTTCTGCTTCACCAAGATCTTCGCCTGTGCGATCATATGATGTTCGCATGTATGAGTTTAATCGTGACCCTATGACACTAGTCATTCCCATTGAAGTAAATGGTGTTTCCATTGATGCAGTGGTGGACACTGCGGCACAAGTGACAGTAATTGGCAATTTCTTTGCAAATAAATTACCTTACCCTTTAGAGAAGTTGGAGTATATTACATTGAAATGTGCAGGTAGAGACAATATTATCCCTGCGGAAAGTGTTGAGCCAGTCACAATTGCATTAGGCTCTATGATGTTCAACTGGCCAGTCCTTCTTGCCAATATTAATGATCCGATTATATTAGGCCTGGATTTCTTGAAGTCACACAAGGCCACCATTGACCTGACTAGACTGTGTCTGACAATTAATGGAGAACCGGTTCAAGCATCAATGTTGAGAGCTCATGGGAAGGAAGCCCAAGTAGCTCGGGTAACATTGAAGCAGAAAGTGGTCGTTGGTCCTTTTGAGGCCGTGAAGACCACAGGTGTTCTGGATCAGGAGGTACAGAATGATGTTGTGCTCCAGCCCTCATCTAAACTGGAGGGTCTGGTAACACCTCATACAGTGGCCACAGATTCGCAGATTCCTATTTTGTTAAGGAACCTGTCGGCCCACTATATTACTCTGGAACAAGACCACAACCTTGGTATTGTCACAGAAATTGAGGAGGTTTTAGACCCTAGAACAGAATTTCAACTTGCTGGTAATCCCATAAACCAGGACGGTTTACAGCCTTCTACAGCCTTCTACAGCCACTGAGGTGGACATCCCTGTGTTCTTACAGGAGCTGTATGAGATGTCGACATCGGGTTTATCGGAGATGCAGTCTTCGCAAGTTAAATCCATGTTAATCGAGTATCAGGATGCATTTGCAAAAGATGATCTTGATTTGGGTTTGTTCAAGGGGATAGGACATAAGGTTGACACAGGTAATGCACAACCTGTTCGTTCTAAACTTAGACGAACTCCTCTTGGTTTTGAGAATGAGGAAGAGAAACACCTTGCGGAAATGTTAGCGAAAGGTATCATAGTTCCGTCAAAATCTGAGTGGTCGTCAGCCCCGGTATTAGTTCAGAAGAAAGACGGTACCGTGCGGTACTGCGTCGATTTTCGAGCTCTGAACAGTCTAACTCGCAAAGACCGTTACCACCTACCAAACATTGAGACATGACTGGATGCACCTGGTGGTGCTAAGTTCATCAGCACACTTGATATGGCAGCCGGGTATTGGCAGGTCGAGGTTGACCCAGCAGACCGCCACAAGCTCGCATTTATCACAAGATATGGGCTCTTTGAATTTGTCCGGATGCTATTTGGTACATGCAACAGCCCGGCTACCTTTCAGAGGGTTGTTCAGCTGGTGTTGCAAGGTCTTAACTCGTGCGAGTGTCTTGCGTATTTAGGTGACGTGTTAGTGACAGGGACTGACCTTGACAGTCATATAACCAACTTGAAAGCTGACCTTTCCAGATTCCTGTTGCACAACCTTAAATTAAAACCTAAGAAGTGTAATCTGTTCCATACAGAACTCTGTTTCTTAGGCAAGTTGGTGAGTGATAAGGGAATCGCAGTTAAGCCAAACAATATGGAAAGCGTCGCTAATTGGCCTGTTCCTAAGACCAGGAAAGAGCTGGAATCTTTCCTAGGGTTCATGAATTACCACCGAGAGCACATACAGGGTTTTGCTGGTATTTCTGCTCCTCTCTCTGCACTTACCAGTTCCAAGGTAGAGTATAACTGGACTCTAGATCATCAGGTAGCTTTCGAAACACTTCAGGGTGCTATGGCCAACCTTGCAGTGTTAGGTTATGCGACACCGGATGGTACCTTCATACTGGATACTGATGCTTCAGAGGCTGCTATTGGTGCAGAGTTATCCCAAATTCAGAATGGAAAGCAGGTGCTTATTGGTTTTGCGAGCCGAACGTTGACACCGGCTCAGCGTAAATATTGTGTTACACGCAAAGAGTTGCTGGCCGTGGTAGCATTTACTAGGCAGTACCGTATGTACTTGCTAGGACGGTCATTTATTGTGCGGACTGACCATCACAGTCTCACGTGGCTGCTCAGTTTCAAGCACATCGAAGGACAACTAGCTAGATGGCTAGAAGAACTGTCCCAATATAATATGACGATGCAGTACAGGCCCGTAAACAGCACTCTAATGCTGATGGTATATCACGAGTTCCAAGTGATTCTTCACCTTGCCACTGTTATAAAGCAAGGGGGGTCTGTGGGGGGTTGTTATTACACCACAAAAACATCCATTACCGTTCAATCACTACTTGCTAAACCCGTAGATTTGGTCAGTGCCCCCTGTCCACATACGGTGGGAGGAGATTAGAGAATCAGTAAACCAGGATAAAAATCAAACCAATCTTATCCCAATGTTAATAACATAACATCATAGTGCATTTAGCTCAAGCACACCGTGATTAGCAAATAAGAACAACTTGAACTTAAAGAAATAAATAAAAACCAAAAGAAGACTCTCACCATTTCTCACAGACGCATAGTCCTAACGAAAATGGTGGGAAGTGCTTGGTAAATAGTCTTCGGCTTTTTTAGTTAACAAAGAAGGATACAATTAAATCAATCTTATCCAAATGTTAACAACATAACCTAATAGAGCATTTAGCTCAATCACACCGTGATTAGCAAATAAGAACAACTTGAAGTTAAAGAAATAACTAAAAACCAAAAGAAGACTCTCACCATTTCTCACAGACGCATAGTCCTAACGAAAATGGTGGGAAGTGCTTGGTAAATAGTCTTCAGCTTTTTCATTTAACAAACAAGGATAAAATTAAACCAATCTTATCCAAATGCTAATAACATAACCTAATAGTGCATTTAGCTCAATCACACCATGATTAGCAAATAAGAACAACTTGAACTTAAAGAAATAAATAAAAACCAACAGAAGACTCTCACCATTTCTCACAGACGCAGAGTCCTAACGAAAATGGTGGGAAGTGCTTGGTAAATAGTCTTCGGCTTTATTAGTTAAAAGTGGAAATGTTATGAAAGAAGGAAGCTGCTGCACTCTGGTCTTTGAGATAAAAGGATGTAAAGGTGTATTCACATTTCCCTCCTGCCACCTGCATGAACTCATCTAAAGACGAAACCTCAAAAAGAGCGAAAGAAGTAGCCCTACCTCTAACGTCATCGGCCTTAATAAGGGAGAGATTAACTTGATCCGGTGAGGCTATCTCATAACAAGGCTTAATTATTCTCTCAAAAATCCATCTGTCAATCGAAGAATTAGAAACCGGCTTAGATAACTCTTCCTCGTAGGAAAAACATAAATGAGATGGATCGACTCTTATAACCTCTGATCGCTGATTGAATGTTCCTAATGCCTTACTAGGACATCAAAATCTTTCGGATGTCGATAGACGAAAAAGATTTTTAAAATGATCGGACTAGCGGGATAGCGGTTAGTTTGAGTTTTAGATAAAAAAATTCCTTCTGGGATATCAAACCAAGCCGTCTCCTGAACCTATAAATCTCTCCTTTTCAGCCGAAAGAGCATGAATCTCTTGAACGCCTTCCAGCAGAGGCTGTAGCAACAAGAAACAACAGCTTTGACAATTAAAAACAAAACCAAGCTTACTACTGGTAGAATAAATAGGTTCAAAATGGCGACCTGCCAAAACTTGAAGAACCAAAGCCCAACTCCAGGAAGGTACAGGCTTAGCAATCTGAGGACGAATATTACTTAGACCTCTAATAAAGCCATTAAAAGTCTTAGTATCCTAGTATACTGGAAGAATAAGAGGGAAATCTACCAGAAATCTAGGTCTAAAAACCAAATCCTCTTTGGCCAAAAGGGAGCTATCAGAAGAATTTCGCAAACCTCATCCTTGACCCTCTTCAAAACTAACTGAATCAAAATCGTTCGAGAGAAGGCATAGGCGAACATTCCTGTCCACTACTGAGACAGAGCATCCACCCCCATGGCTTGACTGTCCGGAAAAGGATACATGTAAGAGAAGATCTGAGCATTCAGAGAGGCCGCAAACAGCTCTACTAAAGGACAATCCATAAGACTAAACCTCATTCCTCCTTCTAAAAATGAAAGAAAAACCCCATGGCAATGACTGAGCGAATCGAGATTTAGAAGCCTAACAGACAATCCAACCAATGCACAGAAGCCTGGATCTACTTTCCAATGAATAGCCTCATCGCTAGACTCCTTGCCAATCATAGACAAGCAACAACCCCTCTAAAGCTAATAGCTTCTAATAATAAGGAACAGAAGACCATTTTGGAAGAAGACACTACATAGAAGGATTCTAGATCCAAGAATATCTAGCCCCTTTTAATAAGGCCCCCCTTAAAGAAGTGTCAAACTTACTATATGCTAAAGAGAACTGCTCATAGAAAACACATAGATTACATATGCCAAAAATCCTGGGCTATATCATAATGCTTAGCCCTCACTAAATAGGTAACTCACGTTTATTATGGATATTTTAATAATACCGCTTACTCTGAATGGAGACCAAAAAGGGTCATATCAGTATAGCCTAACTTATTAATAATGCTAAAGACTCTGCAAAAATTATAGATAATATTATTTACAGAGATTTAACCAGAGATTGGGGCAAACCAAAACCCCATAGTAAGTCTATGGGAGTGCTTATAGTCAAGATATAGCCAAATCATGTGCCCGAGATCTACATGAACTACGGGAAAGTTACTAGTGATGACCGTCATCACAATTCTATGAAAAGAATACATGACAAGGTCCTGATAAGAGAACTATGGCCAACATTAGACTATCTAATTAAACCATCGTATAACAATGGAGATTTAATAAAAAATTTGTATTGAATACATCAACGGTTGCCTAGCCGCTCGGGCTTGCTGATAAATAAGATCTCCTAAACAATTCGATATTCATGCCAAGAGGCAGAAACTTAAAAGATTTTACTAAATTTATTGATTCTTATATTTATAGTCTTAGCATCAATAATTTCATCTTTGTACTAACAAATGACATTGTGTTAGAAATCCCAAAGAAAGGAACGATTGAACACTGATACTAGATATTAACTGATTGAATACTGAATTTGGCAGACGACATATTACAACTGTAATATCTCTGGACTTGCAAAGATTTAGAAAACATTTTGACCGAAAATAGTTGGTGGATGCTTAAATCCAAAGATTCCCGTCTGCTCTTCCCCCTTCCAATGCAACCCCAACCCCACTCCAACCGGCCCACCGCCAGCCCCCAGACAACAATCTCAACAAGCAAAAACCCAATACTCACCGAATAGTCCGGGAATAATCCGACCGAAAATTGCCGGTGGCATCACCAACAACCCTCAGCCAAACTGCACCCAAAATACCCAGCAAATCCCAAGCCCAGCCCCCCCCCCCCGAACCACCGTCCAAAGGCCTGCAGCAACCCAGTCAAAATAGAGCAAAAATTACGCTATAAAAGGAAAAACAAACAAAATCTGGAAAAAATGAAAATAAAACGAACTCACCGAAACTATGTCAACGCAGAAGAAGAATCCGACTCATATTCCTCCTTCCTGCCCCCTTATCCGATTGATTATCTTTTCTAAGCGAATAATGTACTTGTAGACATTATCCTGTACTCATAATGATCCTATGAAACCTCTACTGATTCTAATTCTTTTCAGCGACTGACAAAATTATACTACGATTTACTTAAAAATCAGGGTTATCCCATCCACAAATAAACTCCCTTTGGTTAAATAAATATGTCAACCTGCCGACATAAGAGGTAAAAGGAGCGAGAAAAAAGGCTGAATGGCCCGAAGACCATCTAAAGTTGGATGAAAGCAAAAATCGTATCTCGAAATAATGCGTAAAATACACACTGACTTATCGGCTGATGAAATGCGCATATAAAATAATCTGCAACAAAATCCCATACGGTAACCAGTCAGGAGAGTCTTTAATTACGTTGAAAATTGTCCCTGATAAACGAATAAATGTCTGAATAGACTACAATTCCAAGAGAGACTACAAGACTGGCAATGCCTTGGTATGAATATTTTTAGCCATTAAACATTCCCAATATTAAACAAATAAGGAAATAAGACTAATTCTTAGGCAAGAAGATGACTAGATTCTAGGAAAGCGGATGTGGAAAAAGGGAAACGGAAATGCATAAACCGGAAGTATACTACCGGACACTGATCAAAATCCTACAACCCGGATGTACAAAATTACCGGAAGAGGAAGCTGAAAAACCGGAAATGGATGAACAATGAAATGCTGGGTAAAACCGGAAATGACTCTATCACCGGATGTACGAAGTCAGGATGTGGAAAAAATTAAAAGGAAATGGATAAAACCGGAAGTAGACTACCGGAAACTGATCAAGATCCTCCAACCCTGCTGTACAGAATAACCGGAAGAGGAAACTGAAAAAACGGAACCGGAAATTGATGAACAATGCAATGCGGGGTCCAACAGACCCGGATATACATTCTTCCGGAAGCTCTCCTGAAACCGGAAATGGAAATCGGAAGTCTATCCAGGTCTGAACGACCCGGAAGTACACCCCTAAGACCGGAAGCGGAAGTGTACTGACTATCGTCCAAACCGGAAACGGAAACGCCTCTGCCGGAATTCGAAAATAAAAGGAGTCCTGAGACTCCGGATATCCGGAATGGCCGGAAGCGCTAATAGAACCGGAAACGGAAGTAGATACCAGATCTCTAGGACCCGGATGTCCTACCTAACCGGAAGACAGACCGGAAGTGGCCGAACGGAAGTGGTAACCGGATCTTACCGACCTGGATTACCCACTAAACCGGAAGTCTTACTGGAAACGGAAACCACCGAAGAAGGAACCAGATCTTGAAGACCCGGATGTCTTGCTAGATCGGAAGTTCGGACGGAAAAAGACTGAGATGCGGAAAAACGGAAGTAAACCCGAGTCCACCACAACGGAACTTAACGACCGGAACCACCGTAAAACTGGCATTCTCATAAGGACTGGCCTTATAGACGCCGGTTTCAGCCGACGCCACCACGGCTTGAGGGTTATGCCCATCACCCTCAAGTCTTATGTGGATTTTATCTGGTGCACTGCATCGAGCACACCTTCAAGAGCTTGGATGCTCTTGACTTCTGCTTTGGTGACACTAACCTGCATCGAGGTTAGAGGGTCCGACATTCCCCATTTGCGGGAACGCCCGCTAGCCTTCGGGCTATCCTCCGAACTTGAAGAACTTTCTTGCTTATTTGGCCTCCTTAATAGCAGAAGATATTTGCTCATCGAGAGATTTAGTCAGCACCGAGGCAAAAGAATCGAACCTCGCAAAAAGCGCCAACCCGGCGTCACTTTAAAATTAAAATAAAAATGCTTTCGCTACCGACACCGGCCACCCTTTACAAATTCCACACATAGAATTGGGTGTACCGGATGTACACTTCGCACAGATGTGCCCGGCGAACTCGATAGAGTGATGACGATCACATTTTGACGATGAACACTTTGCCTTATCTGGCAATTCGTTACAGGCTCTAGAAATGGACTGGACATTATTAATGATGATGATGAAGTAAGGATAGGCATAATAATCAAGATACCACGAAGAAAAACGGTCTTCGCGAAAACCGGTAATATATAAAATTCGTCTATAAGATACCATATAAACACAATTATACCTCCTAGACGTAACTTAGGGAGGATTGACTTCATATTGGGCATATTCTTCCGAGATATAAAGTCAAAAGGTATCACTGACACGGCGCAAAACACAAAAACTTATATAAATATTTTTATACAACTATTCTGCATGCAGAATAATTGAAAAGTGAATCTGTTTCCTATTCGGGCTCTAATGCGCATGCGCGAGCGCGCTTAGCGACAAGCCTCACTATGAGGTGAGTATAGACTGGTGCCAGTCTATGCCTGATGGTAGGCTGGAGATGGGACTCAACCAGTAGCCTGGTTGAGGGTCCATAGGAATAGGATTAGGCATGGGGAGGTGTGTATGCAGGCATAAAAATCTTGTTCTGATAGCAAAATGCAAATAATTGATTTAGCAAGTAGTGATTGAACGGTAATGGATGTTTTTGTGGTGTAATAACAACAGGTATTTTATATTCCACTCGTTTGTTTTTGGGTTTCCCCAGGCTAAAAATTGACAACCAATAGTAATATTCGGTCTTACGTGTATACGCGGCTTATCAACATTAGCCAATCAGCGCCGTGTACTCTGTAGCCCTTACCGGCTCCACTATTGTGTCGGGTACCAGCTTAGCATTTATCCAGACATACGCTACAAAAACGGGAATCAATGGATGTCTACGAGTAAATACATGAATGTACATTCCATCCGGGTGTAAATGGTGTGGTACATACGACATTGACAACAACGACATTTTGCGTCCATGAGTGTTAAAAATAATACGAGCCAGTCAACCAAGCCTCGTATTTCATATTGCATTTATAGACGCATAAATAGGAAAAAATAAAGCTTTTATCTGGTCTGCGTCAGACCATTTAGTCAGACCATTTAATCGCTTTACATTCTAATGTACTCTATTTCGTGATAACATCACACACATTTTGGACATTGAAAATGCGCAGTAGGGTGCTATAAAACAACGAGAGGAACATACGCATAATGAAGAACCATATCCCATAATGCAATGGGGGGGGGGCCCATGAAGAAACCACAAATGCTATATCATAAGCCGAAACCGGAACCAAAAAAAGCTCGCGACCAGAAACGAAGCTTTATCAGTCGCATGGTATATGTATTTAAGCCTGGTTCCCTGTCTTATTTTCTGCTGATTTTTCGTCATTACATGTATGTACATGTTATCTATATACGCTCACTTCATTCGTGATGGCTTTACGCTTCGCTATTAATGAGCAATAATAAACACGAAAGAAGGAAACCCCTTTCTTTATCTGAAATAACCGTTCTCGAGGTTCTGTAAAAATGAAATCTGCCAAAATCATCGGCAGCAAAACATTATCAAATTGCCATTAAAATATTATGTAGTCTTCTTCTTTCGCAGTAGATCCCGTCTCTCGAACAATGTGATGTTCTTCAGACGAACCTCCACAGGGAGCATAGTTAGTACGGATATTTAGTTCTGCATATTTCCTGAAGGTAGAATCTCATGTTCCTTCCGACGTGTCAAACGAGAAGCTTGATTCGTGAGATTTCACAAGTAATAATAATACGTGTATCCGCTAAGTATCACAAGGCGCACATTTTTTTGTTTAAGAGTGACCTGTTTGGTAGAGTATAGTCAGCGATACAGTCAGACCCATCATGCAACTCTGCAGCACGCAACTTTGAGCGCATCACTGCAACTGAGTCATCTTAGCTCGCTGTCAATGCAGGACGTGACAGAGTTTTCTAGATAGTTTTTGGAGTCTGTAGTATCTGGGAGCTACAGCTTACAGGATCATCTGCAGCAAACTTGCTAGGGTCTAGGATAGCTTGAATACAGTTCTCCTGTGTGACTTGGAGTCCTAGTGTCTTCAACATGCCACAGATCTTACTCAGGAGTTCGTTTCGTGTAGGTTGAAGAGCTCTGTGTACACATGACAAGGAAGTGCACCAGCGTCTCATCTTCGCTCTTGCACAGTGGACAGGTGGCCGGACCCCGCCGGTTACGGGTTGTTCCTCCAAGTAGGTTATATCTCTGTACTAGTAACTTAGCTTGGATAGTAGCCTTATATACAGAGGTCTTATCAGACTAGCAGCTTGTCCATACACTGTGTGGTTTCCCGATCTTGCAGGAGTCAAGGGAAAGATACGACAGAGTTCTTCCCGGCAGCATCTTCTTTCAGTTTGCGCTCCCAGTGGTCATGGACCTGTTTTCTCACCATTGGTTTCCATACACCCTTACTTGGCAGGTTCTTCAGAAGACTGTATGCATCCGGCAGGCCATACTTCTGTAGCATCTGATTTGCTATCATTACCCAGCTATAGGACCCTGCTGCCTTGACGCCTAATTGTCTTTCAATTATCTCATGTTCGATGGAATTCTCTCTGTGTAGCGTATTCACAAGAAAGATCAGAATCCTTTTGTGAATTTGGCCTTCCACTGGTAGTGCTCCAAGCAGCAAGTAGGCTGCAGAGTTCGCACAACTGGCAGGTAGATGCTGCATACGTTTTAGATTGGGCCTGTAGAAATCTTGCAGCTTTTCGATCTCAGACTGCTTAGGATCAGTCCCTCAAGGCTATGCAGTAGGACTGGAGTAGTATATATCTCCCAGATGTGTATTGATGTCATTGGGTTTATGCCATTAAGTCCATACATGCCAGCACCCATTAGAGAGTAGGCTGCACTCTGTGCTGAATTAATTCTGCTTTCAACTGTTTTAGGTTGTTACACGAAGATGTTCTAGTAACACCAAGATGTGTCTCCTCATTTGTGATCTCCAACAGCTTCCCATTTATCCAGAAGTTTGCTGGCGTTGTACCTCTAGTTATTAAATGTCAATTTGTCAATGTGTTCAAACTGTTTTAACATTGATAAATTGCCATTTAATAATTAAATGGATAGTTGCTTACCAGTAGTGAATGGGTCAATAACTGGGGTTTTTCCTAAACTTAAAACTTATGGATTTCTTTATAGATATCGCATTTCCCAAGTATGCTTTGGCTTTTAAATTTTTGGAAATCATACACTATTTCCCTTTTAAAGATAAAGGCATATGTAAAAAAATTAGCTGTTATGATAATAATTTTGAATCTTGAAAGCCAACTCATCTGGGAAATGAGCTAAAGCTGAGCCTATAGGCCTATATAAGTTTAAGCTACTTGAGTGAACACCGATAGAATTGCATACATGGCATAAATCATGAATGTTACCTTGAAAATATCGACATGATAAATATATCAAGCAAACAAATAATTTAAAATCAAATTTAAGTGAGTGGTGTGGCATGGTTCTCAACAATGGACTACTTAAACGACGAACCCAGTTCGTTGCTCATTGGTGGATTATCTTACCATAGGAGGAAACATGGGCAATCTTCGTGACTGCTCTCTCATGCACCCAGTAATTGCCTACCTGTAGTGAACACTGATAGCGCACAATCAGATCGAATGAAAGGTTCCATTGAACCAATAAAGAACCAACATGGCCACCAAATGGTGAATTATGATTGGTTCATGACAGCCATGTTTTATCACTGATCAATTCCTTTTGAACAAACTTTAATCACCCTTAGTTATCAATGAAATATCAGGAGTTTCAGCCTGAACCGTACAGCACTTCCTGTGATGTCATTTTCAAGTACAAGATGTTCACCAGAAAATGGATCAGTCAAAATTCCAAGCACTCAATATGGGGTACTCGTACTCCTGGCCGAATTTGGTTAAAACCGGGAATTGATGAAACCAATAATACTCACGCCGCCCAAAAAATGGCTTCTGCAGTTTATCTGAGAAATGTCCATTTTCAGACCAGGACTCCAGTAGAATACTATTTTGTAAATTTACTACTGGAATGGCTAATAATCAAGCCAGTCATACCAGTGATAAATTTTCATAAATAATCTCGACCTGCAAATGGACATTGTCTATGAGGAAATTGATACTTATTTTGAAGAATTTGAGGGGTAAATGGTTAAGGATGAGACATCTGACTAATCGAATTTTTTAATAGAACCTCTGGAGCGTACCACCATAGGGTCCGTCTAGTTAAATTTGCTTTAAATCAACAAAGCAGCTGAGGAGATGCATTTTGACAGTTTTTTCATAGAATCCAAGATTTTGACCCCAAAACTGACTGATCGAAATTCTGAATAGAAGTTCTGAAGCGTAGCACCATAGGGCTCTTATAGCCAAATTTAGTTGAAATCCACCAAAGAGATGCATTTTGACAATTTCCAGTAAATCATTTATAAAATCTAAGATTTTCACCGATCAATTTATCGATCAATCAGAATTCTGAAGAGATGTTCTGGAGCTTAACACCCAGGGGTAAATTTTAAGGATTCTTTCTACTAACCCAGACGGGATAGTGCAGCATTGATTTTACTATCCCGCAGCAAATTTCACTAACCCAATGTTTGTAAGCTCAAAGCTGATCACTTCTTTAATCCAATCATCGATACAGAGAAGCCGTTGAATATTTTGAAATTAGTTTGTCTGGAAAGCTGTTGATGCCTTTGGTGGGTACTCAACATAATGACATTAGAATGGCGTTTTTTTGTATTTCCTCTTTTGAGAGTAACTAATCCAGACGGGTTAATGCAGGTGCAGTCTTACTAGCCCATATGAAATTCTACCATCCTCGGGTTAACGGATTAGTCTTAAAATCGAGCCCTGCTAACACGATAAGATTCTCTCAGACAAATTTGCCTGAAATTGGTCATAGGAGATGCGATTTGACAGACAGCTGAGTCACGACCACTACGTCATAAGCTCACTTGGTCCAAAGGGCCCACGAGCCAATAAAACAGGTCAAACTGACCTAGCTTACAATGGTATAAATTTACCACAATTTCATTATGGATGACACATTTGTCAGCATTTACCTCATAATCGGTCATAACTGTCATGATTTTTTACCTGCATCGCCAGACGCAAGGGTTAATGTGAGAATGCAGTGCTTCGACGACTTCTTTTGGGTAAAAAATCACAATGCAACAGCTTTCAGCAACAATTTCTTCAAAATGGACACTGAATAACTCTGGTTCTACTGGCCGAATGTTTGTCTATGGGGTCCAGAATATGTGCACCGATTTTGAGGTCAAAGCTAAATCTCAAACAGCAAAAGTTTTCAGTTGATAAAATTGCTTCCAAAACAGACACTTTTGACGTCTTAGCGGCCCAATTGAAAAATATACATGTATCAACGACATGAATATTGTACAGATGTGTCTTCAGGCCAGGAGAGTTAATAATGATCTGATAGTTTCCGAATATTCTCAGTTTATTGTAATTTAGTCATGCACAAGAATCATAGTAATTTCAATAGTTGATGCAACAACAATCTAATATGATTTCACATAGAATGACTGTACTAATACCATAGTGTACCGTGAAGGCCCATGCTTTCATTGTGCTATGCTTTTTTTTTACCCCTGTTTGCTTTAACTCTTTCACGGACGAATTCCCCATGTCTCATTTTCAAGGCAACCATAGAGGAAAACTGTTGAATATTTTGAAATTGATCTGACTAGAAACTGTTGCTGCCTTAGGAAGCAACAACTTCCAGTCAAATCAATTTCAAAATATTCAACGGAATAAGTTTTATGTTGTACGATATTTACTTTTTCAGGAATTTGTCAATGAAAGGGTTATGCTAACACCGCCTTCCAGTCAAATTATTTGTTGAATATCTAACAGCTTTCTTATATTGTATTAACTCCCTTGAAAAAGTTATAGACTGTTAGACTGACACTGGAGTTTCAGGGATAAAACCAAAAGAATTAAGAGACTCGTGGACAACAAAACATCATGGATAGATCTTGCTGACACGTGATGCATGTGGTTAAGGTAAAGGAAAAGGGAGCTTCCAAATGGTGTTGATTGGTAACACCATACAGTAATGTAACTACTATCACCAGTAAAGAAGATACAATGAATCAGAATAACTTAAAGCAACTAAACTACCTTAATATGCCTCACAATGCTCAGATGCTTGAGGAGAGATAAATCTAATTCTGTTCCTTTTTACATGCGGTCCTGTTATCACTGTACTTGTTATATAACAGTGATCTACTAGTCTATCCGCTACTTACAGCAATATAAAATACCCGAAACTATTCTGAAAACAATTTGACAGGCCACTTGTATATGCAGCAAAGAATTTTAGTGAAAATGGTTTCAAAATATTCGCTGGCATCATTTTGTGACCATAGAAACAATCAGTGAAAATTACACTAGCCAACTGGAAAACATTTTGACTGAGAGTTCTTGCTGCTGCTAGCAACTACTTCCAGTTAGATTGTTTTCAAAATAATCAGCAGTATTGCACCAGTAGCAAGCAGTAAATAAGCTCTGTTATAGGTATCAATGCACAAATGGAATAATATTGGCGTGGCATTTAAACCCTATAGGTGCTTAGGTCCACTTACATCTTTGATTGGTTGCAACATGGGTAAAATGATTGCTCCGATTATTCAGATAAATACATGTTTAATGTCTATGTTTAGAAGCATCGTTTTAAGTTATTCTGATTCATCTCTGGTATTTTACTGGAGTTAGTAGTTTTATTCCTCTACGATGGTACCAATCAACAACATTTCGATGCTCATCTTTTCATTTTCTTTAAATTATAATATATTATGGTGGCTGTTCTGGAGGTAGCGTTGATTGACACAAATCTTTGAAATTAATGGTAATTTCAACAATTTCAAATGACTAATAACGGAATTTGACAATTTAAGCAATAATAAAATTTCTTATATTGTGAAAGATTATTAAATCTGTTGTATCGCAACAGTATATATATATATATATATATATATATATATATATATATATATATATATATATATATATATATATATATATATATATATATATATATATATATATATATATATATATATATATATATATATATATATATATATATATATATATATATATTTATATATTTATATATATATATATATATATATATATATATATATATATATATATATATATATATATATATATATATATATATATATATATATATATATATATATATATATTATAATAATAATAATAATAATAATAATAATAATAATAATAATAATATTCTCAGAACATAGAGTCATAGACAGTAGAATTTCGCAAAGCACAATATGTACTGAATTTTGTCCCGTATAAATCAAATCTGCAGACAGTGAGTGAAATGTAGCCACATGTGTGAATACTGCGTATTGTTTACAGTAGGTTATCAATAATAGGTGTGTGTCACTAAAGGATGTCTCCACACTGAGTGTCCGACATGGCGATAGTTCTCATCCTGCCAGGGGACTACATCAGTTCTTACTAAAGCACACACTATAACATCACATATTCAACTGAGCAAAGTTATGCACATGACACGGCGTTATCTCAGAAAGTGGGTCTAGTCCTCTAGATAAATGGTTAAACCACCTAAAATCACATAGATTTCCTCAAGGGCAGTGCCACTCTCCGGGTAAGACTGACACTCTGCTACAGAAGGCTTCAGTACACGAGTAACACGACTATCACAGGTCTGTAAAATAAAGGACAGTTGAAGAGAGATGTTGAAATACATGTATGAAGCATGTTCCCCGAGTTTGTTGAATAGATATGAAGGATATTGAAGCACTTGTCAGAATTCTACTTTTTAAGCGAAAAGAATACAAACTGACAGACATATTTTGAAATAATACTGCTTTTAAACTATTATTGTCTTGAATAGCTTACAACATTATTCTTTCTAAAATATACATCAGTGTATCTACTTTCATAAAAACCCACCCTTTTAAATTACAGCCTCTCGATATCAAGAGCTATTCAGTAATGATGTTGTGAATATTTTGAAGCTAATAATTTGACTGGAAGCTGTTGTTGCCATACAGAGCAAAAGTTCCCAGTCAAATTAGTTTCAAAATATTCAACAGAATCTCCCCTTCATTATAACAAATCGGTAATAGCCAGTCTATGAGAGATAAAGGATTAATATCCTAATTATTATGTTTCGACTAAACAGAATTTAATCATCTTGTCACCTTTAGTCGTTTTACTTTCAAAATATGGAGACACTATAGTGCTTCAGTTATTGTACCTGTAGGCTTATCATGATTGTCTGATTACCCTTGCTCTGTAGAGGTAATGAGGTATTGCATTCAGATCTGATAGTGTGTCTGGAGCTTAGTATCGCTCACCTGGAGTACTGTTGCCAGCAATAGTTTCTAGTTTTAAAAGCACACATTGTGGCCAGACATTTGTAAGAGTGACTTTTAATGGTCAAATTTGGTCAACAAATTTTAATGTTTGCCTATTGAATGTCCATTTACAGGCCAAGAGAATACAACTTTTGAGAATTTATCAGTGGAATGACTGGCTCGGTTATAAAGCCAGTCATTCCAGTGGTAAATTTTCAAAATTGTATTCTCTTGGCCTGTAAATGGACATTCCTCAAGACCCTAACAGAGGCCGGTTTTGGCTTGTATGACCATTAAAGGGTTAAACAATTTTGGGTGGATTTCTGGAAACCCAGGATAGCTGCTGAAATAAATCCACCAATCAATTTTATGTATATTCTATTCGGATGCCTAATACTATAGCAGCCAAGCTTGATTGAAATCGGCCCAGTAGTAAAACGTATTAATTAATGAGTATCTTCTACCAAATTTCATTCCTAATTTCAGAAATCCAAAATGAGCACAAAAGATTTAACAACCAGATTCTGTATAAATGTCAAGAATCATACATGTCTCTCAAGGAGAATTTCGAAGCAGAGTAATCACCTGCTCTCCTGATTTTAAATTTAAACCAGTAAGGCGAGCAGTGTTAATACTCGCCTCTATATTCTATCATCGTTACTAAACAATATAGGCAATCTATGAGATGTCCGCCTCGACTTAGCCTTAGGCAAGAGGGGGACCAACTATTCGCCTCTCCATAAGTCATGATCATATAATGTAGCATCTTAGAGGTAATTACATACAGGTCTTGTTGAAATATAATGTCATCTTTAAGACAAAAATGTGTTTTGAAAGAATTTTGAAATCCTAGATAGCCATTGTAAAAATCAACCAATCAAGTAATAGTTTATATCAAAAAAGTCCATAAGGTTTAAGGTCATGCCAGCCAAGCTTGGTTAAAAGTGGGTCATTCTTAAGAAGATTTAATTATACGTTTTGAAAGATTTCAAAAAATTATAGTAAAATCCCCAAGATGTCCAGGTCAAATCTTCAGGTGGCCATTGGAAAATTTACCAATCAAATTCTGGATAAATCCTGGGAAGCCTACCATCATAGAGCTATCTAAGCAAAATTTGATTAATATCGGTGGTTAATGGCCAGAAGTATTTTTTATAAAAAGAATTATAGACTGGCAGGCGACAGAGGCTAAGGTCACCATGGTATAAGCTCGCTTAGTCACTAGTCCCTTCAGAATGGGTGTGCTAAAATTTACTGATCAAATTTGGATAAGATTTTAACACAATAAAGGCTGATACTGTGAAAAGAGATTTTTCAGATGTTGGCTGTGATCAGTCAACCAATTTGGCTCAAATTTTAATATGAAAGTTTGTAACCGTACATTAGGCTTCCACAACATTGTCATATTGCGTAAGGAAAATCCGTCATTAGGTGGAGGGTGATCTTGCTAGCCCTGTAGTTAATATTTACCGGTAAGCAAATGTTTGCTTATCAGATTGAAAGTTCATGTTTCTTGTACAGCAATAACCGAATCAATTTGGGGTTCTAAAGACCTTTAATAGTAAAGCCAGGCATAACTGGCCTCTGCAGCAGTCTTCGGGATGTCCATTTGCAGGCCAACATGCATGATTGTCAAGAGACTAATTTTTGAAAACTTATCATTGGACTGGAGGATGACTTGATAACGGAGCCAGTCATTCGTAAATTTTCAAAGACATAATTCTCATGACATGCAGATGAACATTCAGTAAGGAGATATGCTGATTTTTGTTACCAAATCTAACCATTAAAGTGTTAAATATTCAAACATTTACCCAGATAGACGAGATCTATTTCTCTTGACATGAACAAAACCGTTGTACTACAATCAAAAATGCATTTGGTATCCAGAAGTGTACCTCCTACTGAGCTGATTTGGCTCAAATCTTTGCAACAAACAAAGGATCTTTCAGACTTTGGCCGTGATCCACAATTCGGGAAAAAATTCAGATGTGCATGGCCTACAAATCAAATAATAGAGTTACGGATATCCTAGAAGCTACTGGTGTGATGTGGATTAACACAGTGAGGTGTGTGTGGGATGGGGGGGGGGGTGGGGTTGGGGTGGTGATTGTACACTAATTCCACAACTTTGTTTATGTTAAAGCCCATTTTCTAACTTCAATGAAACCTTCAGGGTCAGTGAGGTCACCTCTAAAAACGGCTTCTGCAGTGGTCTTGAGAGATGTTCATTTGCAGACCAAGAGAAGGCTATTTTTTTTTAATTTACCATTGAAACGACTGGATAATTAAGCGAGCCAGTCATTCCAGTGGTAAAATTTCAAAAATAATCTCTTGCTCTGTAAATGGACATTTTCCACCAGTAAATTGAAATTTAAAAGAAATTCAAGGGTTAAAGGGTGAAGAGACTGTATACAGTGGCTACGTGTTTGTGTTCCATAAGGTGGTCTCTTTATAGGCATATAATTTCCACTCTGTGATAATATTACTGATTAATTTGATGGAGGCATTTCAAAATTAAATGGAACTCTAAACTCGACCATTCATCGAAGAGGCTATGGGACCAGTTAGTGGTGGTCATTGTCTTTATCTATGCCTGCTCATTAAAAAGAGATAGAACTAACATGCCCAGATGCCAGTATATACCGGCGGTATAACCTTTTTTATTTTGGCCTTAGAGAAGAGTGTCTGCAATATAAGTAAGTAAGAAAGTTTATTTCCCCTATAAGCCATCGGCTCTTGAGTGTACATATTTCCATAATTCTGTGACGGATACTAGTATTCAATAATCATTGTATAAAGTTTGTAAAATTGCACATAATTAACATAAGTATTAATACCATCATAATTTCCATCATATTCAGCACCATCATTACTATTAATTATTATCATTATTTTCATCATCATTGTTTTCATCAGTATTATTTTATCATTTTATTGTTGCAATCAATAATATTATATGGATAATAATAATAATGATGATGATGACGGGGTCGATACCAGTAATGATTACCAGAATCACCCCATCATCATCATCATCATCATCATCATCATCCCAAACATCATCATCACCACCACCACCATCACCATCAACACCACCATCAGCATCTCCGTTCTACCGCTCCATCGCTCACTGAGTGTTGGAGCTGAATAACGAAAACAATAACGATGATGGTGGCGATGACGACGACAGCAGTGACGATGATGGCGGTGACGATGGATTTGGGATTTCTCGGATGTCCTTCCTCCTCGATTCTAAACACGAAAGTTAGAGCGAAAGAGAATCGAGGAGAGAGCGCTCCGCCTACCCGCAATACCACCATCAAATATATATAAAGAGGAAACGAGGAGGCATTTCTTTGCAGCCCAGCCCGTCGTCTACGCCTCTCACATCCATCCATCCACCCATCCATCCATCAATATATCTGATATTATTTACGCCCTCTATTGATTTTTAAAAATTTTAATTTATGACGGTAATAATCATTACAATGCTCGGATCACTTTGATGCCAGTTTGTGCATGTAGCAAAATAGCCTAATGCACACCAAACATACACAACAGCAAGATGTTTTAACAGTAAATCAATATACATAGTATATCATTATTATAGTTTTCTTACAACGCACCTTTCCAGTTTTAGCTATGCCCCGCTCATCTCTAGCTAAGCTACACCAACACAATGCTCGTGTGGGGATCGATCGATCCCTGAACTTCTTGACTATCAATTTCCAGAAAACTATACAGGGAAGCTGTTCAATATTTTGAAACTAATGTGACTATTATTAAATAGCAAAGACATACAATTCATACAATGTGTCAGACTATTAAACATTTAAACGGACTAAATTGAGTCATTCTTGCTGTAATTGATTATGACGTCATACTACACATTACGTAGTTGATTATGATGTCATATGATGGATGGATAAATTGGAAATATCCATTACGCTTATGTGTGTGAACAAAAGTAAACCTCCATCAGCGTGCTAATGTCTGGTTCCAGCAGGCTAAACAGTTGACGATTGGTTTGGTTGAGTGGAATTAATGAACATGTGTTTTAGTAATTCAATTAATGACCGAGTGTAAAGTATCTCCATTTCTTGTCCCACGTTGTCGTGCACTGACTCGTCATAGTCATGGCTCATCAATCACCTGCTCATCGCTACAAGCCAGCTTTTCAGGAGTACTCCAATCGTTGGACTATCAAAAGAATCAATTGGTATATTCCGTCCAATGTGACTTTTAGTGCTCTACGATACACGGTATTTCCTCATTTTGACTTTCTATAACCTGATAAATGCGTGTTTACAAACAAAATTTTCACGAAAAGAAATAAACATCGTGAGGAACCGATTCTTGCATACCAGAATCAGAATCTTTATTGACACGAAATCCATGTACATATAGATGTAGCCATAGATATGAAATACAAATAAACAGTAATGACGTAGAACAGTAAATAGAAAGACATTTACATATATATTATATACACGCACGCACGCACGCACGCACGCACGCACGCACGCACGCACGCACGCACGCACGCACGCACGCACGCACGCACGCACGCACGCACGCACGCACGCACGCACATACATACAGGACAATCTCAGCAGGATGCTGAAGCATGGTTGAAAAGGTTCAATAGGTATGCTGTATTAAAAAAATGGACAGATGATACAAAACGTGCACACGTTCCTTTATTAATGCGCAGTGCTGCACGGACTTTGATTGACCTTGTTAAGATTCAGGATGTTGAGACATTTGAAGAACGTAGCACTTTATTTCTCAATCGGTTCAAACCGCACTCTTCAAACAAATGGATCGAATTCAAACATTCTTAGCTCGTAAGCAACTACCAGATGGGTCGGTAGAAGATTTTGCTGCAGAGATACAGAGAACGGGTGCCCAACTGGATAGGTCGAGTGACTCAATATTGGAATGTTTTATTCAGGGATTGCTTCCCTGCTTACGTAGATTTACCATGCTCCGCAATCCAACTTCTATGGAGGCCGCGTTGGAACTTGCTAGGACGGCCCAGGGCGTTGATGTTGGGCAGGATGCTGATTCTGACATCGTGACAATATTAACAGCCATTAAGAAGTTGAGGAATTTGCCAACACGTGTTATCACTATCACTAATTCTGCACAAACATATAGGACTCGATCTCCAAATAATTCACCTGTCAGTTCCCCGGTACCGCGTCGTGTGAATTTTACATCACCACGAGATGGTCAGAATAATCATTATGGACAATACTCTAATTCACGCATGGAGAACCATGGCCAGGCAAACTTTGGGAGACAGAAGTACATAATGCACGCTCCTGTTTTAGATGTGGAGGTGAGTTCAATGCTACTCATAATTACCCTGCTATAAAAGTAAAGTGTCACTACTGTCATTACATTGGCCATTTTGCACATGTATGCCGTCGTCGATCCCAGCAAGGCCAGATATTAGGTTAACGGGACGCACCCCGCGTGCAGAGACATTTCGAGCATGCAGGTGTGGTTAAGGGATGTCTAAATCCTAAGAAATTTCTTAAATCCAGGCCATCATTTTTTGATACACATAAATCTCCTCATGATGTGCCTGTCTGCTTGTCAACCGCATCATCTCCTAATCACATTTCTATTTCTCTGCATTATTCTGGCATTGGTTGACACAGGTGCCGTTATTTCCTGTATTCATTATGATACATACAGAAAATATCAGTTAAATAAAACATTTCCCCTTCATCAATCCAATACACCTCTGGTTCAGGGAGTGGGTGGGACAAAAATTATGGTCAAAGGCATTGTTCATTTGCCGATACGTGTTGGAACACTTGATCTAGTACACACTTTTCATGTTCTAGAATAATGTACATACAATTTGATACTTGGTGTCAATTTTCTACCGGCTCATAAAGTGACTGTTAACTTCAATACTAACACACTAATATTACAAGATGGCATGTTTATGTGTCCTTTAATATCTATGAACACTCCAAAAGCATCATTACTAAGAATTCGGTCTGATGTATCCATCCCTGCACATATACTATTAAAGCTGCTATGTCACAGTTTTTCCTTATTGCAAATCAGTCTCTAGGCTATATACATCATCTCATTGTGTCAAGAGAAGTTCATATTTTCACAATGCCGCCAATAAATCGATTTAATTCCACCGTTACCGCGATCGTCAAATAGCGCATTTTTTACAGCCATTTCTGATTTTATCCATCTAGTTTATATTGTCTTCAGTGGACATCTCATAAATATTCATACAGGGAAATCCCTCGTATCACGTGACATATTTTTTGTTTCGCTTACGGTTTCAACTTGTGTCAATCAGCTATTGTTATTAGATGGATGCATCATCAGTAAATACTATTAACGACTAAATTAAATGATAGGCTAGACTTTTTTTTTTTTAATAGGCTAGACTAAAATAGGCGAATTAGCTGTAAACAGGGCAGCAATACTGGTAACGCGCACCGCATATACGGCGAAGGTGGCTTGTGTTATCAGTTTTCGTAACGCGTTCACAATAGTTTGCAAACTATTGCAGTTATTACGAAAAAGGGAAGCGCAACCCTTGTTCATTCATAAGTGTGTCTTACCAGTATTGTGGTATTTTCTGTATGGGACTTTCATTATGAAAAAGCAATCATATCCTGATTTTTTGTGAACTCATCTCAGACTACCTTGAAATTACAAATAGATGCGGTATGGATGTGCTGCCGTTTTAGATACGAAAACGCAAAATAAAAAATGCGAAAACACGGTAGCACTATATACTACTAATATATTTGTGTATATTATATAATTATAGTAGTATATAGTGCTACCGTGTTTTCGTATTTTTGATTTCGCGTTTTCATATCTAAAACGGCAGACTCCCGTGGGATATGGGAGGGGAAGAGAGGGTGACTTTTGACAATTTTCGACCGAACGACTGACTGCATGAGTGATAGATCGGATGCCCAACTGCATGAGTGACGGACTGACAGACTGCATGATTGACAGATCGGATGACTGCATGAGTTAGAGACTGACGGACTGCATGTGTGACAGATCGGATGACTGCCTTGGTGACAGATCGGATGACTGCAAGAGACTGACAGACTGCATGCGTGACAGATCGGATGACTGCATTGGTGACAGATCAGATGACTGCAAGAGTGACAAATTGGATGTCTCCATGACTGATGGACTGTGTGAGTGACAGATCGGATGACTGCATGACTGATGGACTGATGGACAGGCTGACAGACCAAACCATCCACCCACCGACTGAGCAACCCGCTGACCAAGCGACTCAGCAACCAACTGACAGATCGGATGATTGCATGAGTGAGGGATCCGATGACTGATGAGTGGCAGACTGACGGACTGCATGAGTGACATTTCGGATGACGGCGTGAGGAATAAAGATTGACAGGCTTGACTGCATAAAGTGACAAATCGGATGACTGCATGGTTGACAGACTGCATGTGACAGATTGGGTGACTGCATGAGTGACAGATCAGATGGACTGCATGAGTGACATCGGATAACTGCATGGGTGACAGATAGGATGACTGCATGAGTGACAGACTGGTGGACTGCATAAGTGACTGACTGATTGACTGCATGAGTGACAGATAGGATGACTGCATGAGTGACAGATCGGATGAGTGACAGACTGTCCGAATGCATGAATGACATATCGGATGACTGCATGAGGGACAGATATGATGACTGCATGAGGGACAGACTGATGGACTGCATGAGTGACATATCGGATAACTGCATGAGTGACAGATAGGATGACTGCATGAGTGCTAGACTGGTGGACTGCATGAGTGACAGAGAGGATGACTGCATGAGTGACAGACTGACGGACTGCATGAGTGGCAGATCAGATGACTGCATGAGTGACAGAGCAGATGACTGCATGAGTGACCAATCGGATGGCTGCATGAGTGACAGGTCGGATGACTGCATGAGTGACAGATCAAATGACTGCATGAGTGACAGATCAGATGGCAGCATGAGTGACAGACTGACGGACTGCATGACTGACAGATCGGATGACTGCATGAGGAATAGACTGACAGTCTAGACTGCATGGGTGACAGATCAGATGACTGCATGAGTGACAGGTCAGATGACTGCATGAGTGGCCGGCAGACAGACAGGCTGACAGACCTAACCACGCACCCACTGACTGACCAACACACTGACCAAATGACTGCGTGGATGGCTGACTTAGCTACGAATGAAGCTGTAAGACTCGTGTACGCATATCCTACACGCAAAACGTGAATAGACGACCTATATCCTACATTTTCTATGCCCAATGCATAGAATAGAGCTATGGAACTGGCGTAGGTGTGTACAATATCGCGTAAAATTGCTGAAATCACCTGGACTTTAAAACAATCCGCCAGCGTAATACAATTGTACCATAATAACAAGTATGGCACAATATGGCGAATTAGCACAGGGGCGAAATCGGCTTGATGGGATTGTTTTCCGCTTCCAATCCATAGGGGTAGTTATATTGACTAGAGCCTGATACTGCACTATTGCGCTCGATGTCCAGTGCTCAGCTAGGCTGGCGTGGCCGCTAAGATGGCAAAAGAGCGACACTGCTACACATTGTAGATATGGGATTGTCTTCTGGGGAGTCATGACCCCGGGGACATCTTACATTTGCAGTCTAAGACCCCAGTGAATTACCATATTTGAATACCAGGCGAGATAAGGAACGGATAACACGATGAACGAAAAATGTAATAAATGTAATAGCGCGATCTAGTGCGTGCTCAAGTCGATGTGCGAAACTAACTTGAAAACGTAATTAATACAGTAAGTAAAATTGGAATAGAATAGACTAAGATTTAGGGCAGCGAGCTGATGGAATATATCGGTGGTTGAAAGATGAAAGTTGTTGCCGCAGACACGGCATAACCTTTTATCATATTCAGCAGAAGTTACGACCAATAGTTTTCTAAATATTCAAGCAAGAGCGTCGGTAGGGGCTACGGACAGAATATATGTATGTAGCACGGATTGAATGAATCATAGGATGACATAGTAACGTGGCGACGACCGACTTACCATAAGACCGGGGTAATGGGGCCGAATTTCTATAATTGTATAGAGGCGACACCCACGACACCAGATACGGCGCCGGGTGTGGTGAAGTGGATAGGCCACTTGATACCTACTTCGTGACACCCTTGCAAAATACAGGCGCAGGCCTAATAAGCAAGGGGCCGGACATGGACATGGTAGCGTCTGGCGCCAAGAAGATTAGAAAACCAGACGAAAAATGTCGAAAATACTCATACATCAGTATCAAATTTGGGGAGGTATCGGATAGGATTCCATCACTTAACTTGTTCGGTGTTCTATTCATAAGAGAGAAAATCGTGATTTGATTAGTCAGGATGACGTCACAATCAATGAGAATCGAGTCAAACTCTGGAAAGAAGAACCAGAACGAACATGGTAGGGAACTCCAGAAAAGTATAAAAAATGGACTTTAACTTTTAATCAGAAGTCCGGTCCGCCTCGCACCTCGTACAAGTTCTTGCTGAACGTTTATTTTGAGTAAGCAAGAGTTGGTTGAATAGCATATCATACCAGCCGAATCTGGGAGTAATGTTAGCTAAGCTAGGGAGTATAAATTCATAAGTCAACTAAGTCGGATAATTTAGTCAAGTTATAAGTAATTTTAATAATCGTATTTTGTGGTAGTAGAAACCACCTTTCTGATACAACGTATATTGCATAGTAGAGTTAGAGAATAAAATCATCACCTTGTGATTTTACTACAAGGCAAGAGTTCGTGTTGTTAATAAAGTTACTCTGATAATTACGGAAGACCACCGTAGCTTACCATCATCTTCAGAATAGAATAGTCAGATCAGGCCCGGATACGTAAAACAAATATCGTTGATTACATCTACATCTACCAACGAGGCGAGCTAGTATCCTGTTCTTTCGTGACTGGTAAGGTTGGTTGTCGCAGCAACCTTACATACAAGCCTTACCCGAAGCGAAAGAGATTGCAAAATCGATTGTATACTAAGAGTACGTACAAGTAGTGTTTTGAGTTACGTCATCAGCTTAGGTGACGTCATCAAATCTGCAGTGGCTAGCGACTGCCAGGATTCCAGAGTAACTAAACACAGTGAGTAAAAGTTGTATGGCCCAAGCACCGAGCGAACGACCCGCCAACGTAGTATTAAGAGACCTCGCTGACCGGGTGAAAGTTTTTATAGAGAGGGCCCAGTTAACAGAGACAACGAGGGTCAGCCAACATAGAGAGTATAGCGACAGCACCATAATTAAAATAACGACAGAAATAGACTGCCCTGAGCAACCGAGACTAGCGAAGATTACCATTACACTAGAATATCGCTAGCGAAATGGAAAACCCACAAGAACCCCCTAGCGTGACCCTGCCTGGCATCGACCGACGAGTAGAGCTACGTCCTGAGACCGTGGCTGCCATGCAGGCCATGGGGAGGGCAATGGCCGGGGCGATCGTCGAAAGCAGCGACCGCCGAGAAAATGAACGGGTGTACCGGAAGGAGATCCGGGACACAATCTACCGAATACAACCCTGCGACGGAGTAGTGCCGGAGGAGGTGAGAACCTGCCTCGACGAAACCAGGCGAGCATGGGTCGCCAATGAAGGACGGCTAGATGGCATACCAGCCTACATCGTCACGCGAGCGGCACGAGGGCAATTATCCAGAGCCATAGATGGGTTTCTCGTGGGGAAAGTCAGGGAAAATATTACTTTCGGAGAATTTCACGAATACATCACACTGAACTTCATATCAGCGAATGAAGGAGAACGGATCAAGTATGATCTGGAGGGTACACGGCAAAGGCGGAACGAAACCGTCGTGACATTTAACCGACGTTATCGGGAACTGAGTACCCGGGCTTACCCTGTCGAGAACATTGACAACAGGAGGACCATCTTGGGGATTTACCTCAGGGGTCTATCTGATCGCCGTCTCAGAAAGAGGATTGTCCGCAAGAAGGCCACCACCCTGGCCCGCGCTATTGAAATCGCGGAGGAAGAGGCCACCTGTGACGACCTGCTCCGGGCCATGAAAATCAGTGAAAGACAGGAAGAGGGCATGGAGGTGAACGTAGTGGGTCCAGGGGAGGAAAAGGAGATATGGAACGTAGTCAATACGTTAAAGAAACAAATTGTTCAACAGAATAGAATGGTTGAGCAATTGTGTGGGTTGGTGAGCGACCTACAGCTAGAGCGGCAGACGGCGACTAGGGCCGCCAAGCCCGAGAAGAGAACCCCACCGCTAGCAAAACCACGTACCCCACCCTCGCCCCGACCAGTCAGAGCGGGACGAGAATTGCAACACATTACCTGCTACAATTGTGGCCGGGTCGGCCATTATAAGAGTGACTGCCGTCAGGCAGTGCAACTAACCACACGAAGACCACAACCGCGACCACAGCCCCGACCGCAACGACCACCCATGACGTGTTTTACATGTGGCCGAGAAGGACATACGGCCCAGAATTGTTTTGGGACGTATATGAGCCGGCAGGCGACTCCTGCCGTAACAATAAAATGTTTTGGGTGTGGTAAAGACGGCCACTACATAAGAGACTGTCCGCTGCAGAATGGTCCTGCCGGGACACAACAAAAAGGTCCGGCTAACCGCAGGGCGATCAAGCGTCCCCGCACTGACGAAATGGAGATCGACGAGGTGAACGATCATCGACGACGCACGACACCCAGCGACTGTTCACGTAATATTCGAATGGATCTGAACAATGCTAGATGCAACCGTGACGACTACACAGATCGCGATGGCTTTGTGTTGACTGGGGAGGGGATGGATGAAATGGGCCGTCGTTCATACGGTGTCGGATACAGTTCATCCTCCCGCCGGAACAGCTACGCCGAAATAGTTAGTGGACGAAGGAGCCCGGGAAACGACGACGGAGAGAGCCGTTGGTGAGATCACCGACCGAGCGGTTCTTAATCCGTCTAAAAATGGATAAAGACGGTCCATCGGATCAGGGTAAGTACCTGCATGCCTTAGTGGATACTGGTGCTAGCACATCCTTGATCCGTAAGGATATATGGCGTAGCATGCTGAATGCTAGGCCATTGAAAAGAGCAAAAACGCTCTTAGCTGTAAATGGTTCCCCGATAAAGTTGCTGGGGGAAACACAAGTAAAATTCAAGAACGCCCGACCCATCCCCAGTACGATTGTGGGCAGAATGAGGCATGAATGTTTACTTGGAGCGGATGCTTTGCACCTGGGAAATGCAAAGATTGACTATCGGGCCAAAATTGTAGTATGGTTTGGCCAGGTATATCCCTTTGAATATCCGCATAGAGAGCAGACAAATTATGTCTATGCAAGCTGTAAGGAAACGACCGGATATAAAAATATCGACAAAGTCATGGTGGACTTTGCAGATATTTTTGATACGGCTCGTCCAAACACGTTAGGACTGGTCCCCAAAGTGAGGTGTACGGTACCAACAGGAGATGCTTATCCTATAAGGCAAAAAGCCTACCGTCTACCGTTGGCCAAGCAGTATATAGTCAAGAATCAAGTGGCTGAAATGCTGGCAGCGGGCGTCATAAGACCGTCGTCATCGCCATGGGCGTCGCCCATTACGTTGGTCCCTAAAAAGGACGGGGGGACTAGATTTTGTGTCGACTACAGAAAGTTGAATTCTGTGTGCAAGAAGGATAGTTATCCACTGCCAAACATAGCCGATATTTTTGATTCGATGTGCGGCGCAACGATATTTTCGACTATGGACTTGAAGTCTGGCTATTGGCAGATACCGATGGACAGCCAAGACATAGAGAAAACAGCGTTCGTTTGTAGTGAAGGCTTGTTCGACTTTGTTCGGATGCCGTTCGGTTTTGCGAACTCAGGTGCCGTATTTCAGAGGGCAATGAACGATATTTTCCGAGAATTCGTGGGAAAATATCTGCATGTTTTCGTCGACGATATAGTCATATATTCGAGAAACCCGGCTGAGCATGCACAGCATTTGCGCACAGTTATGCGTAGAATTCGAGAATATAATTTGCAAGTAAAAAAATCTAAATGCGATTTCGCCCAACCATCAGTTGATTTGTTAGGATATCGTGTTTCAGCACAGGGAGTGGCTCCTCAGGTCCAGAAGGTCAAGGTCATAAGAGAAATGTCACCACCACGCGATGTGGGTGAGGTGAGAAGTTTCCTTGGAGCTACAGGTTATTACCGCTCTTGTGTGCAAGGCTATGCCGAAATTGCTAAGCCTTTGATAGAATTGACTAAGAAATATAAACGTTTTGAGTGGGGTCAGGAGGAACAGCAAGCGTTTAAGAAATTGCAAAACTTGCTGTGTAGTGAAACGGTTCTCACATATCCGAATTTGAATGCTCCGTATAGATTGTATACTGATGCGTCTAGCTATGCGATAGGTGCGATACTGGTACAGGTAGATGACAAGGGTATTGAGCGGGTGATTCAGTATGTTAGCTCTACTCTTAAAGACAGTCAGTTGAATTGGCCTGTGATAGAAAAGGAAGCTTATGCGGTAATATATGCGCTAAAGAAGCTTAGACCTTATCTATTTGGCGCGCAGTTTACCGTGTATACCGACCACAAACCCCTAAAGAGTTTGTTTGTGGGCGAAGTTAAAAACACGAAAGTGCAGCGCTGGGCGGTACTGATTGCCGAGTACGGATGTAAGATTGAATACATCCAAGGCTCGAAGAATATTCGAGCGGACATGTTGTCCAGGTTACGTCGACCGGTGGAAGTCGCAACGTTAGATACAGGCGACTTTGTGATACCAGATGTCGACGAGGGAGTGTTACCTCACGTCCCTCTGGAAGCATTCGACATACCATATGACGAATTGTGTGCCGAGCAGACCAAGGAATACCCGGAGTTGTTCAAAAACACCCCGGAGGAGTATATGGTCAAGAATGGCATTTTGTATTCTTTAATTACGCCTTCAGCATTGGACGCTGAGTACCCCAGAATTGTCTTACCCACCCTGTTCCGTGAGAAAGTGCTCCGGATGGCTCATGAACGAGCTGGTCACCAAGGTCTGCAGAAGACCATCGGCATGGTAAGAGATTCGTTTGTATGGACGTCTTTAAGAAAAGACATAATTCGTATGCTTGAAACGTGTACGAAGTGCCAGGTCAACCGACCTGTCACTACCCGACCCAGGTATAGTGAAATGCCCATGGCCAATTATCCGGGGCAGATAATTGGAATGGATTTGATCGGTCCATTATTAGAATCAAATAAGGGTAACATATATATCATGACTGTGATTGATCACTGTTCTGCGTGGGCAGA
This sequence comes from Chaetoderma sp. LZ-2023a, assembly GCA_034401795.1. Lineage (NCBI taxonomy): Eukaryota > Metazoa > Mollusca > Caudofoveata > Chaetodermatida > Chaetodermatidae > Chaetoderma > Chaetoderma sp. LZ-2023a. The sequence goes on along the minus strand of CM067374.1, from coordinate 99,016,464 downwards.
AGCATATCCAATTGCAGCGAAGACATCTCAAAATGTGGAAGAAAAGTTCTTCAACGAGTATGTCGCGCGTCATGGCGTCCCTGAGATTGTCATAACCGATCAGGGTAAAGAATTTTGTTCCAATTCTCTGGAGAAGCGGTTTAAGGAACACGGTATCGACCATAGACGGTCTAGCCCATACCATCCGCAGACCAATGGACGTACCGAGAGGTTCAACCGCACTCTTAAGGAGTTGATCCAGAAAGGGGTGAACAACGCCTCGCGGGCGTGGGAAGACGAGTTGGGAGCAGCTTTGACAGCGTACCGCAGTACTCGTCATGCGACGACCGGATATACGCCATTTTATTTGACGTATGGGCGACGGGCGAGATTACCAATGGCCGTTCCAATCGATGCGTCGCAAGACCTTGGTGAGAGACTAACGTATCTCAACAACGCCTTGCTACGTGCTCGGGAGGGAACAGCTAGATCTCGAGAGATTCACAGGGAACAAATTAATAAGCGTGCGAACGCTGGTGAGTTTAAAGTGGGGGACTCGGTGGTCGTAAAAGCTGAGGAGAGGATGAAGTTGACCTCTCGCAGTGACCCCGAGTATGAGATCTTTAAGATCAACAGACCTGTGGCGCACGTCCGCCATCAGAGATCTGGTAAGGTGCGTGTAGTTAATGTATGTAAGCTGCGCGTAGTCGACTCGGAAATGTGCTGGGACGGGGTGCGACCACGCCCCATTCGTAATCCTACCAAGGGGACGAAGGCTAGCCATCACCCCAGGGCGATGTTGCCCGAGCCAGAACCTATGGTCACCGACGCAGATACGACACCCCAGGTTCGTAAGAAGCGGCCAGCTTCGGATATGGAACCAGAGGTGCGTACAGGGGGTAAGAGGGTTGACCGGAAAAGGGTGCAACCCAGTACGAATCGCAGTCGAAACCATGAGTCACCAAGTGACGTCATCAAAACTCCTAAGCCCATAGTAATTGACGCTCCAGGGGCGGCACCAGAACTGCTCTCTGAACCAATGGAGATGCTTCCGTCGCATCCTTATATGCTGCGCAAGCGCAGACATATACCAGATGACGATTCTGACAGCAAGCAACTCAGGTTAGACTTGAAGCGAAAGCAAGGGTATGGGCGGGACAACGAATCCGGTAACAAGCGACTCCGAATTGGCGTGATAGACCCCGCCCTTTACGATGACGCGCTATACGCTGATTTCATCAGTCGTATAAATGCCGTTATTCGGCGGCACAACCGCCATTAGGTGTATTGTATCGCTATGCTTAACATCGCAAATAGCTAGTGCGTAAAATATCGTAACAATTAAAAAACTAAAATCGTTCGCAAGATACAAAAAGTTATTCGTTTAAATTGTGAGTTTTAGCTTTGTACCGGTAGGCATCCCAGGGCGTGGAATCATGTATATTTTACGATTAAGTGTGATGGTAACCATGGTATGTTTAATAAACGGATTGTGTAAGATGTCTAGTGTGCATAGGTTACCGAACGGAGTAATGATAACTAAACCAGAAGATATATCCATTATCCGGGCTGAATGGACCGTAGTGGTGTCTATCGACCACCCACATTTGCCCGCCGGATTTATGGAACGGTTAGCACAATTCCGTGTTCTTATTGCGGACGTCGGCCGAAAGACATCATTAAGCATTCGAGACATTTTCGGTTTGCAACATCGTGTTAGCAATATTAGGAAGATCGCTGCTAAGACACAACAAAATATGGTAAGTAGGGACAGTATACGACACAAACGTGGCTTATTCAACTTTGTCGGGGACATAGCCTCGTCCCTATTTGGTACCGCTACCTCGGGTGATATAAATGCGATTAAAAAGATAGTCAAAATTGCTATGAGGGACATGAATCGTCTGGTACATTTTTCCAACGAACTGGCGTCCCATGTGAAACTGGCATTCGTAGGGATCAATACCAACGTTGACCGTATCAACGAAATTACCACTGGCATAGTAGAATTAACTAAAAATGTGAGCGATATGTTTAAGGTGTACGCCGCCCGACAGGCCGACTTGTACGCATTAGTGCGACTGGGACACGTTATTGATTCCGCCGAAAGTGTAGTATATAGTTACCAGAGGGCAGCGGCGCAGTTTCATAGACAGACGGCGTCCCTAGAATTATGTAGGCTGACGGAAGAATTATTCAGTTCTGCTGACCTGAATTCAGTGGCCAAACAAGTTAGTGTGGGAAATCGACTGATACATCCATATCAGTGGTACTACCGCAACGTGGTCGTGTATCCGTTATGGAAAGACGACTCACGACTCCATTACGTAGCGACGTTACCGCTAATTGACGGGGGCGAATACATCGAATACGGGTTGCATGCGTGGCCGGAACCGCTAAGTGCTCGGGGATACTACATGCAAGTACGGATAGCGCGGACCAGCATCGGTCTTGACACCAAAACTGGGTGGTACTTCGCGCCATCCGCGTGTCGTGGGGAGGAGCCCCGGGTGTGCCATGGTCCACTACGGGTCGACAAGACCCACGTTCCATGCATTGTAAGCCTGTTAACTAATACGACCGACCGTGCTTGTAATATTCAGCTCTCCAAATCGAATGAAACTTCTAGCAAATTGTTTGCCGGTAAGCAGATAGGCGTTGTGTTGCAAACGTTCGGGGAAACAATGGATATACACTGTGACGGACGATTGACCGACCGTTGTGTGGTGGGTAATGGGGTATATGCATTAATGTCTGCTGAATGTGGTTATAGCGGGAAGGGCTGGCAATTCGAGCCTGTTGCGTCTTATAGTAGGACGTACACTCGGGTTAGCCTGGCCATTGAGATGCCCCATTTGGATGTGTCCGGCGTTCTAAATCAATCCATGATAGTGGACCATTTAAAACTACAGCCATGGGACCGTTTACAAAAATCTAAGTACGTACCGCTAGCACCATTATCCATGATCGACCCGGTGGTGGTCGATGGCATTGGGGTACATTCTTTCATATCATATTCGACTGGTTCCTTCGTAGTTGTGCTAGTAATTGTGCTTATATTATATAAATGTGGCGTGTTATCACGCATGTGGAATGTGCTTAAATGCAAGCCACGTGCGGCCCATAAACGCAAGCCACGTGCGGCCCATAGTAGTGAACCGCATACTGCAATTCGAATGTGTACACCGACTATTCAGGCCCAGCAGCCCCCGAGACCTGCAGCTCTACGGGAGCCGCTGCTGATGGCAACCGGGTCGTCGCCTAACGCTAACGCCGGGACTGAGATCGACCCGACGGCTGCCGACTGGATAGAGATGGAGATGTACGCTGACATGGTGGATCCTAACGTGAGCATAAACCGCTTGGAGGTATCACCATGACATTTTGGCACTAACTTTATATGTTTCTACTGGAACAGTAATTGGTGAATATTAAAAATTGTGGCGCGAACTTTATCATGATACCGTACTGTGTACTGTTTTATTAATAGGAAAAATTCACATGATCTGTAATGGTATTTGCACTGTAGGATTAAGGTTTGGAACTATAATGTTGTGTCGTGTGACGACGAATCGTTACGACACTGTGTCGCTGCTGACCATATTGTCACTGATGGCTGTAACGGCAGTTTATATTAATACATTATGTAATATGTATATTCACTTGTTTTGAACTGTACCGATTGCCCGCTTTTATTGTTAAGTTACGCGTGAGACGGGTTACGTCCACGGTTTAATGATGCCATTAATGTGTTTCCGGGGGCGGTTAGCTACCCGGACATGTATGTTTGTATAATTATCAACCATACACTAACAAATACTACTAACTGTATTTCCGAGCATTCCGCTACTCGGACAAGTATTGGTGTATAATATATCGACCTGTATTATTATCTTGACTAATTGGATGAATATCAGGTGGTATCCGTCCAGGCTGCTGGTATAGGTTTGGGTTGTTGATAGTCCACAACGAGTTAGTTGACACTCTCTTTAAGGCCTTAAGAGAGATAGTCAATTAACTTTGGTTAAGGGGCGTATGTAGATATGGGATTGTCTTCTGGGGAGTCATGACCCCGGGGACATCTTACATTTGCAGTCTAAGACCCCAGTGAATTACCATATTTGAATACCAGGCGAGATAAGGAACGGATAACACGATGAACGAAAAATGTAATAAATGTAATAGCGCGATCTAGTGCGTGCTCAAGTCGATGTGCGAAACTAACTTGAAAACGTAATTAATACAGTAAGTAAAATTGGAATAGAATAGACTAAGATTTAGGGCAGCGAGCTGATGGAATATATCGGTGGTTGAAAGATGAAAGTTGTTGCCGCAGACACGGCATAACCTTTTATCATATTCAGCAGAAGTTACGACCAATAGTTTTCTAAATATTCAAGCAAGAGCGTCGGTAGGGGCTACGGACAGAATATATGTATGTAGCACGGATTGAATGAATCATAGGATGACATAGTAACGTGGCGACGACCGACTTACCATAAGACCGGGGTAATGGGGCCGAATTTCTATAATTGTATAGAGGCGACACCCACGACACCAGATACGGCGCCGGGTGTGGTGAAGTGGATAGGCCACTTGATACCTACTTCGTGACACCCTTGCAAAATACAGGCGCAGGCCTAATAAGCAAGGGGCCGGACATGGACATGGTAGCGTCTGGCGCCAAGAAGATTAGAAAACCAGACGAAAAATGTCGAAAATACTCATACATCAGTATCAAATTTGGGGAGGTATCGGATAGGATTCCATCACTTAACTTGTTCGGTGTTCTATTCATAAGAGAGAAAATCGTGATTTGATTAGTCAGGATGACGTCACAATCAATGAGAATCGAGTCAAACTCTGGAAAGAAGAACCAGAACGAACATGGTAGGGAACTCCAGAAAAGTATAAAAAATGGACTTTAACTTTTAATCAGAAGTCCGGTCCGCCTCGCACCTCGTACAAGTTCTTGCTGAACGTTTATTTTGAGTAAGCAAGAGTTGGTTGAATAGCATATCATACCAGCCGAATCTGGGAGTAATGTTAGCTAAGCTAGGGAGTATAAATTCATAAGTCAACTAAGTCGGATAATTTAGTCAAGTTATAAGTAATTTTAATAATCGTATTTTGTGGTAGTAGAAACCACCTTTCTGATACAACGTATATTGCATAGTAGAGTTAGAGAATAAAATCATCACCTTGTGATTTTACTACAAGGCAAGAGTTCGTGTTGTTAATAAAGTTACTCTGATAATTACGGAAGACCACCGTAGCTTACCATCATCTTCAGAATAGAATAGTCAGATCAGGCCCGGATACGTAAAACAAATATCGTTGATTACATCTACATCTACCAACGAGGCGAGCTAGTATCCTGTTCTTTCGTGACTGGTAAGGTTGGTTGTCGCAGCAACCTTACATACAAGCCTTACCCGAAGCGAAAGAGATTGCAAAATCGATTGTATACTAAGAGTACGTACAAGTAGTGTTTTGAGTTACGTCATCAGCTTAGGTGACGTCATCAAATCTGCAACATGTAAACACTGGCTGGCGGCTCTATGTATACAAACAAACCCCTGTTGCGTAAAAACTACTTGAGATTCTTTAATAAAATTTGGAACATAGATAGAAGGGTGCATGATTTAAAGAAATCCAGATTTTCAGGCACATCGGCCAAGTATTTCAATGAAATCCCTTTCAAAATAGTCAGTAATATTCATTACTGTTGTCGCTATATGCCATGTCTAAAAAACCACTGTTGTGTAAAAACTACTTGAGATTTTAAAATAAAATTTTAAACATATATGGAAGGGTCTAAGTTTTAAATAATCCCCGATTTTCAGGTATCTTAAAAGTAAATTTTGTCAAGTAGATCCATCATTTCAACGAAATTTCTTTCAAAATAGTCAGCAATATTCATCACTGTTATTGCTCTATACCATGTCTACGTATACAACAAACAAACCACTGTTGAGTAAAAACTTATTACGATTTTTAAAATTAAATTTGGAATATATAGATGGAAGTATGTCTTAAACAAGTACACATATTGATGCAAGGCATCAATGGTAAATAGCGTGTCCGGAGATTATTATAATTCAAGTAGAGCTTCAAATTCATTTTTATATATAATATACAATTTGCAGGAGCACAGCAGGTTCTCCACCAGACAGTGACTATATCGAGACCTTGGGCCCCTACATAGAACACAAAATAAATTAAACATGTAGAACTGGTACAGTCACTATACACTATAAGAAGACATGGGATTCGGGTTAAAGTCAATGTACCATAAAGACATAGCCATTAGGCAATGTGATAAATTGACAACATATTTGCAGGACAGAGAGAAGTGTGTTTATCTTGTTATATTAAGTTTCAGTGTTACATTCGTTCTTACTATCATTTACAGTTTCTTACCTGTGCCATGTAGTGCTGATGGTGATTGCGATCGTGATAATGATAGTTTCTTGGTAGTGTCATGTATTTAAGATGGATGTAATGGCATCAGCCTTGGATAGGATTAGCTATGGGCAATTGGAAGAAGCAGATTATATTTTGGGGCCGTCCGGCCATCTTTCCATCCATCTTGTTGACGATGTGTAAATTCGGGGGTTTTTGTTTGATAATTCAGATCCTATCCGGAGCTAAATTATAGGATATGTAGACACATTATTACAAGAAATATTTGATAATAGAATCGTGCAATATCTAGTGAGTTCTAGATGGTATTATGTTCAAAAGCCTGGTTATAAACCGAGTACAGAGATTCTGATACAGAATATATAGTAAATTTTTACCATTTGAAAATTGTAAGTTGTGACTAAATTGCATGTTTCGAAATTACTCCATTGTAGAAATTGTTAAAATTCTATACTTTATTAGTGCATTCATATATATATATATATATATATATATATATATATATATATATATATATATATATATATAGCTAAACATATGGGTGAAATTCTGGAGCCGAACCTATTACAAGCGATATGCCAGGACATACTGACATCTATCCGATTGTGTCTAATGTGAACCAACTATCTTTCAATGGGGACATATTGCGAATAATTAACCACATGGACATACTTGGGAATTATGATATTATTTGATACTAGAATCGTGCAATATTTCGTACAGCACTAGTACATAATAATAGATATTGAGTTCTGTATGGCTAGATGTTCGAAAAGTGGTTACAAACAGAGTACATAGATATTGGTACGTAAATTATTAGCATCTGACAACTTTTGGTCGTTACTAAGTTGTGTATTATAAAATTATTTTATGGTGGAATTTAAAAAAATCAATATTTTATTAGCTTATTCTTATATCTATCTGACATTCTGGGGACGAAACTATTACAGACAGTAGGCTACCGAAAACCATGGATCTGACAAAACTTGTGCAAAATTTTGTCATGGAATTGTGTACTACAAAATTACTTCATGGTAGACATTTTTAAGCTTGATACTTCATTAGCGTATTCATATACCGATCTGACCATATGTATAAATTTAGAACCTAATAGGGGCCTAACCTATTGCAGACAGTATGGTACAGAAAATCACTGATCTGTCAAAATTTAAACCAATTTTTGGTATGGAATTGCGGACTACGGCACTATTTCATTGTAGAATTCGATTTAATCATGAATATAGCTAACAATGATATGATATCATATTGTTTACAGCTGAGAGGAAATTTTGGCTGAATTATACTTTTTAGTTAAATTGGTTTTTAAACAGATGGGTCACATCGATTCCGAAAAGTAAAGATATGGGTCGTATTATATACAGTCATAATTTTTCATAGTGTATGTAGTGCACGTTAGGGTAAGTTTTAGTCTGGTCAAACGAAGGGACTGGTGTTGTTCGACCCACTGCCTAATAGTGATAATATATACCTGTAGCATTGTATGTGGTATAATATAGACTGATATGATTCCACACATAATTGACTTGTAATAGAATACTATTGGTACAATATAGACCATGGTGGCTACCGCACATCTACTTGTAATGCAATATATACATATATTAATATTTTTGGTACAGCACAGATCGGTGTGATTTCACACACAATCTATTATGTATGATTACTGTATTCTGTGGCTGTAGTAGCAGAAACATCCTACAGCTGCAATCAGTTCTTCGCTTTTGCCCAATGTGTCTTGTCCTCAGCCAAAATCCTTAGCTTCCTAAAGTCCATTTTTGACTTGGGTGTACCAAGTCCTGCTTTCTTGAGGTCACCTCGTAGCATGCTTAGCAGATTTATGCGGTGGCGTCATCTCCTGGCCTTGTATTTGCTGGCTCCGAGTAGGGCGAATTCGAAGGCTCTCTGTGCTCGCGCTTCTTGGCATCCTTAGCACATGGTCAAACATGGACCATTATTGCTGGTGACTTTCACAGACAGCGGTGACGTATTCCACATCTTGCATAGTGCATTTGTGGAAATTATGCTGTCTGACCATCGGTGTCCATTGATGGTGCATAGGTGTTTGCGGTGGCAGGCATCGCATTTGTCTAAAGCTGCCTTCGGAGCTTTTGGATTAAATTGTGTACTGCGAAATTACTTCATGGTAGAAATCTTTTAAACTCAATGCTTCATTAACGTATTCATATACATATGTAAACATATGGCTGTCATTTAGGGGTCGAAGCTATTACATGCAATATGCCAGGACATATCAACAGCTATAGGAATGTGGTGAATGTGATGAATGTGAACCAACTATCTTACAATCATGCCATATGTCGATTATATAACTACATACTGTGAAATTACTTGGTGGTAGAATCGTGCAATATTCCGTACAACACTATAAAGAGTTCTGTATGTAAGTATGTTTGAAAGCAGAGTGAAAACAGATTATGCAGATATTGGTACTTAAAATAGTAAATTATTGACATCTGATAACTGTTGGACGCAACTAAATTACATATTGCGAGATTATTTTATGGTAGACTATTTTTAAACTCGACATTTTAAAAGTGCATTCATATACCTATCTAAGCACATCAGTGGAATTCTGGGACAGAATCTATTGCCGACAGTAGCATACTGAAAACCGTGGATCTGACAAATTACTTCGCTGTAGAATTTCTTTTGAATTGGCAATATTATGTGTCTGAAATACTGGGGCCGAATATATTACAGACAGTAGGGCACTGAAAAGCATGAATCAAATACAATTTTCACAAGTTTTCAGTATGGATTTGTATACCATGAAATTACTTCATCTAGAAATCTTTTTATATAGCTAGCATAATCAAACTCAAGTCCATGTGGATGAAAATCTGGGGCCGAGCATAACCTACAGACAATAGGGCAGTGAAGAATGTGAATTGGCTAAAATTTCAGCTAATTTTCAGTATGAAATTGTGTACAACGAATTAGATTACTTCATGGAAAACATTCTTAACTCAATACTTCATTTGCATATTCAAATACATATCTAACCGTATGGGTGGAATTTTTGGACGGAACACATTGCAGGCATTACTAACTTAGCACATTCATACCCTTTCTGTTGATTTCTGTATCTAAACCACCTGCTACAATGTTATTGACAGCCGTTTTGACTCGAAATTCAGAACATCAGTTATCTATCCATGGTGCTAAATAATAGCGTGCATAGCTCTTTTCCCAGTGAAGGATTAAGGACAATAAATTACTAATGAAAGTCATACATACATTATTTTTAGCGAAATTTGTCTACTTTTTCATGCTCTACAATATTATTATACATGACAATTTACCACACATATCGTGACTAGTAAAATGTGTCCACGATATTAAAATCATTGCCCCGACGCCCTACAAGACATAACAATGGAAATGTATGGACTATCTCGAATGTTCAGCCTAGTGTTTTATGCTATAATACAGTACCTGGTATTGTCGTCATAATATATTAAACATTTACTGTCTAAATTTAGTAAAAATTGTTGAAATATTTAGATATTGAATGTCCATTTGCAGGCCAAGAGAAGGCTGTTTTTGCAGATTTTCCACTGGAATCTGTAATGACTGTCTCGAGAGTCATTCCAGTGGTAAATTATCAAAAACTGTCCCCTCCTGGCATGCAACTTGACATTGCTCACAATCCATTGCACAAAATGGCAGCGCCTATAGGCAATGGACCTTTCCAATTTTAGCTATGCCCCGCCCGCCTCTAGCTAAGCTCCACCCACACTTCGCAGTGATGGGATCGATCGATCCCTGGATGCCCTAGCTATCAATTTCCTGAAATCGATACTGGTAACCCGCTGCCATAAGCAGAAACAGCACCCAGTCAAATTAGTTTCAAAATATTTATCAGCTTACCTACAATATTTGACCGCTCTTGCTAAAATATGTGCTCACTTATTACCATTGATTCGAACGCTTAGGCTACGTTTTACAGCTCATAAATAAGTTAATATACCCACAAAACATAAAAAAGAAATTCTGTCTTGTTTTGCAAACATGTTAATTTATTTTTTAGATGTTCTATACCATCGATTCGGCGGTTTTACAGTACAGCTCATACATGTATACTATTACTATTACTATATTAACAAAGAAAAAGATCAATTCTACCTTGTTTTGAAAACGTGTTAATTTATTTTTGAGGGCTTCTATACCAAACGGTGTCAGGTTTCGAGGAAACTGAGATATTGAAACCGCGCTTTAACCATTATCTTGCTGGTTTCAAAGGCCTAGTTATTTCACAGCCAGTACACGAGAGATTTGTGTAGATTATGTTAGCAATAATGCTGAAAGTTGTCTACACGTGTGCAGGAACGGCTTACGGCAGCAGTTTCCAAAATGAATAGAAGTTATCATATATTTATATGTACAGAAATATGAGGAATTTCAGCAATGTATGAGTTACGTTTTAACACATTTCTGTAGTTCCTAACGCCTCTCCGTATTACCGTATTTCCCCAATTTCTTTTTTTACCGTAGTTTTGTAGTTCCGTATTTTGCATGCTATTTAAGCAGAATTTCTATTACAATTACCAATAAAAGATTTACTTACTTTTGAAGGCTATATACACAGCTAATCATCTGCGTCAGATGGCAGTCAGTCAGTCCCCCAGCCCCCGTAGTGAGCGTATGCGAATGAGCGATCTAGCCAATATATATCCTAAATCTATGGTTACAATCTAAATATAAAGACGCACGAAATCGCTCTCTAGTTAGCAGTTGGAGACCACAATCCCTTGTGCAAAATGGCCGCGCCTATGGGCAATTCTAGACACAAGCACATATAGGCGTGGCCGCTCGAGCGGCCACGCAATAATCCCCGATTTTCAGGAATATTTGTACCTGAATCAGCGAAGTCATTTTCAAAATGGTTAGCAACCTTCGTATTTACCATACCTCCCTAAATGGGCCTAATATTATCAACATAGGTTGAAACATACACTGGAATGGCTATGTGTTAAAGTGTAGCGAGAAATCTGCTTACTTTAAAAACCGAGATTGAAAACTTCAGCTGCCTGAGACAGTCAAAACGTTTTCAAAAATATTGAACCGGTTCTATATTTAGCCACCTTGAAAAGTTTGTTAAAAAGTAACTTTTAGTCAGATTGTTTTCAAAATGGATTCTGATATATTTAAATATAATTGGTGGAACACGGACAAGTCACCCCAACATTTGTGATATATACACCTGTGCAAAAGTTAAGCACCACCCTATTTTTACGCACATGCGAGGGTATATTCATGTGCTATGAAGAAAGCAATAGCATAAACATTTATGTACCCATCCATCTTAGTGCAAGAGGTAATAATGCAACTAGAGGAATGCTGATTATGATGGTGGGGAAACACTGTATGTTTTTGTTTGAACTTGAAAACGAGGCCTGAATATGGTTACGTTGACACAACTGACAACTATTGCCCTACAGTTGACACACGTGGCTAGATTGTCATTAATGGTGTCTGAAAACGAAGTTTAACATCTGTGCACGAGTTTGAGACTGTCATTATTAATACCGGGTATATCCAGCTTGTGCCTGGATGACGGCCTGGACACGACGTCTCATGCTGGTCACCAACCGACTGATACACCATTGTGGTATTAGTTGCCATTCAAGATGGAGGGCGTCTGTTAATTCCTGTAGGTTCTGCACAGGAGGATCCCTCCTTCTCACCATGTTTCCCAGACTGTCCCAGATATGCTCAATAGGGTTCATGTCAGGGCTCCTTGCTGGCCATGGTAGGGTTTCGATGGCATTCTGGCGGAGGTATTCATGCACAGCTCTAGCACGATGTGGTCGGGCGTTGTCATCCATGAATATAGGGTGGGTTCCAGGTGCATGATTTACAAAATGAGGGACCACAACTCTATCCAGTATGGAATCTTGATATCTTTGTCCATTTAGTGTTCCAGGTACAGTCAACAGATCCAGCTTACAATCAAATGAGATGCACCCCCATATCATAACGGAACCTCCACCAAATGGAACTTCTTCCATGATGTTACGTTGGTCGTACGCCGTGCGTCTGGACCTCCATACACGAGTTCGACCATCTGTGGCATGAGGCAGGAACCGACTTTCATCGGACCAGTGTACCCGTCTCCAGGATCTCATGTTCCAGTGTCTTCTTTCGTTGCACCACCTCAGACGCTCATCTTTGTGGTGTGCAGTGAGGAGAGGACGTCTGACAGGTCTCCTAGCTTTCATGCCAGCAGCATACAGTCTCCTTTTGACGGTAGACATTGACACTCTATTGCGCGTTTCCCATTGCTGGCTGAGCACTCTGCTGTTGGTGAATGGAGATCTCCTAACAAGGCGTACTAGGGCTCGATCATCACGGGCAGTAGTCTTCTTCGGTCTTCCAGATCTAGGCCTGTCCTTCACCTCGTTAGTTTGCCCATGTTTTGCAATCAAACGACTGATTACAGTATGGTTAATGTTCAGCTGTCTGCCAATCTCTCTGCATGACATACCAGTGGTATGCATGCCTATGATTTGCCATTTCACACGATCACTTAACCTTCGTCTTGCCATAGCGGTTCACAATCAAGAGCTAATTCTCTCTGTACAAATAAACCACGGTCATGAACACAAAATTCCTAATCTTGTCGCCTAAATCTGTATGTAATGTTCTACACCTCAAACTGGACTTTTACATAACTGAACATGTGTGCTGTTTCCCGCCACGCACGGACATCAAGCGGCGTGAAGTCATGCATGCATGTGCATTTCGTACTTGGAATTATGTCAGCTAATGCGGGGACAAAAAGTATGGCAGCCTAGTTGTACCATCATGTTTCTACGTTCTATTGTTTTTGCTGGTGCTTAACTTTTGCACAGGTGTATGTATATTAGGCCCCTTACCTTGTTTATTCCATCCAGCACCACCAACCGCCTCGCAACAGCATCAACCAAGGGAAAATGTGAGAAATGGCTGCCCAGTCTTCTGCGTCCCAAGCTGACCCGTAACATTTTCAAGCTTTCACTTGAGACCCATGTCTAGGGGATGGGGTGGGGGAACCATTGACCGTGTGACCTCACTGTCATTGCACTACCGTGGGGTAACCATGTGTCCAATTTCAGTTTTAATAAGGTAATCATGTGCCCAAATTTAGTTTCAATATGATTAACGATTCCTGATATTCCTGACAATATATGCAGCGCTTAAACCATTACCAAGAACTTAACCACGTCTGGAGGCCGACAGACAAACATACAGATTAAACAAGGCAGGAGGCCGACAGACAAACATACAGCTTAACCAAGGCAATCACTGTATTGGTAAATATTCTAATTTTCCCCAATAACTATTAAACATTTTGTTTTCAATCAGTTTAGTTTCAAAATATTTGACATAAAAAAGTGGTTAAAATGGTACTTAATCTTGGTATGCATGGCTGAACTGGGTAAATATCTTAGGAACAAACAAATGGATCAGAAATATTTATAGATTTATTAAAAATAATAACCTGATAAACAAGAGAAATCAGAGATTGTAGATCCTCACCCTCCCTTTTCCAGATTTTTTTATTTTTTCGGACCATGACAAAAGTTGTGGAATCCTAAGTGTTAAACATTGAGCCAAATCAGACCAGCAGTTTCCGAGATATCCATAGGTCAAGAATTTGATCCGATCTGGACCCAGTTTTTTTATGTGGCTCACATGCCTGGAAATCCTCTTGCACATGTAGTAGTTTTCGAGATACAGCTCCGGACACACTCGCACACTCGATCGCAATACCCTCTTCCCCTTACATAGCGAGGGCAATTAGACGCATGTTTACAACAATACACAATAGCTTCACTGTGAAATAGAGATACCGAGATACTACAGGCAATTATAACACATATTGTGTTAACCATTTTATGGTCTAGTCAGACAAAATAAAATCTGCAGTCGTCTGGCGGAATGACCATTTGATATTTTACCACGAATGATTGGCTCGACATTAAACAAGCCAGGCATTCTAGCGTGTCTAGTGGTAATTAAAAAAATGGCTTGCTCTTGGCATATGAATTAATAGACATTCACTAAACAAAAATTGTAAGTAAAATTTTCTTGACAAATCTTGACCATCAAAGGTTCAAATTCTGTTGTATGGCTTCAACATATTGATTTCAAAATATTCATCAGCCTACCCGTGTGCTTGCTTTGAAACGGAATTATGAATCATATCTTCAATGCGTAAATTAAAACATTTCTGGCGATAAAGTGATATTGAACAAAGACAGTTTCTTTGTATATTATCATTGTCTTTTAAATAATATATTTACAATCATTGTCACTATATTGATATATAATCATGGCATTATACCATTACTACAACTACAATACCAATTTCGATTTATTTACGAACCCAGGTCGCATATTGGAAACTCAAATGAACAATATTTACAAATAACTATGTACATATTATCATTACAAACATCATTACCATCATTATTACAATCACTAATTACCATCACCATCATTATTATTTAATATTATTATTTCAATTATTATCATGACATCATCTTATCATTGACATTATTATGCCATTATAACAATATACAGGATTCACCCTTCTTAGGGACTGAAGTATAAATTCCCTGACATTGCACTGTCTTTTCCCCTGATATTTATAAGTTTTCAAGGAACATAGGTATGACATTTAAATGGGTACTTATCCTGTGTTCTACCATTTAACCCGTCAATATTTTCAAGAAAATTAAAATTTTCTCATAGAAAATCTCCATTTGCAGACCAAGAGATTATTTTTGAAAATGTATCAATGGAATTACTGGCTCGGCTATCGAGCCAATCATTCCAGTGGTAAATTTTCAAAAATATTCTCTGGTCTGCAAATGGACATTTCTCAAGACCACAGCTGAAGCCATTTTTGGCTGGTATGAGTGATAAATGGTTAATAATGGTCAAGATTAGTCAAGAAAAGATAATTTTGCTGAATGATGCAAGTCTTGTACATCTGCAGGACAAGACTATTTTTGAAAATTTAGCACTTGAAAGACTGGTTCCGCTACCGAGATATGCCATGCAATTGGACACTCATCAAGCAAAAAATGTGTGTTTTTCTGACGAATTATTACCTTTAAATGGTTATTATAATCATGTTCAACCATTTAATAGTCAAGAAGAGCAAGAGTTCCATTGAATCAGAGTCCATCTGCAGGAGACATTGACTGGGTCTATTCAGTCATTCGAGTGGTAAATTTTCAAAAATGGTCTTCTCTTGACATATAAATGGAAACTGACCAAGAGTTAGACAACTACAGTCTGGTTGGTTGTGGGTATAATAATAGTCACAGTGTTCATACACCTTTGAAATCTAAACATGCTAGATGCATTAAAATGGTGGGTCTATCACCTGCATTTGTTTTTTTGTCATGACAATTTTTATAGCATAATTCTTGACCCGAGTGGTATTCTGATTTTTCATGACTTTTCCATGACTTATATGAAAAAGCACAGTTTTTACGCGTTTTTCTTTTCAAATTCTCTGACTGTCCAGGCTTTTCATGATCCTTATATGGACCCTGTGGTTATAGGATCAATAGATACATCCAGCTTTTCACTTGCTTCATCTTCAGCGCTTGCTGTACTGGAAACAGGCAATAGTTCTCTGTCAGCAACTTCCTCGCATGCGACACCTGAAATATAGCACACACCACATTCATGTGTAAAAACACTAAATCTAAATATAAAACTGATTTCAACACCAGAATGATGTTCATATGTGCCTTCTGCAGAAGTTCCATATTCTCCATACCTAATTTACCTATTTCCAGACAGATTTTGTCAGCGTCCATTTAAAAAATGGTACGGTTCTGCAGAAAAATGTCAGAATTAGCAGCCAAGATTGTCTATATTTTCAAATTACATCATCAGCACAATGACACAAGGCTGTCATTCACATTGAAGAGAGAGAGAGAGAGAGAGAGAGAGAGAGAGAGAGAGAGAGAGAGTCTTCTGTAACACATGCATTGTTTTCTGGCACCCCGTGGGGTTGAACCACTACAGCTAATGCCCCTTGGGAGAGACAAGCTGCGACTATCAAGCACCTTGTAGATGTAATGCACGAGCCACAAGACATGTGGAGAGAGAGAGAGAGAGAGAGAGAGAGAGAGAGAGAGAGAGAGAGAGAGAGAGAGAGAGAGCGAGAGAGAGAGAGGGAATGAATGAGAATGGCTGTGTGTAGTGATAGTTATTTCTCTGAAGGCATTAATACGAAATTTGTCAAATATTGTCTTCTCTTGGTCTGCAAATGGACATTACCTGTGAGAAAATTAAATTTTTCCTAGTCAAATATGTCAAACAAAGGCTTTAATTACACTGCTGTTCAGTAAACAAAATAGATAACATAAGAATAAGTACGGTTTGAAGAATCTATTGATCACTACTGCTGTTGGCCAATTGTTCATCATAATTGCAAGGCCTGAATAACGATAGAGAAAGTGGAAAGCATGCAATATCTGTCATACGAAAACTGGTATGTGTATGTTTACTTAGCTACAATTGATCCCTATCATAAAAGAGAATGCGTACATACCAGTGAAATGTTAATTCCAGTTCCCTTTTCACATCTGTTCGTAAAAATTCTACGCAGTGAATGAAACACGCATGTTGTTTTTGCGTTTAAGATAATAGCGAGAATCTATCCTTCTGCCATGTTAGTGGCAGCTGAGCGAATCGCTAGACAAAATTGCAGCGCCACCTATGTCTCTAGCTAGTATACTTACTTACTTAGCATTACTTAGCGTTGCTTCTGGTACAGGTCCTAAAGGTCCTCTTCACCAGACTCCTCATTTCAGCTCCGTCTTTCTAGACTTCCTCCAGTTTTGATGGGTGCTTTAAGGTTATCGTATAAGACCTGATTTTTTCAGCATTTGTCCAATCTGTTCTTGAATGAGTTAAATGTTGGTGCGGTTACAACTGCTTCAGGGAGGTCATTCGATAATTTGGCTACTCGCACTGTGAAGTAATGCTGTCTTTTCGTCGTTGTGCACCTTTGAGGATATATCTGCAAAGATTTTCCTCGAATACTTTGCCTTTCTGTGATGTCGCTCCACAATTGTACAAAATCACTGGCCTCTTTATCATATCCTCCATGAAGAATTTTGTACAGCTCTATTACATCCCCCCTCGCTCTTCTGTACGATAACGTTGGTAGCTTGAGTCGTCTTAGCCTCTTAGGGTATGTTAGATCCTTCATTCCTGGAAGTTGCTTTGTGGCTCTACGTTGAACTCCTTCGATTTGTTCTACATGTTTAACTTTATGTGGTGCCCATATGGGGCTTGCAAAATCCATATGTGTTCGCACTAGGATTTTATATAAGGGGATAAACGTTTCTTCATTTAAATATTGAAAGGTCCTTCTAATTAAGGCAAACATGGAGTTAGCTTTTTTCTCTTTTTAACAGATGTGTTGTTCGAACGTGAGATCAGAGTCAATTGTTACTCCAATATCCTTCTCAGTGTCTGCTGTTTGATGTCGTTTATTATGTAGCTCATACGTAATATCCTCTTTGTGTTTCTTACCAATGTGCATATGTTTGCATTTCTCGGGGTGGAACCTCAGCAGCCATAGATTTCTCCATTCTGCCATCTTGACTAGATCCTTTTTAAGGATGTCCTGATCATATTTGCCCGTGATAGCCTTGAATATTTTCGTATCATCCGCAAATAACTACATTTCTGACTCAACTATGTCTGGAAGGTCGTTTATGAATAGTACAAAAAGGATTGGACCCAAAACTGAACCTTGCGGTATTCCAGAAGTTACGTTTGTCCATCTTGAGTATTTGCCATTTACCACTACTCGATGTGTCCTTCCATCAAGGAAGTCTTTGACCCATTCTGGTATGCCTTCATTCATATTAAAAGATTTCAATTTACTTATAATGGTGTCAAATGCTTTCTGGTAATCCATGTAGACACAGTCAATGGGGTGTCCATTGCCCAGTGCTTCCGTCCATTTATTTAACACAGCTAATAGCTGCAGCTTTGTCGATCTGCCTGGGATGAATCCATACTGTCGTTCTGAAAAAAGCTGATTATCTTTCATGTAATTAATGATGTGGTTTCTTACTACATTTTTCATCACTTTACATACGACTGATGTAAGACTAACTGGCCTATAGTTTCCAGCTTGACATTTGTCACCTTTCTTATAAAGCCATAATCTGTGCTTTCCGCCAATCATCTGGGATTTTACACAGTTGGAGTGACTGATTAAATAGTATCGTTAGCGGTAGAGATACAGGTTCTGCAATTTCTTTCAAGAATCTTGGGTGGAGTTCATCTAGTCCTGGCGATTTATCAACTTTTAGTTTACTTAGTATTTTCTTAGTTTCCTCAACTTCAACCACAAGATTTGTCATTTCGTGTTGCGTCTTTTTTGTTGGTAAGCTGGATATTTCACCATCTGGCTCATTTACAAATACTCTGTGGAAGAAAGTGGCCAATATCTCTGCTTCGTCTTTGTCTCCCTCCATTTTCTTTGATGTAGGGTCCTTTTGGTCTATATACAGGTCGCCTGTTCCCACTTTTGTTTTTGATTTAGATTTAATATACTGCCAAATTGCTTTTGGGTTTGTTTTTGATTTCTTGGATAGGTCCTTTTCAAATGTATTTGTGGATCTTTGGTTTTTATTGCCTTCCTTGATAATGTATTCTTAAGCTTTATTTTTTCAATTGTGTCACTGTCTATTGGAAATCCATGTTTGTGTTTCCTTGTCATTTGAATACGCTTAGTAGGGAAATATCTATTTTCCATTTCTTTTACCTTATTTAGGAAGATTGACCAATTGGTGTTAATGTTTTCATCTACTAGAATTGCCTTCCAGTCAACACCTTGTAGTTCATTAAGGGCACCAGTGAAGTCGGCTTTGTCGTAGCACTTTCTGTATTTGGGTATGCGCGGAACTTTTGCATAGCAATTAAAATTGAAGTGGAGAACACAGTGATCACTTTTACCCAGTGGGCTTTGATATTCTAGCTCTGATACCATATTCTCTTCATTCGTTAATATTAGGTCCAGCAGGTTGGGTGTATCACTACCGCGCCATCGTGTTAGTTTTGTAACATGTTGGTACAGATAGTTTTCTAGGATACACTCCACGAATCTGTGTTCCTGTGTGTCTGTAAGGTCTCTGCTAGTGTTCCAGGTCTCCCAATTTATGTCTGGGTAGTTAAAATCACCAGTGATTAATAGATGTGTGTACTTTTTATCGCTGGCTTCCTGTAAAATTTTTCTTAGGTTTTCATTATTCTTGTTAGTTCCACAGTCAGATCTATATATCACTCGAGTCAAAGGTTTGTCTGAAGCATTTAGTTTTACTTCCACAAATAAGCTTTCCTGATATTGTGTTTTCATATGTACTTCCTTGGCTTGTAGTGTCTTGTGGATATACATCAAAAGTCCTCTTCCTATGTTGTTGTCAATGTTTTTCGAAAATATATCATAATCCGATGACATTTCAATGTTGAGTTCTGTTGGTTGTATATGATATAGGCTGTTTTTGGGTTTAACTTCTGTTATTCCAATAATATGGGGTCCAGTTGTATTTACTCGAACTGATAATTCAGTAAGTTTGTTTCGGAGCTGATCTGCATTTGTATACAGACATTTTAGTTTATCAAATATTATACAGTTATTTACACTTTCTTTACAGTTATTTACACAGTCATTGGTCTTCTCAAGTGTAGTTACTTTTGTAGTGGAGGTTTGGTTGGAACCTGCACTACCTTTCTTGCCCAAGGAGGGCCTCGGACTTTGAACCTGTATTCCCCCGATGAGTTTGCTTCTCTGGTTTTAGCCTCTTCATAGAGTTTCTTCTCATTGTTGCGTTCTGATGTGGTGATATCATTCCCTACCCTTATTCATTGAAGTTTCTTATTCTGATGTATTCTGTATTATGTGTATGTTCCTGAACAACTCGATTTTTTTTATCTTGGCTTTCAAGAACTACCATCAAGGATCTGCCTGATTGTTTCTTGGTTTTGCCTTGATTTTGTTCACTGTTGTTTCTTTCTTCTTTGTTGTATCTACCTAATCTTAATGTTTTAATGATACTTCCGTCTTCGGTTTTCACTTTGCAAGTGTTCATTATTTCTGTAGCCAGCTACATATCTGTTCTTTTCCTTTCTTCGCTGGATTGAGAATCTACTTCTGTTGCTCCATATATGATATTATTTTCCCTAGATTTTCTTTCGTTTATCTCTGAAATTACGGTTTCGAATGTGTTTGTGCTGGATTCCTTAGCTAGACTTGTGCTTGAACCATCAGTCTGGTGTATTGCCATGTTTAATTCTTCTTTTACTATTTCTTTGACCTTAGATTCATCACATTTAAGATCTATCTTATCCTCCATCACTGAGATTCTGTTTTTGTATGCCTGCATAATGGCTTGGCAACGTTCTTCTATTTTCAGATCTGTAACAATGTTCTTCTCTATGATTTCTCGCCATCCCACACAAAACCACATTGAATCTGACTTTTCTAATAATTTGTATTCCTCCTCCATTTTATTTAAACATTTTATGCAGTAGTGTTTCCTACATCTCTGGCACTCCATCATCATTTCGTTGGGATCAGTAAACACATTGGTGCAGATTGCGCAGTCCCAGGCCTTGTCGTCTTCATCATTCCCACAGTGGTTCAGGACTTTTTTTGGAGAGTGCGCTTTGCTGTTGTTTCTAGATCTGGTTCTTAACCTGCCTGGTGGGAGGGACTTCCCGGCATCTTTCTTTCCTTTGTCACTGTAAGTTGGTGCATCTTGTTTTTGTTTAGTGGCTGCCATCATGCACAGTTCTCTTGTCCCGAGTCTACTGATTTAGTCTTAGTTGGAGCAAAGATTTCTTTGTAGAGATGACTGACAAATTCCTGTACTAGTTTTGTGTCTCCTTAAATCAATTTCTGACACTGTCAAGTTGAGCTTTTGTTACTAGGACTCTAAATAACTCTAGACCGTTAGCTGCGGTGTGCCGCCTACAGTTTTGGATTACTGACCTGAAGGTTAGCTGCGGTGTGCCGCCTACACCCAAGCCAGCTTGTACATTCCACTAGATTCTTTTTAATACTTTTTGTACCTCTGTTACATCAAGAATTTCCTCATTCGGTGTCGTCTTATAGTATTCTGTTTATTTTCTGTCGCAGTCAGTTTCAGCCATTACTATAGATAGAATAACTACCAGGAATGTACATAACCCATACACCAGTACAAAAGCCAGCTGCAATATGCTACCTACCTCAGTACTGATTTATTTACAATTTCACCCACACTGACCCAGTTAGGGGTTTATCAATATTTTGACTCGCCTTGCTTGTGCGCAACAGAAGCGAGGGTACTGTATGTTCCTCACAGTCGTCTGCGTTTGAAGCTCCAGGTTTCTTCTAGTTCACTCTGGGTTGTGTCGGATGCAGTGTTGTCCTGGGGGATTTTTGTATGCGTGGTCCTACTTGGTATGAAACTGGAGCACCTTCCCGATTTTAGAGTACACCCTCTCCTTCAATGCCTGTCAAAGTGTACGCCGTCATACAATTGCGAATAGTCCAATCTGGTTACTTTCTTTTTCCTTCTTCTACTCTTGCTGACTCCCTTTCTTGAGACTTTTTCCACCTCCTTGTGCAGGTTGATCGTTGCAGCGTTCTGTTCTGTGCACTGTGTAATAATGTAGTTGTTGATGTCAATGATGTCCCTTTCTAGTGAGGATTGCTGCAGTTCTAGTTCTTCTTCAGAAAAACTGCTGCAGGTAAGTTTTCCCTTGGCGATTGCCCAGTCCTTTGCTCTCTTTAGTGATGAAGGTGATGAAGGTATAATTGTTCCATATATAAGGAAGTATCCTCTGTCGCTTGTATATTCAATGATTTCA
This sequence comes from Chaetoderma sp. LZ-2023a, assembly GCA_034401795.1. Lineage (NCBI taxonomy): Eukaryota > Metazoa > Mollusca > Caudofoveata > Chaetodermatida > Chaetodermatidae > Chaetoderma > Chaetoderma sp. LZ-2023a. The sequence continues at coordinate 98,994,132 of CM067374.1, read as the reverse complement.
TTTATGGCGCTTTTTAATTCATATAAGTATTCCCTTCTTCGAGTGTAGCAGATCTCTTCGCCCCTTCTGTTAGACTACATATTCCTCCTACTATGCATACAGCAATTCTGTATGTGGGATGTTGGTGTAATACCTCCCTTGTTTTGAAAATGTCTTCAGTTGTTGCACCCCCTGTGCTGTTCTCATATACAATGGTGTCTTTGGTTATGAATTTTCTGTTTAATAGGTAGTCTTAAATTCGTCTGGATCTTGAACTACCAACAATGATTATGTATGCTGGCATTTGTATGCATAGTATATAATATTCTGGTTACATTCCGGGTGCCAGCTGCAGTGTGCCGCCTACACCAGGATGAGTCTCTGAACAAGTGCCAGCTGCAGAATGTTGCCTACACCTGAGCAGTTCCTATTAAATTAATTGCGTGACAGATTGTCTGAACAAGTGTCAGCTGCAATGTGCCACCTGCATCTGAGCAGATACTACTATACTATTGAATAAATGAATATAGAAGATACGAATAAAATACAGATTTGGTCATCGCAGTGTAAGCATAGTGGTCGACAGGAAGTCAATTGGTACCACGAAAATATAATACATAAACATATTTAATCATTGGATTATGTTGCTCGGAATACGAGGCATTGCACTGGACTGGAGAAAAAGCTACCCATCCAGTAGAACATAGTATGTTCAGTATAATAGAATCCTATCTAAGAGTGGAGAAATAGTCTGTGGTTTTCCTCTTTTTATCCAGTCCACAAATATCTTCATATGATTCACTATCAAGCTGTCACCAAGAAGTTGATACATGAGAACACACTAAAACACGCGAGTAGGAGAAGAAAAATATGTAGCTGTCACAAGATTTGTTTACGGGTTGTGACCTACTTGCGACTGGGGAAGCCCTTCTTCTTATTCAATGGCTGTTCCACCCTTTCACGAGGCACAACCTAGACATTTTAAATAAAACTCATCCACGTTGCATAGTTTTTATGCACAATTCAATTTCAATGATAGGGTGCTCAACATGGAAAATCATTTCATATTCCATTAGATTGCATGAAAATACGCTAAATATGCCTAGAATATTGTACGTTTGCTATTATTTTTCATTTAAGATTACTTGGCGTGCCATAGTATAGATATATCTATCCCCATCAGAAAGTCCACATCCACAGATTGCATATTGTTGGAGCCTATTAAAAGCTTATTTAGAAGAACAAAATCCCCTATGCACTCGTTCTTTTGTGTCATAATGCAAAATGCTGTGGATTTCAGATTTATAATCCTACAGACTCTGAAGTCAATTTATCAACACACGCACCCATAGCACTAATACATCATGTGTCTGGCATAGATATTCACTCACTTTCAAACACAGACACGAATAGCAAGCATGTACATGCTCCCACACATGTAAACAAACCTGAGACCGCTGACACTAACACGGCATCTGAGAGGAGTGCAGCTGATTTAGCATCGCACTATGCTCAGATTGCCTCTGAGCTAGGGTTTGACCTGAACTCTGACTTGACAGATGGTCAGAGGTGGGAGTTGTTAGAACTATTAGGACAACATCGTGATATTTTGCCACAAAAATAGCAGAAATCAGCATACCAAAGCTACCACCACACACTATTCACACATATCATGATATTCCTGTTAGGAAAGGGTTTTATAGAGCATCACCTGAAATGTGTCGTGTCATTGAAACTCAAGTCCAGAAATTAGCCGATGCTGAATTGGTGACACCACCATCCACAGCATACCATGCCCCTGTTGTTCTTGTTAAGAAGAAAGGTGGTAATTCCTATCGTTTTACAGTTGATTAAAGAGAACTTAATACAATTATACCAGAAATGACATGGAGTATTCCTAGGCTTGCGGATATTACTGACCAAGTAGCTATGTCACATGCTAAGGTTTTCAGTTCAATAGACGTTACTTCTAGTTTCTTTCAAATACCATTGGACCCTGCCACTGCCCATAAGTCAGGATTTATTATGAGTTTCGGACTATTCCATTTTAATGTTCTAAGCCAGGGAATGAGGAACAGTAGTAGTTGTTTTCAAATTACATGGGATTATGCAATGGCCTCTATAGATGACATATTAGTATTTAGTAAAGACTTCTCTGAGCATCTAACACACCTCACTAATGTTTTCGCGAGATTTCGCTCCGTAGGCCTTAAATTGAAACCTTCTAAATGTAGTTTTGCTTATACATCTATCACTTACCTGGGTCCAGAGACATATAATCCAGAGATTGACAACTCTGTTTATACCGCTACCAAACAAACTCAAACTATCGCGGCCCCTGAGATTTCCCGAGATATGTGCGAGATTTCATTTTATGGAGAACGCAAACGTCAAACGAAGCATTATTAATTGAGTAGATTAACGTTAAACGGATTTTAAACATATGTTTCTGAACTCATTTCTGTAGCTTTAAATAGTACAGCATAAGGTATGCATGCATGCAGTTTGTATTTTTTTCGAGTTTGTTATGACTTGAAATTTAGATACCAGTTTTCGTGATAAAGCTACACTGACACTCAGTCACAGTGGCAGTCCTATATGTATATTTTTATATGTTTTATTAATCACAAATGTAGCGATGTTAACATGTCCACATCACATCTCGAACGAGTGTGCTTAGTAATTTCTAAATATCAAACCATGCTCTACAGTCATGACAGTAATAAAATATTATTGGGGGGGGGGGTAGGTGGGGGGGGGGTTGGTGGGTTTGATTATCTGTATTAAATAATCCAGTTCCTGGACAAATTTAGATAAAATCTCTTACACCATAGTTGGAGCCTTTCAATCATTATAGACATTTTAAAGTTAGTGTTACTCATATACACACATTCTAGTAGGAAATTTATTATAGAAAGAAGGTTTTGTTAAGAGATTTTCTGTCTCAACAGATGATCTATGACTTTCGATAAAACTTGTACAAGTTTTGATTTTAGGACCATTACAACAGTTGCAGCAACTGCTTATTAACACTTTAAACTTGATAGCATACATACATATTTATTAATATGAGATTTTACTATAGATAACAAATTAATTTATATAGAAAATGAAGTTTTTTTACTGTTAACAGGTGTTTTATGGTATTTATATGTCTCTCCTGGGTCATATCTTGACAGCTAATGGATTGCAGGTAAATGCAGAAAACACTGAGGTCCTTCGAACCTACCCAAGACCTAAGTCTGTCAAACAAGTATGCAGCTTTACAGGATTTTGTTCATTTTATTTTGCTGAAATTACTTCCCCACTTAACAGATTGCTTTGCAAAGATGTCAAATTTGTCTGGACTGATGAATGCCAGCATGCATTTGACATCCTCAAAGAAGCTCTATTAGCACCACCCACATTGCGGTTACCTGATTTTAGTAGACCTTTTATACTATATATATTGATGCTAGTGGCACTGCCATATCTTTCATTCTTGGACAAAGCGATGATAATGATAAGTATTATGTAATAAGTTATTGTGGAAGATCACTATCAGATGCAGAAACAAACACGCTCATAAGAAATTTATTATACAGACTGATCACACAGCTTTGAAATGGCTACACACAACAACAGATGGCACTGGAAGACTCGCTAGATGGGCACTATTTCTGAAACAATATGATTATGACATGGTTTACATGCCAGGCAAAAAGCATTTAAAACTTCTCTTCATGATGAAGTATTAAAGTCATATCATGACAGCTGATTAGCAGGTCATGGTGGCATAGGCCGCACACACTCGTTTATCAGAAACAAATTCTATGGGATGGTTTGTATTCAGATGTACAATACTATGTTAAATCATGCTTAACCTGCCAACAGACAAAACGACATGTTTCTTCAAAACCTGCACCACTCCACCCCATACCTGTGGGTGATATTTTTGAAAGATTACATGTTGATTTTCTAGGGCCATTTGTGCCCACCCCAGAAGGGTATAAACATATCATTCTAATCATAGATGCATATTCAAAGTGGCCTGAAGCTATTCCTGTGAAAAATACAGATGCACACACTACTGCTAGAATACGCTATGATCACATAATATGTCAGTATGGTTGTTTTAAGGAACTGGTATCAGATAGGGCACAGATTTTATGTCACAGCTGGTTCAACAGCTTTGTTAAAAGTTTTCCATCGACAAAAGAGCCACGAGTGCCTATCATCCTATGTGTAATGGTATGGTCGAACGGTTTAACAGCAACATTATTAAAGTCCTACGAGCCTACTGTAATGAGGACCAAACTAATTGGACCGATCTCCTTCCAAGTGTGCTAGCAGGAGTTTGCTTTGCATCTGCTACTCAATCCACCCTTTTAGGCCCGTATTTCATATTACATGGTCGTGAAGCTCGTTTGCCTATTGATGATAGTATTCAACCTCCTCCATCAATACCGGCTATGTCCACATTCACATTTTCAGACTATCATGCATGATTTTGAGGTCACATGCGAAATTGCACATGGCAACATTGTACAAGCACAGAAGCGCTACAAGGAGTATTATGATAAGAATACTGCCACCCCATCATACAATATTGGTCAGATGGTTTGGTTATTGTGGTTATTGTGTGCCAGAGCTCTTACTGGTTTATCACCAAAGCTAATAGACCGCTATGTTGGACCTTATTACATTTGCATCAATCAGAGTGATGTCACATACAAACTGCGAAAATGTGCGGCCAACTAATCTACCACCAGCATTGATGGATGCCACAGAGGAACTGAATCCTGAACTCATACTGGACTTAGATGATGAACGAGAATCATCTCCACAAAGAGAGATTGATACACATATTGACCCCACACCTGCCCTCACACCAATCCCATTGACACATAATGAGAATGCTGATGATGACATAACAATACAACCAACCTTGGAAGTGAATCGAATACTTGCATGTAGAAATCATAAAGCACTGAAATATTACAAAATCAGATGGAAGAATAAAGCTTCCTTACCCATATGGCAGCTTCGTGATACAATACCGCAACAACTCATTAGGGAATATCATATAAAACACACATACTGGTAAGCGACAGAAACACATACAGAAGCATCATGCATAGTTGGACTAGTGATCCGACCTACCCTTGTGCACAGGGGTGGTTGAACATTCCTGTACAAGTCAACTCTATCTACTCTATTGATTTTTTTTGGTTTGATTGAAAGTATATATGGTTGTATTATATGAATGCCTGATTGAAATCTTGACTTTCTATTTTCCCACACATTTTAAAATATTTTTTTTCCATTTCAGACTTATTCAGGATGTTTGTCCTAGTCACAATGACATTGCTTTCGTCCGTCCATGCAAAACCGTACCAGCACATGGTTCAGAGATCAAATTTTGGGATGATTTATCACAGGGTGGCCCAGACAGATTTCTCCAAGCAGAAATGGGTTCATTCACTTAGTATTCAGGTACCTGATCATAGCATGGGTATTGTACCACATGGAGGTCCATGCTCATTCTTACCTGGCACATTCTTGCTGAGAATGAGAGTAAAACTTTATATTCCTTTCAGGCTAGATGCACATTTGATTATATTTCGACTGTGAGAGCATCTATAATGACTGATGTTAGATCAACACCACATATAATAGAGGAAACCTTTCCTCGTGATGTCCATGTGACAACGCCAAACTCTAGGTCCCGACGAGCTATATTGTCCTTCATAGGTCAGGCAGCTCATCCTTTGTTTGGTCTGGTTACGGAATCAGATTTGAAACGTTTGGGATTGCATCTCAGTAAGATTGTTTAACATGTCAATGCGGATGACAAGCTATTTAGAAATCATGAAATGCAGATGTCGTCATTTATGAAAGCTGCTAATATGAGATTTCATACACATATTTTAGCCATCAAACAGACACATCAAGATTTACAGCACATGCAGAAGACTGTCACAAATATTACGCAATCATTACAGGATCAATGGCTATCACTGACTCATTTTATGCTTGAGATTATTCAGAAATGTATTCAGATTGAGTCTGCTTTGCAACAGTTCACTGTTGCAGTTAATGAACTTGTCCACCATCGTTTATCCCCGGTCTTAGTTCCAACAGCTACACCTTCAAGATGTCTTGAATACTATTCTATCCACTTCGGCTTCTAAATATCCTACCTTTCACTTAGCCCACATAGACACTGCATTCTACTACCGGAACCAGCATGTCGATGCGTATTTATTAAACAAGGCTATTGTAATAAACATTCATATTCCTGTGACAGAACATGTGAACTTTTATGATATATATATCATGTGTATACATATCCTGTTCCGGTCAATGAAAGTTTGCCTTTAACTACACAAGTTACAAACATTTCACCGTATCTAGCTATCTCTAATGATAGCTATATTCATATGTCAGCTAGTGACTATGGGATGTGTACAGGGAATCGCATAAAGCACTCTTCCCACATGCTAGCCACATTGCCTATCAGCCAACCATCCTGTCTGACAGCCATATATCACAATCAACTGGATGATGTTATTAGCTTATGTACGTTCAGTCTTGGCACAACAATACTACTCCTTCTATTCTTCAGATTGAACCTGCCACAGTCTTTGTGTCTAATATTACACCACTGACACTAACATGTGGTAAAACTGTCCACAAGACTCCAGGTTGTATGTTTTGTACATTCAACTTGCCATGTCAGTGCAGCTTACTTGCTGATAAATGTTATATTTCCCCATGGCTCACAAACTGTCATGACATTAAGAACACTATAATTAAATCATATGGCTTCTCGAGTACTAATTTGACTGATTTTATAGGTGATACACTAATACATAGTCCCCTAGCATTTAAAATCCCTCATATTAATATTCCAACTCATGATTTAATTGCAACTGGTAACCGTCTTGATTTGGATTTATCAAAAGCTATTTCCTTGGTTAAGAAAAAACAGACCTATCTATCAATCCTTGGCTGGACCCATTTTAAACGAATGGACACCCCCATCAACATATGCACTTGTTGATCCTGAAATCATTGCTTATGTTTCTATGGCCATCGCTATTGCTTGTATCGTTGCTGTAATGTAAGCTCTACGACGTTTGTGTAAATTGGCTGCAATGCTAACCATTGCGACTATGCCTAAGCGTGCACATGCTTTACAGGTTAAAACCTCTCCATAATCTTGTTTGGCAATATCCTACCCCTTTGCCTTCCTCCCAACAGACATCTGATATTGTATTACATTTATCTCCTTTCTCAATTACACTGTCTATCATAACTGCATTTCCGCTTCGATCAATACTCACCATTCTATTACTTCTGATACAAGCTATCTTGGATAGCTGGCCCTAGGACTATAGACTTAGTACGCTTTACCGGCTCCTGGAACCGGGTACCCGGCTCCCAACCACCGAGTACCCGTTTGCCATGAAGCTCATTCTTGTTTGCATAGCAACAAGAGCTACGTGATTTTTTGCAGTTGGAAGTCTTTCTGTGATTGTGATAGCTTTATATTCGCTCTCTAAGGATTATTTGGATTGCCATGGAAGGAGCCGATGATAACCAGGTTGTATATTTCCATGTTATTCCATAGTTAAAAGACTTAGGTCTTCAAAATTTCGTCTGTCTCGCATGTTCCAATTTCTGACCCCGAATCTGGGACGTGTGTTAACAACGAAATATGCCAGACTGATCGCCTTCCTTTAACCCCAACAGGCGATCGGCAGATATAAAATAAGGTGCTGGCTATACGGTGTTTAACACGAAAATCGGCTGACGTCATTCTCTGTATGATCTGAGCGGGTGATGTCACACCCAAGTTGTCTCAGATTTTTATGTGAAGAAAATGTTTCATTAATTCGCGCATCTGATTCAGGGTGCTGCGTACTGTATTGGTACCAGAAAACTTTGGAATTTCAAGTTTTGCGTGTTATCATGATCTGTTTGCAATGATCGGTGGTTTCAAAATTCTTGATTTAGATGTGTGGTCTGCAGTTTTACCGTGTTCTACAGCAGTTTGTTGACATTTTCTTGTTTCTTCACATATCGTTTTGGCCTTCGTTAGGAGTATAATTTTTATTGATTAGTAAATGTACCCTGAATGCTATGCGATATGGTTCCTGGTTCCGTTTATACATCCTTGAGGATCAGTTTATGGGTGTATCTTGTCCACTTCGTTCTTGTCGTCATAATCAATGTGATCTTTGCTGTAATGTTGTGGGGTGGGGTGCGGGAGGGTTAACATTTAATTTATGGTCAAATTATTTGAAAATTATTTGTCTGCCTTCCATTCCTGTTTCGTTCTGCTTGCTTCTTGTAGGTTTGTGCTTATTTATAGGCCAAGCCAGTCCCGCCATCATGTGACGAGTGCCATAAGTTCGTGAGGGTTCTGTTTAAGGACCATGGTTGCTTTAGATGTACAAATTGTAATCTTGATAATAGGCATAATATGTGTGCAGTGTGGTCGTCAGAATCAGTTAGTGGTGGATCTGCAGCTGCAGCGACAGGCGCACGCACTAGGGGCTGTAGCCAAGCCAGTAACCGGGCAACCTTCTAAGAAACAGAAGAAGCATAAAAGCAAGGCGAAAGCCAAGCCTAGTGCTGCTTCTGCTTCTATTGGGTCTTCTCAGCCGCCTCCGGTGAAGAAGGCCAAGAAGGTTGTGGAGGCTCCTACCCACCCCAATGTTGTCACTGACCAACCGAGAGGCAGGAAGGGCAAGGGGAAGGGTAAGTCCTCGAAGGGTGGAAAGAAGGGAGCGGATTGTACCTGAGCGTATGAGGGCTCACTTCATATCTGGCTGGACTGCACCTGTGCGACAGGAACAGCGGTACCAGTCAAGCCAAGACCAAAATGGTTCTCTCTCTCTCTCTCTCTCTCTCTCTCCCTCTCTTTCTCTCTCTCTCTCTCTCTCTCTCTCTCTCTCTCTCTCGTCAAGAGAAGGGAGTGGGGAGCGGATCGCGAGCCAGACACCCGCATTAGGCGTCAATGCGTCTATAGTGGGTGGAAGGCTCATGCGTTTCGTCGAGGCTTGGCGAGGTGTGACGTCAGACAGTCTGGTCCTGGGATGGTTATCCCAGGGGTACATGCCGGAGTGGTGGGATTTTCCACCACAAAATCTGTCTTTGGCACCTGTCAGGACACCTGTACCAAGGGAACCAGACAAGTTAGAAGCCATTCAAAATGAAGTGTCAGGTTTGCTTCTGAAGGGAGCAATAAAACCAGCAAACCAAAACACTCCAAGCTTCTATTCAAACATGTTCCTTGTCCCCAAGAGCACAGGGGGGGGGGGGGGGGGGTTGGAGACCCATACTCAATCTCAGGCCATTAAATTGGTTTATCCATACGCTTCGGTTTCAGATGGAAACTCTGAGGTCAGTAATGGCAGGATTGAGGAAGGGAATGTGGTGTGTATCGATCGATCTGAAAGATGCATATTTCCACATTCCAATGAACATGAGTTGTCAAAGGTTTCTGAGATTTGCATTTCAGAATCAAGTGTGGGAGTTTATAGTCCTCCCATTTGGCCTGCTGACAGCTCCACGGGTTTTCACCAGAGTGGTCCTTGCTGTGACAGCGTTTCTCAGACGAGAGAACGTGGCGCTTCACACCTACATAGACGATTGGCTTATCAAGGCAGACACGCCAGCCAAGTTAGAGGTGGATACTGCTCTGACTGAAGTTGCTTTCAGATCTAGGCTGGATAGTCAACAAGGAGAAATCCCAGCTGACACTCAACAGTTCGTTTATTTAGGGATGCGATTCGATCTCGAGGAGGGCAGGGTTTCCCGTCAGAGCCCAGAGTGGTGTCTCTGTTAGCCATCCTCAAGAGTTTTCGATTGGGAAACCACATTCAGGTGATGCGGTTTCTTCAGATGCTTGGCATAATGGTCTCCATGGAGCAGGTAATCCCGTACACTGCTCTGATGCGAAGACCTATCCAGTTGTATCTGATGTCTCTATGGAAACAGAGAACAGAACCCCTGTCAAAGCTGGTGTCAGTTTTGGAGCCATTAATGTCGCATCTTGTATGGTGGAAAAAGTGTCAGAATCTCCTAGTAGGAGCTTCGCTCCACCTACCCCACCCCCTTCTGTCCGTGTACACGGATGCATCGCTGGAGGGATGGGGGGGGGGGACTGCCTGGGAGAACACCAGGTCTCAGGCACATGGACTCTCCATGAGAGCCAGCTGCATATCAATCTGTTGGAAATGATGGCAGTGGAACTGGCGTTGGAAAAGTTTCTTCCAAAAGTCAGGGGCAAGGCGATATTGATACAGTCGGACAACTCGACAGTAGTATCATACATAAATCGCAAAGGCGGGACCAAGTCACCCACACTATGTATGAAAGGCACTTGATTCAATGGTGCAGGAATTACTCGGTTGTTTTGAAAGCAGCTCACATTCCTGGGCGATTGAACATTCTGGCGGATGCTTTGTCTCGGAGACAGAGGATTCTGCCAACAGAATGGTCTCTCAACCATCCAGTTCTTCACAGGATCTTCGAGCATGGGGGCAAACCCAACGTGGACTTGTTCGCCACAAAGGAAAATGCTCAAATCATGACTTATGTTTCACCGATTCCAGATCCAAATGCTGTCGATACAGACACTCTGGCGATAAGCTGGAGATGGATGCACGCTTACGCGTACCCACCCACCATTCTTCTGCCGAAGATATTGGTGAAGATCAGGGAGGAACCGTGCCTGGTCCTGCTAATAGCGCCATTTTGGCCCAGCAGGTCGTGGTTCACAGATCTTCTAGATCTGCTGATGGACAATCCAGTGCAGTTACCCGAGATTCCGAACATAATCTCCCACGCCAAGGGACGCTTCCTACACGAGTGTCCCGAAATGTTCAAATTGACTGCGTGGATGTTATCAAACAATGTTCCATGTCGGAAGGTTTTTCTAGACAGGCTGCAAAATTCATCGCAGCTGCGAGGAGGTCAACCTTCAAGTCATATATGTCTATGTAAACATATCAGTGAAATTATAGAGCCAAACCTATTATAGGACCTATCGACATCTATCCGATTGTGGCTAATGTGAACTAACTATCTTTGAATGGGGACATATTGTGAATAAGTAACTACATGGACATACTTGGTAATTATGATATTATTTGATGGTAGAATCATGCAATATTTCGTACCGCACTAGTACATAATAATAAATATTGTGCTCTGCATGTTCAAAAACTGGTTACAAACAGAGTACATAGATATCGGTACGTAAATTATTGGCATCTGACAACTTTTGGTCGCTACTAAGTTGCATATTATAAAATTACTTTACGGTGGAATTTTTTTAAATCGATATTATATTAGCGTATTTATATACCTACCTGACATTTTGGGGCCAAACTTATTACAGACAGCAGGCTACCGAAAACCATTGATCTGCCAAAACGTGTGCAAATCTTTGCCATGGAATTGTCTACTACGAAATTACTTCATGGTAGACATTTTTAAGTTGATATTTTATTAGCATATTCATATACCGATCTGACCATATGTATGAATTTCTAACCGAATATGGGCCAAACTTATTGCAGACAGTATGGTATTGAAAATCACTGATCTGCCATAATTTAAGCCAATTTTTGGTATGGAATTGCAGACTATGGAATTATTTCACTGTAGAATTTGTTTTAATTATGACTATAGCTACCAATGATATGATATCATACTGTTTACAGCTGAAAGTAATTTAGGCTAAATTATACTTTTTAAACTCAGGTTCATGCGGGTGAAAATCTTGGGCCGAGCATAACCTACAGATAATAGGGCAGTGAAGACTGTGAATTGGGTAAAATTTCAGCCAATGTTCAGTATGAAATCGTGTACAACGAATTATATTACTTCATGGTAAACATTTTTAAAACTCAATACTTCATTAGCATATTCAGATACTTATCTAACCATATTAGTGGAATTTTGTGCCGAACACATTGCAGGCATTACTAACTTGGCGCATACATACCCTTTCTGTTGATTTCTGTATCTAACCACCCGTTACAATGTTATTGACAGCCGTTTTGACTGGAAATTCGGGACATCAGTTGTATATACATAGTGCTAAATAATTGCATGCATGGATCTTTTCCCAGTGAAGGATTAAGGATAATAAATTACTAATGAAAATCACGTGTACATTATTTTTAGCGAATTTTGTCTAATTTTTCACGATCTCCAATATTATTATACGTTTTGCTGTTAAAATTTACCACACATATAGTGACTAGTAAACTGCGTCCACGACATTAAAATCTTTACCCCTACGCCGTACGAGCCATAACAATGGAAATTTATACACTCGAATGTTCAGCCCAGTGTCTTATGCTATAATACATAAGGGAAATGAAACAGACACAATACCTGGTATTGTCGTCATAATATATTAAACATTTACTGTCTAAATTTGGTGAAGAATGTTAAAATATTTAAATATTGAATGTTCATTTGTAGACCAAGATAAGACTGTTTTTGCAGATTTGCCACTGGAATCTGGAATGGCTGTCTTGAGAACTGTCCCCTCATGGCGTGCAATTTGGCATTGCTCAAGTTCTCTGTAGGGGCCGGTTTGACCAGCTATGCCATGAGGTGGTTAAAATACAATAAGAGATGATGATAGGCCTATATTCATAGCCGTCGTCATTGTGATTTACATACATTCAACCGTAACTTCCCACAATCCTATTTCCAAGGTAACTATAGAGGTGAGCTTTTGAGTATTTTAAAACTAATTTGACTAGATGCTGTCGGTGCTTATAGCAGCAGCACAGTTAAATTAGTTTCAAAATATTCAACAGAATGTTTATTAAATAGTAAAAGCATACAATTCGCACAGCTTACAGACTTTTCAACGTTCCTGATATCCATGGCTACGTCATTCATTACGTATTTTGACTGTGACGTCAGCCTACATGTGACATAATTGATTATGACGGCAACACTTGAGTGACAGGTTGGATAACTTATACCTTCTGTCCATAAGAGAATCGGTCCATTGCGATTGGGTCTACAAAGGACAAAACTAACTATCTGAATGCTCTTGCTAAAATATGTGGTCACTTATTACAAGTGGGTGGACCACACATTACTAAGTGGTATTGGCCGTTTAATGATCAAATATGTTCATGACAATTTCAAAGGTGGGGTCCATTTCTAGCTAAGCTCTGTCCGTTCTTTCGGCCTGTTGGAATCAATTTATATACTTTGATTCACGACTTCCCAGAATCCCAATTTCAAGGTAACTATACAGGTAAGGTGTTGAATATCCTGAAACTAATTTGACTGGGTGCTTTTGCTGCCTATGACCGTAACAGTGCCCGGTCAAAGTGCCTGGTCAAATTAATTTCAAAATATTCAACAGAATGTTGATTAAAAAGTAAAAGCATAAAATTTGTACACTTGACGGACTATTCTATGTTCACGATGGAGCTAGAGACATCATTCACTAAGCATTTTGACTATGATGCCTGTGAAGCTTTTATAGGACGCAATTGATAATAGCAAAAAAAACATACAACGCCCAGGAAAATTAGTTTCAAATTTTCAACAGAATGTTGTTTAAATAGTAAGGCCATACAATTCGTACAATTCCCAGTCAAATTAGTATCAACATATTCAACAGAATGTTGAATATTGTCTGTATGTCCACATGTTGGACTGCTTGCTTATTTTTTAACACACTGGCAACGCGATGACTTCAATTTCTGTGCTAACCTCGCCTATGTGGTGCAAGTGCGCCCGTTAGTTTACTTTGTTGATCATCATTTCCCCAGTCGGGGATCGAACCGTCATCCTGCAATTCCGCTGGACCACCGCACCAAGACAAGAATCAGATATACTGATACACTGGCGAATTCATATGAGATTATCTTTTGAATGCACACTGTATGGTGTATTCTATGCCCTCACCCGTTCTCCATCGTGACACTGGCAGTAGCTGATTGATTGATTGATTGATTGATTAAATCCCGGGCATTAAATCGTAAAGACATAAAATGTGTACACTTGATGGTCTATTCAATGTTCCTAATGAAGCTGTTTACATCATTCATTACGTATTTTGATTGTAATGTCACCCTACATATGACGTAAATAATTATGACGTCATATGCTTGGGTGACAGATCAGATCCATCCATTATCATAGAGATATCCTATGCCCATTTGTAGACCAAGAGACCGTTGTTTTTGGCACTTTACCATTGGAATAATAGGCTCAGTTATCGAGTCAGTCCAGTCATTCTAGTGATAAATTTTCAGAAATGTCTACCTGTTAGCTGTAAATGGTAGTTTTTCAAGATTACTACAGAAGCCATTTTGGCCAGTTTGATCGAGACGAGTGTTGAAGCGGAGATTAAGAGATGTACGTGGGTACAGTGGGACAGATCACAATACTATTTTATTTCTGATGCAAATGTACAGTCAGCAATTAGCCCAGGTCACCAGCTAGTACAACTAGCCCCAATAGTGAGGGTATGCGTTTAATGCACGAGAAATCTAGACACTATATCCTAAATCTATGATTCCAATCTAAATAGAGACGCTGTCGTTAATAATAATAATAATAATAATAATAATAATAATAATAATATTATATATATATATATATATATATATATATATATATATATATATATATATATATATATATATATATATATATATATATATATATATATATATATATATATATATATATATATATATATATATATATATATATATATATATATATATATATATATATATATATATATATATATATATATATATATATATATATATATAGTGTTAGGAGATCTTGCGAGAACGTGAATGACCACAATCCCTAGTGAAAAATGGCAGCACTGCCAATGGACCTTTCCAGTCTTAGCCATGCCCCATGTAGTTCGGATCAAACGGACAGGTACAGGCGTACCAGCCAAGCTGGGTACGCGCCGCCCGTCCTGGATTCGTTCCCTGAACACACACCCCAGGGTAGAGCCATAAGCATATATGAGCCTATGAGAGAGATCGCGTTATAAAAACGACTAAGTTCATTAAAGCGCATAGTGCGCATGCGCATGCTTAGATGCTATTTTTGACAGAGCACGTAGTTTACAACCAAGATAGGATGACGCGTTTAGTGTACCGAAACGGTACAATGTAATCCTTTTTAATCACCTATTCCCGCCGAATCTGGCATTAATCAAGACCAGAATTCGACGGGCTTTGCAAATCTGTAAACCATTTTAAAATCGGTTAAGAAATGGCTGAGTTATCCACGGAAAACGCCTTTTGATTATCTTCAAAATATTGCCATGACGTCATAACCATGTGTACGCAGAACTTCTAGAATGTTCTAGAACATTCTACTGCGTTATTATTAGCTACGCGCTGATTGGATGTTGCTCGACCGATGATTGGTTGGAGCCTGCGCCTGTGACGTCACAAGTAGTATAAAAGGAGACGAGATCCAGAGCTCGAGAGCATCCTCGGCCAGGGGCCGAATAGATTGGACCTGTGTCAGCTACGATCAGCATGACAGACATTACACAGATCACTTCGCTTTCTGTCGGTTTCTCTTCCGTAGCCAGCAGTAATCCAACCCACTGCACCAAAGCAATTTTGTAACTCCCGTGGCTGCGTGAGCATTTTGGGAACATTTTAGATATTGTTCACGAATATATCAAGAACTAATTCGGAACACGAATATGCGGTGAGGCCTTTCCCGGGTTGAAAATGTGATTCTATCGATGTAGAGGCAGCGATGTTCTTTGGTGGATGACTCGCCGGATCTGCCGGCCACGACAAAAAGTGACGGGATGGTAGAGAGATTCAACAGAACTCTCGCGGAGATACTTAAGATGGAAACACGCCTTGATTGTAGAAATTGGGATCTACGGCTCCCATATGTACTCATGACTTACCGCACTTCAGTACATTCCAGCATGGATTATACCCCTGATTGGTTAATGTTAGGCCGTGAATTAGCGTTACCCCTGGATCTGGCCATGCCTCGGATACCAGGAGAGAAAAATTCACCATCTCTCTATGTTGAACTCTTGTGGCAGAGGATAGAACAAGCCCACAAGTTAACGAGAGAAACACTATCCACTGCACACCGGCGGCAAAAGACGTGGCACAACCGGAGGGTGCATGGAGATCCTTTGAAGCAGGAAGGATGGTTTGAGTAGTTAAGGGTGCGGCTGGTCGCTATTGTTCTTTTCGTTGGAATGTGGTTTTAACCAATCAAAACGCTCCATTTCATTTTCTAGCGTTTGGAGAACAATGGCGCTCAGGGGCACACGCATTCTAGAGAACAATGACGACTATAATGCCACGTTTTTCTCGATAACAATGGCGACTATATTCACACGTTTTTGAGAATCTGCAACACTCTGGAATGTTCTATTATTTTGAATTAGTTAACCCGTAAAAGTTTAAAAGTTGTGTATTTTACGTTTAAATGCAGTGGCGGCGCTCCCCCCTCCGTGGTTATCTACCGTTGTAAAAATAGTAAGAGAGTAATGTAAAAAAATAGAGTTTAAGAGGTGGTCTGATTATGGAGGTCGTAGGAGGAGGAGGAGGAGGAGGAGGAGGAGGAGGGAGTATGAGGCTGAGGAGGGGTGAGGAATTACGGACCGATATTGATGTTTGAAAATAATTTGACCGTTTCGTCGGTAACGTTATTAGTAAACTATTTTTGTTGTATATTTTGAAAACGTTTTGACTTTTAACCGTCATTACGAGCAAATTGTTTTTAAATATTTAATATCGCATTTGCAATAACGTCAGTCGTTTTTAGATTTTGGGAACAGTGTCGAAGTGCGCGATATCGGTGTTATTTTGAATTAGTTAACTCTTAAAAGTTTAAAGGTTGTGTATTTTATGTTTAAACGTAGTGGCAGTGGGCCCCCCTCCGCGGTTATCTACCGTTGTAAAAATAATAAGAGAGTAATGTAAAATAATAGAGTTTAAGAGGTGGTCCGATAATGGAGGTCGTATGAGGAGGAGGCTGTAAGAGGAATTATGGTATTGATGTTTGAAAATAATTTGACTGTTTCGTCGCTAACGTTATTAGTAAACTGTAGAATATTTAGAGACTGCCTGTAAGCTGTTAGTAAGCATCAGCTACCAGACAGATTAGTAACAAAATATTAAAAATAATGTATTAATGGTATGTTCGGTTGGAATGGTAACCAAGACTTGGTGGTGATGGATCGTATCATGGGTTAAAAAAGTTAACCCTTTCACTGATGAATATATAGTTCATTTTCTATCGATACCATACAGGTAAACTGTTGAATATTTTGAAAATAATTTGACTGCCTGTGTCAGTTGAGGCGGAATGCTATAGTATTCCTCCTCAGTTGATATTGCTAGATGATTATGAGGGCGATGCTAGCGTACTTGTTTACAAGGTATGCACGATGTACGAATATTTTGATAATTTGTTGCTGAATATTTTGATAATTTGAGTGGTAGCTGAATATTTTGATAATTGGTTGCTGAATATTATGATAATCGGTTGCTGAATATTTTGATTGGTTGCTGAATAAATTGCTTGGTTGCTGAATATTTTGAAAACGATTTGACTGTGTAAATTTTAATTTCTTATTAGGCGATGTTAGGTAAGAGGGAGGTGGTCTTATAATGGAGGTCGAAGGAGGAGGGAGGATGAATGCTATCTAGGCCAGCAAAATGTGTTCCCCAGTCATTTAATTTTCAAAAATCAGACACGTACACAGTAATTTTTCCTATGCTATTATATAGATAGTGTTATCTATCGTATTTATGTCTCTAAAATGGCAGTCATTTAATTATTAAATTTTCAAAAATATGGACAAATGCATTCCTTGTCAATGGCAATGCATTAATCGACCACGAACAATAGCGTACAGATGCCCATTTAGAACAGTAGCGTCGGTATTGATAATAGTAAAATAATAGAGTTTAAGAGGTGGTCTGATAATGGAGGTCGTATGAGGTTGAGGATGTATGAGGAATTACGGTATTGATGTTTGAAAATAATTTGACGTCGCTAACGTTATTAGTATACTGTAGAATATTTAGAGACTGCCTGTATGCTGTTAGTAAGCAACAGCTACCAGACAGATTAGCAACAAAATATTAAAAATAATGTAATAATGGTATGTTCGGCTGGAATGGTAACCAAGACTTGGTGGTGATGGATTCTATCCTGGGTTAAAATAGTTAACCCTTTCACCGATGAATCTATATCTCATTTTCATCGATAACATACAGGAAAACTGTTGAATATTTTGAAATTAATTTGATGACGCTAACGTTATTAGTAAATTATTTTTGTCGAATATTTTGATTGACTTTTAACCGTCATTACGCACAAATTGTTTTTAAAATACTTTGCAATAACGTCAATCGTTTTAGATACGATGGTTAAAATGTGGTCATTATATCTCTGAGGGTACCGTTTATAGAATTGTATGTAAAGCGTACTTATACTAAAAAGATTATTTGTTGCATATGATTTAACCATACGTTTTGAATAGCCGTGAGATCAAGCATGAATCGAGATACAAACATACCATGTGTTAATAATAAAAGAACGTACCTCAAGTCTCGTACTACGTGGTTTTTAGAAATATTCAAAATTACTATTGAATTATCACCTACTCGCTAGGAGATTTTACTTTGTAGTCGCGTATGCGTACGGCTTTGTGCTCTGGATACAATATCATATCGTTTCCTAGTTCTTAGCCTTGTGTACATATGTACTAATTCCCTCGGGTAATTATTAGAATATCACGTTTTGGTGCGCGAGTGCTTTATGCATATTTATGGTGTGTTCACGCATTACTCACATTAACATTAAACATGTCCGCTTCATTCGCTTTAAGCTCGTGCGATGTTAGATTTTGTCAATGCCTGTTTCCTCGCGAACTAATAATGTTGTTGGTATGAAGCACGATGAATGGCTTCACCCATGGTGGAATATGTGGTTGAATGCGTCTGGATCGTTGTAAATCTGTTACTGATCCATCATCCACATGGGTGTCCTACTTTTTTTCTTTTTTTTTATTCGCATACGTACCCACACGCA
Source organism: Chaetoderma sp. LZ-2023a (assembly GCA_034401795.1). Taxonomy (NCBI): domain Eukaryota; kingdom Metazoa; phylum Mollusca; class Caudofoveata; order Chaetodermatida; family Chaetodermatidae; genus Chaetoderma; species Chaetoderma sp. LZ-2023a. The sequence continues at coordinate 98,975,055 of CM067374.1, read as the reverse complement.
CGCACCTGATGCACCAACACACGCACGTACTGCGCATACCCTCACGCGTGTCACGATACGCGCGTAACGACGCGCGCGTGGTTCTACGCGCATGCTCCTTGTCACCCGTGTTCCCTTTTTCCCTGTCCCCTATGCGTGTACGTCGTGCATGCATGCGCGTGTGCGTCTTTTTTATGTACCCATTTGTGTGTGGGTGTATGTAACATAATTTTGGTTTATTGGTGGCCCCTTAAAAAAGAGGCCTATTTTTCTTATTTTTTTTATTTTGCTAACGTAAATATTTTTATCTCAATTAATGCAAACGATAACTTCTGTCTTGTTTGCACCACATACACATACAACAATCATTACGAAGTAGGTACTTCGTATGCAACCATTTGTTGTAATTGCGTTCTTTCGGATCCACTAGATATTCTCTCCAGCGGTTACGGATTTCACGCAATGACATTTCAAATGGTTGCCGTACTGCAACCTCTTTATATTGGTTCCATTGGATGCAACCGCAATTAATAGGTGTAGAACCTATCGTTCTCCATCGATCGCATAATTGAGATTCCATTTTACGTGTTTTGACAAATTCAAAAAGCTGTATGCCTTACTAGTCACGCATTTCGCTTTTATAGCTAAAATATGAGCTGTCAGTAAAACTATCTTTTCAATCTAAACACACCCTTATTTCGGTCACATGTTTTTTCTCCACCGCTTAACATCATCCATTTACAAAACATTACTATCGCACCATGTTTGAATGACATTCCAGTTATAGAAAACTGGAATTGATATGCGGCATTCAATTACAGTGCATGTCATACGGTTTCATCTGTATTCAAATATGTCCGTATTTTGTCATTGTCGCGATGTGAATACGATTAATTATGGATCTTTGGATCATTGTAGTACACCTCGCGGGCCTAGTGTACCATTAAATATTTTTATCATAATAGCGGGGGATGGGTGAGGGGTGAGAAGGGAACACGAAGAAATAATAACATATTTTATTTTTATTGACACGTGCATTTTCTTATGATAAATATTAGCGACATTTATTCACGATAATTAAAAAGTAAACGTAGTACATAGATAATTATACATTATGATAATTTTTTCTTCATAATCCTGCGCGTCAGACGTTTCACTATCGCGTCATTTTTATCTCTGTTTCTTAGGGCCCATAATATGTGTTTCATTTGTACACCTCTCGAACGATGGTATAAGAAATATACGCAATATTATCCACAAGTTGTCATCACGGCAGGTTGAACACGTACATTGTTGTAATAATAAACATGGGCACGGTGTCCATTATGTACATTTGATATCATTCTTCCGTCAGAAGGGCGTCTTCCATATGGATCAAAGTATTCAGCATTTCCATTTCTACTGTAATAAATCGACACCCAATGTTGTCCAGATTTATTACTGGGATGCGTGTTTATTACTAATGAGGCCGGGAGATATTTAATATGTGCGGGTACATTGTCAATTGGAAAAACACCGAGAAAGTGTTCACGCGTTTTATTGTCACAGAATAATAGATCCTCTATTTCAAATGTATTCAACATATTTGTTAATAATCTGTTAGATGAGGCTAGCACTCTTGCTCAGTACAAGTTAGTTTTGAGGGTCTAGCGTACTTGTTTACAAGGCAATACTCTATGTACGAATATTTTGTAAATAATTTGACTGTCCGTGTCAGTTGAGGCGGAATGATATAGCATTCCTCCTCAGTTGATATTTCTGGATGAGAGCTATGCTAGCATACTTGTATACAAGGTATGCACGATGTACGAATATTTTGATAATTTGTTGCTGAATATTTTGATAATTTGAGTGGTAGCTGAATATTTTGATAATTGGTTGCTGAATATTATGATAATCAGTTGCTGAATATTTTGATTGGTTGCTGAATAAATTGATTGGTTGCTGAATATTTTGAAAACGATTTGACTGTGTAAATTTTAATTTCTTATTAGACGATGTTAGGTAAGAGAGAGGTGGTCTGATAATGGAGGTCGAAGGAGGAGGGAGGAATGCTATCTCGGCCACCCTCTGCTCGGCATTGTTCTCCGTGCATGAGTGTGCATTTACTTGGCTGGCGGTCCTTTAAGAAAATGCAAGTGGTCGCTCATAGAGGTGTCGCGAGGGATGAGGAGGATGGCTGATGTATATGCTAGCGTATTTGCCGAGGCAACATCTTGTGCGATATCTCTGTACGAATATTTTGAAAATAATTGATTGTAAGCCGCTGTCGGTTTAGTCACCATTAACCGCCTCCTTGGTTTAAGTCATTAAAAAAAATGGCAGTCATTTAATTATTAAATTTTCAAAATTGATATGGAAATGGTCATCGTTGACGATCGATGATGTAAAATATTATATAGATAGTTTTATCTACCATTTTTATGTCTTTAAAGCGTCAATCATTTAATTATTAAATTTTTTTAAATATGAACAAACCCCCAGTCATTTAATTTACAAAAAAAAAGTCAGAGCGTTGCGTTACACGGGTTATAGCGATCTACGTTGTATATATATTTTTATATATAATTTTATCTTACGTATTTAAGGTGATTCTTTAAAGTGGAAGTCATTTAATTATTCAAATTTCAAAAATATGACCAAAATGTGTTCTCTAGTCATTAAAATTTAAAAATTCAGACTCGTACACAGTAAGTTTTCCTATGCTATTATATAGATAGTGTTATCTATCATATTTATGTCTTTAAAATGGCAGTCATTTAATTATAAATTTTTCAAAAATATGAACAAAATGCGTTCCTAGTCAATGGCAATGCATTAATCGTCCACGAGCAATAGCGTACAGATCAGAATGTGTGCTTGCGTATGCATGTGTGAAGCAGGTTGTTGTGTGTAAAAACTATTACATTATTTTATTTTTGAACAGATAAAGAGTTCTCTTTCAAATGATTTGTGGGCCCTGAAAAGGGCCGTGTTTTGAGATCAGTCTCAGTCTTCGCAGATCCGCACAGGCGCGGTTGTCAGTTTGGTAACAAACTGTGTCATGTTTGCTTTTTTGTATATCAGTTGGAGTATCACCGATTACAGGACACCCATGCGGATACTGTTTGATTGGTAATAGACAATAGCACTCATTGCAGGTATACACCATCTCTTTAGGTTCTGTTTTCTTGATCATACACCTACAGACCCTCTCGTGTTTCGACCGTCGGCATATGGTGTCGCGGATGTCGATGGAAAACCAACGACATCGCACATACCCAGTGTCTGATCCATCAAAGTTTGTACTGCTGGCCATTTTAGCCAAATGTACATTAACATTTACATTTATGCCACATCGCTCTACTACAAAAAATATAAGGAATATTCCGTGAGATGAAATCTGACTGCCTAAGGCTACCTAACTACTCTGCAGTTACACATCCAACCACTTTGCGATGTTTAAACTGGAATGAGAAAATGGATTGAATTTGTACCATTTATAGGAATATATGTACTGCGTCCGCAAATCCACAACATGCGGACCGCATGCGGTCGCACATGTATGCATACATTTTGGCGTGTATGCGTGTTCAGGCATGTGCATATACGTGTTGCCATCCACAACACGAGCCCGCAAATCCACAACACGCGGCATGCAGCCGCACATATATGCATGCATTTTGGTGTGTATGCGTGTTCAGGCATGTGCATATAGTTGTTGCCATCCGCAACACGCACCCGCAAATCCGCAACACATTTTAGCCAAAAGGACATTAACATTTACATTTATACTACATCGCTCTACTACAAAAAAAATGTAAGGAATATCGCGTGAGATGACTAGCGTCCTATCAAAAACTGCCGCGTACTGGCCTCCATATAATGACACATACATGCAGGCGAAAATCTTGGATATGTTCACGGGCTAGACGCAGTGGATCAGTTTGTTAAATGGTTTACGCGCATAAAAATCTGTGCGCGTTAAAAAAGTATCCAGGGAAATATGTTTTCTCTGACCACCTCGTTATTGTGCATAAAGCATCTATGATTCGCTTTTAATCCTTCAATTTGTATGCAAACGCGTTAACCTTCATCTAAAACCCTCAAACATGAAACTAAGTGGCTTCCTACCAGTCATTTAATTTTTTTAAAGAGAGCAAAGTACATCTCTATGCGGGTAATATATAGCTAAGCCAAGCGATGTTGTATGCATAATATTATATAGATAATAATCATGCATCTCGTATTTAAGGAGTGCTCTTTAAAGCGGCAGTCATTTAATTATTAAATTTTAAAAATTGTTATAAAAATAGTGGGAACAATGTCCATATTTTGAAAATAATTTGACTGTCTGCATCAACTTTTGCTCAAATCGTTTCCAATATATATTTTGCTAGGAAGTAGATCCATGGAATGTCTGAAACACCTCGCCAGTCAGCCAGTTAAAGGTAATAAAACTAGGAAAATTACCATGTCTGGATACACACAGTATGAATGCATTATGAGTACCTATTCAATGAGACCCCAACAACAAAAATAATATAGTTGGCTAACCATTGTCTGGACATTGTGACCGCAACCACCTACTACCAATACCGACCATCATCACTATCACCACCATCATCACCATCCCTCTATCACCACCAGCACCACCACCCACTAAGCACCAACACCCACCACCAAGCATTAACCCCACCCCATCATCCACCACAACACCTATTTTCATCAACCGCCAACCCCACCGCCACCACCACTAAGTACAACAGCACTCCGATTTGTATATCGAGGGATGTGGGGGGACCCGGCTGGGAAGCTACAATCATCAAACACGCGCTTTGTATTTACTCAGCTGCTTGTATCGTATTTTGGTGAGATGAACATTCCCACGTAATACGTTTAGGTATGATTCGCATAGTACATCCACCAATTCGTTCGAACACTGTTTGATTACATCATTTCTGATTGAAGGTTTTACTTTAGCCAAATATTGCAGCATAGGTAGATGGCGTTCCGTTTTACGTGATGCCATTTTTCTTAGGTATGTAAACGTAGCACCCCTCCTTCGGATGAACAGATGAATGGAGTCTGATATTGTCAGGTGTCGTCTGTTTCAAATCTAGGAGTAGATATGAGTGAGGTTCGCGTGCAGCGTCCTTATATGATTCGATCAAATACTTTGTATTGTCTGGGTACATCTGATTAGATAAAGAACGAATGGATGACGCATCATGTGGATTCTTAAACAATACCATGTAGTGACAGTTAACCAATAAGTCGCGTTGATTACGAGACTTGTGAAACAGATTTTGCGCGACAAATATTACGCTACAATTCTCATGGTGAGAACGTTTTGTAAATAGGTCGGCTACATTCTCGTCGCATTTATTCATCAAATCGTCGAGCACCACCAATGTTCTGCAACTTCTGTCTAGTTCAACATTCACACCCTCTTTAAATTCAAATTCTTTCGCCAAATCGTTATACCCATCTTGCCACGCACCGTAGCAGTACACAATCCTCTGTGGAGGGGGAGTAATGGCATAGGGATCTCTTATTAACGCTTTTATCATCTCAGTTTTACCGCACTGCGTTGGACCGCAGACAATCATAGTAAATGGGTGACGTAACGACGTATTGCAGTCAAGCGTTGATGCCATAGCATCGTCACATGTGCGTCCACGAACGACTAAGAAGGTATACGCTCATGCGCATATATATATATATATGCTATGATTGCGACGTCAGATACTCGTAGGTGAAACACTGTGTACATTTAAGAATTGTGACGTAAAATTAGGAGAAATACTATGATTGTGACCACGGATACTCGAGACGTAGGAGGAATGATATGTACATTTAAAAATTGTATCATAAAATTAGGAGAAATACTATGATTGTGACGTCAGATACTGGTGACGTAGTAGAAATGCTATGTACGTTTAAGAATTGTGTCGTCGTATACACACTATGGAGCCACACTATGGAGCAGAAATGCTATGAACATTTAAGTGTATGATTATGACATCAGATACTTGTGCGACGAATCCATAACATCTTTAAATAGTTACAAAAATAAACACAATATTCAGTGAATATTTTGTCATGAAATTGAACAAAAACCGTCTAACGGTGTTTTATTTAAGTATGCGCTATTCAGCTCACTCTATCATTCATTCACCTGGACCATTCTTCTCTAAAGAATAGTGATGGCACGTGCCATCAAGTGCCTCTGTCAAGTGAAAAACGGGCATACCAACGCGTGCGGAGGAGACGGGGGAGTGAATAGCGAGTCGCTAGCGACAGATAAAGAGATAGAGAGCTAGTACTGCACAAGTGAAATCCGATTTTAAAGCTTTTTTTATTAATACAGACATCAATAATACATATCGTTACAAAGATACGAAAAAACACACCTAATACATCATATTTTACAAAGCTATGATTGACAAAATAAAACAATTAATTATGTCATTTAAAAAAATAAAACAATTAATTATGTCATTTTTAAAAATAAAATACATATTTGATTTTATTAAAAATTATCCTCGTGTTTTAATGCTTAAAACATGCGGTTAATTTTAAATAAAACTAAATAAATTAATATTAATTATAGTTATGGCCCCAACATCTGTTTTTCATATATTACATCCGCAATGTACCTATACCATTCAGTCATACACATGTGGTACAGATCAGTACAATGTTCGCATATATAGTAATGGCAGGCTAGTCGCGTGCAATATTCGTCTTCGTCCATTTCTAATAATGCCGCCTCATTATACAGTTCAAAATTGTCAATTAGATTAAGGTCGACATCAATCCCTAAACATGAATGTTCACGTTGACTCGGATGATTTACTAGACATCCGTAACAATCTCGCACAACCAACGAATGTATCTTTTCACACAGCATGGATACGAATAATTTCTGACTAATCATTTGCACATGATCCGTAGGGCAATAATGGTGTGGATGCCCCATAGTTTTACAATAGTGACACAATTTGACGGTATCATCATCGACGAGATTTAGTTCGTCATCGCTTAAAACCTCATCGAGGTAAATAGCGTCCGTAGTAAGCGTATCGTGATTAGACATCTCTGCGGAATCACTAGTGGTTGGAATGTTATTCATGTTCTCGCTTTTTCACACCATAAAAGCACTGAGGTATCGTGCTAAACAACTTGTCACTGATCACGTTGGGTGGCGCATAAAAGTTAAGTAATGCTGTCAGCAAATTACTCGAGTTCTGTTTCAATAATTCCCACTCGTTGTCTTGCAGGTATAATCCGCAACGTGTGGCACGTGGTTCTGCGTCAGAGCAGAAAATATAGCGTATGTCAATACACGGAAATTCGTCACAGATAGAAATACGAACAGAATATGTAAATAGTACGCCTTCTTTTTTGCGTGCACGTTTTACAGCGTCTTCAAGATCGGGTATGATCTGTAACAGCTGACTAAACGCTGCTACGCTAAGATATAAACCGCGTTTAGTGGGATAACCGTCAGGATGAAACTACCGTAGATCGATACACCACTTTTTGCCAAAACGTATTGTTTGCGCTTTATGCGAATTACCAAGATCACACCAAAACGCTGAGCGATTTAAATATTTAAAGCAAGGATCAGACGACATCGTGGAGAATGAATAATCATAGCGTGAAACTGATGCATTTATATATCATTAGTAACAATAACGAACAGCCGCACATGGATTGAATGACATCTGGCGTAAATACCATGCATACAATGGCGTACATAGACACGCTTAATTTGAATTTATGGTGCGCATTTGTTCGATCAATAACGTACATATTCTCGCGGTACAATACACCGTCTTCTACCGGCACGCACTTTATAAGCAATAACGCGCACGACCAACTTTTAACCATTACACGGCTCAGAGACTCGATACACTAAAGTCAACGCGTATTATCGTTGGATGCGCAACATATTTTGAAAACTATCTGACTGTAAGTTTATGGCGTATGATAACAACTTTCAGTCGTAATATTTATGCGGTAATATAAGGCTTGTAATGCGTGCGATAACTAAGCATAAGTTATGAATGAGAAAGACATCGATTAATGAAGCTTCGCAGCAATAATACGCGAACCCAATGCACTATGTCTATCCCATATTCGGTTAATAAACCCTTGCTAATTTCAGACATGAGTATAATTCTTCCGGCATTAATTTTGTCATCTCTTAAAGCGAACCGCATGCTCCTCATAATCAACGTACGCATCTTATCCTTATCATCGTTACACAGACTAGCAATATTTGATATCATAGCGCGAGCAGCTAGCGCGGCTTCAGCGGACAGGGATGACACCGACATTGTTTACGTACTGACTGAAAAAGTGCGCTGTAGCTATTTATATTACTCTAGTGTAACCGTATGGTACTGATGATAAATCTCCCAGTTTCAAAATACGTTTTTTAAAGACGGGTCTGAAAATCTTACTGCTATTTACAGAAAGAATTCTAAATTGATCGGTGCGCGTGATCTTTGATGGATAGCTTAATAGTACGCTATTACTATCCGAAATTCCGCCATCGTTTATAATTTGATCGATTGATTTTTTCATTGTATCAAAATTAACTTGTTTTGATTGTTGGGTACCGAGCGTTAAACCTTTAACCTTCGTCACCTGTTTAACGATCGATGGATCGCCGCGACGCTTCATTTCGTAACTATAGTTTTTTGGACCGAGTGCGCAAAAACTTGTTAATTCGTAATCGGAAGGGATTTCACTTGTCCAAGAACCTAGATACCCACTTCGATCTTGAATGGTCGGCTCACCTTCACGGGTACTAAATACCACCGAATCCGTATCGTGATAGGCTACGCGGCGTCCGAGCAAGGACAAGACTTCGTACAGTTTTATTCGGCCATAGGCTGTCACGAAAGATGCAAGAATACAGTTGGTATTTAATGGTGACTGAATGTACTCATCATTGACCGAATAGGAGGCCATTAGAAGACTATCGTTCAGGAATGAAATGGAGCATACGGTTTTACTTTTATCATTAAGAAGGGAGAGTAGGCCTTTACGTGTTGATATCATGCTATTCTTTTTATGATCATGAAGAGAAAATCGTCCCCACAAAATATTCAAACAGGATTTAGCGACAAAGCATAAACCCGGGTTATACAATATTTTGGCAGGGTCGAGCTGTATTCCTTCATGTTTATAATAGTCAGCCACGTAATTCGCCTTTTCACTCTCACTACCGACACAATCAGGATAACCGCTACTTTCCTGTTTAATTTTCAGAAAACGGTTAATGTATTCTGAAAATAACCCATCGTCGCCATGCGGCTCATATTGCGATGACGCGTGATAATGCCATACTTCATACATTTTTTTAATGACATAACCGTTGCGTATAGCTAGCTGTAACTCTGGAGTGGTCCATGTTCCGCATAAACTGCGCTGTTCTTCCGTATGTTCGCATACAGAAGATTGTTCATTTTTTGCGCATTCGTCGCATAGTACAAACATGAGTCGCGAATTTATTCTAGCAGGTAGCACGGGAAAGTATAAATCACGAGGTGGAAGGACTTTGCATTTAATAAGACCGAAGAAGTCATTCACCATCTTATCACTCATGTCATCGCCTCTTAGAACCGTATATGATCCTTCTGGAAAACAACATTGTTTCATCACTGAAGGATACATGGAAACGCAGTCTAAATATTCGAGTGCGGTATGCTCATCCGCTTCCATAAATAAACGAATGGCAGATGTACGTCCACCGAATAGCACATCACGTGGTGATATTGGGTGTGCTAAGTCCAATTTGGTGATAAAATCATTTAGCTCGGAGGAATCAGCGACTTGTTTCTTAAAGTCGCATTCCCACATAATTCTCACCGTATATCCACGCGATTCAAATAAATGTCTGATCGCCATATGGTGTATATGTCGTATCACGCTTATCACCGCAACAAGCAGACTCGTGTCCGTGGAATTTACAACCTAAGAACTCGTAAAGTATATTTTCAGATACATCAATTCCATCCACATAATGTCCGCATATTTTCTGTTCACCGCCATTTAGCGCATGCGCAATTTGGCGACCCTCGCATTGACTGACCCATTCCATCCATTCTACACCCAAAACACTATAAGCACGTTTTGCTCTTAGTGAGAAATCTGGTATAGTCTGAACACTCTCGGGTCGAAGCCATAAGGCGCGATAGGCCGCATTACACGCTCCGGCTAGCGTTATCCCTGTTACAAATGGGTTTTGGCCTTCCGTCGATTCAAAAAACAAAGTCTTAAATCTAGACATGGCTAAACGTAAGACGGTTACGTCATCATTACAATGTTCGATGAGATTTTTATCGACATCGTAGCGATCGTGTCTAGATATCTGGTAGTTGTACCATCGATCAAATTCGATTAATTCATTTGCATTCATATTTTGTGGACAGAATATCTCCCTCCCCGGAAATGGTATTACCTTACCCCAATATTGAGGCGTGTTGAGCTGATGGGGAAATGTCCCCTTTCGAACAGCAAGATTAAAAGCATCGCCCACCTTACGTAATGAAAGGGGAAAAAAGTTAATGGAATCGATAAACTGAATAGTACCTACGTCAAATGAGAGAACTGAACGACCGCGCATGATAATATTTGTAGGTTTAAGATGCGGATTAGCGGTTTTGCAAATGCATTGAAGGAGTAAAAGGGAATCATAGGCACGAGCGTTGTGAGCGATCACCAAGTAGTCAGAGAATACATATTTTCTAGCAATTTTTTTCCCGACACTCGCAGCCTTAACACGTGTCAGCCAGCCAACGAACTGATCCACCGCGTCTAACCCATGAACGCGAACATATCCATAATTCGTGCCTCGATGACATGTAGAACAATCGTTTTCAACATATGTTGGCAACCACGAGATTGACTTTATGCTCGGCTAGAATATTAGTATTGCTACTGTCGATAGACGATAAATATGTTTCTGTATCGTAAATGATGTATTTTTGAAAACATTCGTAACTACAATTGTCGGCATTCGTACGCATAGAGCGTGCGTGGGATAATGACATAATAGGTTCTTCAATTACTTTATGATAACACGTATGATTTTCAGTAATAACATACTTTTCTTTACACGCGTGACATTTTATCATACCGCATACGTGTTCATCGTCATCTTTACGTATGTTACTGAAACAGTGGGGGCACGCCTTAACCATTCCGCAGGTCCCATTAGAGAGGTGGTTCGACATACATTGACGGTTATAAAACTTACGATGACAATCGGTACACATTATCTTATGCGTAGCGTCTGTAGAAGTGCAAGATCCTTTATCAGAATACAGTGTCTGACAACTACGACAGCGCGCAGTGCATGAGTGATCATTAGAGTATGACGCATTACAACGCGTACAGTAATTATGTACCATAAGAAATGCAGCCATAGACGTGATTAAGGATATATGATTATCACGTTCTGAATGCAAAAGATTTATGCGCGGTAAACTCGGGGAAGCGCAACCGAATAGGCGTTCGTGCATAGACTCTGAGTAGACTTGAATAGAAAATTGATTGCGAAAATGTTCCTGAAATTTGTTCCAATCAGTACTATTAATTTCGCGTACAGGAATACTACAAGCTGTATGATATTCACACGCCATATGCGTCAAATATGTTTTATTACGTCTAAAATTATCCCATTCTTTTGCAGAGATTAATTTGTTCATTTTTTCAATGAATTTGATTCCTAAAAATATTCCTGCCGCGAAACAGAATGGATATTCGACGCATACGGGTATAATACATTTTTTTATACGCATGTACACATCTAAATCGGATGAATGTAAATTTAATAAATTTAAATGTCTAGAATCGCTCCTTCCTGTGAGAGTATCATTTTGCCCACCCGAGTTGTAGTCCTCTACACGAAAAACGTGAAATTCAAAACCCTCTGATAACCTACAATCAGTATTTGACTGAATGACTTTTTCCACTGATTCTAAAATTATGTCAGGCGTAATTTCGAGCAAAGATTGAAAGACACCTGACACGAACTCAGAATGAGAAAGTGGTGTATCGGCTATAGGATAACTTTTAAAAGATACATTATATTCAGTACCTTTGAGATGAAACTTTTTACTGCAGTATTTGCGAACAGTCTCCACAGATATATAGTCGGTATAATCAACTACCGACCCTCCGATTTGTGCATGATCATAGTGTTGCAAATAACGAATAAGTAGATCATCTGAAAGCACTATATTTTCTGATATACATCGACTGATTTCGTCAGCGATGAGACTAATTTTATCTGTCGAATGATATGCTTGCGTGTCAATAAGAGATTGATGAGTAGGATCATCGACGCGATAAGCGGAATCGTTAGGAAGGTATGCTATATCCATAGATAAGTCATTAGTCGTAGGCTCGATACAGACTGACACATTATCACGTAAATTTAGGTCGGTATCAATAGGAAGACATGATAAATCCATCGATATGTCATTAGCTGAAGGCACAATACAGTCTGGAACTGGCATAGCATCAAATAAATTTTGGTCGGTATCATTAGGAAGGCATGATAAATCCGGTGATATGTCATTAGTAGAAGGCTAAATACAGTGTGGAACTGGCACAGCATCAAATAAATTTTGGTCGGTATCGTAAGGAAGGCATGATAAATCCGGTGATATGTCATTAGTAGAAGGCTCAATACGTACAGGAACTGGTGCGTTATCAAATAAATTTAGGTCGTAATCATTAGGAAGGTATGCTAAATCCTGAGTTAGGTCATTAGATGAAGGCACAAGAAAGTCAAGAAGGGATGCATCGTAGAATGAATTTACATCGTAATCATTAAGACGGCATACTAAATCCTGAGATAGGTCATTAGCGAAAGGCACAACATCATTTGAATTTAGATCGTGTCCATCACGTACATCGGTCGAATAATTAGAATCAATTACATCACATACGTTATGAGGATAATTAACAAATGATGATGGCACGGTACTCATTACAGGAATAGATTGTTCAGTTATAGTATGTATGGTTTGCTCATCGATAGATGCAGGTTGCTCAGGTATGATTACATCATAATCGTATAAATCGTCCAAATGATTGAAAAAATCATCATCGGTATCAGACAGTTCAGGAATGACTTCGCGTAATGTAACGTCGTTATGTTCATCAGATACGTGCAGAATTGAAAAGTTGGGTTCATACAACATAGAACCCAGACTTAAAAGGTGATCCACATCTTCATCAGGCGAATTGGATAGATCCACGTTTAATCTTGCGGCATCGTTGTCACGCATCTGCTGCAAAATCACATTAACAGTATCTTCACATTCTTTAATATCAGCGCTTAAATTATCTGCCATTTTGTTATGTCTTTAACGCAATTTACTACTCGTTAATATAAAATGTTTTTAAGAATTATTCTCTTAAAATCTCTATACGTTACTTTAGAAAAGCACAAATAGCGACAGCGAGCAGAACAGGTGCGCTTATATACACGCGGAGAACAGCGCCGGGCAGAGACCGGCCAGCATCGCATTCATCCTCAAACTCCTCCTCATCATCATCCTCCTACGACCTCCGTTATCGGACCACCTCTTAAACTCTATTCTTTTACATTACTGTCTTATTATTTTTACAACGGTAGATAACCATGGAGGGGGGACCGCCGCCACTACGTTAAAACGTAAAATACACAACTTTTATACTTTTAAGGGTTAACTCATTCAAAATAATAGAACATTCCAGTGTTGCAGATTCTCAAATACGTGTGAATATAGTCGCCATTGTTATCTAGAAAAACGTGGCGTTATAGTCGCCATTGTTCTCTAGAATGCATGTGCCCCTGAGCGCCATTGTTCTCCAAATGCTAGAAAATGAAATGGAGCGTTTTGATTGGTTAAAACCACATTCCAACGAAAAGAACAATAGCGACCAGCTGCACCCTTAACTACTGGTTTGGGTACACGATTCACGACGGTCTGCAAATGTGCCAAGTAAACTGAGTTACCAGTGGAAAGGCCCCTATGTGGTAGTAGGTAAGACGTCGGACGTGACCTACCGTATCCGTGCTTCGGATGGCCTGACCTCAGTCATCTACTTCGATCGGCTTAAACCATGTGTCAGTGATGACCCAGCACCAGAGCTCGGACTGGGCATTTCTCATGACACTGGTACCCAGACAGATATTTCTACGGAAATTAGTGTCCCAACGGTTAGCGCAGAGCACTGCGGTGCCAGTTCAACCCCACTTCTACCAAGCCAGAATACGGGTGAACAAGCGGCTAATGCTGATGACGATGACGAGATACGTACTCGCCCTCTCCCTCCTCAGCATGTGTCTACTCGATCTGGGAAGCCGCATCTGAAGAACTTTGTTTGTTTTGTCCAAGGGACTGGATGGAAAAGCTGTTCCCCCAATCTCTTCCCATCCCCGCCCACTTCATGCTATGCCCCCCACCCCCATCATAGAGTTGCCACAAGCGGAAGCTGAGGCTGACCCAAACCATGCTTCCTGTGGGGTGGAACATATGATGAATAGCATGGAAGTGAAGAGGCTAGATGAAGCCTTAGCGTGCCTAGAACCACAAAACTGTACAACTAGGTGTAACGCCCCCCCCCCCCAATCGCCGGACCAATTCCGAACCAAGCGGAACCAGAGATGAATAGGCTCCTCGAATGGGTCCTGCTAACAGGTGGCAGCAAGGGTCCGGGGACATGTAAAACAATGGTTTATAGTGCAGAGGATGTACTGAAGGCCTCCGTGTCTAATGAAGGATGAATTAACATCCTACTGTGGTACCATCTAGTCGGCGCATTGTTCGGGCTGCTGAGGCTTGGGCTCATCCTGTTTCAGTAAGTGGACATGCGTGGTATGTGGATGACACTCCACAGCCATGACATCTCTAGCAGGCTAGAAGTCTGCTGTGTTTGCTAGGGATGCCCTGCAGGCAAGGCCAGGGAAAATGGTCAAAGTTCGTATACTGTTGGCAGATAGATACGGATCAGACCGTCAGTTGCCCATGAACGTGTGATCAGATGGTGATTGCTATCGACTGGGTCGCCGGCCGGTCGTCTTGATCATGTCAGTTCATCTGTGTGATCAAGATGGCTCAATGTACAGTCAGGCCATGGCAAGCGTTCGTATTGCGAGTCATGCCGCCTGTGATCTGAGGTCATGAAATGTGATGCTTTGGGAAGCAGAAGGGTATGTACATGAGACGGTGTAACCTGTCACTTGCCAGACGGATGGAGCAGTCTGGCGCCCAGATACCCGTGGGGTGGATGACCTGCCTAGTACAATCTGCACAGGGTCTCTCAGCTAAAATGATGTCAATGAACGATCTACACGAGGGCCTTAGCTGCGATGCATCTAGCGGGCATCGCCTCTGTGGTATGGTCTATGCGGGGCTATGGCTCCTTGCCAAGATGACCCTATTGGTGCCCAGTACTGAGTTCGCTCGGCTCGGGAGTCGTCAGTGTGCATCTTGACTCTGTCCCGGATTATGCCCCCCCTAACTTGGACAGGTCTTTATCTCAGGCACATACGGAAAGGCACCTAGCCTAGGCTGTATCCTGTGTGGGGAACTGGTCGGTCCGGCATGGTGGGGACAGTGAACCACATGGGGAATGTCAAAGGGTGTAATGCGATCCTTAACCATAACCACACCACCACCCCACATCCAACTGGCATCCCGCATCTGTGCACCAAGTTCGGACATCACCGGCCCAGCCCATTTCACACCCCACTCGTCGTCTGTTGACCATTAATCTTTAGATATGAGAGAGACTGCTGTTACAGTGGCATCCCGCACCGCACCGACCAGCATTACCCCTGCGGTGGGCAGGGAGGCAGCCTGTTCAGCAGACTCTCGGCTCGAATTTTCCCGGTGTCTAAAAACTACGACAGGACACCAACCGTCGTGTAACGAGAGATGACCACATCCCCTTGTCTAAAGGTCACCCCATCCATTCGGCCTACCATACTCCCCCATGAGCAGTCAGGACATCACACCACAGACAGAACGTCATCACATACCAAACACACCTGCCCTCAAGGCTGAATACGTCAATTCGTCATTGCGCATACATCACATACATACTCAGCTATACTCAGCATAGCAGAGACATTCAAAACCAGCAACAACATCATTTATCAGCACCTACCGGTATTAATTAATTCCCGATAGAGACATAAAAATTCCTGCAACAGTTCCACCCACACAAGATGTGGGAGGAATAATATCTTCGGCAAACCCCCACCTCCCGCAAGAACAACAGACTCTGCATTCACCAGTGTGGAAAACTGGAATGCGTCCACATCGCTTTAACATTGACATCATACAGCAGCCCAGACATCCCGACAACAACATTATCGTCAACAAGCAACAGTCAACAAATCTCCCGCACACACCTTCTTATCTAGTTACGGGAGAACTGATCATATGGATATAAGGATTGCACTGCAGCCATCTACAGTACGCGTCACGGAAGGAACATTTGTCCAACATTCCTCCCCTTCCCTTTCTCCCTACATCATACGAAAACAGCCAAAATCTACATACATCATATACACGTAATAACAGTCGATATTATTAAGAGAGCAAGATGCCCGGATTGTCGTCAGTCACGAGTAGGATTTTACTACCGAAAAGTTGAATTCGATAATGGATTGATCAAAGTTACGACAGCATCCGACAGGTCATCTGCGCTCTAAAGTAACTCTGTCCCGCCCATGGGCTCGACCATTACAGAGCGAAATACCCTCAAGGTTCGATAAAGTTGACATCACACCGCCTCCCCCATTCCCGCACCTGGCAGCCATAAAAACGTAACCTTCACTACAGCACAAGTATCATCCACAGATAACGAGCCACGCGTATCAGATTCAAATCACCAAAATGTCAGAAACATAGACACTCATGTTGACTGTATTCACAATCTCCAAACGACGGCATTGTAAATTGTAACACTGTGTGCACCCACCAGTTGTACTTTAATTTACCCATTATTAAATGGTATTAATGTGTTCGGTCTAGGCAGGGACGGAGCTAGTTCTACCCATCGAGGAGAATGCTTGGCAGCCCTCCCACTCGGAAAATGCAGATATCTTGTCGGGATCAGTAACTTTGATCTGCCGCCTGAATAGATCTGTTTAAACCACACATCAAATTACTTACAACTTTACTGTTATATTTTTGATTAAGAACACAACTGCTCTACCGTGCTACAAATCATTAGCGCACGGGCCGGTAAAGCGGCATCAAAGATCTAACAGTATAATTACAAGGAGAATTTCAAAAATTCTCTTCTCTGCGTTCCAGTCCATAATCAACACGGGCTGAGAACTACCTTTACAGCCAACTATAAGATGCATGTGTAAGAACTCACGCAAATAGGGACATTATTATAAAACGAAATCTTGGTATAACATATATATATATATATTTCCATATCTCGCATCTACAAAAGACTACACCTCAGCAACAGTATCTCGGCCATCGCCATAAATAGCACATATGTTTCTGATCAACCACGTGTTATCAAGGGCCACGTGCCTTTTACTACTATTTCCAGTAAATTGGATCAAACGCTTTAAACCAAAGAGCCGCCCAAATACGCAACTACTACAGCGTGATGGAGGAGTGGCGAGGGTGAGTCAGGGTAATTACCGCTAACGTCACCAGGCTCCCACATACCCCATCAGGCGCTCCAGGCTAAAATTAAAATAGGCAAGTTTATAAGCATCCAATCTGTAAAACCGCCTCACTCTAATTAAAAGGTGATGCTCCGCGGGAATAAGTAGTACCCTGTTGTTATGTTGATCGGAAAATTTTAAATGCGCTAAAATAAGACTAAGTCAGTGAACCTTTCCTCTTATAATTAAAAGTACTCCCTTTACATGGGAAGGCTTAATCCAGTGACGATCAGAATGGAAAAAGGAGAAACCTTCCATATAAGGCTGACCGAATCACCTGTCAAAACCTCCAGGTGTAGTCATCCGCCGTCTATGACGTCACCAAATAATATAAAAGGAGGAAGCGCGCTCTGAAACTTCGTCTTCCCATCAAAACTTGACACCAGGGAAGAACAAATAGCCTTAGGCTCCTTTCGTGTCGAAAACTAAATTCTGCTGTTCTTATTATTAGTTCATTATTACAATACTTGGCCTGGAAAGTTAAAAATGAAGAGATAGGGCTTTAGGTTTTAAATAAGGTTCCCGCAGCCAACTACCATGCGGAAATGAGATGTCACTCCTCGAAGATTTAGCGTTGTCGGATTCGTCTGAAGAAGAATCGGTACCAGTTTCAAAAAGATTCCCGTGTGGCTCATTATTAGCTAAAGGAGAACCCTGCACCAGAACTTTTATGAGAAAGTCCGACCGCACACTTCATGTTAACAAGGATCATCTTCTCCAGACAGTCTTCTGCGTGATGTGTCAGTATCTCTATACCGCTACCCGTTATGGAGTGACCCATGCGCTCGGTCATCATCACCGTGTGTTAGAAGCGACATTAGTTCCAGGGGAAGAAAACGAGGATCGTGCCATTTTAGCCACGCGTTTTGAATCTCGGTTTCCAGTCAAAATTCTCCTGACCGAGAAGATAGCCCACACGAAGAATACTACCCATAGATATCCCATTAGTCATCGTCCTCCCGCGGCTACCTTGGGCAACATACCGGCAGCAAGATGTGAAATCCTACCCACAGCCACGTCGGGGAGTACTATGCCACTTCCAGTCACCACATCTACACTGGTCCTGAAGCGGAGCAAGAAGCATAAATCCTCCGCAGAATCCAGTCTGGCAGCACCCGTATCAGTAACCAGCCACAAAACTGCAGCCACTACATCCACCCATAGTGTCTGAAGCGATCTCAGCCAGTCAGCCAATATCGGTAGTTATCACGACACCTACGGAGATGGAGATTCCAAGTTATCCGCAGTCACCATCTCCTGAGCTGACCATAGACGAGGGACCGAGACCGTCGCAGCCTGCATCCATTAGCATTACTCCAACCCAGCATCCGCATCCCAGTCTTTCTGATCCAGCTATCAGGAAGGAACTACGCCGGAACGACCATACGTGGTAAAAAGACGATACTCACATGCAAGACATTCAGCCCGTGACCAATGTTACTGCAAATTGTCTCTTGAAATACGCTAAGTCTCGGAGGGTGTCATCACCTGCCGTATCCGCTCCCACATCATTGCCTCCGTCTACGATTCAACTCACCAGCCCTCACCACGACAACCACCACAGCCACCAGGACCATCACGAAGACCATAGCATCAACCACCTCGACACCCACTAGCACCACCGCTGCCTTAAGGCCAAGCATTCTAGCACCTGCAGTAACTGTGAGAGACATTATAGACGCTCATATTCCCGCCATCATCACTTCAGACATTTCCAAAAGTGCCAGTGATAATGAACGCATCTCAGCATTAATAGTTCATCCACTGAGACCAACCACCGTCAGTCGCGCGACCCAGACTCAGTGGGGAAATTTTGCAGCAGAGGTGTGATCATTTGTGATACAGCAGAACATCGGTGGTGCGATTCATGGAAACTTACTAATTATTAATTTATTTTTGAAATACTTTTCTTTTTATTACATATGTTAGATCAATTGAATCCCATCCCTAGGATGACTATGGTTATCCGGCACAGCTGTGCACTTAAGTTGCCCAGCTGTGTCCCACACAAAATGGGCACTGCGGACTCTGGTGTTGTAGGAACGTCGTGTGCGACGTAAAGAATACAACACCCTGCAGTGCAATAATGTCATAATCCCGTGATGCAGTCTCAGCTATGTTGGGACTGCCTGATAAACTAACTTTTGAGTTATTATTATTATGTATTATATTTTTCTTATTATTTTTCTTCCTGTCTTAGATGTCAGGATGGCTATGGGGTCAGCGAGAGCTGCCCGTTGCGGACGCGCTATAATGGGCCGCAAATATATTTTTAATCAAGATACGTGTTGCGTACCCCTTTATTTGCCCGGGGTGCACAATAATTCGAGCATAATATTTTAGATACCCCATAAGGGTATGTTACGTGAAAATTATATATTTGATATAGATATATTTTATATTATTATATATCTTAAACTTAAATTGTGGTACGTTGGAGCTTGGGTGTTCTCTGCGGAGATAATAATTATCCGCACCCAAAGAGAATACCCATGCGACCTATTGTTTAGGAATCATTAGCTAAATAAAGTTGAAAGCATGTACCAAAATATTAAAACAAAAAAAAGAAAAAGACCTTGAAAACTAATTCCAGGTCAAAAATTAAAACACTAAAAGTATGCCTCCCCTCTCCTTTTTGGTACCTCTATGTGCTATGTCTCTTAAATACGCATCTATTGTGTCACTACTCCTCTCCGGCCACGCACCAACCCGCAATGCGCGATCATTTGCCACGGATGCCAAACTTCAAAATATTGCCGTGACGTCATAACCACGTGTACGCAGAACTTCTAGAATGTTCTAGAACATTCGACTGCGTTATTATTAGCTACGCACTGATTGGCTGTTGCTCGACCGATGATTGGTTGGAGCCTGCACCTGTGACGTCACGAGTAGTATAAAAGGAGACAAGATCCAGAGCTCAAGAGCATCCTCGGCCAGGGGCCGAATAGGTTGGACCTGTGTCACGACAGGCATTAGGCAGATCACTTCGCTTTCTGTCGGTTTCTCTTCCATAGCCAGCAGTAATTCAACCCACCACACCAAAGCAATTTTGTAACTCCCATTGCCGGCGGGAGCATTTTTGGAACTTTTTAGATATTGTTCATGAATATATCAAGAACTAATTCGGAACACGAACTTGCGGTGAGGCCTTTCCCGGCCTGAAAATGTGATTCTACTGATGTAGAGGCAGCGATGTTCTTTGGTGGATGACTCGCCGGATCTGCCTGCCACGCCAAAAAGTGGTTATTTAACCGTCCCCGCACTGATGTTGTGCAGGTTTATTTAAACTTTTTTACCCCAGCAGAGTAAACTTCGCCTGATATGCCTTCAGAGCTGGCTGACATACCCCGCACCGTTAAGCTTAGCTATGTATCTTCATCCGCATTTAACAACCCCCGCTTATGATCGGGTTGTTGGCAACTTCCATCTGTACCATCGGTGTACGGGAACTTTCGTCACAACAGTAATGTTATTGTATCACGTGCTGACTACTCGTTAGACATTCTATATTGTGATTACAGTCCTGAGTTCGATCCGCTCCCATCATGAGCTGCTTGCGGGAATCCTATGTGCAGAAACCCGCCTGCGGGAACTTTCCAGCTTTCAGGGAATGTATCAACTCACATCAACCTAAGAGTGTTGTATCAATTTCAGTAACACGATAGCCAAGGGTTAAGAATGGCTACCGATTATTCAAGTAACTATACTTGACATTTTAATTATCCCGTTAATTATATCTTTGATAATTATATCGTATCTGTATAAACGGTCCCGATGACTAAAAGGCACGGTAACGGTCTTAGGACCACTAGTTATAATTTCTGTATCTGTTTATAGTTTTATAAATAAATAATATATTCTTATTTTCTGTAAGGTGTTTTTGCTAACCACACTGTAGTAGGTTCCTTAACCTGTACTATATATATATATATATATTATTCTGATCATTTCACACTGTATTGATTGTTCTGGTTAGTTTATATATGGCCAGTGGCCATCAGTTCATATGTTTTGTTTAATTGTAGAAAATATAGGACTGCAGTGCACGTAGGAAACACTATACAGCAACATTTATATATGCAGCACTTTCTCCTGCCACCAACAATTTTTCACTGAGGTCGCTGTCCGTGCTATATCTCTGTTTAGCCTGGCATGCTACCAACTAAAAACATTTTCTATTCAGCTCGATAGGATAGGTTTAATATGATTAGAGACAATCTCTTCGTTAGAAGACACGTAGTGTACGCCTCTTTTCCGGTAGTTGCGATAATTTAGCCCCGCACTCCGGCAAGGTTGTGTAAGATTGGCCAACATACCTAAAGGGCCTCATATTTCTAAGTTATTGTCTCTCTTCATGTTCCACTAAGCCTTATGGCTTCATAATTGTTTGGATGTCCCTATCTGTACCATAGACTGAGCCAACCCTGGGAAACTATTGGGGTTTCCGAGCGGTGATGGCCAGGGTGTGGCGTTACATATATTCCCCGCATATCCTCGGATACTCAGTAGTTAGTTACCTTTGCCAATGTAGCAAAGCACTGCGAAAACATATCTTGATTATTATTTTCTTTAATCCTCCCGCACTGCAGTGCATAACCGGGCAACTTGTGTTTAAACCTAACAACAGGTTAAAAGGTTAATTCCATAGAACCTGGTGATGGGCGAGATGCGCATCCCCACCGAATTCCGTAAGAATGTCTAGGCATGATATTCAGATCTGCCACGCCCTCACAGGAAGGACATTTACGGTGGGTACTACTCTTCTCCCGCTTTAAGCAGTGGCGACATTTTCCTGTAACGGAGGCCCCGCGCGAGGCACTTGCCTCTCGCAAGGATTCAGTGACGACAGTCCACGCGAAGATAATACTCCTCACCCTAACTAGCACTAGGAGTAGTGCCCGCGTGAGGCATATGATTTTCCGTCACTACAAAGATAATTTTCTTTCCTTTCAGCTTAGGGGTATAATAGCTTATATTAAGTTAATTAGTTAAGTCTTGTGTACGGGAGCCTCCCTTGCGGGGATACCTCTGCGGACCTACAAGTCTGTGTAGTACCTCCGGGAGCCCACGTTTAAAAGTTCATCAGGCTGTCTCTATGTCTTGTATTTTCGTATGCTCATTATTTTTATCTAGCATACTTGACGGCCTTTTTAGGTAAAACTATTGTATAGACTTAGTTTAATTAGGTCAACAATTAAATCTTGTAATCCATAGATCACAAAATTGCTATGAACAGGCATACTGGTGACACAAACGCTTGGGATGAGACTGCTGTGTTTAATGTTCGCGACGATGGTCGCACGGCCCCACCAGAATGATTGAGTTCTACCAGCCTTAGGAGCCGGTCTTTGTTACCCGTAGGGCAGTATCGTACAGGATCCGTCACCCTGACACAGGAAGCTAACCAGCATCATCATTTGTCGTGCACTTGCGGCGCGGCAAGATGACACCAGACACCAGAATGGCCTGACACTACCCCGCGAGCTACACCCGCTCACCTCTAGCTAAGCTCCACCCACACTTCACAGTGTTGGGATCGATCGATCCCCGTGAATGCCCTGACTATCAATTTCATGAAATCTATACAGGTTAGCCGTTGAATATTTTGTGACTAATTTGACTGGTTGCTGTCTATGGCAGCAACATCGCCCAGTCAAATTAGTTTCAAAATATTCAACAAAATATGTATTAAATAGTAGACATGCAATTCCTAGAACAACTCATAGTCCGTCTTCAATTGACCTTTCCAATTGTATCCTTCGATTATATAATATCATCGCCAACTAAGTGACGTGCATGCTGACATCATTCTCTTATACCTATGCGAAACAAAGATATAGACAGACACATGTTGTCAACTGTCCGTGGTTTATATTACTGTATCATAAAATAGTTCACAAAAACTTGTGTCATCTTTGTTTTCCCATATTGGGAAGTCGACACTTTACTATCTTTGTGTTTTTGCCACAGTAGGGTGTAACAAGCTGAACCTCTATGCAGCAATTAGTCTATGCTTACCCTGAATCAACCCCTATTTGATTTGATATAATCTAATAGGTCTTATGGGTCCTATATAGATTTTTAACTTAAACAAGTGCACGCACTTTCCTAAATACATATAGGATCACAAAATAAACAACCCACTGTGATAACTAATGGTTAAATTGTATATGTAGCTGTATTATATGTTATAATAGCAAAAGACATAGATTTACCAAGACAAATCCGTTCAGGCCAACCAAAAAAATAAAGAAGAAAAAAAAAAAAAAAAAAGAATAAATAAATAAATAACTTGCTTTAAAAGTGGTAAGCATACGATAAGGTGTTAAGTAATTAAATAGAGATCTAAAATCTAATTTATATTAAGTAATATTCAAGACCAAATCCTAGTTAAAACACACACACCACCACCATTTTATAGGCACGGATAAACACAGTAACACACAGTAACAAACAAATTGTAAATATAGAGTGCACGTTTTCTGTCAGTCCATTCTGTCTAACATCTGTATATATGTATATATATATACAAGCCATCCTTAAGGTGTAAAGTAAGCAACTGAAAAGCTGTACGCATTACACAATGAAACAAAAACATGTTATAAATGTGGTATACGAAGTCCATCTGTCATCAATCGTAATAATGACGACATCCTATGTAGCAGATGTGAGGGACAGAGACTTGAGGAAGATCGTCAAAGAATGATGGACAACTCTTCACCTCAAAGGTTTTCAGAGGAAGCGCGTACACAAAATAGGATAATGTGCAATATAGTTAGTTCAGGAGTGCTTTATTCTTCACCTCCCATCTTTACACCTGCTCCATACAGACTAAACTCTTCAGCTCTAACACATCCAGTTACACTAAATACAGGCAATCCTCCACCTCCAATACTACCACCGCTAACATTTTGCACACCCTCAAGAGCAGATGCTGATAATAGTATGACTTCCACACACTCACTTGCATCTCCTGTTTGTACACTAACTCAAGTAGGACTATCAACTAACAATGAAATAGCTACATTTGATAGTAACAATGAAACTATGAAGAAGCAGGTTGGAGAATGTCCCTGTGGTGAAGCTGACAATAAATTTATGATGAAATGCTCAGATTGCAATATATGGTGGCACTACAATTGTACTGACCTTCCTGTGTATATGCTAAGTGCCTTAATTACTTCTAAGCGTAAATATACATGCATACTATGCACCCCAATATCGGATAAAATTGGCGACTTTCTAGAATCGTATAAGTCTTATTACGGTAAGCAGTACACAGGGCAGGTACATGCCATGCATACACCTACCAATAATTGTACAAGTAAGACTATATTAAATATAAAACACTCACACACACAGACTGATTCAGATGGAAATTATGATTCAGTGCAGTGCACATCTCCAAGTATAGTCACAGCAGATAAGGCGCTAGCCCAACCTCATCAGTCAGACCAAAGTAGTGATGTGTTGCAAGCAATACTGCAAGAAATCAAGGTAATAAAGGAACAAGTACATGACCTACAAATACAGAATGAACTGCATCCAAAGCAGACTGAAACTAAATGTATACCAGTAGTAGTACACGACAAAACAACAATAATGTAACAACCACAGCTAGCAGGGAAATACGTCAAACTTTTAACAGCAAAAGTAATAATAAACATGTGGCTCAATTCCAAGCCCCATCTCACAGTCAGGATACACAAAACAAGTATAATATGAATAAATCAGGCAATGTTCATGGTCCTATGACCTACAGAGAAGTGGCTTCCAAAAACACAGCTCCCTCTTCACAGCATTCTCATAATAATCCTACAAGATCATATCATGAGGCTAGAAATGTTAACAGGGGAAATGCAGGGGGGGGGGGCATAGCTATGTAAGGAATAACCCACCTAGCATGAACATGATCAACCCTGAAGCTAGAATGAGAAATGTTGAATTCCGCCAAGGCAATTTTAGGCAAAAGAATGTCTTGATCATTGGCAGCTCCACCCTTAGAAAATTGAGTGGATGGTATATGTCCAATAATGAATATAATGTGTCAATTCGAACAATACGTGGAGCACGAATAATTGATTTACATGATCAACTTGAAAGATACATGACACAGAGCCATTATGATATTGTTGTGGTACATGTAGGCAGCAATGATATAGGCCGCAGGAAGCCAGAGAGCATGATAGAAGATTATGACTCTATTATCCAATACATCAGGCACTTGTCACCAGACACACAGATTTTAATCTCAACTTTACTACCTAGACCACAGAATAATCATGAAAACAATCTAACGAGTCACTTTAACAGTTTGTTACAAGGTCAGGTGGAAAGGAATGGGGTGTTATTAGTAGACAACTCTACCCTTTTTTATGATTCATATGGTTAAATATGTACACAGCTATTTTTTGATCACATTCATCCTAATGGAGATGGAACAACAGTTCTTTCAGAGTACATAATGAATTATGTTGTCTCTCTAAGTAGTACTCCGAGTAATTTTAATGAAAGTAATAGAGTGGAATTGTATAATAATAATAATGCTTTGCAACAAAATTTTCGCAATGGGAGGAGCCATCAACCACTACAATACCAGGAACAATATGCAAACCATTTCCCTTATCAGCGCATGTAAGACTATCTAACCGCTTCAAGGTTCTAAATAATCTGCACCATTCAAACTACCCAAGTCAAACAAACTATGTTGACAAGACTAAAAACTCAACAGTTAACCCTATGTGTGCTAAAACTGTAACTACCAGTAACATACAGATGTCCAGGCATATATTATGCAAATCAAAGGAAGCACCCTCTATGCAAACACAACAAAATAAGTTAAAAGTATTTTATACAAATGTTGACTCTATCATAAATAAACGACAAGAACTTTTAGTAATGGTTCTTGATACACAGCCAGATATCATTGTATTAACAGAAGTACTTCCCAAACACTTCAGATTCAAGGTGTATAAAGAGGTATTACAAATTGATGGATATTCCTTATTTACAAATGCAGAAGACTATAGCAGCCTGGGGAAAGTAAACCGGGGTGTGTGTATATATATATATATACGCTCAGTATTCAATCCAGTAGAGGCTCTATTAACAATAGATGACCTACCAGATGAAATAGTGGTAGTGGAAATTAGGCTAAAACAAAGAGACAAATTGCTAATAATGGGAACATACAGAAGTCCAAACTCAAATGAAATAAATGATAACAGATTACTGGATACAATTAAAAGATCTGTTCAAAGCAAGCATTCACATTTACTACTGATAGGTGACTATAATTATCCTGAAATTGCCTGGGAGATAGAACCACAAATTAGTAAACCATCAATAAGAGCATCTAAATTTCTTGAAGCAGTATCTGACGCTTTTCTCTACCAACATGTTACCATTCCGACCCGTTATCGTCCAAATAACGAACCTAGTACTTTAGATTTAGTTTCACAAATGAACAGTATATGTTTGAAAATATTTCTACTTTTCCTGGCTTGGGAAAAAGTGACCATATCTATTTTACCTTTGATTTGATATGCTACGCCAAAATAACTCAAAGTAAGGTTACAAAATTCTTATATGACAAAGGAGATTATGAAGGGTTATGTAGGGAATTGGACAAGAATTGGGAGACGCAATTTGAAGGACTGTCACTAGATCAATGCTGGGTGAAGTTAAAAGAGAGTATAAGTCAAGCAATGCCAATATATAAACCGCACAAAAAAATAATTCCCTCAAACAAACAAAGACCACCATGGCTAAATAGACAATTACTTAGGTTAATGAGAAAAAAGGTAAAGTACTGGAAAACATATTTGGGCACACAAGATACACATCATTATAACAAATATGCGTGTGTGAGAAATCAAGTAAAAGCACAATGTAAAAAGTCAGTCAGGCTCTTTGAAAGAAACATCGCGACTAACATTAAAAAGAACCCTAAATCATTTTGGCGCTATATCAATAATAAACTAAAAACAAAAGAAAGTGTGGGAAATCTTGAAGACATAAATGGTAACCTTACTGTAACAGACCAAGATAAAGCAGAATTATTAAATCAACTTTTTTCTAGTATATTTACCCAAGAAAATATAAATATTATTCCCATTATGAAATTTAAAACCGAAACCAATGCATTGAGCAACATTAAAGTGAATCTGGATACTGTGAAAGAAAAACTAGGCAACTTAAAGCAAAACAAATCCCCAGGACCTGATGGTTTACATCCTCGGCTACTCAAAGAATTAAAGGATGTCATAGCAAGGCCCTTGACGCTTATATACCAAAACTCATTAGACACAGGTTCAGTGCCGACAGATTGGAAATATGCCCATGTCATACCCATACATAAGAAGGGGTCAAAAAGACAACCAAATAACTATAGACCGGTTAGCCTTACTTCCATTTCCTGTAAGGTACTGGAGAGCATTGTGAGGGACAAGGTAGTAGCCCACATGATAAATAACAGGGTTTTTTTTACTGAATATCAACATGGTTTCATGGCTTGGCGATCTACAGTTACACAATTATTAGAAGTGTTAGAGGCCTGGACGACTACTCTAGACAGGGGTGAAGATATAGATGTCCTGTATCTTGATTTCATGAAGGCATTTGACACAGTGCCTCATGAACGCCTTCTAAGTAAATTAAGCCAATACAAAATTTCAGGTAATCTACTAAACTGGCTAAGATCCTTTTTAACAAATCGCCAACAGAGGGTTGTAGTAAATGGAGCCTTTTCGTCATGGACACCTGTTTTGAGTGGAGTTCCACAGGGCAGTGTACTCGGTCCAGTACTTTTCACTTTTTTTATCAATGACATGCCATCTGTGATTGAATCTGACATTATTTTTTTTTGCGGATGATACTAAAGCTTATAGAACCATAACACATGCATATGATTGTAAAGAACTACAACAAGACCTTAACTCACTGCAACAGTGGTCAGAAACATGGCAGGTCCGATTTAATCCTCAAAAATGTTCTGTAATGCACATAGGCCATAATCACTTTAATACTTCCTATCAAATGATAGATGATGGGAAAACCCTAAAATTACTTGACGAAAATATAATCAATGACCTAGGCGTGTCAATAGATACAAAACTAACATTTGAGAGCCATATAGAGAAGATAACTTCCAAGGCTAATAAAATGACAGGCATAACATGGCGTACATTCCAATATATAGATGAAGACCTGTTCATGAAACTTTATCCAACATTAATCCGCTCTCACCTGGAGTATGCTGCCCCTGTATGGTCACCAAACACATGGAAACAAGCAGAAAAACTTGGAAAAAATCAGAGACGAGCTACGAAAATGGCGCCCAACTTAAAAAATCTAAATTACCAGGCAAGATTAGAATATTTAGGACTACCAAGTCTAGTATACAGAAGAATAAGAGGGGATCTTATAAATGTCTATAAGTACATGCATAACCTGTATACTGTGGACTCTAGAAAACTTCTAATTATCCGTCCAAGAAAGAGAACTAGAGGTCATAAATTTACATTACTAAAACCAAGAGCAAATACATCACTTAGACAAAGCTTTTTCTCTAACCGTGTCATAGACTGGTGGAACTCCCTGATGCCTGAAGTTGTTGAAGCTCCATCTCTAAATAGTTTTAAAACCAGACTAGATAAACTATTTATTCAACATCCTGTATACTATAATTATAAAGCTCTAGATAAACCATGTAATCCAAAAATTACTATTAGATAATGTAGCTCATCACCAAATTTATTGAATTAGCTGATATACAATGTCCTAAAAAACTGTACATGTTATGATTATGATTATCATTATCATAATCATTACGTCATAAATGATTCTATTTGGCCCGTCTTTAACTCTTAATCGTCCAGCACGTTGTAAGAATTGTATGTCTGCTATTTAATAAACATGCTGTTTAATATTGAAACTAATTTGTCCTGCCGCTGTTGCTGCCGTAAGCAGCAACAGCACCCTTACGGCAGCAACAGCACCCAGTCAAATTAGTTACAAAATATTTAACAGCTTACCTGTATAGTTTTCTGGAAATCGATAGTCAGGTGGTTCAGGGATCGATCAATCCCAACACGAGCAAGGTGTGGGTGGAGCTTAGCTAGATGTGGGCGGGGACTAGCTGAAACAGGAAAGGTCCATTATGTGCCCGTGACGTACTTGTTTAAGTCATTCATGACGTCATGGTGAAGTCATTGATTATGATGTCATTCCACACGTCATGTAATTGATTATGACGTCATGTGATGGATGGATGGATAATGTGGAAAGGTCCATTCTAGACACAACCAAGTGAATGCATTGTGCTGAGCGGCCACGGAAAGAGATGATAGGCCTACACGCACATCCGTTGTTGTCGTCGTGATTTATATATATATACGTTGAACCATGACTTCCCAGAATCCCCCTTTCACGGCAACTATGGGGGTGAGCTGTTGAATATTTTGGGACTAATTTGACTGGGTGCTACTGCTTATTAAATAGTAAAGCTCTTCTATTCGTACAGCTGAAGGACTTTTAAATGTTCCTGTTGGGCATAGCTACGCCAGTCATTACGTGTTTTGACTGTGACGTCAACCTACTGGGGAGGGTGGGGTGATGGCGGGGGTGGGTGGGGGTGGGGGTGTGCTAAAATATGTGCTCACTTATTAAGTGATTCGACTGCTTAATCTGCGTTATACACCTCATAAATAAGTTTATATACTTACAAAACATAAACAGAAATTCTGTCTTGTTTTGCAAACATGTTAATTTATTCTTTGGATGTTCTATACCATCGAGTCGGCGGTTTTACAGTACAGCTCATACATGTAAATAAGGCGCTATATTTGCAATGAAAAACAGAAATTCTACCTTGTTTTGAAAACGAATTAATTTATTTTTTAGGTATTCTATACCAAACGGTATCAGGTTTCACGGAAACTGTGAGATAAAAAAAACCCTCACTTTAGCCATTATCGTTCTGCTTTCAAAGGCTAGGCCTAGTTGTTTCATGGTCAGTACAAGAAAGATTTATGTAGATTATGTAAACAATAATGCTGAAAGTTGACTTCATGTGTGCAGCAACGGTTTATGGCAGCAGCTTCCAAAATGAATAAAGTTATCATATAGTTATCATATGTACATAAATGATTGGAATTTCAGGATGTATGCGTTAGGTTTTAACACAGTTCTGTAATTCTTACCGCCTCTCCATATTACCGTATTTCCCCAATTTATTTTTACTGTAGTTTTGTAGTTCAGTATTTTGCATGCTATTTAAGCAGAATTTCTATTCCAATTAACAAAAAAAGAATTGACTGACTTTTGGAGGCTATATACATATCTGATCGTCTGCGTCAGATGTCAGTCAGTGAAGATCCAGCAGTCGAGACATCTATCCCATCCCATACAGCGGTCGAGACATCTATCCTATTCCTCCTCCCCCCCCCCCCATAGTGAGTGTATGCGTATGAGCGATCTAGCCTATATATATCCTAAATCTATGGTTCCAACTAAAAATAGAGGTGCGCTCTATCTATCTCTCTAGTTAGCTGTTGGAGACCACACTCCTTTGCGCAAAATGGCCGCGCCTATACGCAATTCTAGACACAACCCGAATATAAGCGTACCCGTGAGCGGCCACGCAATAAATATATAGCCCTAATAAGTGCTAATTTGTAGGACATTGTTCATTAAAGGACAATTCCTGGATGATAAAAAGTGTGCTTTATTTGAAAGATTATTACATGTTTAATGCAATTGCGCCAGAATAATAACCAGATAGAAATAGCGTAACAAACTATCGCTAGATAAAGTCGGTAAAATTGACCATTTTTCGCACATCGGTGCGCTGCCATTTTATCGCGTCTAGTGATATCAGCCCCGCACCGCCACTATTGCTATGACTGGAGGAGCGAGGTCAATAGACGATGGTATATATTTTATGGAAGTATACGTAAATGATAATAGCAAACGAACCGCTGAAGCGATTCCAATGATTCTAGGATCTCTAAATAGGTGCCGACTTCAGGATTAATATGATATAATGGATGTTAATATCGGACTAGAGGTTGAAAAGACTGGAATATATAAAAAAAATTATTCATCTAAGATACGATCTGAGAATATGTTATCCTTTTTTTGGTAAAATTCAGCATGAGATGTTTTTTGTCTCGTAGACTTTATCTGTGCGTACTGTCGTTAAATAGGAGTGTGCTTATAGCTGAAAGAAATGGCTGTTTGCCTGACCAATTACAATTTTGCTCACGTGAATATTGCCAGAGATATCACCAACTGAATTAACATTTTGAATAAAATCTGGGAATTTTCATCGCGGCTCAATATTAGTAATTTCAATAATTAAGATATTTTGATGGAATTTTCCCCGCTAAGTGATAATATAGTAAAGCTTCGTCACAGCAAATTCTGTCATTGTACCTGTTATACTCTGATATGGGATGATGGATAGCGCATCCTGAAATTTTTGTTTGAAATTTTGTTGGCTTAGTTTTTCCTGCAGTG
Organism: Chaetoderma sp. LZ-2023a; assembly: GCA_034401795.1. Lineage (NCBI taxonomy): Eukaryota > Metazoa > Mollusca > Caudofoveata > Chaetodermatida > Chaetodermatidae > Chaetoderma > Chaetoderma sp. LZ-2023a. The sequence continues at coordinate 98,942,855 of CM067374.1, read as the reverse complement.
TATATTTTGGACTGTAGTTCAGATTGACCGGTCGGATACCGGTCGTACCAGCTGAGCTGGGTACGGGCCGCCCATCCTGGATTCGTTTCCTGAACACGCCCCTCTGGGTAGAGCCATAAGCGTATATAGGCCTATGGGAGAGTTAGCGTGTCGAAAAACGACTAGGTTCGTTAAAACGCATGATGCGCATGCGCACTAGGGCCCTGTTTATATGGAGCGCGTAGTTACGACCTAGATAGGATGGCGCTTTTAGTGTACCGAGATGGTACCCTGTAATCCTTATTGATTGCTTGTTTCCGTTAAATCTGGCATTAATCAAGATCAGAATTCAACGGGCCTTTCAAATCTGTAAACCATTTTAAAATCGGTTGAGAAATGGCTGAGTTATCCAGGAAATTCTCTTCATGATTATCTTCAAAATATTGCCATGACGTCATAACCACATGGACGCAAAGCTTCTAGAATGTTCTAGAACGTTCGACTGCGCTATTATTAGCTGCGCGCTGATTGGCTCTTGTTCGAACGATGATTGGATGAAGCCTGCCCCTGTGACGTCACGGGGAGTATAAAAGGAGAAGCGATCCAGTGATCGAGAGCATCCTCAGCCAGGGGCCGAACAGGTTGGATCTGTACCAGCTACTACAAGCGCGCCAGACAATACGAGTCTTCCTTCGCTATGTGTCGGGGTTTTATCCCGTAGTGTGCAGTTCTCCAACCCACCGCACTAAAACAATTGTGTAACTCCCCATTTACTGGAGTAATTTGGAACTTCTGATAATTGTTCACGAATACTAACAGCTACATTCGGAACACAAATTTGCGGTGAGGCCTTTATAGCTTGAATACGTGAGTCTACAGATGTAGAGACGGGATGTTCTTTGATGGATGACTCGCCGGATCTGCTGGCCACGCCTAAAAGTGGTATTTCAATCGCTGCCCCACACATATCATGTCGGTAAACTCCACCCGGTGCACCTTCAGAGCTGGCTGACGTACCCAGCACCGTGAAGCTTTGTTTTGTATCCTCGTTTGCCTCTGACAACCCCCGCTAGTGACGGATTGTTTACACCTTCCATCCGTGCCATCGGTGTACGTGAACTTTCTTCACCACGTAGTACTATCGTATCTTTTACTGACTGCTCATTAGACATTCTATTAGGCCTACAGGATTAAGCGATGTACTCCTCCCGCCATGAGTGTTCTTGCGGAAGTCTTGTTTGCGGAAAACAGCTTGCGGGAACTTTCCAGCTTCCGGAGAGCGCATCATTTCACGTCGACTATGGATCGACGTATCCATTTCAGTAACACGGTAGCCTAACTTAGGAATGATTAGCAAGTATTCAAGTAACTATACTTCAGTTTAATTATTTCTCTATATAGTTTTTGTTAATTATATTGTATCCGCAATAATGGTCCCGATGACTAAAACGAACCATAACGGTCTTAGGACCGCTAGTTATAATTTCCGTATTTGTTGATAATTATTCTCATTTTCCTCAATGTGTTGCTAACCGCACTATAGTAGGTTCGTTAACCTGTACTGTTATATATATATCTTGATCATTTGACACCGTATTGGTTGTTCTGGTTAGATTATGTATATATACACCTGTGCAAAAGTTAAGCACCACCCTATTTTTACGCACATGCGAGGGTATATTCATGTGCTATGAAGAAAGCAATAGCATAAAAATTTATGTACCCATCCATCTTAGTGCAAGAGGTAATAATGCAACTAGAGGAATGCTGATTATGATGGTGGGGAAACACTGTATGTTTTTGTTTGAACTTGAAAACGAGGCCTGAATATGGTTACATTGACACAACTGACAACTATTGCCCTACAGTTGACACACGTGGCTAGATTGTCATTAATGGTGTCTGAAAACGAAGTTTAACATCTGTGCACGAGTTTGAGACTGTCATTATTAATACCAGGTATATCCACCTTGTGCCTGGATGACGGCCTGGACACGACGTCTCATGCTGGTCACCAACCAACCGACTGATACGCCATTGTGGTATTCGTTGCCATTCAAGATGGAGTGCGTCTGTTAATTCCTGTAGGTTCTGCACAGGAGGATCCCTCCTTCTCACCATGTTTCCCAGAATGTCCCAGATATGCTCAATAGGGTTCATGTCAGGGCTCCTTGCTGGCCATGGTAGGGTTTCGATGGCATTCTGGTGGAGGTATTCATGCACAGCTCTAGCACGATGTGGTCGGGCGTTGTCATCCATGAATATAGGGTGGGTTCCAGGTGCATGATTTACAAAATGAGGGACCACAACTCTATCCAGTATGGAATCTTGATATCTTTGTCCATTTAGTGTTCCAGGTACAGTCAACAGATCCAGCTTACAATCAAATGAGACGCACCCCCATATCATAACAGAACCTCCACCAAACTTCTTCCATGATGTTACGTTGGTCGTACGCCGTGCGTCTGGACCTCCATACACGAGTTAGACCATCTGTGGCATGAAGCAGGAACCGACTTTCATCGGACCAGTGTACCCGTCTCCAGGATCTCATGTTCCAGTGTCTTCTTTCGTTGCACCACCTCAGACGCTCCTCTTTGTGGTGTGCAGTGAGGAGAGGACGTCTGACAGGTCTCCTAGCTTTCATGCCAGCAGCATACAGTCTCCTTTTGACGGTAGACATTGACACTCTATTGCGCGTTTCCCATTGCTGGCTGAGCACTCTGCTGTTGGTGAATGGAGATCTCCTAACAAGGCGTACTAGGGCTCGATCATCACGGGCAGTAGTCTTCTTCGGTCTTCCAGATCTAGGCCTGTCCTTCACCTCGTTAGTTTGCCCATGTTTTGCAATCAAACGACTGATTACAGTATGGTTAATGTTCAGCTGTCTGCCAATCTCTCTGCATGACATACCAGTGGTATGCATGCCTATGATTTGCCATTTCACACGATCACTTAACCTTCGTCTTGCCATAGCGGTTCACAATCAAGAGCTAATTCTCTCTGTACAAATAAACCACGGTCATGAACACAAAATTCCTAATCTTGTCGCCTAAATCTGTATGTAATGTTCTACACCTCAAACTGGACTTTTACATAACTGAACACGTGTGCTGTTCCCCGCCACGCACGGACATCAAGCGGCGTGAAGTCATGCATGCATGTGCATTTCGTACTTGGAATTATGTCAGCTAACGCGGGGACAAAAAGTATGGCAGCCTAGTTGTACCATCATGTTTCTACGTTCTATTGTTTTTGCTGGTGCTTAACTTTTGCACAGGTGTATATATGGCTAGTGGCCATCCGTTCATATGTTTTGTTTATTCATAGAAAATATAGAACTGCAGTGCACGTAGGAAACACTATACAGCAACACTTATATATGCAACACTTTCTCCCGCCACCAACAATTTTTCACTGAGGCTGCTGTCCGTGCTATAACTCTGTTTAGCCTGGCATGCTACCGACTAAACCTTTTCTATTCAGCTCAATAGGATAGGTTCGAAATGGTTTCTTCATTACATACTGTGTAATATACTCTTCTCTTGCGGTAGTGCGATAATCTAGCCCCGCACTCTGGTAAGACTCATAAGTAAGATGTTGTCTCTCTTCGTGTTCCACTCAGCCTTGTGGCTTCTTAATTGTTTGGATGTCCCCATCCGCACCATGGGCTGATCCGACTCTGGGAAACTATTGGGGTTTCCGAGCGGTGATGGCTAGGGTGTGGTGTCACATACACATTCCCGTGTATCTTCGGATACTTAGTAGTTAGCACTTTAAGCCAATGTAGGAAAGCACTGCGAAACCACATGTATTAATTATTATCTTGTTTACTGACAATCCTCCCGCACCGCAGTGCAAAACTGGCAACTTGTATATAAACCTAATGACAGGTAAAACAGTTAGTTCCATAGGACCCGGTGACGGGAAAGATGCGCATCCCCACCGAATTCTGTTAAAATGTCTGGGCATGATATTTAGATCTGCCCCGCCCTTGCAGGAAGGACATTTACGGTGGGAATTCGTCTCTCTTACCCCACCATAACGATAGGAGAAATGGTCTAATAATGCTTTTGTGAAATGTAACCCATGTATGGTAATGTTTTATGTGGTTGCGGGGTGGGATGTTCGGATTCTTATCCAGTTCAGAGATCCTGCTACGTAACATGTATGAGAGCTGTCTCTAGTATTGATGTATTAGGTCATCTGTTCTCCGTGACAGCCATGTCTAATAGCTAGGTAGATATCAGCCAGTTGCGGCCTAAACTAATTCTCGTTCAAAAAATAACTAAAAGAAATTAAGCAAAGCAGAAGGCCCACCGAAATAAAGCGGCAACTACTAATACAGCAAACCAAGAACTACATAAGACGGTGACAAGGGAATCCATTGGGAATCCTCCATCCCGTCTTCACGTAAAGCTGTGCACATCCCTATAGTCATAATCTCACTAGGTATGGTCTTTTCTTTCTAAAGAATTTTTGATTGAAATATTAGGGTAAGCCCATTTTACCTACCTTTCTTCTTCAGCTTTAAGCAGTGGCGACACTCTCGTAAGGATTCAGCAACGACTGTCCACGCCAGGATAATACTCCTCACCCAAAACTTGCATTAGGAGTAGTGCCCGCGTGAGGCACATCACTTTTCGTCTGAGATAACCTTCTTCCTTTCAGCTTAGAGGTATAATAACTTATATTAAGTTAACTAGTTAAGTCTCGTGTACGGGAGCCTCCCTTGCCAGGATACCTCTGTAGACCTACGAGTCTGTGTGGTACTTCTGGGAGCCCCATGTTTAAGAGTTCATCTACCTGTCCCTATGTCTCGTATTTTCGTATGCTCTTATTGTAGTTTTATCTAGCATATTTTAATTGTTTAGGTAAACTCATTGTATAGACTTATATTTTTAGGTCACCAAATCAAATCTTGTAAGTCCATAGATCACGAAATTGCTATGGACAGGCATACTGGTGACACAAACTCATGGGATGAGACCGTTGTGTTTAACGTTCGCGACGATGGTCGCATGGCCCCACCGGAATGATTGAGTTCCACTGGCCTTAGGAGCTGGTTTTTGTTTCCCGCAGGGCAGTCTCGTACAAGGTCCGTCACCCCGAGACCGGATGCTAACTAGCATCATCACTCGTCGCGCACTTGCGGCGCGGCGAGTTGACATGATACACCAGAATGGCCTGACACTACCCGGCGAGCTACAGGACCACTAGGCCGATTCTAAGGTCCCTAGCATTGGATAAATCTTCGAATTTGCAGCTACAGGTAGGTATCAGAATTATTACAATCGGTTCCGTGAAAAAAAATGTTGCTGAAATGTGTTGCTGTTGTGCACAGCAATGACTTACAGCAGCATTGTTAACAAAATGAACACATTCTGATAGGATAGAGAATATGGAAGCAATGTTTCAGCGGTCTACGTGTTAACGATTCCCCACCAACTTCAAATACTAGAATTACTTGAAAAACTTACCAGCTTAACTGGACAATGTCCTAACGATTACAAATTAGCACGTGCTAGGCCTCCATGCTTATACATATTTACTGTACTGCGTTCACACTCGGAAAAGATAACATTGGTGTGGTGATGATGTCAGGATCTCGTGAAATCTCACTCTCGTTGCAAGAAAATGGCGCCGCCCAGGAGATAAAATAATCCCATGTTTACGATGTTATAATTACTCGTATTACTTGTCTATAGTTTTAATTTAGGATCCAATATGTTAGTCATATAATAGTCTTTAAAATAAAGTACACTTTTAGCAATCCCGGAATTGTCCTTTAAGATGAGTACTCATATAACCAGCAGCTTAAAAAAACCACTAGTGCTTGTCACCAAACCAAGCACCGTTATAGCGGAAAACAATTAAAATGAATAGTTTGATTTGCCAATCATATTCGTCATTATAAAATAACATTGGCCGGCTAAAAATTAGTTTCCATGCCAATCATAGGGATTAAAAGGTGACTGCTAAGAAGATCCTAAGATATTTACGATGACCCGGTGTTAACCCGTAGACTGCTGTCACAAAGTCTATATATCATAGATTCAATTTTCTCTATCCTATCAGCGTTTAGGATCCTATCCAATGTTACTCTATGCCGCATCCGAGACAAGATCGATTACTTCACCGGATCATGTCAAAGTGGCTTCAAACGTGGACGCAGCTGCGCAGACATTGTATGGGCTCAATGCATGCTCGTGTCGGTAGTCATGTCCAAACACTGGGACTTCCACAAAATGGGCATTGACATGTCACAAGCCTCGACACAATTAAACACTCGAAGATCCTAGATGTACTACGCCAGGCCAGTTGCAATGAAGATGAGCTACGACTAGTGAGACTACTGCTTGCAGACACCAAGCTGAGAGTACGAGTCAAGTCAGTGACGTTTGTAGAGTTTGAGACATCAATCAGCTCCCCACAGGGAGATGGTCTATCTCGATGCTTTTCACCTGCTACCTTGCATATACTGGGCATGCCGCTAGAGATGGAATATGCCGATGATGTGGACTTCATAGATGAAGAAAACAAACCCCATTGACGAACTTCTCCCAATACCTGCAAGCAAACTGAAAAGTGAGAATCTCTTTATGAATGAATCCAAAACAGAGTTCACCCACATATACCTATCGACAAAGCATGAAACTATAGAAAATGACGACCCACTTCGTGGCGGCAAACCATGGAGGAAAAGTAAAACCCTGGGCTCACTGCTTTGCAGTAAGGCTGACATTTCGGCACACTGCGTCATGGGGAGCATAGCTATCCAGTCCTTCTGGAAGCTATGGATTCATAGATCAAAGATGCCCTTGTAAAGAGGCTACGTTTATACAATGCAACCTGCGTATCCTTGATGATGTATAACTGTAACAGCTGGGCAGCTTCAAAGGCAGCTCTAGACAAACTCGATGCCTGCCACTGCAAACACCTATGCACCATCACCAGACACCGATGGCCAGACAGCATAATTTCCAACGATGCACTATACAAGATGTGTAATACGTCGCCACTGTCTGTAAAAGTCTCCCAGCAAAGATGGTCCATGTTTGCCCATGTGCTAAGGATGCCAGAAGAGACACCAGCCCAGAGAGCTGTGAAATTCGCCCTTTTCGGAGCCAGCAAAGACAAAGCCAGGAGAGGACGTCATTGCACAAATCTGCTAAGCGTGCTACGAGGTGGCCTCAAGAAAGGAGGACTCGGTACACTCAAGTCAAGAATGAGAATGGACCTGAGGAAGGTAAGGATTTCGGCTGAGTGCAAGGCACAGTGGGTAAAAGCGAAGAAGGACTGATTGCAGCTGTAGGATGTTTCTACTACTATAGCCGTAGAATACAGTAATCATCAGCATTTGGTAACAATCCTGCTGTATGTCACTGCTGTGCACAGCAGCAACATATCATCACACATTGTACAGCAACACGCAGAGTTAAATGAAGTGGTACACTTGATATGTGCATATTGTCAAATTACTCAGTCGTCTACCGATGTACGCAGTGAGTGTAAATATATATTCTGAGAAAACATGCTAATGTAGCGTGGATTGGCCGGACAGGTACAGCCCATCCCAGCTCGGCTGGGTACGGGACCGCTGTGCTGGGTATGTTCGGAGCACGCCCCCATAGTAGGATAGTATGCATATATAAAGCCATATAAACAGGGGTGCCAGAAGCATGGGGGCAGCTGCCCCCATTGCTCTTCGGGCAGGGGGGGGGGCAACTGTGCCATTTACCCATTTCTCTGCGAAAAATGGGTAAACTTTACTTTAGAACTCAGAGCAGACTGTGCAGTTGTATTAAATTTGGTTGGTTTGACATTAACACAAGTCCATAAAGTAATATGGGAGTGTTTCTAGGCCGAATGAAATCATCAATGCAAACGCTATTTATGTGGTGGCAGTTGCATGTGGCATATTGACTCTTTATCTGTAAACGTTGCATGTATCTTTGCAAGTAAAGGTAAGATACGTAGGCTTATATGCTATTTGAATCTTGAAGTGATACTGGTCAACGTTCCATTAATGCCTTGCTTAGTGGGCAGAATAGAATATATGTGTGGAGTTTGGCGACTGGGTGCAGCAATGTGGAAACACTAAGGGATATTAGAATTAACAACAGCTCTCAAAATCAAAATCTTAATTGACATGTGAAGCAGATGCAAAGGTAGAAATAATTTGTATACACATGGTCGAAGTGCAATGTCGGTGGGTGTATTTGAGGAATGTGTCTAAGATTTGTTCCCCGCACACCAACCCCTACCCCCACACACCACCACCACCACACACACAGAATGAGAGGAGGGTGTGGCTGGGGCCTTCATTGAAAGAATGTAAAAAATTAGATGCCCTTAGAAGCCATCTTCTATATCGCATACATCCCTAATAAATATCATCCTCTTGGAATTTTGAATACTGTACTATTTATATGAGTATAAGCTCCTCCTTCCCCCCCCCCCCCACACCCCCCCCCCCCCCAACCCCACCCCCATTCAAGTGGGGCTGTGCGACCATTGCCACCAAGATTGAACCACACTGTCTCATCCCGGCTGTTGGTGTCACCGGTATGTTGGTTCATTCTAATTTTAGAGGAACGGACAAGCTGTTAGTAATTAAACTCACAAATTTATATACTATACAAACAATATCACTCATTTGACAGTAATGAGCACAATAATACAAACCATAAAGCCATCCGGTGTCCTTTCCACGTGGTCTCGCCGAAGGTACCACACAGATCCTTGAATCCGCAGAGGTATCCCCCACAAAAGAGCGCTGCAACAAAGTCACTAGGTAGTTTAATATAAACTAATATACCCCTAACACACAAAAAAAATATTGTTGCTGTGAGAGGAAAATGCCTCACGCAGGCCTCCGTCACAGGAAAATGCCTTCAATGCCGAAGCTAAAAGGGCCACTCTTTTGTTCAAACAGAAAATGATGTGCTGAAAATCCTAGTGAAGCCATAATTAATGTGATGCACACTGGTTTACGTGAAGACGGGATGAACGATTTCCGAAGAATTCCCAGGTCAATGTCTTATGTAAGTCCAAGGTTACTGCATTGGTAGTTGCCGCTTTATTTATGCGGGCCTTCTGCTACATTCTAACTTACCAGTTAGTTATTAGAAACGAGTACAAGCTTTGGCCGCAAGTGGCAGGGTTTCTACCTAACTTTAGATACATTTATCCAACGGGTGCGAATGCTCAGCTTTCCGTAAGTCACACTGCATAGGATCTACGTCCGAAGGATAGTGTGCGTACACGCTATGAAGCAAGGCTCCCGAATCAGATAATAATCTGGTTACGTTGTCCCACAAACACATATAACATCATCAGGACAAGGGTTACAGTTTACACAAGTAAGTTTAGAAAGTGCCATGTCATTTATGGTGGGGATAGAGAGACGGATATCCATCGCTAGTGTCCTTCCCGTGAGGACATAGTGGATTCCAAGGTCTCACCCAGACACTTACAACAAATTGGATGGAGATCTGCATCTCGTCCGTCACCGCGTTCTATGGAGTTAACATTTGACCTGTCATTAGGATTAAGTTCCAGAATGCCCAAAATTGCACTGCAGGCCGGTATACAACTAACTAATTCACTTATAATAGTATTTCTTTTCGCAGTGCTTCCTACATCGTCGGGGGGGGGGGGGGGGTTGTATCTAACTAACTAACAAGTATCCGATGATACGGGGGTAGGGGGTGGGGTGGCATGGGAGCGTCCAAAAACTTGCATCGCGGAAAGTCGAGGATTGCTTACCGGCGTGGGTGAACTGAAATCCGAATGGCACCACAGTTATGATGGAATCACCGTTGATCAGCAGTTGCACATGTCTAGTCCATGCAGGTCCAGCAGTCCTCCTGACGGGTCGGCTTTCACACCAGTGATGCTCTCAATCTTCGATTTTTCACCCCTTTTATACTACTCATGACGCCACAGGTAGGTACCTCAGCCAATCAGTGGCCGAACAGTAGCCAATCAGCGTACAGCTAGAAGTGGTGACGTGGCTATCACGTGCACAGTACATTCATTATTCGTTTAATGCATACACACGATTACGACGTCAAAAAGCAATATTTTGTAAATAATTTAAGGGGAGTTTCGCTGATAAATCGGCCATTTCTGATCCGATTTTAAAATAGTAAAAAGTTCTGTGATCCTCAATTTATTCCGGTCCTGCTCAGCACCAAGAACAACGAGAATAGTAAAATTTAAGAAAATTACAAGTACCAACTCGGTACACTATAGGCATGCGCTCCTTCCCAATTCCGGGAAAGACTCGCGTGCATGTGCACTGCGCGTTTAACGGACTTATCCATTTTTAATGAAAACCTCTCATAGGGCTTAAGTACATGTACTATCCTACTCAGGGGGCGTGCCTGGAGCAAATCCGGAATGGCTGTTCTGTACCCAGCTTAGCTGGGATGGCCCATACCCATCCGGTCGATCTGTGCTACACCACTCCCTCCTAGTTTGACACACATGACAAACGATCATTGCATCGCGGATCGAACACACGGGAGCATACTAGGCAGGAATTATAGACTTCCCAAGTAGGTGCGTAGCCAAGAGGAGAGTGACGCAAGAGACGCATGTTTATAAGAGAAGCACACATAGAGGTGTTAAAGAGTTTCGGAGGAAGGCATACTTTTAGTTTTCATTTTTGACCTGGAATTATTTTTCCATGTCTTCTCTTTTTTTGTTTTGTTTCATTTCTTGGTGCGTGCTGTACTTTTAGTCAATCTAAGCATAATTCGACTAAAGAATAGCTCGCATGGGTGTTCTCTAGGATGCGGACAATTATTTTTCCGCAGAGAACACCAAGCTCCAACGTACCATAATTACTTATAATATAATATAGACATAATATGTGATATATATGTGATCACATATAGATATGTTAAACAGTAGTATCACAGATAATGTAAATTACATATGCATTCTGGGTATATAAAGGGATGCATATAGTGCGGCCCGTTATAGCGGATCTGCACGTGTAGTTCTCGCTACCCACAATCCTTCCCGACGTACTAACGTAGGAAGAAAAATAATATTAATAATAAAGTAAAAAGCTAGTTTATCAGGCAGCCCCAGTGTAGCTGAGACTGCATGATGGTAATAAGACATATTCACTACGGTGTGTTGTGGACTTACGTTGCACACGACGTATTTACAACACAGATGAGACACAGCTACGCAAGAATATTGCACAGCTGTGTAGGATTACCGTAGTCAGCCTAGGAACTGGGTTTCGATTTTAAAAACATATGTAATAATAAAAAAATATTTCAAAAATAATAATAATAATAATGTTCTGTTTTTCCGCACACCTACTCATAAATCCTGCTGCAACCTCGACAATAGTGTCCACAAGTATCCACTGAAAAATTTCCCCAGCGGGTCTGGGTACCCTGACTCATACGGGCGGACGTGGCAGGTGGTCCTCCGCTGCCGAAATATCACTATCGATATTGCCCAGGTCGGTAATACTGAAACTTGAGGAAGGTGCAGATGTATCCATTGACACGCAAGTGGTGGCAGTGATGATGATGGGTGAGTTTCTGACTGGTAGCAGTGTAGAGACTGCTGGCATCACTGTTGTTGTGGAGGTCGTGGTGGTGGTATGTACCGCAGGCTGGCCGAGTGTTGTGAACATGATTAGTGGTCGTGGCGTGGATGCTGCTGACTGGGTGAATGCTGTCATGATTCATGGTGCAGATGATGATGCTGCGCTGCCGGATAGCTTTTTTTCGGATTTCTAGAGCCTTCAGTAACTTGCTGGCGGTCGTCCTAGGAACTGCACGGATTTCTGTTGAATGAGCTAATCTCCTTTTTACACTGAGATATGGCACGATCGGAAATGTCCTGGAAACCGGGTTCAGTCACTGTCACGGGTGTGTAGATAATTACGGAAATAGGCCGGCCGATCACGGATGCTGATGCTGTGGCAGTGTGGTGTCACTGCGGGTGCTGCCGGTGCGGAAACTGCAGGTGATGTAATTACCAATGTTGCAGGTGCTGCCGACATTGTAGTGACTGGTGCAGTGATGTTGATGGGCAGTGGCTGTGTTGTGGATGCTGCTGGTCTTACATAGTGTGGAAAGTCAGGTTGTCGCCATTTAGTACGTTTGGTCTTCGCCATTTTTGTAACTGTAAGTCTCGTTTCAAAACGGGAAGCGAGAATTTCTACGTCTTCACTTTGGTCACCGTGGTTTAATGTTACTACTAACACACGATGCTTTTCATTTAATGCCTGTGTTACACCGTACCACATAGCTGAATACAGGTACTTGCAGTCCGCACAAAAGGCACGTTGTAGAAGATGATCACAATTAACATGAAGCGTCAAGTCTGAATTACAGGAGAACGCACGCTTCCAAGGCTGCCCCTTAGGCTGTAACACTGTACATGGATGCTTCTTCCCTAGATGAGCTGGTGCTGACTCCGAGCTGTCAGACAAGGCGAGATCTTCCACAAGTGACATCTTATTTCCGCATACCGGTAAATGTGCGGAACTGCTTAACCTATCCTAAATGTCCTACCTCTTCATAACTTTGCCTGGCCAAATATAATAGTAATAAAATAATAATAAAAAGAACAGCAGAATTTGTTTTGCGACACGAAAATAGCCTAATGCTCAATCTTCCCCTGTGTCGAGTTTGACGGGAAGATGAAATTTCAGTGCACGCTTTCCTCCTTTTATACATTTTGGTGACGTCACAGGATGGTGGGTGACCACACCCGAAAGTTTTAGGGTGAGTTGGTCGCGCCCTATATGGAAATTTTTTTATTTTAATGTTCCCGGAGTCGAATGATATATTCCTTCTGTAGAAAGGACGTAAATATAAATATAAAAAGGAAGGATAGTCGCTTTCATCCCCACTCGGCGGGAAATCGAGTCTCCGATCAACGTTAAAATCTGGAACTACTTATTCCCGTGGAAGCTCACCTTTTAATTAGTGTGAAGCGGTTTTTCAGATTGGATGCTTATAAACTTGCCTGTTCAGATTTCAAGCTGGAATGCCTGATGGGGTGTGGGAGAGCGCGGTGACGTCAGCAACAATAGGCCCCCCATGTCGGTAAACTGCCAAGCATCCTCCTCTATGGGTAGGACTAGTCCCATCCTCACCTAGACCAAACTTAATTTGTTACAATACAGATCGGAAAATGTGTACCTCAGTTTTGCAATTACAATACCGTTGTATGGAGATTGTGAATACAGTCATCCTGAGTGTCTGTGTTTCTGCCATGTTGATGAATTTCATTGATACGCATGGCTGCTTATCTGCGGATGATTCTTGCGCTGTCGTGAAGTCGTTTTTATAGCAGCAGGGTGGGGGGGGGGGGGTGTAGCTGCGTGTGGGTGGTGTCAACTTTATCAGACATGATGTATTTCGCTCTGTAATGGCCTAGCCTGGGGCGGGGTAGAGTTACTTTAGAGTGCAGATGACCACGAAGGGTGCTGTCATAACTTGAATCAATCCATTATCGAATTCACGTTCAGTGGCAAAATCCTACTTATTACGGACAACAGAATGGGGGCATATTGCTCTCTTAATAATATTGACTGTTATTTTGTGTGATTGATGTGTGATCACTGGCTGTTTTCATACAACGTTTTCAGTGGGTGGGGGGGGGGGAATATCCCGTAGCGTGTACTGTATATGGCTGCAGTACTGTTTCTTCTTTCCATATGAACAGTTTTTCCACAAACTGGATAAGGTGTTGGTGGAAAATGTTGACTCGTGTTGATGATGGTGGTGATCTGTTGTAGGGAAGTCAGGGTTACTGCGTGATGCTGGCATAGTGCGGATAGGGTATATCCAGGTTTCCAAGCTGGGGAATGCCGAGTGTTGCAGTTGCAGAAAAGTCGGGTTACGGAAAGCAATGAGTAATGAAGGTTGAGGAAAAAGGTGTCTCTAACACTTTTTCAATTTAAAAATGCTAGGTGAATGCTATACTTGTTGTTGATGATGTTGAATGTCTCCTTTATAACCTTTCTATAACCGGGTGAGTATGCGATGCTTGCGCAATGGTGAATTAATGTATCCAACCTTGGGAGCAAGTGTGTTCAGTATGCTCCTGGCTTTCTGTGTCTGGTGTGATGTTCTGACTGCTCATGGGGGAGGGGGTGGGGTGGAGGCTTGGTTGTTGTCGGGGATGCCCTTTGGATGGGGAGGGTCATCTCCTGTTACACAACGGTTAGTACTCTTGTCATAATTTTTAATTACCAGGAATATTCGACCCGAGCCTGCTGAACAGGCCGCTTCCCTGCCCACCACCAGCGAGGAGGGTGGGGGCGGGGTTGCTGTGGTGCGGGATGCCACATCCTCTGTAACAGCTGACTCTCTAATATCTGAAGATTGACAGTCGACAGACGACAATTGGAGTGTGAAATGGACGGGACCAGAACTTGGTGCATAGACGAGACGAGAGTTGGAGTGGGGGGAGCTAATGGATGGGGCGAACCTTGGAATGGGGATGGTCTCGCGATTTGAGGTTGTGGCGAGGTACACCGAGTTGTGAGGTTTTGCTGTTCTTCAAATGACTTCGTATGACATCTCTCCGAGAAATACAAAGACCGACTTCTAGAGCCGGTGGAACACTGATGTTCCAGTGGGGCCATGTGCCCAGATTGAACCACACGGTGTCGTCCCAACTATTAGTGTCCCCGGTATGTCTATCCATACTAATTTAAAGATATGGAACAATTTATAATTAAACAGTAGAAATATGCATATACTATACAAACAAGGTGAATCGTTTGAGAGTAAATTAGCACACAATAATACACAACATAGAGCTATCTGGTGTTCTTTCCACGTGGTGTCGCCGGAGGTACCACACAGGATCTTGAATCTGCAGAGGTATCCCTGCAAGAGAAGCATCCGCAACAACGTCACTGGGTAGTTTAATATAAACTAATATACCCCTAACACACACAAAAAAAAAATGTTGTTGCGAGAGGTAAGTGCCTCGCACGGTCTCCGTCACAGGAAAATGCCTTCAACGCCGAAGCGGAGGAAAAGAGCTGGAAAAAAGGGCCACTCTTTTGTTCAACAGAAAAATGCTAAGTGAACATCCTAGTGAAACCATAATTAATGTGATGCATACTTGTTTACGTGAAGACAGGAAGAACGATTTCCGAAGAATTCCCAGGTTACCACCGTCTTATGCAGTTCCAAAGATACTGTATTGGTAGATGCCGCTTTATTTATGCGGGCCTTCCTCTACCATCTAACCTATCATTTAGTTGTTGGAAACAGAAACTAGTTTTGGCCGCAAGTGGCAGGGATACCTACCTAACTTTAAATAGTTTTCCAAAGGGCGCAGATGCTTCGCTTCCCATGGGTTGCCTGGATTAGGATCTACCTCCAAGGACAGCATGCGTACATGTTGCGACACAAGGCATCCAAATTCGATGAAAATCCAGCTACCTTGTCCCGCAACCACATAAAACATCACCTGGACAATGGCTACGTTTCACATAAGCAAGTTTTGGTTCCTGACATGTCTTTATGGTGGGGGTGGAGAAACGGATATCCATCGTGAGCATCCTTCCTGTGAAGGCATGACAAGCTCCAACACTTCATCCAGACACTGCAACGAATTGGATGGCGATCCGCATCTCGTCCGTCACTGCATGCTACGGATCTAACAGTTGACCTGTCATTAAGGTTAAGTTCCAATATGCCCAAACTAACTAACTAATTCACTATATGTTTTTGCAGTGCTTCCTTCATTGGCAGAGTTATCTAGTTAACGAGTATCTGAAGATACGGGGAGATGTATGTAAATCAGCACTTTAACCATCACCGCTCGAAAATCTCTGATAGTTTCCCAGGGTCAGATCCGATCAACGTGCTGATGGGAAGTCCAAACAATTAGTAAGCCATGCGGCTGGTGGATCGTGGAAAGAGACAATAACTTAATATATTTGAGGCACTATAGGTAACTGGCCAATTTTACACAACCTTGCCGGAGTGCGGGGCTACATTACCGCAACAACCAGAAAAGAGGTGTACACCATATGTCTCTAAACACAGAAACTATCCCTAACCACTTTAACCTATCCTATCGAGCTGAATAGTAAGGTTAGTCGGTAACATGCCGGGCTCAAACATTTAGAGCATGGTCAGCGACCTCAGTGTAAAATTGATGATGGCGGGAATAGAGTGATGCGGATATATCTGTTGCTGTATAGTAGTTCCTAGCGCACTGCGTTCCAAAGTTTTCTACAGTTAAACAAAACATATTAACTGGATGGCTAACTGCCAAATACAACTAACCATTGCAACAAATAGATAATAATTAAATATCACAGATTGATAAACTTAAACGGTGCGGCTAGTTGAAAGCACCTACACAGTAAACAAGGATAATATTCACAGTAAAACAGAAATTATAAATTGCAGTCTTAAGACCGGTAAGGTACCTATTATTCATCAGTACCTTATACGGAAATGATTATTAAAAATACAATAGTATAGCTACTTGAATACCTAATAGTCATCGGGACGGAACAGGCTACTATGTTATTGAAATTGAGGCACTAACATATTCATAGCGCGAGTCGACACATTCTCTGAAGCTGGAGAGATTTCCGCAGCTGATTTCCGCAGGCTGGTCTCCGCAAGCCGACTCCCCCAGACAGATTAGACACGGTAGACACTCAGGACAGTGAAACAAAGCAGTGAAGAAATGTCTATTAGATAGTCTTGGTAACTAGTATACAATTTATATGGAAGTGAGAAAGTTATCCGTCCGGCGACGGAAGTAGTAAAGTTGAAGGTTGCCCATTAACAGAGAGGGCTGTATATAATATTAGGCAGTTACATAACTTGGCACATGGCGCGGGATGCGTCGCATAGCTCTTGCGGCACACCCAGCAAAGTTCCACCAGACTGTGGTCAAAAAGTTAATTAAACATACACGACATGCAGTGCGGAGATTGAAGTCCACTTTTCAGCGTGGTTGGCAGATCCAGCGAGTCATCCACCAAGAATCACCTTAAGCTCTACATTCCATAGAATCACATCCCGGGCCCGCACGGCCATTTCCGCAGAAAAAGCTTCTTTAGGAAAGTCCGGATGCAGAAGGTATAACTTTAAATTTAGTTTATTATACCCGGATGGCCGTCCGGGGGTATCCAAAAACTGGTGGAAGCCGAGGACGTCCTACCACCGCGGATGTGCTGGAATCCATGACACTGGTTGATGTGAGAATCACTTGTAGGTCAGCAGTTACATCCGTCCTTTTGATGGTCCAGAGGTCCTGCGTGGGCCGGCTTCCACCGCGCCGATGCACCTGATTCTCGATTTTTCACCCCTTTTATACTACTCATGATGTCAGAGGCAGCTGCCTCAACCAATCAGCGACCGAGCAGTAGCCAATCAGCGTGCAGCTAGATCAGTGACGTATTTACCACGTCTTAGAACATTATAGATCTATTTATGAATACACGCGATTAGAACGTCAAAAGCAATATTTTGAAGATAATTTAAGATAATTTTCGCGGATAACTCAGCCATTTCTGTGCCGATTTTAAAAGGGTTAACAGTTCTAGAAAGCTCGTATTTTATTCTGGTCCTGATCGGTACCAAGAACAACGAGACCGGAATAATCAAAGGTTTTACGAGTACCCACTCGGTACACTATAGGCATGCACTCGCTTCCAATTACATGACGTGTTGTCAGGGAAACTCTGACACGCGTTTTATCGGACTGAGTCGATTTTACCGAAAACCTCTCTCATAGGGCCTATATATGCGTACTATCCTACCCAGGGGGGGGGGGCGTGTTTGCAGCAAATCCGGAGTGGCCGTTCCGCACCTAGCTTTGCTGGGATGATCAGTACGCGTCCGGTCGGTCTGCGCTACACCACCATCACCACCACCACCACAACAACAACTGCTGCTGCTGCTACTGCTGCTACTGCTGCTGCGACGACAACAACAACAACTGCTTGGAGTCCATGAAAATAACTTGGAGTAGCACTTCCTACTGGCTTATAGTAATATTTTACAAGAGTTCGCCAAGATCGGTTCAGCTATTAAGAAATGTTGAATTTACTTTATTCCACTAAAGTACGAAAAATAGATTTTCAGTCTATTGCCTATATAGCCGTTACTGATAAAATCATAAATTGTCAACTGCTTGGAGTCCATGAAAATCACTTGGGGTTAGCATCTCTCACT
Source organism: Chaetoderma sp. LZ-2023a (assembly GCA_034401795.1). Lineage (NCBI taxonomy): Eukaryota > Metazoa > Mollusca > Caudofoveata > Chaetodermatida > Chaetodermatidae > Chaetoderma > Chaetoderma sp. LZ-2023a. The sequence goes on along the minus strand of CM067374.1, from coordinate 98,924,667 downwards.
TAGTTCTAGTAATGTTCGACAAGAGTTGTCCAAGATCGGTTTATCTATTAACAAATTATGAATTTACATTTTGCCAGTAAAGTACTGAAAAATAGATTTCCTGTCTATTGCCTATATAGCCATCACCGATAAAATCATAAATTGTCAACCGCTTGGAGTCCATTACTAGAAGCAAGTGGGAGGTGCTACCCCAAGTGATTTTCATGGACTCCAAGCAGTTGACAATGTATAATTTTATCAGTAACAGCTATATAGGCAATAGACAGAAAATACATTTTTCGTTCTCTAGCGGAAAAAAGTAAATTCATAATTTCTTAACATTTGAAACGATCTTGGAGAACTCTTGTACAATATTACTAGAAGCGCTGCCAGTTGTGTAACATTCAGTTCAGCTGGTAGGGCAGCCACACTGATGAGTCATAAAATGACGAAACATGATAGATTTCATCTCATATGTATTTCTAATTTATTGTAGACGCATTTTTTGTTCATAAGTCATGTCTCCACACGTAATTTGTTTAAATGTATTGTATAATACTCTATATCCTTTGTAACATAAAATATCCATGTAAATGTATATAAATGTTATATGTATAAACATAATATTACAAATTTAAGTTATATGCCAAGGGTCCACCGCATCGTAGGCCTTGGTGGATGCCTGTATTGAATTGTTGGATTATTTACCGATATGGAAATAAAGAATCTTGAATCTTGAATCTATTAAGTAGATGAAGCAGATGTAATCATGTGTGAAGTCACTGTGCATGCCAATGAATCTTTCAAATACTTAGGACATAACCCTTTAACCCCTGAATTTGTTTTAAAAAATTCTAATTTTCTCATAGAAAATGTCCATTTGCAGTCCAAGAGAAAACTATACACCTGTGCAAAAGTTAAGCACCACCCTATTTTTACGCACATGCGAGGGTATATTCTTGTGCTATGAAGAAAGCAATAGCATAAACATTTATGTACCCATCCATCTTAGTGCAAGAGGTAATAATGCAACTAGAGGAATGCTGATTATGATGGTGGGGAAACACTGTATGTTTTTGTTTGAACTTGAAAACGAGGCCTGAATATGGTTACGTTGACACAACTGACAACTATTGCCCTACAGTTGACACACATGGCTAGATTGTCATTAATGGTGCCTGAAAACGAAGTTTAACATCTGTGCACGAGTTTGAGACTGTCATTATTAATACCGGGTATATCCACCTTGTGCCTGGATGACGGCCTGGACACGACGTCTCATGCTGGTCACCAACCGACTGATACGCCATTGTGGTATTCGTTGCCATTCAAGATGGAGTGTGTCTGTTAATTCCTGTAGGTTCTGCACAGGAGGATCCCTCCTTCTCACCATGTTTCCCAGAATGTCCCAGATATGCTCAATAGGGTTCATGTCAGGGCTCCTTGCTGGCCATGGTAGGGTTTCGATGGCATTCTGGCGGAGGTATTCATGCACAGCTCTAGCACGATGTGGTCGGGCGTTGTCATCCATGAATATATGGTGGGTTCCAGGTGCATGATTTACAAAATGAGGGACCACAACTCTATCCAGTATGGAATCTTGATATCTTTGTCCATTTAGTGTTCCAGGTACAGTCAACAGATCCAGCTTACAATCAAATGAGATGCACCCCCATATCATAACGGAACCTCCACCAAATGGAACTTCTTCCATGATGTTACGTTGGTCGTACGCCGTGCGTCTGGACCTCCATACACGAGTTCGACCATCTGTGGCATGAAGCAGGAACCGACTTTCGTCTGACAGGTCTCCTAGCTTTCATGCCAGCAGCATACAGTCTCCTTTTGACGGTAGACATTGACACTCTATTGCGCGTTTCCCATTGCTGGCTGAGCACTCTGCTGTTGGTGAATGGAGATCTCCTAACAAGGCGTACTAGGGCTCGATCATCACGGGCAGTAGTCTTCTTCGGTCTTCCAGATCTAGGCCTGTCCTTCACCTCGTTAGTTTGCCCATGTTTTGCAATCAAACGACTGATTACAGTATGGTTAATGTTCAGCTGTCTGCCAATCTCTCTGCATGACATACCAATGGTATGCATGCCTATGATTTGCCATTTCACACGATCACTTAACCTTCGTCTTGCCATAGCGGTTCACAATCAAGAGCTAATTCTCTCTGTACAAATAAACCACGGTCATGAACACAAAATTCCTAATCTTGTCACCTAAATCTGTATGTAATGTTCTACACCTCAAACTGGACTTTTACATAACTGAACACGTGTGCTGTTTCCGGCCACGCACGGACATCAAGCGGCGTGAAGTCATGCATGCATGTGCATTTCGTACTTGGAATTATGTCAGCTAACGCGGGGACAAAAAGTATGGCAGCCTAGTTGTACCATCATGTTTCTACGTTCTATTGTTTTTGCTGGTGCTTAACTTTTGCACAGGTGTATATTTTTGAAAATTGACCACTGGAATGACTGGCTCAGTTATCGCGCCAGTCAATCCAGAGGACAATGTTAAAAAATAGTCTTCCCTTGGTCTGCAAATGGACATTTCTCAAGACCACTATCGAAACCGTTTTGAGCTGATATGAGTATTAAAGGGTTAATGTTTTGCCTTAATCATCAAAGTCTGATCGGAAATCAACATCTGTTCATATAAACAATCTCAGAAATTAAGATAATTTAAGAAAATAAGTAGCATAGATAGATAGATAGATAGATAGATAGATAAATAATGTATAATGATCCATTAGACAGACTACACTCTTGAAGCTCTTCAGGTTGCTGTCCCGCCATGATCATTAATGAATGGATAATTTTGTGAAAACTTTGGAAACAGAGACTGTGAAACCTGCCTCAGAGATGGTTTCACAGTTTCCCAAAAACCAGTTTCAATTTTCCATTAATGAAATGAAAGTTCCTAAAACCAGTTTCATTTTTTTTATAATCGAATAGGGCCAAAAGTACTATATACTCGGTTACCATTACGCAATGATAATATATAGTACGTGTAATTTCCGAGTTCCAAGTGCTATATATTTATATCTGTAGAGTACTCACTCCAAATGTCGCTGACACTTCTTAATTCGATTTAATCTTAGCGCATTCACAATATCAGATGATTTATATCTTTTCACCAAGAGATTTTATATCAAATTTAGTATTGATTTTGATGTAATAAATGATCTTTATTAAAGGATACGCAATATTTAAGTGGTCACATATAATAATTTCACTTCTGCAATGATGTTTTTGAGGTATACATTAAACATAGTGGTAAGGCGGCAAAAATTTGTATCGGGAAATTATGTTAAATTTTCATGTTATTGACTTACTGTTTAAACCATTTTAAAGAATTGATTTCAACGTTTTATTACATATATATCTAATATAAGCCCAACCCCTATTTCAGAGATGTTGGTTTGGAGATTGACTACCTCTTGTCCTAATAGAATCCTAGGCTACTAATATGTGCAATACAGTAGGTCTGTTATGAAAGGGGGAAAATGTTCATCAGGACCGCGTTTCAATTGTATGTTTTCGAAGAATTCAAATTTAATAACGATTCTGCAGAATAATTTCAAAACTAACTTGAATTAGGGATTCAACATGATAAATCAATTCAAATGTGTGCACAAAGTGGGTGGAGCTTAGCTAGAAATGGGTGGGGCATAGCTAGAAATGTAACCCGCTATTGCTGACAGAGACATGGACAAATCAGCAATTTTATCAGTTCAACCATGTGAACAATACATGAAAACTGGCTAGAACACAAAATGGAGAGAAAGTAAAAGCTGAAAATCAGAGATAACAGGTATACACGGTTCTTTGTAATCACAGTAAATGTTTGTTAAAGTATTAAAACGATTGTTAAACATAACAAAGTTTTATGAAGTTCCTCCTGGTTGTTCTTGCATCATCCCTAACACCACAGGTTACTGGTCTGAATTGGCCCGGTATTGGTCCAGTACTGGCCCAGTAACCCACATTATCAGGGATAATTATTTAACTTCACGGCGCACACTGAACAACCGCTTATGTAGCCCACTCTGACTCACCAATGCACAGCTTTTTGTGATCCGACATAATATTACGATCATAGAACTGTTTTTGACAATAATCACATTGAAAGGGCTTTTGTTTAAGGTGATGCTTATTTATATGTCCTTCTAAGTGGCTCTTGTTTGTCATCTGTACACCACACACACTACAGATGTATTTAAACTTATTGTGGTGGAACTTTGTATGCCAATGCAATGCCTGCTTAGATTTGAATAATTTGTCGCACAAGTCACAAGAAACACTATCTGTTATTGTTTGCTGTTTATGTGCACTTCCTAGTAAGCTGGACACTGGCAGATTATCGCATTGTTCCATGTCAAAATCACATTCGCTCACTCTCCGGTTTTTGAATTTAATATATTTATCAGGTACATCTGTATTCAGGTGTGAAAAGTTAGCATACAATATCCCAGGAGATTGAATATGTTGCAGTCCCATTTCATCAGTCTGACAAACATCTGTAAAGACAAAAAATCATTCACACAAAATTGACAATGAATAATTGATTTACACATTCAATGGAGGGATCTGATTTCTCAATCAAATATCTGGCGTCATAATGAAAAATGTTATTTGTTAGCCGACATCACAATCAGAATGATGTACCGGTAGGTCAGTCACAGGGGTTAAAATAAGATTTTTGTTCTACATGTACAAAGTGCATCTAAGATTTGGATTTTGCCTGCACAGCAAAAAATCTACATGCACAAAAATTAATCCTTTCACCTGACACCTATGAATTCCCTATATCTCAGTTCCAACACCACCATATAGGAGATCTGTAGAATATTTTGAAATTAATTTGACTGGAAGCCGTTGCTGCATCTTCCAGTCAATTTATTTTCAAAATATTCAACCTAAAGGTATCGTAAAGAATTTCCTTTTGTCAGGGATTTGTCGGAGAGGGTTAGCATTATAGCTTATCGGCCAGAAATGTTAATGTGCCTTGTGCACCCAGTATTACAAATTTACCTGCACCAGCCATTTTTTACCTACATTGTGCATGTAAAAGGGCCTTATTTCGACCCCTGATCAGTCATTACATTGAATTTTGGGATTCTTGGAATTCTGGTCTCAAAGTGTCCCATATATATATATACCCAATCGCCAATGAGCCATTCCAGTTTTAGCTATGCCCCGCCCATCCCTAGCTAAGCTCCAACCACACCTCAATCGTGTTGAACTCCCTGATTATTAATTTCCAGAGAACTATACAGGTAAGCTGTTGAATATTTCGGAACTAATTCACCCAGTCAAATTAGTTCCAAAATATTTGACAGACTGTTTATTAAATAGTAGACATACAATTCATACGTGTCAGACTATTAAGCATTTAAGATGGACTAAATTGAGTCATTCATGCTATAATTGATTATGACATCATCCTACACGTCACATAGTTAATTATGACATCGTATGATGGATGGATAAACTGGAAAGGTCCATGAGCTAAATGCTAGTAAAATTTAGATCTGGCTAATATAAAACAGGATTGGCTAAATATTTGGCTAATTATTAAAATCATATTATTATACATAATTTATAAGTCGAGATTAATTAAATTAAGTGTGCAGAACATCTTAAGATAAATATTTATGTAACTAGTACTGTCTAGTACTGATAATACATATTAATTTTGCCCAAATAAACGCTGAAACCCTAATATGTCAACTTAAAAGCACCCATATAAGTCAGCTGTAGAATATTTTGAAACAAATTTGACAGGAAGCTGTTGGAAGCAACAGCTTGCAAATTATTTTCAAAGTATTCAACATATCTTGCATTAACCCTTTAACCCTTGAATTCGTTCAAGAAAATTTCACTTTTCTCATAGAAAATGTCCATTTGCAGACCATAGAAGAGTATTTAAAAAAATTTACCACTGGAAATTTTCAAAAATAGTCTTCTCTTGGTCTACAAATGGGCATTTTTCAAAACCAGTGCTGAAGCCGTTTTTGGCCGATATGAGAAGAGAAAAATATTTTTCTGCAGATATTCCAACATTAGTAAAATATTAACTCCATAACTTCTTTTAACCCTTTAATGGTCAAGCCGGCCAAAACCGGCCTTGAAGAATTTCAATTTGCAGGCCATGGGGAGACTATGACCGAGACAGGCATACCATTGGTAAATTTTCAAAAATTGTCTTCTCTTGGCCTGCAATTGGACATTTATTAAGAAGATTTTCAGATTTTCTTCATCAAAATTTGACCTTTAAAGGGTTAACTATATCTTTGGTACTACTCCGCCGCTACACTAGTCAGTTACATTGATCTTCTAAGATACAGAAATTGTTATCTACGTTTCTGTGCAAAGGGGTATATATGGTAATAAATCGCAATTCTTATAGAAATTAAACAAGAATTCCACCGAATTAAATATCTTTCTTGTCTCCGGTTTGTCAGTGAACATTAACCATATGACCTCAAGGTTATCATGCTATTTTCTAACATTATAGGAAACTAAGTGTTCAAGTTTAGTTCCAAGAGAATTAACCAATTCTGAAACATAAATGATTTGCTAAATGGATAAACTTAACTTTGAAAAAGCAGAGGGCAAATAGCAATGTCAGAATGGTGTTGACCTTTAACCTAATGACATCATTATCATCATGCTGCCTCAGTACGGTATATTAAACCATGTGTCCAAGTTTGGATCCAGTAGGCTTAAGTAATCGTAACTTATAGGCAAACACATAAACCTAACACTGGAAATACAGACAGGACTGACATCAAATATCAAGGCTATGAAGACCTTGACCGTGGACCTAGTGATGACATTATCAGCACACAACTTCCTTAATGTATAGGGAACCATGTTTCCAACATTAGTTCTGGTAGTATTAAGTAAATATGAAATATAACGGTAAATAATATGCTAAAGAGAAAGCCCTAAAGTTGAATAAGGCAAGCGATACAAATCCCCTCGATTCCCGCTTTTGTTGAAATGAAATGTAAGGAATCTGGGCAATTCACTTGTCTGCTTCTGATAACTGATATATGTGCTTTCATTACAGTGTTTGTCGCAAGGCAATGACGTCAAATTAACGAAGTTTGCATTTTTCAAGGGTGATAACTCTAGCAAATATGGGTAGAAACTAATGAAACACGATCTTGACCTCCGTCTTAATAGTACTAATTTAAATTTTGAGTTTGGTTCAAATCTCTTTAGCTTAGCATGAGTTATTGCCCGGAAATGGCCAAACTAATGGAGTTTGTATTTTGCAAATGGTGATATATGACTCTGCCAAATATTGATGAAAACTAATGGAACACAAACTTGCCATCTATCTCTGTAGTATAAAGCTATATTCCAAATTTAGTTCGAATCTGTTTAGTCTAGCATCCCAGGCAGAAAACAGATAACATGGTCGACTCTCAAATAGCATGACGTACCATGGTGTATCACCATGTTAGTCCATGGTATCTCAGTGATGACAGTGATAACCATGAATTACCATGGTATTGACCATGGTAGTCCATGGCTACCATGGGCTGTCGATGGACTACCATGGTCATTGCCATGGTAGACCACGATTACCATGAACCACCATGGTCTTAGCCAAGGTAGACCATGGACTACCGTGCTATCACCTACCATGGCAGACCATGGCACCATGGTAAGATGTAACAAATACCCTGGTAGTACATGAAATGCTATGGTTCCAACCATCCGCCTGCAAAGATTTGGCCATGGCTTCATAGTCAAACATGGATGACCATGATCAACCTTGGAATATGACGTGTGTGTGACTATTGACCATTGTCAAATTTTCTAACTGTTTTGCCCATGGAAAAAATTCTGACCATGGTCAACCATGTTCTACCATGGTTGATATAATATAAGGGAGGTAACTCTTTAATTGTACATTTTTGTTTTTTTGTAATTAAAGATAGTTTTCATTATACTATTACACGTGAATTATGTAATCATCATTAAATGACATTTGAACAGTAAATGCCATACCCAGAGAAACATAAGATACACACTGAATTTGTGTATAAATTTTATCTCTGTTCAAGAAATTCCAATGTACACCAACCATGACACCATTTGCATAGTCTTTTATATACAGAAAGATTGATCAACATTTAATATCTTCAAGACTGTTACTGTAGGTCATGGCCATGCTTACAATCTTGTAGGCTCTACCTGAATTGCTGACTAATAGTTTGATGGAGGCCTACAACATGCTCTGGCCACTGAATTTTTATTTAAATATTAAATATACCTTGTTTTACCATGGTTTTAGCTACCATGGTAAACCATGTTCTGCATGTTCATGCAGTAGATGGTAAAAGACTGGTGCCTATTACCATGAAATTCAGGTCTCACAACCATGGTAGATCATGTTTTTCCATGGTAGCCCATGGACAGACTATGTTCATTTCACAGGGGATGAGTTAGAAGTGGACAAATTAACGGGTTCGAAACTCCGAATCCCATGGACAGACTATGTTCATTTCACAGGGGATGAGTTAGAAGTGGACAAATTAACGGGTTCGAAACTCCGAATCCATTTAGTCTACCACAATTTATTTTTCCAACAAAAATTTGGTATATATTTCAAGGGCAAACTTGCAAAAATTGACGAAAACTAATAGAACATGAACTTGATATCTGCCTTTACATTATTAAGTGATATTCTGAATTTGGTTCAAATACATCAGGTTTAACTCAAGCTATTGCAGGTCAATGAAGAGCATGTAAAAACAATTTCTGGCAAATATGGACGAAAACAAACGGAACATGAACTTGATATTCATCTTACTAGTATTTAATTATATTCAGAGTTTGGGGTGAAATCCATTTAGTCTAACACAAATTATTGCATGGAAACCAGAGGTCAAATAACAAGCTAAAAATACCATTGACCTTTGACACTGTGATCTTCTGGTCACCATACTACATCCTCTTAGTATAAGCAACCATGTACCCAAATTGTGTTCCATTAGGGTTAAGCAATCCCGAAATATAGTCTGATAAAAACTTAATATTGAAAAATAACTACGTTTTGTAGAGATCAGGAGGACGGGTAATAATGACATATTGGCCACCGGTCCTGTGTTTTTCACAAGTGTTGAGGGAAGGGGTGATCTATAGCCTGCTAGGTTAATACTGATTCGCTCCATGAATTGGTGTATCCTGTGGCACTCTTTTTGCCATTTCCAGAGTTAGGGTCGGCCGGGTCTAATTGAGTACCTGGATGATTCTGAAACGCATGTCGCCTCTGGTCTGTCCAGGTATGTTGAAGTGCTTGGCTGCTGGAAACGTTGTATCGCTCATTTTGCATAGACTTGTTATGGAGCGTACTGGTAGGTGCTCTTGCATGCAGATCTTGAGTGGTCTGAGGGTTTCTCCCACATATTGTTTGTGACAGGTTTTGCATATCGGGAGATAGACAATGTTCCTGGTTTGACAACTGCCTATGATCTTGGCTGTGTATGAGACCTGTGTGGGTGCTCTTAAAGAAGAGTTGTTCGTCCATTTGTTGGCAGATTGTGCAGTTTAGGGTGGTGCAGTTAGAGAAAGGGTTTTTATGTGTTTTTGTGGGATGGTTGGATTGGTGGGATGGAAGTTTAGCTCTAACTATTATGTCCTTTATTGTTTTGTTTCTCCTGAAACCAAACAGTGGTTTCTCTAGAAAAGTAGTCCTGCATCTTTGACTGGCTTCAAAGATTGGCTAGTATTTGTTGATGGTCTTCTTCAAGATGCCGGTGCATGTGAATTCACAAAGGTTGCTCCCTGTTGAACTGTTTGGATTGCCTTTGGTGGTGGATGTAGATCTTTTTTTTTTGTGTTCTGGCTTTGGCCCTAGCGGTGCAGAGGATATAGGCGGGGTATCCCCTGTTTTGAAAATGTTCTGGCAGGAGGAAACTGTTTTTGTCATAGTCTGTGATGAGTGTGCATATCCGTCTTAGGTGAAGGAATTGTCCATATGGGCTAGTGTCTGCATGATGATGAATGAGCTGGATCAGTGTGTGTCAGTGGGTTTGGTGTATAGGTTGAAGATAATGCCTCTATCTTCTGTCTGTATGGACATAGTGTCCAGGAGACGTACCCGTGTCTGGGAGCATTCCATAGTGAATTTGATGCTATGGTGTGCATTATTCATGTGTGTCACGAAACTATTTATGGTGGTTTGTCCGTGTTCCCAGATCATGAAGATGTCATCTATGTATCTGACATAAAGTGTCGGCTGGAAAATGGCAGTATCTAATGTGTTTCTGGATCTGCCATGACGATGCATGCGAAGGTACAGATGGCTTTGCTTCCCATGGAGGTGCCTACCAGTTGGAGATGTTAAAAAAAATAATTCAAAATTGTTGCATTCTAGCACCAGTTTGAGTAGATTGAGGCGGCCTCTAATGGATAGAGTGCCGGATAGGACAGGCAGAATTTGGTGATAGCTCTGAGGCCATCCTGGTTCAGGATGTTTGTGTAGATGTGACATCCATTGTGACTAATAGTGAATTCTCTTTTAACTTCCCAAACTTTTCCACTTTGTTAAACTTAGTTAAAGTCTGTGGGTTTTTTCACATAGGATTTGATCTCTATGATGTGGGTTTTGATGTTTTCATACACGTAACTGCTGATGAGTTCTGTAGGGCAACCAGTATCCCACTGATGATGAGTCTGCCTGGTGTGAGGCCATTGGTTCCGTCTTTGTGTATTTTTGGTAGGAGATAGAACCTAGCTGTTAATGGTCTGTTTGTTGGTCGATTTCTCCATCTCTGGTCAGCTGGTCTACTAATCTGATGTGTTTCCCAGTGAGATTAGATTATGTTTTCTGGTAAAAACCTGTGTCTGCTAGTTGATGGTTTGTCGCTGCTATGTAGTCATCCCAATCTTGGATGACTATAGCTTGACCTTTGTCAGCCTTTTTTATCACTACAGATTGGTTGCTTTTGAGATTCAGTAGTGCAAGTTGTTCTGCACCGCTTATATTAGAAACTGGTATTCTATATATGGTGGTTGGTGGCTATGCTTACTGTACTCATATCTCACTGCTTTGAAGATGGCTTCAAAAGGTCAATTTTCAACTAGATGGACTGTGTCCCACATGTTGAACGCTTTAGTTTTTCTGAATATCACACGTGTGGAAGTGTCGCGACATAAGGATTCCTTAAAATAGTTTACCCTTTGATAAATCAAATGTCTATTGACTCTAACTTTTATCTAATTCTTGAAAAGGAAACAAATCACACAAAAATAAATGAAGTCCAAACCTTGGGAAAAACTTTTAAGTCATTTTAATTTTGCTGCACACTGAATGTAATGGTGATATAGAACAATTCTCTTAAGCTCTGTTGGGATTGGATAAGCCCTTGATAAATTAAAAGAACATTGAAAGCCTAACATTGTTCTAATTCTTGGTCCACAATAAACTACATGTAAGTTCAAACCATGTACAAATTTTCATTATAATGGAGTTTAAATGCAGTAATGACATAGAACAAATCTGTACAGCTTTATTGTGATCGGGTAATCCCTTGATGAATTAAATGTCCATTGAAAGCCTTTAACATTTACCTAATTCTTGTTGCAAAATAGACTTAAGTCCAATCCCCGTAAAAATACCGAAAAAATTTAAAAATTATTTTAATTATGATGTCGACTGGATACAATCATGGTATAGAATAAATCTGTAAAGTTGTATTGAGATCGAATAAGCCCTTGATGAATTAAATGTTTATTAAAAAACATTAACATTTATCTGCACGGCACACACCATTTGGCTTCGCATAGGGCTCGACAAAAACATAATCTAGTCAACCAAAGGATTCAACAGAATACATTTATTGCACAAGATGTTCGATTTGAGATCGATGAGCTTGAGCTATATATCATCCTATAGGCTTGTTAAGTGATGACGTATTTCTGGCTTCAGCTTGATTGTTAAATACACAAAACAATGTTTTTGTTTGACAACAAATTATGACATCATAAACACGTACTTATATGATGCAATAAAGCAAAATACACACAGTGACGTCATACTTAACAAGCCCATAGCGCTTAAGCCAAGAAGAAAGGAGTTTACTGATTACATCTTGACTTAGTGCCTTCCATTCAGTTTTCAGATCTGAAAAAGATCTCTAAAGCTTACTCATGTTCTTGTTGGTGTGACCATCTTGTTTGTTTTTACTTCTCATGCAGTCCTCACCCAATCTTGCTAAACCTTCACATGCATATTCCAGAGATATGTGTAAGTACCAGTATCATAAGAGAATCAACTTTTTGATTCACTGCCATGTTTGGTTTTAGAAGGCTGCCCAATGCTCAACTTTTGAAATGACTACATGTTAAAATCTGATTGGTAGTGTTCAAGATATCCATAGATACAGAATCTGATGTAATCTGGATCAGGGTACTTAAATCTTAATCATGATCATGGTCCGGAAATCACAGTTTATGGTACTAACATTTTCTGGGTTAAAATTTGACCAAAATTAGATCAGTAGTTTCTCAAAAACAGAAGCTGAGACAGATATGCACATGCACATGCCTGAATGAAATGGGGTGGAGAGGAATAATTAAAGCACAAAGTTGCATAGACATGCTTACCAGTAGTCGAACAAGAAGACCCTCTGTAGAATTACAATGGTTGCTCTTATAGGCAATCATTATTGCTGATACCAGTAGCTGTAAGTCTATTAAGTATTACTAAAGATATTGACAATATCCTAGGGATGGATTGATTAAATTACACAAGTTTGTTCATGTGACTACACACAGATATAGGTGGTGTGCACTAGATTCCAAGTGCATACATAGTTTAGTTACTATGTAGTAATGCTCACTGTGAGTGGGTGCATTGTTTATCACACCTTGATGATAAACTACTGCGACCAGTATTTGATTTGAAATTGTCAGACACTCAAACATCTTGCCAGCCGAGATTTACATGTTAAAAATAATACCGGTATGTAACATATCGACAGGTCGCATTTACTGCCTCATTTGCAGCTGCATCGGCTTGGAAGCTAGGGCACAGGCGTTTCACCTCTTGAAAAATTGCACTAATTCTTCTTGGATCTAATTTATTCTTCATCAACCGTAGACCTTTGGAGTATATTTCACCACCATTTACGTTTGAAGTTGCCAGCTCATGTCTATCAAAAAGTTCAACCACAAATTTCTTCAGCAATTTATGTGGAGTTGGCTTTCTTAGATGTACACATTTCTGATAGACTCCCAACGGTAGTGTAATAGATGGTTCCTGAAACCCTATCACCACCATCCTTTCTCCACCTGCTTCAATAGTCCGATCAGGAGATAACATCTTTCCTACTTCCATTTCTATGCTTTCTGCGATGTCAGCAATGCTTGTCACATTAACTTCCCCAGTCACTTTAGATTTGCAACTTTGTGTTATAGTTAGATGATGTGACTCGTGACTAGTATCAAAGTCAGTGTGGTGAAGCTTTGAACTGTGCCGTCTTCTTTGCCATTGTGATAAACGCTCATTGATCTGCTCTTTCAGTGGAAAACTATGATAAATAGATATCTCTGATACATCATCAGTGATCTCATCACCATCTTTATCTGAAAAGCAAGGTTAGGAAATAGTGTTATCTTTCAAACAAGATCTAGCCTGTATCGCTTGATCAGTGGCAACATTAGTATTTTGAAGCAAAATATAAAATATACATGCATAACCATTTTTGTCTCACCTGTGAAGCAAAATGAGACAGAAGTATCATTATTAACATTTGCACTTATCAAATCCCTTTGGCTTAAATTTCAGGCATGGTTAAGCATATCAGAACTAACCCTGGATATATGGTTGCTTATAATGTTAGGACATTGAGGTCACAAGGTCAAAGTCATGGGGACATGGGTAAAATGTAGGTATATGTGTCATGTGTAAAGATTTGCATATGGAGTATAAATACCCCTGGAGTAAATTAACATCAGTAAAAGTATATTTACATGACCTCAGGTGATGCAAAAGTTAAAAGTATATTTGCTGATCAATGATCAACAATGATCCGAAATCCAAGATTGACGACGGCCACTGGTGGCCATCTTGAAAATTGGCTTCCGGATGACAACTCCGCTACCGTTTATAGGATCACTTGGAAACTTCATAGGTTGTTTGGACTGGGTAGGGGGAAGAAATCTATCAAGATCCGCCATGATTCGAAATTCAAGATGTCGACCACCAATCTTGAAAATTGGGGTACGGATGATAACTCAGCTACCATTTATCGGATCACTTTGAAACTTCATAGATTGACTGGAATAGGCCTGGGGAAGAAATCTTTCCAAATCAACGAGGATCCAAAATCCAAAATGGATGACAGTCACTGGCGGCCATCTGGAAAACCTTCCAGGATCATAGCTCCGCTAACATTTATTGGACTGCTTTGAAATTTCATAGGTTGATTGGACTAGGTCTGGGTGTGATGATGATCTGAAATCCAAGATGCTGGTGTCACCTTGTGACTGGGAAGCATCTTGAAAATTGGCTTCCAGATGATAACTCTGGCACCATTTGTTCGATAGGTTTCAGATTCATAAATCCATTGAAATAGCTCTGTAGAAAAAATCTATCTAAATCGATGGTGATTCACAATCCAGTTATGACCTCCAACCACAAGTAATGATCTGTGTTATAAATTTTGAGCACAGAATTAGTTCTCTTTCTGATTGCATTTAACCTGGACTCAGGCGTGGTATTATGCACCCTTTACAGAGATCTTGCTGAAAATAGTAGTCTGCATATGGATAGTGATGAATACATACTGATCTCTGTAATGCATATGGTATTTTGTTCCTGTTTGTACCTCATCAGAGGACTTGCACAAAGAATTCAGACACCATGTTTCTGTATGGTGCGGAATATAGCATTGCTATTATGTGCTTTTAGGCACAGAGGCACACATGTGATGGTAAATGTGTGAGCATCTGTCTGTGTGTGTATATGTGTGCATGCGTGTGTGCGCATGCCTGCATGTGAGCATGCATGCGTGCGCTCACATTCATGTATTTGTGTGCGTGCATGCATTTTTTGTATGTGTCCAATGTCTGACATATATGAATACTTAGGAAACCATTTTTGTCCAGGATAAATCGCTTTTCAATGGCGGTGCATGTGTTTTAAGCTTTGTTTGTGCCATGGTCATGAATGAGTAGGCTATATCCGTACATGTATATGCACATGTGCATTCACACATGTATGTGTGCATTTCTTGTATGGTCACAAAGATGCTTGGTTTATTATCCTCGCCCCGTAAGGGGAAGCGGGTATTGAGTGCATGTCTGTTTGTCAGTTTGTCAATCAGTCAGTCTGTCCGCAACTACTAATCTGATTTGAGTTATAATACAAGGAAGGAACACTTGCCCATGCAGGCAAATTTCCAGACTTTGCCCATGATTTGGATAAAAGAACATGGATCGAGTAAAATTACAAATGTGACAAAAACTGGTTCTATTATATATATACAAGGTACGTGCGTGCATGTATGAATGCATGTGTAAACGAGCATGTGTGCATGCGTCCATAGATGTGGGTGTTTGATTGTGTGTGGCTGCATGCATGCTTGTGTGCCCGCGTGCGTGTGTGTGTGCGTGTGTGTGCGTGCATACATGTGTGCGTGCATGCGCGCGCATGTGACTGTCTGTTTGCGGCTGTATTTTGGCTCAGATAATAACACAAGGAAAGTTGTAACCATACATAAGTATGCCAATCCTTGGTTGTGATATGGATTTAATGATCAAAATCGGCATATCCAAATTACATTAAAATGTCATTTTACCAACATTTTAACAACTCAAAAATGCCAGTAAAAGTAGTTTTTTTATATATTGCCTAGTTTAAAATACTCTACATGTAAATTCAAACAGCATAAAAGTATGAAAAAATTTGAAAAATATATTTCTTTTCAATGAAGTAGTTGTAATCATGGCTAAGAACAAATTTTCAATTTTTTTTTTAATCTGACAAAGTTCTGTTTCTTGATTAAATTGTCTTTGAAAATAACTGCGGTAACCAAAGAAAGAAGCGCTATCAGAAGATAGTAAATTTATAGCTTACGTGGCTTATATATTAATTGTTACAGGAAATAATATACCACCAGATAGTCTCATTTTGAACAATTAATCTACTTGACAAATCAGAATATCTATAGGATTACCCAATGGGGAAGGAATAAGACCATAGCTTCTAGCTGCCAGGAGGTAACAATGACAACTGGTCCACCAGTGGTAAATTGTAAAAAATAAGTAATGTTCAAAGTGGATTTAAGCATCATATAGAATACATTTGAAATTTTTTATTTAAATTGGATAAGCTTTTACCTATTAAGCTGTCATTTAAAAAAAGCTTAAATAAATAACTTTGAATCTGAATCTCAAATAGCATTGGTTTGAATGTGGCCTTAGGATGGTTGAGTCATCGATAGGTCATGTAAGTGGCATAGCAACATTTTTTGTGATAAACTGCTTAAAACAATCACTACCGGGTATTTGTCCTGGCAAACAGAGAAATGGGGTGGATACATTGTATCTACACAAAATTACACATTCATATCTGTGTTGTGGAGTCAAAGTGAAGAAAGCCAATCTCTGATGCATGCCTACATAGAATCTTAGAAACTTTTGATAGACATAGACAGTAAGCGTAAATGACCTTTATGTTTTAGAACCCGAGCTAACCAAGTTCTGCAAATATCCACTTGACTATGGGTAAATTTTACTGATCATGGACATTCCTTAACACTTTAATGGTCATACCGGCCAAAACCGGCCTCTGTTATGGTCTAGTAGAATGTCCATTCACAGGTCAAGAGAACACAATTTTTGAAAATATACCACTGGAATGACTGGCTCGATAACCGAGCCAGTCATTCCAGTGATAAATTTTCAAAAATTGTACTCTATTGGCCTGTAAATGGACATTCAATAGGTAGATATTAACATTTTCTTGACCAAATTTGACCATTAAAAGATTAACCCTTTAATGATCAAGCCAGCCAAAACTGGCCTCTGCAGTCGTCTTCTAGAATGCCCATTTGTAGACCTAAAGAGCACAAATTTTTTTAATTTACCACTGGAATGTCTGGCTCGATAACCGAGCCAGTCATTTCAGTGGTAGATTTTCAATATTCTTCTCTCAGCCTGGAAATAGACAAGCAATAAGCAAATAGATTTTCTTGTTCAGTTTTGACAATTAACCCTTTAATGGTCAAGCCAGCAACAACCGGCCTCTGCAGTGGTCTTGGCAAATGTCCATTTGCAAGCCAAGGGAAGACTATTATTGAAAATTTGCCACTGGAATGACTGGCTCGATAAACGATCCAGTCAGTCCAGTGGCAAATTTTCAAAAATAGTCTTCTCTTGGTCTGCAAATGGACACTGACTGAGAAAATTGATATTTTCCTGACCAAATTTGACCATTTAAGGGTTAATGGGGTAGTATTGAGTGCTGCCAAGCTTCATCTTAGAGTCAATGATCAACCTCATGACCACTGAATTAGCATACTCTAAGTAGTTATATACACCTGTGCAAAAGTTAAGAACCACCCTCTTTTTACGCACATGCGAGGGTATATTCATGTGCTATGAAGAAAGCAATAGCATAAACATTTATGTACCCATCCATCTTAGTGCAAGAGGTAATAATGCAACTAGAGGAATGCTGATTATGATGGTGGGGAAACACTGTATGTTTTTGTTTGAACTTGAAAACGAGGCCTGAATATGGTTACGTTGACACAACTGACAACTATTGCCCTACAGTTGACACACGTGGCTAGATTGTCATTAATGGTGTCTGAAAACGAAGTTTAACATCTGTGCACGAGTTTGAGACTGTCATTATTAATACCGGGTATATCCACCTTGTGCCTGGATGACGGCCTGGACACGACGTCTCATGCTGGTCACCAACCGACTGATACGCCATTGTGGTATTCGTTGCCATTCAAGATGGAGTGCGTCTGTTAATTCCTGTAGGTTCTGCACAGGAGGATCCCTCCTTCTCACCATGTTTCCCAGAATGTCCCAGATATGCTCAATAGGGTTCATGTCAGGGCTCCTTGCTGGCCATGGTAGGGTGTCGATGGCATTCTGGCGGAGGTATTTATGCACAGCTCTAGCACGATGTGGTCGGGCGTTGTCATCCATGAATATAGGGTGGGTTCCAGGTGCATGATTTACAAAATGAGGGACCACAACTCTATCCAGTATGGAATCTTGATATCTCTGTCCATTTAGTGTTCCAGGTACAGTCAACAGATCCAGCTTACAATCAAATTAGATGCACCCCCATATCATAACGGAACCTCCACCAAATGGAACTTCTTCCATGATGTTACGTTGGTCGTACGCCGTGTGTCTGGACCTCCATACACGAGTTCGACCATCTGTGGCATGAAGCAGGAACCGACTTTCATCGGACCAGTGTACCCGTCTCCAGGATCTCATGTTCCAGTGTCTTCTTTCGTTGCACCACCTCACACGCTCCTCTTTGTGGTGTGCAGTGAGGAGAGGACGTCTGACAGGTCTCCTAGCTTTCATGCCAGCAGCATACAGTCTCCTTTTGACGGTAGACATTGACACTCTATTGCGCGTTCCCCATTGCTGGCTGAGCACTCTGCTGTTGGTGAATGGAGATCTCCTAACAAGGCGTACTAGGGCTCGATCATCACGGGCAGTAGTCTTCTTCGGTCTTCCAGATCTAGGCCTGTCCTTCACCTCGTTAGTTTGCCCATGTTTTGCAATCAAACGACTGATTACAGTATGGTTAATGTTCAGCTGTCTGCCAATCTCTCTGCATGACATACCAGTGGTATGCATGCCTATGATTTGCCATTTCACACGATCACTTAACCTTCGTCTTGCCATAGCGGTTCACAATCAAGAGCTAATTCTCTCTGTACAAATAAACCACGGTCATGAACACAAAATTCCTAATCTTGTCGCCTAAATCTGTATGTAATGTTCTACACCTCAAACTGGACTTTTACATAACTGAACACGTGTGCTGTTTCCCGCCACGCATGGACATCAAGCGGCGTGAAGTCATGCATGCATGTGCATTTCGTACTTGGAATTATGTCAGCTAACGCGGGGACAAAAAGTATGGCAGCCTAGTTGTACCATCATGTTTCTACGTTCTATTGTTTTTGCTGGTGCTTAACTTTTGCACAGGTGTATAGTTATTAGAGCTGTTCGGCATCAATATTTTATGCTCGCTACCAATATCAGTATTTTTGGGCCCCAATTACCTCCATATCATTACGGTATCGCTTTGATGCTTCTGCAAACATGAATAAATGTCAAAAATATAATTTTATTTGCTGCCGCTATATTCTACAGGGAAATCTCCATTCATGTTCTCACGAGATCTACATTAATGAGAGCAAGATACCATTATCAATCACTATTTGTCTGTTACAACTTGCCACTGCGAAAGATGAGTGAGACAGCAAATTCTTGACTTGGTTGCAAGCAATACGTACTGGTACTCTCACACAAATTCGCATTATAAAACAATATCATGAGAATTTGGCCTTTTTAAAATAATTTGTATCCGAACAAGCATTTGTAAAAAAAAAGGCATCCATTAAATTTACATCGCTGAGTTGTCATCTAATTATTATAATGTAACCAAGTCTTCCCAAACTAAATTGCCAGAAGTGCACAAAAATCTCGCTAATAAATATAATGCCAGATGCATTTGCTGATTCTGACATAGTGAAATTATTACTCAAATTGTCTTTAAATGTTACTTTCTGTCTATAATTCATATTAATTTGCAATATTGTCATTTGCGATGTTACAAAATCTGTCTGTATTTGGGAGGCCTTCTATTCATTATATATGGTTCAGCGGAACGCCTCCAATCACAAAAGAGAGGTTTAATTGTCACCGGCCTGCCAACATAGAAGCGATATACCTCATTTTAATTTCTGATATAGTTTTAGTTTGTTTTATGTTGGCCGCTTTCATTACTCAAAATAGATATACAATAAGGTAGACAACTTCATTGATACATACAATTTTACGACTTGATGCCCTTTTGACATAAAACATTAAGGCCATGGTATAAACTAGTCCATAGTATGCACCCCATTCTTATCCTGAGTAAACTGAGTAAAAATCTGCATATAATAGACACGAAAGTACAATATATGGGACTATTTTTTAATATAAAAATTTCAGTAATTTGAGATTTGCTCGGTACAGCATTTCGATACTGTCGCGATACCGATACCGCATGGTAAATTTGGTAAACCGAACAGCTCTATTACCTAACATACTTATGCACAAACCAGAACCTGCATACATGTACACATAGTGCGCTAGATGCATGAACAGACAGAGTGACATGGAAAATAGGCTTCCCTCTAAAATCCTGATTCATGCTTCTCGGAAGCTTTTTATTTTTCTTGTTAGTTTGTCTGAGATGATCAACAATTCACCTTTCCAGAGTACCCACCCATCATATGACGTCATAATGAACTGCGCGATGTGTAGAATGACATCATAATGAATGACATCGATAAGTACGTCACGAACACATATTTGAAGACGGTCTATGCGTTGTTGTACAAATTGTTTGCTTTTACAATTTAATAAATATTCTGTTGAATATTTTGAAACTAATTTGACTGGGTGCTGTTGCAAAATATTCAACAGCTTCCCTGGATAATTTTCAGGAAATTGATGGCTAGGGCATTCGGGGATCGATCAATCCCAACACGGCGAGGTGTGGGTGGAGCTTAGCTATTGATGGGCGGGGCATAGCTAAAAATGGAAAGGTCCATTATGATTTTTTAGTAATATATATATATGCACTTAAAACAAAGGATATTAAACCCTCTTGTGTCAACTTAACCATTTAATGGTCAAACAGGCAAAAAACGACAAAAAGTGGTCTTTGCGGGCCAAAAGAAGACTATTTAAAAAATGTATTACTGGAATGACTGGCTCGATAACCGAGCCAATCATTTCAGATATAAATTTTTTTAAATACGGTACTAAGTAATCAAAATTTTAATTTTCCTGACCATTAACACATTAATGGGCAATCTTTTAACGGTAAAGTCGACCAAAATGGCCTCTGCAGTCGTCCTGTGAAATATCCATTTACACAACAATAGTTTTGTAAAGTCCAGTAGTAAATTTACAGAAATTATCTTGCTTAAATGGATATTCACTTGGAGAATCTTAACCGTTAAAGGGTTAATTGATAACAGTAGAATTTTGAGAGCCTTGAGGTGCTGTTGAAACAAGATGGGTTAAGTTATCGATTGCAAGCCAAAATCTGATACACGGATGCATAGAAAATAGAGCGTAATTTCTCCACCCTATTTCATACATACCTTGTCTATCTGTGATAGAAAACAGCCCGGTTGACGTTTCTGGACTAAGTTCATCATATTCAGTACCTGTCATATCAGCCATTGATAAATAGTCACTAGAGCCTCCAGTTTCTGCTAAAAACGACTTATTATTGTTACTATTACGTGATACATCTGATACATCATCTGGTCCTGACATGATGCCATCATCGATCTTACAATCAGTCTTTTCTGGAATGTCTTTGTCATCACAGTCAAGGTGAGAAGCAGATACACCATATGAATGAACTCGACTAGACTGACCTGCACTGCTAAGGTTTGGTGATGAGGACAACCCACCAGAATGTTTTACTTGTAAACCTGTGCTACTACCGGAAGATGATATTTGCTCGCTCTGGCTACTGCGGTGAGGTGATGGCGTACATGTATCTGCAGAAGAGTCCAAATGTATGTTAGAAGCATCATTCAACGAAGAATCCATTATAAAAATATCATCATCATCATCATTGAGTGGTTCTTCCTTAAACTTTTTAAAATTATCTATACTATGACTGACATCCAAACTTCTCCGTTTTTGGAAGCAAGAATTTCTTGAGACTGAATTAGCTTCTCTGTTGCGTCTGTTAGACAGAGCATTAGGTGTGTGAGATTGTACTGTTGAATGTGTTGTACGAGCTTCCATTCGACTAGGCATGTGAGTGCCTGAAGCTATAACGCTTACAGAATATTCACGAATCCATCTTGGTGGTTCGGCATTAATTTCTGAAACGGCAAAGTACAAAATATATCATTCTGATATTGTAGCTAGCTGTTGTTAAACGCTGACATATCAAATTCTGCCAGTCATGATATTTGATGTTCATTTTGGGAATAATGATACGACCATGTTGATGCACTATTAGCAGTGCCATTCTCAACATGTACACCAGCGGGAACGAACAGCTTATACAAGGCTGAATGATAAGCTAAATGGAGGGATTCGATCTGTCACTCAACTATATGACATCATAATCAATTATGTCACATTTAGACTGATGTTACAATCAAAATGAATTTTCAAAAATAGTCTTATAAATGTTGGTCCGCAAATGAACAGTTTCCAAAGACCACTGCAGAGGCTGTGTTTGGCCGGCTTGAGTGTTAAACTTGCAAGGGTTTCAGGGGAGGTAACTTGGGCAAATATGGATGAATCTCACAGTAGCGTGATTACAAGTGCTGCATGTATTAAATTGATTACACACATGTAAATGTGTTTATGAATTTTAAGGTTATCCGGTGAAACCATATTTTCGATGAATTTTAGGTTTGTCACAGGAGATAGCTCTTAGGAATATTGACAGATTTTGAAAATATAACAAGATCCCAAGGGGACAGTATCGTGCATCTGGAACATTGGCATTACAAGTACAAATGCCATAGGGCCCTCATTTGTTATATTGCATAGGATGATTCCACCCAGTTTGCGGTGAAATCGTGTCATTGCTTAAGGAGTAGTACTTAATGTCTTAAATGTTTCCGGAAAATATTTCTCGAAAATTGTCTGATAATCCAAGATGGCTGCTTCAAATGAACCAATCAAAATTCTAAATAAAAGTTCCAGAGCCTACCAAAATAGGATCCTTCCAGCCAAATCTGATCTAAATCCACTAAGCACTTTAGGATACATTTTAACGAATTTCCAGCATCCAAGACGGCCATCAAAACAAGAGGCCCAAGGGGCCTCTATCGCTGACCTAGAATTATTGGCCACTGGCACAACCAAACAGACATGACAAAACAAGATGACAACTGGAAAAATTTATGAAGCTAAGAAGGTTTAGCCAATGATGTTAACTTTTGATTGATCAATGGCGGCCATGTTTATTTGTCATATCAACTTTTGATGGACAAAGTTTAATGGCCCGTAGTCCCTAATCATATCTCCCAAATTTCAGTCTGATCTGTTTAGTGGTACTGAAGAGGGTTGTTTTCGAGAAAACAAGGTCATCCAAGATGGCTGTCAAAAAATTTTGTTAATCAAGTTCCCTTCTTCTTTTCGTTCGCTGATCATACCGCCAGTCCTGTAAGTGACTATCGACATGATCATAAGCGTTAAGTGCGTGGATCCATGGTTTATTAGAGTGCGCCGTGCGGCCTGGAACCTCCGTCTTCAGCACTCGAGGTTTCTGTCAGGGTTACCTCACCCTTACCTCCTTTAGTCGCCTCTTACGACACGAAGAGGATACGGAAGGTGTATTCTAAGCCCCACCTACAGGGCAGGGTAAATTGGATGATCGGCTTCGTTTGCACAAACTTGCATCAGTATGGCCCAAGGATGCCTGCTGCCAATTCTAGTTGAAATCCACACAGTCGTTCTCAAGAAAGACATTTTAAATTTCCAATTGCATTACAGTTTACTATGGGATTTTTTGTCGGGAAAGCAATCCAGGATAGCCACCAACCTGTTTATCTGGAAGTCTTGAAAGAGGGAAATATGAAATGACCATATACAAAATCAATTTTGGCTTCAAAATCCATCAAATAAAAAATTCAAATGCGGCTGCCAAACACGCTACATTTTGGTTGGTCCACAGCAGCCATGTTTTAACGTACTAACTTCCTTTGAAGAAACTTTAATGACCCTTAGTCCTTATCACATCTCCCAAATTTCATCCCATTCCATTCAGCAAGTCGTTTTCACGAAAACTAGGCCATCCAAGATGGACGCTGAAGCATTTGGCCAAAAACAAACTTTTGGCATAGATGATCTTTCATGAGTTTGGAATCGATCCCCCAAGCGGTTTCGGATAAGATTTTTTAAAAGACATTTCTAAAAATCGGCCAAAATCATTTGAACAAGCTTGGATCTCTATGCCATAAGGATGCTTGAAATCGGCCAATTGCTTCTAGAGAAAACATTTTACATTTCCTATTGCTTTAGTATGGGAGGTTTTTGGTAGCCAAACTGTTTATCCGACAGTTTTGAAAGTGACAAATTTGAAATCAGAATACAAACCAGAAATGTGGTTGCAACGCAACCATGAAGCTCAATTTTACAACTTTGCAATGAACTATGAAGCTGGACTTTAAACATAAAATAAATATAGAAGGCTTATCAATGCACTTATCAACGAACATGACCTTTTGACCTCAAGTAATTGTCTCATCCCATCTCATTAGCAGGTATCCAAGTTTGGGTACACAACATGAGATATGAACTGCTAAGCTGAGGTAAAAGCAATATGTTATTGTTGAGAAAACCCTTGAGTTTGCCATTACATGTATCAAACTGACCTTCACCTTTTGATGTCAAGGTGATTGTGTCATACCATCTCATTATAAGGAAGGACGTGTCCAAATGTGGGCTCTGTATGTTTAGCCAAACATGAGATATAAACTGCTAAGTTGAGCTAAAAACAAAATCTTAGTTTTTATAAAAACTAGGTTTTAGACCTTTGATATTTAGTCATGTGTCATTCCCACTCATGATAAAGATGCATCTGAAGCATATGTCCAACTTTGGCTCCAGCATGATTAAGGAAACATGAGACATAAATAGTGAAGTTGAGCTAAACACAAAATGTTACTGTGGAAAATACCCAACTTTACCCAAGACCAAAATAATAATATTGACCTTTTAGCACAAATGTCATTGGGTTGTGCTCTCGCCTTATAAGGAAGTATGTGTATAAGTTTGGGTCCAGAAGAGTAATCAAACATGAGATATAAACTGCTAAGTTGAGCCAAACACAAAATGTTAATGTTGAAACCCCTCAAAGTTTTTACCAATGTCACAATACCCTTGACCTTTGCCCTTTTGACCCCAACATCATTGTATGATGCCCTCCAATTACAAGAAAGTATGTGTCCAAGGTTGCGTCCAGTAAAATACCCAAAGATGAGATATGAACTGCTAAATTGAGTTAAATGCAAAATGTTAATCTTGAAAAAGCAAAGTTTTTACCAAAGTCACAGTGTCCTTGACCTTTTAACCCAAAGGTTATTATATGAGGCCCACCCATTAAGTTTGGTCCAGTATGATTAACCAAGGTTGAGATATGAAAATGTTAATGCTGAAAAAACAAAGTTTTTACCAGGGTTATAGTCACCTTGCCCTTTGAAATTTTGACCCCAGGTCATTGGGCAATACTGTGTCATTATAAAGAAGCATGTGTCAGGTCAAATATGATTAACCAAAGATGAGATATAAACTGCTCTAAGTTGAGCTAAATGGAAAATGTTAATGTTGAAAAAACAGTTTTACAGAGTCACAGTGAACTTGACCTTTGACCTTTTGATCCCAAGGTCATTGTGTCATGCTGTGTTATTATAAGGAAGAATGTGTCCAAGTTTGGGTCCAAGATGATTAACCAAACATATGATATAAACAGAAAAGTTGAGCTAACACACAAATTGGACGATGACTCCGATGACACCCGAGTTGCAGCATATCACAATAGCTCATTTTACTTCGTAAAGTCGAGCTAAAAACTAAATAAAATCAATTTTGGCGTAAACATCCATTAAATTGTTAAAATCCAATATGGCCGTCAAACACGCTACATTTTGATTGGTCCGCAGTGGCCATGTTTTTTGAGGCATCAAGTTCTCGTGAACAAACTTTAATGGCTCTTTAAGTCCCTATCATATTTCCCAAATTTTGGCCCGATCTGTTAAGAGGTTCTGGAGAAGTCGTTTTCATAAAAATTAGGTTATCCAAGGTGGCCGCAGAAGAATTTGGCAAAATAAAGTTCCCTTGAGCAAATTTTGTTCAGCTGTCCTAGATGCTGTTTCGGGAGTTTTGAATCGATCCAACAAGCGGTTTTGGAGATTTTTAAATATCTTGCAAAATCCGAATTGGGCGCCGGCAAAATTGGCTGATCGGCTTCCTTTAAACAAACTTGGATCTCTATTCTCTAGGGGTCCTTTCTGACAAATATAGTTGAAATTGGCCCAGTTCATTCTTGAGAAGTCGTTAAAGAAAAAGTTGATGGCTGGACGACGGATGGTCGCCACAGCATAAGCTCACTTCATCTTTTAGGCCAGGTGAACCAAGAACAGGACAGTGCATCTCCCACCAATATATTCACTAAACAAAAAAAATTGTGAGTTAAGCTTCAAAACTATGAGATTTGCACAACAAAGATAATTCTGGAAAATATTGATGCATTGTGCAGAAAAGAAACTAGAGGCCCAAGGACCTGTGCCGCTCACCTGGACCATTAGCATTTGAACCATTTGCATTTAAATAGACATAATGGATAATTTTTCAGAAAATCAACTGATTTACCAAAATACGGTCAGCAAAAAATTGACCAATCAAAATTCTGCAAATAAGATATGAAGCCTGCCACAATAGGGTGATTCCATCCAAGTCTGTTTGAAATCGCCCCAAGCAGTTAATGAGCAATAGCATTTTAAATGATATCCAGTAAATTTTCATAAAATTCAAGATTTTCACCAACAAATTTACCAATCACTATTCTGTATACAAGTTCTGAAAGCAAGCGGTTAATGAGTAGAGCTTTGATAATTTCCGGTAATTTTTGTTACAAAATCTAAGATTTTCACCCAAGGAATCTACAAATCAAAATTCTGAATAGACGATCTAGAGCCTACCACTATATGATCCAAATTTTGTTGAAATCTGTCAAAATCTGAGGAGTATCATTTTGATCATTTCCAGTAGAGATTTAATAAACTCTAAGATTTTCACCCAAAGAATTGATCAATCAAAATTCTGAAAGGATATTCTAGAGCCTACCATCATAGAAGCCATCTAGCCAACTTTGGTTGAAATATGTCCAGCAGCTGAGGTAGTAGCATTTTGAACATTTCCAGTAGATTTGTCATAAAATCAAAGATTTTCACCCAAAAAATTTATGAATTAAATTTCTGAATAGAAGATCTAGAGCCTTCCACCATAGAATCCATCTATCAAAATTTGGTTGTAATATGTCAAGCAGCTAAGGAGGAGTAGCGTTTTGACCATTCCCGGTAGATTTTTCATAAAATCAAAGATTTTCACCCAAAAAATCGATCAATCAAAATTCTGTATAGAAGCTCCAGAACCAACCACCATAGAATGTCTATTCAAATTTGGCTGAAATATGTCAAGTAGTTAAGGAGTAGCATTTTGACCAATTTTATATAATCTAAGATTTTCACTCAAAAAAATTGCTCAACCAAAATTCTGGGAAAAAACGTCTTGAGGGTATCAGCATAGGATCCTTCCAGCCAAATTTGGTTGAAATCGATCAAACCATTAAGGAGAAGAAGTGATTTGATGGACGGACAGGTGAACGGATGCCATGGCATAAGCTCACTTGGCCCTCAGGCCAGGTGAACTAATAATGACACCGCGTATATTCGCTGTAAACAAGTGTGAGGGTAGGTTCCAAACTCTTGGAGATCTGGACTGGGCAAGAAAGTTGACAAATTTTAAGTCTTTTAAGGGAAATAACTCTGGCAAATATAGACAAATTTTGCAGAAATGAAGGCATGACACTGCGTCTCCACAAAATATATCCAAAATATATAGCTCTTCAGGTAATTATTAGAAAATGACAATCTAGGCTTAGACGCTTTATAACACTTTAACCATCGAATTTGTTTTTAAAAATTTCAATTTTCTCATTTTCTGGAAAGACTGGCTTAGTTATCGAGCCAGTCATTCAAGTGTTAGATTTTTCATAAATAGTCTTCTCTTGGTCTGCAAATGGACATATTTCCAGACCACTGCAGAAGTTGTTTTCGGTTGATATGAGTGTTAATGTGTCAAGGCAATGCTCTTTGCTATGAAATGCTATAATATATGATACTCCTGTTGATTGTTGTACTACAATGTGACCTTTAACATTGTGACCTGTCCAGACCAGACAAAATAACAATTTTGAAGGGAACTTATGAAATAACAACATAAGCACTCACAGTAATGTTTCCGTACTTGCATAAACTATGTAAAAGATTTGTCAATGATACCGTTGTTAGTCGATTTCTGTTTATTATATTGCCATTTTTGTATCTCTCAAATGAGAAATGGTTCACGAGTGTGTGTGTGCGTGTGTGCGCTAGTGTATGTATGTGCATTGGCATGCGCGTGTTTGCAAGAACAGTCATCAACAAAAAATACAAAGAAAGATAATCTAAATAGAATACGCCATCATACCTAGGTTCATATCACCTTGAACCTTGTATTCTGCAAGTTTCTCATCCAGCCATATCATGAACTGAGACCTGATCATAGAATCAATTTCTACAATCAAATTCTTGAATCGTGCCTTGCCGGCTAACAGGTCCACCACCATATTGTCAAAGATCAAACCTTAAAGGAAAAAGAAATAGAATTAAAACAGATTAGGCAATCCTTAAAGGAATTTTTTGTTATCCTCGCCTGACCCTGGTGATTGGAGTATGGTCCGTATAAGGTCGGAAAATTTGCATAACACAAAAGTGTAACCCTTTAATGGTCAAATTTGTCAAGATCAAAATATTCCCTTATTGAATATCCATTTGTAGGCCAAGAGAAGACTTTTTTGAAAATTTACCACTGGAATGACTGGTTTGGTTATAATCCATGTAACGGGTAATGTCCCGGGGAAATGATCGAATTTCTTTCGTGGCATCCATTTTAGTCATTTTATTATTCTATGCTAATGAATATTCATTGTTCTGTACAATGTGGAGGCGAGCCGTTCACTGATTGGCTATTTCAAGACACACCCTCCTATTTTTCTTAACCCGCTACGTGATGAAAATATATGTTTGTCCATATTGGGTTGGCATAGTCAAGTAGGGGTCTCACTCGAGATTTGAATAATAAAACAAGCATTTCATCATTGAGATAACGAAATAAACGTAGCCAGATTACTTGATTCTCCTTGTTGGCCATAACTTCTACATGTTTGCGAAAAGTTAACTTGTTATCAATGGCCAACTCCATGCGGTAATGGAGTGACAAGTGATTCACCTTCCAAGTAATAAATTGCTGTACTGCACATATTAGTGAACATATTTTTGCTTGACATACTTTATGTGGATGCCTAGATGCTAGTCTAGTACATTATGAATTTTTTTAATTACGCCCTTGGAGCTCTGGAATACTGGCCATCAAATCGTAAAGGAACGGAGTGACGAAAAATATATTACACATATTTTGGGATATGATATAAAACACCAAAACTCAGTGAATTTAGACATGCTATACCTAACTTCAACAGCCATTTCTTATAGTCACATCTCATAGATGATCATGCTTGCAGCAACTTTTTAGACTGAGAATAATTTTTATCATGGCCAAGGAAATAGTGGCTATAACAGAGTGACACCCTGATGGTAATGGAGTGACGAGTCCAAAAACTAATTTTGTAAACAAGAGGCCCATAGAGTCTGTATCGCTCACCTGGACCATAGGAATATCACCTAGAATGTTCATTAACAATAAGTAGAACTCTAATGAGTTGAGCAGACTTGTAACAAGAAAACAGAGGCCATGTTTCTTTATGCATCAACTTTTCTTGGACAAACTTTAATGGCCTTTAGTCATCAATATCATCTCCCAAATTTTGGCCTGATCACCAGGAGTTTTGGGGGGTCGTTTTTTTTAAAACTAGGTCATCCAAGATGGCCACCTAATGATTCGGCCAATCAAGTTCACAAGTGAACAAATTTCATTCAGCGCTTGCCCTAGATCATATTTCATGAGGTCTGAATCGACCCCTCAAATGATTTCAGAGATTTTTAAAGAAATTTTAAAAAAATTGGCCAAAATCCAAGAGGACTGCCAGCCCCATTGGCCAATCAGCTTCGTTTGAACAAATTTGAATCTTTATGCCCTAAGGATGCTTCCTGCCAAATATAATTGAAATTGTCCCAGTAGTTATTGAGAAGACATTTTTAATTCCCCATTGCTTTAGTATGGGAGCTTTTGGCCCGAAAATGATCCAAGATGGCAGCCAAACTGTTTATCCGACCATTTCGAAAATTGCAAATTTGAGATCAGATGACTCAAAAACACATAAAACCAATTTTGGCCCCAAAATCCATCAAATAAAAAATCCAATATGGCCACAAAATACGCTATCTTTTGATTGGCCCA
The DNA here is from genome assembly GCA_034401795.1 of Chaetoderma sp. LZ-2023a. Lineage (NCBI taxonomy): Eukaryota > Metazoa > Mollusca > Caudofoveata > Chaetodermatida > Chaetodermatidae > Chaetoderma > Chaetoderma sp. LZ-2023a. Next base: position 98,894,221 of record CM067374.1, on the reverse strand, counting down.
GGGTGGCCATGTTTTTTAGCGGTTCAATTTCCCTTGAACAAACTTTAATGGCCGTTAGTCCCTAATCATGTCTGCCAAATTTCGACCCGATCCGTTCAGCGGTTCTGGGGAAGTCGTTTTCGTTAAAACTAGGTCAACGAAGACGGCCGCCGAACCATTTGACCAGTCACGTGTCCTTGAACAAACTTGCCCTAGATCATATTTCATGACGTTTGCATCAATCGCCCAAGCGGTTTCGGAGAAGATTTTTAAAGATGTTTCCTAAAATTGGCCGAAATCCAAGATGGCCATCAAACCTGGATCCCTATGCCATAAGGATGCTTCCTGCCAAATATAATTGAAACCGTCACAGCGGTTCTTGAGAAGTCGTTTTAAAGGAAAGGTTGACGGACGGACAGACAACGGACACACGACGGATGGTCGCCACGGCATAAGCTCACTTGGTCTTTCAGGCCAGGTGAGCTAATAATGTGTATGTCTCAACTGAGGGTAAGCTTGCATTTTAATTTCCTTTAAATGACACATCTTGATGATTAACAAGTAATTTAACAATATTTGGTATCATTTGTATATCCGATCAGATGATAAGGGATTGAAGGAAATTTCATTTTCCCTTTCTCCGAGATCTAACAATACTTACCATTACATTACTCATTGATAATACAGCTATCCTGATAGCTGGCTCTAGGAATCTAGATTTAGTAAGCTTTACCGGCTCCTGGAAGCAGGTACTCGGCTCCCAACAAACGGGTACCCACCTGCCAGAGACACTCATATTGCTTGCATAGCTACCAAACAAGAGAATACCCATGGCTTGCCTCCGTGGGGCTGGGAGGCCGGGTCTGTAATGTAATGGTAAGTATTGTTAGATCTCAGAGAAAGGGAAATTGAAATTTCCTTCATTCTCCTTCGATCAATACTTACGATTACATTACTCATTGATAACACCAGATTTAGTCAGCAACCTGGTGGGAAGGGGCAAGCCATACAAAGCCTCTTTTGCCCCTGGAGAAAGAACTTAGACCTAAGCTTGACATACGGAGACCTTCACTGCTCCCCCACCCCTTTCTCCTAAAAAAGGGAGCGAACTCACGAACATGCATCTCGCCTGAAACACAAATGTGCGAAGAGGGCTAACACCCCTTTACACATATAAGCTTGGGAATGAGCATGAATATATAAGATGAATGATCATGATATATAAACATAATACAAACAAGAGGCCCAAGGGGCCTGTGTCGCTCACCTGGAGCACCATCAATTTTTGTCAAAATTGTTGGTGGGTGGTTTAGCAGTCTTTTAAATGAGTTCGTGGACATTTTTGCAAGTGCAATATGGTCGCCAAACACACTACATTTTGATTGGCCCACGGTGTCCATGTTTTTTTGATGGATCAACTTCCTTTGGACAAATTCTGGCCTGATGCCTTCAGCGGTTCTGGCGGAGTGATTTCCGTGAAAACCAGGTCATCCAAGATGGTCGCCGAACCATTTGGTCAAGTCCTCTTGAACAAAATTGGCTTACCTCTTGGCCTAGATGAAGATTCCCCAAGTGGTTTCGGAGAAGATTTTTAAAGACCTTTCCTGAAATTGGCCGAAATCCAAAATGGCCACTGGGCAAATTGGCCAATCGGGTTCATTTGAACAAACTTGGATCCTTATGCCCTAAGGATGCTTCCTGCCAAATACAATTGAAATCGGCTTGGTAGTTCTAGAAGACATTTTAAATTTCCCATTGCTTTAGCATGGGAGCTTTTGACGAGAAAAGTATGCAAGATGGCCGCCAAACCGTTTATCCGACAGTTTCGAAAATTGCAAATTTGAGCTCAGAATACCCAAAAACATATAGAACCAATTTAGGCCTCAAAATCCATCAAATAAAAAAATCCAATATGTTCGCCAAACACGCTACATTTTGATTGGCCCACGGCGGCCATGTTTTTTGACGGAGCAACTTCCCTTGAAGAAACTTTAATGGCCCTTAGTCCCTAATCATATCTTCCAAGTTTTGGCCTGATCCATTCAGCGGTTCTGGAGGTCATTTTCGGGAAAACTAGGTCATCCAAGATGGCTGCCGAACCAAGTTGTCTTGAACAAACTTGGCTTACCTCTTTGCCTAGATGAGGCTTCATAAGTTTTGAATCGATTCCCCAAGCCGTTTCGGAGAACGAGATATTTAGACATTTCTAAAAATCGGCCGAAATCCAAGATGGCCACCGGACAAATTGGCAGATCGGCTTCGTTTGAACAAAATGAAATCTCTATCACATAAGAATGCTTCCTGCCAAATATAATTCAAATCGGGCTAGTAGTTCTTGAGAAGACATTTTAAATTTCCGATTGCTTTAGTATGAGTTTTTGGCGGGAAAATGATACACGATAGCTACCAAACCGTTTGTCCGACAGTTTCTGCAAATTTGAGACCAGAATACCCAAAAACCTATATAAAACGAATTTAGGCCTCAAAATCCATCAAATAAAAAAATCCAATATGGCTGCCAACACACTATATTTTGATTGGTCCACCGCGCCCATGTTTTTTGGCAAATAAACTTCTCTTGAACAAACATTAATCGCCCTTAGTTGCTAATTATATATCACAAATTTCGGCCTGATCGCTTCAGCGTTTCTGGGGAAGAAGTCGTTTTTGTGAAAAAAGGTAATGCAAGATGGCCGCTGAACCATTTGGTCAATCAAGTTCCCTTGAACAAACCTGATTCAGCGCTTACCCTAGATCATATTTCGTGAGTGTTGAATTGATGCCTCAAATGGTTTGGGAGGAGAAGATTTTTAAAGACATTTCTAAAAATCGGCTGAAATCCAAGATGGTCACCGGCCAAATTGGCGGATCGGGTTCGTTTGAACAAGCTTGAATCTCTATGCCTTAAGGATGCTTCATGCCAAATATAATTGAAATCGGCTCAGTAGTTCTCGAGAAGAAGATATGTGTATTATAAATTTCCCATTGCTTTAGTATGGGAGCTTTTGGCGAGAAAATAATCCAAGATGGCCACCAAACCGTTTATCCGACAGATTCGAAAATTGCAAATTTGAGATCAGAATAGTAAAAAACCTACATAAAACCAATTTCGGCCTCAAAATCCATCAAATAAAAAAATCCAATATGGCCGCCAAACATGCTATATTTTGATTGGCCCACGGCGGCCATGTTTTTTTTACGAATCAACTTCTCTTGAACAACCTTTACTGACCCTTAGTCCCTAATCATATCTGTCAAATTTCGCCCTAATCCCTTCGGCGGTTCTGGAGAAGTTATTTTTGCTAAAACTAGGTCAACCAAGATGGCCGCCAAACTATTTGACCAATTAAGTTCCCTTGAACAAATTTGGTAGATCATATTTCATGAGTTTTCCTTCAATCCCTCAAGCGGTTTCGGAGAAGAATTTTCAAGACGTTTCTAAAAATCGGCCAAAATCAAAGATAGCCACTGACCTAATTGGCTGATCGGCTTCATTTGAACAAACTTGGATCCCTATGCCCTAAGGATGTTTCCTGCCAAATATAATTGAAATTGGCTTCGCTGTTCTTGAGAAGTCGTTTAAAGGAAAAGTTGACGGATGGACACACAACGGACGGTCGTCACGACATAAGCTCACTTGGCCTTTTAGGCCAGGTGAGCTAAAAACTGTCAAACTTGAATTACCTCATGAATTATGGATTTCAGATGTGGAGCCATCAACCAACACACTTTCGACCAGATGTGTCCCATACGGTTGACTTCTTCTCGCTTGACCATGTTGCTTTTCAAAGTTATCAAAAGGGAGATAAACAGTGTGGCCACTAGACTATCGTTTCAAAACAGTTAAAGCGAGTGGATTGGCAGTGTCTGACATGTCCTTCATATAGTAATCCATGAAAGAGGACTCACAGTGCCATTGTGCAACGACCATGATGTTCCCAGATGGGACACCATTGAATAGGGCGGTCGAGATGGCTATTCCTCTAACATCGTGAGCCCTAGCATATTGCACCTGGTACTTAGTCACAATCTTGTGGGTAGTCTGAATGCATTCAACCACCCAACGTGAGATAGTATCCATGGATGCGGCGCCATATGGCTTCTTATGGCAGATCCACAAATGTCTATCATTTAGCCGTAGAGAGTCCATCAGTTTTTTGTACTTGGTTATGCACGGACTGGACACCAGGCACAGTCATCACGATCAAACCTTGTTAGCTTTGGTATAATGATTGGTTTGCCGGGATATTTCAAAGATTGATTCTTTGACATAAACTCTGCCCTTGGCAGCAATCGCAGACCCTCTCCGGAGACAATAAATCGGTCGCTCTCTGCTGAAAGCGCATGGATCTCACTGCGCCTTCTTGCTGAGGAAGCTGCCAATAGAAAAACTGCCTTTAGAGTCAGATGCTTTAGACTAGCCGAACCCAAAGGTTCGAAAGGGCGCTTGACTAGTACATTACGCACCAAAGATAGCCTCGGTTGCCTTGGTCGGAGATTGTGCATTCCCTTCACCATCACATGCAACTGGCCCACCCCTGGACTATCCCTGTTGGCTAAACAAGGGATAACTGATGCCAAAGTTGACTTGTACCCAGCCAGTCCTGTAACGAACAGCTCACAGTCTGCTATTTGCTGAATAGTGGATTGAAAGAGATCAATACATTTCCTTCACACCACTCTGCAAATTTGTTAACCTTGTGGTTATATGACTTGAAGGTTGACCTCCTCGCGGCTGCGATGAAACTCGAAGCCCGTTGAGAAAAGCCTTCCGACGTGGAACGTTGTTTGATAACATCAACGCAGTCAATTTGAACATTTTGGGCCGCTCGTGTAGGAAGCGGCCCTTGGCCTGGGAGATATGTCCGGAATCTCGGGCAGCTGCACGAGATTTTCCACCAGGAGATCTGTGAACCACGCCCTGCTGGACCAAAACGGTGCTATTAGCAGGAACATGCACGGCTCCTCCCTGATCTTCAACAAAACCTTCGGTAGAAGAATGGTGAGCAGATACGCGTAAGTGTGCATCCCTCTCCAGCCTATCGCCAGAGCACCTGTATCGATGGCATTTGGATCCGGAATCGGCGAGACATAAGTCATGATTTGAGCATTTTCCTTTGTGGTGAACAAGTCCACATTTGGTTTGCCCCAATGCTCAAAGATCCTTTGTAGAACTGAAGGGTTGAGAGACCATTCTGTTGGCAGAATTCTTTGTCTGTGAGACAAAGCATCCGCCAGAATGTTCAATCGCCTAGGAATGTGAGCTGCTTTCAAAACAACTGAGTAATTCCTGCACCATTGAATCAAGTGCCACACCTTCATACACAGTGTGGGTGACCTGGTCAGGCCTTGGCGATTTATGCATGATACTACTGTCGAATTATCCGACTGTATCAATATCACCTTGCACCTGACTTCTGGAAGAAACTTTTCCAATGCCAGTTCCACTGGCATCATTTCCAACAGATTGATATGCAGCTGACTCTCTTGGAGAGTCCATGTGTCCGAAACCTGTTGTTCTCCCAGGCAGGCCCCACCCCCACCCCTCCAGCGATGCATCTGTGTACAAGAACTGCTGGGGGTGGGGTAGGTGAAGCGAAACTCCTACTAGGAGATTCTGACGCTCCTTCCACCATACAAGATGCGACATTATTGGCTCCAAAACTGGTACCAGCTTTGACAGGGGTTCTGTTCTCTGCTTCCACAGAGACATCAGATACAACTGGATAGGTCTTCGCATTAGAGCAGCGTATGGGATTACCTGCTCCATGGAGACCATCATGCCAAGCATCTGAAGAAACCTCCTCACCTGAATGTGGTTTCCCAATCGAAAACGCTTGAGGATGGCTAACAGAGACACCACTCTGGGCTCTGACGGGTAAACCCTGCATTCCTCAAGATCGAATCGCATCCCAAATAAATGAAGTGTTGAGTGGGTGTCAATTCGGATTTCTCCCTGTTGACTATCCAGCCTAGATCTGAAAGCAATTTCAGAGTCAGAGCAGTATCCACTCCTAACCTGGCTGGCATGTCCGCCTTGATAAGCCAATCGTCTATGTAGGTGTGAAGCGCCACGCTCTCTCGTCTGAGAAACGCTGTTACCGCTAGGACCACTCTGGTGAAAACCATTGGGGCTGTCGACAGGCCGAATGGGAGGACTACAAACTCCCATACCTGATTTGAAACACAAATCTCAGAAACCTGTGACAAACCCTGTTCATTGGAATGTGGAAATATGCATCTTTCAGATCGATTGACACACACCACATTCCTTTCCTCAATCCTGCCATTACCGATCTTGGAGTTTCCATCGGAAACTGAGGCATATGGATAAACCAATTCAATGACTTGAGATTGAGCACGGGTCTCCACCCCACCCACCCCTGTGCTCTTGGAGACAAGGAACACGTTTGAATAGAAGCCTGGAGTGCCCTGGTTTGCTGGTTTTATTGCTTACTTCAGAAGCACACCTGACACTTCATTTTGAGTGGCTTCTAATTTGTCTGCCTCCCTTGGAATGGGAGTCCATGCAGGTGCCAAAGACAGATTTTGTGGCGGGAAACCCCACCATTCTGGCATGTATCCCTGGGATATTCATCCTAGGACCAGACTGTCTGACGTCACACCTCGCCAACCCTCGATGAAACGCATGAGCCTTCCACCCACTATAGGCGCATTGATGCCTAATGCGGGTGTCTGGCTCACGATCTGCTCCCACCACCCACCCCCTCTTAACGAGAGAGAACCATTTTGGTCTTGGCTTGACTGGTCTAACTGGAACCGCTGTTCCTGTCACACAGACGTGGTCCAGATGGATATGAAGGGAGCTAGCATACCATCAGGTACGATCAGCTCCCTTCTGTCCGCCCTTGGAGGACTTACCCTTGCCCTTGCCGCCTCTCGGGCGATCAGGGCCACTGGGCTGGGCAGGAGGCCCCACAACCTTCCTCGCCTTCTTAGCCGCAGGCAGCTGAGAAGGCCCAGCAAGAGCAGACGTAGCTGGTTTGGCTTTCGCCTTGCTCTTATGCTTCTTCTGCTTCTTGGAGGCAGGTTGACCAGTTAGCGGTTTCGCCACAGCCCATAGTGCACGCGCCTGATGCACTAGCTCCAGCTGAAGGTTAACTGCTAATCGACTCTGCGCAATGTTAGCTGTGTCCTCTAGGATGGCCCGCGCTTGGCCACTGCAGATGCTAGGGGGGTTCAGGGGCTTTCCAAGCAAACGCTCCCTGACAGCCGTAGCCGGACGCATATGGTCAAGGACCATCTGCCTCCTGGACTTCGTAACATGCGCCAGCACCCTGGCCAACACATCCATCGACAGCACAAGGCTGTCGTTAGCGCAAGAAAGCGCAACAGGTGGCACAGGGTGGCCTGCCCCAGCTTCAGCCCACACCGACTGAAGCAAGCGATAGGAGTGATTGACAGCATTCATTGCTGCCCTCACTCCCTCATCGCAAAGGGACAGGACTTCCTCATTGTGTGCTTGGGATTTGTCTACAAGCGCCTGAGCGGGACAACACCATACCGCTCGTACTCCCCTCTGGGGATATGGCACCTTGCCTGCGCCTCCCTAGAGGCCGCAGGGAGCTGGCTCTTGGTCAAGAATTGCTTGCCATAAATAGCCTCGAGCAATTCCTTGAACTGTGGATCCAGTCCAATGGACTGAATCCGAGCCGCGGGCAAGACCGCCGTCCGAATCGATGCAACCAATGGACGGGGCATGTCTTCCTCGGTCGTAGCCGAAACCATGGATGGGTCCACACTGGCTAGTCAAGCCAGAGCATCGGAGAAGTCCATCTCTGAAGAAGACAACCCCATGAACACATCACCCGTTGATGTGTTCATGGGTCTACCAGCAGCGGCCTCCTGGCAAGGAGCCACTGCTGGAAAGCCAGCAACACCGGTACCACATGGTCCCGCCGCCACCCCATGAAACAAGTTCAATGGAGTAGGCCCTCACGGAAAACCGTGCGGACCCGTAGCAGCTATGGAACCATGGCCATACAATACACGGGCACCAACGGCACCCCACGTGTGGCCGCTGGACCAGGCGAGATAGGTGAGTACCAAGCCTGGCGAGCAACTCCCATCACTGTGTCGGTTGGTGGCAAACCAACCAGCACTGGATGGGTGCCCGGTACCGGTATGGCCTCAACCACAGGCGGAGTGGCTGCCATGGCTTGCGCCAAGCCAGACAGATTGAGGGCGGTTCCGTCCAGGACAGAATCGACCTCCATGCTCTCCACCTGTGGTATTTCAGGCTGCAACAACCTCTCCTCTTCGGCTTCCTCATCCTCAGACCCCGAAGAGTCATCAACGGATGAAGAAGCATTGGAGCTGTCCTGGCGAATGGCTCCCATGCCCGACGGACCGGCTACTGCTACTGGACCACCCGGAGGTGGCCGCAGAGAAACAGTACCCACAAGGCTGGCACCCGACGGGACCACCAGGGAGCCATACGAGATGGCCCCCTTCAGTGACCAGTCCAGAACCCTGTCAGGGTTCATACATCTTGAGCAGAATAAATTTCCGTACTTTTTCCATACCAAATTTTATAATTTCCATACCCATTGTGTAACATTGCCTGGTCATACCAATAGTTAATACTATATGGAAAACAGAAAAATGTTCACAGCAACCATACAAAACTTAAATATTTTGAAATTAATTTTACTGGAAGCAGTTGCTTCCCGAGATGGCGATGACTTCCAGTCAAATTAATATCAAAATATTCAATAGAATAAGTTTTATATTGTGTCAAACTTTAAGAAAATTTTAATTACCCCTTTCAGTAATTAATTCCCACATTTTTAAGGCAACCGCACAAAACTTAAATACTTTGAAATTAATCTGACTGGAAGCAGTTGCTCCCTCAGTTTTATATCTTGTCAAAAAAAATAAATTTACTAATTGTTCAACAATTATTTTTATTTTCACCCACAGCAGTTACCCACCCAATAGCCTACAAAATCTGGTGCTATCCGCTCTTTATACTTATCATTACATTGGCATATAGAAGAATATTTGCACTTTTCCATGATCACGACATTTGTTTAACTCAATCTACCAAACAAACATTATATAATTATAATTGTGCGGATGTTACTTTCTTGAGATGGCTATCTAAACACAAATGATTCAATGTTTACAAATTCGTAAAACAATGGCTTCTTACAATTGACAAGTTCAGACATGTATTACTCAAGCCGAAGTGTGTTCGCGGAATGATTACCGTTAACAGCGTAGTTTAGCATACACCGGGAAGCAATCTGATGTTGCCGACCCTAAACTCTCGCGCAATAACGACGAGATTTTGTGAGACTGGCAAGAATTCGTGTTTGATGACGTTTTACACAAGCCGAAGTGTGTTCCTGGTATGGTTAAACACGCAGTTTAGCTTACACCGGAAACTAAACGGTGAGATTTTGCGAGAATTCGTGTTTGATGACGATTTATGAGAAAATGTCTGCCAGGAGAATTGCAATTGCCGATATTTTAATTTGCCATACCTTTTCCATAGCGGAAAAGCAAAATATTGATTTTCCATACTTTTTCAAGCCCTGGAAAAGGTTTTCTTAATTTTCCATACTTTTTCCAGACTTCCATACCTGCGTATGAACCCTGCCTGTCCAAGGACAGGGTCCATACCGCACACAGAGAAAGATTGCCCTACAGTCTTCGGTATCAGAGACGACACCAGCATGGGCAGGACGCTATGCAAGAAGCCTTGCATAGCGAGCCCAAACCATGCTGGGGGTACCATCTCCGAACCCTCCAACTGCAGACGAGGAGCACCCCCAGGGGAGAAAACGGATGCTCCTCGATTTCTCTTCGAACCGCCTGACCTCGTGTCAGACCCAGTCAAGTCTTTCTGGGCAAGGAACTCGACGGGCCACACTGAACAGACATTACACCTATTATCAAAATTACGTGACCTTGACGAATTTGTGACACTCTGGGCAAGATGGCAGGGTAGGCTTGGCCTGAAAACAAGCACAAACCTAAAATAAGCAAGAGGAACGAAACAGGAATGGAAGGCAGACAAATAATTTTTAAATATTTTGACAATAACTTAAAAGTTAACCCTCCGGCACCCCACACCCGCAACGTTACAACCAATATCGTGTAACCTGGCAACAAGAATGATAGCGGGCCAATAATACACACATAAATTGATCTTGAAGGATGTATAAACACGTAACCAGGAACCATATCGAATGCATTCGCGGTATATTTAAGAAATAATTTCAAAATTATACTACTCAAACGAAGGGCAAAATGATATACATGAAGGAACAACAAAATGAATTATCATACTGCTGTAGAACACGGTAAAACCACAGAACACATATCTTAATCAAGAATTTTGAAATCATTGATCAATGCAAACAGATCATGATTACACGCAAAACTTGACATAATTCTAAAGTTTCTGGCACAAAACGCACGCAGCACCCAGAATAAGATGCGAGAATTAATGAAACATTTCCTTCACCAAAATAATCTGAGAAATGAACGGGTGTGACGTTACCCGCACGGACCGTACGGCGTACGGTTGAACGACGTAAGCCAATTTTTAGTGTTAAAAAAACGTACGCCAACGCCTACTTTCATATTACTGCCCGATCGCCATTGGGATTTAAAGGAGGCGACCGTATCTGGCATATTTCGTTGTAACCACACGTCCCAGTTCTGGGGTCAGAAAATGGGAGACGCAACACAGACGAAATTTCAGAGACATAAGTCTCCATATAGCTAGATAAATAACAAGTAAGAATACGACCCGAGAATCAGAGGCTCCTTCCATAGTTAAATCCAGTAATTCCAGTAAACGAAACAGCAAATAGGCACACAGAAAAACACAAAGAAAACTCTGAGATTTCTCCATGCAAAAAAGCAATGTATCTCTTGTTGCTATGCAAACAAGAATGAGTGTCTCTGGCAGGCCGGTACCCGTTTGTTTGGAGCCGGTAAAGCTTACTAAATCTAGATTCCTAGAGTCAGCTATCAGGATAGCTGTATTATCAATGAGTAATGTAATGGTAAGTATTGATCGAAGGAGAATTCACTATTTTACATATTTCTGGAAAATTCAAAATTTATGTAAAATTCAGTGTTAACTCAATTATGTTACTCTCTTCCTCATGATCAGATGTGAAGTGGAGAGATGCATCATCCTCAGTATGAAGGAAATTTCAATTTCCCTTTCTCCGAGATCTAACAATACTCACCATTCTATTACTTCTGATAAAAGCTATCCTGGATAGCTGGGCCCTAGGACTATAGACTTAGTAAGCTTTACCGGCTCCTGGAACCAGGTACTCGGCTCCCAACTGCCGAGTACCCATTTGCCATGAAGCTCATATTGTTTGCATAGCCACCAAACAAGAGATACCCATGGCTTGCCTCCGTGGGGCTGGGAGGCTGGGTCCGTAATAGAATGGTGAGTATTGTTAGATCTCAGAGAAAGGGAAATTGAAATTTCTCCTTCGATCAATACTCACCATTCTATTACTTCTGATATACAGCAGATTTAGACAGTAACCTGGTGGGAAGGGGCAAGCCATCAATTGCTAATTTTTCCCCTTGGAGAAAGAGCTTAAGACTTAAACTTGACAAATGGAGACCTAAAAGGACCATCAAGTTAAGGGGACCGAATTACATTCGCATCACTGCACCCCCCCCCCCCCCCTTTTCTCCTAAGAAAATGGAGAACTCACGAACATGCAGCTCGCCTGTAACACAAATATGCCAAGAGGGTTAACTGCTCTCTGCATATATCAGCTTGGGAATGAGCATGAATATATAAGATGAATGAACATGATATATACGTAGACATAATACAAAAAACTCTCAATCTTGAATTACCTCATGATACTTGGATTTCAGATGTGGAGCCTCCAACCATTCACTTGTCCGGCCATCCACAATCTGGATAACATCCTCTCGCTCGACCATGTCTGCTTCTTAATTCTTTCTTACAAATGCCAAAAAAGGGAGAAGAGCAGTGTGGTCATTTAACTATCGTTTCAAAACAGCTAAAGCGAGTGGATTGGCGGAGTCTGACACATCCCTCACATAGTAATCCGTGAAAGAGGACTCACAGTGCCATTGTGCAACAGCCATGATGTCCTCTAACGGAACACCATTGTAAAGGGCGGTCGAGGAGGCTATTCCTCTAACATCATGTGCCCTTACGCATTGCAGCTGGTGCCCAGTCGCAATCTCATTGGTAGTCTGAATGCATTCGACTACCCAATGAGAGATAGAATCCATGGATGCGGCACCATATGGCTTCTTATGGCAGATCCACAGATGTCTATCATTCGACCGTAACGAGTCTGTCTGTCTTTTGTACTTAGTCAAAGCACGGACTGGGCACCAGACACCGGCATCACGATCAAACCTAGTTAGTTTCGGTATAATGATCGGTTTGCCGGGATATTTCAAAGATTGATTCTTTGACATAAACTCTGCTCTTGGCAGTAGACGCAGACCCTCTCCGGAGACAATAAATCAGGCCCTCTCTGCTGAAAGTGCATGGATCTCACTGCGCCTTCTAGCTGAGGAAGCTGCCAATAGAAAGTCCGCCTTTAGAGTCAAATGCTTTAGACTAGCCGAACGCAATGGTTCGAAAGGGTGCTTGGCCAGTACATTAAGCATTAAAGATAGACTCCAGGCTGGAATGACTACCGGTTGTCTCGGGCGGAGATTGCTCATTCCCTTCACCATCACATTTAACTGGGCCACCTCTGGACTATCCCTGTTGGCTAGACAAGGGATAACTGATGCCAAAGCTGACTTGTATCCAGCAATTGTGACAGGAGCTAGTCCTGAAAAGAACAGCTCACAGAGAAAGTCTGCTATTTGCTGAATAGTGGATTGAAAGGTATCAATACCCTTTCCTTCACACCAGTCTGCAAATCTGTTAACCTTGTTGTTATAGGACTTGAAGGTTGACCTCCTCGCAGCTGCGATGAATTTCGCAGCTTGTCGAAAAAAACCTTCCGACATGGAACGTTGTTTGATAACATCCACGCAGTCAATTTGAACATTTCGGGACGCTCGTGTAGGAAGCATCCCTTGGCCTGGGAGATTATGTTCAGAATCTCGGGTCACTGCACTGGATAGTCCATCAGCAGATCCGAGACAAATCATCAGCCAGAATGTTCAATCACCCAGGAATGTGAGCTGCTTTCAAAACAACTGAGTAATTCCTGCACCATTGAATCAAGTGCCACACTTTGATACATAGTGTGGGTGACTTGGTCCTGCCTTGGTGATTTATGTATGATACTACTGTCGAGTTGTCCGACCGTATCAATATCGCCTTGCCCCTGACTTTTGGAAGAAACTTTTCCAATGCCAGTTCCACTGCCATCATTTCCAACAGATTGATATGCAGCTGGCTCTCTTGGAGAGTCCATGTGCCCGAGACCTGGTGTTCTCCCAGACAGGCCCCGCATCCCTCCAGCGATGCATTCGTGTACACGGACAGCTGGGGGTGGGGTAGGTGCAGCGAAACCCCTACTAGGAGATTCTGACGCTTTTTCCACCATACAAGATGCGACATTAATGGCTCCAAAACTGACACCCGCTTTGACAGGGGTTCTGTTCTCCGTTTCCACAGAGACATCAGATACAACTGGATAGGTCTTCGCATCAGAGCAGCGTACGGGATTACCTGCTCCATGGAGACCATCATGCCCAGCATCTGAAGAAACCACCTCGCCTGAATGTGGTTTCCCAATCGAAAACTCTTGAGGATGGCTAACAGAGATGGCCCTCCTCGAGATTGAATTGCATCCCTAAATAAACGAACTGTTGAGTGGGTGTCAACTCGGATTTCTCATTGTTGACTATCCAGCGTAGATCTGAAAGTAACTTCAGAGTCAGAGCAGTATCCACCTCTAACTTGGCTGGCGTGTCTGCCTTGATAAGCCAATCGTCTATGTAGGTGTGAAGCGCCACGTTCTCTCTTCTGAGAAACGCTGTCACAGCAAGGACCACTCTGGTGAAAGCCTGTGGAGCTGTCGACAGGCCAAATGGGAGGACTACAAACTCCCACACTTGATTCTGAAATGCAAATCTCAGAAACCTGTGACAACTCCTGTTCATTGGAATGTGGAAATATGCATCTTTCAGATCGATCGATGCACACCACATTCGCTTCCTCAATCCTGGCATTACCGACCTCAGAGTTTCCATCTGAAACCGAGGCGTATGGATAAACCAATTTAATGGCCTGAGATTGAGTACGGGTCTCCACCCCCCTGTGCTCTTGGGGACAAGGAACATGTTTGAATAGAAGCCTGGAGTGTTCTGGTTTACTGGTTTTATTGCTCCCTTCAGAAGCAAACCTGACACTTCGTTTTGAATGGCTTCTAACTTGTCTGGTTCCCTTGGAACGGGTGTCCAGACAAGTGCCAAAGACAGATTTTGTGGTGGAAAGTCCCACCACTCTGGCATGTACCCCTGGGATAACCATCCCAGGAACAGACTGTCTGACATCACACCTTGCCAAGCCTCGACGAAATGCATGAGCCTTCCAACCAGTATAGACGCATTGATGCCTAATGCGGGTGTCTGGCTCCCCCCTTCTCTTGACGCGAGAGAGAGAACCATTTCGGTCTTGGCGTGACCAGTCTAATTGGCACCGCTGTTCCTGTCACACAGGTGCCGTCCAGGCAGATACGAAGGGAGCCCTCATCCCCTCAGGTATGATCCGCTCCCCTCTTTCCGCCCTTCGAGGACTTACCCTTACCCTTCCCGCCTCTCGGGCGATCAGGAGCAACATTGGGGTGGGTAGGAGCCTCCACAACCGTCTTGGACTTCTTCGCTGGAGGCAGCTGAGAAAACCCAGTAGAAGCAGAAGCAGCACTAGGTTTGGCTTTCACCTTGCTTTTATCCTTTTTCTGCTTCTTAGAAGGTTGCCCGGTTAGTGGCTTGGCTACAGCCCCTAGTGTGTGCGCATGTCGCTCTAGTTCTAGCTCCAGATTCACCGCTAACCGATTCTGCGCGATGCTGGCAGTGTCTTCTAAAGATGCTAGGGCCAGTAAGGGGCATCCCAAGAAGACAGTCTCTAACGGCAGTAGCCGGACGCATATGGTCAAGGACCATCTGCCTCCTAGACTTCGTCACTCGCGCTTGCCCCCTTGCCAATGCGTCCATAGACAGCACCAGGCCGTCATTGACACACGATCGCATCACAGGTGGCACAGGGTGGCCTGCCCCCACTTCAGCCCACTCATTGCTGCCCTCACCCCCTCATCGCATAGGGACAGGACTTCATCATGGTGCACCTGGGACTTGTCCACCAGCGCCGGGGCGGGGCCACCCGCTCCAGCACTCTGGACACCCAGCACTCATCCTCAGTGACCGCTGGAACAACACCATAACTGTCGTATTCCCCCCGTGGGATACGACACCTCGCCCGCACCTCCCTGGAGGCCACAGGAAGCTGGCCCTTGGTCAGGAACTGTTTGCTATAAATAGCATCCAACAACTCCATAAACCTTGGATCCAGTCCAATAGACTGGATCCGGGCTGCGGGCAAGATCCCCATCCTAATCGATGCCACTGATGGACGGGGTGCATCCTCTTCGGCCACAGACGGGCCCATCATGGCTAGCCAAGCCAGAGCCTCCGACCAGTCTGTCTCCGAAGAGGACACTCCCGTGAACACATCACCCGTTGACGTGCTCATGGCCCCAGTGTTGCCCACAACATCTGATTTTTGGCGGTCCCAAGGACCCCACACTCTCGGATTTGGGGGTCCCACTGTAAAATCTGGGGGTCCCATGGGGTCCTCATCTGAAATATGGGGATCCCATGTTTTTTTCTTAAAATAAACACAACACATTGATCTAATTATAAAGCACTTTATTAAACATGTTGAAAGCACTAGGTATGACATTGTGTAAATAATGTTAATGTGTATATAGAGAGTATTAACTATGCATAGTTTATTAACCTTTAGCACTTAACACTTTTGGCCACTATTGTAGATCACCAAAATATCTATTTTTGAAAGTTTAACACTGGAATGACTGGCTCTAAACAGTGCCAGTCATCTCAGTGGTAAATTTTCAAAAATATGTATTCTGTGATCTACAATCGTGGCTAAAATTGATATATTGAAATGGCCATTGTATATTTAACTAATGACATTTGAACTGCGTATCAATAAACAATAACTTAAAGCACTGTACTTGTTTGTTGTCTGATAAACCAACCAACCTACATTGACAACCTTGTATGATTAACATTTCCAAAGACCACTATATTAGTAATTAGCTAAGACCACTGCATTAGTTTTTCTATAAAACCCTAACTTGACTTTGGACGAATTGAAAAATTACGAGTACCTGTGGCGAGTTTGCTCAAGGACGACTTAACCTACTTCGATATAATGCGCGCATATTTTTTTATAATGTAACTGGAATGACTAAATATAGTGGAATAAATAGGCTAAGATCAGACAAAACAATAATTTATCAAAAATATTCTGTATAAATCAGATTAAAATGCGTAATTAGTGAAAATATATCAGCCAACAACCTGATATGTCTAATTCATAGGGAGTAACTATGTAACACGATTACTGATTGGTTGAAGCATAGATAACGCATTAGCGTGTATCCAATAAGGACGCTTGTTTCAGGGAGCTTTGAGCTATATGCTGTTTGGAAAAATGACGATATCGTTGAACATCGTTGCTGGGATGAGCTTTTGAGTTGAGAAATTGGGAACACCTAACGATCGAGTATTGTTAAGCATTATAAACACTAATCCATCAGTCAATCAATCAGCCGCTATTGCTAAATAAAAGACGTCTTATAGCGCTTATTGATACCGTTATTCAAACAGCAATACACAGACACCGCCGCCAATCCGTCAAATGACCATTCAAATGTAAAAGATATCACAATATCTTCCATATATTCCTTCATCCATTTAGATACTTTGATAAGTAAATGGAAAAACATATTTTGGCTGTAGTCATTACTGCTTTAGGCAAGTAGGCATGCGCAAATTAATTTCAAAATATTCAGCATATTAGTTATAACAACTTTGTGATCTGTCCAATGTTCTGAGATGTGAAACGACTAAGACGCCCAGACACATTTGTATATGCTTGATCAGTTGTATTGGATTTCTCAAGCATGAGTTCCTTTAGAGGGAGATTCCGCTAGTATCCAATCAAATACTGACGCGTCACACTGACGTTTAGCACAACAGACAGAAACATGGCGGGTAGTTTTTGCAATTTGTCGGCCAAACAAGGCGACTAACATCGATCTTGTAAACTCATTATTTATCAAAATTAGATCAAATAGAATACTAAGGATGATTTGGGGATTGTGTTTACAATTAAATGTGGTGGTTGAATCTGATTTATGGGCATTAACAACTTTGAGTTGTGCAAGAAAACATACAACAAATCATAGTCTTAAACAACACAGTAAGTTCGTTTTTATTGAACACACAATGCATTAGGTGTATTTCCTAAAGTAAACACATGCACAAATAAATATACACACACGATAATATAATCGATAATTAAGCACACGCAAAGTTACCAGTTTCTGTTACACTTTTTCACTGCATCCCTCGTGCGTCCTCAGGGACACAGAGGGTTAATTTTTATGCGTCCCTCTGCCATTTTTATGCGTATATACGCGCAAAAGGACGCATAAGGGCAACTCTGCATGGCCCTACTAGCAATGGCCTCCCGGCTAGGAGCCATTGCTGATATGCCAGGAACTCTGGTACCGTACGGTTCCGCCGCCACCCCATGGAAAACACCAGTCCATGGAGTAGGTCTGCTCGGAAAAGCGTGCAGACCCATAATGGTTGAGGAACCGTGGCCAAGCACGGGCGCCAACGGCACCCCATGCCCATGACCGCTGGACCAGGCGAGATAGGTGTATACCATGCCTGGCCAGCCACACCCGTCACCGTGTCAGTTGGCGGCAAACCAACCATCACAGGACCGGTGCCCGGTACCGGAGTGGCCTCAACAACGGGCAGAGCCGTTGTCCAGGCTTGCGCCAAGCCAGACAGATGGAGGGCGGTTCCGTCCAGGATGGAATCGACCTCCATGCTCTCCAACCGCAGCATCCTAGGCCACAAAAATCTCCTCCTCAGCCTCCTCGTCTTCAGACTCCGAAGAGTCGTCACTAGGCTCCCATGCCTGACAGACCGGCCACTGTTACTGGACCACCCAGAGATGGCCGCTGAGAGACAGAACCCATCAGGCCAGAGCCCTCCGGGACTGCCAGGGAGCCGTACGAGATGGCTCCCTTGGTGGCCAGTCCAGACCCCTGTCCAATGACAGGGTCCGTCCCAAGCATGGGAAGAGACTGCCCTACAACTTTTGGAAGCAGGGACGACACCAGCATATGCAGAACGCTATGCAAGAAGCCTTGCATAGCAGGACCAAACCACGCCAGCAGTGCCATCTCCGCAACCTCCGGTTGCAGACGTGGAGCGGCCCCATGGGCCGAAACGGACGCTCCACGATTAATTTTCGGACCGCCTGACCCCGCGTCAGACCCTGCCACGTCCTTCTGGGCAAGGAGCTTGACCATCATGTCGGACGACCACACTGCACAAATGCTACACCTACTATCAAGACTACAACTTGTACAACGAAAGCAGACATGGTCCTTGAACAGAACCCTCACGAGTTTATGGCACTCGTCACATGATGGCGGGGCTGGCTTGGCCTATAAATAAGCACAGACCTACAATAAGCACGCGGAATGAAACAGAAATGGAAGGCAGACAAATAATTTTCAAATAATTTGATCATAAATTAAATGTTATCCCTCCCGCACCCCACCCTGCAATGTTACAGCAAAGATTGCATTGATTATGATGACAAGAACGAAGCGAGCAAGATACACCCATAAACTGATCCTCAAGGATGTATAACGGAACCAGGAACCATATCGCATAGCACATGGCATATTTACTAATCAATATAAATTATACTCCTAACGAAGGCCAAAACAATATGTGAAGAAACAACAAAATGTAAACAAACTGCTGTAGCACACGGTAAAACTACAGACCACACATCTAATCAAGAATTTTTAAACCACCGATCATTGCAAACAGATCGTGATAACACGCAAAACTTGAAAATTCCAAAGTTTTTCTGGTACCAATACAGTACGCAGCACCCAGAATCAGATGTGTGAATTAATGAAACATTTTCTTCACATAAAAATCTGAGACAACTCGGGTGTGACGTCACCCGCCCGGATCTTACGGAGAATGACGTCAGCCGATTTTCGTGTTAAACACCGTAAACCCAACACCTTACTTCATATCTGCCGATCGCCTGTTGGGGTTAAAGGAAGGCGATCAATCTGGCATATTTCGTTGTTAACACATGTCCCAGATTCAGGGTCAGAAATTGGAACATGCGACACAGACGCAAATTTTGAAGATCTAAGCTTTTAACTATAGAATAACATGGAAATATATGACCTGGTTATCATCGGCTCCTTCCATGGTATCCAAATAATCCTTAGAGAGCGAACACAAACCTATCTCAATCACAGAAAGACTTAGAAAACTTTAAGACTCCAACTGCAAAAAAGCATGTAGCTCTTGTTGCTATGCAAACAAGAATGAGCTTCATGGCAAACGAGTACTCAGCAGTTGGCAGCCGAGTACCCGGTTCCAGGAGCTGGTAAAGCTTACTACGTCTATAGTCCTAGGGCCCAGCTATCCAGGATAGCTTGTATCAGAAGTAATAGAATGGTGAGTATTGATCGAAGGAGAAGAGGCAGGATCTCCTGAACTGAACTTGCTCTTCTTATAACCATACCATAAGCAACCATAAGTTGGTACTGGACGCAGGATTTCTCCTATATGTCTAGATCTTCATACTCTTCATCTGTGTCTACAATTACATGCATGGTGTGCCTCAAAGTATCGATTTGGGCCTTATAGTTGTAGAGGATGTCTTGGTGTTGCCAGTGCTTGTCTAGCCACTTCTCGAAAGTTTTTACAGTCAGTGCGTTGATCACATCCTCTGGCAGGCTATTCCATGGTTCGGGTATTCTGATTGCAAAGCTTTGTTGCCACAGTCTTGTCCTCACGCGGTCACACGGTGCTTGCGTATTCTAGATGGGGTCTTATTAATGCTTTATAAAGCCATTTGAAGGTTCCAATGTTCAATGTATAGAAAAGATCTGCAGATAATCCCCATCAGCTATGTTGCCGTGTTTACTTTCTCCGTTATGTGCTCCTCGAATGATAGTTTGGAGTCAATGGTGACACCGAGATCTTTTTCTTTGTTGACCTTCATCAACTCATGCTGTGGTTCTTCGGCCGTCTTTCCACTCATAAAGTAGTGCCTCTCATTCTCGGATAGTCTTCCCACTGTCATCAGTTCACATTTATCAGCGTGGAATCTCAGTAGGCAGTCATCTGACCAATCTTGCAGTCTATGGAGATATTCTTGTTGATTTACTTGGTCTGCCTCACCCCTTATCTGACGGAAAACTTTTGTGTCGTCTGCGTACATGAATGCATCTGTACACAATCTCTCTGGCAGGTCATTTATCTACAGCACGAACAGCAGTAGGCCAAGGACATTACCCTGTGGGATGCCGCTAAGAACGTCTGGCCATGATGGTATTGCGTTGTTTAACACCGTTCGCTGCTTACGGTTGAGCAGATGACCTGTATCCATTTGTGTACGTTACCAGTTATCCCGTAACTAAAATGTTTATCCGGAAGCCGCCTGTGTGGGACTGTATCGAATAGGGTTGGGCGATTTTTCGATATTATCGTCAATATCGCGATATACCGATACCGAAATCATCATAATTTCGAAAAATCGTAAATATCGTCAATACCGACATTCCATTCTGATGACGTCATTACTACAGGTCAAGCTATTTATCCATTAGTCATTGATCTGCATGGTTAAACATTCGTCTGACCATGAAAGATTTAAACTTTAAAACTTTTGAGGTCGATAGGAAACCACACACACTTAATCCCTTATCAATACCACAGCTTGGAACGGTGGGTGAGGGGGAAGTTAATCTCTTGCTTTACCGTTATATGTTTTTATGTAACTTTATACAATATATTTAGCATTTTTAAACGAATCAGATCAAAATTCATTCCACATATAACATTATGGATTTATTCTAATTGAGAAACGTCCTTAAAATAAAGAATTTAGGCCTAATTATTTCCAGTCTTCTATTTGTTGTGGCAGTCTTGGCTGCAGAGTTAACTGGGTTAATTTCACACATCCCGGCTACGCCTTGAGATCAATGGATAAACCCACTAAGTAGTGAGCGAATTTGAATAGGTCTACAATGGGGCAAATTAGTATTTAATATTACAGACCAAATAAAATCTGATATAATTGTTTCCAGTCTTCACGCTGGTTCTCGTTCAAAATCATGCAGTGTTATTTTATTAATTAGCGGCGGGCGTGATAACAGCTGTCGGAATTCTGCAGTGTGAATTCTGATTGGCTCAAGTATGATACGGCGGCCAATCAGATTTCGCTCTGCGGAATTCCTTTCTGCACAATGAAGTTAATGCGTATTCCTTGCTCAATCCTTTGACAGTTGTCGTGAGGTAAAGATAACACAAAATACAACACAAGAACAGAAGAAAATCATTTATTTGTCTTATTTGTGATGAATACGGTTAGTTGCATTACATTCGTTGCTTTAAACTGTATATTGAAGGGTGTCAAAGTGTGGAATTTCGTGTATTAAATATGCGGAAATGGCAATCATGGCGTCTCAATTTACGGTTGCAATGCAACAAATTTAATGAAAATAACTTGCAGATGCCACCAATTTGAAATACATGTTATTCTATGTTTACACCCTAACTCCACACCCCACCCATATGACGATATATCGTGATACCGCGGTATTTTAATGAGATACCGATATCGTCATGCCTTGAGCAATATCGCCCAACCCTAGTATCGAACGCTTTCATAAAATCCAAGTAGATCACATCGATGTTGCCTCCCTCTTCCTCCACAGGGTTCATACAGCTGGCAGGTTTTCTTATTCAAGGACTTTTCAAGGACTTTCAAGACTAAAAAATTGATTTCTCAAGGGCTTAGAACCAGGATCCTAAACAAGTGAGGATATGACACTGACGCAAAATTTCACACAGCTTACCTTTGTGAAAGATGCAACATTGAACTGAAGAGTCCACGAATGTGGGCGTTGGTTCGAATCCCACTCCTGACACCATGTGAAACATGCGACTCTGCGCGTATCACTTGTTGAACTCATATTTCTTCTTCTTCTTCTTCTTAAGTGTTCCTACTCGGAGCACGTACATATATTACAACCTTTAGAACCTTTAAAATTAGTTTGAATTTTGGAACGTAGTTGGTTCCAGATGGATTTAGTCAGTTAAATTACCAATCAAATTTTTTTTAAATCTTTATTTACATCAGCACATGAACGTTTTGCAGACTGTAAAAATCACATGGGAGGAAATGTTGACTTTCAAGGGCTTTTCAAGGCCGATGGATGAAATTCCAGTACTTTTCAAGACAAATTCCAAATTCAAGGCCTTTCAAGGCAGATGCCAAAATTCAAGGGCTTTTCAAGTTTGTACGAACCCTGCTCCAGGTACTCTTACCAAAGATAATGGATATAGCAAGATGGGAATTACGTTATAACGCGCTTTTACGGCGTAGCACCCTCTTACGTCCTTGACGTGACGTTATAGGGGGAGGTAATTAAAAACAATTACGTTTTGCTAATAGATCCAGCAATTGTCGCCTTTTTACATCAAATTTACTTATTTAACAGGTGCGATATGGTCAATAATAATTTTGTAGTTTATAGCCCATTTATGTTAATATTATAACCTAATCCAGATATACACATTTTGCTTTAAAATAACGTCGATTAGACCAGTGTCTAGGCCGTCGTCTATACTTGATAGGTCTAGATATTGGTCTACACGCACTTGACTAAATATAGGTGTTCGGGCGGACTCCCTGAAATATTGACTAAAAATGGGTGGGGTTTTTTTACTCAGAATTTCACCGGGAAGAATCAAATTTGCATTTCCATGATCAATGGCGCATGTGTTCATTATTGAACACATATGTGTTATAATTCCAATTTGATTAGAGAAGTATGAGTAGTTTCTGAAATCGCGTAGGCCTAAGTGATTATGATTAGTCTGGCGCATATTATTAAATATTTGCTATCAGCTCGAAATTTCCCATGCCTCTGTGGAATGGTAGGGTATCATATACGGTCATATCTCACAGTGACACAATGTTTTAAAATTTGTGCAAATTAGGGCAAATCCAATACTTAAACCATTACTCATTATGATAGAGAAAAATGAAACATAGTTGTGCATTTAGCTGACATACGCAGCTTTATGGCATTACAAGTATCATGATGATCGTTGGCTAATTTCCAAGATACCATGTACGTACATAAACAAAAATGCTAGGTAAAATTGCTAAACTTATTCAGTTTCATCTTCGATCTGCAATCTTTCTTACAGATTTGATTGCTCCGTAAAATTAAGTATTATCTGTGTATTTGTAAAGCAAAGATATTTCTCACAGGACCGAACTTAGAGGGAGCCCTGTGCAAAGTTTTTGAAAATTCTTGTTCTGGGCCCCCAGAGAAATATCTAAAGTTCTGGTTGTGTTTCAAACATAAAGCCGCTTGTGGGGGGGTTATGCGGTCAGAGGGCTGTGGGATTTGGCCACACTGGTCTTATAGTTATGTCATCTATGTGTGTAACTTGAAGTTACAGAGGGGCAAAGAAATACAAAAACAATTTGTGTGTCACTTTGGGAGGGGGTGGGGGCTGGAAATTTTATGGTCGTGTGCGAATGCACTAGTTGCATGACCTTAAGTTCGGCCCGTCCAGCTGTTTCATATGCAACGGTTTGGTGGAATTCAACCAAATTTGTTATATTTGAGTTACCCATACACGATTCCGGTTCGTGAAATCACTGTTATATTGGACTCCGGCCTTATGGGAGGGATACAGTTGTTAGGCTAAAAGGTTAATGAACGCGTGGGTATTTGCGATAGCGTGCCATCGACTGCATGTTATATGGTCGTAGCCCGCTGACATACAGATTTTCTAAATTTAGTCAACTATCTTTCAGCAGAAACCGCAAAAGGGGGTAAATTTGCAGGCAACAGTAGCCTATGTCGATATTTATATCCTGAAATGCAGGAGATGGCCTTAGAATATAATGTTTACAAATGCGTGGGGGGGGGGGGGTGCACCATGAATACGGACCTCTTTGATCCCACTATTGGTTAAAAACCTCCTGATCAATTTTGATTTTACCATGGCAAGTATTCAACCCGGACTTGTTCCTTCTGCACTCCTACAAATTTGAGTCTCGCATAAACGCGTGCACAAGCAGGCGCACGAGACTAGAAGTTGTCCGGGTTAGAGATGAGCTGATAAAAATTGATAACTGTTAGGAAAAATGGTGAATACTACAACTACTACTACTAGCACCACCACCACCACTACTATTACTACTGCTACTACCACTACAACTATCTCTACCGCTGCTGCTAGTGGTAATGCATCTGCTGCTGCTAAAATACTCAAACTTGGCCAGTAAAGTTTAAAATCTGACTCTGAAGCGCTACACGTCGCTAACAATGCTTCTGGTAGTTAGAAGAATAACTGGTGCCAAAAGTACACATTATATAAAAAATTAAGTGTCCTATTTTAGAAGGGATTGACAGAGACCGTTTGCCACCACCACCCCACTCCACCCCCTTAACCCCACTCGCCACCCAACATATGCAACCCCATCCCACACCTACCTCAACTATAGCAGCGCCACATTTTGTTATTCCTTAAATCACTGTATATATGATACAGTGCATTAAATTTGTTTGCAGAAAAGAAAAATATCTACAATTATTATTAGCAGGTGCTTATCTGCCAGAATTATTATTTTTTCTTTTTTATTTATTTATTTCTTCAATGAGAATTGCGCTGTTATATATTGGATAATGTCTATGATGCTATGAAGTTGAAAAATTTTGACCCTGCACTTGCAACTCTTTTCTTAATGAATATTTTAAAGGGAGATGTAATGTCAGGATTTCACTTTCAGTGATTGATTTTTTTTGTCTAAAATAGTGTATAATGTAATTAATGTTATGTCAAGTAGTAATGTCTGTTTAACTCATCTCTCTCTCTCTTACCTATTAAAAAAAATTTGTTTTGCTAGCTCAAAAAGTGCCGTGCTACTGTGGCGCATCGTGCGGCTGTGGCGCGCACGCCGGCCCTGATATTATTTTCTATAGCGCAAAACATGTGCTCAAAATAAGTTCCTGTATTAGCATTAACTTAATGGATGCGCGCGTATGTGTACGTGCGTCCATTTGATCGCTCCATTCGTATGTATGTATGCTGTGCTTAGAATAGTGTCGTTCAAAAATTGCAGTACCCCATTTTTCTTGACATTTGGTAGGCTAATGTTCCTGATATTTGAAGATGTACAACCCCATTACAACCAGTCCCATCCACCCCCTATATATATATTTGATGTTAATAATACGCATGTATAGGCATGGTGTAGCAAATAGTAGGACTATAACATGAATTGCTAACCTTTCCTTATCTTTCGGGAACTAAAAACACAATTTTCATTCTTCCCCTTTTAATTTGTGCATCCAATCGCAGAGCCTGAGCCCCCTCAACTATGATCAGGCTACATTTTTTATCTTTTGATTTTCCACCTTTAAATTCACTGCAGCTATTTGTTTATTTAAATGTTTGTTTGTTTGTTTACCTTGTTTGTCTAATTATTTATTTATTTATTTCGCCTGTTTTGTTTCCCGCGTCAAGGGGGATTTGCGTTACCTCATCAATCGCGTTACGAGTTAATGCCCCTGGTTACGCTGGTATAGCATCAAAGTCACGTCGTAGTCGTATGATGGCGCTGTTTTTCAATAGCGTTGCAAAGCGCGCGGGTATTTCTCATCTTGCTATATCCATTATCTTTGCTCTGACCATTTCTCCAAGACCTTCAATAGTTGCAAAGATGTTGATCGTCCCCGAGATAAACATGTACTGTCTGTCGCTGAACAGGTGACCGTGATTTCGATTCATGTGATCTCTTCTTATCATCACAACGTACACAAACAGGTAAGATAGAATAAACAAATACTGGCATGACTGATATATAACTAATAAGTTACAAAAATGATAAATAACATTCACATTGTATCTCGATTCATTGTGGTCAGTATCGAAAACTGGCAACAGCATATTTACCCGTATCATACCAATCTAAGCAACCACAGATACTATGATCTAAGACGCAATTATGTATCTTATTGAGAAATCTTCATAAACATTATTGAATATTTAAAATAATGCACAAAATAATAATTTAGTTATTATTATTATTATTATTATTATTCTTGTTCTGTAAATTCCTCCTGTCGTATGAGACCCGTGGCTGGTAACTGCCGCCTACATCATTCTAAAAATAGAGGCGTGGCTTCTTCGAGAATACACCTCTAATGTAATGACCTGTCATCTTATTACCTCATCACAGCGATCCGAGCTACTAACTCAGTGTATATAGATGCACTGACTCTTCTACCAAATCTATAGCCCCCTTCTTTATACACAATATTAACATCCACCAACATAACACTAGAAGCAGACATAAACTACATGAGCAATACACACGGACAGGCATAGGAAAACACCGAATATCATTTGCAGCCACTAAACTATGGAACAACACAAAACAGGAAACACGTGAGAAAATTCTATCAACAAAATTCTGCAAGAAAACAATAAAAAACCCACTTGATTAACACATACTAGTATTATCTAACTCATGCAGTACAGCTCAAAAATGGCCCGACTCGTCTACAAAACAAGGTAAAGAATGCTACTACTACTACTACTACTACTACTACTACTACTACTACTACTACTACTACTACTACTACTACTACTACTACTACCACTACTACTACTACTACTACTACTACTACTACTACTACTACTACTACTACTACTACTACTACTACTACTACTACTACTACTAGAATTATGACTAGATGACTCCACTTGCTATTATATCCAATAATAATTTCAATTACCATAGTAACAAACTACAGGACGAGCAGGAGAATGAGAACCCATCCCCTCCATCCCCTTCCCTTGACCAAGGATGCTCCCCATTAGCCAGCATCCTGTAAACAGTATATCATCATTATAAGTAAAAGTACCCTCCCCCAAAAATATATAAATGTTTATTGTTGTATCTATAATCATAGACATCCATGTATATTATTGAACTTGACTATGATCTGTGCTTGTCTGTTATGTAACTGTCTTGTCCTTATTTACTACCCATATGTATCGCTAAATAATAATAATAATAATAATAATAATAATAATAATAATAATAATAATAATAATAACCCAAGTGACTAACTCTTACCCACACCCTGTTACAGTATTATATGTTGGTTCGCGGACTGAGAGAGGCCCACTCCAGGAGTTTTTCTTTCCACTGTAATGATAATTGAACCGGTGGTGAACTCTGGAGGGGGGGGGGGTTGTGGGTGGGGGTGGGTGGAGTGGGGTGTGTGGGTTGGGAGGGTGCTGGGGGTGTGGGGATGGGTGGTCTCCTCTTGACCCGCGAATTGACATATTTCCTCTTTGAAATTTAAACTGTTTATGTGGATCAAGAGCCAAAGGGTTAATAAGGAAGTAGTAAATGTAATGTCTGAATTTATAATTGTTTGTGTAAGTACTGTCTTGTCTAATTTATATATACCTGTATATATGTGTGTAAGGTGTCCGCCATAACAATAGGCACTGCCTTAGGCGGACAACCTGGTATGATTTGTGAATTCGTTTATCTTGGAATTATTGAATAAATAATCTTGAATCTTGAATCTTGAATCTTGAATCTTTCTGTCGCTGCTTTGTGCATTATGTTTGCTGCACGTCAACCCTGCATACATTATACGCAGTACAATAAACACTCACTTTCTCTCCATGTGGAACCGATCGCCTTGAGCTAGCAATACAGACATATCCTTATGGGTTAGTTTTCCTCGACGGATCCGTCATGGTTAAAACTTGTATACCGCTGTGCGTTGGCTGGGCTAATTTTGGATTTCATGAACTGTACAGTTAATATTCGTATACATTTAAAATAGACATTGAAATTCAAACTTTATTCATCACCACTTACCCTGCGGGAGTAGGGGTTAGCCCATCGAGGCTGCATTTACCGATACAGATACAGATACACAGCGACTAGACTGTTACACAGACTCCATTTCGGAGATCAGACAGTTCGGGACCCAGTTTGTCTCTGTAGCGGACTGTAAAAGCAACCATGTTGATTTTTTTTCTCATCTTAACCTCTGTATCACTAACTTGATACAGACATTAAAATCTACTCGATCCATCCAGTGGGTCGTGTGATATCAGCATCTATGCAGCGTCAGCAAATTTTTTACCTCATTTTGAGTGCGACAGATTTAAATAGTATGACAAATTTAAAGGAACTATTTTGATGTTAACTACTTGCCATACAGACTACTATAGGCTTTCTATCATCTCGTTTTACGTGAAATAACATTGTCTGTATGAAGAGAGCAGCTCTGGTGCCATTTTCAGTTTCAATTGTCTCTGCCACCATATTCTGCTGGAAATCACTACGCTAATGGCTACTCAATACATATAAGATACTTTTCTCGATCTCGTATCGAAGGAGATCTCATGAGATACGAATGCCACATACATATGTAATGTTATATTGTAAGTTATGCAAGTAAATTATTTTGCATTGAACGACTGTTTTATCTACATTTTTAAGTGCTGTCCAAGTTAAATGCAGTGGCAATTTCTACATATACACCATTTCATAGATTAGATACAGTCTGGATACTGAGAAGTCAGGATACATATTGTAGTCTCTATCTGTGTAGAGTGTGAACGAAGATTATAATATGCATGCCAGATTGTCATTTCTTGGTAAGGAGTAAATATTTGATATTTAATCGTTCTACAACTGTAACTGTTCAGTAATGAAGAGGGTATGATAGATGAACTTGAGCATGGGCCACTGCTGGGGGAAATGATCATTCAATAATCACATTATATTTACATGCAGAAATGACAAATTGTGTACAACCTGATTTGGAAAAAATGAAACATATGCTCTATATTGATTGGAATGAAACATTGAAAATATGGATGTAGATATGCACTGGAAGACCATTACTAGTAAATTGTGTGTTACTCTCCAATATTGTATACCAAAAACTAAGATTAAACAACAATGTAAAAGAGTCAGTAAACATAAGCTTCCTTTCAATCATAAAGTTTGCTAAAGTAAGACGAAAGCAAAGACTCTGTGCGAAATATAGATTAGCAGGGGGTGACACCATAAAACTTGAACATAATAGACTGAGAAACAAAATCTAACAAGAGACTCGAAAGGTAACAAAGATACACGAGCAGAAAATTACAGACAAAATTAAAACTAATCAAAAGAATTTCTGGGCCTATGTTCAGACTAAAACAAAAATTAAGAGGTCAATATTTGAACTCTACATTGACGATAACAAGAACAACCTCACAGCTTCAGATAATGCAAAGACAGATGTCCTAGCAAACTTCTTTTCATCTGTTTTTACTAGCGAACCTCGTGGCAAGCTTCCACAGATTGAGGCAGTCCCACAACAAAATACGCTACAGATACACACTGACATTATCCAATATAAATTGCAGAAATTAAGCATATCAAACTCTCCAAGGCCAGATGGCATCCATACTCGAGTATTAAAAGATCTGAGTAGTAACTTAGCATTGCCATTACAATTTTGTTTGAAACATCATTAAATACCAGCAAGATGCCCGTGCCTTGGAAACAAGCAAATATTACTCATATATTTAAAAAGGGAGAGAGGAAAGATGTGTGCAACTATAAGCCTGTAAGTTTGACAAGTATTGTTTGCAAATTGTTAGAAAAATTGATTAAAGATTCAATAATACTACATATGAAAACTAATAACATGTTTAGCAACTGCCAATTTGGTTTTATCCCAGGTAGATCCACTACATTGCAACTTTTGAAGGTTATAGAAAAGTGGCTACATATACTTGACAATGGTGAAATCATAGATGTAGTTCACTTCGATTTTCTAAAAGCATTCGATAAGGTACACCAACACAGACTTGCACATAAGCTGAACATATATAATCTCAATCCCAAAATTATTAAGTGGATAGAAAGCTTTTTGTCAGATTGTAGCCAGAGGGTCATTGTTAATGGGCAACCATCAGAATGGAAGTCGGTTTCCAGTGGAGTCCCACATGGGTCAGTTCTGGGACAAGTACTGTTCATCATATGCATTAATGATTTTCCTGATGTGGTAAACAACACTAGTGAATTGTGTTTATATGTCGATGATACCAAGCTTTTTCATGGCATTATGTCAGTAGATGATTGTAATGAGATGCAATCTGATATATATTCACTAAATGACTGGACTAATAAACGGTTATTACATTTCAATAACGAAAAGTGTACAATTATGAGAATTGGTAATACCACTCTTACCAATTACAGTTAAACAATAACTAAAATGTGTCTCCAATTAACTATACCGAATTTGAAAAAGACATTGGTGTTATTATTGATAGTAAGCTGTCTTTTGAGAAGCACATATTAGATAAGGTTAATAAAGCAAATTCCATAATGGGGGTTATAAGGCGAACTATGCTAAAATAGATATAAAAACATTCAAAACTCTTTACACATCACTGGTAAGACCACATCTAGAATTTATTAACTAGGTTTGGAGTCTATACCTTAAAAAGCATATAGATTTGTTAGAAAATGTCCAGTGCAGAGCATCCAAAACTGTCCCACGATTGTCACACCTAAATTATGAAACGAGGCTTAGAAATCTTAACATACCAACACTTGCATATCGTACACTAAGAGGCAACATTATAGAAGCTTATAAAATAATAACAAAAAAATATGACCCAGATATATGCGATTTCTTTGAACTAAGACAAGCATCTATAACAAGAGGGCATAGTTTAAAATTGTATAAACTTCGACCACGCTTAAACATCCTCAAATACTCATTTAAGTATAGAGTGGTGAACACATGGAGTAGCCTCCCATCCCATGTAATATAAGCACCAACAAGAGCATCACTTGAGGGGAGACTTGATAAACTGTGGGCTAACCAACCAGTATTATATTGCGATTATTGTGCTGCAGACATAAATCCAGATTACTATCATGCTGACATATACGGAAATGTAATTGTTTTTAAAATCATAACAGGCGAGTAGCCTACTTACAGAAATAGAATGTGATTGATTGCTTGATTGATATATCCAGAACAAACACGGTCGACTCTATGGGCCACAATAATGTTACTCTCACAGATCCTCTACAAGAGTGCCGTGGCTTTGCACCATATTATGAGGACTTAGCTGTGCCATCAGACCAGGGAAATTTTGATTCTGAATATAAGGATAAGGTGGCATATGATTTCAATCTACTACAAATGCTATTTAAAGTTAACTCAGACCTACTCCCTGTTATATAACCACAAGAGGTGCGATATGCCATCAAGAAGCTTCGCACATGAAAGTCATCACAAGAGAATGGTATTAGTGCTGAGCACCTCATCTATGCAGGCGAATAAATTATACCAGCACTTACCATTTTCTATAATTCTATGCTATCGAGTAAGACAATTCCAAAAGACTTCAATAAAGGAGTCATTATCCCAGTACACAAAAAGGGCAAGGATCCATGTATCTATGATAATTATAGAGGCACAACAATAAGCTCTACCTTGTGCAAGCTATTTGAGCACATAATTCTTCAGAAAATAGAGCATAGTTTACCAAAAAAATGAGTCAAGTCTACAATTTGGGGTTTTTTTCAGAATGTCTCTCTCCAATCATGGATGCACTTCTGATATCATAATTTTAATTTCAATTCCTTCTATTACTATTACAATTACTCAAGATTTGATCTATTACTATTACTATTACTCCCACATCTATTACTATTACTATTACATTTGAACCATAGGTATCGCTCACACACACACACACACACACACACACACACACACACACACGCACGCACGCACGCACGCACGCACGCACGCACGCACGCATATATATATATATATATATATATATATATATATATATATATATATATATATATATGTAACATGTGGAAATCGATGGTAAAGTGACAAACTCATCTACGGTTTCCATTATACATTTAATGTACAAAAATCTACAATCTCCATAGATTCGGGTGCATTCGTTAAGAATCACTCTGGGATGATTGGCAATACGCTATACACACAATTGACAAGGAAAGTAGAATACAATAATTAGACAATACACAAACATAACCGTTATCATAAATGACTGGTGTAATTGGCTATTGCTGTGCGACATTCATATTGTATAATTCAATTGGAGTATTAATATGCAATTATGCAGTTAATATGAATTCGCATGGCTCACAATGTGCACAAATCCTTTGCTTGCATGGATACATGACATGAGAATAATAAATAATAACATTTAAAAAATCATATACCACGGAATGTGTGAAAGTCATGTGTGACGGTAATGTATACTTTACTGACGCTAAGGCTAACCCTTCTGCTGCTACAATAATTAGGATAACGAAGACATTTAGGAAGTATTTGATGTAAACTACCGAGATAGTGTTGATAAAAGATCTTGCCACAGAAGATAGCAAAGCTATTTCGGAAAATACATACCAGATCCTAATTAAACAGGAATATGACAACCATGCCCAGGTTTAACGCTGGATTAAGCAGATATGGCGATTGTATGAAAATGCATTTTACGGACGGACTTGATGAAAGACGTATCAGGATAATAGGCAATGCATGAATATATAGCAAACTTGAACAGGACCTTGGAATTATACAGTGACTAGCTATACATTAAGTATATATTGACATGCCATGCTCATATGCTTGTCAAAGGGAGATAACTCTCATACTAATCATTTATACATGATAAATGGCCCTGATGTGCTTATTTTGAAAGATTAATCATGCAGCGGCTTACAACAATATGCTACAGGCTTCATATGCTTTACCATATGGAAAGCATTACATTGCCATAAAAAGTGAATATTTTACTTGACTAGATAATGCCCATTTCAGAATAGCCCTTCAACAAACAGCACGTTAATTGAATAGCTATTTTAAATTGGAAATTAGATAGCTTAAAACTACACTATGAA
The DNA here is from genome assembly GCA_034401795.1 of Chaetoderma sp. LZ-2023a. Lineage (NCBI taxonomy): Eukaryota > Metazoa > Mollusca > Caudofoveata > Chaetodermatida > Chaetodermatidae > Chaetoderma > Chaetoderma sp. LZ-2023a. Next base: position 98,860,893 of record CM067374.1, on the reverse strand, counting down.
TTCAGACAATTCAACATCATATTGACAACATGAAAAATAATAATGTTATAACCTTACCCTAAGTAACGCCAGGCTTAGCACAACTTGTTCAAGTTTCGGGTTCCAATTTAACGTTTCTTGCTGCTTGTGAAATGTGTCCACTTGAAGTGAATATTTAACTGTACTGCTAGTGCCTAGCGGTATATCCAGCTCACAATGACCCAAGCTGACCAGTGCGCCAAAAATACCATAACCCTTTTCTTCTAAATCCACATTCTATTACAGAAAAATCAATAGTACATGCAATCTGATGAACAGTTTTACAGTACTTTGACCAGAAATTGTTGCTGCCTAACATATCAACAACTTCCATTCAAATTACCCAAAGCTATCCCATCCGATAAGTCAAACATCATTATGAATTAACCTCAATTGGTCAGTGGGATAAAAAAAGGGTTAACGTATCATGAATAATATTCACTTGGGGAAAATATATATTTCTTCATCAAATTTAATCTTCATCACAACAGCAGTTTTTGATATATAATATGATGATCGGAATTGATATTTACCTTAAAATAATGAATAGACATAAAAGAAATGATGATTTGAGGCTATATACAGTACAGGACAAATATGCAAATCTGACATGTCACATTTTTCCACTAGTTAATTTGTGATGCCTCATCAAAATTACATTAGACACAACACAATTTGTCTTATTTATTATAATTTGTCCACCCCTCCTGGAGCGTCTGGACCAAGCAACTCCCTAGACTGTTGCCCAACATTGCAACGGCCTGTCCAAAATCCTGAAAATTAGGTTGTGTGGTTTGTGATAGTCTCATTCTTGTATTAGCTATGGATCTCCTTGCAGGGATAGGACAATCACTATGAACAACAGACACTTGGTTTGCTAATGAATGTGAATTTATTAGAGATGCGATGGGAGCATTTAATCGTTTAACTGGAATAGGTACATTAGCAGAAACTTCTGTAGTCTGAGTATTTAATGGTGGTGTACTCTTAATTGCTGATATTGGCAAGTTGTATGGATTGCTGTGCTTTCCTTTTGTTGATCGTAGTGACCTTCTGATGGTTGGCCCAGGCTCCGCCTCCAGCAACCCATTCTCCTCTCCTGCTGTTTGTTCAGTACTAGCATGTGACATAATGGGTGAATCGGAAGGTACATCGACTGACACATGCTGCGTATCAGAATCTCCTGTCACTTCTCCACCACATGTTATTCTGTAACCACTCCACTCATCCTCGTCAGAGAGAGAATCATGTGAATTTACTGCTTCAGATGGAAAATCATCTTCTGGCCTAGCTTCCAAATGGCCCTCTTCGTTGAAGTCTGAAATGATGTCCTCATCTTTTCCTTCTACTTTGCTACATCCCTCTAATTCCCTGGTAACATGTTCATTTGATTGTCTAGTGTCCAGAATCTCTGTCCTGCTTACCGTTTTCCTTGGCCCTGAGCCATCTGCTAATTGTATAACATATACATTATCCTGAAGATGGTCAACTACTTCATAAGGTTCGGGCCTCCATACATCCTGAATGTTATTTCTGTCTGCTGGATGATTTCTCACAAGCACGATGTCACCTATACAAATTGGAGTTTCTTTTGCTGTTCGATTATAATATTTCCGTCTTTCTTGTGCTTTTTTATGCAGATGCTTGTTTGCAGACTTATTTGCCTCCAACATTCGTTCATGGTGTGCTGTCAACCATTCATCGAATGATTGCCCTTGGTTATCCTCAGGTCTGTTGAGCATGTGGTAAATTGGCAGCTTAGCGTCTCTACCATATAGGAGAAAGAATGGTGTCAAGCCAGTTGATGAATGTGGTGTTGCATTGTAAATATACACCAATTCTGGCAAATATTCAGTCCATCTCCTTTTTCTCTCTGGTGGAAGCGTCCTCAAAAGATCATGCATAGTGCGATTGAATCTTTCAACTTGCCCATTGCGCATCGGATGGTATGGTGTCGTTCGTGATTTCTGAATGTGTAGATTCGACAGAGCTCTTTAATTATAGATCCCTCAAAATTCCGTCCATGATCGCTATGCAGTCTATTAGGAATACCATATTTTAAAAACCATTCCTTCACCAATACTTTCGCTACAGTTGCTGCCTTCTGATCTTTGGTTGGTACTGCAACAGTAAACTTAGTGAACACATCAGTGATGACTAAAACATTTTCTCGATTATCTGAAGATTTCTCTAATTGGGTGAAATCAATAGCGACAATTTCGAGTGGCTTACTGGCTAACAACTTACTAATTGGAGGCTTCACTTTTGGCTTTGGAGCTTTTGCTATCATGCATCTCTCACAGTCTCTCACCCACATTTGGACGTCTTTTTCCATTTCTGGCCAATAACACCTCCTTCTTAAAAGGGTCATGGTTCTTTCCATCCCTTGATGACCAGCTGAGTTATGCATTGACTCCAAGACCGGACTTTTCATGGAAACAGGTGTAAGAAACAGATAGTTCTCCCCGATCTCTGAATCTTTGACCACATAATACAGAATCGAATTTCTATCTCTTAATCTGTCCCATTTCCTCAGAATCCTCCTGCTTAGATTATGCTCCTGGTGTAACTGCCTCTCTGTTGGTCTCTGGTTTCTTTTATACCAATACCATACTCTTGCTAAAACTGGGTCCTGCCTCTGTTTTGAGGACAATTCAATATCCGAAAATTGTGGGAAAATCGGAGTTGAAACTAGTTTCTCTTGCTCATTCTGTAGATCTAGTACTCGATGCACATCTTTAGCAGAATCCATAATGTTCAAGGCAGTTGTTGCTGTGATCTGCCCAAACATTACCTCTACATTCATTTTACTTGACATTATAGCTTGGCGACTTAGTGCATCAGCATTCCGGTTAGACCGACCTGTTCGGTATCTAATGTCGAAATTAAACTGTGCTAACTGTGATGCCCAACGCATTTCCGTAGCTCCCAGCTTTGCTGACTGCAAATAACTCAGAGGGTTATTGTCGGTGTAGACAGTGAAAGGCCCACCAAGAAGATAATCCCTAAATTTATCTGTTATAGCCCATTTTAGAGCTAGCAGCTCAAGTTTCATGGAGCTATAATTGTTCATATTCCGTTCCGATGGTCTTAAACTTCTTGAGGCATAGGCGATCACAACACGTCCATTATCCTGATCTTGAGATAAAACAGCCCTCCAGTCCTTGGAAACTAGCATCAGTCTCTACAATGAATGGCTTTTCAAAATCTGGATATCCCAAAATTGGGGATGTCATCAAGCATTCTTGCAGTCTTTGAAATGCATCAGTACATTCTTGTGTCCACCTCTGACTAAAAGCTATATTGGTCCTCGACATCAGCTTTCGACGATCTTTCTTCTTATCTTGTTTTGTCAATAAACAGTGCAATGGTGCAGCTATCTGGGCAAATCCTTTCACATGTTTACGGTAATAGCTAGCTAATCCAAGGAAGGATCTCAATTGGGTCTCTGTCTTGGGTAATTGCCAATCCCTTATAGACTTTATTTTCTCTGGGTCAGTGCCAATACCATCTTTAGAAACAACATGTCCTAGAAATGAAATCCTTGTGTGGAAGAACTTACATTTAGATGGTTTCGTCTTCAATCCATGGTCTTTCATTCTGCTAAACACATATTCTAGCCGTGTGATATGGTCATCAATGGTCTTAGCATATATCAATATGTCATCAAGATAAATGAGAAGAAGGTCAAAGTTTGCTTCGCCTAGACACGCCTCCATCAATCTCTGAAATGTAGCAGGGCTGTTACATAATCCCATTGGTAATTTGGAATATTCATATAAACCACCAGTTCCTACCCGGAAAGCGGTCTTTTGTATGTCTTCTTCATCTATAGCAACTTGATAATATATCCTTGTGCAAGGTCAACGCTGCTGAAATATTTTGAACCTTGTATTGCTTCCAATGCTTCATCAATTCTTGGCAATGGATATGCATCTTTAATGGTATGAGAGTTAAGCTGGCGGTAATCTACACACAGCCTTAAACTGCCATCTTTCTTGCGCACCAAGACTACTGGAGCAGCATATGGACTGATACTTTTCCTAATGACATTTTGCCTCAGAAGTTTTTGAATATGCTCTTTTACTTCTGCCATTTGATATGGTGGAATCCGTCGATGTGGAACTTTAATTGGTACATTATCTTTTGTTATAATCTTATGCTTAACAGTTTCAGTATAGCCCAAATCATCATGCTTACACAGAAGGAGTCTTGATATTTCTGAAACAAACTAACAACCCTTGCCTCTTGATCTAATGTCAATTGAACATCACCTATATTAACCTTAAATGGTAGATCATCTAGTTCTTTGATTTTTCTGCATGTGCTCTCTTCTACATCAATTCTGTTCAAATGCACAGATATCTCATATAATGACAGAATTCTTGACACCTGATTCTCTGCAAAGATATTACTCTGATTATCACTATCCGTAGACATTACCTCTTTAAGTAATTTGAAGAAGTTACTGCCTAAAATTCCTGGACGCCGTTCTCTTGTATTAGATTGAGTATTATTCGGAGACTGTTTTACTACTAACATTCCAACTGCTGGTACACGAAAATTATTAATATCAATTGCAACTTCAATGTAACCAAGATACGGAACATCAAGATCATTAGCACCTGTTACTCGCATCCATTTTGTGACATCAATTAGTTTTGGACGACAATTAAGCAACTGTTGGAAGAAATTTTCTGTAATAGTAGACACTTGTGATCCAGTATCTACAAGACACCTTAGCTCTACACCTTCAACACACACATCAACCTCCGGACAATCTGCAACCGCTTTTTGTAGTATAGTCTGTTTCAATAAAGTAGAGTCTTTTACTTCTTCTCCCACCGTTTGACTCCATGTCCCCACGGTAGGAGCTATCGGTTTAAATGATGCATATTTCGATCAGTACAATGATTAGCTTCATGATTTGCTGCCCCTGTTCGAAAGCTTGTTTGAGGTCTATTTGTTGATGGTCTCTGTCCAAACCAGGAACCTTTGTTTGATGGACAATCACGTGCAAAATGTCCATATCCTTTACAGTTATAACATGTTTGCTGCTTTGGGTTAACTGTCATACCAGATCTGCGGTCATCAGATGCCATTTGTGCTGATACATCCTTCTGAGTCATCATGCCTGTCATCATCTCTAATTGTTTCTGTTGTGATTGTAACAATTCTTGTTGTGATTGTAGTAATTTAAGAATTTGGTCCTGTACACCATTTCTATCTTTCTCTGGCTTGGTGACTTCTGATTCAATCTTAGATCTGTTAAATGCCCTTTGTTCCTTCACTTCAACCTCTTGTACATGAGTCGATGGATGTGGATCAAAATGCTGCAATTCATCTTCTGCCCAATGTAATACTACTTGGCGGAAGTCTAGAAAGGACAAAGTGTCATGCTCAAATGAGTAACGTCTCATTTCTCTATGAAGCTGCATCTCATACACACCATCTATAAAGCGCTCTTTTAGCATTAAATCTCTATCACCCAAAATAGCTGGATCTTTTTTTTACTATTCTATCAACAAGTTTTAATAGCGCCAAAGAGTAGACTTGAAGAGATTCATTTCGTGCTTGATTTCTCTGGTAGAACCTACGCTGTAACTGGCCAACAGTTTCTGCATCCTGAAAACCTTGTTTGATTATTTCTAAAATCTTGCTAGCAGAATTACGTTCACATTCTGGTCTCAATCTAACTTCATCTCTGGCTCGTCCAGCCAAATGATCCATAATGAAATCTACTTGAGCATCTGCACCTTCCATACATCGTAAATGTTGGACAACATCATCTATCCACTCTTCAGCAGTTACATCTGAATCACCAATTGGTCTACCAGAAAACTTGAGAACTTTCCTCTCCTTCGTAATGAACACTGTTCTAACTGACGCCTTATAACTATCAAGTTGCCTCTTTGTTTCAGCCAATTCTTCTTCGAGTTTGATCGATTTCTGAGATTCCAGTTGCAGAGTTCTCATGTTCTCTTGAAGTATTCGCAGCTCTTCCTTTAGTTCATTAACTCCAATCGCCATTGTGCAATATCAATATAATTAAGAGTGGCATGCAACTACAATTTAAACTACGAAAACTGGAATGCCAGCAATGAAATGAATTAGTAATGGACTAAATCAGTTCACGGTAATCACCTTCATTTAAACACCATGGGATAAATAACTATAGTATCACTTACGACTGTTACTTAAATTACGAACTCTATAGCTGATCAATTACTCGTAACAGGAAATAATGGTATACGTCCGACTATTGATAATGGGAAACTGGCCAAATGCTCAACTTCGAGATTGAACTTCAACGCTAAACTGAGATTTCAAAGTTGAACTTTGAAGTAGAACTTAGAACTTGAAGTTGAACGTTGAAATTGAAACTAAACTTAAAGTTGAACCATCAAAATTGCATTTCAAACAGGATTGTAAACATCAAAGTAGCACATGAATTCGCACTGTTGCCATTGAGCTTGAATTTCAAAGCCAAATTTGAATTTCCAAGTTGAACGCTAAGGTAGACCATTGAAATTGAAATCAAACATTGAAACCGAATGTTTAAATATGCACCATGGGCATTTGAGCTTGAACTTAAATTTATGCACAATTGCACTGAACTTTGAAACAGCACATTCAATGTGAGCTCAGATGTGTGCACAGTAGCATTCAAATTTAAATCATGCACCTCAAACTTGAACCTGGGAGTGTATACATCAGTGTTGAACTTGAACCATGAACGTTTAAGTTGAACCATGAACATTGAATTCGAATGTATAACCATGTACTGTGTACATAAAAACAAGATAAAATCTACTATTTTATCTGGTGTTAGTGCAAGTGAAATAAATGTGTAACCATTTACATAAGGAACAAGATGACAATCTATTTTCTCTGATATCAGTGACAGACGAATCTTACAATGCCTGTGCAATTCATCATATCTTAATCATCTACCTTTGTAACAAATCTTATGTACGAGTGCCCAGTAATAGATGAGTTGCTATAGGAAGATAGCATTGGATACATACACATATATTAATTGACAAATCAAAACCGAACTTGAGTGAGCAACAAATTAATTGTACTTATATGTATTATTGATGTACGTGCGTGCGTGCGTGCGTGCATGGGTGTGTGAGCATTTATGCGTATGCGCTGTAGTTACTCGCGTGCGGGTGCGCATGCATGTGTGTAGGACGACGTATATGGGCGTACATGCGTGTATGCGTGCGTGTATGCGTGCGTACACGTGCTCCTTGTAGCCAGATAGCTACAACCTTGACATTGAGTGAGCAATGGAACAAGCATTCATGTAAATCTCAGTCTGCTTGCTAATAATATGTACATATTTTTTTCTGAAGCACTTAAACTGATGTACCGCTAACGATAGCTCAATAAATAAAAATTTGATATATGTACACCAGGATTATTATGCTTCCTCGAGAAGCATTGTATTAATATGGGTACGAATTATAAAATAAATATTCGCTAAAGTTCGCTATTTAGTGTGTATCCACACGCCAGCTTCAATGTCATTTTACGGTTTCAATTAGAATAATGTTCATGTTTCACTTGATTTCGTCTCTACCTCAGTGACGTAAATGTATGTAAAATCTACCTCGTATCTGTAGCGCTCTGTTCATCAGCGAGTTACGCGGTGGCATTCAACCACGACTGTCCACACACAATACAGCTGCTCGGATTGCAAGACCAACTCACTCTCCACGTCGTTCAATCAATCAGCGCCACTACAACTGTCAATACACCGCTCAAATCCGTCTAGCCAGGCGACCTGTGCTTGTAAATTGTGTAGCACCAATTATTGCCAATCAAACGAACAAAATCCTACTCGCAGCGCCAAAATGTAACATGTGGAAATCGATGGTAAAGTGACAAACTCATCTACGGTTTCCATTATACATTTAATGTACAAAAATCTACAATCTCCATAGATTCGGGTGCATTCGTTAAGAATCACTCTGGGATGATTGGCAATACGCTATACACACAATTGACAAGGAAAGTAGAATAAAATAATTAGACAATATACAAACATAACCGTTATCATAAATGACTGGTGTAATTGGCTATTGCTGTGCGACATTCATATTGTATAATTCAATTGGAGTATTAATATGCAATTATGCAGTTAATATGAATTCGCATAGCTCACAATGTGCACAAATCCTTTGCGTGCATGGATACATGACATGAGAATAATAAATAATAACATTTAAAAAATCATATACCACGGACTGTGTGACGTTAATGTATACTTTACTGACACTAAGGCTAACCCTTCTGCTGCTACAATAATTAGGATAACGAAGACATTTAGGAATTATTTGATGTAAACTACCGAGATAGTGTTGCTAAAAGATCTTGCCACAGAAGATAGCAAAGCTATTTCGGAAAATACATACCAGATCCTAATTAAACAGGAATATGACAACCAGGCGCAGGTTTAACGCTGGATTAAGCAGATATGGCGATTGTATGAAAATGCATTTTACGGACGGACTTGATGAAAGACGTATCAGGATAATAGGCAATGCATGAATATATAGCAAACTTGAACAGGACCTTGGAATTATACAGTGACTAGCTATACATTGAGTATATATTGACATGCCATGCTCATATGCTTATCAAAGGGAGATAACTCTCATACTAATCATTTATACATGATAAATGGCCCTGATGTGCTTATTTTGAAAGATTAATCATGCAGCGGCTTACAACAATATGCTACAGGCGTTCATATGCTTTACCATATGGAAAGCATTACATTGCCATAAAAAGTGAATATTTTACTTGACTAGATAATGCCCATTTCAGAATAGCCCTTCAACAAACAGCAAGTTAATTGAATAGCTATTTTAAATTGGAAATTAGATAGCTTAAAACTACACTATGAATTCAGACGATTCAACATCATATTGACAACATGAATAATAATAATAATAATGTTATAACCTTACCCTAAGTAAGGCCAGGCTTAGCACAACTTGTTCAAGTTTCAGGTTCCAATTTAACGTTTCTTGCTGCTTGTGAAATGTGTCCACTTGAAGTGAATATGTAACTGTACTGCTAGTGCCTAGCGGTATATCCAGCTCACAATGACCCAAGCTGACCAGTGCGCCAAAAATACCATAACCCTTTTCTTCTAAATTCACATTCTATTACAGAAAAATCAATAGTACATGCAATCTGATGAACAGTTTTACAGTAATTTGGCCAGAAATTGTTGCTGCCTAATATATCAACAACTTCCATTCAAATTACCCAAAGCTATCCCATCCGATAATTCAAACATCATTATGAATTAACCTCAATTGGTCAGTGGGATAAAAAAAGGGTTAACGTATCATGAATAGTATTCACTTGGGGAAATATATATTTCTTCATCAAATTTAATCTTCATCACAACAGCAGTTTTGATATATAATATGATGATCGGAATTGATATTTACCTTAAAATAATGAATAGACATAAAAAGAGAGAATGATTTGAGGCTATATACAGTACAGGACAAATATGCAAATCTGACATGTCACATATATATATATATATATATATATATATATATATATATATATATATATATATATATATATATATATATATATATATATATATATATATATATATATATATATATATATATATATATATATATATATATATATATATATATATATGCATGCATGCATGCATGCAAATGAAAACAAGTCAGACATTTGAATATTAACTCTCTCACTGAAGAAGCCTTTTTATCTCAATTTCATTTACACCAAATAGGACAGCTGTTGAATATTTAGAAAATATTTTGATTGTTCGCCGTTGCTGCAGGCAGCGATGTCTTCCAGACAAATTGATTTCAAAATATTCATCAGATTGTTTCTTACATCATAAACAAGTTGCTGCATGGTTAATGATAAGAGTAATGAGTGTGTACTCTTAGCTATATTCCTCCAAGTTCACCATACATATTTTATTTACTGATACAATGTTAGTGAACAGCGGACTCTTCCTCAGCTGTGATCACATAACCTTCTTAGTAAGCCTGAATGATTTTAACTACCGGTAGTTTAGCTCTCTTGGAAACTCTCAACATTCTAGATTCTACATGATCGGGAATACCATAGAATATTCTGAAATTTGTATTGCTGAAAGTAGTTGATGTATATAGAACAACAACTTAAGCAATATCAATTTTAAAAGGAACTTGAATGTGGGTTGAAAAGAACATACAGTTATTAGCCCACTGTATTTCAGAAGTGCATGTAAATAGAATAGTTATAAACACAATCTCTGTTCCCTAGACACCATGCTGGGAATCAATTTGACTGGAATTAAACCTTTAACCATTATGTAAGATATAATGAGATCTATTGCAATGCTTCTTTTATCAATTTTTATCCTATAGCTAATATTCTGTATAGTAATCTGGAATTAATTTGCAATGAAGCAGTTGCTGCCTTAGAAAGCAACAGCTTCTAGTTTCAAAATATTCTACACATTTCCTATATCTTTGCTTGGAAAATGATAGAAAGAGGGATTCATCGGTGGAAGGTTAACCTGTTGATTCTGAAACTCTTGAGTATACATTTCTTTACAATAAAATATTCTATTGAATATTTTGAAACAAATTTGACTGGAAGCTGTTGCTGCCCAAGACATATGGTCTTGCTGCAAACTGTTGTTGTCTTACACAGAGACATTGAAAATTAAACACTTAAACAGCAGATAATCGGTTTGGCTGTTTCATTCTGTCTGTTGCATATATTAAAATATGTGGAAGCAGAATATTGTGGCTTATATACTGTAGCACGGACCGACCGGATGGGTACTGACCGACCCAGCAAAGCTGGGTACGGAATGGCCACTCCGGATTCGTTCCAAGCATGCCCCCACCCCCAGAGTAGGATAGTATGCGTATGTAAGCACTATAAGAGAGGTTTCTTGTCAAAAATTGGCTACGTCCGATAGAACGCGTGGTGCGCATGCGCGCGTCAGAGCTTCCCTGACAACACGTCTCGGAATTGGAAGCGAGTGCATGCCTATTGTGTACCGAGTAAGTATACTCGTAAATGTTTATAATTTATCCGTTCTCGTTGTTCTTGGTACCCATTAGGACCAGCATTAAACGAGCTTTCCAAAACTGTAAACCGTTTCAAAATCGGCCCAGAAATGGCCGAGTTATCGTCGAAGCTCCCCTCTAAATTATATGTAGAATATTGCTATAATGTCGCAGTCGTGTGTATATATTAAGCTAAACACTGAGATCTGTGTACACGTGTTCCATACGTCACTAGCATACCAGCACGCTGATTGGCTGGCGCTTGGCCACTGGTTGGTTGAGGCGGCCAGCTCTGACGTCGCAGCGAGTATAAAAGGGGTGAAAAATCAAGGATCAGTAGCATCGCCGGCATGGAAGCCGGACCCGCGCAGTGCGACTGGACCACGTGGAAGACGGATGTAACCTGCTGACCTACCAGTGATCTTCACTTCAACCGGTGTCTTACGGAACCCAGCACATCCGTGGTGTAGGACGTCCTCGGCTTCCACAGAATTTTTGGATAATTCCCGACGGTCATCCCGGAGTAATAAACTAAATTTAAAATTAGACCTTCCACATCAGGACTTTCCGAATGCAACTTCTGTGGGAGGGGACGTGCGAGCCCGGAATGTAATCCTATGCGATGTGGAGCTATGGTGATTCTTGGTGGATGACTCGCCGGATCTGCCAACCATGCTGAAAAGTGGACACTAAATTCCGCACTGCATGTCATGTGTGTATTAATTAACTTTTGGACCACAGTCTGGTGGACTTTGCTAGGGGCGCCGCAAGAGCTATGCGACACATCCCGCACCATGTCCCAAGTTATGTATCTGCTTAACATTATTATACCGCCCTCTCTGTTAATGGGCAACCTTTAACTCTACTACTTCCGTCGCTGGACGGAGAACTTTCTCACTTCCGCATAAATTATGGTTTAGTTATAGAGACTATCTAATAGATGTTACTTCACTAATCTGTATTACTGTCATGAGTATGCACTGTATCTACCCTGCCTGGAGGAGTCAGCTTGCGGAGCCAACCTGCGGAGACCAGCTGCAGAAATCGCCTGTGGAAATCTCTCCAGCTCCAGAGAACGTGTCAACTCGCGCCATGAATATGTTAGTGCCTCAATTTCAGTAACATAGTAGCCTGTTCCGTACCGACGACTATTAGGTGCTCAAGTAACTATACTATTGTACATCTAATTATTATTTCCGTTATGGCACTGATGACTAATAGGTGCCTTCCTGGTCTTAGGACCACAATTTATAATTTCTTTATTACTGTTCATATTATCCTTATTTACTGTAGGTGCTTTAACTAACCGCCCCATTTAGATCTCTCAACCTGATATTTACCACCTCATTAATTCATACATAAATTGCCATTGTCCATTGCATTGGTTAGTTGTATATGGCAGGTAGCCATTCCGTTGATATGTTTTGTTTAATTATAGAAAACTTAGAGCGCAGTACGCTAGGAAATACTAAACAGCAACATTTGTATCCGCATCACTTATTCCTACCATCATCAATTTTACACTGAGGTCGCTGACCATGCTCTAACTGTTTGAGCCCATCATGTTACCAACTAAACCTTACTATTTAGCTCAATAGGATAGGTTAAAGTGGTTAGGGACAATCTCTTCGTTAGGAGACATATAGTATACGCCTCTTCCGGTTGTTGCGATAATGTATCCCTGCACTCCGGCAAGATTATGTAAAATTGGCCAAATACCTATAAGGCCTCGTAGCCTATATATCAAGTTATTGTCTCTTTCCACAATCCACTAGCCTCATGGCTCTTAATTGTTAGGACGTCCCATCAGCAGCTTGATCTGATCCGACCCTGGGAAACTATCGGAGGTTACCGAGCGGTGATGGTTAAAGTGCTGATTTACATACATCTCCTCCATATCCTCGGATACTTGTTAGCTAGATAACCCCGCCAACGAAGGAAACACTGCGAAAACATATAGTTATAAATGTCAGTTTGATAGGTTTATTTATCGGCCCGCAGTGCATATCTGGGCACATTGGAACCTAATCCTAATGACAGGTCAAAAGTTATATCAATAGGAAGCGGAGACGGACGAGACGTGCATCTCCATCTAACTCGTCGGAGTGTCTGGGAAGGATCTTGGAATCCGCCACGTCCTCACAGGAATGACGCTCGCGATGGATATTCACGTATCTATCCCCGCCTTAAACGATATGTTAGTGATCAAACTTGCTTATGTGAAATGTAGCCATTGTCCAGGTGATGTTTTATGTGGTTGTGGAGCAAGGTACCCAGATTTTCATCAAATTCGGATGCGTTGCGATGTAATATGTACGCCCATTGGACAGCTGTATCTAACGATAGGTAGGAATCCCTGCCACTTGTGGCCAAAGCTAGATTTCGTTCATAACACTTAATTGGTAGGTTAGACTGTAGCAGAAGGCCCGCATAAATAATACAGCATCTTGGAACTATAAAAGATGGTGATGCGGTAATTCTTCGGAAATCACTCGTTCCGCCTTCACGTAAACCAGTACGCATCACGTTAATTATGGCTTCACTAAGATTTTCCAGCACTTAGCATTTTCTGATGAACAAAAGAGTGGCCATTTTTGCATTTTCCTGTGACGGAAGCCCGAGCGAGGCACTTGCATCTCACGACAGTGAGAATTCCTGTGACAGAGGCCTGTTCCTCTCGCACCATCATGAAATATCATGAAATATTCGGTGACGGAGACCTGCGCGAGGCACTTTCCTCTCACAGCAATAATGTTCTCTCTGTGTATGTTAGGGGTATATTAACTTATATTAAGTTACTCAGTGATCTCCTATGCAGATGCTTCTCTTGCGGGGATACCTCTGCAGATTCAAGGATCTGTGTGGTACCTCCGGCGACACCACGTAAAAAGGACACCAGCTAGCTCTAGATTGTGTATTATTGTGCTCATTTTACTGTCAAACGATTTACCTTGTTCGCATAGTACGTATTTATATTTCTAGTATTTTATTCTAATTGTTCCATTCTCTAAATTAGTATGGATAGACACACCAGTGACACAAACAGTTGGGACGACACCGTGTGGTTCAATCTCAGTGACAATGGTCGCACGGCCCCACTGGAACATCAGCGTTCCACTGGCTCTAGAAGTTGTTTTTTGTACACCGCGGAGAGATGTCATACGGGATCCGCAACCCCAAGATCCGCAGACAACCAGCCATCCCAGTCATCGCGCACTTGCGGTGTGATGGGCGGATATCTGACAGCGGACCAGCACATACCCCCGTGAGCTTGTATGAATTGTATGTGTTCCCTATCTACAGTCAGTTGAATATTTCCCTATTTAGTCAGTTGAATATTTTGAAACCAATTTGACTGGGAATTCAGAGTTTGAAGTAAAATATAACCTGGCAGCAAACAATGACAAAATAATGACGAGTTCGAAGATAAGCGTTTGCTTATTTATACATATCTAATTTGTATGTCTTTGCTATTTAATAATCAGCCTGTTGCACATTTGAATCTAATTTGACTGAGAACCAATGCCATAGGCAGCAACAATACCCAGTCATATCTCTGAATATTTGTGACATTATATTGTATAGTGTCTCAATTGTTTTTGTAAGTTCACCTTTACACATAGTCCAAGTTTTCTTACTCCGCTCTATGCCGTTTCTGATATGCTGGGTGGCATTTCAGAAATGGCATAGGCCAGAGTCTGAGAACTCGGACTATTTTATGCAATATGTTTCAAAACCTACGTCATTAAGGTTTTATTTTTCAAGAGATAAACAAAAGAGGCCTATTTCTAATGGACTTTTAGCCAGGCCCCACCCATCCCTATGTAAGCCCATGCTTTGAGGCGTGTTGGGATCAATTCTTATACTTTGAATCCCGAATTCTCAGAATGCCAATTCCATGGTAGCTATACAGCAAACCTGTTCAGGCTGTTACATATTTTGAAACTAATTTGATAGGGGGTGGGGGTATGGCAGCAACAGCGCCCGGCAAATTAGTTTCAAAATATTCAACAGAATGTTTATTAAATAGTAAAGACATATTGACAGATTATTAAGCACCCATGACGGATTTAGACACGTCAATCATTCTGGGTGTAGACGTATTTCGTTTTGGAGAGAAGTTTTCTTGTCGAAAATAAAGTTTTTAAATGCATTCGGTATAGATTTTCTGTGTTTCCTGCACTAGAGCGTTATTATATTGACATGGATTGTGGTGAAAGTTATTGATCTGTTACAGAAACTGTATTTTCATCTATCTAAGTGACGATATCAGTAGCGTCCATAGAAACTATCATAGATACGACAACACTGACGTCACATACGAGGACTACCCATACTTAATAACAAAAATGGCTGCCGCGAGGAAGAATTCAAAACCAAAGTTAGACATAAATAATGATGACAAGAAACTACCTGATACCCATTCCTCCCAGAGAGGTAAGAACATCGTGAAGCCCTCGTCTGAGGCAAGTCAGCACAGTACTATATGTTCAGATGAAGAAATTTTAGCTGCAATGGAGAATAATGTGTTAACCGTAAGCAGAGATTGTAGGAAAGATGTTTCAGACGACGACCTTGCCATAGAGTGCGAAATATGCCTTTGCTGGTATCATATCGACCCCCAATGTCAGAATGTGTCAATATCAGTATACAACAGTTTTCGAGAAGGGGCAACAAGCCAGTTTCATTCTGTAATTATTGCAACCGTGGTGCAGTTAACCTGTTGCATACAATCAGAAACGTCGTGTATGATTTAGACAAAAAGATAGACAGTGTCAAGTCAATCGTTGTAGCAAATGATAAAGCCATCAATACCAGATTGAACACAGAAATAACCAGTATCCAACAGCAGCTGCAGGACAAAGAAGCAAGACTGATAACGCTAGGACAGAGTGCAGCTGCTCCCATATCAGGTCCATGGATGATGGGGCCCAGGCGATGGTGGCCACAGAGGAGGAATAGAGCAAATTGGTAAAAGAGAGTATCAATGAAATGGAAGACCGTGAACGCAGAAGACATAATCTTATATTATTTAATGTCACAGAATCACAGAAGCAGCCCAAAACGCGAGAGACTCGATTTCAGTATCAGAGCTAAACATTGATGGTTATGACCTGTTTATGAACGTAGAATCCAATGGAAAACGATGTATCTGTCTGTACAGTAGACACCAGTTAAACTTTAGGGAAGCAAAAGTAAAACCTGATACCACTGAAGAATCGTTATGGATTGAGGCGCAGTTCAGAGACGACGATAGTATTCTGCTAGGGTGCATATACAGGTCACCATCTAGCAGTAGTGAAAATGATGTGAACATTAGAAAGCAGATTGAGCAAGCATCTGAATCCAAGCACAGCCATATCAGTATGTTAGGGGATTTCAATCATCCAGAAATTGCCTGGGACAACTGCAGCTCCACATCAGGCATTAATCATCCAGCAAGTTTGTTTCTTGAAACAGTGAGAAATTCATTTCTTCACCAACATATTAAGCAGCCAACCCACTACAGAGGTAATCAGAATCCAACCACTATAGATCTAGTATTGACAAATGAAGAAAATATGGTAGAAGACATGCACCTATCCCCTCTAGGAAAGAGCCACCACGTGTGCCTCTTATTCACAGTGAAGTGTTATGTACAAGCTACCCTGACTAAGATACAAAAGTTAACATATGACAAAGGTGATTATGATAAGATTTGAAATATCCTGCACAAAATTGATTGGGAAAATTAACTGAATGACCTGAATACAGAAGAGACATGGAATATAATCAAGACCAAGATCTTAGATGTTGTCACTATAAGTGTCTCATGTAAGGCCATAAGGAACTCACCTACGTCCAAGAAAAAAAGAACAAATATTTCTCCAGTGTATTCACCCGTGAAGATACATCATGCATTCCTCAGCTGCCCGATATCATATCTCTAGATCGCTTAGAAGAAATCACCATCAAAGAAGAGGATGTCATCAGATGCCTGGACAAACTGTCAGTCTCTAAGTCCCAAGGCCCAGATGGATTGCATCCCAGAGTTCTAAAAGAGACCAGGCAAATAATAGGAAAACCATTAGCCTTACTGTTCAATAGATCCCTTAGGGAAAAAACATTATCACATGCCTGGAAGATGGGACAGATAACATCAATATTCAAAAAAGGGGAAGAAATCAGCAGCCTGCAATTATAGACCTGTCAGTCTAACATCCGTCATCTGTAAAATTATGGAACTATTCATCAGAGATGCACTTATGCATCATATGACCAACCTTATTACTGCGTGTCAGCATGGCTTTCTAAATGGGCGTTCCTGTATTACACAACTGTTGGACACTGGATTTCTGTACACAAGCTCTGGATAATGGTGAGGCAGTGGATGTTATCTACCTCGATTTTGCCACGGCATTTGACGCTGTGCCACACCAAAGACTAATTAGCAAATTGAGAAACTACGGCATTGGAGGTGAAGTCCTGGGATGGATAGCCGATTTTCTTAACAACAGAAGACAAAGAGTATCAGTAAACGGTTCCTACTCAAGCTGGTCACCAGTGCTTAGTGGGATACCCCAGGGAAGTGTTTAGGGCCAGTACTGTTCGTCTGCTTCATTAACGACATGCCACAAGTTGCCCACAACTTAGTCAAGATGTTCGCTGATGATACCATGCTCCTTTCACGGATCACTACAGCAGAAGAACACGACAAGCTCCAAACAGACCGTAACAACCTAAAAGAATGGGCAGACACCTGGCAAATGTGGTTCAATGCATCCAAATGCAAAGTAATGCACTTAGGCAAATCCAATGTGAAGATGAGGCATACGATGATAGATAATAGCCAGGAGATCATTCTAGATGACACCACCTGTGAAAAGAACCTGGGCATATATGTCGACGACAATCTAAAATTCAGACAGCATGTGGAGACGGCAGTCAACAAAGCCAATAGGATCCTTGATATGTATGATATGAAGATCATTTGTCTGCCCAGAAACCAACACACTTATACTGCTTTACAAGAGTTTAGTGAGGCCACATCTAGAATACGGAAATGCGGTATGGTCTCCCCCCCCCCCCACCCCCCTGCACAAAAAAGACATCTGGCTCATCGAGAATGTCCAGCGTCGAGCTACAAAACTGATAGAAGGCCTGAAAGATAGCCCATATGAAGACCGCTTGAAAGCGCTAAATCTGCCCAGTTTGATATACCAGCACTTGCGTGCCACCCTAATAGAGACTTACAAGTATGTTCATGGGATCCATGATGTAAATCGTGAGGAGCTGCTGCCATCTGACGATGGTCATCGCACAAGAGGTCACAACTTCAAACCCTTAAAGCAACGTTTTAAATCTAACACACGGAAGAGACTTTTCAGCATTCGGGTGACAAACTACTGGAATGGTCTACCCGAGTCAGTTGGCACAGCTCCTATGCTCAACACCTTCAAGGGAAGACTCGACAAGGTTTACAAAGATCAGATGTTCAAAATGACTTTCCCATCGAACTCGTCCGCACCCACCCACATGTACAACAGGTACAAGAGGAATTGATCCAAGTTATTGCCGACGAATATGAAGATCTGCTACAGGCTGTCTAGCCTAATCAGCAGAAAAGGACTATGTAACTGTGTAACTATTACCTATTTTGATTGTGGCGTCAGCCTACCTGTGACATAATTGTCTCGATGCTCTGTTAATACATTTTAGGCCTACTTCTATTGGGTTTTGCTATTAAAGTGACAAGAAATGGTGTAAATGTGCCTACGCAAAATCAATTGATAGAGATTGTCAACATTTCTCGTGGATTTCGCGTAGTATGCCAGATGTGTTCGTTATTCTGTATTGAATCATAAACCATTAATAAATCCATTATTAGTACATGCAGGTTATCTTGGAACATAGACACCGAGATCACATACAAAATAAGTAAGCTAACCCTTTTAGAATACTAACCAATTTAGCCCAATCAACGCAAGTGTGGCTGATTTGGAAAATCACTAGCGAGGTCAATTGAAGATTATTAACAACATGTTACAATAGAGTTGATCAGAAAAGTATACGATTTTGATATGTTTATCAGAGAGGCGTCATTTCCCAATTTCAAAAAATATTGTGTTTGCTTTTGTACGCATTCATGTTTGTTTTAAATGTTGTTATAATGCATAACTACAAGAGAAATAACACTAAACACTGTGCTGTGCATTCTTTCCCAAACATGTCACAACCATCTCGAAGTATCAATTCCTAGCTTCTTAATCTAATGCGACGCTGTCTCCTTAGTCACAGTTCCCAGTTTCTTGGGACATTGTGTTGCCTCAAGATTCCCCGGTTATCGACAGCTTATTTGAATATAAAGCTAGCCATATGTGTAGAACGATGGTGAGGGGGAAAGGGTGCCACTTAACACCCCTCCTTGCCAATCTTGGGCTGTGTATGGAAGGTGGGGCAAAGATATGAGTTTGCAACCCCCCCCCCCCCCCCGAACCGCCTCACCCAACACTCGGCTCAGACACACAGATTTTGAGTGTCTAAACCTGATATTCCATATCTACAGCCAGAAAAGAAGAAAAATGCTGTAGAAGCCTTCGCAGAACATCTAAATTTCACACATTTGTTTTGGGAGGGGAGGACCCCAGGACTCCTCCATTTAGGGTAGCTTTATCCACACACCCGCTTCTGAACACTGTCCTGCGTCTATATTAGCTACTACTCCCAGTTTCCAATCTGTATTCCCAAATGAGTATTCCCATACATTTCCACTTTCCTTATAAGAATGTCAAGTTCCCTCCTTATTCACAGTTCCGCGTTCTGAGTTCTTATTTCCCAATGGCTGAACTTGATCTATCACTCAATTATTTGCTGTCATATTCAATTGCGTTACAAGGTAGCTGACGTCACAACCATGATGTCATAGAGTCCATCACGAAAATGGAAACATTCATCACGATGTGTAAAATTGTATGCCGTTGGTGAATTTACAATTTAGGGTCTAATATAGGTCATAGGCAACAGCAACCCGCAGTCAAATTAGTTTCAATATATACAAAAGTGTACGTGCATGTATGTATGATTACTGTATTCTGCAGCTGTAGTAGTAGAACCATCCTACAGCTGCAATCAGTCCTTCTTCGCTTCTACCCACTGTGTCTTGACCTTAGCCCAAATCCTTAGCTTCCTCAGGTCCATTCTTGACTTAAGTGTACCTAATCCTGCTTTCTTGAGGTCACCTCGTAGCACACTTGGCAGATTTATGCAATGACGTCCGCTCCTGGCTCTGTATTTGCTGGCTCCGAGTAGGGTGAATTCCATGGCTCGTTGTGCTGGTGTGTCTTCTGGCATCCTTAGCACATGGCCAAACATGAACCATATTTGCTGGGCGACTTTTACAGACAGCAGCGACGTATTACACATCTTGTATAGTGCATCATTGGAAATTATGCTGTCTGGCCATCAGTGTCCATTGATTGTGCATAGGTGTTTCCGGTGGCAGGTGTCAAGTTTGTCTAGATCTGCATTTGGAGCTGCCCAGCTGTTACAGTTATACATCATCAAGGATACGCAGGTTGCATTGTATAAACGTAGTCTTTTTACCAAGGGAATCTTTGATCTACGCATCCATAGCTGGAAAGGACTGAAGAAGAAGGACTGGAAAGCTATGGTCCCCATGATGCAGCGTGCAGCAATATCAGCAGTACTGCAAAGCAGTGAGCCCAGAATTGTACTTTTCTTCAATGGTTCGCCGCCATGGAGTGGCTCGTCATTTTCTTTAGTTTCCTACTTTGTAGATAGTTTCATACGTTGTAGGTACGTGCATACAATGAAATATAGATTCTGGGAATTCTTGTTTCAAATTTTCAAATCGATTGCAATACATGAGTAGAAAGGTTGTGGGATGGGCGTCTGTTGTGATTGGTTGAAAGAGATATGATGTCATCTCATTTGTGTATTAGGTTACGCCTACGTGCCATATATGATCAGTGGGACGCGGTCTATTTTTATCAATTTTTAAGTGGCATGGCGCTGACCATATATGGCCATATGGGCGCGGCCTAAAATGCAAATGAGACTATGTCATAACTCTCGAGACTCATCAGAGCAGCTGCACATCCTGTCGCCTTTCTACTCATACATAGAAATTGGGCTGTGACTAGCTAGAAATAGCCACTGCATAGCTGGAAATGGATCCTTTTATTGCATTTTCAGCTTCACAATTAAATTCAATGTCAAACCCTTGTTGTTGCCATAGATTATACTTCAATTTCAGTTTCTTCACCGGAAAGTGATTCTCGTTGTTCCTGTCATATCAAAATATGTATCAAAGAACTCAATGAATAATTTGCAGTTCTCTTGAAAAAACTGCCGTACTTCGTTCATAGAAAACATTTGACAAAAGTGTAACTCAATGTTACATCTTCTAACAGACTTATAGCTATTGCGCAATACTGCAATTATTTTACAAGGTCAGATAAAAAATTTGTGAATGGTACAGGATCTGAGTGTTCCGAGTGATTCTGAGATCGTTTTCTTAATGTTACAGGCGATTCTCAGATAATTTTCTTAATATTTCAGGCAATTCTCGGTTTTCACAAACCTCATTGCAAAACCTTTGCCATGACTAACAGATGTTACAACTGTTAAACAAAATTCTAAGTTTGAGAGACAGTGACACTATTGGCACATTATTTCACTAACACAACCAAGGCATGTAAGGCAACACATGTAGACCTGACCTGTTGGCCAGTCATGCTAAAATAGGGTTGGTGTCTACATTGCTAATTAATTAATAATTGACCTGATTGTTCTAGAGACATGTTTGTCTACTTATGTGAATTTTGAAAGAATCAGGGCGATTAAACTTTCGACCACAGCGAGGGCAAGGTATAGCCCAAGCATGGGACAGACAATGTCGTAGAAAAGCACCTCTGTTACGAATTACTGACTTGCAAATACTACAACAATGTGCATCTTGGCCACGGGGAATGTGCATGCTGTTGATGTGGCTCCGGTAGTTTGACCAGCTAGACCAAACTGTTTCACAGAACAAGCATTTTAGCGTTGGCACATCCAACTCCACATCTGATAGAGACAGCATATTGGATATGCTGGTTTCATCTGATGATGACAAGTGTCCAACAAAAGCTGTGGCTTGACTTAGGCGTAACCCTTGGACCATATGGTGTCTGTCTGCAAATATAAACAGAGTAGACAGATTTAATAATGCTACAATCTAGCATCAATGTAACCATCATTACGTTCGAAATGGGGTAGCAGTTTGAGACCAGCCCATTCTCCCCATACTGTTGGTCATCCATGCCATGGACAATGTCCATTGAGATTTTGCTGTATCACTTTCGGCGGGTCAGATGTATAAGACAATGCTAAAAGAATCTGGGCTTGGCCTCTGTACATAGATGTTGTTTCAAGGGGGGTCATTAGAGCCAGCGTTCGTTAAATTCCTTGCAATAATCATCTTATGCGATTACTAATTAATCTTTATTAATTTCCATAACATAATTTCTTCCTCTGTCGCAAATACTACAACAATGTGCATCTTGGCCACGCATATAAAATCTGGGAGCAAATATTTTATTTTATTTATCTAACAGTACATCATGGTATATGATGAATGTATGTTAAGAATATTACTGTAATCACTGGAATGGAATTTCCATTACAATGCCTATAAATAAATGTTAATTGATATCCAGGCATTAACTAGACAACCGCGCATGCGATCGGAAGTGTGTTTCGAAATGTGTGCATCCCCGGGCTGGCGGGTTTTCAGTAGGTGGGTGGAGTTCGGTCGGGATATCCACAGGTACTGGGAGTGGAGGCATAACAGGCAGAAAGGGCTGCACGTGGCTCTCTTTGCCACAGGTGGTTTTCAATCTTCCCTTCCTGCGTTCGAGCCAAGCTCTTTTTAAGCGATTCTCTCTTGGTCGCTAGTGTGTCAAGGAGAAGATGGTAGGTGAGAGAAGTCATGATGGTGGTCTTGTTCAACTGAGATTAGGCAGCTTTTATGCTCGCCAGCTCTGCATCTCATTACTTTCTGGCGAATGGCCAGCATCTTAAGCGTGCCCTCAGCCGATCATGAGCCGTTAGTGTATGCATGTAGGTTACAGCAGCATCTTAGCCAGAGTCAGCTGATCAATGGCGTGGCTAAGCCTCTGGCTTTCCCATTCGAGTGGTTGATGTTAAATGTCGGTTCTATGGTCGCATCTTTCTTAATGTACCAGTGTTTATCATCTTGAGGAAGTGGTATCTTCAACCTTTCCAATGGTACCACACATTCTCGGGACCATTGAGATCATGGCCATTATTCCGAGGAAGATGTCGTGCAAAGATAGTATATATAATCTAAGTGTTCACCCTGTCAATGGCAATGTATATGGCCATGTCCTGCCCTATGAGCAAACCTTGATATTATGGTGGTACTTCCAGTGGCATGGCGCATGGCGAATCGTGTCTTAGACATTCTTACTTCTGTCTGTGCATTGGGGTATTGCCATCCATCAGGACAGCCGTAGCATGGCCCGGGGGTGGCATTTAATGGTTCCGGGTTGACTAGTTCTGACCTGACCACACTTTAATACAGAGATGTTAAGGTGTCTAGTTTGAACTCTGCTGCAAACGTTAGGACATGGTATAAGAGTACACCACGTCATATTCAGAGCTGGATTGAGCCTATTCGGGGCCCAGTGCTAAATAGTTGTGGTGGCCCCCTTATCGGGTTGGTCAAGGATGGAATGACTACTACTACTACTACTACTACTACTACTACTACTACTACTACTACTACTACTACTACTACTACTAATGGCGGATGCTACTACTACTACTACTACTCCTACTACTACTACTACTACTACTACAGCTAGCACCACAACTACCTCCACTACTACTACTACTACTACTACTACTACTACTACTACTACTACTACTACTACTACTACTACTACTACTACTACTAGTAGAGGAAGGAGGAGGAAGCGTTAGAAAAGTGTCCAAAACATCCCCTCATTTATCGCAGGTACCTTGATGACATTTTCATGATTTGGCAACACACAGAGGCAGAGTTTGATGAATTTTTCGAAATTCTGAACAATCACGATCCGAATATCAAATTAAAAGCAACCATTGACGAGATGTCCGTAGATTTCCTGGATGTAACTGTATATAAAGGTCTAAAGTATGAAACAACTGGCTACTTAGACTACAGAGTGTATTTCAAACCAACCGATTCGCATCAGCTATTGCACAAAAAATCTTTCCATCCACCACATACTTTTAAAGGAATAGTTAAATCACAAATAATCCGTTTTCACAGGAATTCGAGTGATAGGAAAAACTTTGAAGAAGCGTGCTCTACCCTATTCAAAGCCCTCAAACCACGAGGTTACTCCTCACGATTCTTGCGCAAAATCAAATCTGAAACATTAGACGGCTTGGAATCCATTCCAGATAATGCCTCAAATCGTCGGCCTACCAAAATTTCTCACAATCGTCCTATTATAGGTGTAGGCGAATCTCGCAAATGCGGAAAGAAAAGGTGCAAGTTAGATGAATTTCTCCCAAACCAGAATACTTTCACGAGCTTTCAGAACAAAAGCAAGTTCCAACTTCAGTCTAATCTAGATTGTGACTCTGAAAATGTTATTTATCTAATTTCATGCAAATTGTGCCAAAAACAGTATGTCGGCGAAACCAAATGTCCATTAAGATGGCGGGCAACTCGACACCTCTCAGATATTAGGCTAGAGGAAGACACACATGTTTCCGAACATTTTATTCTTCCTGACCATTTAGTCCTTCGTGACTTTGAAATTATGCCGATTGAACAGCCACCCCTTTCAGATACGGCAGAAGAAACTGATAAACAAAGAAAACTTCGAGAATCGTTTTGGATTAAAGAACTCGAAACACAGTGGCCAAGGGGAATAAACTCGGACCCAGGCTTATCTGATCAACGTGACAAAATTCCATTCATTCTGACCTATAATCGGAAAAACGTTGAAATTTCCAAAATTTTGAAAGATGAGTATCAAAACCTACAGGAGAAACTGAAACAACCCTTTAACAAGCGACCAGTAATTGCGTTCAAGAAAAATCCGAATCTACGTGACATCTTGGTAAAAGCAAAACTCAAATAGCTATCCATAATATCCATCTCAATCATTCAACATTAACCCTTGCATGATGGTCAGCCAAAAACGGTCAATTTAGTGATCTTGGGCAATGTCCATTTGCCGGCGGGGATTGGAGTATTTTTGAAAATTTACCACTGTAATGACTGGCTCGGGAACCGAGACAGTCGTTCCAGCGGTATCCTCGGGAATGACCTAGTCTGTGCCTGCAAATGTACATTAAATAAGTAAGCGCATATTTGGATTTTACTGAACAAATTTAACCAGTAAAGGGTTAACATTAATGCCATATGGCTTTCCTCAAACAAAATGACAAATCTCAGGCAGTAAGATAAACCAAAATATCTTAAATTTTTGAATTTTTTCAATTATTGAAGATTCTGAGCCAGTGCGTTGACAATATTGACTACTACTACAGCTAGCACTACAACTACCACCACCACTACTACTACTACTACTACTACTACTACTACTACTACTACTACTACTACTACTACTACTACTACTACAATTAGCTAAATAGTTGTGGTGGCCCTTTATAGAGCTACTACTACTACTACTACTACTACTACTACTACTACTACTACTACTACTACTACTACTACCACTACTACTACTACTACTACTACTACTACTACTACTACTACTACTACTACTACTAAATTTAGGGTCCCGGTCCTGTAGACCTGTTAGCATTTGCCTTAATTTGGCTATAATAATAATAATGATAATTATGTGAACGTTTACTGTTTAGTGCTTGTGTTGGTTAGATAAGGTGATGTATTGATTAATTTACATCATCTTTGTAGGAATAGAGATCAGACTGAAGATTGCCTCAGAATTCAAGGTCAGCATGATTAGATTAGTTCTAGGAGTCCCATTTCACTTATACACGCTTATTAAATGGATAAAGTGACAAAGGCAATCTAGGATAATAAGATGTATCTATTAAGAAGTAACAGCTACATAAATCAAATTTGATGTTAATCTACTGAGCAGTTATTGACGAATTATAATGAATCATAGAATGTGTAATTTTGAAATTCACTGGCATGGAAAATGTGTTTATTGAATTTGAATGTTGAATCAAGATAATGATTATGTTATCAAATCATCATCTTAACAGTCTGAATTTTCAAAATATGACCTCATTTTCATAACAGGACGGGTTGACTAAATAATTTGAAGATCATGGAAGATTGTATGAGAACATTTATTTGTCGATGTACGCTTCTATTGTACTAAGCTTGACAATGTGTCAATTTGTATGGATGGAAACACTTTGGATATCATTCATTAACAGTGCAAGCTATAACATGTTTACTTTGATTTTTCAGGTTCAATCGCAGATTTGATATGAGGTCAAAGCTCGAGGTCAATGATACTCAGACGTTGATGCATGCTCGATTCAGAAACCTGCTATCCTAATATCAGAAGAAACACGTCATAGGCCTATCAGTAAACTAACGTATGCCCCCTGAAGGCATACTCTGCACGGACACTAAAAACTATGGCCCTAACAAAAATTCTCTAATGTTCAGTGGACCATGAAAAGTAGGTCACGTTGATCTACTTTTCATATGCAACACATTTTTTTTATACCAAAAGCGTCATTGTATAATGCATCCATACACCAAGTTTAGTTCCTATATACGAAAAAACTTTGTAAATTACAGCATGGACAGAAAATTTCTGTAATATTCAATGAATCATGAAAAGTATGTCATAGGTAGGTCACGCTGACATACTTTTCATACACTGCACACATTCTCCCTAAAATGCATCCATATATCAAGCTTCGTTCCCGTATACAAAAAAACTGTTGAAATTACAACACAGACAAACATTTCTGAACAATGAAAAAGTAGGTCAAATGTATGTCATGCTGACCTACTCTTCAGATACCGCACACCTCCCTAAGTTGCATTCACATATCAAGTTTAGCTTCTGTATACCAGAAACTCTTAAAACTACCGGCCGAACAATAATTTAATGTAATATTCAATGACCCATCAAAAGTAGCTCAAAAGTAGGTCGACCGACTATTTATACACTGCACACCTTCTCCATAAGATGCATCCCCATAACAAGTTTAGTGAATATATGTGAAAAAGTGTTGAAAGTATGGCCCGGGCCAACTTGTATATGACTAATGGATGAACGGATGGACGAACAAAGAAGTGACTATGCCAATGACAATATGCCATCTATTAATCTGAGCTATCATTCTAAATTGACAGGGATAGTTCTCCCATGGAGTACTGACATCGTATTCAAGAGGTAACGTTTTCCCGCCCATAGGCAACAATGTTCGTTTCCTATTATTTCAGTCACGATTGGGGTGGGGTGTGGGGTGGGTGGGCTAAGTGGTCCTAGTGGATGATTCAGAATCACGTCCTATTATGATTCATATGCCATGACAGTAGAGGGGCCTAGATGGTAGGTCCTCGGCTAAATGTTGCATACTCAGAGATCGTATTTCTACAGATCGTACTTGATGTATTACATCATGTATGTGATGTATTGTGCTTTGCACAAACTCGTGAGGAGCCACATGACCTGCATGTCGCCTCTCATCTAATTCAGTTTCACCGCCCTCGGTCCCATTGACCATTTGGACAGGCGAATCTTAATCCATATGCTCAGTCCTGGAAATGGGTGGGAGGCAGCATTTGGTTTTACGTGAGCCTGGACGCATGTGGTGAATGTGATGAAGACTACCTCCAATGGGATCATTGGTCCTGAACGTCACTGTCTCAGTGTCATCCGTCTGGGCAGACAATGGAGCAGACATTTCAAAGGCTGGGTGGGGGTGGGGTGGATTCTGGTCCATATCGAGACATTTCGTAAAGGCATACATTGTTGTATGCCCCTGTGGGCCTGCCACTATTCTAGCTTAATAGGTTAGTAGCTTAGTAAACAGCCGTAATGGTAGATTTCTCATTGTCCAAGGAACTGCCTTGCTTGGCGGCGGGTGAGCAGTCTCGATTTATGGAGCAGTCAAGGACACTACAATGTTAGAAGACATCAGTAGACTGCTTGGTGTCACCACTGCCTTTCCACATCGGATGCCCATACATTGGTTGCACGTACAGCACACAAGACGACGAAGAATTATTAAAGCAAAGACTTTGGCGGCCCTGGGTAGGTATCCACTGTGGTTTTCTTACAGAAATCATGTACGTATTTTTTTTCCATTAGCATGAGGTGATGGTAGGAAATAATTCTACAACACAACACGCTAGCGGGAAGAGCAGAGAGCGAAAGAGGTTAAATATTTTTAATGAATTTAATGAACCAGAATTATGGCCCTTGATTAAGAGCGTGGCTACCTCATATTCATAGTTCCAATAAATGATTATATATATATATGACACTGACATTAGTTCAAGTCAAAAGAATTCAAAGGTTATTTCATATTCATGAATTACTAAATATTATACCACCATCAAATCACAAGATTGTGCCGAACGCCATAAAGTAGTTAGATATTACATTCAACAAGGAATGTTAGGAGCAAAGTTAATACAGTGTTGAAGCATGTTTCATCATCCAACTTACAGCATGTTAACTGACGTAACAATGAAACAAAAGATGCCACCTATCGAGCAACGCATATAGTTAATTTGTCTGTATAAAATTCTAAAAATAGTTGAATGTCCGATTGTCATAAACATTCAGATAGAGGGACCCATTTCTATCAGTGACACGACCACTTCTGGCTAAACTCTGCCCACTTTCACATAGACAGCAACAGATCATAGTCAAATTAGTTTTAAAAGTATTCAACAGCTTAACTGTATAATTAGCATGAAATTTAGATTCTGGGAATACAGGTTTCAGGTTTCAAATCAATTGCAACACGCGCACAAATGGACGTAGTATAGCAGCTACAAATGTATTATTATTGTTTACAATTGATTCAAACTCATATCACAAGGCAGGTAGGAGTTACCCCGCAAATGTAAACCCATGAACAAATGGCCGAAGGGGACTGTATCCCTCAATTGGAACAAAAACATTACAACTAGAAAGGCCATCTTATAGGCATAAGTAGGAACCTAAGGTTTGGCCTGAATTGCAACAAGAACAAGGATTCGTCCTACCAAATTTGGTTAAAACAGGAGTGATTCACAAGAAGAATAAAAGATGGTTCCCAATCCGTGTATCCGACAGTTTCGAAAGTGGAAAATTTGAAATCACCAAACCCAAAAACATAAATAAATCAAATTTCAGCTTCAAAATCCATCATATAAAAATTTGTAATATGGACGTCAAAATCCTGATTGGACCATAACAGCCATGTTTTAATGTACTAACTTTGTATGAACAAACTAGAATGCCCTTTAATTCCTAATCGCGCTTCTGAAATTTCGGCATTATTGAATAGGCAATTTGGGAGCTGTTTTTTGTGAAAATTATGTCATCCAAGATTGAAATAGTTGATACAGCTGTTGCCCTAGATGATATTTCATAGGTTTGGAATCAAACCCCTAAGTGGTTTCGGAGATTTTTAAAGATATTTCTAAAATTCAGCCAAATTACAAGATGACCGTCAGCCAAATTCGCTGATTGGTTTTATTTGAACAAATCTGTATCTATATGGCCCAAGGATGTTTCTGACGAAATTTGATAAGAATCGGCTCACTTTCGAGAGGAGGCATTTAAATTTAGTATCGGAGATTTTGGTGAGGAGAAAATCCAAGATGGCCGCCAAACAGTTTATCAAACATTTTAGAAATTGGTAAATTTGAAATCAGCATACACAAAAGGCTATGTAAAACCAATTTCGGCTTCAAAATCCATAAAAAACCTAATATGGCCACCAAACATTCTACAGTTTCATTGATCCACAGTGGCCATGTTTTTACATATCAATTTTCCTTTAATGGCCCTTAGTTCCTAAGTATATCTCCCAAATTTTGGCCAGATCCGTTCATGAAAACTAGGCCATCAAAGATGACCACTGAAGCATTTGGCCAATTAAGTTCCCTTGAACAAACTTGGTTCAGGTGTTGCCCTGGATGGTGTTTTATGGGTTTTGAATCACTTCCACAGGCTGTTTGGGGGAAAGTTTTTAGACATTTCTAAAAATCGTCCAAAATCCAAGATGGCAACATGCCAAATTGGGCCAACTGCCAAATTGACTGATTGATTTCGTTTCGTCTCTATGCCCTAGGATCCTTCCTGCTAAATATAATTTAAACCATCCCACTAGTTCATGACAACTCGTTTAAAGAAAAAGTTGATGGACAAACGACCGATGGACAACAGACGAATGGATGATGGATGGTTGCCACAGTATAAGCTCATTATATCTTTCAGGCAAGAGAGCTAATAAGAGAGCATAGGCTTGTTAGGTTTGATGTCCCATACATGTAATGGACTATTTTGATTTTATTATGACATATTGGAGCTTTCCAGTTTATCCATTCATCATATGACATCATAATCAACTACGTGACGTGTAGGGTGACATTATAATCAGTGGTGTCGTGGATGACATAGGTAAGTGCGTTATGAACGCATAATGGGTGACAGACTAAGCGTTATTGTACGATTTGTATGGCTTTACGCAACAACAGCGCCCAGTTAAATTAGTTTCAAAATATACAATAGCTTACCTGTATAGTCTTCTGGAAATTGATAGTCATGGAGTTCAGGGATCAATCTCAGCACGAGCGAAGTGTGTGTGTGTGTGCGTGCGTGCGTGCGTGCGTGCGTGCGTGCGTACGTGCGTGCGTGATTGCGTGCGTGCATGCATGTGTGTGTGCGTGCGTGCGTGCCTGCGTGCGTGCGTGCCTGCCTGCGTGCGTGCGTGTGCGTGCGCGTGTGTGTGTAGCTTAGCTAAAGATGGGCGGTGCATATCTAAAACTGGAAAGGTCCATTGTGTGTTTATGGTGTCAAGATTTGTTGTTGATGGCATTGTTGTTAGTTGCAACTCATACCTAGAGTCTACCATCATAGGATCTTTCCAGACAAATTTGGTTAGAATCTGCCTAGGAGTGAAGGAGGTACGGTTTACAGCAAAGGTTTACAGACGATGGACTGATGACACACGGTTACCATGGCATAACCTCAGACCAGGTAGGCTTGCGCGATTTTTGCGCGAAATTCCCAAAAGCATAAAGTGGGTGGGTGTGTGGGTGTAACATGACTTGTTTCTAGAAAAAGTTGAAATAAATGACACAAAAATATCACGAAATTAGAACACATTTTCATGCGAGGAATTCTTACGTCTATGCTTAATATATACCTTATATCCATCATCGCGGGAGTGAAATTATTAATTGGGACCGCCTAAATATTGCGTATAGTTTAATAAACATTTATTTCATCAAAATTTGAGATAAAATGTTGCCGAGAAAATATATAGGCCTAAATTACATGATGTATCAGCTTCTGCTTATAGCCTCCCTTTGTAGGACGAGTTTATGTCATTACCGAAGTAACGCGAAGACGCTAATATTAGTACCCGGGGAGATACTGCGCAATTCACATACATAGGACGGTAGTTTTGAGTAGGTACGAGTGGAACGGCGTAAACTCGTCCTATAGTGCAGTTTATAGTTGCTTTCAGAATGTACGAGTTACATTTAAGAGTAATCAACAGAACGTACAGTTCAAAATCAAACAATTTGGAATGCTGTTGCTTTATTTTCTTTAATTTGACATGACAACCGAATCAAAAAGGAAAAAGTATTACACCGCCTGAAATTGCTAACTCTAGAATTAAAGAGACTTATGTTCACTGATTGCCTAACACTCTGCAACTAAGTATATACTTGACATTTCACGACAGACTCAGGGTCTGCAGCGAAAGAAAGAAATTTTTATGGCGATTCGACGGCGTCTCAATGGCAAAAGGTGTTACCTCGCTATTGTTAGCTTGTTTATTGTAGCGCTTTGTGTTGTGATTAGTAATTATTCGACACTTGCATGGCACGGCGGGATATAAACACAATGAACACAGGCGTGAATCGATTACAATTGTACTCATGTATTGATAAAATGCGACGGAAAAGTACACACCTCAGATTTTTTAAAAACATGACATTTTTGACGATTTTCCGAATTTTCCTCAATTACATCGTAAAAATCGCGATTTAAAAAATAAATCGAACTTCACGATTAAATCGAAAAATCGTGCAAGCCTAAGACCAGGGGCCATGCTCACAAAAGTGTCATTAAATAGGCCGTTTAGCGATGTCGTTAACCAAGTTTACTACGCCATAGTGTTACTGTTTACGACAGTTAGACAAAGGTGTCGTTATCTATTCGTTATTGCGTCGTCTACCTATTTTCGTTCGAAGGGGAAGCACACTGTCGTTGAAATGACATCGACAAATCATGTGTGGGTTTCACTCTCGCCCCGTGCATGTTTTGCCTATATAATTTGCGGTGTATCTGAATGCTGTTCATCAGGTCGAATCTTGCCACGATGTCGGATACCACAAAGCGAAGGCCAAAATTTAGCTATGAAGAGCTGGAGGCACTAGTGGATTCTGTTGCTAATCGTCGACCAATACTATTTAGCAAATTCAGTGACACGGTCACCAACAAGGCAAAACAAGATGGGTGGTTGGCTGTAATGAATAGTGTAAATGCTGTTGCACATGTGATCCGTACAGTGGACGAAGTTCGTAGAAAATGGAGAGATTGGTCTTCCATCATCAAAATAAAGGAACAAAATCGTCGAAAAATGCAAAAGAAAACGGGTGGTGGTGGCAAGGCGATTGTCCTTACACCGACCGAGACTAAGGTCATTGACGTTATCGGAGAGATGGCAATTACAGGGATTGCAACTGGTATTGACATCTTATCATCAAGACTCAAAGCTGTTGTTTCGGATTCCCCATCACTGTCAACACCAACACCAGAATCACCATCGATACCGGCATCGACATTAACATCAACAACACCATCAGCATCAGCATCTATAGAATCATCCACACTAGTATCAGCATCGAAATCATTATTGGCATCAAAATCACTAACATCAACATCTAAATTTATCGACGAAAAGACACCTAGGAATGAACCATTTGAACGGCAACCACTCGCCGCTATCGACGGTCAACTGCCAAATGATGACTGTCCACCGAACAATCCTAAGCAATCTGTCAGGTAATTAACTATAAATATCATTGCTGGCTCCGATTTTTTTAAGCTTGCTTTTTACTAGCAAACGAACCCAAACTATTGATACACTCTTTATGAAGGTGGTAGTATAATTTGATGGGAAGCTGCACGTGCGTGTGCATGCACGTGCCCGTCAGTCCATTTGTTTGCCTAACTGTTTGTCGTTTGTTCAGTTACTCGGCATGCCCACCAGTCAAACAGCCAGACGAACACGTGGACGGACAGAAGCGTGTATGAACACACATCTCTCTCTCTCTCTCTCGCTCGCTCGCTCGCTCGCTCTCTCTCTCCCTAATAATTGTTTTATTTAACATTATATGCTAATGAAAGCTATCACATCGCGGCGATTATGGTAACGTAGTTAGCCACCCAAATTTAATTGTCACGTCGGGATTCTTGTACTGGCATTTGTGGGTCGGTCCGCCCATCATGCCATTCTGCCACTGCACATACATACAGTGATAAATGAATTGGTATGTTGTATTTTCTCTATATTATAGCAACAAGCGTAAATCATCTATGGTAACGGAAGACCAGTCTTGATCTGCTGGATATTGAGCGGAAAAGACTTTGCCTGGAAACCGAGCGACTGGATATTGAGAAGCAGAAACTAGATGTCGAAAAGCAGAGGATGGAGCTTGACAGGCAGAAGATTTCATTGCGCGAAAAGATCCTGAAACATTTGACGAGAGAGGGCACTCCTGAGAATAATCAAGATTCAGATGCAATTGTATATGATTTGATGCAGAAATAAAAAAATATATAACATGATCGCATACATTAAACATGAATTATGTTAAATGGATTTATCGTGTCTTAATATCAAGGTTAAGTTAACATTTTGCTCTTTAATATTTTTCGCTTAAACCAGTGCTACATGTGAGTAATAGACTATTTATGTGATGAGGTTCGTTTTATAATGCAACCACCACCTACAACTGTCGTGTCGGCCTGACATCTCATACGCAATACACACATTGCTGTTCCTCTCCATCCTATAATTTAGCATTCCTTTTCCATATACTCTGTCCAGTGATATTGTCATATGTACATGCATTGCTCAAAATATAGCAGTAATCGATAAACAGGATTTTTGGTAAGGATAGGAAATCCAATTTTCTCATGTACAGAGAATAGTCCATTTGCAGCCAAATGCAGGATTATTTTTGTTCACACTGTAGCCAGAAGTATTTGGTTTTCAAAAATTGACGTTTCTCAGTCTGCAAATGGACATTTTCTGAGAGTACTACAGAGATCGATTTTGTCCAGTTTAGGCATTAAAGGCAGGTAGCCTTAAGTTAAACTGTCCATGTATTAGCTGTGTGCCTATGTGCAAGTGTGCATTGGCAATGTTGCAATCGTATTCGGAACACATGAGCTAAAGGCCGTAGTATAAATTGGATGGGTGTGGAATTTATGTGATCTAGTAAAATATGGTCTACTTATGACACCTTACTCCATCCATGCTGTTTGATATAAAACGGTGGTGTGTGTGTGTGTGTGTGTGTGTGTGTGTGTGCGTGTGTGTCTATATGTACATATCCATGTGCGTCTATGACTGCGTGCGTGTAGAGACTGACATGCATGGCCCAACAAGATATCTTTTATGATGATTGGGCAATTTGTAATTTTGTTGTTAACATTAAAAATATACGTCATATCAAATACCAGAAAGTGAAGTAATTGTGTATGACCTGATTTCTTGTTCTGCGCCCATCTTCTAGAAGTGAATTGTTATCATCATTTTCTTCCATGCCTAAATCACCATCTTCCTCTCCTCTTCTAGGTCTGGATATCGAAGACGTCTCTCTTTACAGATGTTTTCCAACACGGTAGTGCAGA
Source organism: Chaetoderma sp. LZ-2023a (assembly GCA_034401795.1). Classification (NCBI taxonomy): domain Eukaryota; kingdom Metazoa; phylum Mollusca; class Caudofoveata; order Chaetodermatida; family Chaetodermatidae; genus Chaetoderma; species Chaetoderma sp. LZ-2023a. The sequence continues at coordinate 98,825,672 of CM067374.1, read as the reverse complement.
TGATAACTTTGAGACAGCGATCGGTCACAAACATCATGCAGCCACCAGATTTATGTAGGCATCGCCAATGAGATTTCCGAATGCCAAATCCTCGCTCATAAGATGACCTGGTAGTCTTGTGTGCTTTGTTATAAGATCTCTCCGGTCTAGTTGTCGGTATTTGTATCGGCGTCAGTAACCACGGTAACAAGGGATAGCCTGAGTCGCCTAGTAACCATCATCCAGTTCTATTTCTTACCTCAAATTGATTAGATAATTCACAGTTTCTCCAAATAAGTGCATCATGAGTCGCACCTGGCCATCTGGCAACAACATCAAAGAATCGGCCAACTGAGGCTAGGACACATTGGACATTAATGGCATGATATCCTTTATGGCTGAAATACAAATGCACCTCTTCAGATGGTGCTTTAATAGGAATAAGTGTGCCATTCAATGCTTGGAAAGTTCGCTAGATTGTAAAAGCCCTTCTTGGTAGCTAGAATCTCACTCTTCTCGAGTGGAAACTTTACATGTATTTCAAGTAATCTGTTCACAATCGACAGGGTCACAGTGTGTACGCATTGGGAAACTGAGAAGCGAATAATTCCATGAACATCACTGGTTACTGCTTGAAAACTGCCAGTGGCAAAATATCTCAATGCAGCAACTATTTGTATAGAGACTGGCAATGCTGATGAACGACATGTAGGGTGTTGTAAGTCTGCCTCTAGTTGTCCACCAAATACAATATAGTGTCTCTGTCCAGACGATACCGTTCTATTAGAAGAGAATCTTGCATGAAGTCAGTAGGATTCAACCTATCCCTGATTATTCTCGGCCTTGGCAGTGCTCTTCGACGCCTCAAATCTCTTTGAATTTGGAAAAACGCTGCTTGCATGACTGATAGTTATAGTATTCTGTTAGGTCTGGCGGTATATACATATAATACTAAGCATACAAATGTACGATTTCACTCCTAACGACACAATCGTGCAAAAACGACATGCCAATGACAGGTTACAGGCCACCCTTAAATTAACGACGTCGTTGACGAAATTCTCTTTTAATGACATGTTTGTGATCACCCAATTTTTCTCAATGATGCCGTTGAGGCGAACGACCCCTTTGTGAACATACCCCCAGGTTAGCTAAGTATTATAAGTCTGTCGGTCTGTCAAATTCTTTACATTTCTGACAAAGCTGTTGAAGTGCTAACTACAGCGAATTGCACTTGTCTATTTAACAATGGAGAAATACAGTTTTAGCTATGCCCAACCCATCTCTAGCTAAGCTCCACCCACACATTGCCTGTGTTGGGATCGATCGATCCCTGACTATCAATTTCCTGAAAACTATACGGGTGTGATGTCATGTCATTGATGGATACTAAACTGGAAAGGCCCATTGCTTACCAGTTAACCCTTAGAGATCAGAAATGACCGAATTCTTATAACAAATGACAGGAAACTATTAATGGCAGCAAGAGGTTCAAGTCAAATTTGTATCAAAATATTCAACAGCATTTCTCTATATGTGTCTTGAAGCTGAGATACTGAAATTTGACTGGGTAAATGGCTAACAAACAGGGGACCCAGAAGTATGTTGTCATAAGACTATTTTTACTATTAACACCCCAGCACTGTTGGTCTTATTTATCAACTAAAATTCCAATATTATTGATCATGCTGAGTTTGAAATATCTGTTGTTGTTTCTTCTTTTGCAAACTCCTTCGCTTCCATTATCGTTGCTTTAACTTGATGTACTCATCATATTCCTTGTCAAGATATCGTCTGGCTCATATCTCTCTTTCCTTTCTAACAGAGTGTTTCTCGACACACTGTTTTCAATAGAGTTCCTGCTAGGTATTGTCCATGGGTCACATAGCTCATTTAGTGTGAGCTCATGTTGTTGACAGAATCGCCTTCCAATGTCACCACCAATTCCAATATTTGATTCTGTCTCTACATATTGGTAGGGATGGAATGTCAGCGGGTATCCAGAAACGTCTTGCTGTGCCATAAAATCTGCAAAATATGCAGAAAAGGACAATGTTTATCTTGTTTGTTGAAGAGACTTGTCCCAAATCCTTTTAGGCCTACAATATCTCATTGATAATTTGGTTTACAGGATTGTTTTAAAGCGACTTATTCGGAGTTTGCTACTAAGCGAGAACATAACAAGTAATCACAATTCAAACAATGCATCTTACACACCCAATAAAATGACACATTCTTTTTTATTTAAACATCCAGAAGGTAAATTCCTTTGTTCCCCTAAATATGGGCTACTATTTTCGAGGATATACATATATATCTGATTGTAATGAAAGTTTTCACATGTCATCAGTTTTACTGTGGTAGAGAACAGAGAACGCGATTATCCCATAAGTCATGTTTTGCCTGAATGTGCATGCGCTAAATGCAAAAATGACCCATTTCAAAAGTTGCTAAACGGAATAAAGACTATAAATTTTATCCAGTAACAAGAAGAGCTCCGCAAACGGCGCATAATACCCCACCATGATGACAAACCAATGAATGACAGCTTTCAGAAAATAGGGATTTCTTCCTCAGACCCGGACCAGTAATCCTATGAAGTTTAAAAGTGATCCGTTAAAGGTTCAGGGGTTATCATCCGGAAACCAATTTTCAAGATGGCCGCCGGTGGCTGCCAGCCATCTTGGATTTCGGATCGTTGTCGCTTTCGATAGGTTTCTTGCCCAGACCTAGTCCAACCACGTTTTCAAGTTTCAAAGTGATCTGTTAAATAGTTAAGGAGCTATCATCCGGAAAACAATTTTCAAGATGGCAGCCTGTGGCTGGTGGCCATCTTGGAGTTTGGATAATCGTCAACTCAGATAGGCTTCTTGTCCAGACCTAGTCCAACCACCCTATGAAATTTCAAAGCGATCCAATAAACGGTAAGAGTTATCATCCTGAAACCAATTTTCAAGATGGCCGATGGTGGCTGGCGGCCAACTTGAATTTCAGATCATTGTCAATTTCGATAATCGATTTCGATAGGTTTCTTGATACCCAGACCTAGTCCAACTACCCTATGAAGTTTCAAAGCGATCCGATAAACGGTAACAGATTTATCATATGGAAACCAATTTTCAAGATGGCCGCCGGTGGCTGGCGGGAAGGCGGCCATCTTGGATTTTGGATCATCTTCGACTTCGAGAGGTTTTTTCCTCAGACCTAGGCCAACCACCATATGAAATTTCAAAGCGATCCGATGGCCGATGGTGACTGGCATCTATCTTGAATTTCACATCATTGTCAATTTCGATAGGTTGCCTCTTCAGAACTAGTCCAATTACACAATGAAGTTTCAAAGTGATCCGATACACGGTTCAGGAGTTATCATCCAGAAACCAATTTTCAAGATGGCCGCCAGTGGCCATCTTGGATTTCTGATCATTATCGGTTTCGATAGGTTTCTTCTCCAGACCTAGTCCAAGCATGCTATGAAGTTTCAATGCGATATTATCACCCGGAAACCAATTTTCAAGATGGCCACCAGTAGTTGGCAGTCATCTTGGATTTCTGATCATCTTGTATTTCGATATGTTCCTTCCCTAGACATAGTCCAACCACCCTATGAAGTTTCAAAGCGATCTGACAAATGGCAACAGAGTTATCATCTGGAAACCACTCTGCCGCCTGCCCGCCTGTCCAGACCACGCCATTACATAATACCCAAAAGATTTTTTTGGCAGGGTATAATAAAATCAGAACAGATAGAGCACAGAATACAGATTTTATCCAGTAACAAAAGAATCATAAAAGTCGTACTGCAGAATACAGATTTTATCCAGTAACAATAAACTCATAAACGCGTAACACTCATGACTTATTGCACAATAAAGACATGATATTAATGCATGTCACGACAGGTATGGCTGTGCCAATTCATGGCATTGACCTAGCATGATGTGGAATCACCATATAACCAATCCTCTTGCAACATATGATGCATGTCATCATGAGCAATGGCTTTATTACATACCATATAGATGTTCATTGGAGTTTCAAGTCTTGGAAAATTGTCACGCTATACCATCCACTCAATTTCGTGATTGCCCAAAAACTCATTGACAACTCTTCCCACTCTGTAGGCATGCAGCGCTATCCAGTAGCACAAACCCATTTCCGATAGTAACAGCATATCTTACCAAATTTGGAGAGAGTACCAGAACAACATATTGGTTGGCATTTGACTTGCCATCAACAGGGATGACTATGTCTTTACTCTTGAACTATGAGAGAGGCATATATTTGATCAGCAAATGACTAAAAAAACCAAGAGTTTAAATTATGTGCACATCAGCAATGGTGTCTTCTCATATTTAATGTCAGACAGACTAAGAGTTCTGACCAAAAGTGATTTTGCATTTTTAAATGGGTCAATTTTGCACTGAACGCATGAACATTTCAGCATAGTATAACCTACGGGATAATCATTTTCAGATTGGTAGCACTAGCACAGTCAAACTGCTGACCTGTGAGAAATATCACTACATTCTGATATATCTGTTAGAAAATATTAGTCCATATTAAGTGTGTGTGTGTGTGGGGGGGGGGGGGGGGGAGACTTACTTTTTTAGGTGTTTATTTAATGGGATCACCATTTTTAGCCATGGTTAATAAAGCTATGAATTTTACTTGCAATCAGTTAGCTGAAAGTATGTGTGACCACTGGTGAAACATATTGGAATACGAACCAGGTCAATAATTGCTTTGGAGACTCGTGTTATATGTTCACATATATGCATGCCAACATTATCAGCTACTTCGAGATGATGGCTAACCTAACTAAAACCGTGAACACCAAATAAGAAATCCTAATAACTGGATGTCACATTTATTCAAATACTTTCACAATACAACTTTAGTATAACAACATAAGTATTAGGTCTGATTAGGGTTTCACGGTATTGGAAACATGAATACTGGTTACGGTATCAATTTCCATACCGGTATACCTTTAAAACTGGTATTATTACTATGGACAAGATAGAGTGAGGCTCCATTAGTACGATTCAATAGTCAACATATTTCCCCTACATATGAAGTAGGCCTATATCAGTGCTCCTTTAACAGTCGACACAAATTTCCACAATAAAACCAATAAATTATATGAATCCCGATATTAAACGCTAAATATTAACTGTCCTCAGTTAAATCACATCTCAAAATGGCTGAAATTCAACCAAATCGTCCGTACAAATGATTTGAACTTGCCACGAAATTATAACTACTCCGTGTCGAGATCACGAGATACCGGTAACCAGTGGCAATCTCGTCCCAAATAAACTCCCCCATTGAAACTGCGAACAACCAAGACTGGTGATATTTGACTGACAAATGTCATTGCTACGAGTCAAGGACGTTGGATATGCTGAATGTAAATCTATGTTTTACTCATTTTCCTGGCTACGTTTGTACTTGTATTGATGTATGTGCCAGAATAATAAATAAACTGTACACCAAAACGTGTGCCTTATACGACGAAATTGCAATGGGACGAAACTGTCAGGAATCGTGCAAATCTCAGCGAAGTGGAACAACCAAGCCATTATAACACATACTAAATTGACTATAATATGCTGAGAATGCATATGCCTACACTCGCTGAGCCTCGTTCTCGTTACAGTAGCTTGTATCGATCGATATCTAACGCTACCCGCCAACATAAGAAGGGAATATAGATCGCGGGGACTGAGAAGTTTTTCTCATATTGTCGGTTCCTCTTTACTTGGGCCATTGGCCGGTCACAACAAAGTTGTAAAATTCCGGGAAATTGCTAACTAACCAGGTTGTAGGAATTGATATAAAATATCACGCAAAATATTCATTTGATATTATGATTTTCTAGAAAACAATGGCCCGAAATTATAAAATATTAGCGCAAGAAAAGATAGGTTTTAGATATTTTTAACCACCCCCTGTCCTATGAGGTTAATTAAAATAAATTTTATTCTATTTTCTGCGCGAAGTATGTTCTTATAAGTAGTAATTTATCAATTACTTTAACCCTAGCCTCTAACAACAATTGACAGATACGGATAACTAAGAAAATTTTCAAGAGTGATCGTTAAATATCATTTTCCCGTATGAAGAGCAGTAACTTATTGCGTTAGACAGATATAATATTGGAATGTAACTAATGGAAAGCGGAGTATCTGCCTAACAGAAGGTTATACCGGTTTTATGTTATATTTCAATATTATCGGCAAAATCATACCGGTATGGCTATGATATCGGTATTCGGTATAATATTGGTATATCGTGAAGCCCTAGTTCTGATAAAACAATAAATTGAATGTATTTCTATTGCTTACTCACTGATTTATGTTTCTATTTACATAAATGTATTGTATGTAGATGCCATATTAGTTATCTATTCGCTAAGTTGGTGCAAAACATTTTTCTTAAATTTTTTATATAAACACCAATGTGTTAATGTATTCTCCCATGTAAATGGTTAAAACTCAGGTCTGGAACAATTCAATGCCCTTGAAACTATTTGCTTACTATGTACATCGCGCACCGTTGAAAACTGTTTAACTAATATGACACAACATATGCAACTTTAGTGGTCCTTGTAAACGTATTTCAAATTAAAGACCCACATTCACACTATAAAGCTTGAAAATAAAATTGCTAAAATTGTATACTTTTAGCGATTTAACTTATATACCTCATTGTAATGAAACAATATAAATCCTAACAAATGATTTCATTCCGTATAAATAAAATTAACTTTTATAACTTTTAAGTAGAAACACTGAATTAGAGACACGTATCTTTAATTAAACCTCACGACTAAAACATTTATATTAATTTATACAGAATGAAATCATCATATACTAATATTTATTTCGTTTCATTACAAGGAGTTGCACCATTTAACACTTTAAAGGTATGCAATTTTAATAATTATATTTCCAAGCATTTTGGTGTGAATGGAGTCTTTAACACTTACCACTCTGGTGTCAAAACTTTAAATTTTCGAATTAAATTTAAAGATAAACTCAGGTGTTTATATTTCAACAAATCTGGTGGGAGATGGTGCCGTCGTAGACAATTCCACCAAAATTGTTGAAAAATGTACACCAGTTTCTTTGATATTGACACAGTAAAAGATCGAACATTGACATCAGAGTGGTAAGGGTTAAAGATGTGCTATTTATACATATTAAACAATTTAAAACATTGGAACAATATTTACTGGCCAAATCGAGAATAGGAAATGATAAGAAAATTTAACTGTAAGACACTCGGAAAATTATACCAGCAGTCATGTTGATGGAGGGGTCCAACTTGATCCCGCAATCACCACTTCACAAAAATATACAAAATATACATCATGATCTAAAGTATAACAAGTACACATATTGAAGCAAGGCATCAATGGTAAATAGCGTGGCCGGAGGGTATTATAATTTTGAGAATAAACTCAACTGTTTCATGAAAAAATGAAGTTATATAAAGGCATACAAGCCACTCATGACAAAAATTTAGGCGGACAATACCACAAAAGAAGGAATATTTCTTGCAAAAAGATATGGGCAGTATTAGCCATGGGCTAGGAAAAGCAGCTTATATTTTTGGTCAGTCCAACAATTTTTCCATTCATTCTTTTTCTCCAGGCCAAACTCCTTAACAGAGAGAGGAACAGACAAAATTAAGAGCAGCCAGTGATGAGAAAATTGCACTACTTCATCAACAGAGCGAAACAGATCAAATTTTGGTCATTAGGTAGCAACAACTTGTAAAGATAAAGAAATAAACAGAACTGGCAACCCAGTCAGTAGAAAATCAGCGCAAGAAGCAGTACAGACCATGACACCCAATCAAACATATTAAAGACTGTAAAGAATATTTTAAACCTAAATCTTGATACCTTCTTAAACAGACGTGAAGAGCTTATTACCCGGAAATATATTGGTGAAATATACACTGCAATGCTAGTGAAATGCACAAAGCAAGTATATTTTTGATGCAATACAGGACCCCGATCTGTACCGACAGATAACCTTTTCAACAAAGTTAAGTGGCCAGGATAGAACCAATACCGTGAACCTAGTTTTTGTCCAACGAAAATGATATAGTACAAAACATTCTGACTGAAGACCCAGTGGGAAACAGCCACGACATCGTGATCTGTTTCATTTAGCTATCGTATATATGTCACCTATTAAACGATATCTTTACTGGAAACAGTGACAAACTATTAAATCAAATATTTTTGCTTGACAAAAAGGCCAAAATCGGCCTCAACCATTGTAATGATGACGATCTTGTTGACCATATATACAAATGTTAGGGTATTAGCCTGATATGTCAGGTTCTACCAGTACACGCGGCTAATAATATGGGATATATAGACATATGTTCACATTACTATAATAAATATTTGGTGGTAGAATTATTACAATATTTCGCACAGCACGAGAACATAGTGAGTTCTACATGGCCTTATGTTCGAAAACTGGCTACAAGGCATGTAGAGATATTCTGGTACAGAATATAATACATTATTGGAATTTGACAATGGTGTGCCACTATTAATTGCATATGACGAAAGTACTGTATAGTAAACATTTTTCAAACCTTTGAAACTTTATTAGCGTATTCATATACGTATCTAACCATATGGGTGAACTTCTGGGGTCGAACCTATTGCAAACAGTGTGGTACAGAAAATCATTGATCTGACAGAATTGCGCCGATTTTCGGTATGGAATTGTGTACTATGAAATTACGTTCCTGTAGAATTTTAAATTCGGAATACAACTAGCTTATTTCCTATAAGTATTTGTGGGTGAAATTCTTGGGGTGAACGTATTGCAATGAAAACCATGAATTAGCCTAAGTTTGAGCTTATTTACGTTACGAAATTTTTTAATCTCACTACGTCGTAAGCTTATGCCTATACCTATCTAAACATATGGGTGATATTCTGGGCCGAACCCATTATGAGCGACACCTATCTGTATGTGGTGAATGTGAACCAACCATATTACAATGGGGACTACGGCGAATATGTAACTACATATTACCAAATTACTTGATGGTAGAATCGTGCAAAAGCAGCAGTACATATTCAGTTATATACAGCTATCTGTAAAAAACGATTACAAACTGAGAACTGAGATTCTAATACTGAATATAGTAAATTGTTGGCATTTGACAACTGCCCGTGGCTACTAAATTGAATATTACGAAATTACTACGTGGTAGAAATCTCAAGATTCATTAGCATATTCATATCCCTATCTAACCATATGGGTGAAATTATGCAGCCACACATATTGCAGACGGTAGGGTATTGAAAACCGCAGATCTGCCAACATTGGAACAAATTTATGCGATGAAATCGCATACTACGAAAATACTTCACGTTCCAATTCTTTTAAATTCCCAATGTAACTAGCATATTCAAACTCCTATACGACTATGTGAGCGAAGCTCTGGAACCGACCATATTACAGAAAGTAGGGCACCGAAAACCACTAATACACCACCATTTACGCTAAATTTTGCGTATTAAACTTACTTCATCTAGAATTTGTTAGATTCGGAATATAACTAGCATATTAAAGCTCAAGTCTATGTGGGATAAATTATGGGGCTGAACATACTACAGACAATAGGGCACCGAAAACTGTGGTGGTTTATTAATACAGTGAACCTTTCCAGTTTAGCTATGCCCCGCCCATCTCTAGCTAAACTCCACACATACCACTCTAGAGTTGGGATCGATGGATTTCTGAACCTCTAGACGATAAATTTCAAGAAAACTATACAAGTAAGCCATGGAATATTTTGACACTGCCTATGGCAGCAACAGCGCCCCGTCAAATTACTTTCAAAATATTCAACAGCATTTTTATTAAATAACAAAAACATACAATTCGTACAACGTGTCAGATTATTAAGCATTTATGATGGACTAAATCGAGTGAGTCATGATGTCATTATTATGACGTTATCCTACGCGTCACTTAATTAATTACGATGTCATATGACGTAATATGATGGATAGACAACCTGAAAGGGCCCATTAGCAAGTGGTATTAATTACCCTCGCTCCGTCAGAGGATGAGTGTTTTGTATTCGGGAGGGTCTACAATCTATGATTGGCCTTGTTAAAATGTGACCTATAAATACGGGTGCTCTCTTAATACAAGTGGTCCATATTGTGTGGACCACGCATTAACAAGTGGTATTAGCCCTGTAATGTTCAATTTGCTCATGCCAATTTCAATAGAGGGATCCATTTCTAGGTATGCCACACCTATTTCTAGCTAAGCTCCACCCCATTTTTGCATGTTGGAATCGATGTATATATATCCGCTGAATAATGAATTCCCAGACTTCCAATTGCAAGGTAACTATACAGGTAAGCTGATGACTATTTTGAAACTAATTTGACTGCGTGCAACGAAAACCGTGAATCGGCCTAAATTTGAGCCGAAATTATTTCATGGTAGATAGTTTTAAATCTCACTACTCAGTAAGCGTATGCCTATACCTATCTAAACATATGGGTGACATTCTGGGGCCGAACCCATAATGAGCGATATGCCAGGACATACCGACACCTATCTGAATGTAGTGAATGTGAACCAACCATATTATAATGGGGGCCAGACGACATTTAAGACAATTTTTGCTTAATAAAACTATTTCATCTAGAATTTGTTAGATTCGGAATATACCTAGTATATTAAGGCTCAAGTCTATGTAGGTGAAATTTTGGGGCTAAACATATTACAGACAATAGGGCACTGAAAACTGTGAATCACCGGAGACGTAGCAAATCTTCGGTATGAAATTGTGCACTACGAATTTACTTCATGGTAAAAATTGTTTAACCTCAATCCATTACTTCACTAGCGTATTGATATACCTATCTAACTATATGGTTGAAATTATGTGGCCGAATTTCCTGTAGACGTTCTTAACTTAGCACATGCATAGGCCTACACTTTCGGTTGATTTCTGTATTCAACAATCTGCTACAATATTATTGACAGCAGTTTTGACTGGAAATTTGGAACATTGGTAGTCTATCAATACTGCTACATAATTGCATTGCCCCTACGTGGATTTATTCCCACGGATGGATTAAAGACAAAAGGATACTACTGATAATCACACATCCATTACTCATTCGTATCCCGCGAGTTCTCTTTCGATACGAGATCGAGAAATGTATCACGTATGTAGGGGCCTATTGAGTAGCCATTGACGTAGTGATTTCACGATCCACAGTGTTGCTTTTACAGTCCGCTACGGAGATAGACTGGGTCTCGGTCTGTCTGGTATCCGAAGTTGAGTCTGCGTAACAGTCTAGTCGTTGTGATAACGAAAGAAGACCGGTCATTACATTAGAGGTGTAGTTTCGAAGAAGCCAAGCCTTTATTTTTAGATGGATCCATTATTGTTAGCGAACTCTGTGGACTTTTTCGCCCTCTACAATATTATTATGCACGTCTTTCTTTTGAAATTTACCACACACATAGTACGCCTCAAGACTGTCTGTAACAAGTCTGTAATTTTTACACTATCTCGAATGCAACAAATGTGAATCATACTATAATACAATACGGGAAAGGTTAAACAGACATGGTACACCATCGCCGTCCTCATAATTTATTAACCCTGTATTACCTAAATTGAGTCAAGAATATAAAATAAATATTTGCTTATTGAGTGCCTATTTGCAGGCCAATAGACGACTGTTGTGAAGAGTTACTATTGGAATGACTGGCTTAACTATAGAGCCAGTCATTTCAGTGGTGAATTTTCAAAAACTATCTTCTCTTGAGCTGCAAATTAACATCCTCAAGATCACTGTAGAGGCCGGTTTTTGGCGGCCTCCTCATGAAAGGGTTAAAATACAATAAGAGAAGATGATAGGCTTACATGGACAGTCGTTGTCGTTGCAATACTTAATACAGGTCTATGATAGCAACAAGTAGGTGGGTAGGGTGGGGTGGGCTACCAGTCAAAGTATTAAAAAGATATTCGTATAGTTGTCTTTTTATGAGATATTGAAATTTCGGTGTTAAACATTCTAAAGGATTTTGTTAGAAAAACACATAATTGTGCCCAAGTAAGTCACATCTTGGTGGCGGTTGCTTGAAATGACTTCCATAGGCCTGACGTTAGTCAATCGGTCACTGAATCCGGATGGTTTATTAATACATTAATACCGCTCTCGTGTTGGTATCGATGGATGTCTGAGCTTCTTGGCTATCAATTTCCAGAAAACTAAAGGTGTTGACTTTTTGAAACCAATATGACTGGGTGCTGTTGCTGCTTGTGGCAGTAACATCGCCCAGTCAAATTAGTTTCAACATATTCACCAGCATGTTTTGTAAATAACAAAGACATACAATTCGTACAACGGGTCGGACTATTAAGCATTTAAGAAAGGACTAAATCGAGTCAGTCCTGACGTCATGATTATGACGTCATCGTATACGTCACGTCGTTGATTATGACAAATCATATCATACTATCATATGACGTAATATGATGGATAGACAATATGAAAATGCCCATTAGCAAGTGGTATTAATTATCCTCCCTCCGTCAGAGGACGAGTATATTGTATTCAGGGCAACAATCTATGATTAGCCTTGTTAAAATGTGACCTATAAATATGGGTGGTCTCTTAATACAAGTGGTCCATATTGTGTGGGCCACGCATTACCAAGTGGTATTAGCCATGTAATGCTCAATTTGCTCATGACAATTTCAATAGAGAGATCCATTTCTAGGTATGCCACACCTATTTCTAGCTAAGCTCCACCCCTTTTTGCGTGTATATATACGCTGAATAATGAATTCCCAGACTTCCAATTTCAAGGTAACTATACAGGTAAGCTGATGACTATTTTGAAACTAATTTGACTTGGTGCTTTTAAAGGTTTGCTGCCTCTGGCCGCAACAACGCCAGGTCAAATTAGTTTCAAAGTATTCAACACGATGTTGATTAAACAGTAAAGACATACAATTCGTACACTTGCCGGACTATGCAATGTTCATGACTGAGCTCGATACGCAATTCATTTACACATTTTGGATTGTGACATCAGCCTGTATATGACGTAATTGATTATGACGTCATATCCTTCAGTTACAGATCGAACCCAGCCATTATCATAGAAAATGACTGTTGAATAAATAGCAGACATACAATTCGAACAGCGTCTAGTCAAATTGGTTTTAAAATATTCAACAGCATGTTGATTAAATAGTATTTAAGACGTGCAATTCGCATACTTGACTGGCTATTCAATGTTCCTGGTGGAGCTAGATACGTCATTCATTACACATTTTCATTGTGACGTCCAGCTACATCTGACCTAAATAATTATGACGTCATATACTGCAGAAACAGATCAGAAAAATTCATTATCATAGAAAATGTCCTATGTCTAATTGCCGTCCAAGAGACCATTGTGGTTTTTCCTTTGTAATTTACGACTGGAATTATAGGATCGCTTATCCAACCAGTCATTCCAGTGGTAAACTTTCAAAACAAGTTCTCCAGGGAGTAGCTAATGCAAATGGACTTTTCTCACGATCACAGCAATAAGTCATTTGTGGTCAGTTTGATAGAGCGCTAAAGTGGACATATAAGAGACGCCATGAGTGGGCGTGTGCGTGAGTACTTTCTGCAGAAGGAATGATAAATACGTTTTGTAAGCAGTCCTCCAGCAAAAGCAAAGTACTTATTTAGAGTAGTTATTTGGAGTTCCGTCGGCTGTTTATTAAAATAATTAAGCGGTCATCGCCGCGCAAACTCTATTACAGTCGGACCAGAACAAATAAGAGACCTCGCCATGAATCACGCGCATGAAGACAATAATTATGAGATATTCAGCAATCTAAAAATAGAGCCGTGTCTCGCGCCGAGAATTATTAGATCTCGTATTGATGGAGATCTCGCGAGACACAAGAAATGGCCGCGCCCATAGGCAATTCTAGACAGCAATAAATAGAAGCGGACCTTTCCAGTTTTTGCTAAGCCCTGCCCCTCCACCCCCCACCCCCACACACACACCGCTGACTAATCTCCAGCCACACCTCGCTCGTATTGGAATCGATCGATCCCTGAACTCCCTGACTATCAACTTCCAGAAAACTATACAGAAAAGCTGTTAAATATTTTGAAACTATTTTGACTGGGTGCCTATGGCACCAACACCGCCCAAATTTGAAATTGGTTTCAAAATATTCAATAGAATGTTTATTCAAAAGCAAATACATACAATTCATACAACAATGCATAGTCCGTCTTCAAATATGCATTCATGATGCATTTATCTACGTCATTCATGACGTCATTGATTATGATGTCATTATACACGTCACATAGTTAATTATGACGTCATATGCTGGATGGATAGAGTGGAAAGGTCTATTTTTTGCAGAATGGTTTTTTTACTATACTTTGGCCAATTTTATTTTGCTTCCCTATATCTATTATTACTTTTACTTCCAAAATACAAAGATACTAAGCATGATCGCCGATCTGAAGGAATTAAGATAATCAACATAACAATGCTCTAAAAGTGATGCAGATATATAAGCTATATGACCTATTACATCACGGTGCTTACAAGTAGGATTCATTTCTAGCAATGCCCCACCCATTTCTAGCTAAGCTTCACTAAATGTGTATACACGGAGGACTTGATTTGAAACATGAATTCCCATAATCAAACTTTTACTGTTATTATACAGGAAAGCTGTTGAATATTTTGAAACTAATTTGACTGGGGTGGGTGGGCTGGAGGCAGTAAGAGCTCCGAGTTAATTTATTTTAAAAGCTCAACAGAATCTTTATTAAATTGTAAATGCACCAGACAAAATAAAATACATACACTTCTGTGACTGACTTTTCCAGTTACGTGAAGGATGTATTTGATTATGACGTCAGGTAGCTGCATGTATGAATTGTATATCTTTGGTGAATTTAAATTTAAGTGTGTTGAATATTTTGAAACTGATATGATTGGGGGCTGTTGAGGCCCGATACGCGAGAGCTCAGTCAATTTATTTTTTAAATATTCAAACAGCTTTCCTTTATAGGTATATTGGACCTGTATAGTTACATTGAAATTTAGATTTTGGCAAATCGGGAATCAAATCAATTCCAACATGCATAAAAATTGGACATCACTTAGCTAAAAATGGGCGGGTCACTGGGGGAAATGAACCCCTCTTTTAGTATTAAATATTTAAAAAGAAATAGCAACACATATGTGCATAGAGATACGATGGAACAATTCAGGATACCACATAATACCTGCAATAGCAAATGTAAGCGGAGGATATGTCAATAACGACATTAGGAAGCCACACACACGCACGCACGCACGCACGCACGCACGCACGTACGCACGCACGCACGCACGCACGCACGCACACACACACACACACACACACACAACATGTAACAAGAGCAATCAGAGATTGCAGACCGTAACCCTCCAACCTTTGTCAAATTGTAAAACATTTTCTGATTTCCTGGATTTTGGGGGATTTTCCTGAATCACTTAAGTTGTGAAATACTAGTGTAGGGTCAACCCCATTCATGTGTTAAATTTAAAGCCAAATCGGACCAGCAGTTTCTGAGATATTCAGACTTTGATCCTTTCCAGATCTAGGGGGTTCGGATGGAAGCACACACAAACCACATGCACGCACAAACATACCAGATCGCAATACCCGCTTCCTCTTACGGGGTGCTCAGGGTAATAACCCCTTTTATAATTCTTGTGTTACTGTTAATCGGTCAATATTATGTCTAGCATATCAGTTATTGAATTTCACTGTAGTTCAGGGTGACTTCTCTGAAACGTGGACTCTTTAGCATATGCTCGTTGCCGTTGCCTGAACCTGCGAGTAGCTTCCCTTTGTTTTTGTTTATAATATTCATCGATATCTTTATTTGTCTTCCTCATGTATTTCACGCGTTCGTAGTAGAGGTTGGAATGGTAAGTTGGAGATTCTTGACTGTTTGTATCATCAGGTTGTCCCACATTAACTCGATGGCGTATCGGTAGGACTTCAGGTTGGTCCACGTGGTAAGATTGATACTGTGATGGTGGCCCAACTGTAAAACAGAGAATCGTATTTGGAGTTTGTTATTTAAAGTCACATAGTTCTTATCAAAGACAAATTAAAAAGCACCATGATTGACAAATACAATCTAGAATACAACTATTTATTCTAAGTAATTTACGCATAGGCGTCTATACAGGAAGAAAGGCTGCTAAATGTTACCGTCACCCGCATATAGGCCTAATATGAAATGTCATAGAATGTGCATGCTCAAAGTGATTTTAATGGAGTGTGTATGTAGAACCTATGAGTTGATACAAGTGATACGGACAAGAAGGGATGGACACGTCAAATAAGAACTTGAGCACATTCTTACTACATATTACACTACGAGACAATGAATCAAAGGAAAACTCTCCTTATTTTATACTAACCATTCAGATGATAGAAGTTGCCACCCATAATCTATTCACACATTTTAGCTTTTTATCATGCCAAAAAACCCGAAAGATATTCAGGCTTTAGTAGCAAAATGTTGACACATTTCTACAGCCTACAATGGTTTTCCTGATTTACTTGTTAACCAATCAGAAAAAACCTAGTGTGTTTGCAATGGTGTATATGTCCAGTCATATAGGTGCCATCTACAATGTGGTATAAAAGCAATCAGACAGGTAATCTGTTGAATATTTTGAAACTAATTTGACTGGATGTTGTTGCTGCCTATATCAAATTAGTTTCAAAATATTAAACGAGATGATTAGTACATAATAAAGAAAGGAATTGGCGATGAACCTTTACAGGATATTACAAAGCAGATAATTGTCATACAGATAAGGGAATGTGACAGGATATGAATATGGAATATATATATATATATATATATATATATATATATATATATATATATATATATATATATATATATATATATATATATATATATATATATATATATACCATAATCTGTGCAATACAACATTTGAGATGGGATTAGCATCCCTTTAACATAACTCTGGTACCCATCCGATTTTCATAGCTCAGATATTGACAAAAGGAATATATCTAGTATTAGTTAATCTATTACGCACATTACTTTACCTTAAGGATTGTTAAATTTATAATTAAATTAAGACAGAAAAAGTCTGATAAAATCACTACATCAAACTGATCAATTGGTACCCATCTAGGCACCCCCATATCGGCTGTTTATAGTGGCCTCACAGCTACATCAACGTCAATGGTAATCTCTGCATAGGATACAGAAAAAATATTTGAGAAGGCATAAATGAGTATATCGCTGGAAGCACACACACTATTTTAATGTACCTTCAACTGGTTCCAAATGGGTAACACATTATTGTCGCACACATAGTGGATTCATCTGATATTATTAATACCAGACTCGAGCTCGATCGAAAATAAGAACTTAAAATATTTTATGAAAATAAACATGATGTTGGTAAAATTGAGCTTGAAATAGTTTTGTCCCACATGCTGTATCATTGGAAGTAGGTTACACTGTGTATCGTTATAAATCATGGATTTAGATATTAAAGTTAATTACGATTTTATAAATACTCTGAGATATTTAGATATAAAATTTGGAAATTTTCAACATAGATCAGCATTGCCCAAGGGGTGGCAATAGTCTCCCAATTACCAGGAACCATGTGGGCCTAGATATTGGATGAGGTATATCTCACAAAGAAACTTGTTGGAACGAATTTATCGCTGAATTTATCTTGCAGACTATATTTCGACTGATTCTAACATGATAACATGTCATCCCTAGTATGATATGAAACCTTGCCTCTGCAGCTTTTTGACAGTACACGGATAATTGTAATTACAATCAATGTTGATTCAGGCGATAGCATCATTTATGTTGTCTCAGAATATGTACCCTTGCAGCGATATAACGCAAAACCTACACAGTGAATCGCTCAGCCAATCTGACAATGCACATAGGCAGAGGATGCGGGTGTCTTCCCTGATTTCGTTTGTAAAAGTAATCGCTGAGTCAAACACATTCTGAGTAAGCAAAAAGAAATTTATTGTTATTGAAAATTTTTATAGTCATCATTATAATAGCAAACTTCTGAAAGTGGAATTTAAGGAAAAGTCCAATCTTTGCGTTTGACTCATCTCGAGGCTAACATTCCTATGTGTAATGATACATGCCCCTATAAAGTCAATTCAGGTGAACATTTGTGTGTATTTAGGTGGACAAATGTGCATTCTACAACCTCATAATAAAAACTGCCAAAGTTCTTGAACTCTAGAAAATTTTATTTTCTTAGATATTTAACTCAACCATAGCCAAGTTGCAGTCAGCGGATACGATGATTCTGTGGTCTGCCGATTAATTAGCAGCTATATGATGCAACTGATCCAAACATCCTAAATCTTAAACATCTTAAATCTGTAGTCTTTTTCACCACCGAATCATCTTATACACGGACTCCAACTCGACTACGACTGCAGCTAAATATCTAAGAAAATATCATCTAGAATGTGTGCGTGTGCGTGTGTACTGGATTCACATTTATTTTAACATATTAGCCTTCTAATTTCCTTTGTCCAATCATTCAACAAGTTGATACATGATCGCTTTAAAATAGTAACACCCATGAACGCTTCTATTTGATCCTTTCATTATCCATCATTACAATGCAGTTGGTGCATATCTTTAAATGGTATGTCTTTGTACCCTTACATTAAGCCGCTATATTATATTTAAAATCTTTATTCTAAGCTTCAACCTTTAAATAATACGCCTGTAATCTTGTATGATCGCTAACTCTATCATCTAAACACACCTTTTCTTTACACACTTCCTCTTCATGCTTCTTCATATGTTGCTCTTTTTACGGGAATGCAGATTTAGATTTCCAGTGCCACCTATCCAGGAATATGTTGTAGATGACCTGTCAGCCTGAAATGTTTATGTTGAGGCGCCATTGTCCAGTCGTGTAATCATGTGACTTGGTACGGCTATACGTAATACCATATCTCTACATGGCATTGTCTCTAGCGACTATCTACAGATGTCCAGTATGCGATATAAATTTCCACCTCGTGACATAATTAGTAAGAACTGTATTTTTGAGCTCTCATTAAACATCTGTCATATCCTGAACATGGTACCAGACAAAGCATAAAGTTTAACATTTACTTAGACATCAGCTCAGATTTGAATTATGTCGCCTGCATGGCGGCCTTAGTCTGATTTCTAACCATAATTGACATTGTTAGTTAATTCCATCTCCTGTACATCACTCTATCCACTTTTGTGTATACAAAACATGAATTAGTCTTCATAATTATAGTAGAAGTTTGCTCTGCCTGAAATCAGCGTGTTCTCTGCTTCATCTCCCCCGAGTCATAACTGAACAACCACCAACGTGAATATCATTAAAAACAAGAATGCTGAAGCATACAATGTCTCGCCTGGAAAGGCATACAGAGTGTGGATTGCCAAAGCACGGTTCGTATTACACATATTCAGTAAGGCACAAACAAACACGTGTAATCAATCAAACATGGACATTTTTTACCAAACTGTGGATAGTCAGATCTTGAAACTAGTAATGATGCATGTAGTTCCCCTACATAGTACAAGTCCAAAACCGTGAAAAAAGTAGTAAAAATTGCCCGAAATCATATCAGTAATGATGCAGATCATATCCCTGTATTGCAAAAAAACCCCACTTATGTAAAGTTTCATTGAAATCAGAATAACCATAGTTGAGTTAACCAAAAAACCATGAAGCCCAAAACTGTGAAAAAGAAGGAGAAATTTCCCAAAATGAAATTGGTAATGATGCGGACAGTACCCCTGCAACATTTTGTTGGAATATCCGGTGAGCCATTGTTGAAAATGAATAGTCCATAAAATAATGTAAAAGTCCAAAACTGTGAAAAAATAGCTAAAATGCTGTAAAATGAAATCTGCAGTCATGCAGATTGCATCCCTGTATAGTGTAAAAAGGTTCTGTAGTCTCATTGAAATCGGACGAGTCATTGTTGAAAAATAAGTTGATTTAAAAAGCTTGACCAAGTGCTAAAATGATGGATGCCACCGCCACCGGAATTAGTGATCCCTATGCCTCGCTTTCCGCTTTGCCGGCGAGACAAAAATGTGCTACCACCTCCTTCCAGATCATCGACATTGCTCAGAGAACAAACTCTAACAGCACACAGATTCATTTATCCAAGTTTAGTTGTAACTAAAGCGATTTGATAAATGCAGAACCGAACATTGCCACCGATGCCAGAAAGGTGATACCAGAAGAATTATAGATTTCTGGTGATATTTATTTCTCACTTCTGTTTTACAGACAAGACAAAATACTATTAAATAGCTGCAAATGATGCTCCAATATTAGATGCGCTGATGCTGTGAGGAGTGATTTCGCCTCGTGAGTTCAGAATTCAAACGAACATTAGTCTCCTCCAGCACAATTCACAGTTAGGGTGTTAGAGTCAAGTTACAAGAAGATTGAGCTACGGAGCAAAATCAGATTTTGAATGGTTAAGACGACATAATGGAGCTTACAAGTGATGACATCAAGTATACAAACTTATGACTTAAGGTTCGCATGTCCCATTAAATAGAAAAGCATTTGCACGATATATGAGATGTCTACTGATTTCTGTGCAATTTACACAGCATGTAATGTTACCCAGTTACCAAGCATTTAATTCCCTGTCTCCAAGCTCGTTGTACCCACTGGATGCCATATCAGTTGAGTTGTCACTATCAATGAAAGGCAACACCATTCAGTCCAATTATTATCAAAATAATTAGTAGACAATCCGAGTGCTACTTGCTACATGTGATACAAATTTGATTGAAAATTCTGGCTGCAACAGCTTTCCAAGGGTAAGTATCATAATTTTCAGTCGCCACTTGCTGCGGATTTGAAGAGCAATTTGATTGTAATTTGTTGATTACTAAGGCATCAACAACATTGTCGAATTGATAGCCATAGAATCAGCTGACTATCAATATATTGCTACGTAGGTAGATTGAGGATAAGCATTCTCATGAAGAATGAATGATTAGCAAAGACTGTGTGTACCAAACAGCATTGAAATACACACTGTCGACTGTACTGCCACGAATACGTGCTGGCTGACAACTGACTATTTGCATGTGCAGACGCCGACTTTCGCTTTGAGATATACATGCCTGTTCAAACAACAAACTCAACGAATATGGCGTCCAATAGTTATAATGAATACATCATCGCACCGTGAGTAGCATTGCATGCTGGGTAAATTGCACAGGAATCAATAGGCATCTCATATCTCATGCAAAAATGAGATGATATTGCAATTCAAAACAAAGTGGACATCTTTGGCGATAGTGTCATTAATTATATATATGCAGCAGACAATAAGGTACAGGAGAATGATCTCCAAACACGATAAGAATCATGTCTAACTCTCATTACAAAACATATATAAGATTGTAGACATGAGAAAGAGTCACTGGCGCAATCAGTAAGTATTTTACATTCAAGCCGAGCTTTCGTCTACTAGTTAATGACATGAAGAACAAATGTTTGTGAAAGGAGTTAATATATCTTATTAATAAATGTCTCTCTCTGAGTGGCGAACTACATCTGAACCATTGGCTACTGGACAATTACCAGATAGGTAATTGGCAAATGATGAGCTCGCCTCTGATCTATATCCATTGGATATGGATAGATGTGTTGGCTATCAGTCAAGGTTTGTGGGAGTTATTTGCTTTTGAAGTACTTCATGATTTTTTTCTATTCTTAACTTGAAAACTATGTTAGATATAACAGTCCGCAGATGGTTATGACAAAAAAATTATTACAATTCAGTTCCTATATGAACAATTCACAAGAGTACTGATTTGTACAAAGAATCAAGTTATTTCAAGTGAAACGGTTGGACAATGTATTGGAATGAAGTAAATGATCACCGGCATCATTAAAGATATTCTTAAGAAATGCAGACACAAGTGACAGTGTTTTAACACAATACTACGATGCTAACTGATGGAATTATTACTGTTGAAATGTTAATGACCAGACAAATTTATAACATTTTGCCACATGTATACCATTCAAAATATATATTCCATAAAATTTAAGATCCATGTGCTAAAATATTGCTAAGTTTTAAGAAGCTGATCAGATGTTAAAGTACATGCAAAATGTATAATTTTCACAAGCATAATCAGGCACTCGTGATTTGCCTGTACTACATCCTGGAGATGGTGCTTAGGCTGCTGTATTGAAAAGTGAAAGTCCAATTTCATATATTGCATAGTTTTATTATGCCGATCACAGGGTGATAAGAAATGGCTTGCAATAATATATAATATTTCTTTCGTCCAATTTAACTAATAAAGCATTCTTAATGGTCTTTAGCTTTGTCCCATATGGTTTAATACTGCTCTGCATATTTGTAGGAGGTCTATCTCATATTCAGTGATGACCAAACTCCATTAACCTCTTGGTAACATGGATACACATTTAACTAATTATGTCTCTCTTTAATATTCTATGTTAACTCACTGTTTGTATATGTTAATTGTCGTGTTGAACGCTAAAATTCTCGTAATTGTGCAGGTCAGTGAGGCTAACACATATTTACAGTGCAAGTCTAACAATGTCATGGCCATGGGCTATCTCGGACAAACGAGCTGCACCTGCTGTTTGGAGGAGTCAAGTCATGTGCAATCAGTGCTTCGAGATGGCAGGATATTTCAGTCTGATGTCATCAGGGAAGGAGCTCTGAGCAGAGTGTATTGGCATGCGGTACAATGAGCCTTTGTCCATGCCATGCGTTGTTATACAACAGGCGCTAAGTGCTTACTCGAGATGTCCACCAGTAAGTGTACAATGGGGTGTATCATAACCGTTTTGGCCCAAGCTCTTCATCCATTGAAGATTGGTGCCCATTTGTGCAACACTAATGATTTTCCCCGAGTGAATCATTGCAAATGTGGCTGTTCTTCTCTGAACCATCTCCACTTGCTTTATGTTGGTATCTATTAAGATTCCAGGTAACAGATCTTAAAAAAGTTTTGAAACATAGCTCTTTGATTTGTTTCAGGCATTGGCATCGATTTCTAAGGAAAAGCTTGGGTTGAATTCCTCATTTTGGTGGCCAGATTTATTTTTAAAATGTTTTATTTAAAGTTTTTGCAGATTTATGCACATATATTTGGCTCTGTCTGTTTTATCAAGTGTGTATCCATGAACATTATATGGCCTCAAGATATGACTCTTCTTGATGGCGAATGAATTATGTGACATTAATTATGGTGAAATTTCATCATTCAACCCCTTTCACATGATCTTGTTTGCAGCTCTAGTCTTCTGATCTAATATTGTTGTAGAGAATAATCATCAGGGAAATTTCTGGCGAGGAACAAGCATGGGCTGAGAACCCTGCCTTGAGGTGTGCCTGACTCCACACAGGCTGCCTGTTACTATGGTGTTGCACCATCCGTTTGTGTTCTCCAAGAATGCCACTGATCCACCTGTTCACTCTTATACCATATTCCAATTTGTTTAGTAGTATTATGTATCTATGAGCTTGTTTTCTACACTTCATGCCCGGCTATGGAAGTTACTGATTAGTTGTGTCGCGCATGAATGTTGCTTTCGACAAAAGATGTGTTGTGTATTTGACAAGACGGAAAATCTTACCATGTGGTCTATGAAGGTACTACAGATATGTTCTAGTAATTTATACGTGACTTAGATAAGAGATGCTGGTCGATAGTTTTATACTCGTTTTCTTTCCCCCTTCTTAAAAATGCCCAATACATTTAGTGCTCTTCCAGTCTATTGAATTGATGCCTTGGTAAATGTAAGCATGGAAGAATATGACAGAGGCCAGCGCCAGCGCTTGCCATTTCCTTTATCAGTGAGGAAATTTTCAGACTCCAAAGGAATCTGTTGGGAAGCTATCTCATCCAATAAAATTGAGTTGTTATTCCTGCAAGATATTACTCGATTTATTACAGCAACAGCTTCTATTTCAGTATTAACAATAACTTTTCACTGATCACCTACACAATTTGGGATTACGCATTCACACGCACGCACGCACACACACACGTATGCGCGTGGGCACACACACACACGCACGCACGCACACACGCGCGTGTAGATATGCATGCGAGTACATTTGACGCATGCACTCACGCACGCACTCACGCACGCACGCACACGTATGCGTATAGATATGCATGCGAGTACATTTGACTATTGCACAAACACACGCACGCACACACACACACCCATCAGCGTAGGCACACATGCACACCCATCCGCGTTGGCACTCCACTATAAATACTTTGTTCTTATCCACACGATAACCGTTGAGAAAGGCGGTAACACCCATTAAAACAAGAACGACAATTCGAGATTGCCAAAATTTATGTCCACAGCCGAAGGGCAATATGCAGGCCGAGTTTGGCCCTTTTAACCCCAGCTTTTAATATATTTCTTTACACCCCAAGGGCAATACACGGGGACACGTTTCAAGATTCACAACTTGTTATCTTCTGGACAACTCAGCGTAATCTTGTTAATTTTTTATTTTGCTGATAGAAAAAAGCTTGGCCTTTTGATTCGGCTCCTTGCAAGCAACTTGGTTCTTTGATTCATAGGGCGACTATGAATCCTGTGGAAGTTTGAAATCTTGGAGAGGGTGTTTGTCTTCTTCTTCTCTTCTGTAGACCACATGCCCGATAGTGGAGCGAAGTCCACCTGTCACAATCTGTAGGAAGTTGCTCTTATCAGCTGTGCCCCAGGAGACCATGGCATATTCAAGTGCAGGGTGCTTACCAATGTATAACTTCTTAGAGTACAGTAAAACAGAATTTTGTGATCGATTGGACATACTTCTAAATTAGCTCTCTAATTAGGTGAACAGACCTAAGAGTACTCAATAATATGATTAGTGTTTTCTCAGTCGAAATATCCAGGAGGTTGTACACCATTAATTCGACGTGGTGGGGTTGGGGTTTGGGCTCAATTTTCAGATTTATTTCTAAATCATTTTTGATATTTCTTTTTCCCAGATTTTTTCTCTAATCATGATAATGCCGATCTAACCCTTTTAATGACAAATCTCTGAAAAAGTAAATTTACACAGTATATCATTTTCTGTTGAATATTTTGAAATTACGATGACTTCCAGTCAATCGATGACTGGAAGCCATCGCTACCTTGGGCAGCAATTGCTTCTAGTTTTATTAATTTCAAAATTTTCAACAGATTTCCTGTTTGTTTGCCTAAAGATTGAGATGCATGGAATTTATCAGTGAAAGGGTTAAGATGTTAGTCAGTCAGTCAGTCAGTTAGTCAGTGAATCAGTTGGTCATAAGAGCTTAGTCAAGTCTGTGTCTAGAAAACCGTCGATCTGATTTGTCTCAGATTTTAACACATGAAAGGAACTCGCCTTTCGAGAAGATATCCAGACTTTGGCAGTGATGTAGATCAAAGGACCAACATTTGGATGATCAAATTATGTTCTCTGTTCTGTTTCCGTATATTCCTCCATTAGATTGGAGCACTCAGTTAGAAGTGGCAAATAATCTTCAATTTTCATGTCATACTATCACACATGCAAATATCCCATCACCAGGAATAAAGTTCATGAAAATTCAGGAGAATTATGGCTGTGGATATAGTGGAAACTACTCAGTAGTGGTCCGATTTGGGTCAAATTTTGATGCAGGAAGGGCATGACCACATACTAAGATTACACATCTTTGTGAGTGATCCGAAAAATCTGAAAAAACCCATAACCTTCGAGATTCTATCGACCATGTTGTAGTATCCACTAAAATTTGGATTGATATTGCTCACTGGATATCACATCTACAGAATGACTTATTACTGTATGTTATAAATTGCATTAACACCCAAAACCTGTGGATGTTAAAGCGATTTCTCCTTGACCGTTCAGTCTATGCACACATTATGCCTAGGTGGAGAATTACACAGAAACACATGATTGCACATGAAAGTAAGATTTTGACATATAATTACTTGCACTGATTTCTGTATTTTTACAGACATGTTGATAATTATTTTGGAAAATGGAAACTACCTAAATCTGTACAGCACACTATTAGGTCTTATTTCATAATTGCATGTGTTAATAATAACGAATTTGCATGTCATATTTAGTAAACAAACATTAAAGCATTTGTATATTACTGATAGAATGTCAGAAAGGGCAGCATGCTAAGCTAACTTACTATTCTCAGGTGCTGTACATGAGTTTTGCACAAATGATTCACTATGGCTATCAGAAACCTGTATATAAAGTATTTACTTATATTGGTGATACTGATAAGCGCTTTATAAAGATTTTAGCACTTACCAGTCTATATATATATATATATATATATATATATATATATATATATATATATATATATATATATATATATACGTCAATTTATAACCAAATTTGCAGGCATGTTTCGTCAATGTAATGTCTCGCTGATCATGAAGAAATGCAAATCATTTCTTGCATTTCTCGGCCACACGCTTACTGCATGTGAAAATGCATTTTTCATGCACTGGCCCACATTGGCAGGTAGCAAAGGTAAAAATTCACCATATTGCAAAAGCAGATAACGAACATTAACAGAAAACGCTTAAAAGTTTACCCTACCGAACAAGGGCTACCCAAAAATCAGCGCCATGAAGCAATGGGAAGACTCGCTGCTGGGCAGAGCATTCGCGCTGTTGCTCGCCATTTTAATGTCCATGCCTCAACCATTTCCCGTCTCCGCCAACGTGAGCAGGAAACTGGACATGTTAATGACTGACCACGATCTGGCAGACCGAGAGCAACAACACCACGAGAAGACCGCTACTTAGTGACGTCATCACGACGTCACAGGTTTGAGACTGCGCCGCGGCTATCCCATAATTTGCACACTGCTACCGGCACTACAGTGCATGCACAAACTGTGCGAAGCAGACTCCATGATGCTGGACTGCATGGCCATCGTCCACTTGTTGCTGTTCCGCTTACAGAGCATCACATCGAGAATCGATTTGCGATGGCGTGCTCAACAATAGAGCCACGTTTTGTTCAGTGATGAGTCAAGGTTTTGTGTGGATGTGGCGGATGGTAGGCAACGGGTTTAGCGACGTTTAGGAGAACTGTATGATGCAACCAACATCATTCAGCACGACAGATTCGGTGGCGGCAGTGTCATGATGTTGGCTGGAATCCATGAAAATGGCAAAACAGATCTTATTGTGATTCGCGGAAATTTAATAGCTCAACATTACTGTGAAGAAGTTGTCGCCCCTGTTGTTATCCCTTTTATGCAGCATCATGCAGACTTTATGTTCCAGCAAGACAACACCCGTCCTCATTCAGCTAGGGTCACCAGTGATTTCCTTGAGGCTAACAACGTTCCGGTGTTGGGCTGGCCAGCGCGATCACCGGACCTGTCTCCTATCAAACACGTGTGGGACATTCTTGGCCGTATGGTGCGTGAGAACCATCCACATCTTCACAACGTGCGGGAGCTGGAAGCTGCACTGCTCCAGGAATGGGATGCGATTCCTCTTCGTGACATCAGGTGCTTAATTCGACGCATGAGAAAGCGATGTACGGCGGTGGTTAATGTGTGCGGAGGTCACAACTCGTATTGACAGCTCAGTGTCATTATTTAAATTGGACCCTTCCGTTGAATGATGCCGTGTTAAAGGTGCGATGCTAGCATTAAAGTAACAAGAGACTGCTGTTCAAATTGGAAAATGACTTATCAATTAAATACTATATTTGAATCAATTTATTGTTTTTGTTAAATAACATTTATACAGTAATATTCTCAGTGTTGCTAAACTTTTTTGGTTCAGTATATATATATATATATATTCAAAGTTGAATTAATAGGTCTAGATATCAAACCTACTGCATGCCTCTTTTGAAAGCTATTTAACTGAATTTACTCAAATTAATGTGATGGGATCAACAAATGTCAGTCAAATTGCTTTCAAAATAATTAGAAAATAATTAGAAGATATATTGTGTAAAAATGATGGAAAGTATAGTCATGGCAATACGTAGATTTGGTTTCAACCATTTCAAAACAACCACACAGCTAGGCTGCTGACTGCAATTTAATTTTTGCAATTTTTATTTGTTATAAATGTTGAGACACTGCATGTCTTTTGTCATTTTCAATGTACTGCTGTTGTTTGCCATCGTAATGACTAATGTTCACATCTGTTTGTTAAATGTGAGTTTGATCTTTCTTAAAGTATAAATTCCTGGACTTCTAATGCCCAGTAGCCAGCAATGGATAAGCAATGGTACAGCTCCTATATTACAGATATCATGTATTGAATCTTTTATTGCCCCCCTTGTGTTTTTACTTTAATCTGTGTTTAACCCTCTAATTAAGGGCGGCGGAATGATTTCAAATTGGGGGGGGGGGGTTGGGGAGTGTCTGGGAGGTGGTGTCCCCATCCCATGAGTAGTGGATCTTGGGGTCCTTCCCTCACCACCCCTCCCCAGAGAAATTTTCAAATTCAGGCATTCGAGAACTCATTTAAAGCTGTTTTAATAATAACCTCACCAGTCAAATAATGTACTGCAATAAAAGTCGTGTTTAAATGTAACCCTTTTATTTGGGGTGGGCATTAAATATAATATAATATACAATTATTACCACTAAAGAGTTGATATCCCCATTCACTTTTAGATTCCACCTTTCATCTGATAATGAGGAAGAATGCACTGATTGAAACAAACATAAACCATATGAAAATAGGACCTTATCTGAGAAGACACGGTACATAAATACAGTAGATTTTGTACACTCACATCAAGATTCTTTCAAGTTTAAATTCCATCAGCATAAATTTCATGCAGAACTCTGTGAGTCAAGTAGGAGAAATCTTGAACAATCATCCTATTCAGCTTTCTTACAGATCACCCGTTAAAATCAATAAGTATCAAAAGGAAGAACACACCAAATGAAGATAGTGCATAAAAGATTGGATAATAAGACCTAACGTATTAAGACAGTGAACACACACTTAAATCGTATTAGATCTGTTATCGCAACACCACAATTTATAAGCATGTACAGTAACATCCGCATATAATGACCATGGTATCATATATGGTGCCTGGCTTACAAGTACCTACTGCATGCTAAGATAAAACACTTAATTTGAGCAATGTGTTCACTGGTTTCCATGGTAATGACTTAGAGATCTGGTTTCTTTACGCCTTTGCCGATACCGCCTTGCCCATTCACGTTGCTTGTGCTTACAAAAGTCATCATAATTCTTGTCTGTCTGTCTACGATCGGTCATTCGCTGGTATCTCATCTGTTGCTTAACAATATCCTCATGTATCAAACCACTATACTCGGTAGTGAGACCCTGCAAATCAGGGTACTTTTTCGGACGCCCTCTTTTCGTCATCAACAGTCTAGAATCTACTCCCATTTCTGATAGCCATTCACCGGTGGTGTTATCAAAATACATTGCTTCTTGCGATGGAGCCATGTGCTGTGTTTCATAGGCCTCAGACATGTTGAAAGGCGGTTCCTCTGAAAAGGTTGTAGCTGAAAAAGAGAATTATCATCTGTTTATATCTAACAATAGCACTGAGTTTTTATACCATAATAAGAGCAAAGAGATTCTATAGTATCTGTACTAGTCTGTAGTATAGGTTGCTAGTTCTTCACACTGTGTGATACCAATTGTGAGACACTTCACACACAGTACATAAGCATGGTTAGCGATAACATTACAAAACAGAAACTGCTGATTCAATCCTGAACAGTAGCCGCATAAAAAGTATAAATTCAGCTTAAACCTGAACAGATGATGGTTCATGAAAACCGGCACTTTAGCAGTGTATATGTTAAGAAACTGTGCAGGTAATACGCATATGCACAAATATAATGTACACCACATATTTATCCCGTTTTAAAAAAAGCATTGGGGGTGTGTGGGGGTGTGTGTGTGGAATATTGTAATCACCTCCATCCATCTGTCTGTCCGTCACACTATCTCCTCCCAAACCGTTGGGTGAATTTCAACTAAATTCGGTATGTGGGTTATCCATTTGATTCCGCCTTGGAAGGCAATATTTACATTTGGCTCCACCATCGGGGGGGGGGGGGGGGTGTTAAAAAGGTCAAATCACTAGTAACACAATTCCTCTGAAACCGTCAGACAGAACTCAACCAAATTTGATGTTAGTTACCGATATGATTGCGGAGTGCAAGAGGCCATTTACATTTGGCTCCGCCTCCAATGCAAAAGGTTAAATTTTAACCTGTGGAAATTTATTGTAACGCATCTCCTCCGAAACCGTTGGACACAATTCAACTAAATTTGGTATGTCAGTTACCCATATCGATGTGGAGTGCATGAGCACATTTATATTTGGCCCCACCCCCAGGAGTGGGTGGGGAAAAGGGGTCAAAAAGTCAAAAAATTGATTATAATGCAACTCCTCCGAAACCATTGAACAGAATTCAAGCAAATTTGGTATGTGAGTTACCCATATGATTGCGGAGTGCAAGAGGACATTTACATTTGGCTCCAACCCCTGAGGTGGGTCGTGGGGTGGGGTCAAAAGTTCAAAGCGGTGAACGTGAGGATTTGTGGTGACGTGTCATCGACTTATCAACTTAGTTGATCTTGCATTTGAACATATGCTAGTGTGACTGGTAAAATGAAAGATAGCAGAATTTTTTTTTAAAGTTTGGCTTGGTGTCGTGACATGCATAGCTTCGCTCAGATTAGTAAAAGAACTTAGCATGACCCATCAATGAGAAATGTAATTACATAATTATGGAAAGGATCAGATATATTATACAACAGTGTCAATGTCTCGGCGACAAATAAGGCTGGCAAGAAATACATTTCTTACGATGTTGTGATAGACTTTCGAATTTTAGTGATGGATCTATGCCATTAGGATTGTGACATCAGCTAACATGTGATGTATTTGATTATGACTTCAGATAGTTGACTGATACCCTCCATTAACCATTTTATGTCGAAGCCAGCCTCTACAGTGGCCTTGCGAATAAGCAAATAATTTAATTTTCTTGACCAAATTTGGTCATTAAAGCGCTAAGCTAAATGAGTCAATGGCTCCTTAAGACAGGTTGTTGGTTCACTTGTATCTTTGATAGAATTTACTAGTAGCCAAATGTAGACATGACAAGAGGCCCTAGGACCTGTGGCACTCACCTGGACCATTAGCATTTGAAACGTTTGCATTTAAATAGACATGATGGATAATTATCGGGAAATCAAAGATGGCCACCAAGAAAATTGACCAATCAAAATTCTCGTTTGATTTCTTGAAGCCTATCATCAAAGGGTCGTTCCACCCAAATGTGTTTGATATTGAGCCGTATTAGTAGTAGTAGTGATGTAAATGCTTCTGGAAATTTTTTGGAAAGTCCAAGGTGGCTGCCGAAAAAAAATGACCAATCAAAACACTCATTAGAAATCTTGAAGCCGATTACGATAGGATCATTCCACCTAGGTTTCGTTGAAATCTGGCCATTGATTATCATTGTAAACTATTTCTGGAACATCCAAAACGGCTACCAGAAACATTGACCAATCGAAATTCTGTATATACGTCCTGAAGCCTACCCACCTAGGGTCCTTCCAACTGATTCCACAAAACTTTTGGAAAAGCCAGGATGGAAGATCTTCACCGAAAATTGACTAATAAAACTACTGTATAGAAGTTCTGAAACCTACACCCATAGAGTCCTTCCAGCCAAACTAGATTGAAATCCACCTAGCGGTGAATGAGTAGTGTTTTGACAATTTCCGGTAAATTTTTCATAAAATAAGATTTTAATCCAAAAAAATGACCAATAAAAAGTCTATACAAGTTCAGAAACCCACACCCATAGTGTCCTTTCAGGCAAATTAGATTGAAATCTGCCTAGCATTTAATGAGATCTATTTTGACTTTCCGGTAATTAAAAAAAATAAAACCCAAGATTTTCACCAAAATAACTGACCAATCCAAAATCTGAATAGAAGGTCTAGAGCCTACCACTATATGATCCTTCCAGAAAATTTTGTTGAAATCTGTCAAGAAGCTAAGGAGCAGATGCATTTTGACACTCTGGTAAATTTTTTACAAACTAAGATTTTCACCACAAAAATTGACCAATCAAACATTTCAATAGAAGATCCATATAATATTTCAAGCCACATTTCGCTGAGATCTCTCAAGAAACTAAGGAGATGCGTTTTGACACATTCCGGTTTTTACAAAATCTAAGATTTTCACCCAAAAAATTGGTCAATCAAAGATGTGAATAGAGGTTCTAGAGCCTACCTCCATAGGATCCGTCCAACCAAATTTGGCTGAAATCTGTCAAGAAGTTAAGGAGGAGATGCGCTTTGACACTTTCCGGTAAATTTTTATAAAATCTGAGATTTTTTACCCAAAAATTGAAAAATAAAAAATATGAAAAGATGTTCTAGAGCCTACCTCGATATGATCCTTTTAGGCAAATATGATTAAAATCTGCAAAGCGGTTTATGAGATACATTTTAAAGCAAAAGTTGATGGACAGATGGACGACGGAGGGTCGCCACGGCATAAGCTCTCTTGTCCATTCTGTCCAGGTGAGCGAACAACAATTATACATAATTTGTTACATACGAATTTAACACTTTCAACTCTATAATCCATATGCAGGAAATATTCCACAGCTCTCCCATAAGCTTGTGTTAATAAAGATTCCAATAGTTCATGGAGGAGCCAATTTTTATTACCCGTAAAGGGAATAGGTTATTGCATTTGGGTCTGTCTGTCTGTGTGCATGTTCCCAGAGCTACATCTCAAAACTACTGATCCATTTTCACTCTAACTTTTAACACAACACAGGAACTTGTCATACAAGAGGATTTTTAGACTTTGGCCATGATCCACACAAAAGAAACAGGATCTGGATCGGATCAAATTATGGATCTATGGTTGAAAACTGTTGGTCCGATGTGGCTCAAATTTTAAGACAAGTAAACTAAGGTGTGACCATACCCTAGGATTTCAGAACTTTGCACGTGATCAGAAAGTCTAGAAAATCTTTAAAAACTTGTCAAACTAAGGTTTGTTAACAATGACAAACATGGTAGGCGAGGGTCT
The DNA here is from genome assembly GCA_034401795.1 of Chaetoderma sp. LZ-2023a. Classification (NCBI taxonomy): domain Eukaryota; kingdom Metazoa; phylum Mollusca; class Caudofoveata; order Chaetodermatida; family Chaetodermatidae; genus Chaetoderma; species Chaetoderma sp. LZ-2023a. Next base: position 98,792,402 of record CM067374.1, on the reverse strand, counting down.
GCAATCTCTAATTGCTCTTGTTACATTAAGTTGAACTGACAATACTGTATCGATAAAGAAACGCCATATCGATCGTAGAAATGTTGGGGGATCAACATTAATCAGGATATGATCATAATTCAGATTCAACAGCCATTGTGCATGAAAAAAGCACTTATTTCAACCCCTGATTTAATGAAATGCATTAATACAATATTGCACTAAAAATGTCTCAACTAAGCTCGTAAATGATAAATGATTGAATAACTATATGCAAATTAGATTGTGCAAAGTCCTGATCTCCTGCTGACCATGATGTCATGGTCGACCATTGTAGTTCATAGCTTGACCATGGTCGACCATTATTATTTTACTCACCTGGCCATGGTCCAATAACCATGTTAACATGGTTAGTATATCATGGTCCGATAACCATGTTAACATGGTTAGTATATCATGGTCAGATGACCATGACAGACCGTGTGTGACCATGCTTGCCATAAATTTCAGAGGTTTTGTTATCAACCATGATATCATGGTCACTTGATGGTCAGTTCATGTATAACATAATTTCTATGTCATTTACCATGCCCTAGCATGGTCGACCATGGTTACTGGATAATTTCAATGTTGTTCATCATTTGTAAAGTGAAATCATGGTTAGTTCATGGGAAGATGTCACCAATATTTTTATCAATTATCAACGTCCCTCATTGATCATGATATATCATGATCGACCATGGTCACTGGAGAATTTCAATGTTATTAATCTGCGATGTCAATCGCATATTATTGAAATCACTCAGGATCTTTCTTCTTCTTTATTCTTCGTCAAAATGTTGGGACCCTATCTCCTCCTACAATTTTCATCCGATCAACTCCAACTTTGGTCAACTTCTGCTACTCAGGCCGGAATTGTGTGCTATTGTTTTTCTTTTGGATCCGTCCAATAGTTTTCGAGCTACCCACCTTTAAGTGGGCAAAAAAGTCCCACAGGAAATGTATGGGGATTTTCAAAATTGATCTTTGAAGTGCTACTATAGCTAGAGTTTTCAACCGATCACTACCATACTTGCTGAGGATGTTATTACTGGCAATTTGTTTTTGCAAAGAATTTTTTTTTCCAAAATGGCCGCCAGCCCTTTGACCCGTGAATGCATGGAAAAAGGTCCCATAGGAAATGTATCGGGATTTCAAATGGATGTTTGAAGTGCCACTACACCTAGAGTTTTGATCGGATCACTACCATACTTAGGTAGGATGTTACCAATGATGATTATTTTTGAAAAAAATATTTTTTTCAAAATGACCACCATGAAAAAATTTTGGCCAAAAATACTAGTTTTCGTTTTTTCAAATTTTTTTTTTAAATGACGACCAGAACTGTTTGGGGTCAAAATGACCAAGAATCCTTTTTGCAGAAATGAACATGCATTGGAAAAAAAAAATCACCCAAAATGGCAGCCAAAATGAGTTTTGCTCCGATCGACTTGAAATCTGGTGAACTTCTAGGTCTCATACTGAGTTGATTTGGTATCGAATTTAAAGTTGATCCCACTGACAGATTTTGAGAATATCAGCTTTTGTGTGCCACATATCCCTATAGTAAACCTATGGGAGCAATATTGGAACAGTGTTATCTCCTATAGTTTTCTTCCGATTCTCTTCAAACCTGGCCAGACTCTCGAACATTGAGATCTAAGAAATTTCCAATGAACATTTTAATATCTCCCTTGTGTCGAGGTTATGCATGGGTAAATCTTTCCTGTTTCCATGTTTGGCATAAGTTACCTGCCTTTCATTATGCAACTTCAAAGATCATGTTCGAAGACACACCTTATTTCATCTCTTTATTAGAAGAGGCCTTGTACTATTTCTTCATGGCCAGACATCGCAGATTTACAGTTACTTTAGTAAATGTTCTCTAGTTCCTATTGTCAGTGATATCATGGTCAGATGTGTCAGAAATATTTTTAACAATTATCAAAGTCCATTATTGACCATGATATATTATGGTCGACCATGGTTACCGAATGTTATTCCTATTGACAGTGATATCATGGTCAGAGATGTCACTCAATATCTAAAAAATAGACATTACTGAAGAACAATTCTTGAACTTAAGGTCTTAAAATGTTCCTAAGCTGCTCTTGAATGACTGAAGAACAGTTCTTAAACTTTAAAGTGCTAAAAATGCCCTTTTAAAAACTGTTTTTGTACATTTTCAGGATCAATTATTTGACGATGGTCGACCATGTTTTGAACATGGTTAGTGTACTTTAATAAGGGAGGCAACTCTTTTACTGAAAACATGTGTCTTTTTGCATTTAAAGTTTTCAATTATTCTATTGCACATAAATTATGTAATCATCATTAATTATGACATTTGAATAGTAAAAATGGCATATACATAGAAACATACCAGTAATAATACATGCCAAATTCTTGTATAAACTTGATTTCAAACAATGTCAATGTTGGTTAAATATTCCAAAATTTTCAGTCTTATATATCTAGAATATTTTATATCTTCATGACTATTCCCGCAGCTACTAGCTCATGGCAATGCTTACAATGCCAACAATGTTGTAATAACTTCTCGTCCTTTTGGCTAAGACCAAAGTAGTACAATGTTGTAGGCTGTACAGTCTTGCATTTTGGCAAAAAAGTGGAGCTGGGTTGCTGACCTATGGTCAACCATGCAGGTTCAATGGCACCACAGTAAGACCATGGCCAATCATATTTAACCAGGGTCAAATGGCATTATTCAAGCCATGGTCAAACCATGGTCTGACCATGTTCTGTTTGACTATGGTCTGTCAGAGACCGTCAAACATGGTTTTATCATGGTCATGAGAAATTTGTTGATCATGGTCAACCATGGTTCGACTGTTTTGCCATTTAACTTGCATGGTCGATGATGGTCTTTCATGGTCAAACATCATAATAAAACATCATGTGATCCAAACTCCATGCAATCACTGCATAAGAAAAACTGCAAGGTTTTATTAAAATCAAATATATGTAAAACTTGAATTAAATGTCTATTGGAAGACTAATTCAGCTATCCTCATGTACTAACTTCCACACCAACTGAACTGGTTTTGTCCTAATCACCAAGGTAGGAATTTGTGCTTTGCACACCCAGAGCTTTGCAAACCAGGTTATGCCACTGCAACCGGGAGACAACTTTTTTTTATTAAAAAGTGAAATCCAATCGGGATTGATGTAATAATTGTATCTGAATGTGTTTCTTGATCATATAAACAATTGTTGAACTAAGTACTAATTGAAAACATGCTAATAAATTACAAAAAAAGACTTGATTAAGAAAATCATTGTCTAAATGATGCAAACTGGATATAACCAAAGAAGTGAAGTTTTATTGAGATCCTTTACATCGTCTTCATTGAATTAAGTGTAGCCATCAGCCCTGGTCTGCAAAATACCATCTAACAATATCTTATTTTACTTAACAAAAGCAAGTTAACCCTTTAATGGCCAAGCTGGCCAAATCCAGCCTCTGTAGCTTCTGTAGCGGTCTTAAGGAATATCCACTTGCAGGTCTGGAAGACCATTTTTGAAATTTACCACTGGAATGCCTGGCTCGATAAATGAGCCAGTCATTTCAGCTGTAAAATTTCAAAAATGGCCTGCGAATGGACATTCAATAAGCAAATATCTTAATTTTCTTGAGAAAATTTGACATTTAAATGGTTAAGAATGGTTTGTGCTGCATCTTCAAAAACATGTTCATCCATTTCATTTTGTTAAAAAAAATAGTCAGAAGATCTTGATCGCAAGAAAAACTGATGATCAATCAATCAATATGGTGACTCTTTCAGGTGACCGACAGAGCTGGAAATGAACTTTCTAATGGCAGTCTAAAGCGATAAGTAAAGCCAACATAGGAAAATTCACAAATCCCTGCCATTTTATAATGATCTGCACTGAACAACATAGCTAGGAACAGAATTCAAATGTTCTGAATGTATTTACTGCTATTATTAGGATAATGAACCTTTCCAGTTTATCCATCCATCATATGGTGTCATAATCAACCATGTCATGTGTAGGATGCTGTCATAATCAGTGACGTCATGAATGACATAGATAGGTTCGTCATGAGCGCTTAACTGATGACAGACTAAGCGTTATTGTACAAATTGTATGTCTTTACTATTTAATAAACATTCTGTTGAATATTTTGAAACTAATTTGATAGCTTACCTGTATACTGTAGTTTTCAGGAAATTGATAGTCAGAGAGTTCATGGATCGATCAATTCCAACGCGGACTAAGTGTGGGTGGAGTTAACTTGCGATGGGCGGGGCATTGCTAAAATTGGATTCTTCCATTAATCATTTAATGGTGCAGATTAGTCAAGAAAATTCTTTTGCATAATCAATATCTAAGAGATGACATTTTTAAAATTTAGCACTGAAATATCTGGCTAGTTCACTAAACCGGTCCATTCCAGTGGTAAATTTTAAGAAAATCTACTCTTGCCATACAAATGGACATCAATCAAGACCACTGCAGATGCTGATTTTGGGTGTCTTAACAATTAAAAGCTAAAGATAAAGTGCCATCAGCCAATTCGTTTGAATTTTTTGTCTCTAATTACTTCTGGTGAAACAGTCATCCAGCCAGGTCTGTTACTTCCTAAATCAGTGAGCAATTACTGATCCTTATGCGATCAAAGGATCGGCAAAGGACTATTAGTAACATACTTTGGCTGCCCCTATTGTGTTTGTTTATGAGACCATGACTGATACATGCAGTCAACCTATGACTGACATGATCTTTCGAATAACTTTTTCTAGGCTACGGACAGATCTGAAGACACCGAGTATAGTTACTAGTGATTGTTAATGTTATTAAACAAATAAAAAGACAGTGTGTTAATCTGGAAATAATGGCTGCAGATCATATACTAATTATGTAATCCAAAGTAATGACATTACATTCAATAATTTTAAGATTTGGGATCAAATTGCAATTCCTTTGAAAGTGTCTTTAGTTTCTGTCGTAACCGAAACCTTCGTGTCCATTCTCGCTGTTTGCTTTTATAAAACTCATCATAATTCTTGTCCGCTTCTCTGCGATCTTTAACCTTTTCATAAGACACTCTACGCTTGATTTGATCAATCGTCGAATAATCTATCAATCCCAGGTCATCAGGATGAAAATGTGATAGGTCAAGTTGCCCACTTGGTTGCCATGACAATGCAGATTCATCATGTGCTGCTGATATCCTTTGCTTGGTCATTTGTCGTCTCCATTCGGAATGAAATGCTGAAAATAAATTTAGTTGATTTTGATTTTATGCAAATTTTGCTATATTTCTTCTAGAAGAATAGCCAAAATAAATGTTATTCCTTTAATATTATTTGCTACAGATTTTTTAGAATATCTGTATGTATCCCCGCTGTAAACAAATCATTACAATTCTAATGTGCTATAGGATGAATCACGTGTTAGTAATGCAGTGATGTCATCGATCTCGAAGGAAAAAAAAAGGAAATGGCTCGATGCGAAGTGTCTCAGTCCTTCTTGACATAGAAATTGTCACGATCTCTTAAAACCAATTAACCTTTTAATTGCCAGGTGAGTCAAAAAGCCTATCCAATTGCCCTAAGGAATATCCAATTGCAGAAGAGAATGGATTTTTTGAAAATTTATCACTGGAATAACTGGCTCAGTAACTAAGCCAGTCATTCCAGTGATAAGTTTTCAAAATTGGCACAAATTTAGATTTTCTTGACCAGTCATGACCATTAACAGGAAAAGACTACACTGGTTCTGCAATTCAAAACAATTATTCCTATAAATCTGGATAGCAAAAAAATTGATTTCCTATAAAAATAGGAAAGATCTCATCCCTGGTAATGGCAAAATGCTGGTGCCTACAGTACTGATAATAAGCTAATACACACATAAATGAAAATGATGCATTCACCCTCCTGTTCAGTATTTGGAGAAGCAATTTCACTGATATTGTTGCTGTCTAATATAGGAGCAACATTCAATTAAACCTTTAGCCATTGACATTCCAATGTCTCATTGACATTCTCAATGTCTTGATTTCAGGACAGCTATCCAGGAAAGGTCTTGAATATTGTGAAACTAATTTGACTGGAACATGTTCCTGCCATGCTTCCAGTCACATTTGTTTCAAAATATTCAACAGAATATTTCTTATATTAAAAAGAATTTGCTGTTTCTGGTGTGTGAGGGTCCTAGCATCTGACTGGTAAGGAAGGTAATAAATTACATATTACATTTGCATGATGAAACGGTTAAGCGCCAGAAGCAGGGTATTGTGCCCAAGATCAGCATCTAGCTGTATATTCAACATATATCTGTTATGTACACCCACATGAAGGGGGAGGGGTAGAGGGGGAATCATCAGCTTGAAAAAAATAGTATGATGCACCGGTTACTAAGATCATTCTTCACCCATGGTTTTTTTTCTTTTAGCACTTAAATGGTTAAATGTTGTCTTGAATATCAAAATATATGCTTATTGATTGCCCATTTGCAGTCTAAGAAAAGATTATTTTGAAAATTTATCAGAGAATGACTGGCTCTGTTACAAAATGTTAAAAAATAATCTCTTGGCCTGCAAATGGCCATTCCTCAAGACCACTACAGAGGCCGGTTTTGGCCAGCTTCATCGTGAAGTGGTTAATCCTCACTTTATCAGATGAATTCTTTCAGATATACTGATTGTATTCAATCTACAGTTTACACCTGCTATTAACCCTTTAGCTCTCGGATTTGTTCAAGAGAATTCCAATTTTCTCATAGAAAATGTCCATTTACACAAGAAGACTATTTTTGAGAATTGACCACTGGAATGACTGGGCCGCTTATCGAGCCAGTCATTCCAGCGGTAAACTTTCAAAAATAGTCTTCTCTTGGTCTGTAAATGGACATTTCCCAAGACCACTGCAGAAGCAGTTTTTTGCTGATATGAGTGTTAAAGGGTTACGGTGGTGTGCTTAAGTAGGTAGAATGTCCTATACTCCGCCCATTACTAGCTAAGCTCCACCCACCTTCTATGCGTGTTGCAATCAAATTGAGACTTTGAAACCTGAAAATCTAAATATTCAGGCAACTATCCAGGTGAGTGATTTATATTTTGAAAGTAATTTACCTGGGGGCCGGTGCTACCACAGTATCGAAATATTTACTAGGATGTTTATTAAATTGTAAATTTATGAAAGACATACAATTTGTCGACTTTCCTGACAGATATTTGGATTTTTGTAATGGAGCTACATCATATATAGCATTAGTGATTTTGGTACTGTGGTTTTTCTAGATGTTATATGAGCATCCTGTAAATGGCTGGTACAAAATTTAAGTACAGCTAAATACATGCTGAAATGACCCGGGAGACTATTTACCTTTTAGGATGAAAGCCTAATTATTTAAAGCTAAAAGAATTTCTGAAACAAGCAGATATTTTTTGCCGTGGGTAGCAGCTCAATGAAAGATCATGTCAGTAAGTCAGTTAGTCAGCCTGATCGTTCTCTATGTGTAGCGCAGGAACATCGCGCTTAACTCATACCACTCTGATGTCAAACTTTTAAATTTTCAAATTTACTTAAAAGATGAACTGGTGTTCATTTTTTCAACAAATTTGGTGGAAGATGGTGCTGTTGTAGACAGCAACATCGTCCACCAAAATTGTTGAAAAATGTACATCAATTTCTCTGCTATTGACACAGTAAAAGATAGAATATTGACATCAGAGTGGTAAGGGTTAACATGTATTCTGCTGTACTATTATGGAACACTGTATCATGTTGAATAGTCTAATATTCTGATAAATTAGAAATCTGCAAAAATCTTTATTCATCTATATATTTTATTTATAAGCGATGATCACACACATAAGCTGGTGAATATTTTCAAAACTTATATGACTGAAAGCTGGTGTTCCCTTTAGTCGCGTTAGTTTTAAAATATTCAATAGAATATTTTGCTACATCGAAAAGAATGTGTTGTATCTGTTTATTATGGTTCAAAAGGTCACGTACACCTATAGTGATATAGGCTTGTTAACCATGACATGATACTGTACCGGACCCAGAAGTCTAGTATATTGCATTTACTATTACATCATAATTGTGTTTATGGCGCATCATCATTTGTTGATGATCGACAACATTGTTTTTATTTAACAAATAAATGGATGGCCAAGTACATCATCACTTAACTGTTTGCCTGCTGCAAGCCACCATACAATGGTCGATAACTCTGCTGAATGTTTAAAAAACAATGACCAGTTTTCAGTAAAATTGTTTTCAAAATATTCCGCACATCCATAGTTAAACATCATGCAAAACGTAGTCTGCAGAAACTCAGCAGGCAGACACTTAAGAAGCCCATTAACAATACTGATTATGGCTGATAACAAACACAAAGATGAAACTACAAAACGATGATCAATTTGAAATGAAAGAAAGCTAAATGTGAATTCCTTTCCTACGACTCTTCATAATTCTGCTGCTCTTGAGATGTATATCTCAATCGTTGTTTTAATCGGTGTTTACGAGTCCATTCTCGTTGTTTCATTTTACAAAACTCATCATAATTTGGATCGAACTGACGACGGCGTGTCCGGGATGAGTTCAGGTAGCGCATCGTCCCCATCATATTCCTTGGACTGGCTGGGCTGGTGGACAATTCCAGTCCCGATATGCTGCTGTGATTATCGGGATACATACTTGTCAGCCATTGTCTCTCAGGAAATATTCCAGCTGTCGTACTGGCGAAAGCCATCAACGCTGAAAAGAAAACATGCCTACACTGAATTCTTCAATTTCTTAGACTTAACTTAATACTACAGAAAGTACCATGGTAGAATTGTGTGAAGTACCTTGCTATAAGTGTGCAACAGATTTTTATAGATATAAGATTCTACACTCAAATTAAGAGCTTAAGAAAGAAATGCCTTTTAGGATGGGGTGTGTATTTATTGAGTCAAAACAAAGCGTCTGTGTCACTCACCTGTATTGTCAGTATTTGAACCAGGAACAAAATCTACAAACTTTGTTGTATAAACCATGGCAATCTAAGATCCTAATACTACAATTGTGACAAGAAACCCCCCCCCCCACCAGACACCCCTTGCGTGTGGGTCTGTTGTTTTATTAACCACTATAAAAACATACTTACCGTTCAATCACTACTTGCTAAATCAATTATCTGCATTTAGCTACCAGAATAAGATTTTTATGCTTGCATACACTTCTCCCCATGCCTATTCCTATAAATATGGACCCTCAACCAGGCTACTGGTTAGGTCCATCTCCAATATATTAACTGATATAGACTGGCACCAGTCTGTACTTACTTCATAGTGACGCCTGTCACTAAGCGCACTTGCGCATGCGCACTGGAGCACAAATAGGAAACAGATTCACTTTTCTGAATTTAAGTGCCAAATATTAGAGGCAAATTCTCAAATCAATTCCACACGGGGTGGCTGAGACCGGGTCGTAGCAATTGAATGGTAAGTATGTTTTTATAGTGGTTAATAAAACAGACCAACCCGCAAGGGGGGTCTGTGGGGGTGGGGGGGTGATATTACACCACAAAAACATCCATTACCGTTCAATCACTACTTGATAAACCCGTAGATTTGGTCAGTGCCCCACTTAAAACATTAGGTGGGAGGCGATTTGAGAATCAACAAACAAGGATAAAAATCAACCCAATCTTATCCACATGTTAATAACATAACATAATAGTGCATTTAAATCAATCACACCGTGATTATCAAATAAGGAAAACTTGAACTTTGAGATAAATAAAAACCAAAATAAACTCTCACCATTTCTTACAGATGCAGTCTTTGGTTAAAATCGTAATATTACGAAAGAAGGAGGCTGCTGCACTCTGATCTTTCAGATAAAAGGTTGTAAAAGAGGATTCAGATTTCCATCCTGCAATGTGCATGACTTCATCTAAATACGAACCGGCAAAAAGCGCAAAAGAGGAAGCCATTCCTCTAACATCATGAGCTTTAATATGGGAGATTAATTTGTTCCGGAGAAGCAATCTCGTAACAAAGCTTAATCGTCTCCCAAATCCATCAGGATATCGTAAACTTTGAGACCGGCTTAGCTAACTCTTCCGCATAAGAAAACCATAAGTGACGGATCAAATCTTTTGAAATCGCTGTTTGTACATTCTTAATGCCCTAACAGGACACCAGAGTTTGTCAGAAGGCGAAAAAGACAAAAATGATTTTAAAATGATCGGACGAGCAGGAAACCGGTTAGACTGAGCTTTAGATAAAAAAATCCCTTCTGGGATATAAAACTAAACCATCTCCTGAAACTATAAATCTCTCCCTTTCAGCAGAAAAAGCATGAATTTCTGAACGCCTTCTAGCAGAGGCCGTTAATACTAATAGAGGAAAAAGGTTCAAAATGACGGCCTGCCAGCACTTGAAGAACCAAAGCCAAGTTCCATGAAAATAAAGGCTTAGCTATCGGAGTACGAATATTGCCTAGACCTCTAATAAAAACTATTAAAGGTCTTAGTGTCCTTGACATCAGCATACAGAAAGCAAGGAAGAGAAGATGCCAGAGAAAATCTATATCCCCTAACCGTATTAGCTGGTAAATGTAAGGAATCAAAGAGATATGTGAAAAAGTCTAATACTTGGGGAATAGAAAGAGAATCGGCACGAGACCTTTGTTTGAACACCATTCTTCAAAAATTATAAGTCGACTCTACGGGTCGACTCTCTTCTGGAAGAATAGATAATTACTGAAGATCTTGAAGAAACTTTATTCTTGTAGACTTTAGTTTCGATATTCTCCAAGCACACAGACTGAAGATTTCTGGGTTTTGATGAAGACAAAGACCTCTTACTTGAGAGAGAAGATCCTGGGAGAATGGAAGAAGACGAGGGAAGTCTACCAGGAGATCTAGAAGGTCAACAAACCGAATCCTCTTTGGCCAAAAAGGAGCTATTAAAAGAATCTCGCAGATTTGATCTTTGACCTTCTTCAACACTAATGGAATCAAAATCGTTGGAGGGAACGCATAGACGAACATTCCTGTCCAGGACTGAGACAGGGCATCCACTGCCAGGGCTAGACTGTCCGGAAAAGGAGACATGTAAGAGGAGATCTGAGCATTCAGAAATGTCGCAAACAGATCTACCAGAGGACGATCCATAAGACTGAAAATGGCTTTGACAACCGACCTCTTTAACTGCCACTCTGTGTGGGCGAATTTACTGGGATGTGACAGTTGGCCCGCAAGAAAAATCAGACTGCCTGGGACATGAGGTGACACTAGAAGAATCTAATTCACCATAAGAGAAGGTTCCACACTTCTAGACAAAGGAGGGATGACCTTGTACCCCCTGCCTGTTGATATAAGAGACCACTGTCGCATTGTCCGACCGAATCGAGACTTTGTGACCTATCACAAGATCTGACCATGAAAGGAGACCCTTCCTGACAGCACACAATTCCAGAATGTTGATATGAGCTGTCGACTCCTCAAGGGACCAAAGACCGGAAACTGACAGGGAGCACCAGACCGCTCCCCATCCCTCCTGAGAAGCTTCTGTGAAGATAATCGCCTGAGGTGAGGACTTTACCAGTGGAACACCCACCAGAAGCAGAGAACGATCTTTCCAAAAATCTAGAAGAGGAATCAAGTGTTCTCTGATGGGAATCTGATGGTAAATAGAGTGAAACGACTGCTTCCAAAGGGACATAAAATACATTTGGAAGGATCTTCTCATCAGCATCACCCATGGAATAACATTCTCTACGCTGACCATCAAACCTATCACTCTTAGCAGAAATCTTACTCAGACCATGGAAGAAGAAGACATGATTTCCATTGCCACTGATAAAGCCTCTATTCTTGGATCTGAGGGGAAGACTAGACCCTGGGCTAGATCGAAAGAAACGCCTAGATGCGTGAAGCTTTGAGAGGGACCCAGGCTTGATTTCTTTAGATTTTAAATCCACCCTAGGTTGCATGTCAGACTGCAAACCTTTGGAAGAATTCCTAAGAGAATTGAGGAAGACTTGCTTTACTAACCAATCATCTATATAAACATGTATAGAACGACGGTGTAAAATTCCTGCCACAGCTGAGACTAGGCGAGTAAAAAGAAAATGAGCCGTGGTCAGGCCAAAAGGCATGAAGTGAAACTGCCAAACTCGATCTTAGTAAGCAAATCTCAGGAATTTTCTGAAGGAAGGGTAAATGAGAACATGAAAGAAGGTCCCACTTTGGTCGATGGAAAACGACCACATACCTGATCTAGACTGAAAATGATCTGGGAGATGGTCTCCATCTTGACTTGGGAGTAAGAATCATGAGATTTAATCATGTCATACCCCCTTGATAAATTAAAATTAATGCAGATTTGAATGTTTCAGAGTGAATAGAGATCATTTTACTAAGATTTAATGACAGGGTAGGAAATCCTACCCTAGGCTGAACGCTCTAATGTATGTATAAATTCCTTAGAATTAACATCATTCACAAAGAAAACTAACATGTTAATGACCAAATTGACAATGGGAGGACCTGAGGAAATAAGAAAGAAAAATTAGAAGAGGAAAGTGCCGACACAAAAGAAGGAAGGTCTATAGAAAACTCGTACTTAAAAGGAAGAGAAAGGGACTAAGCAATCCACCTGGGAGCCAGGGACCAGTCATCCGAAGAGACCCTGACTGGACAAAATCTCCTCAGCCCTGACTGACTTGGGAATAGAAAAATTAGAAGGATTAGGAGATCGAGAAGAAAAATGGTGAGAAGAATGACCAGAGGCCATAGAATCAACAGTTCAAATGGAAAGAGGAGAGCAAGGCCTCGGAGAAGCTAGAAGAGAAGAAAACTGTAAAGAATCAGAAAAGGAAAAAGATTGATCAGAAGGAATGTGAACAGATACAACATCCTGACCAGAGGACATGGAAAGAGAATCAGGTCACTAGCGGAAAACCTTGAAAGAATAGAGAAAAACGCTGACATGAAAGAACGAACAAGGGACGAATCCCTAAGAACAGAAAGCAATGAGAAAACCAAACCGTAATCAACAATTAGAAACTCAAGCTCAAAAGAGAGAACAACAGAAACAATCGGATCAAGATGATCAAAGAAGGAAGAAGAGGAAGGAGGAAGAGAGGAATTAAGAAGAATGGAAGATGAAGAGGAAAGAACAGGACCAGAAGATCCCTGGAGAGGATTGATAGAAGATGAAATATGGGAAAACCCCAGAGGAGGGAAAAAGGAGGAAGACAGAAAGAGAGAGAGAGAGAGGAAGGGGAACATGACTAGAAGAAAACCTTAGGAGAAGGGGCAGAGGATGAAGGACGAGACCTATACTTATCTTAACTCATTATTGTTAAAGACGTAGAACCAATATTATCATCTTGTAAAGACGGATGTCATAGAGTTTGATAAGCCAATAAAAGGAATGATTGATAGAATGATTATGAATCTCCGGGAACAGCTAGATGCTAAATACACAAAACACTGATACTTGATTATGATTAAACACTACGGGATGAATCACGAAACAAAACGCTGAAAGACAAGAGGCGATGTAAAATCAAAACAAAAAGACTTACCTAAACACAGGACTGTGACAATGCAGAAGAAAAAACTCGGCTTTTATTCCTTCTTCTTCACCATTATCCTATTTCTCTATTCTCAGCATTTTCTTGCTCTTGCAATCATTAATCTTAGAGCCATTCTCTTCCCTATGAATCCACTACCAAATCTTTTCCTTTCAGTGCCTGTCAGAATTAGACTAAGAATTACGCTAGAAACAGGAATTTTCTTCAAGAAATTAATTCCCTTGGTTAAAATAAATATGTCAATCTGCCGACATAAGAGGAAAAAAGAGCGCAAAAAAGGCTGAACGGCCCGAAGACAACTGGCCATCTAAAGCTGGATGAAATTAAAAATTAATTTTAATTGTGACGTCTAGCGATAATGTGTAGAATACACTGACTTATCGACTGCAACAAAAAACCCATCCGGCAACCAGTTGGAAGTCATTAATTACGTTGAAATGTTTCACTGATAAAAGAATAAATGTTGAATATCTATAATTCCAAGAGAGACTTCAAGACTGGCAATGTCTCGGAATTAATATTTTCAGCGATTAAACATTCCGATTTTAAAAGCACTTACTGAAATAAGACTAACTCTTAGACAAAATGATGACTAGATCCTAGGAAAGACAAACCTGGGATCTCAGTAAGAGCTATCACCGGAAATATAGTTATAGAACGCCATGAAAACTGGTAATGACCCTATCCCCGGATGTATGAATCCGGAAGTGTAAAAATAGGAAACGGAAATGCGCAAAATGGAGGAAGACAACCGGAAACTGAAACCGGATGTACATTAAAAAACCAGAATAAGCTTAGGAACCGGAAATATGCAAACAGGAAGTCAGACCGGATACGGAAAGAACGGAGGTAGATCCGGAAACGGAAGTAACCCATGTCCTGAGGACCTGAATCCAATACAACTGATCTAAGACATTGACATTGGTATATATGTTAAAGACGGGGGCTTCCGCCACCGCCACCACTGCTTGAAGGTCATGCCTTTCTTCTTATTTACAACCTCAAGACTCACGTGGGTTTGACCCGGTGACCTGCTCGAGATCACCTTCGAGAGCTTATTTGCTCTAATTATTTGCTCTTTATTCTTAATTCATTCACTAGACCGGAAGTACGTCCCAACCGGAAGCGGAAGTCGGAAGAGCTTATTAGTCATACCGGAAACGGTCGGAACGGAAATAGGAACTGGATCTTGAAGACCCGGATGTCCTGCAAAACCGGAAGACATACCGGAAACGGTCGGAACGGAAGTAGCACCAGAAGACGGAAGTAAACCCGAGTCCTGAGGACCCGAATCCACCCCAATGGAACCGGAAGAACTAGCAAAACTAGATTGCGGACTATGGCTATAGGCGACATATGAAGAATATTGATGACCGGTATGACCGAAAATTTTGGCATTAGCATAAGGTTTTTGGACGTTAGCTTCCTCCTCCGCCACCACTGCTTGAGGTTATGCCTATCACCCTCAAGACTAATGTGGACCCGGTGAACTGCACGAGCCCACCTTCGAGAGCTTAGTCGCTCTACACTTTGTTTAGGAGACCTGATTACTTGCATTGGCATTAGCGGAATCGGTTTCCCCCATTTGCGGGAACGCCCGCTAGCCCTCAGGCTATCGTCGGAATCAGAAGAAACTTCCTGTTTCTTGGCCTCCATGATGGCAGAAGATATTCTTTCGCCTAAAGATTTAGTCAAAACTGCAGCGAAGGATTCAAATCTCGTAAATAAAGCTATCACTGCTTCCGAATTCGCCGAAGAAGCCTCCCCCTCCGTTTCTGCTGGATTATACATATTAGAATATTGCAAAAGACACAGCTTTTGTCTACTAGCAATGGAGGAAGGGGAAGAACGACAATAGGGCAGCGCTATAAAGACGAATAATCCTTAGAGAAAATTAGATACGAACGCAGACCACCCTATGCAAAATCCGCACATCGATGTGGGGGTACATGTAGTGCACTTAAAACAGAAATGTCCTCCATACTCCACAAAGTGAACTCGTTCAGAGATTGAGGACGTGCACTTGATTTATCGGTCGTTAAAACACTCTTAAAAAACAAAAAAAAATTACGAAAGAATTAGGATACAGCTTAGAATTTCGATAAAAGGAGTCTAGAAACATGCAAACGCCTTTCTTTTGCCTTTCAAAGAAAGGCCGGAAAAGTTCAAATTCAAGATTGTTTTCTATCATAGGGAAATAAATGAAATTCCTTGTAAAGCACTATTTTTTCTTTTAACTGAAAGTGATTAAGAGCTCACTGGAGTAATAGTGTTTTTATATGATGATGACTTAGGCATATTAAAGTTGTTACCACGAAAACGAAACCCACGAAAACCAGTAACATTTATATACATAGTTATAAAGTTCAATATAACCACGAAATACTTCCAAAAACATAATTTTGGGAGGATAGACTTCATAGTAGGCATATCTTAGTGTGAGGAAGCCCTTCGAAAGTAAGCTGACACAGCGCAAAGCTATAAAAGCTTTCTGATAATATTTGTGCAGTTGTTCTGCTTGCAGAATAATTGAAAAGTGAGTCTGTTTTATTAACCACTATAAAAACATACTTACCGTTCAATCGCTACGACCCGGTCTCAGCCACCCCGTGTGGAATTGATTTGAGAATTTGCCTATAATATTTGGCACTTAAATTCAGAAAAGTGAATCTTTCCTATTTGGGCTCCAGTGCGCATGTGCAAGCGCGCTTAGTGACAGGTGTCACTACGCTTAGTGACAGGCGTCACTATGGAGTGAGTACAGACTGGTGCCAGTCTATATCAGTTAATATACTGGAGATGGACCTAACCAGTAGCCTGGTTGAGGGTCCATATTTATAGGAATAGGCATGTGGAAGAGTGTATGCAAGCATAAAAATCATATTCTGGTAGCTAAATGCAGATAATTGATTTAGCAAGTAATGATTGAATGGTAATGGATGTTTTTGTGGTGTAATAACAACATAAGTATTCTGATTCAGGTCAGAAATGAAAGAATTGTGGCCAAAATGCACAAGTTGTGTTAAAATAATTTCTCATTGTCACTGACCCGATTTAGCAATCCCTATAAAAACCTACATCACAATTTTCGCTGTCAAAATCTATAAACTAACAAAACATCAGTGTTACACTGACAGGACAGTGGCGAAAATTGTGGCATTTTGCTTTTCCAAATGCAATTTTAGCTATGTATTGTATTTCGTAATTTCCTCCTGTATATAGGAGCACCGACCAGCCTGGCAGCGTCACCGCTCAGTGAGGTTCCTGGTCACATATCCGCACCTCTTGGGGTGTTTCTACAATTATTTGTAACGTATTTACAGACAGTCTAGATAGTGAACCAGGGAGCCACCGACAGCATAGGTTGGTTAGAGCAGGCTGTCAACTATGCCGCGCAGTGAAGTCCAGTCTGCTCACATCTGTACCATCCACCTTTTTAGATATGCGTCTTACAGGCTTCAGTTATGTCATCTTGGAGACAGGGCTGACATCCGACATCTACTATTTACACTATCAGAGCATATTCACGACTGAGCTCCCGATACAGGGCCTGACACTCAGCGTGAGTTTTTTATGCCTCCCATGGCACAGACACCACACGAGACTGGTCCGACGGCTTTACGTCCCCTCCGAAGGACGTGTCATGTGAATGACGTATATGGAATGGCGCAGGTTTTTACACCTTGATCACATGCCTGAACGCGGGATTGAACCCCTCTTTTTGGATTAGAATTTCAAGCATGTGCGACACAACGGTTTTACCAACCGAGCCAACGCACCACGCATATACTATGTCTCAAGATCACAATGACTTTGACCTCAAAGGTCTGAATGTCTGTGCTACTCCTCCTGGTTGAGGGTTGGTTCCAACAATTTGGCCAATTCTGAGATAAAGGCCAGGCGAGCTAAGCAAAACCAAATTGTTAAAGTCTGTATTTTATACAACCTCTGACTTTAATATCATTGTACTTCATATAGCTAAACCAAGTTAAATTCAAGTACGATCCCGAGATATAAGACAATATGTTGAGCTAAACAAAAATTTAATGGAAAATAATAGTTTTATATTAAGGTCACAATGAACTTGACCTTTGACCTCAAAAGTATTGTGCGACATCTGGTTGATATACGTAACCATGTGTCCAAGTTTAGTCACAAACCAATCATTAGATATAAGATATGTTGAACAAAACCAAAATCTTAACCGGAAACAATAGAGTATTCTACCAAGGTCACGGTAGCCTTAAACTTTGACCTCAATATCATTGTGCTCCATTCAGTTGATATATATAATCATGTGTCCAAGCTTAGTCCCAATTATGGCTGAAGCCATGGTGCGATATAAGACGCTATATTGAGCTAAACCAAAAACGAACCATAAATATCGCTCACCTGGACCATAGGAATCTCAACTAGAATGGTCATTAACAATAAGTAAAACTCTAATGAGTTGACCAGACTTGTAACCAGAAAATAGAGGCCATGTTTCTTTATGTATCAACTTCTGTTGAACAAACTTTAATGGCCCTTAGTCATCAATATCATATCTCCAAAATTTCAGCCCAATCCGTTCAGTGGCTCTGGAGACGAAGTTGCTTTCATGAAAACCAGGCTATCCAAGATGGTCCCCCAACCATTTGGCAAATCAAGTTCTCTTGAACAAACTTGGTTCAGCTTGTGCCTTAAATGATATTTTATGACTTGAATCAATCGCTCAGTTTTGGCGAAGATTTTTAGACATTTCTAAAAATTAGCCAAAATCCAAGATGGCCACCAGACAAATTGGCTGATTGGCTTGGTTTGAACAAAGTTGAATCTCTACAACGTAAGGATGCTTCCTGCAAAATATAATTGAAATCAGCCCAGCAGTTCTAGAAGACATTTTAAATTTCCCATTGCTTTAGTATTGGAGCTTTTGGTGGGAAAATGACCAAAGATGGCCACCAAACTGTTTATCCGACAGTTTTGAAAATTGCAAATTTGTGATCAGAATACCAAAAAACATATAAAATCAATTTCAGCCTCAAAATCCATCAAATAAAAACTGTGGCCATGTTTTTTGACGGATCAACTTCCCTTGAACAAACTTAATGGCCCTTAGTCCCTAATCATATCTGCCAAATTTTGGTCCGGTCCCTTCAGCGCTTCTGGAGAAGTCGTTTTCGCAAAAACTAAGTCAACCAAAATGGCCGCCGAACCATTTGACCATTCAAGTTCCCTTGAACAAACTTGGTTCAGCTCTTGCTCTAGATCATATTTCATGATGTTTGCTTCAATCCACCAAGCGGTTCGGAGAAGATTTTTAAAGACATTTCCTAAAATCAGCCGAAATCAAAGATGGACGATCGGCTTCGTTTGAACAAACTTGGATCCCTATGCCCTAAGGATACTTCCTGCCAAATATAATTGAAATTGGCCCAGTGGTTCTTGAGAAGTCGTTTAAAGAAAAGTTGACGGATGGACGCGGACAGACGACGGACGGTCGCCATGGCATAAGCTCACTTGGCCATTATGGCCAGGTGAGCTAAAAATCGTTTAATACCAAGGTCACAGTGACATTGAACTTTGACATCATGGCCTCAATATCATTGTACTCCATCACCTTGAAATAAGGAAGCAGGCCTCCAAGTTTATTCCCAATATAATGAAGCTATACCGAGATATAAAACAATATGTTGAGCTAAATGCAAAACTTAACCGCAAAAAGTAGTTTTATACCAAGGTCACAGTGACATTGAATTTTGAGCTCAATATCATTGTGTTCCATCCCCTTGATTTAAGGAAGCATGCCTCCAAGTTTAGTACTAATATGGTAAAGCCATGCCAAGATATAA
This sequence comes from Chaetoderma sp. LZ-2023a, assembly GCA_034401795.1. Taxonomy (NCBI): domain Eukaryota; kingdom Metazoa; phylum Mollusca; class Caudofoveata; order Chaetodermatida; family Chaetodermatidae; genus Chaetoderma; species Chaetoderma sp. LZ-2023a. The sequence goes on along the minus strand of CM067374.1, from coordinate 98,772,952 downwards.
GATGATATGTTGAGATAAACGCAAAACTTAACCACAAAAAATTATTTTATTCCAAGGTCACAGTGACCTTGAACTTTGACCTCATGACCTAAACATCCTTATGTTCAATCTCTTTGACATAAGGAAGCATGTGTCCAAGTTTAGTCCCAATAGGGTGAAACCTTGCCGAGATAAAGTTCACTGAGAATGGATGCCAACAGACACAGACAGACAGGTATCCACTTGAATGGCTCATAGTCTCCTATTATAGTTGCCACATTTTGTCTCGATACCTTCAGCGGTTCAGGTCTTTTTTTTTTTTAAACAAGCTCATCCACGATTAGATTAGGGTTAAGGTCAGGCAAATGAAGCATGGTTCACCTCTTCATCGAGATGACACGTCTTTAGTTTCATGTCAATCGTTCAAGTGGTTTCAGAGAAGATGGTTAAAGGTGTTTTAAGAGAAGCACAAAATCCAAGATGTCCACGATCAAATTGGCCAAATCAGATTCATTTGAACAACCTAGTAGATCAATCTGATTCAAAGGTATCAAATTCTTTTAACAACCACCAAAATTATTTAACACCCCGCTAAGTGTATATCGCCATTTTCATTATCAGCATCCATCAACTAACAAACACTAAATTTTGATTCATTGATGGCAGCCATGTATTTAGATATTAGACGTACCAACTTCTCTTAAACAAAGTTAAATGATGGTTCACATTCCCTAAATATATGTGCCTTCAGCGGGTCACGAGGATATGTTGTTTTTTGTAAAAACTACCTGTAAGTCATTAAAACTGACCAATTAGATTCTCTTGAACAAAGTAGTTTCAAATCAATCATAAAATTGTTTCAGAAATGTTTAAATGTGTTTCTAAAAATAATGCATTATCCAAGTTTAGCAAAATGCACAATGACTACTGCCCAAATTGACCAATCAGTTTCATTTGAGTAACTTGGTTGACCAATCTGATTTAAATGTTCAATTTCATATTTAACACACACCAAAACCTATATGTCATCATTTTCTCTGGCAATAGCTCGGTTTTGATAGGTTGATGCCTGGGGCAGCCATGTTTTTACATGCATCCAGTATCCCTTGAACAAAGTTGAATGTCCTTAAGCCCCTAATAATATTTGCCAACTTTTTGCCTGATCCCTTCAGCGATTCTGCGTACATTGTTTTTTGCAAAGAAAAACTAGGTCATCGGATCCAAGTAATGGCCACCAGACAAATTGACGAATCATGTTTTCCTGAACAAACTTAGATCAGCTACTGCCATGTAGATGAAGTTTCTTGAGTTTCAAATCAATCAACCTTATGGAAGCAGTTTCGGATGGAGAGCATATGAATTTCCTATGGCAACTGACTTGCTTTCACCTACAAAATCCTTCCAACCATGAAATCCCATAATCTTAATTTAAAGGCAGCCAGGCACAAAGAATTTGGATAATTTAAACTACCACGAATTTGATCAGATTCCCAAAATATTCCAAAGAATATTTTTGCACCATAATTGTGTTTACACTGTAGCGTTGAAGTGGTTAAGACATGTAAGAGCTAGAGACCACTGACTGTAATGCCCATTTTCTGGTGTACACTGTTGGTAGAACTTTGGATAACAGTTTGAGAAATTATGATTAATTTCACAAGAAGCAGCCGATGGAATTCTCTGAATTGTAAATTGGTAAATTACTTACTGCTATTGCAAAGTTTCATTTATTAAAGTTGCATATTCAGACCAGCATGATTGAAAATAAAATTGTTAAAATTATATACTTTTAGAGGCTTAGATTGTGTGATTAGGTGGAATGAAACGAAATAAATGTTAACATATAACGATTTCATTCCATTTAAATTAACATAATTTTTTTTAAGTTGCATAATTGAAATAGAGGCATGAGTCCCTAGTTAAAATTCACAACTTAAAATAATTATATTCATATATACGTAAAGAAATCATCATGTGTAAAGATTTATTTTGTTTCATTAGATCTAGGCCCACTCATTTGCCTGTGAATATGCACCGTTCACTCACATTTTTAAGGCCCAAGAATGACAAATTCTTTATGATATAAGGAATAGTGTGGTAAGTGTGTTGAACATTTTTTAAACTAGTTTGACTTGGAGCTATCGCTGCCACTGGTTCCGGTAAAAAGTCAAAATATCCAAAAGATTACTTCTATAGTTGACTTGTAATTGAAAGTCAGACACAAACATTTCAGTTAAAGGGTTACCATAGCTGTCAAAAAAACATACCGAGCTACCATTATGAATAGAATACAGGGAAGCTTTCAGAATAATTTGAAATTAATTTGACTGCTAACCATTATAGCCAACAGTTTCCAATAAAACTAATTTTAAAATATTTAACATAATATTTCTTTCATTACAAAGTATCTTTATGGTGAAGCTCATAGGCGCTGGAAGAGGGGTTGGGGGGGGGGGGGGCATGTCCCCTCCAATCATGGCCTTGAGGGGGATGCCTATACTCATATACACCGCAATAGTTAGTCTTCCAAAAACAGTAAATTTATTCAAAGGTTTCTAGGATCAATTTTCATCGAGAAATGCGTGATATGCCATCTAAGAACACTTAGATTTAAAAATTCATCTAGGTGAGGTCAGCTGCATACCCACATACGTGTGAGGGGGCACTCCCTCTCAGGTCCACCCCAACCAACAATTCATTCTAGCGCCACTGGACTTCTTCAGCTGTCTTGAAAAATGACAATTTGCAGGCCAAGAGACCATTTTTGAAAATTTACTACTGGAATGACTCGTTTGATATCAGAGCCAGTCACTGCAGCAGTAAATACTGAAAAATAGCCCTTAAAAATCGTGGCCATTACAACTACATTCACTAAACAAAATTAACATTTTCTTGACAGACATGACAAATCTGGATCATTAAAGATTTGGATTATATGCATTAATCAACAACAAATACTAGGGAATTAGTATATAATGCCCGCAATCTTTTATCATCTTAAAGCTATCATAATTCATTATAAAAAGCACTGCAATTATTCACTCACAAAATGAATTCACAATATATACAGCAAAACTAAGACTAAAGACAATCAGTTCAATGGTAATGGCCAGAGTGAGTGCGTAGTAACAATAGAAGGTGAAAACGTTCACAAATTGCACATAAATTGTGTTACTGAATTGTTAAATACTGGGTTTTTATGTCATACAAAATAGTGCAAATTTATAGCCTTTTTGTCCTTGAGAAAGGGTAGCACAATGAGATAAACGTAGAATGGGGGGGGGGGGCAAAAACCAAATTGAGATGCTAAAACCACATTTGGAACCTGGAAAATATGGAATTTATTGAGATAGGTTATCTCTGTGGAAACTCAAATGGTATTGTTTTAGACACTTTTGGTAAAGCGGTCTTAGTTAGAAGTGGACTTATTATAGATGATATTTAAACTCATTTTAAAGGTTTGACTCAAATTGACTGTATATTATAGCAATTTACATATGGCGAGATCAAATTACTGAAACCTGTGACAGAGCTAAATGAAGGAGTTGCACATAATGGCGTATGTATCAGAATATATGTAACTTAAAACTGGTGAATATAATATGAAAGGGGGCCTGTACTGCTCACCTGGAATTATTGGCCACTGACGCAACCAAATAAAACGAGATGCCCACTGGAAAAATTTACCAATCTAATTTCTGTGAAGAAGGTTTAGCCAAGTTTTATTAAAATTGGGTGTGGTTAATAAGTAGGCCTTTATATGATTTTCTAAAAAAAATTTCAGAAAATCCAAGATGGCTGCCAAACACGCAAAATTTGTTTACCCACGACAGCCATGTCTTTTTTTACGTATTAAACCTCCCTTGAACACACTTTAATGCCCTTAGTCCCAAACCATTTGGCCAACTTGATCAAACCTGGTCCAGCTGTTGGCCAAGATGATATTTCATGAGTTTTGACTCCATCACTCAAGCATTGCCAAGGGGTTTCGGAGAAGACGATCTTTAAAAGATGTTTCTAAAAATCTGTCAAAATCCAAGATAACCGCCTGCCAAATTTGGCAAACTTGGATCTTTATGTCTCACGGATACCGCAGGTCAAATATAATTGAAATCATGCCAGTGATTCTCGAGAAGACATTTAAAATTTTCCATTGCTTTAGTATGGAAGATCCAAGATGGTCACAAAAACATCTATCCAACAGTTTCGAAAGTGGAAATTTGAAATCGTCATACCCACAAACCTATAGCAAACCAATTTCAGCTTCAAACGCCATCAAATAAAAAGAATCCAATATGGCCATCAAACACGTTACAGTACATTTTGATTGGTCTATGGCAGCCATGGTTTTTGATGTATCAAATTCCTTTGAACAGACCTTAGCCCCTAATCGTATCTCCCAAATTTCGGCCCGATCCGTTCCGTTGTTCTGGAGACATAGTCTTCGTGAAAACTGGGTCATCTAAAATAGCCGCCAAACTATTTGGCCAATCAAGATATTTTTAATAAACTTGGTTCAGCTCTAAGTGCCTGAATGATATTTCATGAGTTTTGAATCGATCCTCCAAGTGCTTTCAGAGATTTCTAAAGATGTTTCTAAAAATCGGCCAAAAAAATCCAAGCTGGCCAGGGGCCTAATGGGTCGATCAGCTTTCTTTGAATAAGCTTGGATTCTTATGCCATAATGATGCTTCCTATCAAATATAATCAAAATCGGCACAGTGGTTTTCAACAAGAAGTTGTTTAAAGAAAAGTTGACGGATGGACAACGGATGGTTGCCACGGCATAAGCTTACTTGGCCATTCTGGCGAGGTGAGCCAATAACTGATCAATAATACTGGTCATGTGTTCCTGACAAAATTCAATCTTATCTTTATAAATTGTGGGATAACTTTGGTGCTTAACCTTTGAAATTTGAGTGTCAATTTCAAGATAGCCATACGGGAAAGGTGTTGAATATATTTGAGACATATAGGTAGCAATAGCTCCCAGTCAAATTAGTCTTAAAATATTCAATAGAATATCCCTAGTGTCATAAAAACCTATCATTTCTAATCTGTAAGGGTAATAGGGTTAACAAATAATGCATGTTATTGAGACACAATCTCATGCAAGGGCTTGTCATGAACTATCCACTACTCACATACGACCAGTAACTTTGATGTACATTTTTCAAGTCATATCAAGAATGCATAAAACAAATTGTGAATTTAGGATGTGTGAGGGTGACACAAATTTATTCTCAAGAAACACTGTTTTAATACCAAATCTTTGAAAACGTCATACATGTATTATACATGGTAAAGATTTTGTTCAAATGCAATCCCATGATTAGTCATGTTGTGGGTAATGTAACGGCCAAGCAATAGATGAATCCAATCTATCGCTCAATCATGACATCATAATCACAGGGTTTGTAACCTTTCTGGGTTTCAAATTCCATGACTTTTCATGATCAAAATTAACAAACTCTGTGACCTCCGAGAAATAAAATCTAGGATGTTTACGTTTATGACATAGCGACATAAATTATGATCCGAGTTATTCTGTAAAATGTCAAAATATATTGTCTGGCAACAACCAAGCCAGTCTTGTTTTGATAAGTTGTTGTAATTTTTGTATGATTACTATTTTCCATGACTTTTCCATGACCTATGATAAAAAATATAGAAATAAAATATATACTGAACCAAAAAAGTTTAGCAACACTGAGAATATTACTGTATAAATGTTATTTAACAAAAACAATAAATTGATTCAAATACATTATTTAATTGATAGGTCATTTTCCAATTTGAACAACAGTCTCTTATTACTGTAATGCTAGCATCGCGCCTTTAACACAAGGGTCCAATTTAAATAATGACACTGAGCTGTCAATACCGGTTGTGACCTCTGCATACATTAACCACCGCCGTACATCGCTTTCTCATGCTTCGACTTAAGCACCTGATGTCACGAAGAGGAATCGCATCCCATTCCTGGAGCAGTGCAGCTTCCGGCTCCCGCACATTGTGAAGATGTGGATGGTTCTCACGCACCATACAGCCAAGAATGTCCCACACGTGTCGATAGGAGACAGGTCCGGTGATCGCGCTGGCCAGTCCAACACCGGATCGTTGTTAGCCTCAAGGAAATCACTGGTGACACTAGCTGAATGAGGACGGGCATTGTCTTGCTGGAACATAAAGTCTGCTTGATGCTGCATAAAAGGGATGACAACAGGGGCGACAACTTCTTCACAGTAATGTTGAGCCGTTAAATTTCCGCGAATCACAATAAGATCTGTTTTGCCATTTTCATGGATTCTAGCCCACGCCATGACACTGCCGCCACCGAATCTGTCATGCTGAATGATGTTGGTTGCATCATACCTTTCTCCTAAACGTCGCTAAACCCGTTGCCTACCATCCGCCACATCCACACAAAACCTTGACTCGTCACTGAACAAAACGTGGCTTCATTGTTGAGCACGCCATCGCAAACCGATTCTCGATGTGATGCTCTGTAAGCGGAACAGCAACAAGTGGACGACGGCCATGCAGTCCAGCATCATGGAGTCTGTTTCGCACAGTTTGTGCATGCACTGTAGTGCCGGTAGCGGTGTGCAAATTACGGGACAGTCGCAACGCAGTCTCAAACTTGTGATGTCGTGATGACGTCACTAAGTAGCGGTCTTCTCGTGGTGTTGTTCCTCTCGGTCTGCCAGATCGTGGTCGGTCATTAACATGTCCAGTTTCCTGCTCACGTTGGCGGAGACGGGAAATGGTTGAGGCGTGAACATTAAAATGTCGAGCAACAGCGCAAACGCTCTGCCCAGCAGCGAGTCTTCCCATTGCTTCACGGCGCTGATTTTCGGGTAGCCCTGAGCGGCGGCCCATGTTCAGTAGGGTAAACTTTTAAGCGTTTTCTGTTAACGTTCGTTATCTGCTTTTGCAATATGGTGAATTTTTGCCTTCGCTACCCGCCAATGTGGGCCAGTGCATGAAAAATGCATTTTCACATGCAGCAAGCGTGCAGCCGAGAAATGCAAGAAATGATTTGCATTTCTTCATGATCAGCGACACATTACATTGACGAAACATGCCTGCAAATTTGGTTATAAATGGACGCATAGTTTTAATACAACAAACCAAACTTCAATGATGCTAAAAAATTTTGGCTCAGTATATATATTCTCTGGCGAGTATTCTCAAATTTCATGACATTCTAGGATTTCAATGACCAGTACGAAACCTGAATTAACTATGTCACATGTAGCCTGATGTCATAATCAAATACGTCATGAATGACATAATTAAGTCCATCATAAACACTTAATAGTCTATCAAGTCTTTACTATTTAGTAAACATTCTGAATATCTTTAAACTATTTCTGAAAAAATTGGTCCTGATCCCAGGATGATTCATAATAAGGAAAAATTAGTTACCTCTCCGGGATGTAGAAATTTATTACAAGGTGGGAGGGGGGGGGGGGGGGGGGTGCGGTTTTCTCATCCACGAAGTGTAACCGTTGGCTAGGAGAGACTGTTGGATGTGATGATGTTCTTGTTTGTCTGATGTTTCTGTGATGATGGAGTGTGCGCGGTGAAATAGAGTTCTGACGACTGACCTTTTGTGTTCCAAATGGTGATTAGAGTGAAAAGTTAGATATTGATCTGTGTGTGTGTGTGTGCGTGCGTGCGTGCGTGCGTGCGTGCGTGCGTGCGTGCGTGCGTGCGTGCGTGCGTGTGTGTTTTCTGTACACTGTAAGTTTGGTAGTTCCGGAATCACTGACATGTACCAAGACGTCCAGGAAGGCAATCTCGCCATCTTCTTCGACTTCGCTGGTGAATTGGATGCATTGGTTGATACTGTTGAGGTCATCAGTGAAAAGTTGGATGTTGTAGTGATGCAGGCATGTGAATGTGTCATCCACATACCAGTAGCAGAAATTTGGGGGGTCTGTGGCTGTACTAAGTGCTTGTTGCTCGAAGGATTCCATATAAAGGTTTGCGATCACTGGCGACACTGATAAGCCCATAAATACTCCATGAGTTTGGTGGTAGAAGTAGCCATTCTGAATGAAATAGGTGGTGTTTAACACGAACTTCAAGAGGCTCATAATCTGGGATGGTCAGCGGCTGGTCCAGTCTTTCAATGTAGGGTGTAGGTCCAGAACTCTCTGGATGACTGGAAGAGCCTTGTCCACTGGGATGCTGGTGAAGAGTGAAGATATGTCGAAGGAAACTAGTTTGTGCGTGGGAGGGACTTCAAGTGACTGGATTTTGGTGGCCAAATCTTTGGCATTTTTGATGTGGTGCTCTGAGTTGCCAACTAGTGATTTCAGGATCTGTGCGAGATATTTTGAGGCTTGAGATGTGATGCGTTCAATGCTGGCAACAGCACCCAGTCAAATTAGTCTCAAAATATTCGACCGCTTATCTGTATAGTTTTCTGGGAATTTAGATTCAGGGAGCGCAAGGCTTGATCGATCCCAACACCGGCACAGCATGGGTGGAGCTCAGCTAGAGATGGGCAGGGCATAGCTAAAGGTGGATTCATCCATTGCTATCCCAATCCACTTCACTCAAGGCTATGACTGCTGAATTTCTGCAGACTAGTTTCTTCATTCAGGACTTACTCAATATTTTGAAAACAATTTGACTGAAAGTTGTTGGTAGCTAAATCATCAACAACTTTCAAGTCAAACTGTTTTCAATATATTCTGCATGTCCACAATTATTTTCACAATTATTGCCCATTGAAATTATTGTCTGGTGGCTTGTAGCAGGCAAACAGTTAATGTCAGAACTAACTGCGCTAATGTTCCAGCTCAGACATAATGCTGAAAAGTAACAATAATCTGGTTTGTTGTACTATAGATCAACATAGAATATTGTACAGAGATACTTACACATTTGATTCTTTATCAAACATACGCTCATGAACATTTGCAATATATTGCTACAGGTAGTTGCTTAAAATAAAGGCCTGCATCTGTGAATGGTGTGCCTTCCGGACGTTTTGAAAAACTAACATTCTAGCTAATTCTGAGTTCGGACGCTGTCTGCTGGACCCTTATGTTAAGTCATCTGCTTCACACAGGACTCGACAGAAATTGTCATGTACCCTGAGTAGTGTTTCAGATGGCCTTTATCAAAGGCCTTGAGATGCCTAACCCTCGCAACACCTTTGAGGCTACATGCCCTATAGTTCAGTAGTACTGACTGATTCTACATAGATTGGGTAAGACTTCTTATATAGATGGCAGCGCATCTGGTCGCTATTGTTGATGATGTGCAAACAAAAACATGCACAAGTGTAATTATCAATGCTCATCGCCATATCTCATTAAATGGACAATTTAGCTGAGCTAAAACACAATCAGGTTCCTGTTGTATTAATCGGAAATAGATAGCATACTTAATAAAATACATACTAAGATATTTAAGATTACTGTCATGACTGTATTAGTTATTGTCACAGAGAAGCAAAACTACTGCTGCTCAGGAAATGTTGAAAGTAATTGTGCCAATTTAATTGCACGTTGTTTCTCCAAGCTTTTCCGTTTCCGTTCACGTTGCTTAGCCTTCACCTCCTCATCAAATTCCTTACTCATTTGACGCATTTTCTTGAGGCGTTCCCAGTGGTTTTTGCTATGACTTTTCCTAGCAGGTCGTGTACCCGTAATCGTTGCATGATGGTGCTGCTGCCGTTGCTTCTGTCTCATCTTCACAGTAGGCAGAAAACTTCCAGTTGATCTAGTAACTTGTGTTTGATACTGAAGTTGTTGCATTTCTGATGTAATTGTGTTTCCCATGCTGTACTCGAGATATGGATCTATCAGACCAAGCGAAAATGCTGCAAGAAATACAAAATTCTCTGCTTATAAGCTTATTTTTATAAAGGCAATTTAACAATTAGCTTCCCATTTGGAAAGCATTGATTCTTTTTTTAGCAGTGGGTAGCAGCTCAATAAAACATCATGTCTCTTAGTCAGTTAGTTAGTCAGTCAGTCGGTCAAAAAAGTTTATATTGGGGCCCATCTCAAAAACTATGTATCCGATTTGCCTGAAATTTTAACACAACGAAGGAACTTGACAGGCAAGCTGATTTCCAGACGTTGGCCGTGATAGTAATAAAAGAATCCAGATCAGATCAAATTCTGGATCTCTGAATATCTCGGAAACTACTGGTCTGATTTGGCACAAACACCTGAAAGGGTGTGACCATACACTAGGATTCCACAAAATCCGCAGCTACATACCAAGATTTTATCGATCATATTCATTAACCCTTTAATGGTCACACCAGCCAAATCCGGCCTCTTATGGTCTTGTGGAATGCCCATTTACAGGACAAGACAATACAATTTAAAAAACTTTACCACTGGATGACTGGCTCGATAACCGAGCTAGTCAATCCAGTGATAAATTTTCAAAAACTGTATTCTCTAGGCCTTTTAAATGGACATTCAATAAGAAATATTTAAATTTTCTTGACCAAATTTTACCATTAAAGGTTTAAGATCATTTTGAATGTGCATATGGATGCTTGCAAAATTTATTGTTAAGAATAGATGTAACACTTCTTTTTCTGTCAAAAATAGCACACAGATGTCTTTTTCTTGAAATTGAGATACCGGGAATTCAGGTTTCAGTCTTAAAATTGATTCCAATATGCATATAAAATGGGCAGATTTTAGGTTGAATTGGACGGGCATAGCTTGAAAGAGTTTAAACTTTATTTTTATTATGACATAGATTGGATGCACGCATCGTATTATTTTGCATAGAACCAATTGCTAAGTTTCATTAACATTGCAAAAAAAACACCATAGAAGTAGGGAAAAGATTTATGCAGACTCCATGCAATTATGACATAGAAACCAAGAGCTCCGCAAACATCACATAATACCCCGCCACGATGACAAGGCAATGAATGAGAGCTATCAGAAAATATTCCTTACTTCCTCAGACCCAGACCAGTTAGCCTTATGAAGTGTCAAAGCAATCTGTTAAACGGTCAAGGATGTATCGTCCGGAAAACAATTGTCATGTTGGCCGCCGCCGACTGGCAGCCATATTGGATTTTGTATTATCGTAAATTTTGATAAGTTTCTTCACCAGATATTCCAACCACCCTATGAAGTGATCCGATAAATGGTAACAGAGATATCATCCAGAAACCAACTTTCAACATGGCAGCCCGTGGCTGGCGGCAATCTTGGATTTCGGATCATCATCAATTTCGATAGGTTTCTTCTCCAGAACTACTCCAACCAACTTATGAAGTTTCAAAGCAATCCGATAAACGGGAACAGAGTTATCATCCGGAAACCAATTATTAAGATGGTGGCTGGCGGCCATCTTGAATTTCAGATCATTGTTAATTTCTATAGGATTACTCTCCACACCTAGTCCAACCACCCTATGAAGTTTCAGATCGATCCGATACACGATAACAGAGTCATCACCTGGAAACCAATTTTTAGGATGGCCACGGGTGGTTGGTGGCCATCTTGGATATCAGATCATTGTCAATTTCTATAGGTTTCTTCCGTAGAGGTAGTCCAACCACCATATGAAGTTTCAAAATGATCCAATAAACGATAACGGAGTTATCATCTGGAAACAAATTTGCAAGATGTCCACCAGTGGCTAGTGGCCATTTTTGATTTCGGATCATCGTCAACTTCAATAGGTTTCTGCCCCAGACCTAGTCCAACCACCCTATGAAGTGTCAAAGCAATCCAATAAATGGTAATAGAGTTATCATCCGGAAAGGGTTTTTTTCAAGATGGCCGCCGGTGGTTGGTGGCCATCTTGGATTTCGAATCCTCATCGATTTCGATAGGTTTCTTCAGCAGACCTAGTCCAACAAGGCTATGAAGTTTCAAAGCGATCCGACAAACCCTAACAGAGTTATCATCCGGAAACAAATTTTCAAGACGGTGGCCATCTTGGATATCGGATCATTGTCAATTTCAATAGATTTCTTCCCCAGACCTAGTCCAGTCTCCCTATCAAGTATCAAAGCGATCCGATAAACAGTAATAGAGTTATCATCCGGAAACAATTTTTTCAAGATGGCCGCCAGTGGCTGGTGGCTGGTGGCCATCTTGGATTTTGGATCATTGTCGATTTCAATAGGTTTTTTCAGCAGACCTAGTTCAGTCACTCTATGAAATTTCAAAACAATCCGATAAACCATAACGGAGTTATCATCCGGAAACAAATTTTCAAGATGGCGGCTATCTTGGATTTTGGATCATCGTCGATTTCGATAGGTTTCTTCCCCAGACCTAGTTCAACCACTCTATGAAGTTTCAATGCGATCCGACAAACGGTAACAGAGTTATCATCCGGAAACCACTCTGCCTCTCACCCGCCCACCCGGCGCCATTACATAATACCCCACCAAACTTTTGGCGGGGTATAAAAATTGTAGTTTTATTGAGATCACATAAGCCCTTGAAGAATTAAATGTCCATTCAAAAACTTTAACATTCTTCTAATTCTTGATGCATACAGAAATAAACCACATAAAATGGGGAAGTTTTAAAATCATTTTCATCATAATGCTGCCTGGATGCAATGATGGCATAGAACAAATCTGTAATGTTTTATTGAGATCAACTAAGTCCTTGATGAATTAAATATTCATTGAAAAACTTTAACATTTACCAAATGGAGGATTCCAGTTTCTCAGTCCATCATATGGCATCAGAATCAACTACGTCACATGTAGGATGACATAATAATCAATTAAGTCGAGAATGATGCGATTTAGTCCGTTATAAATGCGTAATAGTCCATCCAATTTTACAAATTGTATGTCTTTACTATTTAATAAACATTCTGTAGAATTCTTTGCAACAGCACTCAGTCAAATTAGTTTCAAAATATTCAACAGCTTTCCTGCATATTTTTCTGGAAATTGAAATTCAGAGAGTACATGGACCGATCGATACCAACACCAGCAAAGCGTGGGTGGAGCTGAGCTAGTGATTGGCGGGGCATATCTAAAATTGGATTCCTCCTTTCTCGGTGCATTCCGGACATCAGATCCCATTTGGATCGCTATGAGGAGCCACCCTCTGCTTTGCATAGGGCTCGACAACACTACAAAATGGCTGTCATTTTGAAATTCAGGGGGGGTGGGGGAGATGGCATGCAACTTAATTTTAAATCAGCCCACCTTAATTGATAAGGTAAGCCAGTAAAACTGATTTTGTCATGAACATCCAGTTGGAATATACATCATATAGTACATGACTTAAAGCTGAAGTCATTATGAAATTAAGAAAAAAAAATAGTAAGTGAATTAATTAATCATGTTTGCAACTTGTATCAAGTAATCGTCCACCATATTGTTTTGCGGTGGTCATTTTCTTTTCTTCACACCTCCAGCCTAATAAGAGCTTTGCAAATCTAAATCCGTCCTATTCATTTTTGACGTCTCGTGTGTAACGCATCTAGCGAGCACCCCAATATCAGTTTCTTCAAATAAAACACAGCGATCACGAACTGAGGACACAGAAATAAAATGAATATGTTTATAATTACGTTCTATCCCATCCATGACAAATATCCATTTAAAATTGGATATAAATGTGTAGTTATGCTCTTTCAGACCAGCTATTCCACCTTGCACGAACTCCTGGACATGTTGAAAATGTCAACAACGCTGACATCATCGATCAGTGGATAGATCAATTCATTTAGTTTATTTGCATATCAAAGATACCCGTGCTAGCCAAATAGTACTATCTGGTCTGCTGAGCGCTTTTGTAATCTGCACCAAGATTTTATAAAATCCCACAGACTGGAATTCGTAATATAATAGGGGAGCGTCCGGCAATGTGTAAGCACTTTCCTATATTATGTGTGATTTTTAAAAATAAAAAAAGAATATTGTGGTTTGGTGAGAGGAGACTAATAAGCAACTCTATACCCCCAATGCCTCATCATACACACTCACATACCTGCATGCATTCACACACACACGCACGCACATGCCCGCACACACCATTGCCGCTGCTGTGGCCACCACTGCCACCCTTGCTGCTGACACCACATCACCGATGCCGCCGCCAATAACAACATAACAGTAACGGCTACGACAAGTTGTGGCGCTGCAACTGTTGTGAAACTCGGAACCACCATCATCACAATAACAATTTCAACCAGCATGACAGCCAAAAGAACACCTACAATAGCAAACAACACCACTACTGCAAAAAGCACCATCAGCACAAACCACCACTATCATAACCACCATCATATCCACCATTACCACCACCACAAACCACTGCAACAAGAAAGACTAAATTGCGAAAGTTCCACTTTGTTCACACCTTTTGAGGTGCCCAATTGCCACTCAACTCTGAGATAAAGATATGGATAAATCATATAACAAATTCATTTGAATTTCACTGAAAGATTTTGGACGATGTATCGCAAAGAAAGAGATGTTTATAAGTAAACTGTTAATCACACCCCTGATCATATGGGTAACACATAATCAATTTGGTTGGATTCCAGACAGACAGGCAGGCAGGCAGAAAGACAGGCAGGATATCTTATAGGTGGCTAGCTGCAGATCGCAGCTAACTAAACCACCATTTCCTTAGTCTTTAGTCAATCACAAAAGCATATTCCGGGAAATATCTAAAAACCACTGGATTTGACTAAAATTTTAACACAATGAAAGAAGTTGACATACATGAGGATTTGCAGACTGGCCATATTCCAGATAAAGAATTCTGATCCGGATCAGATAAATACTGGATCTGTGGCTATCTCGGAAACTAATGGTCCAATTTGGCACACATTTTAACACAGAAAGAAGTCTGACCATACACTAGGATGACAGGCGTGACGTGACAAAATCAGTAAAATCTGGAAAATAAACAAATCTGGAACACGTAGCTACTGCGATTATATCGAGCTTGTTTCAACACGTGGGAAAACTATCAACCACAACCAACCTCAAAACAATATAACCATGATAAGAATACTATGGTGATGACGAAGACTGCTAGAACATTAAAAAAAAGCACTAACAAGAATAGATGGTGGGTGGTGGTGGTGGATGGTGGTGGTGGAGTTGGTGCTGCTGTTGATAATAATGGTACATGGTATTGCTGGTGGTGATGATCGTGCGGATGACGATGACAACAGTGACAATGACTGATGATGATGATGATGATGATGATAATGATGATCGAAATGAAACAAGTGCTCTGTAAACAAGGAGGGATTTCGATCCCCTAAAGACTTCCGAATGCCAAGATATAACTCTGTCGCCGTCGTCATCATCATCGTTGTGGCGCTCATGGTCCCCGTTGTGGAACTGAGGTAGTACTAGCAGCAGCCGTCGTCGTCCTAGTAGTAGTAGTAGTAGTAGTAGTAGTAGTAGTAGTAGTAGTAGTAGTAGTAGTAGTAGTGCCACTGCCGGTGGGGGTGGGGTAGTTAGGGAGTAGGGTTGTTGTCGTCGTCGTCGTCACTGTTAGTGGTGTTGCTGGTTGTCGTCGTGATGATGGTGATACTGGTAGCGGAGCAATAGTGGTAGTCGTAGTGGTACTGGTACTGATAGCCCACACCAACACCAAACCACATCATTTTACATTTTACCAAAATTGCCATTTGCCAAAAACAATGTGCATGTGTACATATTACCATGATCTAAGATTTATGATAGGTGGCTAGGTGTATATATATACACACATTTTAGCGCCAGTATTTCCACCACTACATTGTTTAGAGCTCATTTGCATTGATATGCAAATAAACTAATTGGATTGAATTGAGTCGAACTACACATGGATCAATGACGTCAACGTTATTGATATCTCCAAAATGTCCTGATGTTCGTGCAAGGTGGACTACCTCGTCTGAGAATAACTACACATTTATATCCAATTTTGAATGTGTATTTATGCTGGATTGAATAGAACGTAATTATAAACATATTCATTTCATTCTTGCGTCCTCTATTCATGATTTATCTACATTTTATGTGAAGTAACTTTGAAATTTGGGGCGCTTTGCCCCCATGTCTTACACACGGGGCATCAAAAACTGAATGAGGCCAGATTTAGATTTGACAAGTTCTTTTATTACGTTGGAGGTGTGGGGAAAAGAAAATGGCCATCGCAAAACAATATCGCGAATGCTTTCCTGATACAATTGCAAACATGAAACATATTAATCCCTATTCCACTCTAGTTATCCATTTCCCAATTACCTGTGAAAGAACTGATCTTTTCGACATTGCATAATTAGCCTTCCAGTGATGTATGTTCGTACCACAGAACTAACCCAGCATTATTAACTAGAATTTGTCTGTATTTTCTCCCAGAAACATTTAAGCAAAAAATCCAGACTGTTGACCAGAAATCTGGAGGCTTTATAAATCCGGATATTTCGTAAAAATTAGGAAGGATGGTCATCCTGAAGCTCTTGGTAACAGAAAGGTAAGAAAGGTGTCTTAATATAAGGCCCATAACAATGAACCTTTCCAGTTTTAGCCATGTACTTTCCAGTTTTAGCCACGGCCTGCCCATCACTAGCTAAGCTCCACCCACGCCTCGCCCTGCTGGGATTAATCGATCCCCGATTGCCCTAACTATGAATTTCGTGAAACCTATACAGGTAAGCTGTAGAATATTTTATAACTAATTTGACTCGGTGCTGTTGCTGCCATAGGCAGCAACAGCACCCAGTCAAATTAGTTTCAAAATATTCTACAGAATATTTATTAAATAGTAAAGACATACAATTCGTACAACGCATAGTCCGTCTTCAAATAGGCATTCGTGACGTACTTACCTACGCCATTCATGACATCATTTGAACATTATAACGTCATTCTACACGTCACATAGTTGATTATGACGACATAGGATGGATGGATAAAGTGGAACAGTCCATTGGTGTGAATAAATTATATCATGAGATGACCTACATGTGGTGTATGCAACATGTATGAGATGGCAGCACAAATGGATGAAAAAACAATCAATTCCCTTTCACACTTAGCATAGGTAGATGAGGCTATGAAGTCAATGGTATCTAACCTTAGGAAGCCACTTCAATTAAGACATTGTAGGTTTGTAGCCTTAAAGTCATAAATTGATAGCGAGTTACCAATATTGGTATGATAGCTGGTGGAAGGAAAGGGCTCCTCTAAATCATGCAAGTGGTGTTGTTTCAATCTATTGTACCACATCTATGACAGCAACAGCTTAGAGTAACACAATATTCAGCAATAGTACAGGTTATCATGCCAAGAGGAACTGACTAACAGAGGCCGCTGATGCCACAGTGAAAAGTTCATGATTGAGAGTTAATGAAAATGTAATTATTGGTACTTTATTATTCAACATATTTTCCTACAAAATTACACATCTTAGAGTAAATCTTAAGTTTTAACATAAAACACATGATTTTGATATTAATAAAATCACAATTGTATAAATATGAACATTAGAAATTTAAAAGCAAATCTAATTTTTTTTATAGGAAATGTCTGTATATGCAAAACAAGATTTTTCCAATGGCAAATTTTCCAAAAATAATATTTTGGTTTGCAAATTGACATACATGTATATCAAGACTAAGGATAGATATATTTTGTTCAAGAATTAGCGATATATTGAAGGAGGAATGCAACATAATTGTTCCTAGATATTGAGAGCGAGAGAGTGAGTGTGAGAGAGAGAGAGAGAGAGGGAGACAGAGAGAGAGAGAGAGAGCGCACATGAGATGAAAACAGAGCTGTCTCACAAATGAGAGACCGAGTGGAAGTGTGTCTGTGTATGTGTAGCGCATGCCTGTGTGCGTACACATGTGAAAGCCAAAGAATCTAAAATATGAAAACATGATGTAATGTATATGTAAAGTATAATATTAACATTAACAGTCAAGCTGTCTAAAGATGGCAGAGAAATGTACATATGCAGGCCAACACAAGACTATTTCTGAAAAGATACCACTGGAATGACAGGCTCGATAATCAAGCCAGTCATTTCAGTGATAAATTTTCAAAAATAATCAGCTCAAGGTCTGTAAATAGACATTTACTATGAGAAAATTGAAATTCTCTTGAATAAATTAGGATTCTACCCTGAAATTCCCAAACGCAACTATGCTCACAAAACCAGATAAATTTTTCAAACCAGACAAATTTATTAGTGTCTCGTTATTTCGGTTGGAAAATGTGTCACTGTACTTGTAATAACAAATATAACCTCATGGAATGCTAACTAAACCTGAACTGCCAGTTGGTTGAGGAGCATAATTTACAGAAACTTTAGTCTTATAGCAATATGTACATAATAACAACACAGGCCATCTATGCAGCATGTTAGAACGTGAGTCAACAATCTGGTATACACAATCGGTCATCGCAATATTTTTCTTCTCAATTAAATACATAGAAAAGTACATGTAATATTGATAACGTTCTGTAGGAATTTTATGAACACTTATAAATGGCTTACAGGTCAAAACTAGTTAATACCACAGAAATATTCTCATAAGGAATTTCCATCTGCATTGTCATTAGTGTAAATTGCGATTGGATGTTTTCTTTGTTTATGATCTGTATCAATGAAAGTCCACCCTTACCACTCTAATGTCAATATTCTATTTTTTATTGTGTCAATAGCAAAGAAACTGGTGTACAGTTTTCAACAATTCAATGACAGCAACATCTTCCACTAAATTTGTTGAAAAATGAACACCAGTTCATCTTTAATTAAATTTGTAAAGTTTAAATTTTGACATCAGAGTGGTAAGGATTACTAGAACCATTCTGAGGATGAATTTGATACATAGACTTTCCAATGTTATTAGTGTAGGTTTAGCATATTACAATGACCTGTTGGTAAATAAACCTAATTGTAAGGAAGTCATGTTTCACTACAGGTTATCAATGCTCAATTGATCAGCGGATGCACCGCTATCACACACATTCGAATATGTTAGTACCACAGGTGAATACTGCTGCTCAGAAGCTTCTGGAAACATTGCTAATTGTGCTTGTTGGATCGTGCGTTGTTTGTTCACACTTTTGCGTTTTCGCTCACGTTGCTTTGACTTAAACTCTTCATCAAATTCTTTACTTATCATACGCATCCGCTTTGCGTCTTCAACTTGCTCCTTACTGTACCGTCTTCGATGATTCAAAATTGTCTCTGCAGAAGGTTGCAATGGTCTACGACCTTTCTTACGAGGCGTCATCATCACACGTCTTTTTCTCTGCTGTTTTTGCTGTTGTATTGTGATAGATGGCATATATAAACCGTCATTTGGGCCAGTAATCACTTGATGTCTTTTGTAACATTGCTCTTGATCTCCAGATACAAATGTGCTTCCAATGTTGTATGTGAAGTAAGGATCTGACAGGACAATTGAAAACGCTGCAATAAATAACATTCTATACTGATTTATTCCTATTTAAGAAACGGTTGTGTACTCTTTAAAACCAACAATCTTGAAAGACATAGTTAGGGGCCGCATAGACTCTTCCACTATACTACTTGATCAACAATCTCCTGAATATTTGAAGAATAATTCGCTTGAGAATTGATGTTTCCCTACACAACATCAACTCTCAAGCAAATTATTTTCAAAATTATCCAGCAGGTATCCAGTATGGTTGCAAACAAAATAAAGTTACACGATTGCTTGGAACAAAATTAGTTACTGTCATTTTAAAATGTATCAATTGTTATTGAAATATCTGTGCACTTCCTTATGAACATGTGAATGGCGGTGCTGTATTGTAGTGCAGAAATGAGTGCATAATCAACCTATCAACCCTTTAATTGTCAAGTCTGCCTGAAATGGCCTCTTGAGAAATGCCCATCTGCAGTCCAAGAGTTTAGGTTTGAATATCTATCACGCGAATGACTGGCTTGATAATGGAGCCAGTCATTCCAATAGTAAATTTATCACTGGAATGACTGGCTTGATAACCGAGGCAGTCATTTCAGTGATAATTTTTCAAAAATATATCTTGTGGTCTGCATCTGCAAATTGACATTTTCGTGAGAACAAATTTGAGGGTTAAAGGGTTAATGGTCAGGATTGGTCAAGAAAATAAAAATGTTTGCTTACTGAATATTCATTTTCAGGCCAAGCGGAGATTATTTTAGAAAATTTGGCACTGGAATGACTGGCTAGTTTAGTGAGCCAGTTATTCCAGTGGTTAATTTTCAAACTTAGTTTTCTCTTGGCACGCAAAGGTCGGTTTTGGCCAGCTTGACCATTACTGGATTAAAGGGTTAAGTTTTATTAGTAACAATGAAGAAAATCAAGTGCAAATTATGTAATCATAGAACTCTAGATTCACCAGTACTTAATATTATCACTTTAATGGTCAAGCTGGCCAAAATTGCCCTCTGTATTGAAGAATGTCTACTTGCACCCCAAGAGAGACCATTTTTGATAATTTACCACTGGAATGACTTGCTTGATAGCCGAGCCAGTTAATCCAGTCACAGACCTTCGAAAATAGTCTTCAGTTGATCCGCAAATAGACAATCACTAAGCAGAGATTTCGATTTTCATGACTAATCTTGGCTATTAACCCTTTAAAACTCATATCAGCCAAAAACGACTTCTGCAGTGGTCTTCAGAAATGTCCATTTGCAGACCAAGAGAAGACTACTTTCGATAAACGAGCCAGTCATTCCAGTGGTAAATTAAAAAAAATAGTCTTCTCTTGGTCTGCCAATAGACATTTTCTATGAGAAAACTTAAATTTTCTTAAACAAATTCAAGGGTTAAATGGTTAGAGGGTTAACGGATGTACCATGAACAAAAGATGAATAAAACTCTAAGAATCATCATTCTGTGATCACAGGTGAATTTTGTCGAAGAAAATTAACAATTCAAATACATTTGATTAAGTTCAACAATCTGTGAAGAGCATAATATCTGTGTCACTGGTTTCATATATAGCTCACCTCTCCATCATGAAGGTGACCGCAACACCAATGGAGGAATCAAGTTTATCGATCAAGCACATGACGTCATAATCAACGTCACATGTAGGCTGACCTCAGAATGACATGATTTAGTGATGTAAATGCTTAATTGTCTGTCAAGTTGTATGAAATGTATGTCTTTACTATTTAATAAACATTCTGTTGAATATTTTGAAACTAATTTGACTGGGTGCTGTTCCTTCCATAGGCAGGAAAAGCACCAAGTCAAATTAGTTTCAAAATATTCAACAGCTTACCTCCATAGTTTTCTAGAAATTGAGATTCAGAGTACAGGGATCGATTGATCCCAACACAGTCAAAGCATGGGTGGAGCTTAGCTAGAGATTGGCAGGGCATAGCTAAAACTGGATTCATCCATTATCATGACTGTACAGTTAGTTATACATGACATGAAACAATGTTCAAATTTCAAGCAATAGATTATAATTCTTCAATTCTCAATAACACATTGATGTTCAATCACTGGCATGACTGGTGAAAGGTGAAATACAAGTATTTTTAGTAGTGGTTTAGAAGTCAATCAAATCCATTTTAAACAAAGCAGAGAATAGATACAACTGCCAATAATAAATTGCGTAATTTGCGGAACACCAACAATTGACAAGCTCTGTCTTTCAATGCCTTCCAATCCAATTATGTTCAAGCTATTCAGAAGAACATTTCTTACATCGTGTTCAAAATTGTACTCCCTACCATGTATTTTGTCTTGGAAACATGTTAACTTATTTATGAGCTGTACAGCACATTTTTGTGAAAACTAACATTCTACTTAAATCACAAATTGGAGACTGGATGCCACTCACAATAATGTTGAGCCATCCTTGTGTTTCGTCCTATTGGGATGAATTGAAAATCTATTAGGCAAGAATATATTGTAAATGCTGCCACACACATGGGTTAATATCATCATACTAACAATACACTTCCTCACACTGTTTCTCAATACGTGGCTGTACTTTCAGCTATTTTAATCTCCCACTATGGAACATAACATTACAGAGACAATCAATATTGCATACAGCATTTGTGATTTACCAATCAGACTTTAGCTTACGTCACTTCATTGGCAAAATGCTGAAACAAATATCTTGACGAAATAAATATCTCCACTTAAAAGCAACAAGATGGAATAGCTGTTGAAATTCAGTTTTGAAACTAAGTTAATTGCAAGATGCTGAGCTTGCAGTCAAGTTAATTTCAAAATATTCAACCAAATATTTGTGATGGCATAAAGAATTTGTCATGTCTGGTCTGCCAGTTTGAAAGGATGAATTTTCCATGATGATTCTTTATTTCCTACATGTATCGAGCCATTTCATTAATAGAACTTGCCTGACCTGAGGTCATGAATAATTATTAAATTTAAGGTTATTAAGACATTAATGGTCAAGTCGGCCAGGAACTGCTTCTGTTTGTTTGAAAATTTCCCAAATAGAATGACCGGATCGGTAATCGAGCCAGTCATTCTAGGGGCAAACTTTCACAAATAGCCTTCTCTTGGCCTGCAAATAGACATACAATAAGCAAATACTTTTATTTTCATGGCCAATCGTGAACATTTAACCCTTACCACTCTGATGCCAAAACTTTTAACTTTAAAATTAAATTTTAAAATAAACTGGTGTTCATTTTTCAACAAATTTGGTGGAAGATGTTGCTGTCATAGACAGCAACATCATCCACCAAAATTGTTGAAAAATGTACACCAGTTTCTTCGCTGTTGACACAGTAAAACATAGAATATTGACACCAGAGTGGGAAGGGTTAAGTGGATTAAAGGATATGGCTAAGTAAAGGTGTGAGGACATGTAGGCAAATGGCAGGTATGCGAGAGGACGGTGGGATAATATGGCAGCAATCACTGAAAATGAGTTCATGCATTCAAATCTACATGACCTCTTGCTGCTTAGTGATGACACCGGCAGATGCCATTCAGCGGATTGTCTTGCCAAGGTCACTTTTGGGAATTCCTACATCACGACTCAATTAAGCGTAGCACTACGGCCCGCTATCACGAATTACGATCGCTACAGATTTAAATTCCATTGCATGTGATAGAAATACTTTAGATACAATTCACCAATTTTCACTAATTAGCAAATCTTATTATTATACACTTGGTATTTAGGTTTATGAATTGAAAGTCAGATAAGGTAATGTACTGAGAAAGCTCAGCCACATAAATTAACAGGTATAATCTGTAGATCCAAACGATCAACAAGATATACAGGCACAAACACACACAGCTATTTTCTGACAGACAAATCTATGGAAGAATAAGTTATAAGAAAATTCAGCAAACTGCAATGTTACTCTTTTTTTAACTGATCTTGTAAATTTATCTGCATCTTAGCAGCCATTTTCAGTTCACGTTTTCTTTGCAAGCTTCTTCGCTTGCGTTCTCGTTGTTTCGCTTTAAATGACTCATCAAACTCCTTATTCATTACGCGTTGCATCTTCAATCTTTGCCAATCTGCCTTATATTGTTGCTTTAAATCTATTTCTTTCCTTGAGCCTGGTGTTGAATGGGAAGTTGACATTCTTGCACGATTTGCCATGATATGCTGTCGTCTTGACATAAGAGGAGCTAAGGAAGATGAACCAAGTCTGTCCTCATCTAAATGTCCCATCTCAAAGGTACTGCCACCTGTGTACTCGCCATACGGGTTGACAAGAGAAAACAGTTGTCCAACATTGATTCCAAAATCTGCTTCGGCTGCAAGAAACATAAAATGCAGCACTGTTTTAGTCTTATTTTGGAAATAATTTCTCAGTTCTAGCAATATACGATAAAAATTCTACGTAATATTCATATTATATATCACAGGTATTTTAGTGAGTCCTAACACCAAATAGCGAATTTTTTCCTGAGCCATAACAAATTTGATAGGAATGCAGTTAATTATTGAACCATTACCTGTGCACGTGTGCAAGCCGAGTAGTGATAAGCATGAGGTATGTACATGCAGAGGGGTTATAATGTTTGTGTATCTGGAATAAGCAGTCCACTGAAGACAAATAATGGGCACTTGTTTTAGGAGCAACACTGCAATATGGTGGTTGCAAGATAACACACCTTAAATAACCACCATATTGTGACAACCATCTGTTTTGCCTGTTTTTAAAGGTATATGTTTTACTGTACTGTAAACATTACAATAATAGTCAACTTTGGCTTAAATTCAGAACAGTTTGATATAAGTTATTGGATAGAAAGTCATAATACCAAATTTTAAATATTTCAATGGTCATTACACTTCCACCAAATATCAATTAAAATTGATAGAATTTGAACTTAATGGCCTCTATCTTAAATACATTGGAAACTTGGCCAATCACCTTCCCTCCTCATTGTCTCACTCTACCAAGGAGTCTAAATGGGTACCAGTGTAAAAACTATCATAATGGTAGTTACATTTGATGAACTGACATCCTGTCAAGGGGAGTAGAAATACTACTTAATGTTACAGAAGCTGAGACAAAAAAAAAAGTAGTTATATCTTCTGAATTTGATTTAAAGCAGATCAGTCTAATTATTGATCAGAAATCAGCAACTTGCAAATACATGTACTATATTCTATGGCTGCAGTAGTTTGAAAACATCCTACAGCTGTAATCAGTCCTTCTTTGGTCACTCCTCTCCTTCGCCAAAGTCCCTTAACTCCCGCATTTTCTACATCCGCAGTGTACCCAGTCCTGCTTCCTTTAGATTGATACATAGCACATTTAACCGATTTGTGCAGTGGCCTCTTCTGTGAGTGAAGACTAGTGACATTCGCAAAACATGGCCAAGTCTAGACCATATATGGTAGCCCACTTTGACTGACAGTGGGACTGTATTGCACAATCTGATTTACTGTGATACCTTTATCGTTGACTTTGCTTCTTGCTTAAAGGTGTACATTGGTCAATTCGGTCGCAGCTTCGTTCATGAAGAGATCCTCATTCATGAATCTTGAGTTGTTCTGCAGCTTTCGGGAAGTCCGTAAGAGGTTTCTTTTCCTCGTCTATCAGGTCTACATCATTTGTGTACACCGTCTCTAGTGGGAAGCCGTGTAGATACTAGGGAGTTTGGTCTTGTGGAGTGTTTCCGGATGGATTGCAGGCTTGTGGCAAGGTAGCATGTAAACAGCATTGGAGAGTGCATTCTCCATGTGAAGAACAATTTAGCAGTCTCGACCGTTACAGAATACACAGTTTTTACTTGTACTTGCAGCTTGGCATCTGCAAATTGCAGTCTTATTAATCATAGCTCATCGTCATTACATCCAGCCTGATGCAGTATGTCAAGGAGCTTTAATACAGTCGAAGGCGCAGACGTGTCTGGTAGGCTCCAGTGAAACTGTCAATCTTTTATCTGATGCGGCAGAAATTCACATTGGACAAGATCTTTTGGATGCAGTTGAGGACCATGATAGGCTGCATGTTTGCTGGTGGTCTGGTTAGCCTCTTTGGTTTCTATAGCACAATAAGAATACCTTGCCCAACAGTGTTGATAGGGAGAACTGTTGCATGAGGCAGAATTTATCATGTTTGTGATTGGTTTGGAGATACTGTCACCTGCATACCCCATTACTGAAGCTGTCAAGTCCAGATCTAGGTTTATTGTTCAGGGTCTTTTAACTGTCTGCCTGCTGCAAGCCACCTCACCAAACAATGGGCATTAACGCCGGACCTGCAGAATATTTTGAAAACAATTTGACCGAAAGTTGTTGATGGGCTAGCAACAAACAACTTTCAGTCAAATTGTTTTTATAATGTTCAGCAAATCCGGAGTTAAACCCCATGAAAAATATATTCTGCAGAAATTCAGCAGACAGCAGGGCTGGGGTAACAGTAACTTGTAACTGTAACTTAGTTACATTTTTCATGTAACTGAAGTAACTTGTAACTGAAGAATTTTTTTAGTTACTGTAACTGAAATGTAACCAGTTACATTGCAGAAGTAGCTGAAATTTCAGTTACTTTCAGTTACATTTCAAACCTTTTTACCAAATTTATTAGAATTTTCTTAATTTGCTGCAAGCTACTGTTATACATGTGACACTCCAATATATCAATTTCAATTTAATCATTTAGGTAAGCTGTTGAATACATTAATGCTAATTTGACTAGATGTTGATGCCATGGGCAACAACTTTATTTCTAAGGATCAGTGATATTTATTTTAGAAAATTGCCATTGGAATGAATGGCTTGATTATTGGGGCAGTCATTCCAGTGGTAAATTTTCAAACATAAATCTTGTAGCCTACAAAATAGACATTTCTTGACCATTAAAGGGTTAACCCACTCCATATCTGTATATGTGATATTTTAGCAATGATAATATGAATGTTATTGCTACATCAGGCAACACCAACCTTTTAAAATCAAAATCTTATACAGCTTTTACACTAACCTACAGTGTGGCTTAGAAACAGGGTGTGTATTAAATCATTAAAGAATTAACTGTTACATTTTAAAGATTAAATATGTTGAAGAAAACTTTGGCTTTCTCATAGAAAATGTCAATTTGCTGACCATGAGATTATTATTTTTAATTTGCCAGTGAAATGACTGGCTTGGTTATTGAGCCAGTCATTCCAGTGGTAAATTTTCAAAGACATCTTATATTTGTCTGAAAATGGTAATTTCTCAAAACCACTGCAAAAGCTGTTTTGTCCAGCTTTAGTGTTAGAGTTAAAAGGATTAAAAAACCAAATGTTGAATTGTAAAGAAAGTTAAAATCTGCCGCAGTATGCATTAACAGCATGTCATGTTCTTTTCTTTATATACTATTGATTAGGCCAGCTTAGTACATCATTGCTCAGCAATTATACTCAAGCAAAATTCAATTCACATAGGTGTGGTGATAAAGATCAAAGGACAATGTCATTGATAAAAGTCAAGCCATCAACAATCAATCTACCATTGCAACTAATGAATGTAATAAAATTATTTTCAAAACGTTTAAATTCCTATTTGAAATCAAAGCTGATGGACATTTTGAAGTTAATTTCACCGGAAACTGTTATTGTCCCATGGTAGATGGCGGATTATGTATGTATGTATGATTACTGTATTCTGCGGCTGTAGTAGTAGAAACATCATACAGCTGCAATCAGTCCTTCTTCGCTTTTGCCCACTGTGTCTTGTCCTCAGCCAAAATCCTTAGCTTCCTCAGGTCCATTCTTGACTTGAGTGTACCTAATCCTGCTTTCTTGAGGTCACCTCGTAGCACGCTTAGCAGATATATGCAATGACATCTTCTCCTGGCTCTGTATTTGCTGGCTCCGAGTAGGGCGAATTCCAAGGCTCTCTGTGCTGGTATGTCTTCTGGCATCCTTAGCACATGGCCGAACATGGACCATCTTTGCTGGGCGACTTTTACAGACAGCAGCGGCATATTACACATCTTGTATAGTGCATCTTTGGAAATTATTCTCTCTGGCCATTGGTGCCCAGTGATGGTGCATAGGTGTTTGCGGTCGCAGGCATCAAGCTTGTCTAGAGCTGCCTTTGGAGCTACCCAGCTGTTACAGTTATACAGCATCAAGGATACGCAGGTTGTATTGTATAAATGTAGTCTTTTTACCAAGGGCATCTCTGATCTACGAATCCATAGCTTCCAGAAGGACTGGAAAGCTATGTTCCCCATGATGCAGCATGCAGCAATGTCAGCAGTACTGTAAAGCAGTGAGCCCAGGATTTTACTTTTCCTCCATGGTTTGCCGCCATGGAGTGGATCGCCATTTTCTTTAGTTTCATGCTTTGTAGCTAGATATATGTGGGTGAACTCTGTTTTGGATTCATTCATAGAGATTCTCAATTTTTAGTTTGCTTGCAGCTATTGGGAGAAGTTCGTCAAGGGGGTTCTTTTCCTCATCTATAAAGTCCACATCGTCGGCATATTCCATCTCCAGCAGCATGCCCAGTATTGACACCGGGGTTCGGGGGGTGGGTTGGTCCTGTGGAGTTTTCCCGCATGAATTTCAATGCAGCAGCCAGGTAACAGGTGAAGAGCACAGGAGATAGACCATCTCCCTGTGGGGAGCCGATTGATGTCTCAAACTCTACAGATGTCACTGACTTGACTCGTACTCTTAGCTTGGTGTCTGCAAGCAGTAGTCTCACTAGTCGTAGCTCATCTTCATTGCAACTGGCCTGGCGTAGTACATCTAGGATCTTTGAGCGTTTAATTATGCCGAAGGCTCGTGACATGTCAATGCCCATTTTGTGGAAATCCCAGTGTTTGGACACAAGCATGCGTTGAGCCCATACAATGTCTGCGCAGCTGCGTCCACGTTTGAAGCCACTTTGACATGATCCGGTGAAGTCGTCAGTCTGGTCTCGAATGCGGCATAGAGTAACATTGGATAGGATTTTCTGTATGCTGTTAATGAGCACAATGGGCCGCAGACTGGCTGGGGGGTGGGGGGTCAGTTGGCTTCTTGGGATTGGGTAGCGCGATAAGGATGCCTTGGCCTACTGCGTCGATGGGAAGATGGTGCATAAAAGCTGAATTGATTATGTGCGTGATCGGTTTTAAGATAATGTCACTTGCATATTTGAATAGTTCATTGCTCATGCCATCAGGTCCAGATGCACGTCCATTTATCAGGGATTTAAGTGACTTCTCAACCTCTGCTGTATTAATTGGTGTTAGTAATGGCTTGGGGTCGCCTGAGAATGGGTGCAAGGGATCATCATCGTGGTCAGTGAACTGTTCCTTGAACTATTCTCGAATTGCCTCGGCTTTGCCCGATAAAGTGTCTTTCAGAGTTGTGTACAGTTAATGGTGGTGTGTAGTCAGCAACTCTCAGGGCTCGGGCTGCCCGAAACATTTTGTGGCAGTCATCCGTGGCAGTGATTTCATCTGCTAGGGCGTCTGCTTGTTGGATAGCAAGATCTTTTAAGCATTCGCTAATGTGGCGCAGAATGTTATTGCGTTCCTGGCGTAGTTTGGTGCGATCTTCACTTTGGCCACTTTGATAGATGCGCAGATGTAACGCTTTCTGTTCTGCTGACAGTTTTACTATGAGAGTTATCAGTATACCTAGTTATGTTGTTTTTAGAACACCTATGGTGCTAGTAGCTGATTACTCCATAGATATCAGTATATTGGTTAGGGCTTCGTTTGGATCGGAGCTGACATCAACGTTAGCTATATACTCCCCGAGGGCCTTTTTGTATGACATTTGAGTGTCAATGTCGCTGATGAGTTTGGGTAATTTGTAGGTGACTCTACCCTCTTGCCTGGTATGGCGTTTATACATTAGGCAGAGCTGATTCATATGGAGGCATGTAATGACTAGCTTATGGTCAGAATTGAGGCCTGTGCCTCCATAGGAATGAGCATCCCGATGTAGGGGTTTTGCTGCTGTCTTGCATAGTATGAAAGGTTGAAGACAGCTTTTGTAGCCTTAGAACCTTTTGGGGCTTTGCGATCAGCAATGTGTCCAGTCCATGTTGTCCGGTGGCAGCATGGGTGTTTGAAAGCTGTATTTGTGGCAAATAGGCCACTAGAACTAAGAAATGCCACCAGTGCATCTCCATTGCTGTTGTGTGTGCCCTCTCCATACGATCCCATGCATGAGCCAAGTCCTGAACCTTTGTCCGCAATTCCGAATTTACCCAGCTTGGAGTTGAAATCGCCACACATGAACAGTTGCCATCTAGCTGGGATAGTACTGCATAGCTCAGTTCTGCAGTTCTGCATAGAAGGAATCTAATATAACTGGATTCTCTTTAGCCCTTTCGGTAGTTGGCCAATATGCATTGATTATGCGACACATAGTGGCGGTTACGCTTTCGCGTTGGTATAGCCAGGTCGATAAATGCAACGCGATCACTGACGTATCCAAAACTAATGACATTATCCAATACCCTTGGTCCGATTACGAAGCCTAATCCATGGTAAGTGGCCTGTTTTTGCTCCATGAGTACCAGCTTATGGCCTGTCTGAAATTGCTGCTCTGAGTGTTTAGCTATAGCAGATTATCTTATCATAGAAAGTCAATGCTCTAAGGAATCTGTTGAACACTTTGAAACTGATTTCACTGAAAAATGTTGATACCTATGGTAGCAAAGCTTTCAGTCAAATTTGTTTCAAAACATTCAACCAATTATTTCTTACAATAAGATTAATGTTTGTTATATGGCATGTCTGGGTTGAAAAGGTTAGAGGAAGAAATATATATGTACATCTATGAAGGCTGTAGAATTAAACTAGTGTCTTATTATTTTGTAAACAAGTTGATTGAAATTTGTTATTGCATATGGCAGCAACAAAATTCAGTCAAATTTATTAAAGAATTTTCAGCAAGTTTTATATTTTATATCTGAAATGGATTCAGTTCTGTCAGTATATTATATCAGTGGTTATAGTGCTATTTTGTTTCAACTATATATCTCAATTTGGTTGACTACATTACACCTTTTATGATGACATTGATGTTCACATAGTCCTTCATAATAATTATCAGTCAAAGTAACTAATGTAACTGAAACGTAACTTCACTTACATTATGCAAAGTAACTGAAATGTAACTAGTTACATTGCTCAACAAATGTAACTGTAACTGTAACTGACATAGTGCAATGTAACTGTGACTGTAGCTAGTTATATTTAAATCTAACTGACCCCAGGCCTGGCAGGCAGATAGTTAAGTGCCTTCTCAACTTCAATTGCTTCGATTGGCATTTGTAGTGTCCTAGCATCGCCTACAGAAGGGTGTATTCCGATGTAATAGCTCATTATCTAGAATCGTGAAATGAAAGTTAAATCATTCCTTGATCAGACCTGCCTTTCCCTGGTCTGTCCCAGTGAAGTAGCCTTCAGTGCTTAATGCACAGAAAGTGATGGTGGTGAATCAGCAACTCGAGACCCCAGCCCACCCTAAATATTTTGTGACAATGATTTGTGGCTGTGATTACATCTATCTAGGTGTCTGCTTGTAGGGTGGCAAGTTTTTTCAGTAATTTAATGGTCTAACTTAGTACATGGTATTGTGTTCTTGATGTAGTTTTGTACCATCTTTACTCTTTAACAGATGAGGAGCCTTAATGCCTTCTATTTTTTGGACAGCTTTACAACTAAGAGATCTGCAGTAGAGTCCAGATCTGTTGTTATTCTTGACAACTTGATGTTTCTAGGTATTTGAATAAGCTGCTAAATCGTTATTAGGATTTTACTCGATGTTGATGGTTTCTATCTGCTCCCCAATGGGTCTTCGTAAATGGCAATGGAGGATTCCACTTTATCAATCAATCATGATGTCATAATCAAGTCGGTGACGTGTAGGATGTCATACTCAATTAAGCCTTGAATGACGTGGCCAAGTTTGTCACAAACGCTTAATTGATGACGGACTAAGCGTTATTGTACGAATTATATGTCTACTATTTAATAAACATGCTGTTGAATAGTTTGAAACTAATTTGACTGGATGCTGTAACATTGCTGCCCATGAAAGCAACAGCACCAAGTCAAATTTGTTTCAAAATATTCCTGTATAGTTTTCTGGAAATTGATTAATCAGCGAGTTCAGGGATCGATTGATCCCAACATGTGCAAAGTGTGAGTGGATCTTAGCTAAAGCTGGGTGGGGCATAGTTAAAACTGGATTCCTCCATTGGGTGGTGGTGTCAGTTATGAGCCTATCTGGTTGTAGGTCAAATTTGGTATTGCCTCTTTGGCTGGTATGGTTTCTGTGCCACCATATGACAAAATGTATGAGCGACAGTGCTGAAGTAGTGACTAGTCCTTTGGCATTGATTTTTAATCCCTCAAATTAAAAATTTCGCTAAAGATAGCTGTTGTGCCCCTGTGACATTGCTCTGTAAGGGCCTATGTGCTTGAATGTCATGTTAGTGCCAAAGCGATCAGGAGCACTGAATTAACACCACCTGAGGGCATCGCCATTGCTGTTACCTTTACCCATACCCCATGGATATGCCGAGTCTTGTATGAAAGCACACCAAAATACAATGTATGCAATCTGTTAATAGACTGACATAAGTTAATCCTCAGAAACTAATTAGGCATATGTAAGAAACGATACAAAGCTTTATCCCATAAAACTTTATTGTGAATGTTTAACAAGTTGATCCCAATGAAAACAATGTAAACAATTATTTCAATAGCCAGCTATTGAATGATGTGGTTTGATTAGCCTAAACTATTCCACACAAAGCTGTCTAAATCAAAAACCGAAAAACAATTGTAAATACACATCATGAATAAAAGATTAAAAAATGGTATATAATAACAAGAGGCCCAAGGGGCCTGTATCGCTCACTTGGAACTAGTGTTTCTCACAGAACTCTGGGGGTACCAACCTGAAATTGGGGGCCCCAAACCGGAAATTTGGGATTCTCATGCAGGTTCTCTCATCCAGCAAAAATTAGAGAGTACCATGAGCTCACAGCTAGGAATTATGGTGGACCCATGCTAGATTTTGTGTGTATGTTTGTGTAAAAACCTATAAAACTAGTTAGTATTTAACAATCATGCAAGATTTTTAGCAGTCCCATGGGATCCAGTGCCACAGCTTTTGGGAGTTCCAAATTGCATTTTGAGATGCATACCCTCAAAAGGACCTGTATGAGAAACCCTCCCTGGAACATTGCCATTTCAAGTAGATATATATAGAGCCCCTTTTTGTCAGAAATTCAACAGTTCTGGGCTTCTGGTTAGAAACAGAAATTTAGGTTTTAAAAGTTCAAATTGGGGCCATGCATTTTAGGAGTAATATTATAAATGATTTCCTGAACAATTTGTGGAAATCCAAGATGGTCGCCAAAAACTCAATAATCCAAATTTTTGGCAGAAGTGTTGATGTCTACTAAACTAGGATCATTCAACACATGTTTCGTTGAAATTGGGACATAGTACGTTAAAGGATTTGTGGAAAATTTGTGGAGAATTGAAGATGTTCGGTGAAAAAAATTGACACAATCGAAATTCTGAATAAAGGTTCTGGAACCTACCACCAAAAGATGCTTCCAGGTAAATTTGGTTAAAATCTGCCAAGCGGTTTAGATGGCTTAAACAACCTTTGGAAAATGTTTTGATAATTAAAGATGATCGTCAAAGAAAATGGACCAACCAAAATTTTGAATAGACATTCTGGAGTCTACAATCATTGGATTCTTCCAGCCAAATTTGATGAAAATCTGTCAAGCAGTTTAGGAGATACATTTAAAAACATTTCCGGATAATTTTTGTAAAATCCAAGACCAGCCAAAAATTGATGACTAAACAAAATTCCTGTTTGATATGTTGATGGTTCCACCCAAATTTGGATGAATTCAGGCCATTGATTAATGAGTAGCGTTTTTAATGGGTTCTAGAAAATATTTTTGAAAAACCTTTGGATAATCCAAGGTGGCCGCAGAAAAAGTGAACGAATCAAAATTCTGATAGAGTTCTGCAGCCTACATGTACTACAACCATATGTCAAATCTGGTCAAAATAGTGGCTTATTCTGAAATTCTGAATAGAAGTTCTGAAACCTATCACCATAGGATCCTTCCAGCCAAATGTGTTTAAAATCTGCCAAGCAGTTTAGACGGTATGTTCTAAAGGCTTTTCAAACAAATCCAAGATGGCTTCCACAGAAATTAACCGATCAAAATTCTCTTTTGAAGCCCACAACCATAGGATGGCTACATCCAAGTTTCATTTAAATCGGGCCATTGATTAAGTAGTGTTTTAAAGCATTTAGGAAAATCTTCGTAAAATCCAAGATCGTCTCCAAAAATTGACCAATTAAAATTCTGAATAGATATTATGGATCCTACCACAATAAGCAAGAAGTTCTAAAGTTTTAAAGAATTTCTGGAAAAAGTTTGGAAAATCCAAGATGGCCCCCCGAAAGAATGGACCAATCAAAATTCTGAATAGAAGGTCTGAATCAGGCCAAATCTGATTTAAATCAACCAAGCAGTTTAGGAAGACACCTTATAAATGATTTCTAGAAAATTTCCTGAAAATCCACGATGACTGCCAAAATAATTGAGCAATCAGTTCTCGTTGCATATGTTAAAACCTACAACCATATCGTCCCCACACCAACCCCAAGCTTCATTGATTGTTTTCGCATTTTAAAGTTCCAGAAAATTTCGGAAAATCCAAGATGGCCACAGAAAGAATTGAACAATCAAAATCCTGAATAGAGTTCTGGAGCCAACATGTACTCAGGGCTTTAGATTACCCCTTATCTGTGACTTTATAAGTCATGCCCAAATGAAATCTGCCCATATTATTACGCTCAAATTAAAATCCTACTCGCTGCTATGAAGAGTAATTTACTGATTTACAGTCAATTAAATACTCAGAGATGCATTCTGTGACATTTTAATGCTGTTAAGAGAGCTTATTGTGACATTAAAACTAAAATCAATCTCTCACATTTCAAAACTCTCTGGTTTCTAGGGGCATTGATGGATCCTGGGCCTGATAGGTGGTGAGCCCAAATAAGGTAAATCTAAAGCCCAGGTACTACCAGCATAGGCCAGATTTCGTTAAAATAGGCCAAGTGGTTTAGCAGGAGATACATTTTTAAGCATTTTGACAGACGATTGCCATGGCATAAGCTCACTTGGCCATTCTGGCCAGGTGAGCTAATAATGCATAGGTAAATTCTCATTGCTGTAACAACCCTTCAACAGAAAGTGAGCTAATAAGAGGAGCCAGGATGCATTAAGCTAGAGATTAGAGATTATAAGGAAATGATGAATATCTGTAAACTTAGACTTATGAATCTAAAGAACCCTAGATAAGGAATCATTTTCAGCGATGATAAGGGTGAAGTACAGTTCGCTAACCATAGTTATGGCTAGACACCAACCAAACTTGAAATAGTTAACTAGTTAGTTAACTATAGTCGATTGAGCACCCGAGCTCGGTTCCAAATGGTTAGTACAAAATTTGCGTCGATTTCAAAATGTCAGACACCCCTCGCATGTCACAAATAAATGCATATAAAAGTGTACATATTTCACTAAATAACTTAGGTTTGATGAAATTATACTGTATGTCAAAGTTCCATAGGCCCATTTCCTTCCCATTTTATCTCATAACGACACTTCTTGATGTCTTAGCGTAAACAAATAACCACTTTTCGTAGACCATCACAAAAGAAAACAAAAGGGTTAATCGAGACTGGTACCCGGCTCCAAATTGCAATGATAATTCAATGGGGAATCGGGTACCAACGAACTACAGTTGACTAAACAGCGTTCGATTAAGCATAGCAAATGCGCATGTTCAGTAAACCAGCAAACTGACTATTGTTAGGGAAATGAACTTGACCAAGGTTGTCAGGTAATGCAATCAAGCCAGACTCTACGTCCATTCATCTTACTCTGAATAGTCTTGGCATATTTGAGATGAGCATCGCTATCTTTGGAAATAAACAATTAGGCCTTACTACAAGCATTTCGTAACCACCATGCTAACTGTTTAACACTAAACGGCCAAAAATGGCTTCTGTAGTGACCTTGAGAAATGTCAATTTGCTGACCAAGAAGAATATTTTTGAAAATTTGCCACTGGAATGACTGGCTCGTCATTCCACTGGTAAATTTTCAAAATTAACCTTCTTTGTTCTGCAAATGGACATATTCTATGAGAAAATTTACATTTTCTTGAACAAATTTGAGGGTTAAAAGGTTAAGAAAGCCAGTTTTCATTTCTAGTTATGCCATGCCCATTTCTAGCCAAGATCCGCCCACTTTGTACATGCATGTTGGAATCGATTCTAACACTTTGAATCCAAAATCTAAATTTCCAGGTGACTATTCAGGTAAGCTGTTGAATATTTGGAAATTTATTTGACTAGGAACCGTTGCTGTCTATGGCAGCAACAGCTTTTCAAATTAGTTTCAAAATAATTCAACATAGTTTGCTGTCCGACTGCTAAGTTTTTGCAGACCAGGGGTTATA
Source organism: Chaetoderma sp. LZ-2023a (assembly GCA_034401795.1). Lineage (NCBI taxonomy): Eukaryota > Metazoa > Mollusca > Caudofoveata > Chaetodermatida > Chaetodermatidae > Chaetoderma > Chaetoderma sp. LZ-2023a. The sequence continues at coordinate 98,737,037 of CM067374.1, read as the reverse complement.
TTATTCCAGGGGTTATATTTGCTGAACCCGCTAAATAGTTTGAAAACAATTTGTACTGATGACAGTTTCAGTCAAATTGTTTGCAAAATATTCAGCAATTTTGCTCATTGAAGTCATTGTCTGGTCAGTTAAATTGTAAATTCATCAAAAACACACATGTCACACACATTCGTTACAGCCCATTACAACTTTAGTGACAGACTTATTATTTTGATTGTGATGTCAGCTAACATGTGACATATTTGATTATGACATCAGTTAATACTTGAATGAGGGGAATCTCATCAGTCAATCAATTACACTTTTCTGTATGCAACTGATGTCACTTCTACTGAAAGCACAATCAGAAGATGTCACTTGTCAGGGTTTTGATTGTGAGACGTGAGGAAGAAGGATATGACAGTTAATAGCTTTTTTTTAAATGTAACCCTTTAACATTCATATCAGTCAAAAATGGCTTCAGCAGTGGTCTTGAAAAATGTCTATTTGCAGACCAAGAGAAAATTATTTTTGGAAATTACCCACTGGAATGACTGCCTCGATAACCGAGGCAGTCATTTTAGTGGTAAATTTTCCAAGTCTTCTCTTGGTCTGCAAATGGACATTTTGAATGATAAAATAGAAATTTTCTTGAACAAATTTAAGTATTAAAGGGTTAAAGATTTCTCGACACAATTGCTAAAAATCAAGTTTCCTGACTGAATTCCACGTATTTGGTACTCGCCATAACCTGTCACTGTGACTAATACATGTTGCTTCAAAATATGAAATTTGTACAAAGCTTAACCAGTATATCTGCATGTGTTAAGGGGGTGGGGGGGGATGCCTTTAATTATCAGTGAACAAATGAATAAATCATGCCCATCCGATATTCAGTATCAAATTACTCAGCAAAGACTTAACAATCCAATATATACGTGTATGTGTATTAACCTAAAAACCCCAACAGAAACCCCCCCCCTTTGGGTTGACCTGTAGTTTTATTAAGCGCTATAAACATACTTACCGTTCAATCACTACTAGCTAAATCAAACCATCTGCATTTAGCACCAGAAAAAGATTTTTATGCTTGGTTTCATGCCCCATATGCCCATACCAACTCATCGCACCCTCAACCAGGCTTCTGGTAGAGTACACTCTCACCATATAGTCTGCATTAGACAGGCACCAGTCTATACTCACTCCTCTAAGACCTAGGTCAAAGTGCATGCGCGCGCATACGCAGAGGAGACCAAGAATAACCTAGAATCACTTTTCAAATTTATATGCAAGAAAGAATAAATAGATTCTTAAATCATTCCCACGCAGGGCTGGCTGAGGCCGGGTTGTAGTGATTGAACGGTAAGTGTGTTTATAGTGGTTAATAAAACTACAGACCAACCCACAAGGGGGTCTGTTGGGGGTTGTTATTACACCACAAACATCCATTACCGCTCATTCACTACTTGCTAAACCCGTAGAATTAGTCAGTGCCCCACTTAATAACCCTTGGTGGGTGAAGATTTGAGATTCATAAACAAGGATAAAAATTAAACAACTCATATCCAAATGTTAATAAATTAACGTAATAGTGCATGCATAACAAATCACACAGTGATTAACAAACAAGGAAAGTCGTCAATGCCTTGAAATAAACAAAACAAGAGAACATTCTCACGATTTCTGCCAGACATACAGACAAGCCAAATTGGTGAGATGCAGGGTTCGAAATTAGTGCTCGTCCGTTCATCCTTTACTACCAAATATACCAATGGTCGACCACGTATAGCTATATCAATAGTCTGATGTATTACCGGAAATAATTGACCCGAGTACAATAATTCAGCTAACAACCCATGCAATGTGTGTAAGAAATGTTTTGGTTTATGTATTTTATTGTGAAAATGTCATGTTGATCTGTCAAATTCTAAAAGCTAGCGATGCATGCATGCGCTAGCAGCTTCCTTCTTCCGGTATAATAATAAACTGTTACACAGACTTCAGTTATGAGTTTGGACATCAGTCAGAAACTCGTAATATGTATCACGGGGTATTCATGGTCGTCGTTGTTCATAAGACTCTTGTAAATATTAATTCTCTTATAGGGGGTATGGCTATTGATCATTGCCTCATCATTAGTTAGCGTTATGATAAAAGTTTATCTAGGCTGATTCTGGTCGATTTCAATAATGTTTATCATCGTGAATGCTAAACTCCTGTTAGCGCACCCCCAAATCAAGGCCGACACAGTATAGTTAGCCATGCTACAGCGGCGTATCGCACTTGATTTGCGCAAGCAACAGATTTAGAATGGCATTTGCCAAGATCGAAGCATGCGCGTGTGTTCCCCCAACAGACCCCCCTTTAGTGGGTTGGTCTGTAGTTTTATTAACCACTATAAAAACATACTTACCGTTCAATCACTACTTGCTAAATCAAATATCTGCATTTAGCTATCAGAATAAAGTTTTTATGCTTGCTTATACTCCCTAATGCCTATACCATCACCATGTAGACCCTCCACCAGGCTTCTGGTAGAGGGACCCCCTGCATTAGCCTTACAATAGACTGGCACCAGTCTGTACTCACTCCTTGGTGACGCTTGTCACTAAGCACGCTCGCGCATGCGCAGTAGGTCCCATTTGTGAAAACTGAATCACTTTTCTAAATATAAGTGCCATACATGCAGCCTAGATTCTCAAATCAATCCCCAGCGGGGTGGCTGAGGCCGGGTCGTAGTGATTGAACGGTAAGTATGTTTTTATAGTGGTTAATAAAACTACAGACCAACCCACTAAAGGGGGGTCTGTTGGGGGTTGTTATTACACCACAAAAACATCCATTACCGTTCAATCACTACTTGCTAAACCCGTAGATTTGGTCAGTTCCCCACTACGAAACTTTGGTGGGAGGTGATTTGAGAATACATAAGCATGGATAAAAATCAAACAAACATAACCAAATGTTAACAACATAACATAATGGTGCCTCCTAATCAATCACACAGTGATTAACAACCAAATAAAACTTTAAACATAAAGAATTAAATTAAAAACCAAGTAATAACTCTCACCATTACCCGCAGACGCACGGTCCTCGCGAAAATGGTGGTATATACTAGGTAAATGGCTTCAGGCTTTTTGGTTAAAATAGTAATGATCCTAAAGAAAGATGCCGCTGCGCTCTGGTCTTTCAAATAAAAAGAGGTAAAAGTAGACTCAGATTTCCATCCTGCAACTTGCATAAGTTCGTCTACAGAAGAGCCAGAAAACTTAGCGAAAGAGGTAGCCATCCCTCTGACATAATGACCCTTAATGTGATATAGATTTATTTGCTCAGGAGAAGCAATCTCGTAGCAGAGTCGAATGTTGTCACAAATCCATCTAGCAATGGATGCTTTATAGACCAGTCTGACTACCCCTTCCGCGTAGGGAACCCATAAGCTTTAAGCTAATCGAAGCGATGGGTTCAAATATGATGACCTGCCACAACCTGAAGAATCAATGCCAGGTTCACGGAAGGTAAAGGTTTAGCAATAGGAAGACGAATATTACCTAAACCTCTGATGAAAACATTCAGCACCTTAGTATCTATAACATCCGCATTTAAGGAATAGAGGATGTTAAGGAAAAACTATATCCTATAACCGTGTTAGCAGTCAGATGAAGCGAATCGAACAGATAGAATAAGAAATCTAACACTTGTGATATAGAAAACAGAATCGGGCACGATATCCTGATCTGAACACCATCATCCGAAAATCTTAAGTCGACCCTTGTAAACTCTTCGGGTTGACTCCCTCCTGGCCGAATAAATGATTTTCTGAGATCTTGCAGAAAATTAATTCTCCGTGAACGAGCACTCGATATTCTCCAAACACACAGACTGAAGATTCCTGGGTTTGGATGAAGGCATGTTCCCATTACCTGGGACAACAGATCTGGGGACACTGGCAGCAGACGCGGAAAGTCTACTAGAAGCTCGAGAAGGTCTACGAAACAGATGATTTTTGGCCAAAAGGGACCTATCCACAAAATCTCGCAGATTAATAGTTGACTTTCTTCATAACCAAGGGAAGCAAGATAGTCGGAGGGAACGCATATGCGAAGATTCCTGTTCAGGACTGAGACAGTGCATCCACCGCCAACGCCTGATTGACCGGAAAAGGAGACATGAAATAGGAGATCTGGGCATTCAGAGAGGTCGCGAACAGGTCTACATGGGTACGATCCAGGAGGGGTACAGAGAATTCAGACATCCTGGGACATGTGAGGACACCAGGAAACTCTGTTTCATACGACACCACGTGAGGAGATTCCACACCTCCAAAGTCGAGACGACTTTGTGCCTCCCTGCTTGCTGATATACGAAACTACTGTCGAATTGTCCGATCGAATCGAGATATTGATGCACTGCACTTGATCCGACCAAGCAAGGACCAAGCAAAGAGAGTCTTCTTGACAGCCCACATTTCCAGAATGATGATGTGGGTTGATGACTCCTCCAGGAACCACAGGCCTGAGACCGAAAATGAACCCAGACCGCTCCCCCTCCCTCCTGGGAAGCGTCTGCAAGATGATCGCTTGAGGCGAAGACTTGACCAGAGGAACACCCATCAGAAACAGAGTGCGATCCTTCCAGATTCTAGGTGGGGACTTAAATGCTCTCTGACCGGGATCTGCTGGTACACAGAATGTTTCCATAGAGACGTGAGCTACATTTGGAAAAGTCTCCTCATCAGCGCCTCTCCCGAAACGATGTTCTCGACGCTGACCATCAAGCCTATCACTCGGAGAAAGAAAATTGCTCTGACCACGGCAGAAGATGTCCGAATTTCCATGGCTACTAAGATGGCTTCTACTCTTACATATGAAGGGAAGACTAAGCCTTGATCTAGGTCGAAAGCCACACCTAGGTGGGTGAAACCCTGAGACGGGACCAAATATGATTTCCCTAGATTTATAACCCATCCTAGACTGGAAACCAAACTGCAGACCTCTGTAATGATACTTGCCAGAATTGAGGCAGATCCTGCTTTTAACAACCAATCGTCTATGTAAAAGTGAAGGGGAACAGAACGACTGTGCAGAAAACCTGCCACTGCTGTCACTAGGCGGGATAAGAAAAGAAGCCGTGGTCAGGCCGAATGGCCTGACTCTGTATTGCCAAAGCCGGCCCTTGAACACGAATCTCATGAATTTCCTGAATGGAGGGTGGATGAGAATGTGAAAGTAGGCGTCCTTGAGATCTATGGACGCTGTCCACATGCCTGGACTCAGACTGGCGATAATCTGAGATACCGTCTCCATCTTGAATTTGGGGTGGATATATATACAGATTTAATCTCTTCAGATTGATGATTGGACGCCATCCACCTGATTTCTTGGGGACTAGAAATAGATCTGAGTAGAATCCTGGGTCTACTCTCCAACAAGGAACCTCTTCTATAGCCTTCTTCAACCTCATTGACTCCCATTCGTCTTCCAGGGCTCCAAACTTCTCCAGATTGGATGGAACTGGAGTCCATTTGGGCTGGTAAGACAGAGGAGGAGGCAGATCTATCCAAGATGGTGCATACCCCCAGCGGATTTGCTCTAACAGCCAGGAGTCCTGCGCGAGGGCTTGCCCAGTCTCCCAGAACAGAGACAAGCGCCCTTCTACTGGCACGCTGGGAAGAAGGGACTGCACCGATAGATCCAAATGTGGTAGAATATGAGGAAGGACTGGTAAATGAGAACGGGAAAGGCCTGCCCGGGCTGAGGCCACCCCTTCAACCCCGACTAGGTTGAAAACCTCTAGAGGAGCATCCTCTAGCTCTAGACCTGGAAGCTCGAGAGAAAAAATGCGCCCTTCTCACCTGGGGAGGGACTTGACGAACCTGGGCTCTAGGTCTATGCGAGAAAATGGATTTAAAATGATCCTCCTTCGCAGATCTGGAATGGGAAGGAGAGGACCGATTAGAGATCGTAAAACCCTTGACGGATATGCCCATATTCATCCGGCCTAAGACTCTTTCTCCTGGGAGAGGAGGGACTCTTCACCCCGGAAGATTCTCTTTTGCTGCAGATCTCAAAATCGAAATCTAATCCCGCAGATCCTTAGCTGATCTAAAATGATCAGACTCCGCCCTAATAATCGATGTAGCATTCTGACCAAAAATATCTGATCCGAAAGGCGGAGCAGATATCAGGTTACTCCTGAGGGATCAGAAATGATCACCTCAGCAAGCTTCCTTGACATTCTCTTATATGTGATGAAAACCAAACCAACGGTAAACTGATTTCAACTAACCTCTTGACAGGTCAGCTGAAGAACGAAATATTTCCTGTGGAATCTGACCCCCTTTCTCCTGAGTTTCGATAATAGCCTCCGAAAGAAGGGCCAAAAAATTAGCTGATTTCAACTGAGCCCGACAGACAGACTCCCATCTAAAAAGATCTGATGAAGATTCTACCTTAGCCGCTTCCTTCAGATGTGATGACAGAACATCCCCTGTCGGACCATTAATAGATTAGGTAGAGGCCAATCTAATGTAATCATCTTTGGGAACCTGTACTGGAGCATCTACCTTGGGCGTAAGAGAGAAAACTTTAATTTGGACATCGTTAATGTAAAATCTAACATGTCTACGACCAAGTTATCCACCGAAAGAACAGAAGGAACATTGCCTGAAGATTCTGAAGATGCAAGATCAGAACCCAACGACGGAGGATCAATCGAAAATTCATCCTGAATAGGAAGAGATAGGGACGACGCTATACATTGATGAGCCCTAGACCAGTCATCCGGAGAGGCCCTATCATGATAGAACCTCTTCAGATCCCTGGCTCTGACTGATCTCTGAGTAGCCTTAACAGAAAGGTAAGATGGAGACGAAGAAGGAGGACAGATGTCCGAGTCTAACGAAGCAGAAGAATCAACGATCCTCAGAGAGGACGGAGAAGCTAAAACTCTAGAGGGAGAGTCCGAGAGAGAATACAAAGTCAACGGAGACTGATAAGAAGGACTAACCACGCAATCCTCTGGCTGACTAGAACAGAAAAAACAATGATCCACCTCACTAGCTGAAAATTTGGACCAAATTGAAAATATAGCTGAAATAATAGATCGGTGAAGATAGGGATCTCGGCTTACTGAAACCAAGGAAAAATCTAATCCCGAATCAACTATCTGGAATTCTAATTCTGGAGACAGAACGACCGAAAAAATAGGATCCAAATGATCAAAATGCCGGAGAAGATGAGTAATAAGAAGGCAACGGCGGGACAGACGGAGTAGAAGAAGGTATGTGAGAAGCCGCAGAATAATTCTGATGAAGGGAAGCCGGAATATGAAGCAAACCTAGAGGCGGAGATATAGATGACGAATGAAAAAGAGAAGACGAATTAGAAACATGAGAAGATGAAAAATCCCTAGCAGATAAGCCAGATGCAGAAGAAGAATAGGACGGATGACTACTACTACTCTTCTGAGAACCTGCTTGAGAGAAAAAGGAAGGAGATGAGGAACGAGAGAGAGATACTACATCACGAAAGGAACGATGAACAAAAAACTGACACAGGACCAAATTGAGAACTAGAAGAATGATCCGGATACTGTCTATCCAAGACGGAAGGAGCGGCGCAAAAATAACTAGAGTCGGAATTAACAGACCTATTACTTAACTGTGAATCTGCGTTAATCGGAAGTTTGTATCTTAATCCGGAAGTAGAACTACTGTCACCTGAAGCGGAAACGGAAACCCCTGCCCCGGAAGACGCTTGCAAGGACGGGTCAACACGACCCGGACATGCGTAACTCTAACCGGAAGTGCCTAAACTACCCCCGGAACCGGAAGTACACCAAGCTGAACCGGAAAAAGAGGACGAATGCAATGACGGATCCACTGCCTCGGATAAGCCTCCTTCCTACCGGAAGTAGCCACACTACTACCGAAAGAAGAGCCTGACAATCCGGAAGCGGAACGATGCATATATGGGTCCAACAGACCCGGATGCACATTTTTCCCACCGGAAGTAGTGACACTACTACCGGCAACGGAAGTCGGAAAACCGGAAACGGAAAACCGGAAACGGAAGACGCCAACATATGCACTGCCGGGTCCAACAGACCCGGCACTACCCGGACCCGGAACCTCTATCGCCGGAAACTGTTGAATCAGAAACGGATGTTGGCGCATAAGTCCTATTCTCATGAGTCACCGGATGTTCAGACACGCCAGAAACAATCTTGGTGCTCCTTTCCGGATGCCTGGTAAAACCAGAATCCATTCCGGACAGCAAACCCGCTTGTCTGGCAACGCCAGGAGCAGAGGCGGGTGCTTCTTTAGATGCGATCGGCGATCTTACCATATTCCTAGCAATCGGAATCACTGAGAAAACGGACCTTGGTGCAGGCGACATCCTGGCGTAACTCTAACCGGAACTCCTACCAACTGACGCCTTTGAAGTGATACGTTCGTCTAAAGACTTGGTTAAACATTAGCGAAGGATTCAAACCTGGCGAATCTTTGAGGAAAGAATCAGTAATGTTTTTCTGATATTGTTTTGAGAGTACTAAGAATTACGTTATTAGGAGTGGTACTGGCTATTATTCCTTCTAACATGGTATTTTGATGGTATATAATAGGCATGGTTACTCTAACCTCTAAAGCGGGAGTGGTGACACGAAAACTGGTAACTCCAAACGCTAGAGTTACAAACACCTCTAAAACACCATGATATAAAAGTTAAACATAACTTAGAAAGAATTGACTTCATGGTAGGCATCTTTGTTCAATTAGTTGTAGTAGATTGTCTATAAAAGCAAGCTAATTAACTTTTATATCTAATTTTGATAGCTGACAGAACTGTTGGCTAGCAGAATATTTGAAAAGTGATTCAGTTTTCACAAATGGGACCTACTGCGCATGCGCGAGCGTGCTTAGTGACAAGCGTCACCAAGGAGTGAGTACAGACTGGTGCCAGTCTATTGTAAGGCTAATGCAGGGGGTCCCTCTACCAGAAGCCTGGTGGAGGGTCTACATGGTGATGGTATAGGCATTAGGGAGTATAAGCAAGCATAAAAACTTTATTCTGATAGCTAAATGCAGATATTTGATTTAGCAAGTAGTGATTGAACGGTAATGGATGTTTTTGTGGTGTAATAACAACTCGAGTACTGTTCTCCAAAGTCGGGAACATACTTTCTCGCAAGATTATTGGTTAATAAATATAACTATACAGAATGTAACCAATGAATCGCAATCAAACTACTGGAAGTAAAGACAATAAACAATGTTTTACGCGGTAATTTTATGAATGGCGTAGTAATACTGGCTACTGTAGACCTGAAGACTGATACACTATCCTCAATAACATTCTCAGAAGTCCAATTTTAATTATTCAACCATCTGTTCATGTCACATTTGTGCAATTTGTGTAAACCACGCGTCACATATTACACGCCTTACGGACTACTAATTTTTTAGACGGACTACTGATTTGCCAAGTCTGGTAGTCTTTTCAATAATTTCTAACCCTGGTGAGATGTGCTTGGTAAATGGTCTTTGGCTTGTTTTGTTAAAATCGTTATATTTCTTTAAAAAAAGGCCGCTGGGCTCTGATCCTTTAAATAGAAAGAGGTAAAAGTCGATTCAGATTTCCATCCTGCAACTTACATGCCGTCGTTCAATGATGAGCCGACGAAAAGAGTGAAGGAGGTAGCCATATCACGAAAATTGTGCGCCTTGACATGGGCTAAATTGATCTCACCAGGGGAGGCAATCTCATAGCATAATTTAATGGTCTCACAGATCCATCTGGCAACTGAGGCCTTAGAAACTAGTCTAGCTACCTCCTCCGCGCATGGGACCCAAAAGTGCGAAAAATCGGATCCTTTAAAATTGATACGACATTTATAGACTTTTAAGGCCCTGACAGGACACCAGAACTTGTCAGACGGCGAAAAAGATGATAAGGAATTAAGAATAATCGGCTTGGCTGGGAAACAGTTAGACTGGGTCTTCGATAAAAAAACCCTTCTGGGATATAAAACTAGACTGTCCCCAGATTCGATAAATCTGTCTTTTTCTGCGAAAAGAGCATGAATTTCGGATCTTCTAGCTGAAGCGGCGGCAACAAGGAAAAACAGCCTTAAGAGTCAATAGTTTGAGACTGATAGATCCAATTGGTTCAAAATGGAGACCTGCCAATTCTAGAATCAAGGCCAATTCCAGGAAGGCAAGGGCTTAGCCACTAGAGGATGAATATTGCTCAAACCTCTAATAAAACCATTGAGAATCTTTGAATCCTTGATATCGGCATTAAAGAAGCAAGGAAGGGAAGAAGCCATGGAAAATCTAAAAACCTTAACGGTGTTAGCTGATAGTTGAAAAGAATCAAAAAGATATGATAAAAAATCTAACACCTGGGAAATAGAAAAAGAATCGGGCAAGAACCCATGATTTGAACACCATTCTCCAAAAATTTTAAGACGACCCTTGTAAACTCGACGTGTCGACTCCCTCCTAGAAGAGTCAAGGATTTGCTGAGATCTTGAAGAAAACTTGATCTCAGGGACCGGACACTTGATATTCTCCAAACGCACAGACTGAAGATTTCTGGTTTTGGATATAGACACGTGCCCCTTACTTGAGTGAGAAGATCTGGGGACACTGGAAGAAGACGAGGAAAGTCTACCAGAAGATCGAGAAGGACTACGAACCAGATTCTCTTCTCAGTGATCGCTCGCTCCTCTACCACAATGAAAATTTGCAAATACATTTGCATGATATTAAATCTGCGCTTACATGTAAGAAGTAAACTATCTAAACCATGATCAAAGATTTGAGATTAAAGGTGAGCTATTAATTGCTCTCCTTGGATGAAAGTTAGGCAAGCTTCAAGAGCGAGAGTGATAGCTTGCGTAAAAAATGATGCCCTGCTAAGCAACCTAAAAAAGAGGATTGCCCCTATAATACTAAAGTAATAAACATCAAAGACTAAATTACAATTGTGCCAAAATATTGTATTCAGATACAGCCTTGCATGATGCAGAATGTAAATAAACCGTCAAAATGTGAGTAATCAAATGAAAAGTAATATCAGCAACAACCCCACCCCCCCCTCCCCATAGGGCAGATGTGATTGAAGTGTATAAACTACTTAATAATATAAATGATACTGAAGTAGCACCAGAATTAAAGCTATCAACCGAAAAAACAAGCCTATTAAGAGGACAAACATAAATTAAGCAAACAAAGATCTAAAAGGAATATAAGACTTATAGCATTTCCATCTAGAATAGTAAATATTTGGAATAATCTGCCAAATGTAGATAATGCACCGAGTTTAAATGCTTTTAAAAATAGATTGGATAAGGTCTTGAGAAACCAGGATGTATTATTTACTTATAAAATGCCCCTGATTACCGGAAGTCACACAGTTAACCAGGGGCCAGATGAAGATGTGGTTATAGAGGACTAGAGCATGCGAGCAATCAGCACCTAGTAAGACGACCTAGTTAAGAACCTCTATCAGAACAACTAAAAAGATGAAGGAAAATATAAAAATAATTCAAGGAACCTACTAATCCGACAAGAAAAAATAAGAGACTTAAGGCTATTAAGAAGATATTAAACTTACATGACAGAAAACCTGATCTCACACATCCACCCACACAAGAGTGAAACCAAGGTACAGAAAAAACACCTGAAAACGATCTACTGAGAATGACAAGAAGGAACTGCATAATACAGAAAAGCCTATAGAAAAAATAAAGCTATGAAACAAACATGCATAAAGACAACTTCAAGGATCAGCACAATAAACTCTGATCTAGGAGAAAACCCCCAGAAAACTACAAAAAGATAGAAAGCGATCATGAAAGGAATTAAAGGGGAAAAAGTAAGAATCAAGTTGATAGATAAGACGACGATCTACAGCTACCAGAAGTAGAAGGAAAAGAATAAAAAATGTAAATTTACTAGGCGAGAAAAAATGACGCCAAGATGTAAGGAAAAAACAAGTTTTAAAATAAAGGAAAAAAACTCGAGGCAGGCCAAAATTAGAAAAATAATAGCGAAAAGGGAGGAAAAACGCTGAAATGACAAGGAGGCGACATGAAGGATCTACTTCAATAAGAAGAATTCATTCCAATTTTCATCAATTTGTCAACCAAACCAACAAGCAAGATCAACAGCAGCCATGTATCCTTTTTCTCAATCTAATATCTGTTTAATCATTCCAATCTTTCTAAATATTTTATTTCTTTTCATACTTGTTAGATCAGAATCACGACACCAGTTTTAGTTCAACCATAGTGTTGTTTGGAACTAAGTTACCATAACAACACACAAATTCAGTCGAAAATTCACTCCATAGTATCATAAATAAGAAAATTACAGTTAATAATAGTCTAATATCCTTGTAATCCATCTGATTTTCAGGCAGAATTTGTTAAACAAAAATTTGTAACCAGTTTTCGTTAAATAACTAACACTGTGTAAATTAGTTGTCAGTTTGTGCTATGACTGTGTAACTCATTTCCCTTCTGTCGGTTAAAGTCCTTATCAGGACTGAGTTACACACCAACGAAGCCAAACAGTTCAAACGCCCAATTGGACTACAGCTGTACACCCAAGCTGTTATCTGTTCTCAGTTTGCACCCTAATTCCCTAAATTGCCTATACACATTCTGCATTATATCACAAACCCACATAGTCTGTATACCCAGTCTTGTTATTCAAGAAACTAAAACATCATGCCAGGGTATTGCCATGACTGCAATCGGAGGAGCATCGGAGGAGCATGTCTGTTGAAAACAGACAGTGTGATGATATGTTATGTAAGAAGTGTACAGTATCAGGTTTGACAAAGTTGAACCTAACCAACTCCCATCACAGCTACCAACATCCCGATCCCAAATTGTAATCCAACTATGACCTATCCGACACCCAGCGGTAAAAATGACAACTCAATAGTGCAGACAGTTGCTGACAACTCAGCAGTGCAGGCAGCCCAATTACCAAACCAAAGTCAAGCAAATCCAAGCCCACTTCACCTAAGTATGGGCAATCAATAGACAACAATTTAAATCTCATGACCCTAATAAACAACACTAGTAAACTAAAACCAGACCACATTTTGATTACAGGAGATTTTAACTTCCCAGATATCAACTGGTCTTCTGGTCTCTCGACCACTCATGATAGTGACAACTTTATCAATACCATAATAAACAATTTTCTCCACCAGTTTGTATTAAAACCAACAAAACACAGGATAAACCAGAAAGCGAACATCTTAGATCTCATTTTGGGAAACAGTACAAACATTGTCAATGGCATATTTCATCTTAGGAAAAAGCGATCACGATGTCTAACAAATAAACCTTCAAGCCTATATATTTAATGTTTCAACTGAATCAAATTTGCCCAAACCTTTGCTGAATAAAGGTAGGTACAACAACATGCGCAGGGAAGTCAGCAATATTGACTGGACAAACATGCAGGAACTTCATACACCAGAAGCATGGAACCTTATTTACAACATCTTAACCACAATGCTAAATCAACACATCCCAAAAATAAACAAGTTGAGTAAACGGAAAAACCTATGGCTTACTTCCAGTGCCACACACACCCTTAAAGCACAAAACAAACTGTACAAAAAATACAAGAAAACAAAGAGTTCTGATGATTATAACCAATATAAAATGGAAAGGAATAACTCTACATCATTATCAAACAATCCAAATGGTCATTTGAATGAAATATGCCAACAGAATGCAAGAAAAAATCCAAGTCCTTTTGGAAATATGTCAAAAGCAAAACAACTCTCAAAGAAACAGTAGGCCAACTTAAATATTCAAACGATGAAGTGTGTACAAATGATATAGAAAAGGCAAAAGTTTTGAACATATATTTTGCAAGCGTATTTACAGAAGAGAAACTAAATACAATGTCAGAAAATATCCCCAATATCACAAACACTGTTTTACCAGACATTTCTATAAACCCAGAGACTATTGAAGCCAAACTAAAAAAACTAAACCCAAATAAAAGTCATGGACCAGGCGGCACAACCATATGAATTTTGATTGAACTAGCAAGAGATCAGTGTACCCCTTAGCATCCTATTTAACAAATCTTTATAGGAAGCTGTAATATCTGAGATTTGGAAAATTGCTAATGTCTGTCTGATTTATAAGAAAGGGCCAAAAAGTAATCCAAGCAACTACAGACCCATCAGTCTAACTTGCTCACTTTGGAAACTTTTAGAAACATTTGTACATGATGCAATAATGAACCACATGGAAACAAACAGCCTTTTCATCAGCTGTCAACATGGCTTCAGACATAACAGATCATGCAAAACACAGTTACTGGAGTACATGGAAACCATAACATCCAATCTAGATGAAAACAAACCTATAGACGCAATATACATAGATATTTCCAAATGCTTTCGATACAGTACCACACCAAAGACTTCTTAAAGAAAATGAGAATGTACGGTCTAGGAGAGCAACTAATTAACTGGACTGAAGCATTTCTAACCGAAAGAAAACAGTGTATAAAGATCAACGAAGCAACATCCGACTGGGCAGCCGTCACTAGTGGCGAGCCTCAAGGCAGTGTTTTGGGACCTACACTTTTCCTTTTGTACATAAACGATCTACCCGATTCCATAACTGCCCTTGTAAGATCTTTGCGGATGATACAAAACTGTTTGGTAACCCTAATACCGTGAACCTTCAAGGTATGTAATTGGTCTCAGATTTGGAATCTACGCTTTATTACAGACAAAACAATGTAATACACTTTGGTTCAAATAATCCTAGGACCCAGTATTATATGAGAAACTACATGCCAGTCACAAACCATTGAAATCATACCGTCCACAAGTGAAAAAGATCTTGGCGTACACATAGATGAAACCCTCTCCTTCGATACCCATATAAATGCAACTGTATCAAAGGCTAACAGCATATTTGGTCTAATTAACAGAAACTTCAATTACATAGATGAAAACATGCTTACCCTGTTATTCAAATCACTAGTCCGACCAATTTTGGAATACTGTAACTGCATATGGTCTCCTTGTTTTAAAAGACAATCTTGTATAATCGAAAGGGTTCAACGCAGAGCCACTAAACTTGTTCCCCATTTGAGAAACTACTGCTACACAGACAGGTTAAAGGATTTGAACCACATGTCACTAAAATACAGAAGGCTTAGAGGAGACTTAATCGAAACATACAAATTTATCCATGATGATTACAACATTGAGAAAAACACATTCTTTGACCAATCAAGTGACACACATACTACAGGTCACACATTCAAGCTCAACACTAAACGCAGCAGAAAAGAACTTCGTAGGCATTTTTTCCCAAACCAAATTATTAACACATGGAAATCACTCCATTCTGTTGTGGTCGCTTTTTTCGCTCGGCGTGTTTAAATCAAAACTAGATATGCACCTAAATGACATAATATACAATCGTGACATAACCAACTAATAGATATATAATAATAAGACAATCTAGAAATATACCCAAATGCTAGGCGCAGAAGGGTGTAACCATGAGCATAGGTGGCACAACGCAGCTGATGCGGGGATAACCCATCTGCACCACAGCAACTCCCAGTCAACCAGGGTCCTCAATAATGTCAATGAATAATGCCAACCAAACAAATAAACAATTGTAACTAAACAAAGTACAAGCACTAGTAATACAATACCACCACAGCTCCAGAGCCAATAACAAGTCATGATAATGATGATGATGATGATGAAACCAGGGCGAAATGACTCGCCGTAACCATGATGACAGAGAAGAAAACTGACAGCCACTGAAAAGGAATAGAATCAAGAGAGGGAACCCCGTGAAGAGAATGGATCCAAGAATAATGTCCACAAAACTAAAAACACTAAGAAAGGCGAAATAACCCATAAAAGGAAAGGAAGAAGCAATAAAAGCCGAGATATAGAATAAAAAATTACTGTAGAAAAATGGCAACGAATTAACTCCCTTAGGTTAAAATAAATATGTCAACCTGCCAACCTAAGATGAGAAATGAGCGAGAGAAAAGGCTAAAAAGGCCGAAGACAACTGGCCATCTAAAGGCGGGTGAAAGAAAAATTACGTATCTAGAGATGATGCGTAGAAACTTAGTCAGAAAGGGAAATAAATAAATAAATAACTAAACTAAATCTGAAAGAAGAAAATAATAAATAACGAAGCATGGGACCGTTAAGACTAACTGAAAATACACGCTTGACGGAAGAATACAACTGCCTTATCGGCACATATGAAATAAGCTAAACCAAAAATCCCATACTGGAACCAGTTAGAAGTCTTTAATTACGTTGAAATACTGTTACTGCTAAAGAATAAATGCTGAATATCTGTATAAATTCAAGCCTGTCAAGGTCTCTGAATGAAGATGTTCAGTCATTAAATATTCTGATTCTTTAAAGCAATTGTGGAAATAAGACTAACTCTTAGGCCAGATGATGACTAGGTCCTAAGAAAACCAACACGGAAATTGATGTCCCTGGGACCGTAAGCGACTCTATCCACGGATGAATGAAAAATGGAAGCAGAAAAAATCTTGGAACCGTAAATACGTGAACCGTAAGTGAAGGAAAGACCGGAAATACGTGAACCGGAAGCGGAAGACGGAAACTGACCAGGATCCTGAAGACCCTGCAGATCAGTCAAACCGGAAGTAACACGGGAAACGGAAGCGCGAAGACCGGAAGTTGAAAACCAGAAATTGACCAGGATCATGCTGACCCGGCTGATCCATAAAACCGAGCGGGAAGTGGAAGAACAGGAACCGGAAGCTAACGCCGGAAGTCGACTAGGATCATGCAGACCTACTTGATCAGCAAAACCGGAAGTCAAAACCGGAAGCGGAACTACAAAAACCAGAAGCACCAAGCAGAAGCTGACGAGGATGCAGACCAGAAGAAACATTCAAATTATCCTAAAAAATAGCAGGAATCGAATCAGGCGACCTGTTATGTCGCGATTCGCCACCTATCTCGAAACACGGGGGATTAGCCGGGTGGGAATAGGTCGTAAACACTTCAGGATGAGACGACAGTTGAAGATACTCGAATAGACAATAAGTAAGATCTTCTTCAACTATAACTGTTATTAAGCTTTTATTACTATCCAGAACTATACTTCAAATATATACTTGATTCAAAATAAACTTTATAAACACTAATTAATAATATAACTCTAACAATCTAGCTCTAAAGACTAACTCTGTATCTCTAAATCTAGCTCTCAATCAATCTCTAGCTGTCTCTCTAATTCTAAGTCTAATGCTATCTACCCTATCTCTCTCTAATGCTAACTCTAAAGCTATCTCCTTCATTTACAAAATCATCTGTCTTTTATATCAAGTGGTATCTATGAAAACAGTGATGTCATAAATGTAGTCAAGAGACATGTTTTGGATTCCAAAACATGTCTAAAAGCATTTATAAGAATTAACTAATTTAAATCAATTTATAATAGTTCATTTTAATTATACAGGATTTATAGAAATGAATGAGAAATATAATATAGTTAACCACTTTAATAATTCTAACTAGCAGCAGATATTTTCCCTACCAAAATTAAGTATTAGTAAATCCTGATGACTATTTTGAAAATAATCAAAGTGAAAGTTGTCTCTGCTTTAGGCAGCAACAACTTTCAGTCAAATCATTTCTAAAATATTCTGCAGGCTTAATATTCCAATATTTCGAAACTATGTTTGTGGGAATTCAGAGTGAAAAGGGTCATCAGATTATAAACACACTTAATACAAACAGAATAATAAGCCTACATGAATCAATCTACAGGTATGTGCAAGACTCAAGATATTATCCTTACTACCGGCTTATAGGTATATTGATTGTTCTGACAGGTAATTGGGCTATTGTCCTTGATCCACTATACACTGGGCATGGTCGCACTTGGTTTCACACAGGCTCTGGTCATAACGGCTAACAACATTATATGTAAAATCACTGATATATTATAATCCACTGAAATCTCTATGTCTGACCTAATAGCCCCATGACAGACCTATGACCATTGCACATAGCTGGACTGACAGTGACTTTTACATTGGCAATAGGGGAACCGGACACGTCCGACACCACCACTTGTGGGTCTTGCCTGGCCCCAAGATTTAGGTGGTTTGAGAATTTGGTGACCTGCACGAGCCCACCATTCTCTTCTTGTTGTCCTTTTTCCTGGCCTTAGGTGAACTCGCGACCTGTCGCGTATTGAGGGACACGGGTTTCCCCCACTTACGGACTTGGCCTTTAGGATTCTGACCAGCTCCTTCTGAATCACTGTCCGCTGTCGCTAACCGAATGACCCAAGAAAAACGCTCATCCAAAGATTGCGTTAAAACAGTGGCCAACGACTCAAAACGAGCGAAAAGAGCCATAACTGTGTCGCTATTCTGACTTTTAGATGGAGGCTCCCCACTTCCACTGCTGCTGGAGCTAATTTAGAAGGGCTAGACACCGATTTGCCCTTTGCAGCAATAGGAGGAGAGCGATCAGGGCCACCAGAGCTTTCATAACATAATCCTTGAAATAAATCTTTATTAAAGCTGGCGACCACCCCTTGTAAATACCGCACATAACGAGAGGTGTACATGATGTACACTTAAGGCACACATGCCCTGCAAATTTAGAGAGGTGATGGCGATCACACTTAGATGACGAACAATTCACCTTTTCTGCCGATTTCAGTGAATCCTAAAAGTGAAAAAATAGGAAAAGATGAAGCATACAGCTTCTGAAATCACTAGCCATCTCTAACAAATGCCTAACAAAGGCAGAGAAAGCACATGCTCGAAAAGGGGGGAAAACGAAGATTCAAAATCATAGCTTTGTTTAAGTAAAAATTACAGGGGCCGTATTCACCAAAGGGCGTAACTTACGCAGGGCATAACTACCTTGGAGAATATGACGTCATAATATTAAATGATGTACGAACATATATGACGTCATAATGACTCCAAGGTATTTATGCCAGGCGTAATTTACGCCCTTTCGTGAATACGGCCCCAGGAATAAACTTTGAATTCTTCAGATAAAGAGTAAGAGAACCTAGGATTGATATTTTTAGCAATCCTACTTAGCGAGTTTTAATGAGTGAATAAATGGATAGGCATAGTTGACTACCACAAAAACCGGTAACAAAGATACAATAGTACAAGTAATCATACAAAACAATAAAGTTACTCTACCACGTAACTTAGATAAAAGGGACTTCATTGCAGGCATGATATTAAGTAATCCTCTTAAATAAATATCTGTGACACAGATGGCAAGCACAAAAAAGCTTAGACAGGCGCAAAACCAACCTTTCTGTTAGCAGAAAAATTTGAAAGTGATTCTATGTTACTCTTAGTCTCCTCTCTGCATGCACTTTGACCTAGGTCTTAGAGGAGTGAGTATAGACTGGTGCCAGTCTAATGCAGGCTGTATGGTGAGAGTATACTCTACCAGAAGCCGGGTTGAGGGTGCAATGAGTTGGTATAGGCATATGGGGGCATGACAGCAAGCATAAAAATCTTTTTCTGGTGGTAAATGCAGATGGTTTGATTTAGCTAGTAGTGATTGAACGGTAATGGATGTTTGTGGTGCAATAACAACTATTGTTGCTCGTCTGAAAGCGGATAAACCGCTAGCTCCATGTTTGACTGGAATGATGATACAATACGTTTTCTCTCTCGACTTTTTCGTTTTCGCTCACGTTGCCTTTGTTTGAAATATTCATCGAATTGCTTATCATTTTGACGTTTTTCACTAAGCTTCACTCTCCGTTGGTGCTTTCTAAATACATTAAGATTTTGTACTGATGACAAATCGTCCTGCTGGTCAGATATATCTTCTAGCTCACTAGTTGCATGTATATTGCTAACTATGGAAGCGGGCACGACTGACGATGCTGGCTGATGAACAAGTTCCGACAAGCTCATATGTGACCTGGCTAACAGCCATCCATGACTTCGAGGATATTGGTGATGATGATGGAGTGTCCGAGCCAAAGATAACGGTTTACTCATTAATAGGTGAGCTGCAAAATATAACCAAAATTGGGCATCATTTCATGCAGGTCAGATGAAAACCCATAACCATTGGTTAAAGATGTTTAACAATGAATTAGTTAATAAACCCTATTGCACTAAAATACCACAAATCCTGTAAATGTCCAAAGACACAATACTGATGTCATTTTAAAGTGGCGTTGAAAACACTAAGACAATAACAACTTTCAGCCACTGCATGTACTCGAGCTGATTATTAATACCACGTAGTATTCGAAATGGATAATGTAAGGACAGACTAGCAGTTAACTTGTTCATTTTAGGATGTTCTTATTTTTAATGTAATGACTGTTTTTTCATATACATCACACATCATATTGTTGCGGTGGGATGACATTTGGTATGTTACAGTATATATATATGTTCTTACATGCTTAATCACATATTTGCACAAGTATTTCTATATCAGTTTCAATATTTGCCCAAGTGTGAAGCACAAAGGCCAATATAGGCACCAATATAGAATACCGGGTGAAATACGAGTTTAAATATGCTACTATAAAGCATGTCATAACATATTTATTTCATACATTAAACTGTTAACGTTTAGCCGCATAATGTCACATTGACCGCAACAGATTAACGCTGAATAGCAATATAATATCTTGTCAGCAGTTACCTATTCGCTATTAGGCAAAGTGCCAATTATTAATCAATTTCATATCGTATGTCTAACTGCTAACAGGTGTTCAGAAACTCATCAAGAAAGCGTATTTAATGGTCTTTTAATAATAAGAATAGCAATAAGTCATGAATTTGAAAAAACACTAGCAAATCATAGGAATTGCAACACACATTTATTTATTCAACAGATTAATTAGTTTTTGAAGCGGTCAAGACACACCCATTAAAACTTACACCAATATTTTTGCCTGGAGGGCGGAATATGGCTCTGTATTTGCCCTGATATTTGGCCCTGTAAAAATCTCTGTATTAGGACAGATATGTCTATAGTATGAAATAAGGTATGGTATTTTGTTCTTTCTGGAATTTTTCTTGAACTAATTGTTTCACTGGATTGAAGGAGCCTATGTTTGATGTAATTAATGGCTTATAAACAAGAATTCTGCGGAATTAAATGTCTCGCTTGTCGCCTGTTTGTCACAGTGGCACTGATGTTTGACCTTGTGGCCTCTGTGTTATCATGCTGCTTCCTAACGTTATGGGTAGCCATGTGTTCACGTTTAGTTCCAATAAATAACATAAATGATTTGCTGAATGGAAAATCTTACGGTTGAAAAAGCAGAGGTCAAATAGCAATATTACAATGGCATTGACCTTTGATCTGGTGACCTCCATGTCACCATCCTGTAACCTCTTGGCACAAGCAACCATGTACCAAGTTATCCTGAAATATATGATAAGATTTGCTATGCGTAAAAACTTAACATTACGTTGTGACTTCAGTGTCCGTATGCTGCTTCCTAACATTATAAGTAACAATGTATGCAAGTTTAGTTCCAATAGGATTAACCAATCCTGAAAGATCAGCCAAGAAGTTTTGCTAAACACAAAAAATTAACATTGAAAAAACAGTTTTGTATCATGGTGATGGTGACCTTTGACCTTGTGACCTCAGTATAATCATACTGCTTCCTAACAGCATAGTGAACCGCACAGCCAAGTTTAGTTGCAATAGGATTAATTGATTCTGAAATATAAGCTGGGAAGTTTTGATAAACGCAAAAACTTAACATTGTTGACGCCATTTCCTGGAAAAGTGACACATATGTTTTGCTTTCTTCTTAGCGGGCGAGACAAAAACTTAGTTTGATTTCAAATATTTATATCTCATTCTTTCATTGCATTAACTTGTACGTCCGTCACAAAAAATACAATTTTTTTTTTCAAAATTGAAATAAATTCTAAAAGGACTTTAACCTAAGTTTATATTATAAATAGCCTCTCTGTAAGCGATGATCATGGAAAATATTTGCGGCATAGTATTAATATACTGTTAATACTAGAGCCACAATGCCTGTGATGGACGTGCATATGTTTTTTGTACATCCGTCACAAAATCAGACTCAGTTTCTATCCATATTCTACAAGTTCAAGATATTAGTTTACCTAGACTACCAGTTTAATTTCCAATCACAGAAGTGTCACCCAGTTCCAACATGATCCCTGCAAAATATTGACCATGGTATCATGGTTTGACCATGGTCAGCCTTGAAAATTGTCAAAACCTGACTGTGGTGATGTTGACCATGGTTGACTGTTTTGAGCATGGTACTGACTCTGATAATATGCATAGATCTTGGGCGACCATGTCTTAACCATGGTCAAATAAAATAAAAAAGTATCTATGATCAAACAAATTTATGAAAACTATATGACCGTAGTCAACCATGTTTTGACCATGGTCTATCACGATTTGAGAAAAAATATTTGACCATGGTTGACATATCTTACTAAGGGAGGCAACTCTTTAATTATAAACATGTATTTTTGCATGTAATGTTTTAATTATTCAATTACACATAAATTATGTACTCGTCATTAATAATGGCATTTGAATAGTAAATGCCATATACATAAACATAATAATATAAACACTGAATGTATAAACTTTATCCCAAACAATGGTCGGTCATGGTCAAAGCTATGAAGAGTGACCATGGTCAAAGCATGGACGACCATGGTCAAAGATGTCTGACCATGGTCGACCATGTTCTAACCATGCTGAGTCTGCGAACTGAGTCAGAAAATGCAGCATAGCAAATCAATAAGATACAGTAAGTCCACTAAAGTGATGGATAAGCCATTATTTTTAAAACACAAATTTAGATTAAGGAATGTACAAATAACATTTTTGTAGTAGGGTCTGACTTTTTAAAACGGGAAAAACACTTGTTTACATCCGATTTTATACAATTCTTCTTGAAACCAGTAAAAGCGAAGTTTCCATCTATCAGAATACTCAGCATCTTTAGTGAATGCTCAGCCTCACAATTCAACCTTGTTCTCAAGCTTGTACGAGTGGCTGTGGTGGAAACAAGATCATAATGTAACAAGGCAAATCAATAAATCGATGTATGCTCCCCGAAGGCATACTCTGCAGAGAAACTGAATGGATAACCCCGAAGTCATATGCTTCAGGGAAAGGTTTGGAACTGTGGCTCAGACACAGAGAAATGAACTTGAAATTGTCAATGAGATATCATCATATTAGGCTATCCTTAAAATATTGTTGGTTTGGGGTAATGATGTTAAATCCACAATTTGGGGAGTAGGAATGATTCGGTGGGCCTTCATTCTTTTGGTCTGGCAGGATTTGCCCTAACGAACAATTTGTTACGGATAGCTTAATAAAAGCAAAATCTAAGTTTCTCTAAATAAACACACTTAGACTTTGCTTGGCACCATATGAAAAATACATATAAAAACTATGTTCAAAATGAACAGAGATATTTTCTGTAATAATCAATACCAAGTTTGGTGACCATATGTGAAAAAGTCTTGAAACTATGGCCCGGATAAACATTTTCTGTGATATCCAGTCGACCATGAAATGTAGGTCAGCATGACCTACTTTTTTACCTACTTTTCATACTCCGCACACCTTCTCCCTAAGATGCATCCACATACCAAGTTTGGTGACCATATGTGAGTCTTGAAATTATGCCCCGGACAAACTTATATATGGTGAACGGATGGACGGACGGACAAAGCTGTGACTATATTCTCCCGCAAAGTTTTTTTGGGGGAGCTTAAAAATTCAAGTTTTACAAGGAGTTGCTACAAGCGCATGGCAAAGGGGTGTTAGACAAGCGATACAGGTGGGAGGAGAGTGCAGGCACACATGTATGACAACAACAGTAGACGACATGACTTAAGTTATTCAAGAAAGCCATCCTTATTTACGAGTACAATTGTCATTTCTTTCATGGTTCAATTCATACCGAGAATCACTGAGGGCTACTCGAGAAAGGCTACATTCAGTTATTCATGTTTTATTTGTCTCTGACATGTCTGGTGAAACTGCAAGTTCATTCCCAAATCTATGCACAGATGAATTCAAAAGTCAGATGCAGAATGAGAAGGTGCATCAAATGCCGCTTATGCATTGTTTATCGAAAATGTTGTTTGACTCAGAGGGCCCCGCAATCACTGAAAATACCTTTCTCTATGTAGTAAGTAGGTGTGACGGGTCTACAAGTCAAAGCGTATCAATCATTCATATGATATATAAAAATATGTAGAATTATAATTTATCACAAAATCCACCCATTCAACAGTATTCAGCGCTCCCTCCCAGTACAGGAGAAACCACGTGCAGTCAAGTGTGATTGTTCCTGGCTGTACACAAGGAGAACAATAGCTGAATTCACAATAGTCTCATAATCACTGGTGCCCAGCATGTTAGAAATATCATGTTTGTGGACATTGTTAATTCATGACCTTTTCATAATATTTCCTATATACAGTGCAGCTCAGAAGTAAGATACTTGTCTCAAAAACGTAAACAGAAACATGTTAGTAAGAAATGTTCTGTTGGGTATTTTGGGAGTAATTCGATTGAAAAACAATTGCTGCCTTCGGCAGCAAGGTCTTCCGGTCCAATTGGGGTCAAAATATTTGACAGTATATTTTATTCTGGCTTCTCAACACATTAGATTACGTCTGTGCTGCACTGTACTAGAAATTGATTTTTAAGCCGGTTAAACTGTTTTTATTCTGAAGTGACACAAACAGGTTCCACGTGATTATGATATGAGGCCTGCTGAGTATTTTGAAAATCATTTAACTGAAAGTTGCTAGTGCCCATAGCATAACAACTTTCATTCCGGTTGTTTTCAAAATAATCATGTTTTCATGTTATTTCAGTAACCATGTTATCACCATGTATAGAGAATGAAATCAGTAATAATTAATCTGCAATTTATCGCAGATTATTGTTTTTTCTTAGGATCTTTATTCTTATTCTTATTATTATTATTATTATTCTCAAGGATTTTCGCAAACTATTTCCTCCTACAGTTTTGATCTGATCAACTTCAAACTTGGTCACCTCGTAGTACCCTTCGGATCTAGTTTGCTATTACTTTTCTTTTCGATCGGGTGTATGGTTTCCAAGATGTCCGCATTTCCGCGGGCAAAAAGTCCCATGGGAAATGTATGGGAGCAATATTCAGACAGCGACTACTCAAGAGTTTTTCGACAATCATCTTGGAACTTCACAGACTTCTAGCATGTGTTGATCCGCATGTCTACCCAAAATATCTTTTGGTAACAGTGACCAGATTTGGAGAAAACCCGCCATAAGCCAAAATTTTTAGAATCAAGATACTTCATATTTCTAGGGCGTCAGATGGTTGAAATTTGGTAAATACGTAGATGTATTATACTACTCTTGTTTAGTGAAATAAAATCGTCAGTGAACATGTTAGCCATTCTGGGCCCATATTCCCGAAGCTATCGTTAGCTAGCGATATCGTTAGACCCATTGCTTTAGTATGGTGTAACGATATGGCTAACATAACGAGAGCTTCGGGAACATGGGCTCTGAACTCTGCATTTCTGTACCCACCATGTTCCCATAGGAAATGTATGAGAGCAATATTCGGATAATGTTCAGATCCTTGCATATAAGTCCGTACGTGCAGTACTGTGCGTGATCGCGTAAAAATTTGTGCATCTGTAGTAAATTTAATTTAATAACGAACTAAATATGAAAATTATTTACGAGAATATAAACGTCTGATGCTACTTCACTGATGAATTCCCTATGATATTTTCAAGGTAACCTTTACAGGAAAACTGTTGAATATGTTGAAATTAATTTGACTGGAAGCATTGCTGTCACAGGCAGCAATGACTTCCAGTCAAATTAATTTCAAAATATTCAACAGAATTGGTTTCATAGCATAAAGAAAATATTCAACAGAATTAGTTCTATAACGGAAAGAATATACTTTTTCAGGGAATTATCATTGAAAGGGTTAATGCCTATTTAATACCGCAGCAATATACTCAGCCCTGTGAGGGTTCATACCTATTTGGTCGGTTCTCTAACTTAAGGTAATATATCTTTGATATGGGCTAAGTCGGTTGTGGCGTTGAATAGGCATTGAGTGATGTCTGATGTGAAGCCATATCTTTGACATGGACTAACGCCAGATGTTGCTTAATAAGCAAACGCCTATTTAATACCAGTGTACTAGGTCCCGTGAGGGTTCACACATATTTGCTCGATTCTTGAACTTGTATAAATAAAATATGAAATCATTCAACTTTTTTTTTTATTCCCTCCGTGGAGATTGCATGCTTGTCACAAGGGGCATCCATAATGGGACATGGATGCCCCTGTGTTAAATAACTTCAGATGTACAAATGAATAGATTCTTGACCAACCCACCACCCACCCGCCTATGTCTGCACCCACCTATGCAGACATCTAGCTACCACCAACAGCAAAGCTATCTACCTGACTCAGAGGCTAACTCATTCAAAAGGGCAATCAGGAGAGGTTGAATTTAAGACAAGTATATAATTATTTAGCTATCTTCTGATTGAGTTTATTTAAATGATTAACAAATTAACAAACTAATTTAAATAAGTTGATTACCGACATAGCAAATTAACAGCTAAATAATGTTATCGTTGAATATGGATACAATAATGAAGTAGTAATTAACCGTTTGACTGCTGCAAGTCATCAGAGAATATTTTTAATGGGCAATAACTCTGTACCTGCTGAATATTTTGATAACGAATTGACTGAAACTTGTTGGTGGCCTATCCACCCACAACTTTCAGTCAAATTGTTTTCAAAATAATTAGCAGGTTCAGAGATATAAACATTTGACTATATATGTTGTCTGCAAAAACTTAGAAGTCAGACGGTTAAAGCATATTTGTTCTCTAGCTTTGATAATGCAACATATGAAGAATCCCAAAATCTCAATTTCAGAGCTGCACTGGAGGGATATGTCTCTCAAGAATCAATCTTTTGAATATTTTCAAAATCCTCATTTAGCTGGGAGCAACACCTAGCTAGCATTTACTTTACATAAACACAATACACGGGGAGGGACTAAATATTGTTGGCAGCCCAGAGGACAGCGCCAGGACTGTGAAGTTTGCTGACGCACCATCCTCATTCCCAGATAGAAAATGCAGACGAGTCAGCTAGTGACTCTGATGCCAACGTAATCCCGGCATCATATACTAGTAAGAAATTGCTACGGATATTCTAAATAACTACACATAAATACAATAAAAGCAAGATTTTCCTACCCCAAAGGAATCCTAACCTAAATTTAACGTGATTAACAAAACTGAGTGAAATAAACATTGTGCAGGTGAAATGGACTGCAGTCACCCATTAGTGGTCTGCTCACGCTTGCCAGGATTGAGTCTGCAAAGTGCAGTCTGCAGAGATTCAGTCATATCAGTGAAGCATGTGTTTTCAACAGAAAGCAATACACCTCATTGCATTTGAAGGAATTAGCTGATTCTCTTTATGCAATAATGTCCCACAGATGTCATCTGAGTGATCAGGAACTTTCTTATGGCATTAGTTTGCTGTAAGGCGGCTGGACCCAGCAGAGTAGCTGTTGCCCTTGGAGTCAGTAAGTGTCATTTCATGGATATGTAACCGGTATCAGACTGGTCAAGTGAACAAAAATTATGGTTGAGAATGTACGAGAGATACCATACAACCACAAGACAGATTCCGTCTTATCTCTGCTTGCCGGAACTGAACCACCAATGTTACAGCATTGCGTGTGGTGACGTCAAAATCAAAGATTTGCCGATGCCAACGTGGTGGAACAGGATTATTATGGTGGAGAGTCAGGCATGGTATGGGGTGTGTTAGTGCTGGTGGCCATCCAGACCTCTACTGCATCCAGAATGGCTAGCTCTCTGACTGGTGCGAGCTATAAGGACAAAGTTCTCCATGCAATCTCCAGCAATAAGGCAAGAGTGCCATAGAAACAAGAGGCCCAATGAGCCTGTATTGCTCACCTGGAACATTGGCATTTCAACTAATCTTACTTAAGTTTTACATCTATTGGTGTCACTTCCAATGACTCAGTCAAATGGTTTAGTTTTCGAGATACTGACAACAATCTCTGGACTGTTTTTTTGCATTAGTGCTTTTGAACAATGTAAGCTGGTTTCTTAACTGTCTCACTGCTTCAAATTTCAAAAGCTCTTGACTTGTTGAATATTTTGAAAACAATTCGACTGAAAGTTGTTGGCGGTTTAGATATTTAAAGTGATGGAAAGGTTAATCTGTTAATTGGAGTTTAATCTACTTTGGCAATAAAATCTGACATGGTGATAAATCAGTGGACGGTGGGAACAAACCTGTATTTATTGACAGCAAATATTTAAGGGGTGATAACTCTGGCATTTGATGTTCTATCAGTTTCAATTTCACAACACAGATATTAGATGACGACATTAACATCGTGACCAAGTTTGGTGTCAATCCGTCAATAACAAAATGAGCCGCCATTGTTGGTGATGGACAGACAGATGGATGGATGAACATACAGAAGACGGACGGGGTAATCGCTATATGAAAGGTGACTGACAAGTAAGCTGAGTTAAGAAAACCAATTTCAGCTTCAAATAAAAAAATTGAAGATGGCAGCCAAACATGCTAAGAGTTTTGAATTGATCCACCAAGCGGTTTCGGAGATTTTTAGAGGTTTCTAAAAATCGTCCAAAATCCAAGATGACCACCGGCAAAATTAGCCGATCGACTTCCTTTGAGCAAACTTAGATCTGTATGCCCTAAGGATGCTTCCTGCCAAATATGATTGAAATCGGCCTAGACGTTCTTGAGAAGTCATTTAAAGAAAAACTTTGACGGACAGATGGACGATGGATGGTCGCCACAGCATAAGCTCACTTGCCTGTCTGCCTTGGCCATTCTGGCCAGGTGAGCTAATAGTTCTCTAGTTCTTTGTGATGAACGATAATGCGTGACCACACAGAGCAAGGAATGGTGAACCTCTACCGGCAAAACAAGGGTATTGAGCAAATGGAGTGGCCAGCTTGGTCTCCAGACTTGAATCCAATACTCGGCAAGATTGAGACTTTTCGACGACAGCTATTTCAGCTCGACTAGTCCAAACCACCAACCTCCAGGAGCTTGGGAAGGCTCTGAGAGTGAAGTGGGCCAACATACTGCAAGTTGGTTCCGATCTTTGACTTACAGCATGCAATGAAGGTGTCAGGCAGTATTCAGTGCTAATGATGCCAATACGCGGTACTGAGCAGTAGAAAAACCCTGAGTGTGGCAATCAGCAGATTCGCCCATGCATGACTGTCATTCCTTAACAGTATGATGCAGGGTCACATCAGTCACTGCACTTGCTACACTTGGTTGCACAATTCCTAACATTGTTTTTCTGTATTGAGATTTGCAAAATAAATGTAGCCAAGACTGCATGGATCCATTTTGCTTCCCTATGTTCAATACTTTGTGTTATTCTATGCTATCCTTAGCAATTTTTTTAGTATTATTAAACATGATATATACATGTAACACCGTATTAACATTGCTTTATAAATCAAAGACAAATAGCATTCTACAATATATGGTGCATTAAGTACAGGCAAGTTGTCACATTTACAGATTAGAAAGCCTTACTTGTTTATACGATGCAGTAGACTAGATGCACATGAACACACTGATTTTGGTCTATAGACTACAGGTACAAATATATATTCTAACACTTTTATTACTATTTCTATATATATAATTCACAGTGAACACAAGACACTAGCATTTGTAAAACTATGACTATATAGATCTCCTCTTTGTTTGTCTTCATCACTTACAAACCAGATATATTATAAAAGTGCTGTCCATTTTCTATTATTTGAATAATCGATAAATCAACAGCTCAGTTGATCAATTAATTGAATGTTGATCGAAATTCACGTCAGTGTGATCACTTAATCCAAGTAATGGATGGATCCAATCAGTCAGTCACTGTATATAACGTCATAATAAATTACATCACATGTAGGCTGATGCTACAATCAAAATGTGTAATGAGTGCCGTACATAGCTCTGCTATGAGCATTTAAAAGTATGTCATGTGTGTGAATTCTGTTTACCTCTTAATAACAATTCTGTTAAATATTTTGAAAGTAATTTACTGGAGCAACAGCAAACAGTAAAATTTGTTTCCAAATATTGAACTTCTTCGATGTTACCTTGCAATTGGTATTCTGGGAATTCAGGGTTCTAAGTAGATAAATTGACCCCAACAAGCACAAAGCGTGGGCGGTGCTTAGCTACAAATGGATCCATCTATTAAATATAACTCATCTTAAATATAACTGTATCTTACAGCTTTGTGAGATACTTAGCCGATATAAGAACTTTTTATGATGCACGTAATTTCCTGTTGAATATCTTGAAATTAGCTTACCTGGAAGCTGATGCTAAGGCAGCAACAGCTCCTGGCCAGAATGTCCAAGAGCTTTCTTGTATGGTTGCATTGAAATAGAAATAAATGGGGTTTCATTAGAGAATGGTTAATTATGGTCAGGGACTCAGGGTACGAAATAATGGGTGCATATATGCACGAATGTAGATTTTGGTCGGTACAGTAGATATTGGTCGGTACACCTCTTTTTCATTGTTACCTGCATAAATCTCTTGCTCTGTCAGTAAATTGAATTTTGTGCCTGATGAGCATATCAAGAATTGTCCACCACGTATTGACCTATTATTTAACCCTACTGGCCAAATTTGGTCAAGAAAATCCAAATATTTGCTTACTGAATGTCCATTTTCAGGCCAGGAGAGGGTTATTTTGACAAATTTACCACTGGAATGACTGGCTCGGTTATCGAGCCAGCCATTCCAGTGGTAAATTTTCAAACAGTCTTCTCTTGGCCTGCAAATGGATATTCTTCAAGACCACTGCAGAGACCGGTTTTGGCTGGTATGCCGATTAAAGGGTTAAAAAAGATGTTTACATACTTATGGCTATTGTCATGATTGGCTTACTCAAATTGTTCAAAATAGTGAGCTGCATGCCTTAGAGTTAATATGCTTCCTTCTTACAGAACTGTACCCGGGATGAACTGCCCGAAAGCATAAGCATTTTGAAATGTTTTACATATTTGCTTTTTCTGCTTACATAATGGTACTGTATTATATAGTGAGTCAAAAGAAAAGTAGAACACTTCCACTTTCAAGTGAAGTTAGATCATTTCAGCCTAGATGGGTAGAACGGGTAAATTGAATGTTTGAGCATGTTTACTTGAATTCTGTATATTTATTATTCTTTCACTATTCTCTAGTTAGTCAATCGTTCAAATTAAATAATTGGCACAGAATTTGTACTCACATAGAATAACGTTTATGAAAATCTTTACTATGGAACAAAAAATTCAAACACTTGACTTTACTGACTGTGCATGTAAACATTGTATGGTGCATGTATGTGATGAGTGGGTGCACCGATGTGCACATAGCTTTTTTAAAGCAATTCGCCCACTGATGGTATTGGACGGAAGCAATAAACCTGGTGTGCGCATATGCATGCACAAATAGATTATTTATGTCAATGATCTAATTTTGGTGTCACCAAATATGACACCAGTAGGGATTTCACAATGACCTAATTTTGGGGCTTGAAAAGGAGGGTACATTCCTATGTAATATCTATCTCGTCATTTTGTGGAGCTATGGGTCAACTCCCACCCCAAACCTCCAAAATGTACATAGCCTACACCAAATTACAGCTTTATATATATCATATATAATATATATATATACCGTATATATATCCATTACTTCATCTCATTAATATTCATGAAATTCATGAGACATCACCACCTGTTACTGAAAGCGGTATCCATTTTGGGATTTTCTTCACTTCAAAGGCATCAACTGCTTTTATAGTTTATACATTCAAGTGGGACTAATTTATGGGTTAAAACGGGTAAAATTAGCAGCTGAAACATTCAACAAACCAATACAGCAACATTTATGGATTTACAAGCATGTACCAGACAGCTACCAGCTGCTGAAGATGCATAATCACCAATTTACGATATTCGGTACCGCTATTTGACACATAACCTGGCGAGGTGGGTCAGTTCAAATGCTTGGAATTTGACTAAAAATGAAAAAATTTCTGAAATTTGTGTATGTAGTCTGAAGTGTTATTTTACTTTGTATTAAATTCTTGCACAAATTTGTTTAAGTTTTCTTTCATGAGTGCATTGTTTGCTTAGATTCATATACCATAGTATATACATGGTAAAAACATTAAAAATAATATTTCTTACATTATAAACAATTTATTTCATCAGGCTTGGATGGTTGAAACAGTTAACACTGATGAATTGTCTCGATATAAGCCATCTTGCGAAGATCAATAAAATGATCCCCATACCTTGGCTCCCAGGGGCTAGCTTCACAAAGGGTACAAAAGTACAGTAGGGTACTGCATTCTGATAGGTCTTGTCTCTTCTACCTTACGACAAGGTGTAGTTTACACACCTTTGTGAAACCGTCACCAAGAGCTAACTTTTTTAACCAATCAATTGCCCGAACTGATAGCCTAAAATTGCAATCTTGTAATGCACTGAGTAAATTTCACTGTAACCAGTCATTGGACATTGTCATTCTTGCATCGGAATTTACTATACACGTAACACATGAATGGTCATAGCAGATTTTTACTGATCCCCTAGCAGAAACTTGGCTCAGTTGATCAAGGACAGGTACAAACGATCCCGTTGATCTCCCCATATTTCGAGGCCTGCACTAAAAACCAAGATGGTGTAGGAACTACGTGAAGATCTGTTTCTACTTGAAGATAGTGTTCATTGAGAGCTGCTGTTCTCCTATAAAGCTGTTAAGATCACAACATTATTTTGAACAGCAACATTAGGAGAGGAGGTTACGTTGTAGCTTGTAAGTACTGTAATATTTCAACGTAAAGAGTACAAATACAGAACATGACAACAACAATTCTGAATGTCTTAGAAATGCCGTTTAAAACCCTTTCACCAATGAATTCCTTATATCCCATTTGCAAGGCAACCATATAGGAAAACCGCTGAACATTTTGAAATTATTTGACTGGAAGCCTTCCAGTTAACGTAATTTCCAAACATTCAATAGAATAAGTTTTATATCGTAAAGAATCTACTTTTTCAGGGATTTGTCAACGAAAGTGTTAATCTGTCACTGTTGCTGACGACCGTGCTGATTTTACTAAACAGTGATTTGTGTACCGCTTCGATAAACCCGCTTTAGCACTTATCGTCTTCATCATTCTTGCTAAACTGTTGAAACCCATAGTGAAGGGTTCATACCATGCTGACAGATCAGCTCGCCAACTTGTCAATGGTTTTACTCGCTGGAACAAACTGGCACATTCCGGATGTAGCTTACTCAAATATTGTAAATAACTGTTCACTGGGCAAACTGCACGATTATCTGTTGACAAAGGAAAGAAAATAAAGACGTGTAAATATCTAATGATTGTTTCAAAAGAGCATGCTTCATCATGTGTTAACACCCACAGGTGCAATTTGATTTCTACTACACAAGACAAGTTAAAGCCTTTTTTGCATATCATCAGGCATTGGGAAAATAGATAATAATTTTGTTCTTAGTTTTTGGAATTTTTAAACTTCATATAATTATTTTCTTGTGAGACCATTGAGAAACTTACCAGCATAGATTGTCAAGTTATACAAAGAAACCAAATGTAGAGTTGAAACACAGTTACCATGGTTACAGACAGAGGGAATAGTCTCAAAAAGGGTACATAAGTACAAAGACATGCCAAGAATTGGTGTATTGACTCCTATTGTAAAGGGCATTAACTTTCCCTTCATGAAAATGGACTGGATCATGTATTCTTAGCCATCGTATATTAACTGTCAAAACTTCCATAACAAGAATATCTTTTTGGACCACATAATATTTTCAGTTTGTTAAAAATACTACATATCTAAGACAATAATTTTTGGCTAGAAACAGCACATATGGTCATTAACTTGTTTGATGAGCACATCTATTGATAGTTATCACTTCTTTGTGACTTCCTAGGTGATCACTTAAGATTGCTTCGACTGCCTAAAGCAGAAGTGTTCATTCTAGGAAGGCTCATTGTCCCTTGTAATTTTTAAGTGGATCCCCAGCTCTTAGGTCAATAGGCTTTAAAACTCCAGTTTTCATAATAATTAAAATACAATGAGTTAAGTTTCAATAAAAACATACTAAATAGATGAGACAGTTTCCAGTCACGTTATTGACAAAATATGAGGCTACGCGAACATGTGGTCGAATTAAGGAGCTAGAATTTCATGGATGAGAGGGTTAACCTAAGTAATTCTTTCTCAGCTTCTGTGTCCAGAGTTTCTTTCTATTATCCCAACATTTTGGTAAGGTAGCGATCATTGGTAGAGCAGATCCTAGAATGAACACTTAAGCATACATAACTAGTTAAAGATTTGATCGTGGTAGGAGGCTACCATTAACCATTTAACCATAAAATTTGTTAGAAAACTTATTTCCTCATAGAAAATGACCAATTGTAGACTAAGAGATTATTTCTGAAAATGTTTAGTGGTAAATTAAAAAAAATATTCATCTCTTGGTATGTCGGAAATTTCTTAAGACCACCGCAGAAGCTGTTTTTGGCTGTTAAATGGCTAAGAAGTACTTTATTTGTACATTTAATCCTGTGTTCTGAATGCCATAAGATAATGGCTCTTGCTTAGAGACTAACTATATGTTGGTGTCGGTCACAGACAGATAATAGAGGAATCCAGTACATCAGTCAAGTATATGATGTCATAATCAATTACATCACAGGTAGGCTGACATCATAATCAAATGCATCATGAATGACATATCTAAGTCTGTCATAAATGCTTAATAGTTTCAAGCTGTACGAATTGTATGTCTTTACTATTCAATAAACATTGTTATATATTTTGAATGTGATATGACTGGCAGCTGTTGCTGACATAGGCAGCAACAGCACCCAGTTAAATTAGTTTCAAAATATTCAACAGTTTACCTGTATAGTTTTCTGGAAATTGAGATTCAGGGAGCTCAGGGTTCAATCTTTCCCAATACGGACTAGATAATAGAGGAATCCAGTCCATCAGACAAGTATATGACGTCATAATCAATTACGTCACATGTAGGCTGACATCACAATCAAATACGTTATGAATGGCATATCTAAGGTTGTCATAAATGCTTAATAGTCTGTCAAGTAACTCAAGTTGTACGAATTGTATGTCTTTACTATTCGATAAACATTGTTAAATATTTTGAAACTAATTTGACTGGCTGACATAGGCAGCAACAGCACCCAGTTAAATTAGTTTCAACACATTCAACTGCTTACCCGTACAGTTTTCTGTAAATTGAGATTCAGGGAGTTTTCAGGGTTTGATCTATCCCAACACAGACACAGCATGGGCAGAGCTTAGTTAGGTATGGGTCGGGTGTAGTCCATTGTCCAAAGCATTGCTCAAGAACTGTACATGTACCATGGACAGGACACAGATGATATATCTGTGTGATTAATACAAAATATATACACATATTTCTAGGTTAAGCGGCGAGAACTACTTCAAGAACAACTATGCTGATTGAGTGTGTGACATTCCATTACTTAAATGTTATACAGATAATATTTTAACAAATTGTTTCATAAATCATTTATATATGTCAAACAATATCAGTGTGATGTTAATCATTAATTCTGGTTGTCAAATGCCTGATAAATGATAATTATTGAATGGAACTAATACAAGTAGCAAGTTAGTGTTAATCCTTTACCGCCTGAAATTTCAGTGTCTCAATTACAAGACTACAATAGAGGTGAGCTGTTGAATATTCTAAAACTAATTTGACTGTGAACACTTGTTGTTTTACATCAAAACAAATTAATCCTTTCTTGGTTAAATGGTTAAGAGCCTCTTGAATGTACAATGTCACTGTCCAGACAACATAACATTTTTAATAGGCCAAGAAACATGTGTGTTGCCCTGGGTTGTCATGCATCTCATAACCCTTTTATCGGCTATGCAATGGTCTTTAAAATGTCCATTTGCAGGACAACAGAACATTTTGAAAAATTACTTCTGGAATGACTGGTTCAATAACATATAGACTTCACTAGGCCTGCAAATCAACTGTGCATACAAATTTAGATTGTTTTTTTTACCAATCTTTACCATTAAAGATTAAATTCACACCCTGATAACACACATGATTGATGAATTGAAGCTTGTACAGGCTGCATGCGTATCTTCACTTACCTTTCTCATATAATCTTTTTGGTGTTATGACTGTGCCACCAGGAGACGCACTACCGCCACTGTCAGACATCAAGCCAATATACCTTAAGTTCGACATCGAATCAGTTTCGATCGCGAAGTGATTCTTTGTCCATTGACGCAAATCTTTTTCACCTCTTACACCGAATGCCATCAACAAATCGACAAATACTTTCTGTTGCAATCTTATATGGTCATCTAAGTTAAAGTATTCATAGTACATTTTGTAAAGATCAGACTCTGTTAAAATCTCCATATGCTCAACACGCTTTCCTTGAAGCTTAAGCTTTGCGAGTGTTGCATTTAAACACGCTTGTGACTTTCTGAGATCGCGCCCATACACAATATCCGGACGTCTACCACTCATGATTAGGTAACGCTTAATAGAATGCTTTAATGCAACTAATGATGCCGGTTTATAGAGTTCACCATTCTTATTACGAGCTCCCATGTAAAACATTGCTAAATATTTATCCAGCTCATTAACAGCAAAGTATTCAAAATCAGAAGAAACACCCTTAGATGTTAAGAATTCACGAAATGATCTTGCACCAAAATCAGTAGCTTTCTTTGTTCTGTCTGATTCTGTATCTCCTGATTCCATATCTTTCTGTATCCATGACAATACTTCATCAGATACTGAAATATATAAATTGGACTAAATTGCAATTTGTAATTTATACAAATTCCATGTTTACGTCCTTCATTCCAGTACCCATGTTTAAAATTGTTTTGAATCAATCTAAATGTGGTTTTGCTGTAAAATTAGATGGAAGTTTGTCCATAGATTTCTTATCATAGTCATTAATTCAGATTCCAGGAATGAAAGCACACAGTTGTGACACATCAACTAACTGACATAAAAGCAATATCATAGAAGACAGGCAAGTTCAGTGGATTCGACCTGTCAATTGAACATGTGTAAATCTCCAATCTGCCAATACAAAGCCTATGTTGTGGATTAAAACAAGGAAACTTGACATAGTTTTGAATAAATGCTCATATTACACATCTGCTCTAGGATGAAATGCAATAATGCAAATTATCCATAACCCTTTACCACTCTAAACCGGCTTTTACAGTCATTTCGGGAAATGTCTATTTGCAGACCAAGAGAAGACTAATTTTGAAAACTTATTGCTGGAATGACTGGCTAGTGATAAATTTAAAAAATTTGTCTTCTCTTGGTCTGCAAATAGACATTTTCGATTAATTTTCTTAACCAAATTATAGGGGTAAAGGGTTAAAATAAAGAATATGTACACACGGACATACAGTAGAAACAGAACAGCATGCATTTTATATATCATATCAACAGGGGATTAACCCTGCAGTTAATTTATTAAAATAACCGTCAAGAAATTTACATTAACAGAAATACACATGGTATTTAGAAACACGACGCCCAATGGTCTAGAGATGGCTAAACCTTTAAGCTATGCCATTTATGGTTTACATGTTTACTGACTTTTATGCCACCGTACCTTTTTAAATTCTCATGTTCCAATAAGCAGTGTGTAATGTTCACAAGATATTTTATGGCTTATGTACACTTTAGCTAGATGCATAATGTTCGCAGCCAACTTAATGCTAAAAATGTGTCCAGAAAATTAAAATGTTTGCTTACTTAATGTCAATTTGCAGGCCAAATTAGATTTTTTGAAATTTATAACTGGAATGACATGCTCTCTAATTCCAGTCAGAAACTTTCAGATATAAGTTTCTTCTGGCTTGTAAATGGCCAGGTATTTTCAAACAAATCAGCGGGGTTATCAGCATAACTGATCATTTGCCAGCCAGCTTTTGAAGTGTAAGCACGTAGACTAACTCAACAACAAGTCAGAGGTAGGCTACTTCAATAAATTATCTAAATCATTTAGGATAATATGATCATAGACAAAAAATATAATGTTCAAATCAAATTAAACATTGTCATGACTGTATAAGGATCCATTTCTAGCTTTGACCCATAAACTTTTAGCTAAGCTTCACCCACGATTTAAAACGATGAAATCGATTTAAAACTTTAAATCCCAGAATCTAATTCCAAGGTAATTATACAATTAAGCAGTTGAATATTTTGAAACAAATTTGACTGTGAGTTGTTTCTGCCTATGGTAACATCTCCGAATCAATTTTTTTTTTTTAAATGTTCAACAATCTTCATTAAATTGTAAATTCATTTAACCCTTACCACTCTGATGTCAGAATTCTAAATTTTCAAATTAAATTAAAAGATGAACTGGTGTTCATTTTTCAACAGATTTGGTGGAAGATGGTGCTGTCAGACAGCTACATCTTCCAACAAAATTGTTAAAAAAATGTACACCAGTTTCTTTGCTATTGACACAGTAAAAGATAGAATATTGACATCAGAGTGGAAAGGGTTAAGACACACAATTCATACACATTCGTCACAGACGTTTCGATTTTCGTGACGGAGCTATGCCATTCTGATTTCGACATTAGCTAGCCCATGAAGTCTTTGATTATGACATTGTATACTTGAGTGACAGATTGGATCCCTCTATCGACCTAAACAGGAGTGTGCAAATCAAATAAGATGAGTCTTAGTTTTCAGATTTCTTTTTATATCTCATTTGTATCTGTGCATATAGTGATTACCAGACATTGTGTGTATGACTTCAAGTTCATAATTCAGTACTAATCATGCTATTAGTCCTATTACACAGCAAACTTCAATGTACAGTTCAGGCTGTCTTATAGTTAAGTTGACCTGTGATCTCTTGTTATTTGCTATAAGGAATGTATTTTGTGTACACTAGATTGTGGTTTCACGAAGATAATTTTTCGCCACAATTTTTTTTGCACAAAGGGGCATGTAATCTGTTGAGTGACATTGGTTGTATTCGATGGAGACAATTAAGATATTAGTAAGGAACTAAAAAAGTACAATATTTGAATAAACATAGAACATTACATCATGCATGCAGTAGACAGTAAATTCTTGTAACAATCTTGCATGTTCTAAAAACATCAGGAAGTTTGTCAAATTTTTAAAAATATTCAACCAAATGTAGCTTCATAAGCAGCTTTGAAATCTGATTTTGGAGAACTCCACAAGACATCATGTATAAAATATGTCTATAGTTCAAGGTCATCAGTGGTTGTCACCACCATACCTTTATCAATAATAGGATCCATAACCAATCTCCACCCACCCAGCATTAAGCCAAATATTGGATAAGTAAGGGATAAGTTAGCATTAGCTTTTAATTCTGAAGCATTTTCTTCTTATGATAGTGAAAACTTCCTGCAGCAGCAATCAGTCATTCTTCGTTTTGCCACTGTTTTTTATGATCAGTCAGAGTCCTTAGCCCGCTCAGTTTCTTTTTAGTCTTCAGCGTACCTAGCCCTGCTTCCTTTAGGTTGCTATGTCATAGATGTACATTTAGCAAGTATGGGCAGTGGTATACTCTGTAAGCTTTATCTAGTTGTTGCCATTGAGTCCAGTGAATTTCAATGTTTTCTTTGAAATATCACCTTATGGGAAGCTAGGAATTATAGTTTTTTACATATTCATTATAACAAGAGGCCCCTTCACTTGAACAAACCTTAATGGCCCTTAGTCATCAATATCATATCTCCAAATTTCGGCCCAATCCGTACAGCGGGTCTCGAGACAAAGTCCCTTTCATGAAAACCAGGACATCCAAGATGGCCGCCCAACCATTTGGCCAATCAAGTTCCTTTGAACAAACTTGGTTCAGCTCGTGCCCTAAATGGTATTTTACGAGTTTTGAATCAACTGCTCAAACAGTTTCGGCGAAGATTTTTAAAGACATTCTAAAAATCGACCAAAATCCATGATGGCCACCAGCCAAATTAGCCAATCCGCTTCGTTTGAACAAACTTGAATCTCTATGCCCTAAGGATGCTTCCTGCCAAATATAATTGAAATCGACCCAGAAGTTCTAGAGAAGACATTTTAAATTTCCCATTACTTTAGTATGGGAGCTTTAGGCGGGAAAACGATCCAAGATGGCCACCAAACCGTTTATCCGACAGTTTCAAAAATTGCTAATTTGAGATCAGAATACTGCAAAACAGATATAAAACCAATTTCAGACTCAAAATCCATCAAATAGAAAAATCCAATATGGATGCCAAACACGCTATATTTTGATTGGCCCATGGAGGCCCGGTTTTTTAACGTTGATTGGCCCATGGAGGCCCGGTTTTTTAACGTTGATTGGCCCATGGAGGCCCGGTTTTTTAACGTATCAACTTCCCTTGAACACACTTTAATGGCCCTTAGTCCCAAATCATATCTGCCAAATTTTGGCCCGATCACTTCAGCGGTTCTGGAGAAGCACTCGTTTTCGCTACAACTAGGTTAACCAAGATGGTCATCGAACCATTTGGCCAATCAATTTCCCTTGACCAAATTTGGTTCAGCTCTTGTCCTAGATCCTATTTCATGAGCTTTGCATCAATTTTCGCAGCAGTTTCGGAGATTTTTAAAAACGTTTCTAAAAATCATCCAAAATCCAAGATGGCCACCAGCCCAAATGGCCGATCGGCTTGAATCTCTATACCCTAAGGATGCTTCCTGCCAAATATAATTGAAATGGGCCCGGCAGTTCTCAAGAAAGACATTTTAAAT
The DNA here is from genome assembly GCA_034401795.1 of Chaetoderma sp. LZ-2023a. Taxonomy (NCBI): domain Eukaryota; kingdom Metazoa; phylum Mollusca; class Caudofoveata; order Chaetodermatida; family Chaetodermatidae; genus Chaetoderma; species Chaetoderma sp. LZ-2023a. Next base: position 98,696,010 of record CM067374.1, on the reverse strand, counting down.
TCCCCATTGCTTTAGTATGGGAGCTTTTGGCGAGAAAATGATCCAGGATGGCTGCCAAACCGTCTTAGTTTCGACAATTGGAAATTTTAGTTCAGAAAATTCAAAAACATAAAACCAATTTCGGCCTCAAAAGCCATCAAATAAAAAAATCCAAAATGGCCGCCAACCATGCTATATTTTGATTGGCCCACGGCGGCCATGTTTTTTCATGGATTAACTTCCCTTGAACAAACTTTAATGGTGCTTAGTCCCTAATCATATCCGCCAAATTTCAGCCCGATCCCTTCAGCCGTTCTGGAGAAGTCGTTTTCGCTAAAACTAAGTCAACCAAGATGGCCGCCGAACCACTTTACCAACCAAGTTCCCTTGAATAAACTTGGTTCAGCTCTTGCCCTAGATCATATTTCATAGATTTGCATCAATCCCCCAAGCGGTTTCTGAGACGATTTTTAAAGATGTTTCTAAAAATCATCCAAAATCCAAGATGGCCACCGGCCAATCGACTCCGTTTGAACAAACTTGAATCCCTATGGCCTAAGGATGCTTCCTGCCAAATATAACTGAAATCGTCTCAGTGGTACTTGAGAAGTTGTTTAAAGAAAAAGTTGACGGACGACGGACGGTCGCCACGACAGAAGCTCACTTGGCCTTTCAGGCCAGATGAGCTAATAAAAATGCCAAACAAGTCAGTTGCGGAAATGACTTCAGAAAAAACACTACATACAAGACATAAATTGGCAAATTCCATGACATTTCTAGAACCAAATTCCATGACCTGCATATATATATATATATATGAATGAATGAGATCTATATAATGAATTTTAAACATTCTGTACATGTTTAATAATTCTGTACATGTTTAATAATTCTGTACATGTTTAATAATTCTGTACATGTTTAACCCTTTAATGGTCAGATTTGGTGAAGAAAATTTAAATATTTTCTTTTTGAATGTCTATTTACAGGCCGAGAGAATACAATTTTTGACAATTTATCACTGGAATGACTGGCTCGGTTATCGAGCCAGTCATTCCAGTGGTAAATTTTCATAAATTGTCTTCGCTTGGCCTGCAAATGGACATTCAATAAGCCAATAATTTGATTGTCTTGACCAAATCTGACCATTAAAGGGTTTAATACCCACAATACTATTCCTCCCAGTGTATTGGACACATTTTTACTGCTTTCTAACAGGTTACAAAGGGGTGTATCCTATATCTGAGAATATAGATTGAGATTGTTTTTCTATCAAATTTTCAAATCAAAAATGGAATTTCTCGGACTATAAAGTAGCAAGAATTAGTTTGCCCATAACTCTTTCATCCCACTGTGTCTAAAACAGACTCGCCCAACTAGTGAATGTAGCTGGCTGAAAATAGCAACCAGGTCACATAATCAATCTACTTACATTGTAGGAGAGAATTCTGACATAATGTCATTTGCTTAGACAATGGAATCAATCACATGACACTGACTATTCATGGAAGAGTATGGCTGAAAATGCCGCAAATAATTAAGCGATACCAGCTTCCTTGTATGAAATGATTCCTGTCAACATCCAAAATGTTTTCAAATGGGTACGCATTACGCATATCAGGCTCTACTATATGCAGTACTCGGTCACGATCATGCAATAATTTTATAAACAGTAATTTTCTAGTAGAGTCCAAAGCACAGGCCTGTGAATCACACTCAACTCTGCCCGCTCCAAATGTTGAATCACAACAGATTTCTGACATTACGCGATATGTATATTTTCACAGGACTGGCGGTATAATCAGCGAACGAAAAGAAGAAAGAAGAAGATATTTTCACGACAACATGATGTCCAATTTTAAGAATTAGGATGTAATAAACGATGGTTATTACAGCATACATAATATTCAGGTCTCAAGTAATAATTTCGCTCCCACAGTGATGGATATAAATATAGTCCTAAGGAGGAACGATTTTGGGTAAAATTTGTGTGTTATTGATGATCATCTTTTAACGTTTTAAGGAACGGATTTCAACCTTTTCTTAAAGGGATACTAATATCATCTCAAATGCTATACTGCACCGATAGATTAAGGTTTATAGATTTCATATCATGTCACATTCCGGTTTCTGCATCACAATTATCTGCTTTGTAATATTGCATAAATGTTGTACAGTGATCGCCACCATTTTGTCTCCTCAAGCGATAATGTGTGATGTCATTTAAGTGCCAATGCATTACATTCTTTGTTATGCAATACTGATCTCGTTGAATATTTTGAAGCTAATTTGACTGGAAGTTGTACCCATAGGCCGCAACAACTTCCAGTCAAATTAGTTTCAAAATATTCAACAGCTTACCTGTATGATTGCTTTCATACGGCACTGCAAACTACAGCTGGCCCCTCCATGACTGAGCGTATATCTCGACGCAGACACGCTAGGATTTTTCTGACTGGTTGAAAAGTACATCATGACAGCCGTCATAGGCTGTAGAAATGTATCAACATTTAGCTACTAAATCCTGAATGCTGTTCGTTGTTGGCATGATAACAAGCTAAAATGTCAGGGATAGATTATGGGTGGCAAATTCTAGCACCTGAATGGTTAGTATACGGTGAGATTTCTTTTAAAATATATCTAATAGAAGTTGCCCTTGAGTTAGAAAATCTACAGCTTTTGTCGTACTAGAAACCATGCTTGAAGTTAGTGATTAGCAGTTGATGGTGGTGGTGATGATGATGATGATGATAATCCTGACTCTGTGTCCTACATATGAGAATAAGGAATTTTGAGGTTTCAGCCAAAAATATAAGATGCATCTAATGTACAATGGTGTCTAATAAATGCGGAAATGATATGTCCTGTAGGCTAACATTTAAGCCTATGCTATAGCGAAAGCATTGTTGGAATGGAATTTGTTGCTGTCTGAGACAACAGGTTCCCTCAAATTAGTGGCAAAATAACCAACAGCTACACGTAACTCTAATGCATCAACTGGCTCCATCAATTAGTTTCAAAATGTATCTCAGAAATAATGGGTATAATATGGATTATGTGGAGTATTTTGCAACTAATTTGAATGGAATTTATCGCTTTCTAAGGCAACAACAGCTTCAACTCAAATTAGTTGCAAACTACATGTAATCAACAGCTTACTGGTTTGACTGGTTTGATAACAAGAGATAACAATACTCTATACAGCACAGACAAATGGCTATAACATGTATTATGTTGAAATTGCTGCCAATTTGAGTGGATGCTGTTGTTGTCTAGGGCAATAACAGGTTTCAGACAAATTAGTTGTACAGTTACCCTAATTCAAGGAACAACTTCAGGTAATTTATTTTAAATGTATGGCTAAATCGAGATTCTAACAATCAAACTAACTTAATTTGAAAGTAATTGTTGTGCACGCTGTCGCTGTGCCTTGGCAGGCTGTCTCCTCTTCTTTGGTCTTTCCTGCAGATTTCTCTTCTTTTCTCTGTAGAGCTCTGAATTATAGAGCCCTACCCTTCTGCCCCGCCTCGCATGGCTGCATTTGTCATTAATGACCTTTATTAATCTCCTTTTTGTGACTGTATGCGCACACAGAACCATACCTGGAAATGAAGAGCATAGGTAGTTCATATGGTAATGCTAAATTTTAAGGTCAGTAATATTCTTTCTAACTACATATGATAATGCATTAAACCTCACAACTCTGATGTCAAAATTTTTAATTTTCAAATTAAATTAAACGATGAACTGGTATTTATTTTTCAACAAATTTGATGTAATATGGTGCTGTCGTAGACAGCAACATCTTCCATCTAAACTGTTGAAAAATGTACACTAGTTTCTTTGCTACTGACACCGTAAAAGATAGAATATTGACATCAGTGTGCTAAGTGTTAACAGATATTTGTCAAGAAAGGGCCAGACCATGCCTCTTCAATGGTCTTGAGGTATGTCCATTTGCATATTAAGAGAATACTTTCAGGTCAGGCGATCTAGAAATGCACCAGATTTAATTTTCTCTTGAATTTGAATGATGTTCCAGTTGTTTTACTATAATGATGTAATTATGTATATCATCTTGATTGTTTGTAGCTTAACTGATCAGCAGATAGCATCATGGCGGATACACACAATACAGTTTTATTCACCTATTTTATTCACCTCAAGTCAAGGTAACCTTAAGATGAATGTGTGATTGATCCCCTAAAATTTTCTGCCCACAACAGTAAACATTAAAATACTTACATATACAGGCATCAACGATGTTTTCATCAAGACATGGATACATTCCCTTTCCTTTGGCACTGGAAGCTTTCAGCGTTTCTCGGCTAAAAAACACATCCAGCGCCTTGGAAAGGATCTGTTCTGGCTGCTCATTGTTATTGAGGACAGCTTCCCTCTGACCAACTGTCCAGAACACTTGGGTTCCAGGGTAAATTTCAATCACCTGGAACAAAGCAAGAATGTCAATCAATGGAATGGAACCTTCGAATTTGAAATGTCAGCGGTCTAATAATGCCTACCTGGATTAGAAATAAATTAGACTAATCTGAAGGCTCAGGTAATATCCATGCGATCATAGTATGCTTCTAACCGTTTAACCCTCAAATTTTCTCAAGAAAAGTTAAATTTTCTCATAGAAAATGTTAATTTGCAGACCAAGAGATTATTTTTGAAAATTTACTACTGGAATGACTGGCTCGGTTATCTCGGTAAAAAAATTAAATAGTTTTCTCTTAGTCTGAAAATGAAAAATTCTGAAAACCAATTCAGAAGCCATTTTTTGGTCCTGATCCCAGGATGATTCATAATAAGGAAAAATTAGTTGTCTCTCCGGGATGTAGAAATTGTTTGAGTGTCATCCCCGCCAGCCCTGCCTCATTCATCAACATCGAGATCAACTTATTTAAACAGAAAGTTAAATAGGCCATGGAAATCTACAAGCATCAACCAACCATGAACCGAGACGAGGGCTACTGTATACCAGCAGCCTACCAGTCCATGCTGTCCCGTGACTCCACAAGAACTGACCAGAGTGACGTTGCCTTCGACCATCAGTTAGTACTGAAGAAGTGACCGAGATGGTCACGAAAGCTACACTCAAACAATTTCTACATCCCAGAGAGGTAACTAATTTTTCCTTATTATATATTCATGTTGTTAATTAATTGCTCAAAGCTTCTGAGAGATCAGAACTATTAACTGAAACTCAACATACGCCCGCAAACATACTTGTGTGAGGAATGATAAATGTGAATAATTAGTCTGTTTGAACCTTAAACTTTGTAGAGGAGATAACATCAGTTGGTGTATGCGAATATATCTCACTGAAACACCAATACAACTGATCACCTCTTGAAACATGTTTATCTTTATACCAAATTTTCCAGCAGAAACAATATTTCTATTGAATTTTATATTTTTCAAAGGAGATATCATTAGAGAATCAGAAATGGTCAGATGGAGAGTGCTATCATATGATGATGTCCACCCTTAGCGCGGCCTTATAAATATATTTTGGGAGCAGGTGTACATGTTTGAGATAAGAGGTTAATATGCCATCCACCATAATTTGACAAATTTTGTATTCCAAGGGAGATAACTCTGGCAATTATGAGGGGGCGGGGATTTTACAGAAAAGAAATCATGACACTTCGTCTATACTTAACACATCTGCCGAAAAAAAGTGTAAATGTATAGGTGTGGGTTCAAAACTCTTCGAGATTTGGATCATGATTCCCGCAAATATGGGCGAATCATGGCAAAACAAAATCATGACACTTCGGCTATATGTACATCTTTTGAAAAAAAATTTGTGAGCATGGGTTCAAAACGCTTCGAGATTTGGCCTGGACAAGACAATTTTGATGAATTTTAATCTTTCAAGGGAGATAACTTTGGCAAATGTGTAGATCTTGCCGAACCGAAATCATGACACTTCGCCTATACATAACACATCTTCTGGAAAAAAAATTGTGAGTGTAGGTTTAAAACTCTTCGAGATCTGTCACGGACAAGAAAATTTTGACAAATTTAAAGCTTTCAAGGGAGATAATTCTAGTGAATATTGGAGGATTTTGCCGAATCTAAATCATGACACTTCGTCTATAGGTAATATATCTGCTGAAAAAAATGTGTGAGTGTAGGTTCAAAACTCTTCGAGATCTGCTACGGACAAGAATCAGATGGACGGACGGACGCATGGACGGACGGTGAGTGCCATCACATAATACGACCCCGCTTTGCGCAGAGGTATAAAAAGAAACAAATTACAGCAATCGTACAGGAAAGCATTTGGACAGTTTGAAGATAATCTTAGTGGAAAGCAGACTGATGCCTAGTATCCCATCAAAGAATCATGTATTGAAAATTGTCCAGGTGAGCATTTTTTCTTAGCTAACAAAGATGGAAGATGTTTGTTTATACTTTTACTGAAGGCTATGATTTAATTTTAGGCTTTTTTAAAACATGGAATCATAATTAACAGACAGGCTTGCTGTAGGTGAAGGCGAGTGATCATTTTCCTCAGAAATGAAGCAATGACATTCCAGCTAAATGTGGCAATCTATTAAAATATGACAGCATAAATGGAAATATTCCAGTTTTATACATACCTCCGTCTGTTTAGCGTCTTCTCGATCCATGACCCGTGCATGTATCTTGGGGAGGAAATTAAATGAACCTACATTAACAAAAATAAAATAGAAACAAGGAAAGGATGACTCACAAATGCTTGATGTATACAAACCCAATCGGGTTTTAGACACATTCAATAATTGTTACAATTGGGTCATATTGATTTTGGCCAAGTCTTGGCCTGTTAAATTGGGTCATAATAATCTTGGCATACAAAAGTTAATACAGACATTAGGACACCAAAGACAAATGTGTGCCAAGTTTGTTGATAGCCATTCAGTAGAGGTATCGTGTACAATTAACTGATTCTAGGTAGCCATGAGTGACGCATACGGCTTCTCTACCTCTACACTTTTGTGGTGGTCCGAATAATAACATGAACTGTTAAGAGTATGTAACCATTTCATATCTGAATTTCAGTATTTTCATTTCAAAGCTGCAGAGACTGGTCTTACCAGCTTGAACATCAACCCTGAATTAATGGTCAAGCCCGTCAAAACTGGCCTCCGCAGTGGTCTTGAGGAATGTCCATTTGCAGGGAAAGAGAAGACTATTTTTTTTAATTTACCATTGGAATGACTCGATAACTGGGCCAGTCATTCCTGTGGTAAATTTTCAAAAAGTCCTCTCTTGCCATGCAAATGGACATTTGATTTTCTTGACAAAATTTGACCATTAAAGGGTTAAAGTTTTTAAAGGATTCCATAAATTGTAAATAATTTGTCCTATCTAGTTAGACTAAAATGGTTATCTAAAAAAAAGGCCCAAGGGGCTAAGGTATCGCTCACATGGAACAGTCATTTCAACACGAAAGGCCATCATCTATAAGTAGAACATTAAGGTTTTGCCAAGAATTGCAACAAGAACAATGATGCATCCTACCGATTTGGTTAAAATCGGTCCAGTGCTTCTTGAGAAGACATTTTAAATTTCACTTTGCTTTATTATGGGAGTTTTTGGCGGGGGAAAAAAAATCAAAAGATGTTCACCAACTGGGAATCTGTTTATCAGCCTGTTTCAAGTGTGAAATTTGAAATCAGCATACCCAAAAACCTATATTAAACCAGTTTCGGCTTCAAAATCCATCAAATAAAAAATTCCACAATAGCCGCCAAGATCTGATTGGCCAATGGTGGCCATATTTTTTAACGTACCAGCTTCCCTTGAACAAACAAATGTGGCACGGAAAAACTGATATCTCGAAAATTATTGGATTGAGCCTCATCAATATTGATATGACATCCAGATCACCGAGTTTCAAGTCGATCAGAGCAAAACAAATCTCCATGCCTATTTGAAAAAAAATTTCACAATTTGGCGTCCTGAGTTCATTTCTGTAAACAAGAACGCTGAAGCATACAATGTCTCGCCTGTAAAGGCATGGATAGTGTGGATTGCCAAAGCAAACTTGGATTGGTTCGTAATACACATATTCAGTAAGGCACCAACAAACCAGTGTAACGAATCAAACATGAACAATTTTACCAAACAGTTGATAGTCTGATCTTGAAACTAGTAATGATGCAGACAGTACCCATACATAGTATATAACTCTGCTGTAAAATTGTGTTGATATCTGGCGAGACATTGTTTAAAATCGGTGGTCCATAAAAAAGTATCCCCCAAAAAACATTTCAAAGTTCAAAACTGTGAAAAAAGTTGTACAGGACCCGGTCTGCCCAGGACTAAATATTCTGTGAAAAAATAATGTCCAAGCCATGTACATATATAGAATTAGATTGCCCATTTGATCCCTGGCCACTGCCCTCAGATTGACTCGAGCACAAAATAATTTGTTGTACTGTAGTCTACTACATGTAACTACAAGCTTCAAAATTATATGTGACATGACCACATTTGATAAAATTTATTTTCTGCCCACCATTTCCCCCATCCCTGCTGGGGGTGATATCAAAATTCCAGTGTGTCATGCACATCCCTGGCCATATGTGTAATCATACCCAAAGTTTCAAGTTTCTATGTGAAATGGTCTAGGAGTTGCATTACAATCGATTGGTGCCCACCTTTGACCCAATCCCCCTACCCTCAGTTTGACCCAAGATCAAAATAATTCCTTGTACTGTAGTCTACTCATTATTGGCTTGAAAATGATATGTGACATGATCACCTTTGAATAAATTTAATTTTTTACTCACAGTCCCAACCCCCCTGGGGGGGGGGGGGTCATAACAAAATTTCCAAACTGTCATGCACATCCCTGGCCATATGTGTAATCATACCGAAAGTTTCAAGATTCTATGTGAAATGGTCTAGGAGTTGCATTACAATCAATTGGTGCCCACTTTTGATCCCGCAACACAAACAGCCCGGCCCCCCCCCCCTCCCCCTCCCACACTCAGTTTGACCCAAGATCAAAATAATTCCCTGTGCTATTTTTTACCCCACATTTCCCACACCCAGGGCCATACACCTGGGGTCATACCAAAATTCCAAAAGTGTCATGCACATCCATGGCCATATGCGCAATCGTCCCCAAAGTTTCAAATTTCTATCTGAAATGGTCTAGGAGTTGCATTACAATAGATTGGTGCTCACTTTTGACCCCGCCCCCTACCCTCAGTTTGTAACCCAAGATCAAAATAATTCCTTGTACTGTAGTCTACTCATCATTGGTTTGAAAATGATATGTGACATGACAACCTTTGGAAATTTTTATTTTTGACCCCACATTCCCTACCCCCAGGCCCCTGGGGTCATGCCAAAATTGCAAGTGTCATGCACATCCCTGTCCATATGTGCAATCATCCCTAAAGTTTCAAGTTTCTATCTGAAATGGTCTAGAAGGAGTTGCATTACAATCGATAATTACTGACCAAAACTGCACTTGCAAAACACATTAAAACAGTCCAAGTCCAAAACTGTGAAAAAAAAGTTAAAATGCCCCCCAAATTAATGTGTTGTTATGTAGATCACATCCCTGTATAGTATAGATCACTTCTGTAAAGTTTCATTGAGATCGGATGAGCTAGTGTTGAAAAATAAGTTGATTAAAAAACCTGAACCAAAACTGCCAACGACGCCGACGGAATTAGTGATCCCTATGTCTCACTTTCTGCTTCGCAGGCGAGACAAAAACCACCACAGCCACATCATATGATGCACATACAGAAAACTGGTAACACATCAAATGTGAAGGAAAACAAGGTCATGATGTTTAATCAAAATTTGATGTGACATTGCAGAGGCATAGCTGCTTTTAAAACTGCAACCAAAAACCGTAGCCAAAAATACCAAGGGAGTCCAAATGAAATGAAAATTCTGTACAGAAAATTCATGAATATCCTAAAATTCTAACAACGGTTGCCATGGAGATTTCATCCTTGTATAGTGTAGATCAATTCTCCAAAGTTTCATTGAAATGGGATGAGCAATTGATGAAATATAAGCCAATGAAAAACCTTAACCAAAAGTACATGCACAAAAAATACATAAAAATTCAAAGTCCAAAACCACGAAAAATATGGATAAGATGTTCCAAAATGATATTGGTTGCCATGGAGATAGCATGCTTGTATAGTGTAGACCAATTATGCAGTTTCATTGAAATTAGATGAGCAATTGATGAAATATAAGCTAATGAAAAAACCTTAACCAAAAGTACACGCACAGAAAATACATAAAAATTCTAAGTTCAAAACCATGAAAAATATGGCTAAGATGCTCCAAAATGATATTGGTTGCCATAGAGATAGCATCCTTGTATAGTGTATACCAATTCTGCAAAGTTTCACTGAAATTAGATGAGCCATTAATGAGATATAAGACAATGAAAACCATTAACCAAAAGTACAAATCTATACAGACAATGTTGCTGCCGCTGGAATGAGTAATCCCTATGTCTCGCTTCTGCTTCGCAGGCAAGACAAAAACAAAAAATGGTATTTTTTAACAAAAGCTGCATCTGGCGGCCATTTCGAAAAGAAAATCATCCCGAGTTCATTTCTGCCGAAAACGAAAAAAAACCACAGACCCCCCCCCCCTTGCGGGTTGGTCTGTTGTTTTATTAACCACTATAAAAACATACCGTTCAATCACTACTTGCTAAACCAATTATCTGCATTTAGCTACCAGAATAAGATTTTTATGCTTGCATACACTCCTCCCCATACCTATTCCTATAAATATGGATGCTCAACCCGCAAGGGGGGTCTGTGGGGGGTTGTTATTACACCACAAAAACATCCATTACCGTTCAATCACAACTTACTAAACCCGTAGATTTGGTCAGTGCCCAACTTAAAACATTAGGTGGGAGGCGATTTGAGAATCAACAAACAAGGATAAAAATCAAACCAATCTTATCCAAATGTTAATAACATAACATAATAGTGCATTTAAATCAATCACACCATGATTAAAAAATAAGGAAAACTTGAACTTAGAGATAAATAAAAACCAAAATAAACTCTCACCATTTCTTACAGATGTAGTCTTAACGAAAATAGCGAGATGTGCTTGGTAAATGGTCTTCAGCTTTTTTGGTTAAAATCGTAATATTACGAAAGGAGGCTGCTGCACTCTGATCTTTCAGATAAAAGGTTGTAAAAGAGGATTCAGACTTTCATCCTGCAACCTGCATGACTTTATCTAAATACGAACCGGCAAAAAGTGCAAAAGAGGAAGCCATTCCTCTAGCATCGTGAGCTTTAATATGGGAGAGATTAATTTGTTCCGGAGAAGCAATCTCGTAACAAAGCTTAATCGTTTCCAAATCCATCAGGATATCGTAAACTTTGAGACCAGCTTAGCTAACTCTTCCGCATAAGAAACCCATAAAAGGGATGGATCAAATTTTTTGAAATCAGTTCGCTGTTTGTACATTCTTAATGCCCTAACAGGACACCAGAGTTTGTCGGACGGCGAAAAAGATGATGATGATTTTAAAATGATCGCACTAGCAGGAAACCGGTTAAACTGAGTTTTAGATTTAAAAAATCGATTCTGGGATATAAAACTAAACCGTCTCCTGAAACTATAAATCTCTTCCTTTCAACAGAAAAAGCATGAATTCTGAACGCCTTCTAGCAGAGGCCGTTAATACTAATAGAGAGGTTCAAAATGACGGCCTGCCAGCACTTGAAGAACCAAAGCCAAGTTCCACGAAGGTAAAGGCTTAGCTATCGGAGGACGAGTGTCCTTGACATCGGCATACAGAAGGCATTGAAGAGAAGATGCCAGAGAAAATCTATATCTCCTAACCGTATTAGCTGATAAATGTAAGGAATCAAAGAGATATGTTAGAAAGTCTAATACTTGGGGAACACAAACAGAATCGGGCACAAGACCTTGGTCTGAACATCATTCTCCAAAAATTTTAAGTCGACAATTGTAAACTCTGCGGGTCGACTCTCTTCTGGAAGAACCGATAATTACTGGAGATCTTGAAGAAACTTTCTTCTCATAGAAATTTGTTTCGATATTCTCCAAACACACAGACTGAAGATTTCTAGGTTTGGATGAAGACAAAGACATCTTACTTGAGACAGAAGATCCTGGGAGAATGGAAGAAGACGAGGGAAGTCTACCAGGAGATCTAGAAGGTCTACAAACCAAATCCTTTTTGGCCAAAAAGGAGCTATTAAAAGAATCTCGCAGATTTGTTCTATGACCTTCTTCAACACTAAGGGAATCAAAATCGTTGGCGGGTACGCATAGACGAACATTCCTGTCCAGGACTGAGACAGGGCATCCACCGCCAGGGACCAAAGACCGGAAACCGACAGGGAGTCCCAGACTGCTCCCCCATCCCTCCTGAGAAGATAATCGCCTGAGGGGAGGACTTTACCAGTGGGACACCCATCAGAAGCAGAGAACGATCTTTCCAAAAATCTAGAAGAGGAATCAAGTGTTCTCTGATGGGAATCTGATGGTAAATAGAGTGAACCGACTGCTTCCAAAGGGACATTAAATACATTTGGAAGGGTCTTCTCATCAGCGCCGCCCATGGAATAACATTCTCTATGCTGACCATCAAACCTATCACTCTTAGCAGAAATCTTGCTCGGACCATGGAAGAAGACAGGATTTCCATTGCCACTGATAAAGCCTCTATTCTTGGATCTGAGGGGAAGACTAGACCGTGGGCCAGATCGAAGGAAACGCTTAGATGCATGAAGATTTGAGAGGGACCTAGGCTTGATTTCGTTAGATTTAAAATCCACCCTAGGTTGCATGCCAGACTGCAAACCTCTGGAAGAATTCCTGAGAGAATTGAGGAAGACTTTGCTTTACTAACCAATTGTCTATATAAACGTGTAGATGGATGGAACGACGGTATAAAATTCCTGCCACGGCTGAGACTAGGCGAGTAAAAAGAAAAGGAGCGATGGTCAGGCCAAAAGGCATGGCGCAAAACTGCCAAACTCGATCTTTGTAAGCAAATCTCAGGAATTTTCTGAAGGAAGGGTGAATGAGAACATGAAAGAAGGCGTCATTTTGGTCGATGGAAAACGACCACATACCCTGATCTAGACTGGAAATGATCTGGGAGATGGTCTCCATCTTGACTTGGGAGTAAGAATCATGAGATTTAATCATGTCATACCCCCTTGTTAAATTAAAATTAATGCAGATTTGAATGTTTCAGAGTGAATAGAGATCATTTTACTAAGATTTAATGACAGGTTAAGAATTCCTACCCTAAGCTGAACGCTCTCATGTATGTATAAGACACTGGACCGACGGATCCAAAGACCCAAGAAGAGGAAGATAAGAGATAAAATATAAGAAAGGGTTGGACCTCCCCGGGCGGAGGCCACACCTTCACTCTCTTAGCTTGAAAAACCTCTATGTGAGGACCTACCACTAGACCTTGAACTAGGGCTGTAAAAATAAGCCTGCCCTACCAACCCCCCCCCCCCCCCCCCCTCTCGCTCTAAGAGCAGGGGGTTGACTAACCGTAGAAAAATCCTTAACATGAAAGGAAAGAACTTCCCAGGAAGACTCAGAGAGAGAGAAAAGTGGCTCGTAAGTAATCATCTTTTGGGATCTGAAAAATATTTAGAGATAAGAGAAAATTCCTTAGAATTAACATCATTCAGAAAGAAAACTAACATTTTAATGACCAAATTGTCAATTGAAAAGACCAGAGGAGACAAGAAAGAAGAATTAGAAGAATAAAGAGCTGACACAAAAGAAGGAAGGTCTAAGCTCAAAAGAGAGAACGACAGAAACAATCGGATCAAGATGATCAAAGGAGGAAGAAGAAGGAAGAGAGGAATTAAGAAGAATGGAAGATGAAGAGGAAAGAACAGAACCAGAAGATCCCAGGAGAGGATTGATAGAAGATGAAATACGGGAAAACACCACAGGAGGGGAAAAGGAGGAAGACTGAAAGAGAGAGGAAGGAGACCATGACTAGAAGAAAACTAGAAGGAGAAGGAGCAGAGGATGAAGGAAGAGACCTATACTTATCTTTACTTATTTATATTTAAAGACTTAGAACCAATATTATCATTTGTTAAAGACGGATGTCATTGAGTTTGATATGCCAATAAAAGGAATGATTGATAGATTAATAATGAATCTCCGCGATCAGCTCGAGTGTTAAATACACAAAACACTGATACTTGATTATGATGAAACACTACGGGTTGAATCACGAAACAAAATGCTGAAAGACAGAGGCGATATAAAATCAAAGCGAAATGACTCACCAAAATCATGAACGTGACAACGCAGAAGAAAAAACACAGCTTTTATTCCTTCTTCCTTCACCCTTTTTGTCTTATTTCTCTATTCTCAGCGTCTTCTTGCTCTTGTAATCATTAATCTTAGAGCCATTCTCATTCCTATGAATCCATTACTGAATCTTTTCCTTTCAGCGCCTGTCAGAATTAGACTAAGAATTACGCTAGAAACAGGGATTTTCTTCAACAAAGTAACTCCCTTTGGTTAAAATAAATATGTCAACCTGCCGACATGAGGAAAAAAGAGCGCGAAAAAAGGCTGAACGGCCCAAAGACAACTGGCTATCTAAAGTTGGATGAAATTAAAAATTATGTATCTAGCGATAATGCGTAGAATACAGACTGACTTCGGCTGCAACAAAAAACCCATCCGGCAACCAGTCAGAAGAGTCTTTAATTACGTTGAATTGTTTCACTGATAAAAGAATAAATGCTGAATATCTACAATTCCAAGAGAGACTTCAAGACTGGCAATGTCTCGGAATTAATATTTTCAGCGAATAAACATTCCGATTTTAAAAGCACTTACTGAAATAAGACTAACTCTTAGGCAAGATGATGACTAGATCCTATGAAAGACAACCCTGGAATCTCAGTAAGAGCTATCACCGGAAATCCAAAAAAGAAGACAGAAACGGAAGTTAATCATAGAACACCATGAAAAACCGGTAATGACCCTATCCCCGGATGTACGAATCCGGAAGTGGAAAAACAGGAAACGGAAATGCGCAAACCGGAAGAAGACAACCGGAAACTGAACCCGGATGTACAGTAAAAAAACAGAATACGCAAAGAAACCGGAAATATGCAAACCGGAAGTCAGCCCGGAACTGATGAACACTAGCTACAGGCGATCTGTGGACATTTCTGACAACCGGAATGACCAAGACTTTGACATTGGCACGTGTTTAGGACGGGGGCTTCCGCCGCCGCCGCCACCACTGCTTGAGGGTCATGCCTTTTCTTCTTTTTTCAACCTCAAGACTCACGTGGGTTTGACCCGGTGACCTGTTCACCTTCGAGAGCTTATTTGCTCTAATATTTTGCTGCTCTAATTATTTGCGCTTTGTTCTTTATTCATCCACTAGACTGGAAGTTACATCCCAACCGGAAGCGGAAGAGCTTATTTTCAGAATTCACCGAAGAAGCCCCCCCCCCTCCGCTGCTGATGGATTAGATATATTAGATTAACAAAAGACACAGCTTTATGCTTAACAGCAACGGGGTGGGGGAAGAACGACCAGAGGGCAGCCCTGTTAGGACGAATAATCCTTAAAGAAAACTTGCATACAAAACCAAACCGGTTACATTGGCACATATGATAAAGATAGGGGCTTCCGCCGCCACCACCACTGCTTGAGGGTCATGCCTTTTCTTCTTATTTTCAACCTCAAGACTCACGTGGGTTTGACCGGGTGACCTGCTCGAGATCACCTTTGAGAGCTTATTTGCTCTAACTATTTGCTCTTAGTTCCTTATTCATCCACTAGACCGGAAGTTACGTCCCAACCGGAAGCGGAAGCGCTTATTTTCAGAATTCACCGAAGCCCCCCCCCCCTTTGCTGATGGATTAGATACATTAGATTAACAAATGACACAGCTTTATGCTTAACAGCAACGGGGTGGGGGAAGAACGACCAGAGGGCAGGCCTGTTAGGACGAATAATCCTTAAAGAAAACTTGCATACAAAAACAAACGGGTTACATTGGCATATATACACCAGTGCAAAAGTTAAGCACCACCCTATTTTTACGCACATGCGAGGGTATATTCATGTGCTATGAAGAGAGCAATAGCATAAACATTTATGTACCCATCCATCTTAGTGCAAGAGGTAATAATGCAACTAGAGGAATGCTGATTATGATGGTGGGGAAACACTGTATGTTTTTGTTTGAACTTGAAAACGAGGCCTGAATATGGTTACGTTGACACAACTGACAACTATTGCCCTACAGTTGACACACGTGGCTAGATTGTCATTAATGGTGTCTGAAAACGAAGTTTAACATCTGTGCACGAGTTTGAGACTGTCATTATTAATACCGGGTATATCCATCTTGTGCCTGGATGACGGCCTGGACACGACGTCTCATGCTGGTCACCAACCGACTGATACGCCATTGTGGTATTCGTTGCCATTCAAGATGGAGTGCGTCTGTTAATTCCTGTAGGTTCTGCACAGGAGGATCCATCCTTCTCACCATGTTTCCCAGAATGTCCCAGATATGCTCAATAGGGTTCATGTCAGGGCTCCTTGCTGGCCATGGTAGGGTTTCGATGGCATTCTGGCGGAGGTATTCATGCACAGCTCTAGCACGATGTGGTCGGGCGTTGTCATCCATGAATATAGGGTGGGTTCCAGGTGCATGATTTACAAAATGAGGGACCACAACTCTATCCAGTATGGAATCTTGATATCTTTGTCCATTTAGTGTTCCAGGTACAGTCAACAGATCCAGCTTACAATCAAATGAGATGCACCCCCATATCATAACGGAACCCCCACCAAATGGAACTTCTTCCATGATGTTACGTTGGTCATACGCCGTGCGTCTGGACCTCCATACATGAGTTCGACCATCTGTGGCATGAAGCAGGAACCGACTTTCATCGGACCAGTGTATCCGTCTCCAGGATCTCATGTTCCAGTGTCTTCTTTCGTTGCACCACCTCAGACGCTCCTCTTTGTGGTGTGCAGTGAGGAGAGGACGTCTGACAGGTCTCCTAGCTTTCATGCCAGCAGCATACAGTCTCCTTTTGACGGTAGACATTGACACTCTATTGCGCGTTTCCCATTGCTGGCTGAGCACTCTGCTGTTGGTGAATGGAGATCTCCTAACAAGGCGTACTAGGGCTCGATCATCACGGGCAGTAGTCTTCTTCGGTCTTCCAGATCTAGGCCTGTCCTTCACCTCGTTAGTTTGCCCATGTTTTGCAATCAAACGACTGATTACAGTATGGTTAATGTTCAGCTGTCTGCCAATCTCTCTGCATGACATACCAGTGGTATGCATGCCTATGATTTGCCATTTCACATGATCACTTAACCTTCGTCTTGCCATAGCGGTTCACAATCAAGAGCTAATTCTCTCTATACAAATAAACCACGGTCATGAACACAAAATTCCTAATCTTGTCGCCTAAATCTGTATGTAATGTTCTACACCTCAAACTGGACTTTTACATAACTGAACACGTGTGCTGTTTCCCGCCACGCACGGACATCAAGCGGCGTGAAGTCATGCATGCATGTGCATTTCGTACTTGGAATTATGTCAGCTAACGCGGGGACAAAAAGTATGGCAGCCTAGTTGTACCATCATGTTTCTACGTTCTATTGTTTTTGCTGGTGCTTAACTTTTGCACAGGTGTATATGATAAAGACAGGGGCTTCCGCCGCCACCACCACTGCTTGAGGGTCATGCCTTTTCTTCTTATTTTCAACCTCAAGACTCACGTGGGTTTGACCGGGTGACCTGCTCGAGATCACCTTCGAGAGCTTATTTGCCCTAATTATTTGCTCTTAGTTCCTTATTCATCCACTACACCGGAAGTTACGTCTCAACCGGAAGCGGAAGTCGGAAGAGCTTATTTTCAGAATTCACCGAAGAAGCCCCAGCCCCCTCCGTTGCTGATGGATTAGATACATTAGATTAACAAAAGACACAGCTTTATGCTTAACAGCAACGGGGTGGGGGAAGAATGACAAGAGGGCAGCCCTGTTAGGACGAATAATCCTTAAAGAAAACTTGCATACAAAACCAACCCGGTTACATTGGCACATATGATAAAGATAGGGGCTTCCGCCGCCACCACCACTGCTTGAGGGTCATGCCTTTTCTTCTTATTTTCAACCTCAAGACTCACGTGGGTTTGACCGGGTGACCTGCTCGAGATCACCTTTGAGAGCTTATTTGCTCTAACTATTTGCTCTTAGTTCCTTATTCATCCACTAGACCGGAAGTTACGTCCCAACCGGAAGCGGAAGCCGGAAGAGCTTATTTTCAGAATTCACCGAAGAAGCCCCCCCCCCTTTGCTGATGGATTAGATACATTAGATTAACAAATGACACAGCTTTATGCTTAACAGCAACGGGGTGGGGGAAGAACGACCAGAGGGCAGCCCTGTTAGGACGAATAATCCTTAAAGAAAACTTGTATACAAAAACAAACGGGTTACATTGGCATATATACACCAGTGCAAAAGTTAAGCACCACCCTATTTTTACGCACATGCGAGGGTATATTCATGTGCTATGAAGAGAGCAATAGCATAAACATTTATGTACCCATCCATCTTAGTGCAAGAGGTAATAATGCAACTAGAGGAATGCTGATTATGATGGTGGGGAAACACTGTATGTTTTTGTTTGAACTTGAAAACGAGGCCTGAATATGGTTACGTTGACACAACTGACAACTATTGCCCTACAGTTGACACACGTGGCTAGATTGTCATTAATGGTGTCTGAAAACGAAGTTTAACATCTGTGCACGAGTTTGAGACTGTCATTATTAATACCGGGTATATCCACCTTGTGCCTGGATGACGGCCTGGACACGACGTCTCATGCTGGTCACCAACCGACTGATACGCCATTGTGGCATTCGTTGCCATTCAAGATGGAGTGCGTCTGTTAATTCCTGTAGGTTCTGCACAGGAGGATCCCTCCTTCTCACCATGTTTCCCAGAATGTCCCAGATATGCTCAATAGGGTTCATGTCAGGGCTCCTTGCTGGCCATGGTAGGGTTTCGATGGCATTCTGGCGGAGGTATTCATGCTCAGCTCTAGCACGATGTGGTCGGGCGTTGTCATCCATGAATATAGGGTGGGTTCCAGGTGCATGATTTACAAAATGAGGGACCACAACTCTATCCAGTATGGAATCTTGATATCTTTGTCCATTTAGTGTTCCAGGTACAGTCAACAGATCCAGCTTACAATCAAATGAGATGCACCCCCATATCATAACGGAACCCCCACCAAATGGAACTTCTTCCATGATGTTACGTTGGTCGTACGCCGTGCGTCTGGACCTCCATACACGAGTTCGACCATCTGTGGCATGAAGCAGGAACCGACTTTCATCGGACCAGTGTACCCGTCTCCAGGATCTCATGTTCCAGTGTCTTCTTTCGTTGCACCACCTCAGACGCTCCTCTTTGTGGTGTGCAGTGAGGAGAGGACGTCTGACAGGTCTCCTAGCTTTCATGCCAGCAGCATACAGTCTCCTTTTGACGGTAGACATTGACACTCTATTGCGCGTTTCCCATTGCTGGCTGAGCACTCTGCTGTTGGTGAATGGAGATCTCCTAACAAGGCGTACTAGGGCTCGATCATCACGGGCAGTAGTCTTCTTCGGTCTTCCAGATCTAGGCCTGTCCTTCACCTCGTTAGTTTGCCCATGTTTTGCAATCAAACGACTGATTACAGTATGGTTAATGTTCAGCTGTCTGCCAATCTCGCTGCATGACATACCAGTGGTATGCATGCCTATGATTTGCCATTTCACATGATCACTTAACCTTCGTCTTGCCATAGCGGTTCACAATCAAGAGCTAATTCTCTCTATACAAATAAACCTCGGTCATGAACACAAAATTCCTAATCTTGTCGCCTAAATCTGTATGTAATGTTCTACACCTCAAACTGGACTTTTACATAACTGAACACGTGTGCTGTTTCCCGCCACGCACGGACATCAAGCGGCGTGAAGTCATGCATGCATGTGCATTTCGTACTTGGAATTATGTCAGCTAACGCGGGGACAAAAAGTATGGCAGCCTAGTTGTACCATCATGTTTCTACGTTCTATTGTTTTTGCTGGTGCTTAACTTTTGCACAGGTGTATATGATAAAGACAGGGGCTTCCGCCGCCACCACCACTGCTTGAGGGTCATGCCTTTTCTTCTTATTTTCAACCTCAAGACTCACGTGGGTTTGACCGGGTGACCTGCTCGAGATCACCTTCGAGAGCTTATTTGCCCTAATTATTTGCTCTTAGTTCCTTATTCATCCACTACACCGGAAGTTACGTCTCAACCGGAAGCGGAAGTCGGAAGAGCTTATTTTCAGAATTCACCGAAGAAGCCCCAGCCCCCTCCGTTGCTGATGGATTAGATACATTAGATTAACAAAAGACACAGCTTTATGCTTAACAGCAACGGGGTGGGGGAAGAATGACAAGAGGGCAGCCCTGTTAGGACGAATAATCCTTAAAGAAAACTTAGATACGAACGCAGACCACCCTATGCAAAGCCCGCACATTGATGTGGGGGTACACATAGTGCACTTTAAACAGACATGTCCTCCATACTCCACAGAGTGAACTCGTTCACAGATTGAGAATTTGCACTTGATTTATCGGTCATTAAAACAGACTCTTAAAAACGAAAAAAGATTACGAAAGAAGCATACAGCTTAGAATTTCGTTAAAAGGAGTCTAGAAACATGCAAACGCCTTTCAAAGAAAGGCCGGAAAAGTTAAAATTCAAAAATCCCTAACGACAAGAAAACAATCTTTCATAGGGAAATAAACGTAATTCCTTGTAAAGCACTATTTTTTCTTTTAACTGAAAGTGATTAAGGGCTCACTGGAGTAATAGAGGGTTTTTAGATGATGATGACTTAGGCATATTAAAGTTGTTACCATGAAAATGAAACCCCATGAAAACCGGTAACATTTATATACATAGTTATAAAGTTCAATATAACCACGAAATACTTCCAAAAACATAATTTTGGGAGGATAGACTTCATAATAGGCATATCTTAGCATGAGGAAGTCCTTCAATAGTAAGCTGACACAGCGCAAAGCTATAAAAACTTTCTGCTAATATTTGTGCAGTTGTTCTGCTTGCAGAATAATTGAAAAGTGAATCTGTTTCCTATTTGGGCTCCAGTGTGCATGCGCAAGTGCGCTTAGTGACAGGCGTCACCATGGAGTGAGTACAGACTGGTGCCAGTCTATATCAGTGAATATACTGGAGATGGACCTAACCAGTAGCCTGCTTGAGGGTCCATATTTATAGGAATAGGCATGGGGAGGAGTGTATGCAAGCATAAAAATCTTATTCTGGTAGCTAAATGCAGATAATTGATTTAGCAAGTAGTGATTGAACGGTAATGGATGTTTTTGTGGTGTAATAACAACTGGTATTTTGGACAAGATTAGGCGACCTAGTGGCCATTTTGAAAAAAACCTTTTGGTTGTAACATCCTAAACATGTATGGCAGTGATCCAATCAAAACTCTAGACAGTAGTCGCAGTTCAAAGATCCATCCTGAAAATACCCATTTATTCTCTATTGGGACATTTTCAATGCATTGACGTCAAAGGTCAAGGTCACATTCGGTGGGCAGACATCTTAAGGACCCCAAGGGCAACATTCTACCTAAGTATGGTAGTGATCTGATCAAAACTCTAGGTGTACTCACACTTCAAAATCAATATTCAAAATCCCCCATACATTTCCTATCAGACTTTTTGCTCATGGAAAAGTGGGTAGCTCGAAAGAAGATAGATCCCGAGTGATTTTATAATCTGCGATTGCGATAATCTGCGATAATCGGATTAATATTGCTGGAGAGTGCAATGTCCCATCTGCAGTGGACATTGCCAAAATAAACTAATCATGGTTGGCAATAGATAGTCCTTTAGTCATCAACAAACAACTGTAACTCTCACAGCATGGCTTTCACTAAAATAATAAGGCTTATAACAAAAGTCATAATCACATTGGTTATGATCGATCATCCGATACGGTTTGATCTTGAAATGGCAAAGTACTTGCCAGAACAAGATCCCAATGATATTGCCTAATAGGACAGCTATAGACTGAACCCCAAAAAACAACTGCTCAATGTACCCGCAATGCAAGAATTACATCCCTATTTTATATGAGCAGGTAGGCAAATGGTCCACCCTAAATATGCCTGCATTGCAGAGAACGTATTGGTACGGTTTGAAAACCGTGAGAAATAGATTAAATTTCCAAAAATCATAGAGCCCATTTGCAACATTGAAATTTGAGTAATTTTAGTAGCTATTATTAATTAATAACGTCAATTAAAAACTTTAACACAAAAATGTGAAAATATTCTAAGACCAAAAAGCTCAAGGAAAATAGGAAAAATTCAACTTTGTAATGATGTAGATCGCATCCCTGTATGTGTAGCAACATTGAAATCCTAAGAATCATTGTTGAATAAAAAGGAAAATTATAAACTACATGTATTATACAAAGAAACCCATTGATGGTGAGATTGGCGACAACTACAATTGACACAAGCAGTGATACCTATTCTCGCTGAATCTGCGTACCTTCCTTTAACGATCCAGATTGAAAATTGAAATTTGTGCATAGTCATGTTTGTTCTGTAACTTGTTATAATTTTTGCTAATGAATAAGTCCAGTGTTTTCAGCTTTGTTCCGCATTACACATGTTCATGAATAAGTATGCTCAATTTATTGTTCTGTAAATTAAATTGATTTGCTTTTGGTAGTATACAATGTGGGTACATGTAGCATGATAAACAGAAACTGATACAGACCTCGCCTCGTGCCTCGATTACAGATATGAATGGAAAACACAGTAGTTAGTCACCCTGTCCAGCTCATGCAATGGCGATGACATGCTTGAGGTCTATTTAGACATTATACAAAATTTAATTGAGACATTATGCAGTTGTTAATGTACTTGGGAAACAGTAACACCACAACGAATTAATTTAAATTGTTCTTAAAATACAGATTATCTCAGACAAATAATTATACAAACACTACCCCTACCCACCCACCCACCCACCCACCCTAGTATCATTACCAACATACCCATTAAGATTAATCAACGTACACCAGTTATCAAATGAAAACCAGAAAGCTGCATGCACGCACACTCGCATGCACATGCACACTGTCCGCAAGGCATCTCAATGACAGATGAACCAAAGGCATAATAAGTTTCTTCATAAGCGCATAAAGTTTCGAGTTTCATTGCGCTCCAAATTTAACGTAAGTTAATCAAAATCTATGAGGATGGAAGAAAAACCATAATCCACCAACACACAGCTCTCGGGGATGGGTCAAGTAGGGGAAAATAATTATTAATCTAAAACCAAGTGTGACCCAGTGTTGTTGCGACACAACCATAAATTTAACCGACAGACCAGCTGGCTTATTCTAACTTCATATCACAACTAAAAATACCCACAACCATGACTACACAAAATTTACAGCTATATATGGACAGAAAAATTTAAGTTTGTAAATCTTTAAAAATTCTTTAATGATCAAGCCTGCTTAAACAGGCTTCTGCAATGGTTGCGGGAAATGTCCATTTGCTGGAAAATGGATTATATTTGAAAATTTATCTAAAATGGCTCGACCATTAACCGAGCCTGTCATTCCAGTGATAAACATTAAAAATAGTCTTCTCTTCAAAATGACCATGCTAAGATTTTTATTTATTTTTAGCATAACTGGGTTAAATTATAGAAACTCTGTGAATCTAATTTGGTAACGTGACACACTTGTTGAAAAGTTGTCAAATAGTTTAAAACTTTTCTACTTGCCATGGCCAGCTTTCTGCAAATATGAGGTTGACAGAGACAGGACAGTATGCACATTGGATTTCAACTATAACTTACCACTGATCTCGACGATAACATCCAAATATTCTCTAGGTTTTCTGTTCCCTTGGTAGTTCGTAAAATGATCCATCAAGTCTTCCGCATTATATTCATTGTCATCTTTCCGATTGCTTCACAAATGACAGCTAATGAATTTACGTGGTGCAATCCTCCCAGTTCATCTATTCATATGTGCATTTGATATAACTTAAGTGTACATTATGGCAGTAAATAATGGAGGAATCCAGTTTTAGCTATGCCCCATCCATCTCTAGCTACGCTCCACTCACGCTTTGCCCATGATCCCTGAAATCTGTGATTCCCAATTTCCAGAAAGTTGATTATGTCATATGATTGACTGAGAAATTGGATTCCTCCATTTTGATTGACAGATGTGTTGTGATGGTAATGAAGAAGATTCTGATATTACATTTTCAAAGACAAATGATGAACAAAATGTTTGGTTCGATTCAAAATCAATTTGTATTTTTGGACAATTAAACCAATGTTTTAGCATGTTTTAGATGTAAACAAACGTTTATATGATTTTCTTTTCTAAATTTCCTTGTTTATACTAGTCATATTAATCACATTGATTATCACTGAGCATTGGATACAGACTGATCAGCAAAATACTTGCCAGAACAAGCTCCCCATGGTACTGACTAAGTAATCATGCTAATGGTAGGCAAAACATTCACAATAAATATAAATGCAATGCATACAACTTGTTTGTAAAGTTTCATTGATCAAAACCATGAAACGATAGGAGTAATTCCCAAAAATCAAGCTAGTATTGATGCACATTGCCAGGCATAGAACACATTTATAAACTGTCATTGAAATCAGAACAGTAATTTTTGACTTAAATTGATGACGAGATTGTCCCAAAGCAAAAGTATCGCAACTCTACAACAACGGATGTCACTGTGAAAGAGGATTTCAAAACTTTAGCCATGATCCTGGCAGATAAATAAACGGGATCTGATCAAATTCCAGATATATGGATATTTCGGAAGCTACTATTCTGATTTGACTCAAAATTAACCACAAAAAAGGTTGTGACCTACATCACTAGGATTCTATAACTTTGGTCATGATCTGCATAGAAAATCCCCCAAATCCAAAATGTATTTTAAATATGACAACAAGAGCCATCAGAAGACGGCATATCCCCCCCCCCACCCCCACCCCCCGAATCCAAACATTTCAGATAAACATATATCAAGAGTGGACATACATGTAACGTTAATTGTAAAGGACAATATTTTAGAATAACAAATCAATGAAAAATGCAACTCCTCTTAAAACCTAAATTCTTTTGTCACTAAGTGTAATGCAGTTTATGTATAGGCTTTAAGATATTTAAAGGGTGATAACTCTGTAATGAATAATTTCTTGGCTGCGAAAAAAGCACATGCACAGCTGCACACGATACTGATATTGTCGACACAATTTTAAGTTAATCCATTGAGACCGCTAGTAGTTGCGTTGACAAGAAATGAATGTCAGGGATGGACGGACCAACAGACGGACATACATACATTTTGGACAGATGGATGGACGTACAGGTATACGGATAGCGCATCATGTGATAATAACACTTACCAAGTTTTAAAAGAATCGGAGCTAAACTGTAGGAGTTGCGTTGAGAAGAAATAATTGGCAATGCAGTTTATGTATCAGCTTTAAGATATTTAAAGGGGGATAACTCTGCAGTGAAATGTTTTGGCCCTGAAAAAAGCACATGCACATCTGCACATGATACTGATGATGTGGACAAAATTTCAAGTTAATCCATTAAGACCTCTAGGAGTTGCGTTGACAAGAAATGATTGTCGGAGATGGATGAACTGACAGGCAGACATACATACATTTTGGACAGACAGATGGATGTACAGGTATACGGATACCACATGCACACCTTCACCTGGTAATGATAACACTTACCCTAGTTTCAAAAGAATCAGAGCTAAACTGTAAGAGTTGCGTTGAAGTTAGTCCATTGAGACCACTAGGAATTGCGTTGACAAGACGGGGACAGACTGACGGATGGACATGCTGATCGCTATATCCCCCTCCCCCACCCCCAAACATTATCGGTAACCATGTATTCATGGAGGAGATAAAAATGGGAGTGAGGTCTGCAAATCGGAGTGAGGTCTGCAATCTCTGATTGCTATAGTTTCATATTCATCCCACTATCATACCTTACTCAGACATGTCAGATGGTTTTTCGTGGGTCGTACAAGAATTTCACTGACTCGGTTCAACCATTTTTCAAGGACTAGATGGCTTTCGTTTTCAAGGACTCTAAAACCGGAGCAAACATTGAGATGCCGTAAGGAGGGACTCTCTACCTCCATTAATTGTAAGGGCTGTGTATCCTCCCAGAGAAAATCAAAAAAATAAATGCTCACAGAGGCAATATCCTGTATTCCGAGTGATTAACAGCATCCTTATATTGTATACAACTTTTGCCTATTGAATTATATATTCAAGTACAAAGGCAATTTTTTAATTGAAGCACTTTCAAGGATCGACATTTTATGGACCATGTAAGTGGCCCTAAAACAGATTGTCCACTTTAAAATACCACCATTTCGAATCCCCAAACATGCCAAATTCCAGTAAATGGACTGTTCTATTTTAGCTATGCCCTGCCAATGTCTAGCTAAGCTCCACCCATACCTCGCTCGCTTTGGGATCGATCGATCTCTGAACTCTCCGACTCTCAATTTCCAGAAAACTATACCAGGTTAGCTATTGAATATCTTGGAACTAATTTCACTGGGCACTGTTGCTTCTCCTATGGCAGCAACAGCGCCCAGCAAAATTAGTTTCAAAATATTCAACAGCATGTTTATTAAATAGTAGACACACAATTCGTACAACGTGTCAGACTATTAAGAGTTAAAGATGGGGCAAATAGAATCATTTATGACGTAATGATTATGACATCATCGCTGCTTAGCTACATGTAATTATGACGTCATATGATGTCAGGTTATAGATGGATACTCTGGAAAGGAGAATTGCAAACAGATTTGACAGTACTATATATAACTTATATACAGAACCCCTTATGAAAACGTGTTTCTGGTAATACACTGACAAGACTGGCAAGATGTGACAATAGACTGACAATAAATTGACATTACAAAATGAACACTGGCAATAAACTGGTGATAGACTGGCTATAAGCTGGCATTATTTAAAGAAAAACTTACAATAAACTGGCTATAATGCCAGCTTATTGTCAGACATTGTAATAGTCTGACAATAATCTGTCAATAGACTGACAGTTTTGTTGGGGATCTGATGATACGGTAATCGTGTAATAATTCGCTTTTTGGCACTATTTATATTTGTCAGTTCTCTGATAAAGAGGTCCTCCTCCATGTGGGGAATCTACATCCTAAAATAAGAAGGGTTATCCCTTCTTCCTTTTTTGAACAAGAATTCCGCGGAATTTAATGTCTCGCCTGTCTCCTGTTTGTCAGTGGCATTGATGTTTGACATTGTGACCTTAGTATTATTATGCTGCTCCCAAACATTATCGGTAACCATGTATTCAATTTTAGATCCAATAGGATTAGCCAATCCTGAAATATAAGTGATTTGCTGAATGGAAAAACTTACGGTTGAAAAGGCAGAGGTCAAATAGCAATATTAAAATGGCCTTGAGTCCTTGACATTTGACCTGATAACCTCCATGTCACCATCTTGTATCCGCTTGGGATAAGCAACCATGTACCCAAGTTGTGTTCCATTAGGGTTAAGCAATTCCGAAATATAACATGATAAGATTTGCTAAGCCTAAAAATTAAACATTGAAAAATAACAGTTAGATAGAGGTCAGAATGACCTTGACTTTCGACATTGTGACTTCAGAGTCAGCATGCTGCTTCCTAGCATTCTAGGTAACAATGTATCTAAGTTTAGTTTCAATAAGATTAACCAATCATGAAAGATAAACCGAGAAGTTTTGCTAAACACATAAACTTAACATTGAAAAAACCAGTTCTGTATCAAGGTCACAGTGACATTGACCTTTGACCTTGTGACCCCAACATCATCAGGCTGCTTCCTAAGATTATAAGTAACCATGTATCCAAGTTTAGTTGCAATAGGCTTAACCAATCATGAAATATAAGCTGAGAAGTTTAGCTAAATGCAAAAACTTAATGTTGAAATAACAGAGTTCTGTATCAAAGTCAGTGACCTTGACCTTTAAGCTTGTGACCCCAACATCATCATGCTGCTTCCTATTATTATAATTACCCATGTATTAAGTTTAGTTGCAATAGGCTTAACCAATCCTGAAATATAAGCTGAGAAGTTTTGCTAAACGCAGACCCTTAATGTTGACGCCGCCACCGTCGGAAAAGTGATACCTATGTCTCGCTTTCTGCTTCGCATGCGAGACAAAAATCATCAGAAGCTGTCCTAGCACCGCATAAAATGTAGAACATATATTTATAATGATATACATTTTTTAATGCAATTTTAATCATGTCATGCAATCCAAGAACGGAACAATAATTATCAATTTGATATGTAGACATCAACCTATAAATTGTAATAATATTATAATACTGATAATTTGTGGTGTTGGTCTTGTGATAACTGTTTTCGTAATTTATTCAACTTTATAATTGAAGTTACCCAGCTATTTGAATATTTAGTTTATTGTTAGTTTCTACTTTTGTGCCCCATTATACATATGTACTGAATATTAAAATCATGCTTCTTCTTGTATTTTTAAAGCACTTCGGGTGCCATCCCCATGTCATGATAACTCCTTTGTCGTACAGTAATGAGCAGTTCCATTATTTTGTTGTCAGTCTATTGTCAGTTTATCGCCAGGGTCATGTTAGTCTATCACCAGTTTAAAGTGGTAAGAAACAATAATACAGCTGACAAGACTGGTAATAAGCAACTGACAACAAACTGATAATAAACTAATTGGTAGCTAGCAACAAGCTGACATTAATCTAACAAGAGAGTGAAGAGACTGATGTACAAATGGCAGTACACTGGTAGGAAGCTGGTATCACATTGATAACAATCTGGCTTTAGACTGGTAATAAACAGTAAGACGGTAGATTTTTGTCAGTGTATTGCAAGTTTGTTGTCAGCTAACTGGTGAGAAAACATTTGGGATACATTCCTGACAACACGCTGACAATACACTGAAAACCTTTCAAACCACTCCTATTGTTAGATGTTTAGACTATTGTCAGTGTGTAAGCAGTCTGTTGTCAAATGTTGAAATGTTACCAGTGTATTGTCAGTCTATTGTCAGCTCTATTTCTCCGATTAGTTAAATGTAAGACTAGAAATTTTTGTGTGTCTACATTTACTGTTGAGTTTCATAAACATTATAACCAGGCTGTTGTTAGTCTATTACCAGCCTATTGTTAGTGTGCCAGTGCACAGGAAGACATCTGACAATAAACTGGCAATATGGAATTGGTAACACACTGGCAATCATCTGACAATTTATTGCCAGTTCATTACCAGATCTGGTAATAGTATGCCAACAGACCGGTTACACACTCCCAACAAGCTGGTATTACCATTACCAAATTCTATTATTACCAGTCCATTACCAGACTGGGAATAGACTTATAATAATAGAATATTTCTAAAGGTAGTTATCCCATAAGTTTACTTAGCACAACATGGACATACATGTATGTCTTTGCACATGGGGAAAAAGACACATTATGATATTTGTAGTGTGGCTAATCCTTCAGAAATGCTTCTAGAGTATGGTTACATTGTACATGTAGCTTGTCATCTTTATAGTAAAGAAGCTGATAATAACGCCAACACGCTAATGGCGCACAGAAATATTCAATTAACCCTTCACTGGTTTTACCGACCAAAACCAGCCTCTGTAATGGTCTTGTGGAATGTCCGTTTACAGACCAAGAGAATACAATTTTTGAAAATTTACCACTGGAATGACTGGCTCGATAACCGCGCCAGTCATTCCAGTGAGAAATGTTCAAAAATTGTATTCTCTTGGCCTGTAAATGGAATTTCAATAGGCAGATAGTTAAATTTTCTTAACAAAATGGGACCATTTACGGGTTAAATACAAGAATGTTGTAAAACTGAATGGCTCACGGTCTCAACCTATCCTCATTCTTGTCGTTACAACATGATCTAATATTTAAGAAAGGACCTTATTCTACAATGCAATAAATATAAATGTAAGTCTATGATGTATCAGATTCAGTGACTTCACACAGAAAACCTGAGCAAGTTGAGCGACAGAGCAACACCTGATTCATCTTGCACACTGTACTAAACCTTTATGAAGCTTCCACTTGATTGTGAACATAGTACATGTACCTTAGGAACTCAAATGATGAGGAAGAAACTAAGAATTGAAACACTTCAACATGACCTTGATTACTAAATCAAAGGGAACTGGCTTCACTTCCTATGGAAGGTTAATTTACAGTGATTTCTAAAAAAAATACTTTGACCACAAAATAACTTTTCTACCACAACCACTCTGACCTTAACAGCTGACCTTACAATCTGAAAGCCAAGAGAAATCCTCCATTCACAAATAGTACTACACCTATAAGGTAGTAATAGTTATAAAAAACTTAGCTAGATGGTGGGGTAGTGTAATAACTACGTCTTCAGATGGTCTGGATTCCTCTCAATTGGAAGTATAATGTAAACCTTACGCTGAGTCCTGTGACTCAAAAGTCTGAATGGCCTGAGACTGATTTTTCTCGACCTTTTATACTCTGTGGTCTGGACACCGGTGAGATACCCGGTGCCCCCTTTAATGGTGCCCCTACATCTGTTGTGATTGTGGTGCCCCCTTTGATTGGGGGGGGGGTACCACCAGTGTCGTGTCATGACACCGATTATCTGATTAGTAGTACCCTAACCGGTACCACTTGGTGATACCTTTTTGCCCATGCTGTTCAGGCGGTGCCCCCCCCCGGCCCCTTAAAAGAGAGGGGGCACCATTTGGTGTCCTTGTTGGCACCAATTGTTGGTTTTGGGCGGTGTCCTTTGTTTGGCATGTACATGACGTATTTGGGGAATAGGTAGGCAAGCAGTACCCCTTTATAGGGGTGCTGGTTCCGAAACAGGTGACCTGTTTGGCACCTATAGATTTTGGGTTTTTTTTAGAATTATGGAACCTTTAAACCTACAGTGGGTGGTGGGGGGGGGGGGGGGTACCATCCGCACGAGATTCTCGCATGCATTGGCTGTACTTAGGCCAGACGCAGTCGACACTACTCGTGCAGAAATCGTGATGGATTAGGGGGCAGGAAGCACAGATACAGCCCAGGGACTTGTACTGGGAGAAACGAGGGCGAGTGTATCAGTGCGCCACCGGGAACCAGCATGAAGCGGGTGTCCCCACACATTGTTGAAGTGATTCAGACTTTATGCGTTTCATTCCAAGGTTTTTGGATACTCATCAGAGGTTGGTGTAGATGTCTCCATGCGATTACTGGAGGGACGTGTGATGCCTGCTTGTTACATCTAGGGGCGGGGAAAAAAAGGGAGAACTGAGCCTATAGTTGAACTTGAAGGCAGTGCGCAGTTTCAAGAAGTTGTGTTGAGATATTTAAAAACTAAAATGAAATATCAAGTTGAGATATTTGGAAAACTAAATTGAAAGTATTTCTGCGGTTTGGAAATAAAATTCACCGAAGGAATGACGGGAGTTACACAGCAATAAAAAGTATTTTTGTTAAAAAGAACCCTTTTTCAGATTAACCAGAAGTTGGATATTTTGCACAGTGATTGGTTAGTCTTTTGTTCCCCTGTTCTGACGTTCACGCTGGCGGATGTCCATTGCTACTGAATCTTGGAATATGAGCCGGTTTGAAATTTGCCGCTTTAAGAAGTTCGAAATATCCTTCCGTTCCCCAGCTATTTAATTAATACACTCTAGAAGCTCCAGATGGCAATGTAGACATCCTTTATTGAAGTCTGAGGTTTCCTCGATCGCGTCCCTAGATAGATGGAGCAGCATTTTGAACTAAATGTCCACTCACCATTAGACAGACAACTGAGAAGTGAAAAGTCCATGCCTCTCTGTAGTCTATACTACATATGATGAAACATGTATCCAAAGTATTTTTACATGTACATGATTATTGTATTATTTAGTGTTGGGAATCGGTACTATTTTTGTGATCGATGATTGGTTTTACATACTAATCGATGATCAATTAAGGATCGACACCAACAGTTTCTCGTTTTCACCCATTCTAAAATTTTGAATGCAATAATTATTGCATTTTCATGTATATTTAACTGTAATAATGTAAGAAATAATCTGCCAGTGGCTGGCAGCCATCTTGGATTTTAGATCACTGTCGATTTCGATAGGTTTCTTCCTCAGACCTAGTCCAACGACTCTATGAAGCTTCAAAGCGATCCGATAAACGGTAATGGAGTTATCATTCGGAAACCAATTTTCAAGATGGCCGCCAGTGGTTTGTGGCCATCTTGGATTTTGGATCATCGTCGATTTCGATAGGTTTCTTCCCCAGACCTAGTGCAACACCGGTGGCCATCTTGGATTTCGGATCATCGTCGATTTCGATAGGTTTCTTCCCCAAACCTAGTGCAAGTCCGGCAGCCATCTTGTATTTCGGATCATCGTCGATTTCCATAGGTTTCTTCCCCAGACCTAGTCTAACCACCCTATGAAGTTTCAATGCGATCCGACAAACGGTAACAGTTATCATCCGGAAATCAATTTTAAAGATGGCCGCCGGTGGCTGGCGGCCATCTTGGATTTCGGATCATCGTCAATTTCAATAGATTTCTTCCCAAGACCTAGTCCAACCACCCTATGAAGTTTCAATCCAATCCGACAACCGGTAACAGAGTTATCACCCGGAAACCACTCTGCCACCCGCACACCCAACTGCCCGCCTGTCCAGGCGGACGGCGCCATTACATAATACATAAAAATGAAACTAAAATGCTATTGATTGCTAAAAACTAACCATCTTAGAACTGCAGTTTTAATATAGTAAATTTATAAGTAGTCAAAATCGATTTCTGAAATCATGATCGATCTGTTGGTTGGACATGCAAACCAATCAATCATCGATCAAATCGATTAATTGGAACAACACTAGTATTATCATTCATCATTGCCTTCAATACAGCAGAACAAGTGTGACTTGCTATAGTTGCAACCTAGGCAGCTTTGGTAGAAATATCAACATCTTGACAGACAAACAGACAGATCGAATAAAACTAGTTACGAGTCGCAACTAAGATTTTCACAGGTGGCTACCTGTATAACATCGGGGTTTGACATCTACAGTGCCATAGCTTGATTTGTAGGTATGAACCAATTAATTCCAAATAAACTTCATAATGATAATGCCAATATCAGATGACGATAAGATCATATTGACAAGATTATGTACAAATAGCCGAAAAGAAGCCGAGTATAGTTTACTTTTGATTGAAATGGGCGAAATTGACCGTTGATCTATATTCTCCCGACCATAAGTCAGACTAATGTAGGTTTTTAACATATGGGTTAAACTTATGCCCAAAGGTATGTATCCACCGAGTGACCGAGTTAGCTTGATAAAAACATTTATTATAATTCCATAATGTTACAATTCCCGGAAATGATCAGATGTGTTTATGAGGTTTCTTCTATTACACTAGGATTTTTTCTGATCTAAATTCAAGTTCTCTTCCAAAAGGAATTACCATATTTATTCCAATTTTCCCGCCCCTCCAATTATACCGCCCCCATGTGTTTGAGAACGGTGAAAAAAAAGCAAATTACCATTAATAAGAAATAATAAATCATCCGCTGTCATCTCGTTTTCAAAGAAAAACATCCAGAAAAAATAGACCATGCAGCAACGTTTTGGTCATTTTTGTGAATACATGCGCAAAAAGATTGTTTTTCTTCAACTTATCCTGTCGTTCAATGACAGAGCGTCTAACGCTGTTGTTGAATTGACATTAAGATACGGCTATAAATTTTCTATTGTATTGCTGAACGCATCACAAACGCGCCTCCAGTCAATTCGACCAATGCCTAAATTGTTTCTGATCAGTATCTTGCCGTTCAGTGATAGAGCTGCTAACGTGAATTATGCATCGAGATACGGCTATGGGATATTTTCCGATGTATTAGTGAACACATCACAAACGCGCCGTCATCCAATTTAACAATGGATAAATCATTTGTTCCTAACTTCGCTAAATGTCAGCTTTATGTCCTAATTAAAACCTCTGAATATATCTAATGTGAAACGAGGAGTTTTTTTTATGAATAATTGAGAAAATTTACCAGAAATTGCATGGAATACTATAATTATATACTGATTCAAGGTAACTGAGAAACCGTTCTAATTTCGTGTTATTTTTTTCAAACTTTTTCCACCCTAATTAACCCGCCCCCTTTGGTGACCACTACCCGCCCGGCAGTATAATTAGAATAAATATAGTAAGAATCATTCATGTTTAACCCTTTAATCGTCAAAGTGTGTTCAAGAAAATGTCCATTTCGCAAGACCACTGTAGAAGCCATTTTGGCTGGCTTTAGTTTTAATGAATTAATGTATTTCTCCTAAAGCTACAATTCTATATTTATAAGTAAATCAGAATCATAACTATGTTATAAACTAAAATGATTATAAGAATGTACATTGTGGATTTTTTTTCTTTTATCGACAGAATTTATTTTGAAAGACTAAAGATAAACTCGCTAAATTATGCTTGCGTTCTGCGACAGTAAGGCACAGGGTAAAGTGCACCTTCAAAATTTGTCAGAAAAACACAATAGTGGTTTTCAACAGTTTGATGTTTTATTTCTTCAAAACAAGTTACACAATAAAGAATATATAGGTCTTAACAAAGGAATGTATTTACAGCCATTTCACAAATTCACAATTTAGTTACTACTATGCTTTTATTAGAAATTTATATCTAAAGCATTGATATCACGTTTTATACCGTGAATTGTTCTTATTAATAATTGACCACCTCTCTCCACCTGTTCTACTCGACCCACCTAGTAAGTATATGTGAATGGATGGTGAAATTTGTTTCGTTGATATGCTGACAAAAGATAATACCACAAAATGAAGCAACAGGTTGTTGCTTTAATGCCAGTTAATGGAAGAAACCAGCTTTGTCTATGTCCCGCCTATCTCTTGCTAAGCTCCACCAACACTTTGCCCATGTTGGGATCAATCAAGCCTGCACTTTCCGAATCTTAATTTCCAGAAAACCATACAGGTAAGCTGTTTAATACATTGAAACTAATTTCACTGGGTGCTGTTGCTGCATTCGCCACAATGTTTATTAAATAGTAAAGACATACATATCGTACAACTTCACAGACTATTAAGCATTTATTACTGACTAAACTGTCATGGGTGATGTAATTGATTATGACGTCAGCCTACGTGTGACATAGTGATTGATTGATCAATTAACTGGATTTTTCCATTAACATGAGAATAAGAAAGTCCATCCAAGGTTTCAAGCATGAAGCTCAGCCTCTGCACTAGCGTTGATTAATCTAAAACATTGAATTAACAAAAGTGATGTCACTCTCAGATCTGGTCAATGCCATGAGAAGCAGCATCCTACAGATGTCCACATAATCATAGCACAAGCACATCATATGCCTGTCACAAAGTGGTCGGACATGCAGGAAAGGAACAAGGAGAGAAATTATTTTGTCCAAGGATGTATATTAATGAACAGACAGCTAATTATCACAGGTAGACAGTGCAAGCACCTTAGCATACATAGTCGAAAAACAATTTCTAGTAGCATCAATCATAGAATTGAGTCGAGATGATTTGTCAAACAGAAACGCCTCCAATGATTGGTGACTTACACATCATACTATGTACACATATCATGACTTTAGTGTTAGACAAGAATTATTAAAGTTATTAAAAATAAATTGAGTACCTCACAGTCTTTAATCTATATATATAAACAAAGGGAAAATGTTGTACTACACTGTATTCATTTAGGCTAAACGGTTTTATGCACAGTATTTATAACATCTTTTTGTTAGTTTTTTGCCAGTATAGCATAACGTGAAACTACCTAGACATGCACGCACGCACACACACAACCGTACACATTACACAATATGTTTGCAAATAATCTGCGTTTCAAGGAAAGGAGTGTGGTTGCTTAAATGTGAGTGTAATTTTAAGAAATACACAAAACAGCCAAATGTCAGAAATTTGCTAAATATGTCACTAAATATTGAAAGATTAACCAAACAACATTGAAATAAAACATTGATGTTATCTAATATCTATATTCAGAAATTTATAAATCTACACCATTCAATTATCATGCTGAATGACTTTTTAGCAATCTGGCTAAATGGGACGGATAGAACTTTATCAATATGCACTCTTCAGCTTTGCAAAGGGGAACATTGTAATAAAAGTACTTGTAGCAATCGTGGAGGCGCTGTCAAGTTATTTGTTATAACCACATAATCTACATGTACGTAAACAAGACAAGATGGATTCCAGTCTCATGCTAGCATTGCTAAGAATCGGTCAAAATTTTCACTATTCCACATATATTTCTCTGAATGATCTGTCTTAGGTGAGGTTATTCATGAATGAGTTCAAATCATGGAAATCTTTATTATGAAAAAAGAATTCCACTGAATTAAATGTCTTGCCCGTCATCCTCTTTGACTTGAAGTGCTGAATTTGTTATACCAAGGGCACTGACCTTGACCATTAACTCTCTGACCTGTGTCATTGTGCTGCTTCTTACCAGTATAGGCAGCCATGTATGCAAGTTTAGTTGCAATAGAATAGAGCAAACCTGAAGCATAAGCCAATGTGATTTGCTACACACCATATTTAAAGTTGACACTGTCGTCATCGGAAAGGTGATACCTGTCTCACTTATGCTTTGCAGGTGAGACAACAATGACAGCAATTCAGTTTGTATGACATCATTAAAATGATAGACCATCATGAATAACTTGAAATTCCTAAACAATTTTCTCCATACTTATGAAATTATTAAATAACATACTGTTAAACAATCAATATATGGAGATATGTGGTATTTTGTGATATATAGATGTGCAAGTTGAAAATGAAATGGCTTTTGTGGCCAAGAGGCAGTGCTCAGTTCTTTATCCCTTTAACATAGTTAATGGTCAAGAAGATCTAACCAGAACGCTGAAGCATGCGATGTCTCGCCTGTAAAGGCATTGATAGTGCGGACTGCCAAACCAAACTTGGAATGGTTTGTAATACTAATACACATATTCAGTGAGACACCAACCAAGAACCGCAACGCATCAAAATGACAAATTTTGCTAAACTTCAGTCTGATCTGGAAAAAATTTCCTAAAATAAATTTAGTAATGATGCGGATAGCAAGCACCCCATCATAGTTTTTAACATAGCTGCAAAAATTTGTTGATATCCAGTGAGGCATTGCCGAAAGAGAAAGGTTCATAAAAAATCTGAACCAGAAAAATATTTTTAAATGTCTAAAGCTGTGAGAAAAGTAGGCTAAATTCCCACAAATCAAATTAGTAATGATGTAAATTGAACACCTGCATGGCACCGAATGTCTTTGTAAAGTGTTCATTGAAATCAGAAGTCACTGTTGTGCAATATATCCATTAAAAACCGTGAAAAAGGCATGAAAATTTCCCAAAATATAATTAGTAATGATGCGGATAGTACCTTTCATAGTATATAACCCTGCTGTAAAATTTTGATGATATTCGTTGAGCCATTGTTGAAAAATAATGGTTTATAAGAAGCCTTAACCGAAAGAACTTGAAACGGTTTAAGTACAAAACTGAAAAAATGGGAAATTCAAACCAATGATGATGCTGATTTCATCCCTGTATAGCATAGAACACATCTGTAAGGTTTCATTGAAATCTGAATTATCTGATGATCCCATTGCTGAATAATGAACCAATTTAAAGACCTTAACCAAAACAACATGAAAAAAGATCAAACCATGAAAAAGTAGTAAAAATTTCACAAAATCACATCAGTAATGATGCAGATCGCATCCCTGTATTGTATATAACACTTCTGTAATGTTTCATTGAAATCATATGAGACACTGATGATATATTGATTTGAAAACCTAAACCAAAAGATTTTCTAATGTGCCACCACAGGAATGAGTAATCCCTATGTCTCGCTTTCTGCTATGCAGACGAGACAAAAATGTGCTCAGTGAATGTCCATTTGCAAGCCAAGAGAAAACAAGATTATTTTGGGAAATTTTGTAACCAGGATCTAAGCAGTATAAAACCAACTGTGAAACAGAACTCTGTCATTCAACGCCAGAATTAAACCTAGAGATTTGGCCAGGACCAGCTTTATATTTTTTTTCATTTATCATTGGAAAGATTGGCTCAGTTATTGAGTCAAGCATTCCAGTGGTAAATTTTCAACATACCAATACTGGCAATAGGGCCTTGGCATTCAGCTACTTAGCGCTTAAAAGCTCTTGAGAATACATGCTCTATAGATTAATTAAGAGAATTTCAACATACTTTTTTTAACCCTTTAACCATCAAATTTGTTCAAGAAAATTTCAAGTTTTTCACAGAAAATGTCCATTTGCAGACCAATAAGGGCCTATTTTTTAGTTTACCACAGGAATGACTTGCTCGGTTATTGCGCCTGGGATTCCAGTTTAAAATTTAAAAAGATAGGCTTCTCTTGGCCTGCATGTGGACATTAATTGGATAAAAAAGACTCAATCTATTGGCCACAATAATCATGTGATGTCTGGTAAGGCTCACCGTATGAGGATAGATATGTAACAAGGTAAATTCATTAACCCTTTCACTGACAAATCACAGAAAAAGTATATTCGTATAAACATATTCTGTTTAATATTTTGAAATTAATTTGACTGGAAGCTGTTGCTGCCTAAGGCAGCAATGACTTCCAGCCAGATTAATTTCAAAGTATTCAACAGTTTTCCTGTATGGTTGCCTTGAAAATGACATATAAATAGGGGTTGGTCGGTGAAATGGTTAATGCATGCAAATACTTACGTCGTTCAGACTAGAAACTTCCACCAATGTAAGTAACGTTAAACAATGTATGTTCTTGGAAAATGATGCCACAGGTTAAGATGCAATGGCTTCAGAAACAGCATATGACTTCTGACCTATTGACCTTTCATTTGTCAAGTCACAAAATTAGCATGGTATCCATATATTGGGTCTCAAGTAGGAAAGTTTTGGTGTCTTTGTGCATCGTTTTACTTCATTGCCCCTACCGTTAGTTACAGAGTCTAGCTATCACATATATGGAAAGTCCATCTCATGATCTGGTTGAAGTAAATCTGATAAATGTCCATTTTGAAAATAGTGTTGTCAAAAGATGTTGTGTTAATGGTGAGACAACATGCTTCTGGTTACAACATATTAGCTCCTTAAGCCATCAACACTCATTTCAGCCAAAAATGGCTTCTGCAGTGGTCTTGAGAAATGTCCATTTGCAGACCAAGAGACCATTTAAAAAAATTTACCACAAATGATTGGCTGGATAATGGAGCCAATCATTCCAGTGGTCAATTAAAAAAAACAATCTTTTGTTCTGCGAATGGACAGTTTCTAGGAGAAAATAGAAATTTTTGTGAACAAATTTGAGGGTTAAAGGGTTAAACCCTTACCATTCTGCTGTCAAAATTTAAAATTTTCAAATTAAATTAAAAGATGAACTGGTGTTCATGTTTCAACAAATTTTGTGGAAGATAGTGTCGACAGCAACATCGTCCACCAAAATTGTTGAAAAATGTACACCAGTTTCTTTGCTACTGACGCAGTAAGATAGAATATTGACATCAGAGTGGTAAGGGTTAATGGTCAAAACTGGCAGACCTGTCCTGATGAATGTACATTTGCAGGCGACGAAAAAATATTTAAAAAAATTTACCACTGAAATGACTGCCAAGTTTTAAGAATGCTAAGAACTAAGAACTGCTAAGAATCATTAGAACCAAGCTAGTCAATGGAATGGAAAATTCTGAATTAAAAATCTTTTGGCTTGCAAATGGACATTCACGTAGTAAAATTCTTGGATTTTCTTGACCAATCTTGAACATTAAAGTACTAAGATCAACTGGTCTGAACTCACAAAACCTCAATTTCCCGAAAAATGTACAGGTGAGCTGTTGAATATTTTGAAGCTACTTTGACTCGGTGCTGTTGCTGTCTATGACTCAGCCAAATTAGCTTCAAACTATTCAACAGAATCTTTATTAAATAGAAAAGGCATACAATTCGCAGAACTTGACGAGGTATTAAGCATTTATGACAGACCTAGCTCACATCATTCATGACGTAATTGATTGTCACGTCAACTTATAAATGACGCAATTCATTATGATGTTATATATTTGACTAACAGATTGGGTTCCTCTTTTGTCAAGATTGGTGCAGAAAATATACGCTTTTGTTTCGCTAATATCCCATTTGTCGGCCAGAAGAAAATTATTTTTTATAATATACAATGCAGTGGTTATTTTAAGAACATATTGGAATTGACCTTGGGAAAACTGCGGCATACACGATGATACTTTGCTTCCTCACTAAGGTCAAAGTCAATGGACCTTTCAAGTTTTAGCTATGCCACGCTCATCTCTAGCTAAGCTCCACCCACACCTTGCTCGTGTTGGGATCGATCGATCTCTGACCTCCCTGACTAGTAATTTACAGAAATATATACATGGAAGCTGTTGAATATTTTGAGATTAATTTGGCTGGGTGCTGTTGCTGCCTATGGCAGCAACAGCGCCCAATCAAATTAGTTTCAAAATAATCAACAGCATGTTTATTAAATAGTAGAGACATACAATTCTTACAATGTGTCAGACTATTAAAAGTTAAAGACGGGCCTAATAGAATCATTTATGACGTAATGATTATGACGTCAAATCATCAATGGATACGCTGGAAAGGTGAATTACTTTAATCGGATTGTGTAAATTCGACTGTATATTCAAAATCACAATACAATGGTCTTGACAATCTACTAACAGAGAGAATGATGGTGGGAGACATTGGTGGAAATTTCTAGAAAATATGAGATAGAATATATTTAACCAAATTTCACTCAAAATCACCAAGAAGACTAATCTAATCCTTATTACAATGTCAAGTATTACCTTTGACAATTTGCAAACTAAAATACAAGATAATGCCTCACAAAAAAGTTTTCAATTTATCGAGTCAGTACTAAATTAATTATGAATTTTTAATAATGTTTCTGTTTGCAAGTTTCTTTGTTAAATTGAGTGAAATATGGGTAGTAAAAAGTAAACTAAGCATAAGCAAAAACTAAATTGAAACGGAGAGGATTCAGAATTATCATATCAATGTTACTCTATCTTAACTTCAGAATTGCTGAAATTCCTAAATTCCATTCCTTGTGATATGATAACCCCCAACAGACCCCCCCCCCCTTGCGGGTTGTTCTGTAGTTTTATTAACCACTATAAAACAAACTTACCATTCAATCATTACTTGCTAAATCAACTACTCTGCATTTAGCTAACAGAATAAGATTTTTATGCTTGCTTACATATCCCCATATGCCTATTCCATTTCAATATACCCTCAACCAGTCTACTGGTAGGGTACACCCCCAGCATATCCCCTGATAGAGACTGGCACGAGTCTGTATTCATTCCATGGTGACACCTGTCACTAAGCATGTCTGCGCATGCACAATGGAGCCCAAAGAGGAAACAGATTCACTTTTCTAAATTTAAGTGCCAAATATTATAAACAGATTCTCAAATCATTCCCATGCGGGGTGGCTGAGACCGGGTCATAGTGATTGAACGGTAAGTATGTTTTATAGTGGTTAATAAAACTACAGACCAACGGAGGGGGGGGGGGGGGGGGGGGGGGGGGGGAGAGTGTCTGTTGGGGGTTGTTATTACACCACAAAACCATCTATACCATTCAATCACCACTTACTAAACCTGTAGATT
The DNA here is from genome assembly GCA_034401795.1 of Chaetoderma sp. LZ-2023a. Taxonomy (NCBI): domain Eukaryota; kingdom Metazoa; phylum Mollusca; class Caudofoveata; order Chaetodermatida; family Chaetodermatidae; genus Chaetoderma; species Chaetoderma sp. LZ-2023a. The sequence continues at coordinate 98,654,022 of CM067374.1, read as the reverse complement.
TGGTCAGTGCCCCACTTAAAAAACCTTGGTGGGTGGAGATTTGAGAATCCTTAAACAAGGATAAAAATTAAACACTCATATGCAAATATTAATAAATTAACATAATAGTGCATCCATAACAAATCACACAGTGATTATCAAACAAGGAAAATTGTCAACTCAATGAAACAAACAAAACAAGAGTTCTCACCATATCTGACAGACATACAGACTAACGAAATTGGTGAGATGTGCTTGGTAAATGGTCCTTGGCTTGTTTTGTTAAAATCGTTACATTTCTAAAAAAGGAGGCCGCTGGGCTCTGATCCTTTACATAGAAAGAGGTAAAAGTCGATTCAGATTTCCAACCTGCGATTTGCCTGACTTCGTCCAATGATGAGCCGGCGAAAAGAGCGAAGGCGGTAGCCATACCACGAAGGTCGAGAGCCGTGGCATAATTTTATGGTCTCACAGATCCATCTGGCAACTGTGACCTTAGAAACTGGTCTAGCCACCTCCTCCGCGTACTGAACCCATAAGTGCGAAAAATCGGATCTTTTAAAATTGGTATGACGTTTATAGACTTTTAAGGCCCTGACAGGACACCAGAATCTGTAGGACGACGAAAAAGACGATAACGGTTTAAGAATAATAGGTTTGGCTAAGTAACGGTTAGACTGGGTCTTCGATAAAAAAATCCCTTCTGGGATATAAAACTAAACCGTCCCCAGATTCGATAAATCTGTCTTTTTCTGCGAAAACAGCATCAATTTCGGATCTTCTAGCTGAAGTGGCAGCAACAAGGAAAACAGCCTTAAGAGTCAATAGTTTGAGACTGAGAGATCTAATTGGCTCAAAATGGTGACCTGCCAAAACTTGAAGAATCACGGCCAAATTTCAGGAAGACAAAGGCTTAGCTACTGGAGGACGAATATTGCCCAATCCTCTAATAAAACCATTGAGAATCTTCAAATCCTTGATATCAGCATTCAGAAGACAAGGAAGAGAAGCCAAAGAAATCTATAACCCCTAATGGTGATAGCTGATAAATGAAATGAATCGAATAGACACAATTAAAAATCTAACACCTAGGAAATAGAAACGGAATCAGGCAAGAAATCATGTTTTAAACACCATTCTCCAAAAATTTAATAGTCAACCTTTGCACAAATTCGACAGGTCGACTCACTCCTTGAAGAGACAATGATTTCCTAAGATCTTAAAGAAGATCTGGATTGGATGAAGATGCAAGCCCCTTACTTGAGCGAGATCTGATGATACTGGGAGAAGGTTAGCAAAATCTTACCAGAAGATCGAGAAAGACTACCAATCAGATCCTCTTTGACCAAAAGGGAGCTGCTAGAAGAAATTCTTTAAACTGGTCCATGACTATCTTCAGAACCATTAGAATCATGAATATTGGAAGGAACATGAAATCAAACAATCCTGTCCAGAACTGAGACAGTGCGATCAACGCCCAAACATGACTGTCCGAAAAGGGAGACATAAAAGATGAGATCTGGGCAATCAGACATGTCGCAAAAAGATCTGCATGGGGAAGACCCAGAAGCTTGAAAACGCTTTTAGCAACCAACCTCTTAAACTGCCACTCAGTGAGTGAGAACTTGCTAGGACTGAACTACTGGTCCGCAAGAAATATCCATCTGTCTGGAACATGACTGGGAATGAGAAAGATTCGGATCTAGTGACATCCAAGAAAAGGATCCAAAATCCCCATATAAAGAAGGAAAGACCTCGTTCCTCCGTCTGAAAATGAAAAAAAACCCAGTGGCATTGACTGACGAATCAAGATCTTGATGCCTATCACTCGATCCGACCAAAAGTGGAGAGGCTTGTTGACAAGTCACAACTCCACTAAATTGATGTGAGAAAATGACTCCTCCAGGGACCAAAGACTGGCAAAATCAATCCCAAACTGCTCCCTACCCCTCCTGTGAAACCCACCCCCACACCCCTCATGAAATAATCACCTGAGGGGAGGTCTTGACTAATGGAACACCCATCAGAGGGAACAAGAACGTACTGACTGCTTCTAGAAGATCAGGAACATTATAGTCTTCTCATCAACGTCACCCTGGGAATGACATTCTCAATGCTGATCATCAAGCCTAGAATCCTAAGAAAAAATCTTGCCCTGACATAGAAAGAGGATGTCAGGTTGACCACTGTCAACAAGATTGCCTCTACCCTTGTCTCTGAAGGAAAAAACTTGACCCTGAAAACAACGAGGGAGATGCCTAGATGGGAGAAACTTGAGAAGGAACTAGGCTTGACTTATTGACAAATAAAATTCAACCTAGGCTGCAAGGCGAACTGCAAACCTCTGGAATAAATCTTGAAAGAATTGAGAAAGACCTAGCTTTTATTAACCGATCGTCTATAAAGACTGAAGAAGAATAAGACGACGGTGCAAGACACCTGCCACGGCTGAGACTAAACGTGCGAAAAGAAAAGCGCCAAGGTCAGATCGAAGGGCATGGCTCAAACTGCAATACCCTATTCTTGAAAGTAAAATTCATGTACCTTCAGAAAGAAAGGTAAAAAAGGCACATGAAATAGGCATCCTAACGATCGATAGAAAACGATCACATGCCTGAAAAATAGCCTTGCAATAGGGGAGGACTCCATCCTGAATTTAGGAGATAAAGAAAGAAGAAATAACTTCTTCAGGAAGATAAAAGGACGCCAGCCGTATAACAATTGGAAACTATGAAGATTGTTGAACAGAAGCCCGGGTCTACTTTCCAAGGTAGAGCCTCTTCTATAGTCTCCTTGAAAATCATAGAAAACCAACACCCCCCTCTAATGCTAATAGCTTCTGATTGGATGGAACAGAAGACCATTTGGGAGAAGAGACTGCGGAGAAGGGTCCTAGATCCAAGAAGAGCATCCGGCCCTTTTGATAAGGGCCACCCTTAAAATTGGGGCAAACTTACTATATGCTAAAGAGGATTGCTCATAGAAACACATAGTTTACATATGCTGTGAAGCTCAAACCATAAAATCCTGGGCTATATCCTTATTCTTAGCCATCACAAAAAGTGGTAACTCATATTTATTTTGGTTATTTTAATTTTACCGCTTACTTTGCAAGTATAGCCTTACTTATTAAAAAGCTGAAGACCCTCAAAACACTATAGATAATTTTATATATAGTGATTTAACCAGATTTCGTGGCAAATCGAAAACCCATAGTAAGCCTATGGGAGGGGTTAGAATCAAGATATAGCCAAATCCTGTACCTGAGAATCTGCAATAATCCTGTCTGGTATTCGAAAACATCAAATCGTGACTGAATTTAGCAAGATAGTAAGGAAAATGTAATTAGGGTTTCCCAAACCACTGCTCGAAATGTTAAATTAGTCCCTCCAGAAATAACGTCGCTCCAGGGAACTAAGGGAAATTTCATTGTGACAACGTCATCGCGACTATGAATTGAATGCATGATATGGGCCTGTGAAGTGAACTATGGCAATCCTTTGACTGTCTTGGAGTCTGGCATAACCAGGGTTCAAAGTATGAACAAAGCTTTGCCATTGAAAATTATCTTCATTTTGAAAAGAATTTCACAAAATGCAGAAACATTACAAAACTCAGGATAAGTGCACACACCTTACAAATTGAGGAAGATAGGCACAAAACACCACTAATACCTGCTCATCTACGATTCTGTAAGCTTTGCAACCAGAACCTAATTGAGGATGAAAAACAGTTTATAATGGAATGTCCACCGTACGATCAGGAGACAAACGCTCTTCAAAAAGCTTAAGTTCACTAATTTTGTCTTGCTTGATAGGTGTAGCCAATTAAAATTTTTAATGTCATATAATAATGGGGATAGTGAACTAATAAAAATTGTTTTTGATTACATCAACGTTTGCCTAGCTGCAACGACACAATTCGTCAGATTGTCATCCTGTACATGAGGCAGGTTCATATCATGATTGCATAACTGTGTCCTATATTTTAATCAACGTCCATCTCAATTTCATTGGGAAACTAACCAACTTCATGAGTCCTGGTAAATTCACCATACCTCACTGTATTTGATATGTTGTTTAATTAGATATCCCAAACAATCCGATATTTATGCCTAGTGGCAGTAAACTTAAATCATAGCCCCACACATTAAACCTGTACATTTTTTATTTATTTATTTATTTTTTATATTTATTGTCTGAGAACCCATATTTTCATCTTTGTAAAATGTAGTTAAATGTTTGTACCATGGCATATGTCATTGTGTTTGATATGCCAATAAAAGGATTGATTGATTGATTGATTGATTGATTATGAATCTCCGGGATCAGCTCGAATGTTAAATGCACAAAACACTGATTTTTTGATTAACAACAAATGAAGATGTCATAAATACACATTTATGATGAAATAAAGCGAAATACACTTCTGGGTTGAATCACGCACAGAGATGGTATACCCAATCATGCCCATAGAATGAAATTCAACTGCCAAATTGAAATAAAAACTGAGATTTAGAGTAAAGAATTATGCTAGAAAAAAGGAAAAAAAGAATCAAACTGACAGATAAGACAACGATCGACAGCTACCGGAAGGAAAACAACAAAATTTAAGCAATTTACTAGCCAAGAGAACTGTAAGGAAAGAACAAGCTTTGAAGTAAAAGGATAAAACTAGAAGCGAGCCAAAAAGATGAAAAATAAGAGAAAAAGTAAGAAAAACACTGAAAAAACAGAGGCGATATGAAACTCGCCGAAACCATGACGACAGAGAAGAAAACTCGGCTTTTATTCCTTCTTCCTTTTCCCTTTTTGGGTTATTTCTCCTTTCTTATTTTCTTTTTATTCTTGTGGTCATTATTCTTGGTGCCATTCTCTTCCCTAATGTATCCTCTTCTGATTCTATATCCTTTCAGTGACTGTCAGATTTAGAATAAGAATTACGCTAGAATCAGGGCAACAAATTAACTCCCTTTGGTTAAAATAAATATGTCAACTTGCCGACATAAGAGGAAAGAAGAGCGAGAGAAAAGGCTGAACGGCCATAAGACAACCAGCAATCTAAAATTGGATGAAAGGACAAATTACATACTTAGAGATAATGCGTAGAATAGACTGACTTATCGGCTGAGTGAGACCATATGAAATAAGCTACAACAAAAAACCAATACAGCAACCAGTCGTAAGAGTCTCTAATTACGTTGAAATATTGTCACTGATAAAAGAGTAAATGCTGAATATCTATATAATTTCAAGAGAGTCTTCAAGACTGGCAATGTCTCGGTATGAAGATTTTCAGCCATTAAACCTTCCGATTTTTTAAAACAATTACGGAAATAACACTAACTCTTAGGCAAGATGATGACTAGATCCTAGGAAAGCGAACATGTAAACCGGACCCGAAGAACAAACCTGGATCCCCAGGAAGTTCTCTATCACCGGAAATCCAAAACAGGAAGACCGGACCGGAAGTTAATCCTGGAACACCAGAAAGATCCATGAAAACCTGAAATGACCCTATCCCCGGATGTACAAAATCCGGAAGTGAAAAATTTTTTTACGGGAAATAAGTGAACCGGAAATAGAATAGGAAACGGAAATGCGCAAACCAGAAATAGACAACCGGAAACTGAACAGGATCCTACAGACCCGGATGTACAGTAAAACCCCAGAAGTAGAATAGGAACCCGAAATATGTAAACCAGAAGAAAACTGGAAGAGGAAGGACTGGAAACGGAAACCAGAAGTAACCCAGGGTCTTGCTGACCCGAATCTACCAAGCACCTACCGGAAGTGCATGTCAAACCGGCTTTTTTTTTTTTACTGAGAAAGGAACAGGTGATCTGTTGACGTTTCTGACTACCGGAATCACAGAAAATTTAAATTTGGGATAAGCAGCTGAATCGGGGACTTCCGTCGCCGACACCACTGCTTGAGGGTAATGCCCCTCCCCAAGGCTTAGGTGGGTTTTGCCCGGTGACTTACACGAAACCACCGTTATGGGATTTTCTTTGGAGTCTGGGTTTCGGTTTCGGGGACCGAACCTCTAGTCTAGACGTGAGGGAAGTCGGTTTCACCCATTTGCGGACACGCCTGCTAACCTTCCGGTTATCGTCCGCCTCGGATGACTTTTCCTGTCCGCGCGAATGGCTGTCGAAATCATGATAGCCATGGTATTAAAACATGTAGATGTAAGTGAATATAATGGATAATTGAGGGATTTCAAATGATGATGATGACTTTAGGCATGATTGACTACCACGAAAATGGTTTACTACCACGAAAACCGGTAACACACTCATAAAAATAGTAATAACACCACGAAATACTCAATAAACATAACTTAGGGAGGATGGACTTAATGTTAGGCATAATTCTGAATAGAAGAAGTCTCAAAAACGTAAGCCGAACACAGCGCAAAGTATTAAAAATTGGAATATTGGCAGACTGTAATGCTTGCAGAATATTTCAAAAGTGAATATGTTTCCTATTTGGGCTCCATTGCACATGCGCAGACATGCTTAGTGACAGGTATCACCAAGGAGTGAGTACAGACTGGTGCCAGTCTCTTTCAGGGCATATGCTGGGGGTGTACCCTACCAGTAACCTGGTTGAGGGTATATTGAAATGGAATAGGCATATGGGAGTATGTAAGCAAGCATAAAAATCTTATTCTGCTGGCTAAATGCAGACTAGTTGATTTAGCAAGTAATGATTGAACGGTATAGACGTTTTTGTGGTGTAATAACAATTGGTGTTCATTTTGGAAACAATATTGCTGTAAGGGGTGCTAACATAGATCCATAGCAACATTGCTTCAGAAATATTCACCACTTAATTGTCTAATGCTTTAACTGTCTCGCTGCTACAAGCCACCAGACATTTATTTCAATGATCAAAAACTCCCGACTTGCTGAATATTTTGAAAAAGATTTGACTGGAAGTTGTTGGTGGCTGAGCCACCAACAACTTTCAGTCAAATCTTTTTCAAAATGTTCAGCAGGTCCAGAGATATAACCCTTAGGTTGTCTGCAAAAACTCAGCAGTCAGACAGTTAATATATATAACAAACCGTTTGACATCAGCATGGAAAGCCTGACTAAAGTGTAAGGATGAATAATTTATTGCGCTCTGTATTTGACAAGTTGACAATTGTTTTTCACAGAAAACTAAAACAGATGGGATGATGACTTTCTGTACAACTCCGCAGAAATATCGGAATTTGATATGCAGAACGGAAAATGATATACAAAGGTGTGTTTCACAGAAACAGCCCATATGCTGAATGAAATGTTGGACTACATTGGACAGTCGATGATGTGCCATCGCACATCCCCACATTCAGCGGTTTGATCTTTTAACACCCACCCCACCCCTGGGGGTCGAGCCAAATGTAAATCACCTCTTGCACAAACCAAATTTGCTTGAATTCTGTCTAACGGTTTTAGAGAAGCATTATAATCAATTTCCGCATAGACAGACTGATAGATACACACTGACATATAAGCGGGGACAACATAATCCCCACTTTTCTTCGAAAAACATGGGAATAATAATGGCAAAAAAGGGTGTAAACATTGCTATACAAGCGATTTATCCGTGTTTGAATGCTCAGTAATCATAAGAATTCTGTGGTAATAAATCACCCGCCTCTCCTACTCATTACCAATACTCATGAGATGTCAGTGAACTAGACCTTTGACCTTGCAAGTTCAATGTCATCATGCAGATTTCTAAAATAGGCATATTCACTTACGCATACAAGATTAGGAAATGGAGTTTGTTGTTTTCTTAACCATTACCACTCTGATGTCAACATTCTATCTTTTGCCATGTCAATAGCAAAGAATCATGCGTACATTTTTCAACAATTTTGGTGGACGATGTTGCTGTCTTCGACAGCACCATCTTCCACCAAATTTATTGAAAAATGTACACCAGTTATCTGGCAATCTTTTAATTTAATTTGAAAATTAAAAAATCTGACATCAGTGTGGTAAGGGTTAAACAGAAAATCATCATCATTAAAACACCTAAGGCAAAAGAAAAGTGTATGGCACTGTATCTTTGAAATGTCTCAACTGAAATGACTGCATGGCTTGGCATAAATCAAGAATGGTCAATCATGTTAAATGTGTGGTTTACGATTTTTAATTTCTATTTTTATAACATTTCATACAAATCAGATACATGCTAGGGCCATGTTTAATGATCTACAAGTACATTGCTTCAGTTCTGTCTACCTCTCAGTTTTCAAGTTAGCTTTTACTTTTGGTGTTAAAAACAAACTCATGAAGCAAAGAAATACATACCTTCATCAGATTGTCCAACTCCGCTTGTTGATGGCTCAATAGGTAATGATAACGAACTGGACAAACTCAATGGCTGAATAACACTGTCATCACCAGATGCAGACACAGCAGATGATTCCAAGGGAGACATACGAGAATATAATTCTAATGCACCAGTGTTCGGCTTTAAGTCTGGTGCTTCATCATATGACCATCCCTGAGAATGTGATGTGTCATCAAGAGTTTGTACCGGATCACTGGCTTCTTTAACATTAACAACAGACATTTCTAGCTGAGGTTCAGAACGTTCACATGATGTATCATCACCAGACGATTGTTCAGCAGATGGCCAGGCATGATCTATAGATGATGAAGATGCTGCTGGGGTGGCGCGAGGAGACTGAGCATCTGGATGGAATGATTTGCGGATAGAGGTAAAAGGTCTTTGTTTTTGACTAGTTATTTGGGATGGTACTACAGCAGATGCTGAACCTGAAAGTCTTCTTTGTTTATGAGGTGAATTACTAGACAAATACGGCATTACTGCACCGGTGAAATCATTACATTCATAAGAGTCCATTTTCTCCTTTTTCACAGAAACTACTACTAAATCATCATCATCATCATCATCATCATCATCATCGACTGATGGCAATCTTTTCTGCCTCGTTGGCATGCTTTGACTAAAATGCCTTGAGTTCTGGTTATCTATGTGCTTAGATTTATCACTAACAGGACTTAGTACATGAATGCGAGATGGCCTTGCGGTACTTGTCCTAGAAGGGGCCAAATTTACACTTTCACTTAACCTATGAGTCGGAGTAGCAGGGTCTTGGCCAAGTATCGAAGTTCCTGATACAAGAACACTCATGGAATAATCTTTCACCCATCTTGGTGCTTCTGTGCCCATATCTGAAAATAAAGTTTTGCAAGAACACCATACAGGAACATACATATATAATCCCTAATTCCCCCGCGACTGGTCTAACATACTCAAGACATTTCACATCATTCAGAAAGGCTAGAAGAATGGTCAATATTATTTTAAGCATCCAAACAAAAAGGTTACTATGTTTATAGAATGTAGTCAAATTATGCACTTAACACATGTCTAGAATGTCATCTCACCAACCTGTCAAACTGAGAACACTGTTGGTTACAAAAAATCAAGATGTGCAGAATGAAAGTTAGACAATGCAAGAATGAGTTCTTGAATTATTTCCTTACAGGAACATGACAGGGAGAACTTTCCATTAAGCCAGTGAGGGAAAAAACTTAAATGCTATCATTGGAGTCAGAAAATGTGGTCATCAGACGCTTTCGCATTACTCCAGCACACCTGAAAGTTACCTTATAGTTATACATACATGTATATTGGCAGGCTACAAAGTCTATATACAATGTAGTTTGTCCCATGTACTTGGCCAGGTTATGTGAATGAACAAGTACAAATTTGTCCAATACCAGCATTGCTGATATATCTTTGCAGCCGGGCCGGGCCGCCTTAAGGACAAATGTGTCTATTTTTTAAACAATGTTGCTGAAAGTTGTTGCGGTTTATATTTTGATCCCAAATTGTTACACATTTTCGGGACCACATAGACATAGAGCCACCCTAGGTTGAAAAAGACAGCTCCAGAATTATTGAAAATGTGTCAAAGATTTCTGTGGCTGTTGCGTTTTAGCTTTTGACCCAAAAATTAGTAGACGTCTTTGGGATCACACGGACAAGGCTCCATCCAAGTTCGGAGAAGATCCTGCCATGATGACAAAACATGAGCTTTCAGAAAATATCAATTTCCTATCAGACCCAGATTAGTCATACATGACTATGAGGTTTCAAAGCGATTCGCTAAGCAGTTATGGAGTTATCAATTGGAAACCAATTTTCAAGATGGTCGCCGGTGGCTGCCGGACATATTGGATTTCGAATCATCTAAATTTGGATACGTTTTTTCCCTAGACCTAGTCCAGTTATCCTATGACGGTTCAATGCGATCCGCTAAACAGAAATAAGAGTTATCGCACGGAACCCAATATTCAAGATGGCGGCCAGTGACTGGCGGTATCTTGGATTTAGGATCAGCGTTGCTTTTTTGATAGATCCAACATGGCCGACAAACCATTTATCTGACCATTTCTAAAATGGCAAATTTGATATCAGAACACCTAACAACCGATATAAAACCAATTTCGGCTTCAAATTCCATCAAATAAAAATATCTAATATGGTCACCAAACACGCTACATTTTGATTGGTTCCTGGCTGCGATATTTTTTTACCTATTAACTTCCCTTGAACAAAGTTTAATGGCCCTTAGTCCCTAATCATATCTGCCAAATTTCGGTTTGATCCATTTAGCGGTTTTGAAGATTGTTTTTGTGAAAACTACGTCATCCAAGATCGCCGCCAAACCTTTTGGCCAATCAAGTTCCCTTGAACAAACGTGAAAAAATCGTGATATTTCAATATATCGTATAGCCTATTTTAAGGTATATGAATTCACGGGGTGAATTGGTCTTGGGTTGAGTTGGACTGCGTGGTGTGGCTTATGTAGCCATATCGGTTTCGCTCTGAGTTTTCATATCAGTTTTAGCCGGATGACCTCTAATTGGTAAATTTCAACAAAAACCTGAAATCCAGTCGCCAAGATGCTTAAACTAAAACCGATCATTAATAACACGAAAATAGGACACAATTAATAATTTCCTGCCGCCTTTCCCCTTGGCTTATTGTACATGTATACCATATCCATCATTGCGGGAGTGAACTTATTACATTGGACAACCTAAATATTGCGTACTCTGTTAAAATCATCGTTTATTACACGAAAATTAACCCTAAAATTTGACATTTCATGTCGTCTTTGTGAAAATATACAAATCACGTGATATTAGGAATGTACTTTAAAACCATAGACATCTAATGTTTAGATCTGCTCCGCATTTACTGAGTACCCGGTTAATAATAATAGTTAGCCTTCAGAAACATCTAGGATAGTTCGCCATGCTTGCTAAAGCATGTATACCATCTCATTTAGCTATCACATTTGTGAACGCACCACCTCTCACCTCCAAAAACAGGAGAGCAAGCAATATCACGTGATTCATATGTTCCCGCGACACCATTTAATGTCAAATTTTGGATTACTTTTGATTTTATAAACCATACTTATTACAAAACATGCAACTACGCCTGCACGATTTTTGCTTTGAAACATCGCGATCGATTTTATTTTTAAAATCGTGATTTTCGATTAAATCGTAGGTCTAAATTCCCAAAAGTATAAACTGGGGTAACGTGACTTGTTTCTAGAAAAAGTTGAAATAAATGATACAAAAATCATCGTGGGAGTGAAATTATTAATTGGGACTGCCTAAATATTGTGCATAGTTTAATAAACACCATTTATTTCAACAAAATTTGAGATAAAATGTCTGCAAGAAAAAAATATCAGCTTCCGCTTATAGCCTCCCTTTGTAGGACGAGTTTAGGTCATTATCGGAGTAACGCGAAGACATTAATATTAGTACCTGGGGAGATACTGGGCAATCCACATACATAGGACGGGAGCTTCGAGTAGGTACGAGTGCAATGGCGTAAACTCGTCCTATAGAGTAGTTTATAGTTACTTTTAGAATGTACGATTTACATTTAAGAGTAATCAACAGAACGCACAGTTCAAAATCAAACAATCTGAAATGCCGTTGCTTTATTTTCTTTAATTTGACATGACAACCGAATCAAAAAGGAAAAATTATTACACCGCCTGAAATTGCTAACCCTAGAATTAAAAAGAATTATGTTCACTGATTGCCTAACACTCTGCAACTACGTATTTACTTGGCATTTCACGACAGACTCAGGGTCTGCAGCGAAAGAAAGAAAATTATATGGCGATTCGACGGAGTAACTAGCTGGTTTTCTCAATGACAAAGGTGTTACCTCGCTATTGTTAGCTTGTTTATTGTAGCGCTTTGTGTAGTGATTCGTAATTATTTGGCACGGCGGGATATAAACACAATGAACACTTATAATTGTACTCATGTACTGATAAAATGCGATGGAAAAGTACACACTTCAGATTTTAAAAAAACATGAACTTTTTGACGATTTTCAGATTTTTCCTCAATTACATCGTAAAAATCGAGATTTAAAAAATAAATCGAACTTCATGATTAAATAGAAAACTCGTGCAAGCCTACATGCAATATTTATACCTTCCCAGGTAATAATTTCACTCCTGCGATCATGGTTTTGAGGTATACAGCAAGGCGGCAAGAAATTATACCGGTAGATTGCGCTGAATTTTCGTATTAGTGTCCATCTTTTAAAGCAATTTTAGAGAATTAACTTCAACCTTTTTGTACCTATTCCTAGAATAATCCCACCCCTTTCTCAGAGATGCTGGTTTGGAAATAAATTGAACAGCTTGACGTAATAGACACCTATGCTACAAATAGACAGAATACGGCATGACAGTAAAATTTGGGCGATATTTCGAATTTTTTTCAAAATCACATCGTAAAAAATTTTGGTTGATCCGTTTATCTGACAGTTTCGAAAATGGCAAATTTGAGATCAGAATACCCAAAGAAAATTTATAAAACCAATTTTGGCCTCAAAATTCATCGCCTAAAAAAAATCCAATATGACCACCAAACATGCTACATTTTGATTGGGCCACAGTGGCCATGTTTTTTAGATTAATTTCCCGCGAACAATCTCTAATGGCCCTTAGTCCATTATCATATCTACAAAATTTTGGCCCGATCCTTTCGCAGTTCTGAGGTCGCTTTTGGAAAAAATAGGTCATCCAAGATGGCCGCCGAACCATTTGGTCAATCTAGTCCTCTTGAACAAACTTGGCTTACCTCTTGCCATAGATGTTGTTTAATGGGTTTTGATTTGATTCCCCAAGCGGTTTCGGAGAAGATTTTTAGACTTAAAAAAATTGGGTGATACATGTAACAATAAAAACACAATTTTATACCAAGGTCTCGATGACCTTGCCCTTTCTCTGTGACCTTGACCTTCTATCGAGATAAAACATATTCCGAATGATCGGGCATCTTTGAAAACCCAGCAATAGAGCCTAACATCATGAAAATTGATCAATTACCTCAAGATGTGCTCATATTTCTGCACGGATATGCCAAAGCTGATGTTGACCTTGACCTTGTTGCATGATCTTGACCGCCTGTCGACCTGAAACCTATCCCAAATGATCAGGCATATTTGAAAAACGTTAAAGTGGACTCTAACTTTATTGAAATTGGTCAAGTAGTTCCAGAGATATGGCATTCCCTGTAGTTTCCACGAGCGATGGCGGCCATCTCAGATTTTTTTAACCTACAAGGGTCACAGGTGTCGAAAAGATTGTTACCGAAAATGTGTCTTCATTTCAGACCCTAGTGAAATAAACCACCATGTCAATCTGGGCATTCAATTCCTACGGGACTGATTTTTGATACATGGCAGTCTACACTATTGGGCTAGGCATCTTACCGGCCCACGTTTCAGTCCAGAAAGTTTTTATTTTCTCTCCTCTCCACAATAATTGATACATGTCTTCAAAACTTTGCATAAAAATTGTAAAAGGACAAACTATTGCCTATGGTGACCCTTCTTATGATATATATATATGACCGGCAAACGATATGCCATGATATGGGAAAATGTTAAGTCTTCATCTTGAGAAGAAACACAATAATAGACAGAAGCTTTAACGGTCTTGTGAGGACTTGCGGTCGATAACGAGTTTCAATTAATTTTATGGTCTACTACACTATTTAAACACAATAGCGTCACTTTGGAGTGAGAAAAATATGTTAGGCAGCCCAAATAACGAGATTAAATGACGACTCAATCTGAATCACATTACCACTCGCTGTGACGTCACACCGGGAACGGCGCTGTGAGCTGGGTCAATATTTCTCTGTCTGTCCTACAAAGTTAACATATTTTAAAACATGCGTTTAACAGGATAGACTTCACCTACCATAACATAAATTATGTTAGGTTGAAGCGAAGTCTTCAAGAAATAAAAAATCATGATTTAAAAAAGTTTATTATGATATTTACTCATTTTTAATGGTTTCATGGATAGCTATATTCGCATAATAATAGGCCAATAACTACGGTAAACCATGGGCAATGCTGAAAATCGGCAATATTTCAATGCATATGACAAATACTCTGTAGTCTAGTAGGCCTAATTGCGGATCCATTACCATTCTTGAAAGGACTGGGTGTACTATGTAATATCTGGGATGGATGGATGTGAGTGTGATGATCGAGGTGGGTGGGAGAGGTTGACGATGGCTATAATTGTACTATTATTCATATCTAAATGCATAGGTTACAGAGTGCAGTTACAACTTTTTCTGAAGATTATGAATGTACAATAAGTGTGTCAGTGTGTCCTATGTGAAATTTCCCGTGATTACTGATTAGAATGTAATAGTTTACCTATAAGCTTTTGGCAATGTGTTTGTATAATAATAATGTAGAGGCATGTACGGGTCAACACGTTCATTGGTGTGTGTGTGTGTGTGTGTGTGGGGGGGGGGGGGGGGGGGCGTCACGCATGTAACAACCATATGAACTATATCGTTTTCAAACCAACTTCTTCCATTTTCAAACCAACTTCCTCCATGTATGGAAGTAGCATACACTCATATTTCAATGTTATGAAAAAGCAAAACTGTAGCGGCTGAACAAATTTTAAATAGGTAGGTGAATTCACAGGTGTTCAGAGGTCGCTAGACAGTGCAGCTCATAAATAATTTTAAATGCTTCCAAAGCAAAAACACAAATATGTTAGTTAGAACCATATGAACATGTACGATACAAGAAACGTTATGTTGAATATTTTGAACACAATTTGGGTTGAAATCCAAACCAATTATGTTCAAAATATTCAACAGTATATGTTATTTAAGTTGTATTATACGCGTGCGGACGGCAGTGAAAGCCTCACTACGCAACTCGACCGCTGCCTAAATTGTAAACAAACCGTGTACTGTCAATAATATGTCAATGTAGACTATATACGCAAATAGATTAGTTTAGATTAGATTTATATTTATCTGACATTTTAGTTAATTTTAAACACATAACTGGAGTAACTGCTATATTGCAATCATAAATTTATTCATAAGCCTACACAATGGTAAATTGAGATCGTACGTGCACTGAGCGGTGTAGGCCCACTTAACTACCATTTAAAAAGTTGTACATTTGTGTACATGCATGCCTATCATCTATGCAAAATCTCTGCAGTCAATCCAGAAAGATAAGATATATATGCATTTGTAGAATTGTATTCGAAGTGTGTGGGTGGGTTTGATTAAATATTGCCTAATTCACATACACGAAATCCGATGTTACTGTCACCTCTAACAGGCCTATACGTTAGAATTGTGATGTCAGGAACCGTGACCATGAGGTCTGTTCTTTAAGTTTAATCAACAAAAATAACATCAACTTCGATATTATTGAACCTTTGTGCATCTCGAACAATGTGGTATCCCTGTGTGAACAATGGATTGTCAAAGAATATGTGCATAGGTGCCTAATATGTGCGCAGCAGTAGAGAGCCTAGTTATGCTCCCCGAGATAATAATCTAGACTAATAGGAATTGGTGTCATCCCGGTGTGACATTACAACTAATAGCTAAAAACGTTTGGTTGTCAAGGTGGTTGCTATATGCTTATCTCAGCTTTGGCTGGGCCGATTACAAAAATTTAAAAAGCATTTTGTTCTTCTAGTAAAGGAGAATCTGCATTATGATTGTCAAGTTAATCAGAGCCATCGGGTATCTAGTCCTCACAACATCTTTAAAACATCCAAGCCTTTCTCAAGTGCACATGACCCTACAAACATCGTATGACAAAGATTTCACCAAAATTCTGTTTACAGGACACTGTTGATTTTTCGTGTACAAGGAGTCTGGAGCCTTTCAGGTACACGGTACATGGATGGTAGTTTCAGTCTAATACATATATATATATATATATATATATATATATATATATATATATATATAATATATATATATATATATATAACTTATTAGAAACTTGCCAAAAACAACTAAACGTGTGTCATAATGATCGCGATACACCCTCTATGCAGACTCTTGTTGCACACTGCAACTACTGGGACTGTTTAAATCTGTACCTGACAAAATGTCAGGAACTGGCAGGACTGTGCCTGACATTTGATCATTTGGTGCGCCTGACATCCTTGTCCAGGCTTGTGTGTGTGTATATATATGAAACAATGAAACATTCAGTAAAATTATTAACAATATAATATATTAATATATATATTAAAGCTTTCGTGTTCCATTAAATATAGATACTTTTGCACGGGATATGAGATGCCTGTTCAATTTACCCAGCATGCTATGCTACCTGGCATGCGATGCTACCTGGCATGCAATGCCCTGACTCTATAATCGTTGTAACTATTGGACGCCATATTCGTTTAGTCTATTGTCTGCACAAGCCAGGATATCTCAAACAAAACCAACCTGCAGGGTAAGCATGCACGTAGGACGTATTCACGGCAGTACATTCGACAGTCTGTGTTTCATTACTGTTCAGACAAAGGGTGTCAATGTCCAGGAGAAAATAGGAGAAAGCTTTTATATACATTGACAGTAATTTGCGTGAAAGTTGTTGCTATCAATGACAGCACCAATATTCAGTCAAATTGTTGTCAAAATAATTAGTATGTAATGCAATTACTACCTGCTATATATTTGATACAAATTTCATTGCAAAGTGTTGCTGCAACAGCTTTCAGTCTATGTATTCTAAAATAATCATTATAAATTTCCTACGGATTTGAAGAGCAATTTGACTGGAAGTTCTTGCTGACTAAGGCACCAACGTTATCAAATTGCTGTCCATAGAATCACACGGCGCTCAGTATTACTATCTAAGTAGAGTCCGTATATGGCCAAAATACGCTTTGCCGGCACGAAGGAAATACTTCGTCTAGCTACAGTGTGGACATTTCTATTCGACCTATGCATTTCAAACAAATGCACAAATCTGTCACCGAAACATACACGCCGTTTGCTAAGCATTCATTCTTGACGAGAACGCGTATACAGGCCTACACCCTACGCTCACTTTACCTAAATAGTAATATATTGATTGCATATGTGTGGATAATAATTTAACAATGTTGTTGGTGCCTTAGAAACCAACAACTTACAATCAAATTGCTATTCAATAATCAATCCGTAGTGAGTCGACTAAAAATTATGATGATTATTTTAGAATATAGCGACTGAACACTGCTGTAGCAACAACTTTCATTCAAATTATCAAATCTGTACCAGGTAGTAATCGCATTACCTAATAATTATTTTGACAATAATTGTACTGAATGTTGTTGCTGTCATTGATAGCAATAACTTTCACGCCAATTTTTGTCAAAATATATATAAAAGCTTTCTCTAACTTTCTTCTGGAAATTGACGCAGTTGCACTGAACGTCGAATGTACCACCGTGAATAGTATGCCCTACGCGCATGCTTACGCTTCCAGAGCTGGAGGAGAAATGACTATTTGCACATGCAAGCAGGTTGGTTTTGTTTGGGAAACCCTGGCCTATACAGACAATAGACTAAACGAATATGGCGTTCAATTGTTACAACGATTATGGAGTCAGAAAATTGCATGCTGGGTAGCGTTGCATGCTGGGTAGCATAGCATGCTGGGTAAATTCAACAGAAATCAGCAGGGGTCTCATATCTCATGCAAAGGTGTCTATATTTAATGGAACACGAGAACTTTAAACCAAATAGCTCTCGGGTGGGTTCTGGGATGAAATGTGTTATCCCTTTAACCAACATAGAGCAGAAATATAAAAAACTTATGTACCTGAATATTCTGTTATTTTGAAGCTAACTTGACTGGGAGATACTGCTTATGGCACAACCTCGAGCAGCAACAGGCTCCAATCAAATTAGTTCCAAAATATTCAACAACTTGTCTGTATGGTTGTCTCGAAACTGACTTTAACAGGTTAAACAGATAGACACTGCACTATAATACTATATCCAGTAGTCACAGCTTAAGTTCTGTGGCAATACCAGCACAATATGTCTAATAAAGCCTGATAAAGACTATTTCAGACTTTCTTAAAAAGATTTCCCACTGGAATCAATGATACGCGTAACAGAGACAGTCTTTCCAGTGATAAGCTCTTGAATACATTTTTCTCTTAGTATGCATATGGTCATTCACTAAGAAAATGACCATATATTTATTGGTCAAGCCAGTCAAAAATCTCTTCTGCACTCGTCTTTGGATATGTCCATAAATTACAGCCCAAAAAAGGACTATTTACAGAAAACTTACCACCGAAGTGCATGGCTCGACAAAAGAACCAGTCATTCCAGTGATCAGTATTCAAATATATTCTTGTCTTGGTCTGCAAACGGACATAAGCCATGTTAGCTGCATTTTCTTATCCAATTTTGAGCATTAACCTTTAATGGCCAATATTTGTCATTATAATTGAAATTTTTGCTTAGTAAATGCAAATTTACATAACAAGTACAACAGGCCACCTTTGTGATATCTAAAGAAGATTTCATGTGAGATAAGTTTGATCCCGACAATTGCACAAAACTTACCCAGGTTCATACAGCCTTGCACCTTGAACTCTGCCACTTTCTCATCCAACCAAATAATGAACTGTGAGATGATCATTGGCTGTATGTCATCCATCAGTGTGGCAAAACGTTGTTTGCCTGCCAAGAGGTCAACCACCATCTTGCATTCAGCAAATTGTGCAGCACTCAATAGAATGCCAATTTAATCTGCAAAATGAAGGATACAAACGGTTAAAATGCAGGATTTGCAATTTCCATGGAAATACCAGTATGGTAAAATTGACTTTTATATCCTGATATTACCCAGAAAACTGCGATACACCCATATACTGATACTGTACCACATGCATTTTAAAATATCATCAATAATGATCGGTCTATTTTAAAATTGGTTTATAAATAAAAATTGAATTCACAAACACCAAACGTCAATCACAGAATATTGACATATTAACAGACCTATCCTGCAGAATTGTATAAGGTATGTCTTGCAAGTCTTACGGTAAGATTTAATACATCAACTCCTGCTTCATCATGATTTATTAAGATATAATATATTGCCAATTCTCATATGCATTATTTGTAATAATTAGTCCAAGCATAATGTGTCCCCAAGAAAACAGCTAGAATAACAAAAGAGAACATAAACTTTTTTTTTGTTACATACATACACACACCAACTACATTCTATTAAATTACAATAATCTTCTCATAATGGCATAGCCGACTGGTTGCTCATGCACTAGAACGTGAGAAAATTGCACATGGTGCAACTAACTAACATAGGGTAGTTTGAGAAATTCCAGATCAGCAGTAGGCATGATACGCCCATATCAGGCCTCCAATACTGCAAGAGATGATGATGATGATTTAAACGTGCAATATATATATATATATATATATATATATATATATATATATGGTTGGGCGATTTTTCGATATTATCGTCAATATCGCGATATACCGATATCGTCATAATTTCGAAAAATCGTAAATATCGTCAATACCGACAGGACGATATGGCACTTTTAACTGTGAGCATAATATAAATACCTAAGTTAGAAATGTCATACTCTTACCTCTATTCGGTCCAGTAATAGTCTTTAAGTAATAATCCAGTCTTTGTCTAAGGTAATAAAAACTTAATAAACTCCAAAATAATCTGTGTTCATTTAATTCATGGTTTGTTTGCGCTAATAAAATGATTTAAAGTACAAAATAATCCTTTGTAGTTCACTTTTCATAATTACATAAATAGACAACGCCATGTTTTTTCTTGCCTCATTCTGAGTGTTAGTCAGTGGGGAATACCATTTGCACTACCCACATTCCAATCTGATGACGTCATTACTACAGGTCAAGCTATTTATCCATTAGTCATTGATCTGCATGGTTAAACATTCTTCTGACCGTGACAGATTTAAACTTTAAAACTTTTTAGGTCGATAGGAAACCACACACACTTAATCCCTTATCAATACCACAGCTTGGAACGGTGGGTGAGGGGGAAGTTAATCTCTTGCTTTACCGTTATACGTTTTTATGTAACTTTATACAATATATTTAGCATTTTTAAACTAATCAGATCAAAATCATTCTACATATAACATTACACATTTATTCTAAGTGAGAAACAGCCTTAAAATAAATAATTTAGGCCTAATTATTTCCAGTCTTCAATCTGTTGTGGCAGTTTTGGTTGCAGTGTTAACTGGGTTAATTTCACACATCCTGGCTACACCTTGAGATCAATGGATAGGACAGCTAAGTAGTGAGCGAATTTGAATAGGTCTACAATGGGGCAAATTCGTATTTAATATTACAGACCAAATAAAATCTGATATAATTGTTTCCAGTCTTCACGCTGGTTCTCGTTCAAAATCATGCAGTGTTATTTTATTAATTTGCATCGTCTACGCTAGCGGTGGGCGTGATAACAGCAGTCGGAATTCTGCAGTGTGAATTCTGATTGGCTCAAGTATGATACGGCGGCCAATCAGATTTTGCTCTGCGGAATTCCTTTCTGCACAGTGAAGTTAATGCGTGTTCCTTGCTCAATCTTTTGACAGTTGTCGTGAGGTAAAGATAACACAAAATACAACACAAGAACAGAAGAAAATTCTTTATTTTTCTTATTTGTGATGAATACGGTTAGTTGCATTACATTCGTTGCTTTAAACTGTATATTGAACGGTGTCAGTGTGGAATTTCGTGTATTAAATATGCGGAAATGGCAATCATGGCGATCTCAATTTACGGTTTCAATGCAACAAATTTAATGAAAATAACTTGTAGACACCACCAACTAACTCCACACCCCACCCAAATGACGATATATCGTGACACCGCGGTATTTTAATGAGATACCGATATCGTCATGCCTTGAACAATATCGCCCAACCCCTATATATATTTATATATATATATATATATATATATATATATATATATATATATATATATATATATATATACATATATATATATTTATAGGGTAGCTACTATATGATACCATATGTAAATGTAAAACCAATATCATGGACTGAAATAGACCAGGCGCTCAGGCAAGTTAATCAACCCAACAAGTTGTAAAAGGTTTGATGTCCGCTCTGTGGTAATATGTATAAATCTGAATTGCTGCCCTGTCACAACCTGTGCATTTTGACAGAAAAGGGTGTGAACCAAGGGTTCATATCTACATTTAATCAACCTACATGTATCTGCTGCAATGTTAAAAATTGTGCCATGGGTTTCTTCAAGAGTCACCATATGCAAAAATGCTTATGACAGCAATTTCACCTTGAGCATCTCGGAGGACAGTAGACTTCCGGTGGTCAACACTATGTAGTTAATTAACCCACGTCCTGCAAGGTTAAAATTAATTTATATCGAGAGCTTAGGCATAGTATAAACGCAAAACATCAATGACAACAAAATTAACCTGTGCTTTCTTGGTGACAGCAGCCATCTTTTAAGAATGGTGTCGAAATCTTCTAAATGGTCTTTATTCAACCAAAGTACTGCAAGCGTCAAATCACTTTTAATTGACAGTCCATACATATGAGTGTCAAAACACCAATGACAGTACAATAAGCCCGTGCTTTCCTCATGACAGCAACTCCTTTTGAAAGGGATACAGAGAATATGCTATGGCTGAATTAGATTGGAACTTTTTCGTTGAGTACTACTATGTCACGCTGAACTTCGCAGTGGACAAAAAATAATTAGAGTATTCAAAGAGCATCCAGGCAGCATTTCTGGAGGTAAATATGCATTTTCATAGCCGACATTCGTAGTATAGCGTATGATATAAGCTCATAATTTCCACATAAATGTAATCGCATTACTTTCACAGACATCTATTCTAATATAAAATGTGGTGTGTACGTGTATAAAAAAAAACCCTAACCCTTTCAGCATGTAGGATGAAATAGAAAATGCTAATATAGAAATGGTATGTTGAATATTCTGAAGCTAATTTGACTGGGGTCTGTTGCGGCCTGTCAGCCACAGGTTCCTATCCAGGGTCACCTTCTCCACTCCATCTATGACATGAATGCATTCCCGGAATTCCGCACCCCTTACCATCCACCCTTCAACCCACCCACCCACCACCTGAACCCAACCCCACAGTGTACATTCATATGTGTGCCTGTGCTTGTGTGTGTGTGTCGTTGTGGATGTGGGTGGGGCTATAGCATATATAACTAATAATTCACGCTGTCATACAGCTTTGTTTCTATCCGGAAATCAGGTCAAGCCATAAAAACAACACCCGATGAAACAGTGGAATAACTTGGGAAGGCGTGGGGATATATGCAGTCTAGGCCTGCATGCCTGTAAATGTAAGCTATCTGTCTGTCCGAGGCTTTTCCCCCGGAAACTACCTATTCTACTAAGCTAATATGTTAGCGCAATAATTAGTTTTCCAGGAATTTATTATTCGGTAGATGTGTTTGCATGCTATGAAAATTTCCTATCGAGGACAGTTTTCTGGAGACTCAATAATTTGAAATAAATGTGTACCCATACCATAAAATAACGTTGTGATTGGTATAGCGATATCCACTATCTTCCCCGTCATGAGAAATGGTAACAGAAACCCAAGCAAGTGTTTGCGTATATGAATAAATATTGAGACTTTTCGTAAAATTTATTTGTCAATTTGACTTGATCAAGCTCTTGTTATTAAGATGACGTCAGTTTGTGTGATATGTGATCAAGGAAGTGGAACTCAGAAACCCTTGAAGGAGCAGCAATGGAAAACTATCTTGAGTTCATATGCGCGGAGAAAGACACTAAAAACTGACATATTCATCAATACAACTAAGAGGGTCTGTGAAATACCTAGCACTTCGCAAGGGCTGTTTTACCATACCATGTGTTTGAGTAAATAAGCAGCAGTGAAGAGACGGCCAGAGACATATCACCCAAGTTCCACAGAAGGTATCGCTCCACCAAAAACAATGCAGTCGAGTTCTGATCTACCATGAACTTCAAAGACTGGTGTTTTCGGAGAAACGTGTCTTTTCTGTCCATATAAGCGGAAAAGAATGAAAAGTGTTTTAGGACAGTACGAGCCACTTCAGAGTATAGAAACTCAAGAAAGTGCTGGAGCCATCATAAAAGGCTGCCAAAAATTGTGATTCGCCATTGGTGAGCAGGATTATAGCGGTGGGTGAGGACCTCATTGCGAAGGAGGCTAAATATCACAAATCCTGTAAATCAGAATTTCTGCATGGTGCATCCAGTTGTTAGCCAAAATAAGTCAGCACGATCATATCATGATGACGCATTCATTAATTTAAGTGTGTTCATAGCTCAATTGGATAAAACAATGAATATGAGCAACATTTTCAGTTTATATAAAGAAGAGTTCCTTACCGTGGGTGGATCTGCTGAAGAGCTTGAATCATACTCCATGCCGCATCTGACTAAAAAGATCGGTACTAAGATTGATGTTAATATAGACAGAGAGTCTAAAAAAGGAGGATGCTTCGTATACCACAAAGCGATGTCACTTGAAGTAGCAAAACTTGCGCTGAATGAGTGACTCGCGTTTAGAGGATACCCGCAGGATAGCTATGTTTATTCGCTCAGCGATATGTGTGTTGTCAAAAACAGAAATACCAACACCGACATCAGGATATACTCTAAAAAATGCATCACCAGAAATACCACCATTAAGAAACAAAGCTCCATGAAGGTAAAGGCTTAGCTATCGGAGGACGAATATTGCCTAGGCCTCTAATAAAAACAATTAAAGGTCTTAGTGTCCTTGACATCGGCATACAGAAGGCAAGGAAGAAGATGCCAGAGAAAATTTATATATCCTAACCAAATTAGCTGATGAATGGAAGGAATCAGAGATATGTTAAAAAAGTCTAATACTTGGGGAATAGAAACAGAATCGGGCACGAGACCTTGGTCTGAACACCATTCTCCAAAAATTTTAAGTCGACACTTGTAAACTCAGCGGTTCGACTCTTCTGGAAGAATTGATAATTACTGGAGATCTTGAAGAAACTTTATTCCCGTAGACTTTAGTTTCGATATTCTCCAAACACACAGACTTAAGATTTCTGAGTTTGGATGAAGACAAAGACCTCTTACTTGAGACAGAAGATCCTGGGAGAATGGAAGAAGACGAGGGAAGTCTACCAGGAGATCTAGGTCTACAAACCAAATCCTCTTTGGCCAAAAAGGAGCTATAAAAGAATATCGCATAATTGTTCTTTGACATTCTTCAACACTAACCAGAGCTGTAGATAAGCTTTTCAATAATTGGCTGATTCACTCTTAGAAATTTGGTAAATTGGGTTTCTTTGGAATTTAATTGGGTTATTATACATTATTAGCAAGAGAACTGAAATTAATTGGGTGATTTTCTATTTCAGTACTCATGATGTTAAAAATTAATTGGGTGATTGGCAATTTTTATTGGGTGAAAAAGCAAAAAACCTGCTTATCTAGTGCTCTGACACTAACGGAATCAAAATCATTGGAGGGAACGCATAGACGAACATTCCTGTCCAGGACTGAGACAGGGCATCCACCGCCAGGGCTTGACTGTCCGGAAAAAGAGACATGTAAGAGGAGATCTGAGCATTCAGAGATGTCACAAACAGATCTACCAGAGCACGATCCATAAGACTGAAAATCGCTTTGACAACCGACCTCTTTAACTGCCACTGTGTGTGGCCGAATTTGCTGGGACGTGACAGTTGGTCCGCAAGAAAATTCAGACTGCCTGGGACATGAGAAGACACTAGAAGAATCTGATTCTTGCGACACCATAAGAGAAGGTTCCACACTTCTAGACAAAGGAGGGATGACCTTGTAACCCCCAGCCTGTTGATATAAGAGACCACTGTCGAATTGTCCCACCGAATCGAGACTGAGACCTATCACAAGATCTGATCATGAAAGGAGAGCCTTCTTGACAGCACACCATTCCAGAATGTTGATATGAGCTGCAGACTCCTCCAGGGACCAAAGACCGGAAACCGACAGGGAGTCCCAGACCGCTCCCCATCCCTCCTCAGAAGCGCCTGTGAAGATAATCGCCTGAGGGGAGGACTTTACCAGTGGACCACCCATCAGAAGCAGAGAATGGTCTTTCCAAAGAGAAATCAAGTGTTCTCTGATGGGAATCTGATGGTAAATAGAGTGAACCGATTGCTTCCAAAGGGACATTAAATACATTTGGAAAGGTCTTCTCATCAGCGCCGCCCATGGAATAACATTCTCTACGCTGACCATCAAACCTATCACTCTTAGCAGAAATCTTGCTCAGACCATGGAAGAAGACAGGATTTCCATTGCCACTGATAAAGCCTCTATTCTTGGATCTGAGGGGAAGACTAGACCCTGCGTCAGATCGAAAGAAAAGCCTAGATGCGTGAAGATTTGAGAGGGACATAGGCTTGATTTCTTTAGATTTACAATCCACCCTAGGTTGCATGCTAGACTGCAAACCTCTGGAAGAATTCCTGAGAGTATTGAACTTACTTTACTAACCAATCGTCTACATAAACGTGGAGATGGATAGAACGACGGTGAAAATTTCTACCACGGCTGAGAGTAGGCGAGAAAAAGAAAAGGAGCCGTGGTCAGGCCAAAAGGCATGGCGCAAAACTGCCAAACCTCGATCTTAGTAAGCAAATCTCAGGAATTTTCTGAAGGAAGGGTAAATGAAAACATGAAAGAAGGCGTCATTTTGGTCGATGGAAATGGCCACATACCCTGATCTAGATTGGAAATGATCTGGGAGATGGTCTCCATCTTGACTTGGGAGTAAGAATCATGAGATTTAATCATGACATACCCCCTTGTTAAATTAAAATTAATGCAGATTTGAATGTTTCAGAGTGAATAGAGATCATTTTACTAAGATTTAATGACAGGGTAGAAAAAAAATACCCTAGGCTGAACGCTCTCATGTATGTATAAATTCCTTAGAATTAACATAATTCACAAAGAAAACTAACATGATAATGACCAAATTGTCAATTGAAAGGACCAGAGGAGACAAGAAAGAAGAGTTAGAAGAGGAAAGAGCCGACACAAAAGAAGGAAGGTCTATAGAAAACTCGTCCTTAAAAGGAAGAGAAAGAGTCTAAGTAATCCACCAGTGAGCCAGGGACCGGTCATCCGAAGAGACCCTGATTGGACAAAATCTCCTCAGCCCTGACCGACTAGGAAATAGAAGAAGGATTAGGAGATGGAGAAGAAAAAAGATGAGAAGCGTCACCAGAGGCCATAGAATCAACAGTTCAAATGGAAAGAGGAGAGCAAAGCCTCTTGGAAGCTAGAAGAGAAGAAAAATGTAAAGAATCAAAAAAGGAAAGATTGATCAGAAGGAATGTGAACAGATACAACATCCTGACCAGAGGACATGGAAAGAATAGAGAAAAGAGCTGACATGAAAGAACGAACAAGGGACAAATCCCTAAAAACAGAAAACAATGAGAAAACCGGACCTCAATCAACAATTAGAAACTCAAGCTCAAAAGAGAGAAGGACAGAAACAATCGGATCAAGATGATCAAAAGAAGAAGAAGAGGAAGAGAGGAATCAAGAAGAATGGAAGATGAAGAGGAAAGAACAGGACCAGAAGATCCCTGGAGAGGATTGATAGAAGATGAAATACGGGAAAACCCCCATAGGAGGGAAAAAAGAAGGAAGACAGAAAGAGATAGAGAGGAAGGAGAACATGACTAGAAGAAAACTTTAGAAGGAGAAGGGGCAGAGGATGAAAGAAGAGACCTATACTTATCTTTGCTCATTATTATTAAAGACTTAGAACCAATATTATCATCTTGTAAAGACGGATGTCATTGAGTTTGATATGCCAATAAAAAGGAATGATTGATAGAATGATAATGAATCCTGGGAACAGCTGGATGTTAAATACACAAAACACTAATACTGGATTATGATTAAACACTACGGGATGAATCACGAAACAAAACGCTGAAAACAGAGGCGATATAAAATCTAAGCAAAAAGACTCACCTAAACCATGACAAGGAAGAAGAAAAAACTCGGCTTTTATTCCTTCTTCCTTCACCTTAATCTTATTTCTCTATTCTCAGCGTTTTCTTGCTCTTGCAATCATTAATCTTAGAGCCATTCTCTTCCCTATGAATCCACTACTGAATCTATTCTTTTCAGCGCCTGTCAGAATTAGACTAAGAATTATGCTAGAAACAGGAATTTTCTTCAAGAAATTAATTCCCTTGGCTAAAATAAATATGTCACCCTGCCGACATAAGAGGGGAAAAGAGCACGAAAAAAGGCTGAATGGCCCGAAGACAACTGGCCATCTAAAGTTGGATGAAATTAGAAATTAATTTTAATTGCGACATCTAGGGATAATGCGTAGAATACAGACTGACTTATCGACTGCAACAAAAAACCCATCCGGCAACCAGTCGGAAGTCTTTAATTACGTTGAAATGTTTCACTGATAAAAGAATAAATGCTGAATATCTACAATTCCAAGAGAGACTTCAAGATTGGCAATGTCTCGGAATTAATATTTTCAGCGATTAAACATTCCGATCTTAAAAGCACTTACTGAAATAAGACTAACTCTTAGACAAAATGATGACTAGATCCTAGGAAAGACAAACCTGGAATCTCAGTAAGAGCTATCACCGGAAATCCCAAAAAGGAAGACAGAACCGGAAGTTAATCATAGAACACCATGAAAACCGGTAATGACCCTATCCCCGGATGTACGAATCCGGAAGTGAAAAAATAGGAAACGGAAATGCGCAAAACGGAAGAAGACAACCGGAAACTGAACCCGGATGTACATTAAAAAAACAGAATAAACATAGGAACCGGAAATACGCAAACCGGAAGTCAGACCGGATACAGAAAGAACGGAGGTAGATCCGGAAACGGAAATAACCCCTGTCCTGAGGACCTGAATCCACTACAACTGATCTAAGACATTGACATTGGCATATATGTTAAAGACGGGGGCTTCCGCCGTCGCCACCACTGCTTGATGGGCATGCCTTTTCTTCTTATTTACAACCTCAAGACTCACGTGGGTTTGACCCAGTGACCTGCTCGAGATCACCTTCGAGAGCTTATTTGCTCTAATTATTTGCTCTTTATTCTTAATTCATTCACTAGACCGGAAGTACGTCCCAACCGGAAGCGGAAGAGCTTATTAGTCATACTGGAAACGGTCGGAACGGAAGTAAGAACCGGATCTTGAAGACCCGGATGTCCTGCAAAACCGGAAACGGTCGGAACGGAAGTAGCACCGGAAAACGAAATCAAACCCGAGTCCCGAATCCACCCCAACGGAACCGGAAGAACTAGCAAAACTAGATTGCGGACTATGGCTATAGGCGACCTATGAAGAATCTTGACGACTGGTATGACCGAAAATTTTGGCATTAGCATAAGGCTTTTGGACGTTAGCTTCCACCTCCGCCACCACTGCTTGAGGTTATGCCTATCACCCTCAAGACTAATGTGGGTTTGACCCGGTGAACTGCACGAGCCCACCTTCAAGAGCTTAGTCGCTCTAGACTTTGTTTAGGAGACCTGATTACTTGCATTGACGTTAGAGGACTCGATTTCCCCCATATGCAGGAATGCCCGCTAGCCCTCGGACTATCGTCGGAATCAGAAGAAACTTCCTGTTTCTTGGCCTCCATAATGGCAGAAGATATTCTTTCGTCTAAAGATTTTTGACCAGGTTTCAAATTAAGCTGCAATGCAGTTTTTTCATCAACGGCTCTCAATGACTCTGTAAGATATAAAGTAAAATGCTAAGTAGCAATGATTTCCCAGACAAATCACATTAGTCTCTAATAGTGATAGGGTTATGGCAATTATCCAAACATTTAGAAACAAAAATGTTAATTTAAAAAATAAACAAGAACGACAATCAGAGATTGCTAAAATACATGCCCCCATCAGCCTTAGGAAGGAAACTTAACAGAACAGAATTTTCTTAATTGGTCAATCTGACCTTGACCTTTAACACCAAAATCAAAAGGGTTCTTAGGGACCCGAAGAGTAAGCTTCCATCCAAGTTTGGATAAAGTTGGCCAAATTGATCTTGAGTTATTGCATGGGAACGAAAGCTAACACACACACGCTATGCATGGCTTATGGACAATCAGATGAACACGTAAAAACAGGCAGTCGGATAATAAATATGATATAATTTGCAGACCAAACAGCATATTATTTTTTTGCAAACTTACCACTACAATGACTGGCTAGGTAATCAAGCTAGTCATTTCAGTGGTATTTTTTCAAAAGATATACTTTTTGACAAAAAATTTGTGGGTTATAGCAGAATGTGTGGGCAAACTATACGAGCGCTCCAAAAACTTACAAGTGTCCATTATAGAAAGGCTTATAAGATACTAAACTTACTTGTAATGCGCTTCTTATGGAAGGTAAATGGGTCAGAGCAATACTTCTGTAAGCTTTCATAGCGAGACAAATATATTTTTTCATGGTGGAGGCAAACTTCATCCTGGTCAGTAAAATATATTCCGCATCTCCATTGTAGTAATTGTCTATCTTCTTGTTTGAACTCAGACAGAGGAACAAGTCCTATTTTTCTACAGTATGTCAATTTGTGACAGTCTTCATTCAAGCACATTTTTATTTTACAGAGTGATAAACTAGTTGATGCCATTTTGATGCTTTCACAACAAATAATAATCTCTGAAAGGCAGATATCACTGGCTTAACCAAGTTCACTGTCTAAATAAAGAAATTACGCAACAGATCCGCTCCCTAAATAGTCATGATGCAATACTGCAAGATATTACACTGTGCACAGGTGCTATATGTGCTGAGAGTTGCAAAATCCAGTATTATTTCTGTAAATGACCACATGCACTTTCATTCACTGTTCAAAGCAACTACAAAATTCATGAACTCAGAATATGAGACAATATATAGCTATGCAAAATATACATGCAATACATATATATTTATAAATTAAACTGTTTTATGAGCAGCTGGCTCCTAACCTTTAAATCCTTTATTTACTGAATAAATTTCACCTAGGAGTCAAGATAAACAACTAATGCTTGTTCGGTAACCGTGTCGCAAACCCTGAAAATGGGGTTAAAACATGAAATTATTCAAGGTTGAAGGAATTGAGCCACAAAGTTATAACTTGGTACATATACAGCTAATATATGTATGTTAATCATATTCAAAGCTCCTGATGATAGGTAATTGCCCACATGGGTAAACCATCTCTAACAAGATGGTCAAATTTTCAGATTTTTTGTTCTCATCTGTTATGTGGACACCTGCCACACTTTATTATTGTACCTGATTCGCATAAGCTTTCTTCTACAGCAACACCTATATGTACATACTTCAAAACAACTTACATTTAGTGTTTGTGATAAAGAGTCAGGTAGTACTGGTTCACTGAAATCTGATAAAAATTATTTTTGAATGGATAAACGCCCAACTTTAGAGTCCTCCACCTCTGGAACTGGCAGAGATATCCAGGAAATGCCTTCAGTTCCAGACTCATCATGCATCAATTAGGTGGCACAGCAAATTTCAGCTTAACCCTGTGGCAGCGACGGGACATATTATCGGCTTGAAATAATTAGGTTCCCAGTCCGATGGGACGTATTATCGACAAGAGACAATTAGACGCCGGGAGCGGTGGGACGTATTATCGGCTCAAGCTACCACCAGTTTTCGATCGCTAAATACGCAAGCGTTACTGGCGTTTTATCCAATCAAACTTAGCGTTACATTACGTCAGAAGGCCGAATTTTCTAAATCCACTGTCAATTGGTCAATTCAGTTTGTTTACAAATTTATGCGGGAAAATATAAATAGATCTTTGTGAATGAAATAGTTTGGGTAAAAATGTCAAAGATGACGAAGCAATTCCTTTATTTAAGCGAGTACCTGCGAGTACCCGATTATCCGGATAGATGGAATCGGGTATTATTATTATTATAAAGCTGCTCAACGATTGGGAAAGCTGGAAAATCTTTCTAAACGGCATCCTATACTAGCAGTGTCATATATAATACCGAAATGCGAACGCAACCCGCTCTCTGTAGTTAAGATCGCGAATTTCGTTTGTTATCTTTGTCACGTGATAGGATGTTACAGATTATGACAGTTAGTTTAATTTTAATGAAACTTTATTTTCCACGCTTTTAAATTATTTTATAATGACAATTTGTCATTACTGAATAACTGAAAGCCTCTTAAAATTACTGAACATCCATCATGGTGAAATTATTTAACATCAATGGTCGAGTGGGGTTTAGGTATTGAGACACTTGCCAATAATTTGAAAAAACATCACATATCGTCTGGAACCTTGAAGGACATATCAGCATAGACAATACAATTGTTTTAAAGATATTGACGACTGTGGAGATATGCTTCACATGGGGACAGAATGAGGGGGGGGGGGGAAATTGGGAGATGCCCCCGCCCCATTTTTTCCTTCCTCTCCCACAGTTTAGACCCCCACCCCACCCAGGTCATAACACATTCCGACACCCCAGTTATTGCGGTTGATTGCCCCGTCCATTTTTGTCAATCTTACTGGGGTTTGCTGCTGTTAATGTTGCAATGTTATTAATGTATCTATCCTTTTATTTTTCAGCTTGAAACACCATTTGAGAGAAAAATTAAAGCAAATTTAAACTTGATGATTTTTATAAACCCTGTAACACTTAAATTTGCTAAAAAAATTACATCTCATAGTAAATATCCATTTCCAGACAAAGAGAATCTGTTTGAAAATCTACCACTCGGTTATTGCGCCAGACATTCCAGTCGCACTTTTTCAAAAATATTCTCATGATCTGCAAATGGCCATTTTGCAAAGTCACTGCTGTAGCCGTTTTTGGCCGGCTTGTGTGTTATAGGGTTAATAATATTTAAATACTGTATTGTGTAAACTACCAGTGCAAATATCAAATAAAGTTTTTTCGAAGTGAGAGGGAGAGAGAATCTCATATTAGGTAATCAGACTGGACTATGTATAGTAGATTTGTTGAATATATCGAGTCCAATTTGATTGGAAGCTGCTGCTGCTTTAGGCAACAATAGATTCCAATAAAATATATCAAAATATACTCAACAGATTACTTTTTTAGACTTCAGGATCTTTACCCTTGTCCTGCAAGTGGAAGGGGGTATTTATTACATTTGTGTGCGTCCGGTATTGCATCTAAAATATTGATCCTACTGGTTTCAAATTTTAACGCAACAAAGCAACATAACCTAAACAAGGATTTCCAGAAGTTGTCTGTGATATGGACAAAAACCCAGGATCCAGATTGGATACACATTTTAATCTATGGACATCTCGGAAACTACTGGTTAGATTTTGCTCAAATTTTAACAAAGTAGAGGGCCATACACTATGATTTAACAAATTTGGATGTGCTAAAAATTTATTTTAAAACCGCTATGTACATTGTGAGAAAAATGGTAGGGTAGTCTCGGCAGTGGTTTACAATCTCTGATTACTGTTGTTCATAATGTTATCTATCAAGCATCAAGTCCCGACAACACTGTTGTGCTTTAAAAATTGAATCTACCCGTCAATGGAATCTAAGTGATAACTAGATTGCTTGGTAGATGATGCATTATAGCAGAACCCATGTTCACCACTTTGACCTCGTTACCCCATCCAATCCCTGAGGGCGGAGCCAAATGTAAATGCCCTCTTGCTGCGCTGCACTCCATAATCACATACCAAATTTGTTTGAATTCCAACCACTGAGTTTGGAAGAGTTGCATTACACAGAGCCTGGAGTGGATTGTTGTGGAAAATCTGGATGTCATAAGGGGAAATGATCTGTTAAAGCAGGAGTTAAAAATTAGCATGAGCCAGAGGATAGTAGAAATTGACTATGACTAGTACAATTTGTAACCGACCAGCCTGATGGTAACAATTTGATATGTCAATGGTCAAGGTGGCCAAAAAATGACATTGCTGTGATCTTCAGAAATGTAGATATTCAGAGCAAGATAAGACTATTTGTAAAAATGTACCACTAGAATGACTGGCTCGATAACCGAACCAGTCATTCCAGTATTAAAATTTCAAAGATAGTCTTCCCTTGGTCACCAATGAAAATTTCATGGGCTAAAGTAGAATCTAGTAATCCTGCTAGAGACATGTAGTAGCTCATTTGGCCTTAATTTCAATTCATGAAGAGGGTGCGTGAGAGCGATCTTTTGAACACCCACTCTTCCCCCTCCCCCTATGGGGGGGAGGGAGGAAATTCACAATTGTATGGTAACCCATATCAAATTCCTTTGAATTCCACACAACAGTTTGGGAGGAGTTAGCGTGATGGACAGTTTTTCGGATATTTGTCCTTTGGACCCCATCCCCTGACCCACAGGGGGCGGAACCAAATCTAAATATGGTCGTACAAAGCTCAATCATGGGTAACCCACATACCAAATTTGGATGAATTTCACCCACCTGTTTGGGAGGGGATAGCATGATGGACCGACAGACGGGTAGATGGAGGCGATTATAATACCTCAATTTTGTCAAAACATGGGGATCATGAAAGGACCCAAGGCGATAAGATACAGGTAGGTAATTAATTCAAAATCTTTATACAAAAATGTAAATTTCTTTTGGATTGAGAAATTAGGCTACCACCATCATTGGCCACGGCACATTGTTTCCAGGATTTGTCGGTGAAAGGGTTAAACATAGCAAAGACTGGCATTGACAAGTGGGCATGGCAGAAATTTTGATTTTCTAATAGAGGAATCCACTTTTAGCTCTGCCCCATCTCTAGGTAAGCTCCATCCATGATTTGCGTGTGTTGGGTTCAGTTTATACACTTTGAATCCTAAATTCCCAATTCCATGATTACTACAGATACAGCTAACCTGTTCAATATTTTGAAACAAATCTGACTGGGGTCTGTTCAATTATTCAACAGAATGTTTAGTAAATGGCATACAATTCGTACAACTGACAGACTTTCAAAAGTGTAATTCATTATGATGTCATATACTTGAGTGACAGATTGGATTCATCTATTATATAACCCTTTCTCATTTTCACTGACAAATCCCTGAAAAAGTATGATGCTTACAGTATAAAATTTATTCTACTGAATATTTTGAAATTAATTTGACTGAAAGCTATTGCTGCCTAAGGCAATTTGCAGTCAAACTAATTTTAAAATATTCACCAGTTTTCCTTTATGGTATCATTAAAATGAGGTATGGGGAATTCATCGGAAAAAGGGTTAATCTTACCTTGCTCGTGTGCAGATTTATGTTGTATATTTCACTACCATCGAATCATATTTGCATCATTCTTGGCTGATTCATTGCGATGGAGCCTAGTGTATACAGTGTCTCCGAATTCATAATCATATCAGTAATTCACATTAACAATTTTGATTGAATTCTACCAAAAGCTTTTGGAGATGGATGGATAGACAGATGAATGGAGGCAATTGCAATATCCCAGCAGTCTTATTTTACACAGATCAACAAATTTTTCTCTTTATAAAATCCATGTTTGGAAATCCATCAGCCCACTTAGCAGAAGAAAGTCTGATGTTTTTAAGCCATTGTCCGCTCACCTGAAAAAAATAGGAACAACAAGTTAGAAATAGGCAAATTCTAAGAGTTATATTAAGACTTTAACAATCAAATTTTTTCATGAAAATTTCCATTTTCTCATAGACAATGCCCATATGCAGACCAAGAGCCAGTCATTCCAGTGATATAGTTTCAAAAATAATGTTACTTTGGTCGGAAAATTGGCATTTTCCTAGACAACTGCAGCAGTTTTGGTTTGGTTCAAATGTTAGATGGTTAACAATATACATGTACGGCGCAGGGTCATAGGGATATACTGGTAAGCACTATGACCCGACAACGGCTGTTATGGTCATACACCGCCCTCAGATTTTAGCGCAGAAATGAGTAATATAATAAATGGTGGGCATATATAGTCCAAAAAGGGAGTATGACTACTAGTTACTGGATTAACCTTTTCAATCGACAAGAGTGAATACAAAATTTGTTACAAATGTTTCTAAATTCTGTTGAATATTTTGAAACTAATTTGACTGGAAGCTGGCTACGGTAGCACCAGCTTCAAACTGGATTCAAAATAGTCAACATCTTACCTTTATAATGACTGTAAACGTGAAATTCTGGAATTTCAGGTTCAAATGTGATAATTGTTTTTAATTTTGGGCACACTTCCATGATAGTGCAAGTTTGTTTCAGGGCCCCGATTCTCTATATCTTTGATCAGAGGATACTGGCCACACAGTAAATGGTGATAGAATGTTTGTAACAAGGGCAATAGTGAAATATTTGTTTTCTAAGGAATAATTAGTGAGTTCCAATCATCAATGATTGTTAGGCAATGTGGTGTTATTTCCCAAGTTTTCAGTTACTCAATGACTAATTTAACCGAGAAAGTTATAGATTGTGGTAAGAAAGCAGCAGACCCAATAATATATAAATCCATTCGTTTACCTCTGGTCGCGAAATAACAATAAGGTTATAGATAAACAATCCGATAATCTCAATCATCGATGCATGTCTTTGCTTACAATTTCCAAGAAACCTTACTCTTCAAATTACTAGCATTAATTACGCCGAGTTGAGATGCGAAAGCTGTCAAATATATCGGCATCCCACTTCCCGATTGTCAATATGGTTAATCTAGTCATCTGTCTACTTTTTAGTTTGTGGCGTACAAGAAATATGCATAGATTGACATATTTGAACACACAACTATTTTCCAAAACAGCTGATCGTGTTTTATGGCCCTTTCTAATGATATATGATATATAGTCTTATATATAATCTGTTACTTTGCCAAAAATAGTTAATATAGTTGGCATGGTAGCACTATGCTGCTATCACGCCACTACCGCTTATAGGCTAGGTTTCTAAGCAAGTTTCTAGCATTTGGCTGTAGGGTTTCTAGCACTTTTTTGTAAATTCTTGGTAGGGCCCAGAGGGTCCTTCAATATCTTCAATATTAAGAAAGTTATCAGCGTTTAAAAATCCTTCCAAACCACTCACTGGATTCATGAGTGCCAAAAAAAAAAAAAGTGCCACACCCCCTAAAATCAATCAACCATAACTTCAAAACTAATTGGAATTTTGCAATGAAATTTTGCATGCAGGCATCATTTCCATATATGTGCATCTGGGTGAAATTTAATAAAAATCAGAGATGGTCACCTGGGAACCTCTAGGTGATTTGGCATGGAATGACCCTTCTCACACTCTGTACTATTTGACAGACGACTGCCGATTCACTCATTTTTATTGCACTGTAATTGACCAGTTCAGACACGTATTCCTCAACAACCGCGAGATGTTCCCGGTAATAGGCGGTTTTCTATTGTAAGACACGACTGGGACCCAATCGAATTAGATTCTCGCGAGACTGGCAGAAACGCGAGATTTCGTTCGTAGACAAAAA
Organism: Chaetoderma sp. LZ-2023a; assembly: GCA_034401795.1. NCBI lineage: Eukaryota > Metazoa > Mollusca > Caudofoveata > Chaetodermatida > Chaetodermatidae > Chaetoderma > Chaetoderma sp. LZ-2023a. Next base: position 98,617,126 of record CM067374.1, on the reverse strand, counting down.
AATGGCGGTCTGAAAAATTAGGATTGCCGATATTTTAATTTTCCATACCAGTTGGCCCAAAATTGGAATTTCCATACTTTTTCCGGCCCTGGAAAAGGCTTTCCTAAATTTCCATACTTTTTCCAGACTTCCATACATGCGTACGAACCCTGTAGTAAACGGGGAGATACTGCGCAATCCACCTACATAGGACGGTAGCTTTGAATAGGTACAAGTGTAACGGCGTAAACTCGTCCTATAGTGCAGTTTATAGTTGCTTTCAGAATGTACTATTTACATTTAAGAGTAATCAACAGAACGCACATTTCAAAATCAAACAATTTGGAATGCAGTTGCTTTATTTTTTTTAATTTGACATGACAACCGAACCAAAAAGGAAAAATTATTACACCGCCTGAAATTGCTAACTCTAGAATTAAAAAGAAGTATGTTCACTGATTGCCTAACACTCTGCAACTAAGTATATACTTGGCATTTCACGACAGACTCAGGGTCTGCAGCGAAAGAAAGAAAATATGGCGATTCGACGGAGTAACTAGCTGGTTTTCTCAATGACAAAGGTATTATATCTCGCTATTGTTAGCTTGTTTATTGCGCTTTGTGTTGTGATTAGTAATTATTCTACACGTGCATGGCACGGAGGGATATAAACACAATGAACACCCGCATGAATCGATTATAATTGTACTCATGTACTGATAAAATGCGACGGAAAAGTACACACTTCAGATTTTAAAAAAACATTAAATTTTGGACAATTTTTCCTCAATTACATCGTAAAGATCGCAATTTAAAAAATAAATCGAACTTCACGATTAAATCAAAAAATCGTGCAAGCCTAACCTACTTTACCTTGTAGTTACCATGTGGTATACAATAGATAAAACAAAATCAATTCAAATTTCAAAGCAACTCATCCGGGTTAAAAACTTGAAATCACAGTCAATCTTTTAAACCCCAAACACACTACCTATAAATTACAAAAACATTACACTGTACGAGACGAGATATTTTGTTGATCATCTTCGAACAAGTTTGACAGGAAGGAGTTGCTAACTTGCTATTTGTGGCAGCAGGCACTAGGCAGCAACAGCTTCCATCAAATTAGCTCCAAAATATTCCACAGCTTACATGTATATTGTATGGTTGCTGAGATTGAGCATTTGAGTATCAATGTTTAGTGTTCAAAAGATTAGAAACTCAACACAATAAACAGTGGCATGCATTGCATGTAATGTGCATAATATAGTATTATATAATGATTGTCAATTTGTCGCTGACTGACACTGTCACACCGAGTTTCACTCATGATTCATTGATTCAGTTCAGGATCACTTGTCAATCATCAGTGATTCAATATGATCTCTACCATCGGCCTCAGCTTTATCACCTTGTTGTTGTTGATCAGGCTGCTGTGATTCATATTCAAACTGATTGTAATTGCCCAAGATCTTTCTCTTCCTGGCATGGTTGGGAGTCTACTGAGCCACCTGCACAACCTGTACCTATTTTACTTATACCACTGTCAGCAGCACGTGTTGGTGATAGGGCTGGGTGGTATTGACATTTGGGTAACGATAATGATATCACAGGAAAATACCGCGATAATGTGTAATACCACGGTATTCTGGTGGCGTATGTCGCTAGAATATGATGATGATGATGAACTTAACGCTTGCCAGGGGCAAGTGAAAAATATGGCAGGCAAGTCAATCTTGTATATCGGGCAACCCGTTACTTTTGGAAAAAATATTTTTCTCGCGCAACTTCTATCTGTCAATGGCCAGTAGATTGGATTATCAGCTCAGGTACAGCTGTCCGGTAACATAAACATTCCATTCTTACAGAACGGCGTGATCCCGGTTACTAATTTCAACAGTAAAAATTATGTCACGAATCAGCCTAGAGGGGGGTCTGCTAATTTACCAGTAATGAGAAATGTCTCGCACGGAACGAAATGGTGAAACGAAAAATCTAGTCACTGTGCTGCTTTTAAACGCAGTAAGGCAAAATCTTAGCGCCAAATTTGATGGGTTATATGACCCAATATATTATTACTGGAAGGTTCCGAGAGTATACCACCTAAGTGCTTTGGAGCGATCGAGAAAACAGGACTATATGTCAGGAAAACATGTGCTCTACTCAAAACTCTTCTTTCTAGTAAATCGCATTTCCAGTAAATTGTCAGTTTAAAGCGTACAAGTTAAGAAGGGGCAAGCTATCTACTAAATGGCTTAGAGCTGGTTACGCTCCTTATTGTGGCGGACTTGCGGGTTGTTTTATATTAGAAATGTAAACACGGAAAACTAGGATATTATTTGGATTTATCCGTACCGTAGTGATGAGCTGCTGGATTTATAACGACAAAAGTGGAAAATACAGTCGCCACCATATTATCAATACCGTCGCTGATGGTATTTAGAAATGCGACGATAACGATAACAATATTATTGCGGTTATCCCGGTATTATCGGGAAACCGCCCAGCCCCAGTTGGTGGATTATAAATCATGTGTCTACTCCCTTTTCCAGAGAAGAACCAGTAGTCAATTGCTTTCTCAGGACAATAATTACTTAACTCACAACCACCAGTTGAAATTAAGAGCAGATCATTCAATGTATCAGTATGCATGGATTTCAGCATCCGTGTGATCAACATCCCTTATCGTACTGGGAATACAGCTGAATTTAAAGAAGTCAGTTCTTGCATAAATTTAGTTGAAGTGGCTGTTGTGCATGTTTTTGGTTTTCCGAATTGGAGTCTGTACTGTCTAATGATATCTTTGCTTGTTGCTGTAGACCTTTGTAGAACAAAATAAGGCTGTTTTGCTTCCTTCTATCTGACAACGGTGGGAGCTTTAGAGGTTCCATTATTTATAGAATCGCGATGACATCATCACAATCAAATTTCCAATAATACCCTGTGAAACTATGAATATTTATTTGTCATACTGCCTGGTTCATACAGTTAATGCTCTTGTAGAGTTGTGACGTCAACAGTGTTTCCCCAAATGTCTGGAACATTTTGTTATCTGCTGCTAAAACACCAATTAGATTTTTTAATATTGTAGAAATCATGATTAAAATTCACGAAATCTGGTGATATTTTTAATTTTATGGTGAGATTTACCGTTGTTCCAATCTTTATGTTACTGGTACATACATATATCGACGTTATTGTAACATCAAACGCCTATAAACATCCTCGAAGTGAGCCTCGAAACTGGTCAGGGTTCCTTCTTAAACGACTGCATAAGTAATTTATTCGAAAGGAGAAAATTCTCCATTCTTCTTCTTCTTCTTCTTGTTGTGTGGATACCGCCTCTCGAATATAATCCAGGATTCAGCATCCTTCAGGCGAACATACGTGACGGAGTAGTTCCTATTATATTATAACTTTAACTGTACATATCAGGCTAACTGTAACATCGCGCTATATGGATCTATACACAAGAAATTGACTATTGAATTTTCGTCGAATGTCAATATTCAAACCACAGGATTTGTCATGGGTTGCGACTTTAAATGTGTAGTTCAGTAGAGTTTTATAGACTGATTTTAATGGGTTAACAGAGTTCCAACAGATGTTGTGTTCATAAGTGATGAACGTTTTAAGTGTAGACTGTAGCAGAGTTCTCTTTATAATTTTTCGAATGTTTCTAGATTGGTGTCTGATAGCTTGCTAGCATCTAGACTAGCCTGCATATAGTGCTCACTGTTCATGCTGATGTTGAGTCGCTTTAGTAGTTTTCATATTTTTATGAGATATGGCTGTCTGACATGCTCTAGCTCTTGGCAGTCAATAAGGAAGTGCTGCAGATCTTCTGTGTAATGGCTGCATAGCTGACATTTTACTGCTCCTCCTCTATTCCTGGTTGGGCCTCAGAAAAGATGATATTTCTGCACGAGTAGTCTTACTTTCACTGTAACTTTGTAGACTGAGGTTTTATCTGTCTCGCAGCTTCTCCATGCTATGTGTGGTACACTGATCTTATAGGTATCCATGTTCAAGTACTGTAGAGTGCTTTTACTTGCAGCTTCGTCCTTTAGTTTGTTTTCCCAGTAGTTGTTTACATTTGATGTGACTGTCTTCTTCCATGTTGCCTTAGTAGTGGTGTTTGCTAGAAGGGTGTATGCGGAGGGTAGTTTATACTGCTGAATGATTTTCTTTAGCTTTACAGTCCAGCTATTGGATGATGGTAGTTTCCCAGCCAATTGCCTTTCTAGAACCTCTCTTTCAACAGAATTTTGATGATGTAGCATTTGTATGAAGAAGTTTAGTATTCTTTTGTGCAGCTCTCCCTCAAGTGGTAGGGTTCCCAAGAGTATGTACACAGCTGTATTTGCAGTTGAAACTGGAAGAGGCTGAATTGCTTTCGGTTGTGACAGATAGACATTCTCCAGCTTTTCAAGTTCAGTCTGAGTGAGTATAACTCCCTCAAGACCATGTAGAAGAACGGGGGTCACATAGATGGCATAGAGCTGTTTTGAGGTTAATGGGTTCACACCATTTAATCCATATAGGCCTGCTCCCATGAGTGAATATGCTGCCTTTCTTGAGGATCCAATTTTAGCCTCTATTGCGTGCTTGTTACTGGCATCCGATGTTCTAACTACTCCGAGATGTGTCTCTTCCTTTGTAGTACCAAGCTGTTCACCATTGAGTAACATGGATGCCGCTTTTGTACTTCTCATTGCCATGTGTTTTGCTTTAGTACTGCTGAAGAGGTAGAATTCATTAGCTGCGTCTATCTGTGCTTCATTGGTAAGAAGTTGTATTGAAGTTGGAGTATGTATGATTACTGTATTCTGCGGCTGTAGTAGTAGAAACATCCTACAGCTGCAATCAGTCCTTCTTCACTTTTGTCCGCTGTGTCTTGTCCTCAGCCAAAACCCTTAGCTTCCTCAGGTCCATTCTTGACTTGAGTGTACCTAATCCTGCTTTCTTGAGATCACCTCGCAGCATGGTTAGTGGATTTATGCAATGACATCCTCTCCTGGCTCTGTATTTGCTGGCTCGGAGTAGGGCGAATTCCGAGGCTCTCTGTCCTGTTGTGTCTTCTGGCATCCTTAGCACATGGCCAAACATGGACCATCTTTGCTAGGCAACTTTTACAGACAGCGGCGGCTTACACATCTTGTATAGTGCATCATTGGAAATTATGCTCTCTGATCATACGTGTCGAGTGATGGTGCGTAGATGTTTGCAGTGGCAGGAATCAAGTTTGTCCAGAGCTGCCTTTGGAGCTGCCCAGCTGTTACAGTTATACATCATCAAGGATATGCAGGTCGCATTGTATAAACATAGTCTTTTTACCAAGGGCATCTTTGACCTACGATGCCATAGCTTCCAGAAGGACTGGAAAGCTATGTTCCCCATGATGCAGCGTGCAGCAATGTCAGCAGTACTGCAAAGCAGTGAGCTCAGGATTTTACTTTTTCTCCATGGTTCGCCGTCACGGAGTGGATCGTTATTTTCTTTAGTTCCATGCTCTGTAGATAGGTATATGTGGGTGAACTCTGTTTTGGATTCATTTGGGGGGGGGGGCAGGTGGCTTCTTGGGCTTGGGTAGCACAATACGGATGCCTTGGCCTACAGCGTCGATGGGAAGGTGGTGCATAAAAGCTGAATTGATTATGTGCGTGATCGGTTTTGAGATAATGTCACTTGCATATTTGAATAGGTCATTGCTCATTCCATCAGGTCCAGATGCACATCCATTTTCAGGGATTTAAGTGCCTTCTCAACCTCTGCTGTATTAATTGGTGTTAGTAATGACCTGGGATCTCCTGAGAATGGGTGCAAGGGCTCATCATCGTGGTCAGTGAGCTGTTCCTTGAACCATTCTCGAATTGCCTCAGCTTAGTGGAGGTGTGTAGTCGGCAACTCTTAGGGCTCGGGGTGCCCGAAACATTTTGTGACAGTCATCTGTAGCAGTAATTTCATCTGCTACAGCGTCTACTTGTTGGATAGCAAGATCTTTTAAGCGTTCACTAATGTGGCGCAGAATGTTATTGCATTCCTGGCGTAGTTTGGTGCGATCTTCACTTTGACCACTTTGATAGATGCGCAGACGCAGACGTAACGCTTTCTGTTCTGCTGACAGTTTTACTACGAGAGAGTCGTCAGTATATCTAGTTCTGTTGTTTTTTAGTACACCTATGGTGCTAGTAGCTGATGACTCCAGAGATATCAGTATTTTGGTCAGGGCTTCGTTTGGATCGGAGCTGACGATGTTAGCTATCTGCTCCCCGAGGGCCATTTTGTATGGCATTTGAGTGTCCGTGTCACTGATGAGCTTGGGTAGGTTGTAGGTGACTCTACCCTCTTGCCTGGTATGGCGTTTATACATTAGGTAGAGCTGGTTCATATGGAAGCATGTAATGACTGGCTTATGGTCAGAATTGTGGTCGGTGCCTCCATAGGAACGAGCATCACGAAGTAGGGGTTTTGCTGCTGTCGTGCATAGTATGACAGTAATTTGGTTGAAGACAGCTTCTGTAGCCTTGTGGCGGCATGGGTGTTTGAAAGCCGTATTTGTGGCAAATAGGCCATTAGAACTAAGGTATGCCACTGGTGCATATCCATTGCTGTTGCGTGTGCCCTCTCCATATGGTCCCATGCATGAGCCAAGTCCTGAACTTTTGTCCGCAATGCCGAGTTTACCCAGCTTGGAGTTGAAATCACCACACACGAACAGAGTTGGAGTGGTAGCCGTCAGAGCAAGATCATCTGCACACATGACAGCACATGTTGAAATATTTCCAATTCTGAATCCAGCTGGATGATCTTCATATTTTCTTAGCAATGGATTACTGCGGCTGTTAAATAGATCAGCGGACGATTCACCACCCTGTCTGATTCCTTGGCTCTCAGTGATTGTTTTGGAAATGTTACCACTCCATTTGACAGCTGATGTTATATCTGTGTACAGGCTGCTAACAATTGTCAATAGTTTCCCTGTTATTCCCTGGTTATATTTTGTATTAAGTAGTCCTTTGTGATTAACAATATCAAAGGCTTTGCTGGCATCCATGAATACTATGTGCTAATCACTTTTTGTATCTTTGGCTTCTGCAATAGTCTCGCTCAAAATGAAGGCAGCATTTGTAGATGAACAGTTTGCAGTAAATCCCATTTGCAGTTTACTCTTGCTTTGATTCAGTATTGGTCTTATTCTTTTTGTGATTTCCTTTTCAACAACTTTCCCTAGAAGCGATCCTACAGTTATACGCCTGTAGTTATCTGGTGTTCGCATACATTATCCCTTCTTTAGGACTGAAGTAATTAATCCGATCTTCATGGATATGGTATATTTCCTGTACTTAGGACATCATTAATTACCAGAGTAACAATTTTAACGATCTCACAGGAGGCATACATTACATGTTCCGCTGAGATTCCATACACATCTGATACTTTTCCAAGGTGTAGCTTTCTAACATGTTTATATGTATCCCCTGGTGTTATGTGAGAAAGTGGATCCGATGTGGAAGTAACCATGCTCAATAGTAGCGGTTTCAATTCAGTAGATGCAATCATTTCCGAATCAAAGGTAGTACTATCTATTGGAGTTGCTAGCTTCTCAAAGTATTCTGCCCAGCAGCCTACTTGGGGTTCGTTTGAAGATAGATTATCCGTGAAGTTTATGGATGCTTCTTGTGCTGGATTGTCATTCCGAAGTTTTCTGATAACTTTAAACATCTTGTTTCTATCATGTAGGTTGTAATTCATGATTTCATTATGCAGGCTATTCCGGTGTTCAACTTCTAAATTCCTTTGCATACTTCTTAGTTCTTTTTTATTCTTCTTTCTCTCAATCCATGTTGCACCCTCTCATGGACGCCTTGATATTTCCATTTCAAATTAGCACCTTTAGCTTTACTGACACATTGTTTTAGTTAGCTGTTCAATTTGTAATTTCGTTTCTGAGTAATTTTTCTTAACGGTGGGCTTAGTTCAGCTGCGGTTTTCTGGAGAATGTCATTTACCCTCTGAAGCAGTAACTCTGCTTGTGGGATGTATCCTACTGTACTGATCATAGACTTCAACCGCTGTGCAGTTATCTTTCTGTACTTGTGTTTATCAATCTTTTCCCATCTGATACGCTGCTTGGTTGGCATATTAGGAAGATTGGAATGCTGCCCAGATTTGCTTGTGTTGACATAGACTTCAGCTGTTACCGCATCATGTGTGCTGCCATTTATAGGGTTACGGGAGTCTATAACAATGCTTTTGATGGGACTGTTCTGATTAGATGGTTCTAGTTAGAAGTCAAGCTGTGAAGTTGTATTATTTACAAAATGATGGTATGTTGGCTCGGCTGGCATCAGTGGTGATACTTGGTAGCCAGATTCTCTACAGAACTGCTTAAGCAGGTTGTCGTTCTTTGTTGATGTATCTCTGTACATTACAGCATTTAGATCGCCCATCCATAAGATCTTGTCTTGCCTTGAGTTGATCCCGCTTCTCTGAACTAATTCCCTTTAGACGGACCTCCTAGTCGGATGTTAGACAAAACGAACAACAACGACAGACATGGCCCAAGCGGACAACAGTAATAAAATTAATAAATATTGTAACATTCATGATTAAAATTCCCGAAATCTGGTAATATTTTATAGTGATATTTACTGTTTTTCTAATCTTTGTTACCGGTACATACTTGATACTTGATGGTCTAGCTGTCTTCGCCTAAGGGCACAGCTCTCAGTTTTATTTTGAATGGTTCCACAGTGGGTGCATCAACATCTTCTGGCAGCTTGTTTCACTCATCCAATACTCTGGATGGAAAAAAGTGTTCTGCCAGTTCTCTGATGCATCTGTTTGTATATCTTATGGGAGTGTCCACGTAGGTCTCGACGGGGTTGTTCAAATGGAGTTGACAGATCTGTATTGTAATGCCTGTTGAGGTATTTGTAGGTTTCTGCGAGGTCAATCTGTCTTCTTCTATCTGCTAGTGTAGTTGGTGGTGTCTGATTGCATAGTTTAAAACAGAGATTCTGCCCGTTCTCTAAGGGCTTGATGTCTTTGACTAAACATGTGTTCCAGGCTATGGACCCATACACGAGTGCTGGTCTGATAATCGAGTTGAATAAAGTTGAGACAATAGTTGGTGATCTGTTTCTGAAGCATCTCTTGATCATGCCTATTTTTTGTCTGGCTCTATATGTATATACATACATATAGTGGTGTTATTGTACCATCAAACATCTACAAGCAAGACATATCTCAAGCGGACAAGCTTCACAAGCAACTGCCAAGGCCTAAAATTGAAAATGGAAATGTCAAAAGGAAGACAAATGCAGGGCTAGCAGAGCTACAAGTCCAAACCGATGAAGGAACATTGAGGATATTGAGAAGACCAATGTTCTTGCAGACTTCTTCACCAGTGTCTTCACACGGTAGTCTGATGGAGTATTGCCAGAATTTGAGGAAAGATTAGTGGAAAATAGGTTCCAGGACAAAACGTACTAGGAAGTTGAGGTGGGGAAGCTTCTCAAGACGCTGGACAAAACAAAGTACCCTGGTCCTGATGAACTACATTGAAAGGTCTTGGCTGAGTTAAAGGATACTTACTAGGTCTTACTAGGTGATGAGTGGTCGCTGGCTCTAGTCCTCTATGACAACATCTTCTTCATCTGCTCCTGGTTAACTGTGTGACTTCCGGTAATCAGGGGCATTTTATAATTAAATAATACATCCTGGTTTCCTCAGGCCTTATCCAATCTATTTTTAAAAGCATTTAAACTGGGTGGATTAACTACATTGGTTGGCAGATTATTCCAAATATTTACTATTCCCGATGGAAATGCTTTAAGTCTTATATTCTTTTTAGACCTTTGTTTGCTTAATTTATGTTTATGTTCTCTTAATAGGCTGGATTTTTCAGTTGATAGCTTTAATTCAGGTGCTACTTCAGGATCATATATATTATTTAATAATAAAATCGAGATATTGTGTATATTTCATATCCGTCTGGGGATAGTACCAGATCTATGGAAATTAGCTCATATTACAGCAATATACAAGAATGGTAAGAAATCTGAACCATGAATTTATAGACCAGTAGGTCTGAGCAACATACTGTGCAAACTGATGGAAAACTGATAAGGTCAGAAAAAATTGAGCATATGCAAAGAAACACATTTTTTAGAAAGAGGCAGTTTGGTTTCCTGAATGGGCGGTCGATAACAATCCAACTGCTAAAGGTGTTGGATGATTGGATGGCCATATTAGAAAATGGAGGAAGGATTTATGCAATCTATATGGACTTCATGAAGGCGTTTGACACTGTACCTCATCGGCGCCTAAGACTAAAACTTAGGTGATACAGCATAAGCAAGCAGATGGTCATGTGGGTGGAAAACTTTCTCTCAAACAGGAGTCAGTGTGTCGTTGTTAATGGACAGCCCTCAGAAAGTCATCCAGTAACTGGCAGGATACCCCAGGGTAGCGTCCTGGGACCGATACTCTGTGTTATATATATATATATACATACCGATACTCTGTGTTATATATATATATATATACATACCGATACTCTGTGTTATATATATATATAAATATATATATACATATATATACACCTGTGCAAAAGTTAAGCACCACCCTATTTTTACGCACATGCGAGGGTATATTCATGTGCTATGAAGAAAGCAATAGCATAAACATTTATGTACCCATCCATCTTAGTGCAAGAGGTAATAATGCAACTAGAGGAATGCTGATTATGATGGTGGGGAAACACTGTATGTTTTTGTTTGAACTTGAAAACGAGGCCTGAATATGGTTACGTTGACACAACTGACAACTATTGCCCTACAGTTGACACACGTGACTAGATTGTCATTAATGGTGTCTGAAAACGAGGTTTAACATCTGTGCACGAGTTTGAGACTGTCATTATTAATACCGGGTATATCCACCTTGTGCCTGGATGACGGCCTGGACACGACGTCTCATGCTGGTCACCAACCGACTGATACGCCATTGTGGTATTCGTTGCCATTCAAGATGGAGTGCGTCTGTTAATTCCTGTAGGTTCTGCACAGGAGGATCCCTCCTTCTCACCATGTTTCCCAGAATGTCCCAGATATGCTCAATAGGGTTCATGTCAGGGCTCCTTGCTGGCCATGGTAGGGTTTCGATGGCATTCTGGCGGAGGTATTCATGCACAGCTCTAGCACGATGTGGTCGGGCGTTGTCATCCATGAATATAGGGTGGGTTCCAGGTGCATGATTTACAAAATGAGGGACCACAACTCTATCCAGTATGGAATCTTGATATATTTGTCCATTTAGTGTTCCAGGTACAGTCAACAGATCCAGCTTACAATCAAATGAGATGCACCCCCATATCATAACGGAACCTCCACCAAATGGAACTTCTTCCATGATGTTACGTCGGTCGTATGCCGTGCGTCTGGACCTCCATACACGAGTTCGACCATCTGTGGCATGAAGCAGGAACCGACTTTCATCGGACCAGTGTACCCGTCTCCAGGATCTCATGTTCCAGTGTCTTCTTTCGTTGCACCACCTCAGACGCTCCTCTTTGTGGTGTGCAGTGAGGAGAGGACGTCTGACAGGTCTCCTAGCTTTCATGCCAGCAGCATACAGTCTCCTTTTGACGGTAGACATTGACACTCTATTGCGCGTTTCCCATTGCTGGCTGAGCACTCTGCTGTTGGTGAATGGAGATCTCCTAACAAGGCGTACTAGGGCTCGATCATCACGGGCAGTAGTCTTCTTCGGTCTTCCAGATCTAGACATGTCCTTCACCTCGTTAGTTTGCCCATGTTTTGCAATCAAACGACTGATTACAGTATGGTTAATGTTCAGCTGTCTGCCAATCTCTCTGCATGACATACCAGTGGTATGCATGCCTATGATTTGCCATTTCACATGATCACTTAACCTTCGTCTTGCCATAGCGGTTCACAATCAAGAGCTAATTCTCTCTGTACAAATAAACCACGGTCATGAACACAAAATTCCTAATCTTGTCGCCTAAATCTGTATGTAATGTTCTACACCTCAAACTGGACTTTTACATAACTGAACACGTGTGCTGTTTCCCGCCACGCACAGACATCAAGCGGCGTGAAGTCATGCATGCATGTGCATTTCGTACTTGGAATTATGTCAGCTAACGCGGGGACAAAAAGTATGGCAGCCTAGTTGTACCATCATGTTTCTACGTTCTATTGTTTTTGCTGGTGCTTAACTTTTGCACAGGTGTATATATATATGTATTAATAATGACAGTCTCAAACTCGTGCACAGATGTTAAACTTCGTTTTCAGACACCATTAATGACAATCTAGCCACGTGTGTCAACTGTAGGGCAATAGTTGTCAGTTGTGTCAACGTAACCATATTCAGGCCTCGTTTTCAAGTTCAAACAAAAACATACAGTGTTTCCCCACCATCATAATCAGCATTCCTCTAGTTGCATTATTACCTCTTGCACTAAGATGGATGGGTACATAAATGTTTATGCTATTGCTTTCTTCATAGCACATGAATATACCCTCGCATGTGCGTAAAAATAGGGTGGTGCTTAACTTTTGCACAGGTGTATATATATATATATATAACACAGTATCGGTCCCATCTCTGTGTTATATATATATATATATATATATATATATATATATATATATATATATATATATATATATATATATATATATATATATATATATATATATATATATATATATATATATATATATATATATATATATATATATATATATATATATATATATATATATATAACACAGAGTATCGGTCCCAGGACGCTATATATATAAGTATGTCGATACCTCGACACCATCTGGTAAGTCATTAATATATCGACATACTTATTTGCAGATGACACCAAGATATATAAGCAAATAGAAGGAGAGGATGATGTTGCAGCCTCCAGGGGCACGCACTGCTCCAAAAATTCATCCTGTTCCTTGGCACCGCAGGTACATGGTGCGTCGGTCTGAAGATGCTGGTTAGCTAGCCTCAGGGATACGGAAGCAAAATCATATCTCTCTGGACTCCACAACGACCGACCTCTAGACTCGGTGGAATGATCACGTTCCAGTGGGGCCCTGCGACCATTGTCGAGGAAGCTAAACCATACTGTTTCATCCCGGCTGTTTTTGTCACCGTTATGTCGGTCCATAATTATTAATTTAGAAGTGAGACATGAAAAATGAATATATTAGAGCTAAAAAATCGTACTCGTTTGCTACTAAGGAGTTTTAAGTATGTAAGATCGAATGTTTTGGGGTTTTTTTATCCTCGCCACAGGCACCTCAGTGATCTCTCATCGGTATAATCTGTGAGGTATTCCCGCAAAGGAGGGTCCTAGCGTGGCTACTTTAGCAGGTTTAATATAAACTAAATTAATCTCAGGCCGGCCAAGCTTTTTGGCTGCGAGAGGAAAGTGCCTTGCGTGGGCCTCCGTCACAGGAAAATGCCTAGAATGCCGAAGTGGAGGAGGAGAGATGGGGAAAATGGCCACTCTCCTATTCAAACAATGCTAAGAGTGAGAAAATTAATCAACCTAGTGTAATTAAAAATTATCTGGATGCACACTGGTTTACATGAAGGTTGAGTGGATGATTTCCCCAGAATTCAACACCATCACCTTATGTGGATTAAAGATACTGATTTAGTAGATGCCGCTTCATTTTTGTAGGCCTTCTTGTTAGAACCTACTCTAACAGTTTGTTGTTAGGTCTATAAGTTCAACGTTTAGGCCGCAAGTGGCTTTGTGTTTTCCTATATTTTACAGAAAGGTCTGCCTGGCGAGAATGCTTGGTGCCCGCTATGGACACCACCACAGAGCATCCGCCTCAGACCGACAGCATGGAATCAAATAACAATCCCTCCGTATACCGCAGCATGACCACAAATAACAACACGGGGACAAGTCACATTACACAAGAATTTTTAGAAAGCACACATCTATTTACGGTGGGGAGGAAGAAACAGATATCCAACTATGGTGACCTTCCTGTGAAGGCGTGGAGGGATCAAAGGCCACACCCAGTCACTGTAGAGGTAGATGGCAATGTGTCTTTATCCGTCACCTAGCATTTCAAGAGCGGACCATGTGAGATCCGCTCCCTGGAGCTAACGTTTATCTGCTTTAGCATTAAAGCAGTTGGCTGAAAGAATGCACTGCTTGGTCAGGCTAACATAATTATGTTTTCGCAGTGATTCCTACTTTGGCATAAAGTCTAAGCGAAGATACGGGGGGGGGGGGGGGGGTCATTGACACTTTGATTCTAACCACTCTGAAACCCCAATAGTTTCTTAAGTCAGTTCTAACCAAAGTGGCGGAGGGAATCCAGACAATTATTAGGTCAGGTGGCCGGAGAAGCGTAGGAAGAGACAATTACCCATTATAAAGAATTTAGGAGGCCCTATGGTAGGTGGCCAATTTATATAAACTTGCCAGTGCGAGGGGTATAATGGATCCGCAGCTCCCGGAAAAGAGGCTTTACACAAACTGTCTCCTATCGAGTAGTCGTCACTAGCTACTTTTAAATCTATCCTACTGAGCTAACATAGTTAGGTTTACTGGCCACATGTCACGACCCTAGTGAAAAATTGTTGCTGTAGGGGAGAAATAAGGTGGTGTGTTTGTTGTGGGTGTATAGTGTAACCTAAGCGGAATGTGGTCCAAGTATTGTTGTAGAATATGAATAACTAAACAAAAAGTATCAACTTGGATGGCTACTGCCATATTACAAACTATACAATACAGTAAAAATATGAAGTCACAACCGACTTTGCCGTGCCTGTTAGTCATCAGTGCATAAATGAAATAAATATATACAATAAAAGATATAAAATATAAAATAAAGGTCATATCCGACCTTGTGGTACATGAAAGTAATCAGTAGCTATTAAAAATGGTAAAACAATATTGTTACAAAACCTATTAGTCATCGGCACAAAAATGTCCTAGCGTCACTGTAGTTGAAACGTCACATGATTGCGGCGCAAGATGGCGCGATTCTGAAGTTGCTGCTTGGTGGTTAGCCACAGACGATATAACTGATGTGAATCATACTCAAGAATGGTGAAGAACTCACGTTAGATGGCTAGTGGATTGTGACGTACGAACACATCTGAAGAATTATGCGGTCGTGAAAAAGTTCCTTACTATTCCAGATTTTGTAGCTGCCCCCTTATATTACTGAAGGGATACTTTGGTATTTTAAGATTAATTTGACTCAATTCTGTTCCTGGCTTTAACACCTTAGACCTTGAAATACTAGTGTCTCAATGGACATTTCCAGTTTATCCATCCATCACATGACATCATAATCAACCATGTGACGTGTACGATGACTTCATATCCAATGATGTCATGAATGACGCAGATAAGTATGTCACAAACGCATAATTGGTGACAGACTAAGCGTTGTTTCACAAATTGTATGTCTTTACTATTTAATAAAGATGCTGTTGAATATTTTGAAAGAGCAACAGCACCGAATCAAATTTGTTTCAAAATATGCAACAGCTTACCTGTACAGTTTTCTAGACATTGATAGTCAGGGAGGTCAGTGATCGATCGATCTCAACACGAGCAAGGTGTGGGTGGCACCTAGCTGGAATGGGTGGGGCACAACTAAAACTGGAAAGGTCCATACCAAGACAGCTATGCAAGAAAATTGGTGAATTTTTTAAACTAATTCAACTAGAACCTGTTGTTGCTGTAGAATAGATCTCAATCAAATTATTTTCAAAATACTGAACAGCTTACCTGTATATTTACCTTAAAATTCAGATACCTGCAAATCAGGTTTTATAGTTTCCAATTGCTTCCAACATGTGTAAAAAAGTAGGTAGAACTTAGCTAGAAAAGGGCGGGACATACATGTAGCTAGAAATGAATTCCTCGATTGAGAGTTAAACTGGCTTTGAACATACCTCTGTTTTGTGCTTCTCTTCCAGGTGTTGATGGTTGGTGGCAGTGCGTTTACCTCAGTAGGAAAACCATTGCTCGAGTAAGCATAATTATAATTATATGCCCTTTCCATGTTTCGTGCTAAAACAATGTCAATAATATGTTTAAATATCCTTTACCCCTTTAATGGCCAAGCCGGCCCAAACTGGCATCTGCAGTGGTCTTGAGGCAACTCTTTTCATACCAAACAATATTAATTCACGTAAAACGAGATGATATAAAGCCTATAGCAGTCTGTATGACAAGTAGTTAACAGAAAAATAATCCCTCGGAATTCGTCGTAAAATTCAAATCTGTCGCACATCATTCACACACAAAATGACGTTGAGAATTTGCTGACATTGTGTGGATGTTGATTTCACACCCTGGGGTGGATCGAGTCGATTTTAATGTCTATATCAAGCTAGCGATACAGAGGTAAAGATGGTACCAAAATCAACACAATCCACAGTGTTGCTTTTACTATCCACTACAGAGACAGAATGGGTCCCGATCTGTCTGGTCTCCGAAGTAGAGTCTGTGTAACAGTCTAGTCATTGTGATGACGTAATAAGATGGCCTGTCAATACATTAAAGGTGTATTCTCGAAGAGGCCGTGCCTCTATTTTTAGATTGTCTATATATGATTATAACGTCATGGTGATCAAGTATTATGCATTTTATCCAATCCGGTTAATGGTGACCGATTTGATAAAAATTTGTTGTCGATAGGAGTCGGTTTATACAAGGAAGTATCATGATTTCGATGATATTTCCGACTGTAAATATAGATTTTTTGGTCTGCACGATTGCAAAAACCTGTCTAGATGTCCGGCTGCTCTTATATACTACCGGACATTGAGAATGTTTCCTGGAAATGATAAAATTAGGCCCTGTGACATTGAGAATGTTTCCCGGACATGTCCGGACAATATGGCCATTTCGGGAGCCCTGATATATATATATATATATATATATATATATATATATATATATATATATATATATACACCTGTGCAAAAGTTAAGCACCAGCAAAAACAATAGAACGTAGAAACATGATGGTACAACTAGGCTGCCATACTTTTTGTCCCCGCGTTAGCTGACATAATTCCAAGTACGAAATGCACATGCATGCATGACTTCACGCCGCTTGATGTCCGTGCGTGGCGGGAAACAGCACACATGTTCAGTTATGTAAAAATCCAGTTTGAGGTGTAGAACATTACATACAGATTTAGGCGACAAGATTAGGAATTTTGTGTTCATGACCGTGGTTTATTTGTACAGAGAGAATTAGCTCTTGATTGTGAACCGCTATGGCAAGACGAAGGTTAAGTGATCGTGTGAAATGGCAAATAATAGGCATGCATACCACTGGTATGTCATGCAGAGAGATTGGCAGACAGCTGAACATTAACCATACTGTAATCAGTCGTTTGATTGCAAAACATGGGCAAACTAACGAGGTGAAGGACATGCCTAGATCTGGAAGACCGAAGAAGACTACTGCCCGTGATGATCGAGCCCTAGTACGCCTTGTTAGGAGATCTCCATTCACCAACAGCAGAGTGCTCAGCCAGCAATGGGAAACGCGCAATAGAGTGTCAATGTCTACCGTCAAAAGGAGACTGTATGCTGTTGGCATGAAAGCTAGGAGACCTGTCAGACGTCCTCTCCTCACTGCACACCACAAAGAGGAGCGTCTGAGGTGGTGCAACGAAAGAAGACACTGGAACATGAGATCCTGGAGACGGGTACACTGGTCCGATGAAAGTCGGTTCCTGCTTCATGCCACAGATGGTCGAACTCGTGTATGGAGGTCCAGACGCACGGCGTACGACCAACGTAACATCATGGAAGAAGTTCCATTTGGTGGAGGTTCCGTTATGATATGGGGGTGCATCTCATTTGATTGTAAGCTGGATCTGTTGACTGTACCTGGAACACTAAATGGACCAAGATATCAAGATTCCATACTGGATAGAGTTGTGGTCTCTCATTTTGTAAATCATGCACCTGGAACCCACCCTATATTCATGGATGACAACGCCCGACCACATCATGCTAGAGCTGTGCATGAATACCTCCGCCAGAATGCCATCGAAACCCTACCATGGCCAGCAAGGAGCCCTGACATGAACCCTATTGAGCATATCTGGGACATTCTGGGAAACATGGTGAGAAGGAGGGATCCTCCTGTGCAGAACCTACAGGAATTAACAGACGCACTCCATCTTGAATGGCAACGAATACCACAATGGCGTATCAGTCGGTTGGTGACCAGCATGAGACGTCGTGTCCAGGCCGTCATCCAGGCACAAGGTGGATATACCCGGTATTAATAATGACAGTCTCAAACTCGTGCACAGATGTTAAACTTCGTTTTCAGACACCATTAATGACAATCTAGCCACGTGTGTCAACTGTAGGGCAATAGTTGTCAGTTGTGTCAACGTAACCATATTCAGGCCTCGTTTTCAAGTTCAAACAAAAACATACAGTGTTTCCCCACCATCATAATCAGCATTCCTCTAGTTGCATTATTACCTCTTGCACTAAGATGGATGGGTACATAAATGTTTATGCTATTGCTTTCTTCATAGCACATGAATATACCCTCGCATTTGCGTAAAAATAGGGTGGTGCTTAACTTTTGCACAGGTGTATATATATATATATATATATATATATATATATATATATATATATATATATATATATATATTCGTGCTGCTAATTTTCGATTATCTAGGTATTCGATTAATCAACAGTTCAATCGATCAGTTAATCGATCATTGATCGATATTCTCATAATTCTGGACAGTGTAAACCTGACAGGGACTAAGGTAGCATCTCGGTTTTATATATCCACTTACCGTGACTGAATACTAGTAATGAGGGATATTTATGTGCGTGCGTGCGTCCATGCCTGCGTGCGTGCATGCATGTGTGGGTGGGGGTTTTGAAGCGGGCGTGGGCGTAGTTGTTTAGTAAAGTGTTAAACATTGTCAACATAGTTTACTTTATTAGCTAAGATTATAGTTCAGAAAACATATGATTTCATAAAATATAAGTCAAATACAATATAGAATGTGTGCTGGCAATAGGCCTACATCAAGTTACACTCAAATTATATATTTCCACTGTTAAAATAACGATTATCGATTACGAATTTTCATAATTGATCACTGATTCAATCGATCAACGACCAATCATCTAAAATCGATTAGCAGCACTAATATATATATCTCCTAAATGCAGGCCCCTGTGCGCCGATGCATCATAATGATAAAATTAGGCCCCATAAAAAATTGTTTGTCTGAGCACCTTAAAGTTCTCATCTATTCATCTAAATGCAAGACCATGTGCGACGATGCATCATAATGATAAAATTAGGCTCCTTAAAGTTCTCATCTATTCATAACAGATATATATTTTAGCTACATTTAGGACTATTTGTTACTTTATGGACACTTTAACTAATTAGGATTCTAGGCACAATTTATACAGATATTTTCGGGCACCATTATTTCAGCTTCTATTGTCTTCACCGGTGTGCAATTATTGGTACGAAACCTTTCTCGTAATGCTAATGCTAGCCATTCTTCTGCTGGCTTCCACTGTGAGAGCATATAAGTGCATAGCATAGTTCAATATTAGTTTTATATTTTCTATGTTGCAAGTGAGAACAAATATATTTATAACACGTTTATTGACGTGCGTATTCCAGTGTGAAATATGTTCACAAAGACCAAACAGTCCACCTGCACAAGCACGATCGCCTCTGACATAGGTGTGAATAAAATAATATGCTTTCCTCCTGATTGGCAATGAAATGAAGATTTTTCGAGCATATCTGATGCTGGGACTCGATTCTGTATATCACATAGGCCTAACTAGTTTTACATGCACTCGTTAGCTAACAAAACACAAAGCCCGCCGAATTTTTGAAAAAAAGATTGACAACGCTGTTGCTGGCATAGGCAGAAATGACTGTCAATAAAGTTGCTCGAAATATTTTCAGCAAGTCTTGCAAAATTGACTGCTCTGCTGATTACTTTGAGAACAATTTGATTGAAAGTTGTTGCGACAATGATATTCAGCCAAATTAAAATCAAAATATTAACTAGTGACAATTGCATTTTCTGCTGATTATATGGACACCAATTTGATGGAAAGCTGTTGATGCAGTTTTCAGTAAACAAAAATATATTTGTTGTCACTTGCACCATATCAAATATACAACTGGTATTGAACTATGCTAGGCACTTACTATGCACTCACCTTGGAAGCCTGCATAAGAATGACTAGCATTAGCTTTACGAGAATGGTTTTATACCAACATTTGCGCACCGGCGAAGACAATAGTCTGAAATAATGGCCTCTCCTTCATAGGAAAACCGTGCGGATGCGTAAATGACTTAATATCCTAGCAAGTTCAAATTTTAGAATTTTATTTGCTGCACAATGCCATTTTGACAACATATTATAGGTACACTAGGTACCGAATAACCAGACAAAATTGTGCAGATCGACTGATCATATGGAATGATTCGAGTACGAGTTGACTACATGAAAACCAATAAATTTACCTAAGAAAACCTGTCTCTAATGGATGGGTCCGATCCGTCACTGAATTATGACGTCTTAATCATAATGTCAATTTAGCTGATGTCAGTCAATATGGCATAGCTCGGTCATGAAGTTGAAGTCTGTCACGAACGTGTACGAATTGCATGTCTTTGGTAAATTTATAATTTAATAAACATTTTGTTAAATATTTTGAAACTAATTTAACTAGCTGTTGCCGCAGCAACAATCCAGTGGCTTACCTTCATAGTTAGTTACCTTGAAATTTAGATTATGAAATCTTAGCTAGGCGGGGCATAAATAAAAATGAATCGCTCTAATGGCTGACACAGTCACATGACCTTCATAGGTGATATCTACTGATATCCAGCCCTGATAGCAAGCAAACGTTGGCCCAACATTTACCACTACGTTGTGCCAACGTAGTTTTGCTCATCGGCCCAACGTTGCCAATACATTATTGGGCCAACGTTGAGCCAATGGGCATAAATCTATGAAAATCCTTCAAATAACACACCAGAGAGCATAATTTAACAATTTAAAAATTAAAATTTGAATATTGTTGATTTTGTTTGATTCAATATGAAATTTCCAATGCTGGCCCAATGTTGGCAAACAAGTGATGCAGCCAACGTTGGTCCAACGTTGTAATATCAAATGTGATCTGCCAACCTGTTACCAACGTCTACATGTTATCAGGAAGCAAACTCCTCATAAATTTTGATTTGATAAAATCTTAAAAAATCTATTTTAGGAAACGTTTATCTATGTATGTGATAAATAATATTTATTTTCTGCAGTAGGTAGTCTCAGGAAACGGATCCAGGCTAATTCCATAAGTATTAGTGATATTGTTGTTGAATACCAAATTTGGTGATACTGGTGTTTGTCTTTTAAAAAATCATTTTTGTGTGACTATCACTGGCATTCGTAGTCAGATACACTAAACAAAAATCTACATCAAATGCTATGGCTACCTACCAACATCACTTAACCCAAAACAAGTGTATAAGACTGTTATTACAAATTGTCTCAAACTGAGTGAATTACACATCAGCTACAAGGTGGCAGTTATAGTTGGCATGGGAGAGATGTAGTCTGGAAACATGGATATTACTTAATCAAACTTTGGGCAACATTTCACCTAAGCATTCCATGATGCAATAAAATGTGTCCTTATATGAGCTCGGTAATTGTCATCTAGCGGAAAGTTTTTGTTACATGTACTACATCTGAAGCAGGCACGTGATCTCTTACAATGACCAATACAGTGACGAATAAAAGATTCTCTGTCTTTCACAACTGATCCACAAAGCACACACGTGTAGACCTCTGCAACTTTGTCTAAATGCTGGCGTAAATGTTTTCTGAATGGACCAAGTTCACGGAAAGTGAAATCACAATACATGCGCCAAAAGGCTTCAGTGTCTGCAAGAGCTGACGCTCTGTTACTAAGAGATGTTGCCTGGTAAGAGGGACACATTCCAGAAGTTCCACCACCGTCTGAAATGAAACATGAAATCTGATTTACTGACAAAGTAATCTCACACTACGTGTTATAGAGTAGGGTTATCTATCTCGTAATGAATACGTATTACATTTATCCACAATTGTGACCCCCCTCTAACATCATTTACACTAATTAAAATAACCATGATAATGGCACAAAACTCATCTATTGTTTACTTCACCATTGCCACACCCCTATTAAACTGATTGTTAATATGGCCAGAATGTGTATACTAGTATATTAACAGGGTCAGGTAGAATAGATTTCCTGGGGTATCATGAAATCTGGCATAATTCTATGTGTCATTGAGCAGCATATGTTATTCTCTCTACAAGTTTGAACTGATCAATCAGATTATGGCTGTATATGTTGGTCAGGTGGAAATTCAAATATATCTGGACATTTTCTTTACACACTTGCCAAATGTGCACCAATTTAAGTTTTACATTCTTTGCAGAAATTATTGTCTCCTTTATTCCCTTGTTTGATTGTGTGCGTGCGTGCGTGCGTGTGTGTTTTATTTTGAGGCATGTTATACAGAGTGAAACTAGTTTACACTTGGTCCAGAACTTTTGCAAGTGCAATATGGCCGCCAAACACAATACATTTTGTTTGCCCCACGGCGCCCATGTTTTTTTTGATGGATCAACTTCCTTTGAACAAATTTTAATGGCCCAAATTTCGGCCCGAACCCTTCAGCGGTTCTGGAGGAGTCATTTTCGTGAAAACCAGGTCATCCAAGATGGTCGCGGACCATTTGGTCAATCAAGTCCTCTTAAACAAACTTGGCTTACGTCTTGGCCTAGATGAAGATTAGACAAGTGGTTTCGGAGATTTTTGAAGACATTTCCTGAAATCGGCCGAAATCCAAAATGGCCGCTGGGCAAATTGGCCGATCGGGTTCATTTGAACAAACTTGGATCCTTATTCCCTTTCAGGCCAGGTGGGCTAAAAACTGTAGGCGTAGTCGCAGTTCAAAAATCCATCCTGAAATTTCCTATACATTCTCTATGTGAATTCTTTGCCCACGAAAAGGTGGGTAGCTCGAAAACCATTGAGCAGATCAAAAATAAAAATCGCCCTAAATCCAAGATGGCCGCCGGACAAATTAGCCGATCGGGTTCATTTGAACAAATTTATATCTCTATGCCCTATGAATGCTTCCTCCCAAATATAATTGAAATCGGCCCAGTGGTTCTTGAGAAGAAGTCATTAAAGGATTCCCCCATTGCTTTACTATTGGCCCATTGCTTTACCATGGGAGCCTTTGGCGGGAAAACAAACCAAGATGGCAGCCAAAGCGTTTATCCGACAGTCTCGAAAGTGGCATATTTGAACTCGCCACACTGATAAGCATATATAAAGCAATTTTCGCCATCAAAATACATCAAATACAAAAAAGCCAATATGACCTAGAAACGCTGAATTTTGATTGGTTGATGGCGGCCATATTTTTAACGAACAAACTTGAAAGGCGCTTGGTCCCTAAGCATATTTACAAAATTTCAGCTCTATCCCTTCAGCGGTTCGGGAGAAGTCGTTTTCACTGCAGAGGCCATTTTTGGCTGATATGAGTGAAAGGGTTAATTGTTAACCCTTTAGGGCCAAAACCAGCCTCTGGAATGATCTTGATGAATGTCCATTTGGAGGCCAATAGACGACTATCTTTGAGAACTTAGCACTGGAATGACTGGATCTGTAACAGCGCCAGCCATTCCAGTGGTAAATTTTCAAAGTCTTCTCTTAACCTGAAAATAGACATTCATTAAGCGGCTAGCCGTTCACATCAATGTACATTTGCAATTTAAACTACAAATGGGGAAATAATTTTTTATATGTCTGAAAGCCTGCAATATTAATGGCTGTATTTAATTATCATCTGCAACTTATTTTTAGGTGTTCATGTGGAAACTGTCGGACAATGACTACAGGACATGGGTCTGTGTGCTGTCAGGAGATAAGCTTGGTGCGAGAGAAGACTTTAGAAGATGGGCATCAGTGCATCACACGGCATGAGGAATTTATAGGCAACTGTCTAAACCGTCATCTCCTAGAGGTCTCCCTATTTGAATTTGTCTACGATGAAGGGCCACTGGATGACAATGAACCACCACATAAGTATGTATATTTCTGAAACGTATAGATAACACCCTGACACCTGTCATGCTTTGACAGTAATAATTTATTTCGATTCTCAGAAGATGCAAAATGCCGCCTGCAATAGAAGCCCATTAATCTGATATGTGTCGCAGATGTATATCTACCAAATGTAGCCTTATTTATATATTATGATTATCTGTTGAGGGTTGATTCACACAAGAAGACATGACCTATGCACATTTGACCTGGGTTTTTTTAAACGTACTATATAAGCCATCGATTAATCAAAAAGGATCACTAAACGCAGGTGGAGTGGGGTAACTTTTTAATGGGCAAGCTTGCCAGAAACATCCTATCCTATGCATTGATCTTCCTGATATACCATCTGCATTGATTGTAAATATCCATTTGCATGCTTAGAGAAACATTTTGTCAATTATTGTTTAGCACCGAGCCTGTCATTTCAGTGGTAAAGTTTTTAAAATAGTCCCTTGGCCTGAAAATGGACATTTCTATGAAGAAATAGAAATTTTCTTTACCAAATCTGACCATTAACCCTTACTCTGATGTCAATGTTCTACATTTTACTGTGTCAATAGCAAAGAAACTGATGTACCTTGTTCAACAAATTTGATGGATGACGTTTAAGCCAGCAACATCTTCAAAGGAATTTGTTGAAAAATAAACACCAGTTCATCATTTAATTTAATTTTAAAATTTAAAGTTTCGACAGAGTGGTAAGGGTTAAAGGGTCAATGCATTGCATTTGCTATTGTCAATACATGTGTGGGCCATATGGTGTTAAGTCAGATGATTGCATGGTCCTCCTATGACCCAGTCTTGCATGACAGGGTTAGTCAGTCATCAATTATTGTCAATATTAAGTCTTCAACACTTCAGAACTTGTATAAAAGATTTTGATTGCTTGAATTTTTTGGGTGCCCATCTGGGATTTTTATGAAAAATGTGAATTCGTTTAAAATGCTACTCCTCTTTAAATGCTGCGGCGAAAATCTTTCCAGAATTTTGTTAGGTCAATATTTTGACAGCTATCTCTAGGAATTTCTGAAAACCTTCCAGAACCATTTAAAACGGTACTTCTTAAGTTAATCAATGGCCTTCTTGCAACAAAACTTGGGTAGAGTGATCCTATGAGGCTTCAACATATCAAACGAGAATCTTGATTATCATTGGTCTATTTTTTGGCAATATGAGTTGATTGGAAGTTGTTAAACTGCACACTCTACTTACATACATTTTCATACTTATTAACCCTTTAACCCTCCAATTTGTTCAAGAAATTTTCAATTTTCGCATTAGAAATGTTGATTTTCATACCAAGAGAAGACTATTTTTGAATATTTACGACTGGAATAACTGGCTTGGTTATCGACCCAGTCATTCCAGTGGTAAATTTTCAAAAATAGTCTTCTCTTAGTCTGCAAATCGACATTTCTCAAGACCACTGCTGAAGCCGCTTTTGGCTGATATGAGTGTTAAAATGTTAATGGCCATCAGTTTTTAAACGACTAAGTCTCAGAAACTGAGAACCTATTTCCAAGTAGAAGACTACATTAGATGTTTTATTTTTCAGTACCTACAGGGACAGTACATTGCCTACATGGCGCATACTTTGTCACAAAGTGAGAAAAGTTTTACCTGCATGTGCCATGCACAGAAATTAATTTAACACTAGCCTGTTACCACCCTTTAGTGGTTAATGCAGTCAACGACGTCAGCTGCAGTGATCTTGAGCAATGTCTTTGTGCAGACCAGATTATTTTTGAAAATATACAACTGAAATGACTGGCTAGATTACCGAACCAATCATTAGTGATAAATTTTCAAAAATGGTCGTCTGAATCTGGGCCCTAAATTGACAAACAATGTATTATGAAATTTTTTAATAAATCTAACTCATTTTACGCATCCCAATATATGTATTAATTAGTGTGTTGTGCTCATTGCCTCATGATGAATAAATATACAAGATGCTGGTCAACCAACCTTTCCATCATTACCACTTCTGCAGTGGTCCTGATAAATGTCCATTTACAAATCAACAGAAGACTAATTAAAAAAAATTCCCACTGGAATGACTGGTTGGGTTACAAAACCAGTCACTCCAGTGGTAAATTAAATAAAATCTCTTGAAGTCTTGGTCAGCAAATGAATGAACCGGTACACTGTTTAAAGTTCAGTTTGCTCACCCTAATATATATATATATATATTAGGCCTTCTATCATGTCTGTTGTTGTCTTTATAACGTCCATTTGCAGACCAACTAAAGACTATTTTTGAAAATCTACCACTGGAATGACAGGTTAGATTACCAAACTAGTCGTTCCAGTGGTAAATTTTCTAAAAATAATCTTTTGGAGTCTTTGTCAGCAAATGGACATACCGATACACTGTTTAAAGCTCAGTTCGCTCACCCCAATATAAATTGTTCTCAATGGTGTGAATAAATTGTATAAAAAGATGTTACCGTTCCATCATTAGGACATCTGTCATGCCTGTAGTTGTCTTTATAATGTCCATTTACAGACCAACTAAAGACTATTTTTGAAAATTTATCAATAGAATGACTGGTGATATTACCAAACCAGTCATTCCAGTGGTACATTTTCAAAAATTAATAATCTTGGTCAGCAATGTACACTGTATAACTCAGTTTGCTCCGACACCACAATATGCAGTGCTCTCAATAGCGTGAATAAATATACTAAACGATGTTGCAATATTTCCATTAGTGTTTCTGTAGTCCTCTTGATAAATGTCCATTTGCAAACCAAGAAGACTATTTCTGAAAATTTATCACTGAAATAACTGGTTAGACTACCGAACCAGTCATTTCATTGATAAATTTTCAAAAATAGTCTTATTGGTTTGCAAATATACATATTAAATATTTCATGGTGTGTTAAACATTGTCAGATCTGCTAATGCATGCTATCTAGTCCAGCTTTACTTTATTATAGGCCTAATGTCATGGGCTTATATTTCATCTTTGATTATACATTGCATCTTGTCATTATCCATAACTTGTACAATTTATCACTCTAAAATATGAAGTAACATATGAAATGAATAACCATATGACAAATAATTACATAAATAGATGCTGCATATTTCCTTGATATAAGCTTCCTGTGCCTTAATTCCTTTCAATTTGAAACTGATTATAACCCAGGATATAGAAAGTAGGAACTGCGTTCTATGTGTATATTCGACGTCATTGTTACATTGTTTCTTGATTCATCATGTTTCCGACATCATTATTTCACATCACTCTGGATTTATAATGTCAATTTGTGATGAAGTCATTGAAATATACCACATCAACTTTTCTTAGCCACCTATATTATCCAAAAAGTAGATCAGACTGACCTAGTAATTATATGGATGGTAGCTTTTGCCCAGAGGTACTCACTCACCAAGCATGACGTCAATAGCTCTAAGTATGACAAAACAAAACGTGCCACAACAGTAATATCTCCGCATTGGGCTCAATATTTGAGAAGGTACAATGAATCCATTTTGTTTAAATCAATGATTCTTCATAATAGGATAAAACTTCTTGACGGCGCACGCACACCACTCATTGGCATTGACCTCATTTCTGATACGCGGTGGTCTCTGCAAAAGGTGAACGAACCCATGTGAAAGTAGACAGAATGAATGACAGACTGGTTTATGAGCAGCCAATCCGAGCTTCTTTTGTAATGCCCCGAAGTCCAAAGCGCCACCTAATGTTGTAATAAATATTTCGCCATTTTATGAGCTCAATCACGATGTGTGTTAGTATTGACAATAACAATAACAAGAGGCCCAAGGGGCCTGCGTCGCTCACCTGGAGCACCATCAATTTTTGTCAAAATTGTTGGTGGGTGGTTTAGCAGTCTTTTAAATGAGTTGGTGGACATTTTTGCAAGTGAAATATGCCCGCCAAACAGACTACATTTTGATTGGCCCACGGCGCCCATGTTTTTTTGATGGATCAACTTCCCTTGCACAAATTTTAATAGCCCAAATTTTGGCGTGATCCCTTCAGCGGTTCTGAAGGAGTCATTTTCGTGAAAACCAGGTCATCCAAGATGGTCGTCGAACCATTTGGTAATTCAAGTCCTCTTGAACAAACTTGGCTTACCTCATGGCCTAGATGAAGATTCTGCAAGTGGTTTCGGAGAAGATTTATAACGACATTTCCTGAAATTGGCCGAAATCCAAATTGGCTGCTGGGCAAATTGGCTGATCGGGTTCATTTGAACAAACTTGCATCCTTATGCCCTAAGGATGCTTCCTGCCAAATATAATTGAAATCGGCCTGGCAGTTCTCATGAAGATATTTTTAATTTCCCATTGCTTTAGCTTGGGAGCTAGATGGCCACCAAACCGTTTATCCGACAGTTTCAAAAATTGCAAATTTGAGCTCAGAATACCCAAAAACATATATAGAACCAATTTTGGCCTAAAAATCCATCAAATAAAAAAATCCAATATGTCCGCCAAACACGCTACATTTTGATTGGCCCACGGCGGACATTTTTTTTGATGGAGCAACTTCCTTTGAACAAACTTTAATGGCCCTTAGTCCCTAATCATATCGCCCAAATTTTGTCCTGATCCATTCAGTGGTTCTGGAGAAGTCGTTTTCGGGAAAACTAGGTCATCCAAGATGGCTGCTGAACCATTCGGTCAATCAAGTTGTCTTGAACAAACTTGGCGTACCTCTTTGCCTAGATGAGGTTTCATAAGTTTTTAATCGATTCCCCAAGCTGTTTCGGAGATCACGATTTTTAGACATTTCTAAAGATCTGCCAAAATCAAAGATGGCCACCGGCCAAACTGGCCGATCGGCTTCGTTTGAACAAAATGAAATTTCTATGCCATAAGGATGCTTCCTGCCAAATATAATTCAAATCGGCCAAGTAGTTCTCGAGAAGAAGACATTAAAAATTTTCCATTGTTTTAGTATGTGAGCTTTTGGCGGGAAAATGATCCAAGATGGCTGCCAAACCGTTTATCCGACAGTTTCGAAAATTGCAAATTTGAGATCAGAATACCCAGAAACCTATATAAAACGCATTTCGGCCTCAAAATCCATCAAATAAAAAAAATCCAAAATGGCTGCCAAACACACTATATTTTGATTGGTCCACCGCGGCCATGTTTTTCAATGAATCAACTTCTCTTGAACACACATTAATCGGCCTTAGTTTCTAATTATATATCACAAATTTTGGCCTGATCGCTTCAGCCGTTCTTGGGAAGAAGTCGTTTTTATGAAAACTAGGTTATCCAAGATGGCCACTGAACCATTTGGTCAATCAAGTTCCCTTTAACAAACTTGATTCAGCGCTTACCCTAGATCATATTTCGTGAGTTTTGAATCGATCCCTCAAATTGTTTGGGAGGAGAAGATTTTTAGACATTTAAAAAAATCGGCCGAAATCCAAGATGGTCGTCGGCCGATCGGGTTCATTTGAGCAAGCTTGAATATCTATAGCTTAAGGATGGTTCATGCCAAATATAATTTAAATCGGCCCAGTAGTTCTTGAGAAGATATTTTAAATTTCCCATTGCTTTAGTATGGGAGCTTTTGGCGGGAAAATGATCCAAGATGGCCACCAAACCATTTATCCGACAGTTTCGAAAATTGCAAATTTGAGCTCAGAATACCCAAAAACCTGTATAAAACCAATTTCGGCCTCAAAATTCATCAAATAAAAAAAACCAATATGGCCGCCAAACATGCTATATTTTAATTGGCCCATGGCGGCCATGTTTTTTGACGGAGCAACATCCCTTGAACAAACTTTAATAGCCCTTAGTTCCTAATCATATCTCCCAAATTTTGGCCAGATCCATTCAGCGGTTCTGGAGAAGTTGTTTTCGGGAAAACTAGGTCATTCAAGATGGCTGCCAAACCATTCGGTCAATCAAGTTGTCTTGAACAAGCTTGGCTGACCTCTTTGCCTAGATAAGGTTTCATAAGTTTTGAATCGATTCCCCAAGCCGTTTCGGAGAACGAGATTTTTCAAGCCATTTCTAAAAATCTGCCGAAATCAAAGATGGTCACCGGCCAAAATGGCCGATCGGCTTCGTTTGATCAAAATGAAATCTCTATGCCATAAGGATGCTTCCTGCCAAATATAATTCAAATCGGCCCAGTGGTTCTCGAGAAGACATTTTAAATTTCCCATTGCTTTAGTATTGGAGCTTTTGACGGGAAAATGAGCCAAGATGGTTGCCAAACCGTTTATCCGACAGTTTCGAAAATTGCAAATTTGAGATCAGAATACCCAAAAAACTATAGAAAACAAATTTCGGCCTCAAAATCCATCAAAAAAAATCCAATATGGCTGTCAAACACACTATATTTTGATTGGTCCACCGTGGCCATGTTTTTTGACGAATCAACTTCTCTTGAATAAATCTAAATCTTAATTGCTAATTATATATCACAAAGTTCGGCCTGATTGCTTCAGCGGTTCTGGAGAAGTCGTTTTTGTGAAAATTAGGTCATCCAATATGGCCGCTGAACCATTTCGTCAATCAAGTTCCCTTGAACAAATTTGATTCAGCGCTTACCCTAGATCATATTTCGTGAGTTTTGAATCGATCCCTCAAATGGTTTGGGAGAAGAAGAGTTTTAGACATTTCTAAAAATCGCCCAAAATCCAAGATGGTCGTCGGACAAATTGGCTGATCGGGTTCGTTTGAACAAACTTGAATCACTATGCCTTAAGGATGCTTCATGCCAAATATAATTGAAATCGGCCCAGCAGTTCTCGAGAAGATATTTTTAATTTCCTATTGCTTTAGTATGGGAGCTTTTGGCGGGAAAATGATCCAAGATGGCCACCAAACCGTTTATCCGACAGTTTCGAAAATTGCAAATTTGAGATCAGAATACCCAAAAACCTATATAAACCCAATTTCGGCTTCAGAATTCATCAAATAAAAAAATCCAATATGGCCACCAAACATGCTATATGTTGATTGGCCCACGGCGGCCATGTTTTTTGACAGATCAATTTCTCTTGAACAAACTTTACTGGCCCTTAGTCCCTAATCATATCCTCCAAATTTCGGCCTGATCCCTTCAGCGGTTCTGGAGAAGTTATTTTCGCTAAAACTAGGTCAACTGAGATGGCCGCCAAATTATTTGACCAATTAAGTTCCCTTGAACAAATTGGTTGAGCTCTTGCCCTAGGTCATATTTCATCAGGTTTCCTTCAATCCCTTAAGCGGTTTCGGAGATTTTTAAAGACGTTTCTAAAAATCGGCCAAAATCCAAGATGGCTACCGGCCTAATTGGGTTCATTTGAACAAACTTGGATCCCTATGCCCTAAGGATGCATCCTGCCAAATATAATTGAAATTGGCCCAGCGGTTCTTGAGAAGTCGTTTAAAGGATAAGTTGACGGACGGACGGTCACCACAACATAAGCTCACTTGGCCTTTCAGGCCAGGTGAGCTAATAATATTTCCCAAATTTGGGCCCGATCCATTCAGTGGTTCTTGAGAAGTCGTTTTCGCGAAAAGTAGGTCATCCAAGATGGCCACCGGACCATATGGAGTATCAAGTTCCCTTGAACAAACTTGGTTCAGCTACACGCCTAGATGATATTCCATGAATTTTGAATCGATCCCCTGACCGGTTTTGGAGAAGATTTTCAAAGACATTTCTCAAAATCGGCCGATTTGGCAGACGGCTATCTTGGATTTTGGCCGACCGGCCCCGTTTGCACAAACTAGAATCCCTATACCCTAAGGATGCTTCCTGCCAAATATAATTAAAATCAGCCTAGTGGTTCTTGAGAAGAGGAAAAGTTGACGGATGCCAGACGACGGACGGTCGCCATTGCATATGTAACACTAGAATGCTCTTTATCAACAAGATGGCCAGCAAACCATTTATCCGACAGTTTTGAAAATTACAAATTTGAGATCAGAATACCCAAAAACACATAAAAACAATTTCGACCTCAAAATCCATCAAATAAAAAAATACAATAAAATATGGTCACCAAACATGCTATATTTTGATTGGCCCACAGCGGCCATGTTTTTTGACGGATCAACTTCTCTTGAACAAACTTTAATGGCCCTTAGGCCCTAAGCATATCTGCCAAATTTCGGCCCGATCCCTTCAGCGCTTCTGGAGAATAAGTCATTTTCACTACAACTAGATCAACCAAGATGGCCGCCGAACCATTAGACCAATCAAGTTCCCTTGCCATAAATCATATTTCATGAGGTTTGCATCAATCCCCCAAGCCGTTTCGGAGATTTTTAAAGACGTTTCCTAAAATCGGCCTAAATCCAAGATGGTCGCCAGACAAATTGGCCGATCAGGTTCATTTGAACAAACTTAGATCTCTATGCTCTATGAATGCGACAGTCTCGAAAGTGGCATATTTGAACTCGCCACACTGATAAGCATATATAAAGCAATTTTCGTCATCAAAATACATCAAATACAAAAAAGCCAATATGACCTAGAAACGCTGAATTTTGATTGGTTGATGGCGGCCATGTTTTTTAATGAACAAACTTGAAAGGCGCTTGGTCCCTAAGCATATTTACAAAATATCAGCTCTATCCCTTCAGCGGTTCGGGAGAAGTCGTTTTCGCGAAAACTAGGTCATCCAAGATGGCCACCAAGCAAATCGGCCAATCAGGTTGGCTTGAACAAACTTGGGTCTACCGCTGCCACAGATGATGTCTTATGAGGTTTGAATCAATTCCTCCAGCGGTTTCGGAGAAGATTTTTTAGTGTTTCTAAAAATCGGCCATTTTGCCCGACGGCCATCTTGGATTTTGACCAATCCGCTTCTTTTGAACAAACTTAGATCTCTACGCCATATGAATGCTTCCTCCAAAATATAATTGAAATTGGCCAAGTGGTTCTTGAGAAGAAGCCGTTTAAAGAATTCCCCATTGCTTAACTATGGGCCATTGCTTTACTATGGGAGCCTATGGCGGGAAAACAAACCAAGACGGCAGCCAAACTGTTTATCCGATAGTCTCGAAAGTGGCATATTTGAACTCGCCACACTGATAAGCATATATAAAGCAATTTTCGCCATCAAAATACATTAAATACAAAAAAGCCAATATGACCAACAAACGCTAAATTTTGATTGGTTGATGGCGGCCATGTTTTTTAACGTACAAACTTCCCTTGAACAAACTTGAATGGACCTTGGTCCCTAAGCATATTTACCAAATTTCAGCGCTATCCCTTCAGCGGTTCGGGAGAAATCATTTTCGCGAAAACTAGGTCATCCAAGATGGCCGCCAGGCAAATAGGCCAATCAGGTTGCCTTGAACAAACTTGGGTCTACCGGTGAATAGATCATCGATGAGTTTTGGATCAATTCCTCTATCGGTTTCGGAGAAGATTTTTTAAAGGGTTTCTAAAAATCGGCTATTTTGGCCAGTGGCCATCTTGGATTTTGGCCGATCGGCTTCATTTGAACAAACTTGAATCTCTATGCCCTAGTGCTGCTTCCTGCCAAATATAATTGAAATCGGCCGAGTGGTTCGTGAGGAAGAAGTTGTTTTAAAGGAAAAGTTGACGGACGGATGGATGACGGCCGGACACATGACGGACGGTCGCCACGACATAAGCTCACTTGGCCTTTCAGGCCAGGTGAGCTAATAATGATGGTGACAACGAAGGTGAAGAAGATGAGAGTAAAGTTCTGTCAAGTGGGTGGCAATGATGATGATAAGAACAATGGCAGTGACAATGATTGTGATGACCATATTTTACTAGGATGATGACTGACAATGATGGTGATGACAGTACCAATGACAACAGTGACATGATGAGAGTAACAATTATGGCGCTTACAATGTTGATTGTGACTGATAATGATGACAGTAAAAATGATGGCAGTAAGAATTCTGATGGAGATAATGGTGGGAGTACCAATAATAGAGGGATACATTTCTAGCTATGACCTGTCCATTTTTAGCTCGTGTTGCAATCGATCGAACCCTGAATTCCCAGAATACCATTATCAAGGTAACCTGTTGAATATTTAGAAACTAATTTGACAGTGCTGTTGCTGCCATAGTCAAATTAGTTTCAAAATTTTCAATCGAATCGTCAGTGATTATTGAGTAGTACATCCATCAAAGATACAATTTGTACACTTGACAGACTATTCCAGCTTAATGGCGGAGAATTTCTCTCAATTATGGATGTGACATCAACCTACATGTGATGTCTGATGTAATTGATTATGACACCATATACTTGAGTGACAGATCAGAGTCATCCGCAATGATGGTGATAATGGTGGCACTAACAATGGTGATGGTGACAATCATGGCGATCATGATGACCGTG
Organism: Chaetoderma sp. LZ-2023a; assembly: GCA_034401795.1. Classification (NCBI taxonomy): domain Eukaryota; kingdom Metazoa; phylum Mollusca; class Caudofoveata; order Chaetodermatida; family Chaetodermatidae; genus Chaetoderma; species Chaetoderma sp. LZ-2023a. The sequence continues at coordinate 98,582,584 of CM067374.1, read as the reverse complement.
ATAATTTTATGGTGACCATGATTGCAGTAACATTGATAATGCTGGCACTAGCAAAGATGGCAGACAATGATAGCAATAATGATGGTGATTATGATGGTTACAAATTTATGCTGACCATGATGACAGCAACAATGATGATGCAGACCCTAAAATTAGACAAATTTGGGTAGCCTAAAACATAGGTTACCTAATTTTCAACCCAGGTAATCTATTCCTATGGGCCACTTCAGAGGCCCATCTTGGCCCGGACTGGAGTAGATTATTGCTTCACCAACATCGCTACATGTATCGCAATCTTAGGTTAATCATGCAGGCAACCTGTTGAATATTTCGAAAATAGTTTGACTGGAAGTCATTGCTGTGTAAGGCAGCAATGGCTTCCAGTCAAATTATTTTCAACTTTTTCAACAGAATATAATTTTAGATATTATGCATCAGAAAAATTCTTATATCTGGTATGTAGGCCCACGTGTTAATGTAGATTGTAGTTTTATTATCCGTGATGCAGCATGATAACAAATATAAAGAAACAAGATGACACAATCCACCGAGGCAATAACAAGCCAATGTCTTGTGTCTCGTCGATGATAATGATCATTTATTAGCTCACCTGGCCTGAAAGACCAAGTGAGCTTATGCCGTGGCGACCATCCATTGTCCGTCAACTTTTGCTTTAAAACGCTCCTGCACCGTAACCAATAGCCAAATCTTAACTAAATTTTGGTCAAAGGATGCTATTGTGCTCGGATCCGGAACTTCCATCTTAGATTTTATAAAAAATTTACCGGAAATTGTTAAATTGCTTCTTCTCCTTACCCGTTTGACCGATTTCAATCAAATTTGGCTGAAAGGATCCTATGGTCATAGGTTATAGAACTTGCATTCAGAATTATGATTCGTAAATATTTTGGGTGAAAAATTTAGATTTTATTAAAAATTTACCGGAAATTGTCAAATTGTTTCTTCTTACTTCTTCTTCTTTTCGATCGCTGGTATCACGCTTATGATCATGTCGATAGTCACTTACTGGACTGGCGGTATGATCAGCGAATGACAAGAAGAAGAAGACACTTGGAGAGCCGTTCTCAAGATGAAATCTGTGGTTTTCTGCAGTTCTTCCACAGGCCCATACAGCTTTTCAAGAAAAGAGGTTGACAAAGGCCAGATCTCTTCTCTCAGCAGCTCATACGTACTGCATTGAAGTATGTGCTCTGTGGTCTGTTCTGCTTCTCCACAAGGACAAGCGGGCGATGTCGTAAGGTGGAACCGCCTGTACATGTGTTGGTTTAGTCTGTTGTGTCCAGTTCTGAGACGAAAAATGGTCACTTGCTCTGGCCTCGAGAGATGATGGTAGGCATCTTCTGATTGAGGTGTTCTATAGAGTGACTTGATGATAGTCTTCATCTCTGTATGGGTAACCATGTTTTCTGTCTGATTCTCTTCTGCACCCACCTTTGCCATCTTGTCTGCTTCCTCATTTCCTTGGACTCCACAGTGTGAGGGGATCCACTGCAGTGCTATCCGAAAGCATTTGATGGTTTGTAGTGCTTCTTCTCCTTACCATTTTGACCAATTTGAACCAAATTGGGCTGAAAGAATCCTATGGTCATAGGCTCTAGTACATCCACTCAGAAATTTGTTGCATAAATATTTTGTGTGAAAATCCTAGATTTTATTAAAAATTTACAGGAAATTGTCAAATCTCTACTTCTTCTTACCATTTTGACAGATTTCAACCAAATTGGACTGAGAGGATTCTATTATGATAGGCTCTAGTACTCATATTCAGAATTTTGATTCATGAATATTTTGCGTGAAAATCTTTATTAAAGATTTACCAGAAATTTTCAAAACACTGCTCCTTAGTTGCGTGACATATTTCAAACAAATTTGGCTAGAGTGACCCTATCAAGGTAGACTAGAATTTCTATTCAGAATTTTGATTGGTAAATTTTTTGGGTGGCCATCTTGGATTTTCTGAAAATTATCCATCATATCTATTTAAATTCAAATGGTTCAAATGCTAATGAACCACAGGCCCTTGGTTCTCTTGTTTTAAATGGCACAGGTTTGTTGTCCGTTTTAGCCACGAAAATCGTCTGGATAACATCTTGTCTTAAACCTGCGTATGGCTCCAGCATATCTATATTTCAGTAATCATAGTAAGACAAACATGTAGCGACTTCTCAGGCCATGTTCGGACTAAGTTTCGAGTTTTCTATTTGTAAACAACAGAAATTACTCCCCCTAATACGCTGTAATCCACACTTTACGTACCGATTCATCCGTTAGAAAACAAAATAAGCAAATGCCTGAACCTTTAAATCTGTTTAAGCATCCATATACGGCAGAGTATGCCACTAACCCTTCGTATTTCAACAAAACTTATTAAGGAAATAGTTATTTATAAATTCAGAAACAACACCGACCATTTTACGTACGAAATCTGCCTCTCTACCATGACGTCACTGCCGGAAATCAACGAGAATTAACGAGAAAATATGCATATTTGAAACGGTATGGCGTATCACAAAATAACCAAGAAATATCTAATATTACAAACATTTCTATCAATGATGATATATTTTTTCTTTATAAATAGTTTAAATAAATATAAGGAGTCACTAAAACACAGGATAGCAGCTTGTTGGCAGAAATCCTTTAAAAGAACTAGCGCTAATTTTTTAACAAATCTGGTGGAAGATGTTGCTGTTATAGACAGCAACATGGGCCAGCGAAATTGTTAAAAAAAATGTATACCCATTTCTTCAATATTTCCACAGTAAAAGATGAAATATTGACATCAGAGTGGTAAGGGCTGCTGTAATTATATATATTTTACCAATAGAATATGACAACCATTTCTATCACAATAACATACTAGTGAACATAACATTACCCCTTTAACACTCACATCAGCCAAAAACGGCTTTTGCAGTGGTCTTTTGCAGACCAAGAAGACTATTTTTGAAAATTTACCACAATAATGACTGGCTCGATAACCGAGCCAGTTATTCCAGTGGTAAATTTTCAAAAATATTCTTCTCTTGGTCTGCAAATGGACATTTTCTATGAGAAAATTTAAATTTTCTTGAAAAATTCAAGGCTTAATTAAAGGGTTAATGTTACAATAGATACAGTGTAGAGGTCTCAGAAATAACTTTACACATTTCCAAAAAGAGTGTACTGTTGAATATTTTGAATTTAATTTGATTGGAATGGCTTGCAAACAAATTACGTAAAATACCGGTATTCAACAGAACATTTCTTACATCGCGTTTAAAAGTATACTAACTAACATATTTTTGTTTTGGAAACCTGTACTCCTTAATCTCTATAGGAGAGAAACAAATTCTTTTTGATGTAAGGATTATTCTGCTGAATATTTTGAAACTACTTTGACAGCAACATGTTCCAGTCAAATTGCTTTCAAAATATTCAACAGCCCAACTGTATTGCAGTTGTCTTGAAATCGAGATATTTCAATTCGAACATCAGAGGTTAAGTGTTAGTCTTTGATCGCATGTAGGCACAGATACATCTATTCTTCTGAATATTTTGAAAATAATTTCACTGGGAGCTACTGCTGCTGCATGATGTAGCATCAGGTTCCAGTTAAATTAGCATCAAAATATTTAACATCTTTTACACCAAATGTGTGAACCAACCATACGGCATATCTGATTGAGCCGACATACGGAAGGACATGGCTTAAGTGTTTTCTAACTGTTTAAAAATTAAATCAAGACAGCTTTCATAGAAGCTATAAACTGACATTATCAATCAAACCCTTTAATGGCAATGCCTGCCTAAATATAGGTTGAGAAGTCTGTCTTGGAAAATTGTATGCTGAAATGACTGGCTCCATCACCCAAAATGTCCATCAGTTTTAACCCTTTAATGGTCAGGCCGGCCAAACCAGCCTCTAAAGAGGTCTTGAGGCATGCCCATTTGCAGGCCAAGAGAAGAGTATTTTCGAAAATTTACCACTGGAATGCCTGGCTCGATAACAACAAGTGGTTAATGAGTAGGCTTTTAAATAATTTGCAAATATTTTCAGAAAATCGAAGCGGTTAATGAGGAGTAGCGTTTTAAACTATTTCCCACCATTTTGTGGAATATTCAAGAAAACCGCTGAAAAAATATACCAATCAATATTCTGTATACAAGTTCTGAATGGATCCCCCCAACCAAGTTAGCTTGAAATCGGCCAAGTTGTTAATGGCGAGTAGGCTTTTAAATGAATTCCCGAAATTTCCAGAAAATCCAAGATGGCCACCAGATATATTAACCAATCAAAATTTTATATACATGAACTGAAACCTATCAGCCTAGTATCCTTTCAGCTAAATCTGGTTGAAATTGCCCAAGTAGTTAATGAGAAGTAGCATTTTAAAACATTTCACATATTTTGTGGAAAATTCATGTTGGCCACCAAAACAAGAAGCCCAAGGAGCCTGTATCGCTCTCCTGCATCATAGGCATTTCAACCAGAAAGGCCATCAACAATAAGTAGAACCCTACAGAGTTGAGCAGAATTACAACAAGAAAACAGGAGCCATGTTTATTTATGTATCATCTACTTTTGAACAAAACTTAACGGCCCGTAGTCCCTTATCATATCTCCCAATTTTCGGCCCAATCCGTTCAACGATCTGGATAGGAAGTTGTTTTCACGAAAACTAAGTCATCCAAGATGGCCGCCAAGCCAATGGACCAATCAGGTTCTCTTGAACAAATTGGTTCTCCTCCTACATTAGATGATGTTTCATGAGTTGTTAATGAATCCCCCAAGCTGTTTCAGAGATTTTTAAAGACATTTCTAAAAATTGGCTGGTTTAGCCGGTGGCCATCTTGGATTTTGGCCGATCAGCTTCGTTTGAACAAACCTAGACCTCTATGCCCTACGGCTGCATTCTGCCAAATATAATTGAAATCGGCCCACTGGTTCTTGAGAAGTTGTTTGCTTTACTATGGGCCCATTGCTTTACTATGGGAGCCTATAACAGGAAAGCAAACCAAGATGGCAGTCAAACCGTTTATTCAACAGTCTTGAAAGTGTCATATTTGAACTCGCCACCCTGATAAGCATATATACAGCAATTTTCGCTATCAAAATACATCAAATACAAAAAACCTATTTACCAAATTTCAGCGCTATCCCTTCAGCGGTTCGGTAGGTCGTTTTCGCGAAAACTACGTCATCCAAGATGGCCGCTAAGCAAATAGGCCAATCAGGTTGTCTTGAATAAACTTGGGTCTAACGTTGCCATAGATGATGTGTTATGAGTTTTGAATCAATTCCTCCAGCGGTTTTGGAGATTTTTTAAAGTGGTTCTAAAAATCTGCCATTTTGGCCAGTGGCCATCTTGGATTTTAACCAATCCGCTTCGTTTTGAACAAAATTAGATCTCGATGCCCTATGGATGTTTCCTGCCAAATATAATTGAAATCCGCCCAGTGGTTCTTGAGAAGTCGTTTAAAGAATTCCCCATTGCTTTACTATGGGCCTATTGCTTTACTATGGAAGCCTATGGCGGGAAAACAAACCAAGATGGTAGCCAAACCATTTATCCGACAGTCTTGAAAATGGCATATTTTGAATAAACATTGCCATAGATGATGTGTTATGAGTATTGAATCAATTCCTCTTGCGGTTTCAGAGAAGATTTTTTAGTGTCTAAAAATCTGCCATTTTGGCCAGTGGCCATCTTGGATTTTAACCGATCTGCTTTGTTTTGAACAAACTTAGATCTCTATGCCCTATGAATGCTTCCTCCCAATTATAATTGAAATCGGCCCAGTGGTTCTTGAGAAGAAGTCGTTTAAAGAATTCCCCATTGCTCTACTATGGGCCCATTGCTTTACTATGGGAGACTATGGCGGGAAAACAAACCAAGATGGCAGGAAAAGCGTTTATCCGACAGTCTCAAAAGTGGGATATTTGAACTGGCCACACTGATAAGCATATATAAAGCAATTTTTGCCATCAAAATACATCAAATACAAAAAAGCCAATATGACCAACAAACGCTAAATTTTTATTGGTTGATGGCGGACATGTTTTTTAATGTACGAACTTCCCTTGAACAAACTTGAATGGACCTTGGTCCCTAAGCATATTTACCAAATTTCAGGTCTATCCCTTCAGCGGTTCGGGAGAAGTTGTTTTCGCGAAAACTAGGTCATCCAAGATGGCCACCAGGCAAATCGTCAAATCAGGTTGCCTTGAACAAACTTGGGTCTACCGTTGCACTAGATGATGTGTTATGAGCTTTGAATCAATTCCTCCAGCGGTTTCGGAGATTTTTTAAAGTGTTTCTAACAAGAGGCCCAAGGGGCCTGTGTCGCTCACCTGGCGCACCATCAATTTTTGTCAAATTTGTTGGTGGGTGGTTTAGCAGTCTTTTAAAGGAGTTTGTGGACATATTGTAAGTGCAATATGGCAGCCAAACACACTACATTTTGATTGCCCCACGGCGCCCATGTTTTTTTGATGGCTCAACTTCCTTTGAAAAAATTTTAATGGCCAAAATTTCGGCCCGATCCCTTCAGCGGTTCTGGAGGAGTCGTTTTCATGAAAACCAGGTCATCCAAGATGGTCGCCGAACCATTTGGTCAATCAAGTCCTCTTGAACAAACTTGGCTTACCTCTTGGCCTAAGATTCCCCAAGTGGTTTCGGAGATTTTTAAAGACATTTCCTGAAATCGGCCGAAATCCAGAATGGCCGTTGGGCGAATTGGCCGATCGGGTTCATTTGAACAAACTTGGATCCTTATGCCCTAAGGATGATTCCTGCCAAATATAATTGAAATCGGCCTGTCAGTTCTCAAGAAGATATTTTTAATTTCCCATTGCTTTAGCATGGGAGCTTTTGACGAGAACATTTTCCAAGATAGTCACCAAAGCGTTTATCCGACAGTTTCGAAAATTGCAAATTTGAGCTCGGAATACCGAAAACCATATATAGAACCAATTTAAAAAAAAAAAATCCAATATGTCCGCCAAACATGCTACATTTTGATTGGCCCACGGCAGCCATGTTTTTTGACGGAGCAACTGCCCTTGAACAAACTTTAATGGCCCTTAGTCCCTAATCATATCTCCCAAATTTTGGCCTGATCCATTCAGCGGTTCTGGAGAAGTCGTTTTCGGGAAAACTAGGTCATCCAAGATGGCTGCTGAACCATTCAGTCAATCAAGTCGTCTTAAACAAGCTTGGCTTACCTCTTTGCCTAGATGAGGTTTCATAAGTTTTGAATCGATTCCCCAAGCCGTTTCGGAGAACGAGATTTTAAGACATTTCTAAAAATCGGCCGAAATCCAAGATGGCCACTGGCCAAATTGGCCTATCGGCTTCGTTTGAACAAAATGAAATCTCTATACCATAAGGATGCTTCCTGCCAAATATAATTCAAATCGGCCCAGCAGTTCTCGAGAAGATATTTTAAATTTCCCATTGCTTTAGTATGGGAACTTTTAGCAGGAAAATGATCTAAGATGGCTGCAAACCATTTATCCGACAGTTTCGAAAATTGCAAATTTGAGATAAGAATACCCAAAAAACTATATAAAACAAATTTCGGCCTCAAAATCCATTAAATAAAAAAATCCAATATGGCTGCCAAACACACTATATTTTGATTGGTCCACCGCGGCCATGTTTTTTGATGAATCAACTTCTCTTGAACAAACATTAATCGCCCTTAGTTCCTAATTATATATCACAAATTTCGGCCTGATCGCTTCAGCGGTTCTGGGGAAGAAGTCGTTTTTGTGAAAACTATGTCATCCAAGATGGCCGCTGAACCATTTGGTCAATCAAGTTCCCTTGAACAAACTTGATTCAGCGCCTACCCTAAATCATATTTTGTGAGTTTTGAATCGATCCCTCAAATGGTTTGGGAGAAGATTTTTAAAAACATTTCTAAAAATCGTTCGAAATCCAAGATGGTCTACGGCCAAATTGGCCGATCGGGTTCGTTTGAACAAACTTGAATCTCTATGCCTTAAGGATGCTTCATGTCAAATATAATTGAAATCGGCCCAGTATTTCTCGAGAAGATATTTTAAATTTCCCATTGCCTTAGCATGGGAGCTTTTGGGGGGAAAATGATCCAAGATGGCCGCCAAACCGTTTAGCCGACAGTTTTGAAAATTGTAAATTTGAGATCAGAATACCCAAAAACCTATATAAAACCAATTTCGGCCTCAAATCCATCAAATAAAAAACTCCAATATGGCCGCCAAACATGCTATATTTTGATTGGCCCACTGCGGCCATGTTCTTTGATGGATCAACTTCTCTTGAACAAACTTTACTGGCCCTTAGTCCCTAATCATATCTGCCAAATTTCGCCCTGATCCCTTCAGCGGTTCTGGAGAAGTTATTTTCGCTAAAACTAGGTCAACCAAGATGGCTGCCGAACTATTTGACCAATTAAGTTCCCTTGTACAAATTTGGTTGAGCTCTTGCCCTAGATCATATTTCATGAGGTTTCCTTCAATCCCTCAAGCGGTTTCAGAGAAGATTTTTAAAGACGTTTCTAAAAATTGGCCAAAATCCAAGATGGCCACCGGCCTAATTGGCTGATCGGCTTCATTTGAACAAACTTGGATCCCTATGCCCTAAGGATGCTTCTTGCCAAATATAATTGAAATTGGCCTAGCGGTTCTTTCAGGCCAGGTGAGCTAAAAATTGGTCAATCAAAGGTCCCTAAGCACACTACGCTATGGTCCTTCCAAACCGAGTTTGCTTGAAATCGGCCAAGCGGTTAATGAGAAGCAGGCTTTTAAATAATTTCCAGAAATGTTCTGAAAATCTAAGATAGCCACTGGAAATATTGACCAATCAAAATTCTCATTAGAAATGTTGAAGCCTACCAGGATAGAATTAGTCCACCCAAGTTTCATTGAAGTCAGGCCATTTATATTGGAGGAGTAGTCTTTTAAATGATTTCCAGAAATCTTTTTAAAAATACAAGATGGCCACCAGAAAAATTGACCAATCAAAATTCTTTATAAACCTTCCGCCGCCTAGCACTATAGAATCCTTCCAGCCAAATTTGATTGAAATCGGTCAAAGCATAAATGAGATGTGATTTGACGGATGGACGACCGCCATCGCATAAGTTCACTTGGACCTTCTGGCCTGCAAATGAACATTCATTGGGCAAATATCTTGATTTTCTTGAACAAATTTCACCATTAAAGGGTTAAGGGGTAAAAAATTAATATCTTTCTTTGATAGCATGACAGAAATGATGCGTACTTTAAGTATGGCATACTGTACAGCTCAGAAATAAAACATAAAATATATTGTTGAATATTTTGAACATAATTCACCTTTCCAGAGTACCCACCCATCATATGACGTCATAATGAACTGCGTGATGTGTACAATGACATCATATTGAATGACATCATGAATGACGTCGATAAGTACGTCACTGAACGCATATTTGAAGACGGTCTATGCATTGTTGTACAAATTGTTTGCTTTTACTATTTAATAAATATTCTGCTGAATATTTTGCAACTAATTTGACTGGGTGCTGTTGCTCCCTATGGCAGCAACAGCACCCAGTCAAATTAGTTACAAAATATTCAACAGCTTCCTTGTATAGTTTTCAGGAAATTGATAGCTAGGGCTTTTGGGGATCGATCAATCCCAACACGGCGAGGTGTGGGTGGAGCTTAGCTAGTGATGGGCGGGACATAGCTAAAAATGGAAAGGTCCATTGTATTGGAAGACATTGCTGCCTAATGTAGCAATGTCTTCCCATTCAATTATGTTCAAAATATTCAATAGAACATTTCTTACATCGTCTTCAAGACTGTACTAACTAACATGTTTTTGTCTTGGAAACATTTAGTTATTTCTGAACTGTACTGTATTATACGATTAGATGAGTATTCCAATTCACCTTTCCAGAGTATCCATCTATCATCTGATGTCATAATCAGCCAAGCAGCATCTAGGATGATGTCATAATTATTACTTCATAAATGATTCTATTTGGCCCGTCTTTAACTCTTAATATTCCAACACGTACAAATTGTATGTCTCTACTATTTAATAAACATGCTGTCAAATATTTAGAAACTAATTTGACTGGACGCTGTTGTTGCCTATTTGTTGCCATAGGCAGCAACAGCGCCCAGTCAAATTAGTTCCAAAATATTCAATAGCTTACCTATATAGTTTTCTGGAAATTGATAGTCCGGGAGTTCAGAGATCGATCGATCCGAACACGATCGAGGTGTGGGTGGAGCTTAGCTAGAGATGGGTGGGGCATAGCTAAAAATGGTAAGGTCCATTGATCCTGAAATCTCAGAAAGCAGAACTGAGTGACACTAAAGGACATAAACTTGTGAATATCTTTTTTGATTTTGACTAGTTGTTGTTACAGCAACAGGCAAATTTACAATGAAAATAATCAATGCGCAGCAACTGATCATATACTATGATATGCCTTGATGTGTGCGCGATACTTATCATCCCGTGTAAAGTCCTTCCTACATGCATCACATCTAAAACACACACGCGATCTCTGACAATGGCCGACGCAATGGCGAACAAAAGACACCATGTTTTTAATGATTGACCCACACAATATGCACTGGTAGAATTCAGCGTCCTTGTCTAAATGTTGGCGTAAATGTCTTCTGAAGGGGCCGAGTTCACGGAAACTGGAATTACAATACACACACCAAAACGCTTCTGTGTCTGCAATAGCTGCCCTTTTGGTACTAAGAGATGTCGACTGGTGAGGCCATCCAGAAGCTTTATCGCTTTCTGTAAAGAAACATTAATTTGGATTTAGTAAGCTAAAAAAACATAACATGCTGCTGAAATGTTCAATGTTCTTTTATTTTGACAGACAGAATACAGAGCAATATAAGGTGATCATTAATATTAACGACTAAATTTGTTCAAAAAATTAAAATATTTACTTATTGAATGTCCATTTGCAGGCTATGAGAAGACTATTTTTGAAAAAAATGTCAAAAATAGTCTTCTCTTGGCCTGCAAATGGACATTTCTCAAGGCCCCTGCAGAGGCTGGTCTTGGGCGGTTTCGTCCTGAAAGGGTTAAAATCTAGTCATTCATGTGTTGCTTGTAAAAATACTACCCGCGTTAAAGTACCACTAACTTGTAAATTTGATTAGAAATTTCATATAAGAACAACTGAGTTCCAGTACATGTATGTAACCATCTAGCTTTAGTGACCCGCTATCTTGCTCCATATAAGGTGGTCACCACAATCACATAACATATCCTTATCGCCTATCCAGACTATTCTATCCCTGATATCTTAGTATATCTCAGTATTTACCAACAGGAAAAGTACAATTGATTAATGGGGCAGCCATCACAGACACCATTGATCAATAGTTCAATTGTCACAACACTGACATTTACCAAAAGGGGTAAAGGTGAGGTCACAGTAACAAATTTGGATGGGGAAATGCAATAATATTGGCTTGATTGACAAACAGGAGGAGTACCATTAATCAATGGGGCCAGCCATCTCTGACACTATTGCCATTTGATTGAAGTGTACTAAAGGAACTTTTCTGACAAATCTTGTTTTAGTCCATTACCAGTTTACGAAACGTGACACAGATTAATTTCCCCATAGGGTTCAATACGTAAAATGCTTTAATGAGCCAGAGTTCTGCCCCTTATTTCAAGTCGTGGCTACTTCATATTCATAGGGCGAATGGATATTGCCTGAAGGAACATATCTGCTAAATTTGTTTTTAATCCATCAACAATTGACAAAACTAATGTATTTTAACCAAAGGGTTCGATATTTTCAAGTCTTAATGAACCAGTGTTATGGTCCTTATTTAAAGGTGCTGTCTCTTTATATTCATAGTCCAAATAGCTATTTGACTGAATAAACATATCTGTTAAATTTGATTTTAATCCGTCAACAATTGACGAAACAAATGGATTTTCACCATAGGTTCAATAGTCTAAGACTTAATGAACCAGAGTTATGACCCTTGTTTAAATATGCATACTCTTTATATCCATAGTTCAAATAGATATTTGACTGAAGGAACATATCTACTAAATTTGACTTCAATCTATCAACAATTGGTGAAAACATGTTTTTTCACCATACTGGCTTAATACTTACAAACACCTCAATGAACCCGAGTTATGGCCCTTGTTTAAGGACGTGATCACTTCATATTCATAGCTCCAATAGATGTTGCCTAAAGGAACATATCTACTACATTTAGTTGTAATCCATCCATAAATGACGAAACGTGCAACAAACATATTTTCACCATAGGCTTCAATACCTTGAAAATATAGCAAGGGACATAACTCCACTATTTGTGGGCGTGGCCACTTCATTTTCACAGTCCAAATAGATATTGCAAAAAGGAGAATAGGTTTCAAATTTGCTTTTAATCCATCAACAAATGGCAAAATGTGCCAGAATTGTTGACAGATGACAGACAGGCAAATCGTGATTGTATAAGCTCACCTAGGTGAGCTAAAACCCCAGCAAAGATGTTAAATATCTTAAAAACAAGTGCAATATGGCATAGTTGCGACATAGATGGCATTGTCAAAAACCTCAAACCTTTGATAGACAGACCTTGTTATATTGGTCGAGACTTCCAACTAAGCAAGTCGAAGTGTGATGCCCCACAGTTGCGACTTAGGCAGCTTTATAAGAAATGTCAAAAATTTGACATACCGACAGACAAACTGACTGACAGATGTTGCTTATGAGTCGCAACTAAATATTTGAAAGGAACTTATGTCAGTAGGTTAGTATAGCAATAGTAAACAAGTGAGCGAATGACCGTCATCGCCTCTTCGCTGGCGTGGTATCAAACCAATCAATAAAATACAGTCAAATTCGTCTATAACGAGCACTTTATGGATCATTTAAAATCTGTCAAAGAAACAGATGGTTTCTTAACATAGATATGTTTTCATATGAAATGGGTATTGGGAGGCCACATGATGGTGGCTGCTTAAGATTGGTGGTTTTGTGACCATTCTTAAAGAACTACCAAATTATGACCCTTAAAGGCAAGGGGGGAAACAAACGTGGATCCCTATGCCCTAAGGATGCTTCATGTCAAATATACGTGAAATTGGCCCAGTGGTTCTCGAGAAGACATTTTAAATTTCTCATTGCTTTAGGATGGGAGTTTTTGGTGGAAAAAGATAAAAGATGGCCACCAAACTGTTCATCAGTCAGTTTCGATAATGGCAAATTTGACATCAGAATACCCAAAAACCTATAAACCAATTTCAGGATTCAAAATCCATCAAACAACAATATCCAATATGGCCGCCAAACACACTACATTTTGATTGATCCATGGAGGCCATGGGTTTTTTTACGTATCAACTTCCATTGAAATTTTAATGGCTCTTAGTTCCTAATCATATCTGCCAAATTTTGGCCAGATCCATTCAGAGGGTCTGGAGAAGTCGTTTTCGCTAAAAATTAGGTTATCCAAGATGGCTGCCAAACCATATGGCCAATCAAGTTCCCTTGAAAAAATTTGGCTCAGCTCTTGCTCTAGATCATATTTCAGGTTTGCATCGATACCCCAGGTGGTTTCGGCTTCATTTGAACAACAAGGATGCTTCCTGCCAAATATAATTGAAATCGGCTTAGTAGTTCTTGAGAATTCGTTTAAAGGAAAAGTTGACGGACGATGGATTGAAATACGACGGACAGTTGCCATGGCATAAGCTCACAGGTCAGCTAAAAACCACTACAAGCCAAAGATTGATGATCTGCATCGCCTTGGCCCAGCGGAACAGACAGCCATTTTCCATCTTCATATAGGGTATAGTTATGTCACCCAACCGTGACTGTGGCATTAGCTGGACAAGACATCAGAGCCATGTACTGCAGACATGGCCTTTCTTCAGTCAACTGCGACACCAGACAGAGCCTTATGCAGAGGACCTATGGACAAAACACCATGGGGAATGCTGAAAGACCTGTACAGAACAGCCAATTTTATGGCAGCTGCAGGAAACATTGATTGACACAATCGTTGAAATGCTGAAGAAATGGATTTCCGGCAAATTTTCAGAAAATCAGATGGATGCTGAAAAAATTGTCCGATCAAAGTGGTGAAGCCAATCATCATAGGATCATTCCACCAAAGGTTTGCTGACATTGGGCCACTGGCTAAGGAGTGCTTTAAAGGATTTGCGGAAGATTTTCAGAAAATCAAAGATGGCTGCAGAAACAATTAAACAAATAAGAATTCTGAATGGACGCTACAGTATGGAGCCTAACATACAATTCTTCCTGCTGAATTTTGTTACAATCCACCAAGCAGTTTAGGAGGATATATTTTTAATGATTTTGGGAAAATTTTCAGAAAATAAAAGATGGGCACTGAAAAAAAAAAGCAATGAAAATTCTCATTAGAACTGTTGAAGCCTACCCCAGTTGGATAATTTCACACAAGTTTCGAGGAAATTGGGCCATTGATTAAAGGAGACAGAATTGCATAAGAAGGGTTTTCGGAAAAATTTAAAAAAAAATCTAAGATGTCCACTAAAGGATTAACAAATCAAAATTCAGAATGTTAATTTTGAAGGATTCTTCCAGACAAATTTGATTAAAATGTGCCAAGCGGATTAAGAGATAGGGTTAAAATATTTCCCCAAAATGTTCTGATAATCCAAGATTACCACCGATAAAAGTGACCACTCAATATTCCTGTTAGAAGTGTTGAAAACTATCACCATAAGATCAATCAACCTAAGTTTCACGGAATGGGCCTTTCCATTTTTAGCTATGCCACGCCCATCTCTAGCTAAGCTTCGTCCACAACTCGATCGTGTTGGGATCGATTGATCTCTGAACTCCCAGACTATCAATTTCCAGAAAACTATACAGATAAGCTGTTGAATATTTTGAAACTAATTTGACTGGGTGCTGTTGCTGCCTATGCCTAGCTCGATTCTCGAGCTAGTCATTCCAGTGATACATTTTCAAAAATAGTCTTCTCTTGGCCTGCAAATGGACATGCATTCGCTGAGCAAAATGTAAATTTCCATGACCGATCGCATTAAAGAGTAATTAAAAGGTAGGTTTTGAGATATTTTCTGCGATAGAATTATTCACGATTATTCGATTATTTAATTTTTAATCATATAAATTCACGATATAAAAAATAATCATGATTTTCGATTTAATCACACAATCGCGCGAGCCTACGTGGATCGATCAATTCCAACACAGGCAATGCATGGGTGGAGCTTAGCTAGAGATGGGTGGGGCATGGCTAAAACTGGATTCCTCCAGTAGTTCTCTGATCAAGACGCAGCTGCAGCAGATACAAAAGAATAATACGCTCAGGCGTCTGAGATTCTCTCATTTAACCCAGGAAGAAATTAGGATGACTGCGATGAGTGTTAGGAAAGTAAGCAACAGTGATTGTCACTATGCAATGTGTGGCTGACTAATTATTCCAGGTGATTTTGACAATGTCATTCACATGGCGCTGATATTATGTGCTTATAACAACAGTTTAAAATTAGTTCAGTGTCAATCAATAAATTTTTAATGACTCAACAATGGCCTTTTAATACACATGTTATAATCACAATTAACTAAATCACAATGAACTTCACAGAATAAGCAATAGTCAAATTACTGATGCTAGAAGTAATATATATGATTATATATGCCAATGATAAAACCCGCTTTGACCTCTATTAGTCAGATACCAGGTAGTGAGGCTCACCTAGCTGTTATACAGACCATGCCATATGTTAACAGTCCACAAGTAAAAATTCTAAGCACAAACTCTTTACATATGAAACATATTGATGGTTGAGTATTTTACTATCAGTATCAATGGATATATGTCTTAGCTTTGATGCATTTTTCCAGAAACAAGGTCGCATATTGACCAAGTGTTTATATGAGTAGCGTCACTCATGCTCAAAGATAAATCTTTAATACTCATATCAGCTCAGTGGTCTTGAGAAATGTCCATTTGCAGACCAAGAGAAAACCATTTTTGAAAACTCACCACTGAAATGACTGGCTCTGTTATTCCCGTGGTAAATTTTTAGTCGGCTGGTCCAATCTATAGATATTCAGCTGAGTGGGGAAATTTAGCTTTTCTCCAAATATAATGAGACATTTATGTACTTTATATTATGAGGGAGAGCCAATGTATGAATGCAATCCTCTGTCATCATCGAAATCTATATTTTGGTATATGACAAAATGTGTTTGCTAAATATTATACTATAGCGTCCAATAGCATAAGTGACCTTAGAAACTGGGTGGTCTTGCTGTGTTCTCACTAGAGAGTTAATAAGGAATCTCGCCTACCTAGTACACATCACTAATGCCAATAATTTTAGCCAGCTATAAGTATCATTTCACAGATGTATAGCAAACTATGACATGAATGGATTTATCAATATCATTCAAGACTCTTTAACCCTTTAATGGTCAGATTTGGTGAAGAAAATCTTCATTTATAGATGAGCAGACTATTTAAAAAAATGACCACTGCAATGAGTAGCTAGATTATTTGAGCAAGTCATCCCATTGGTAAATGATCAAAGAATTTTTTCTCTTTGTCTGCATTTCCAATATTATTGTTCATGTTTTAACAGGCTTGACCGTTAAGTGTTAACAAGTGGCTCAGGGGTCTTGATAATCAGTGGAAAACATTTAACTTCTTGAGTATACATGCTTCAGTATACCATACTATTAATGTAAATGGGAACAAGTGAGATGCCCTATAGTTGCGACTAAGGCAGCTTTCTGAAAAATTTGGGAGACAGACAGATAGACATATCTAGCAAGTTGTGAGTTGAAACTAAAAGTTGACATATTCACATTAAAAGTACACATTAGTTTGTATTAATCATTACCACTCTGATATCAAAATTTTAAATATAAATGAAATATATGAACGGGTTCATTTTTCAAGAAATTTGATGGAAGATGTTGCTGTCGTAGACAGAAACATCTCCCACCAAAATTGTTGAAAAAAGTACACCAGTTTCCTTGCTATTGCCACATTAAAAGATTGAATATTGACATCAGAGCGGTAATGGTTAAGACTAATAAAATTTCAAACTAAAAATCGTATGATTTGTAGTGCATGCCTGTGTATTGACACGGACCCATTTGGACCACAGAGTCAGCAGCAGGGTGAGGGATTGATAGGTGCATTGTAACCGCTTTTTCCCATTCCCTGACTCATGTGGCCAATACATTTCCAAATACATGAGTGCATGCTAATTGTAAATGGCAGGATGCATGTATGTATTAACAGACATGGTAATGCTCAACGCTTTCATACACAGAAACGTGCTACAGTTGCGACATAGGCAGTTTTGTCAGAAATGTAAATATTTTGAAAAACAGAGCGACAGACTTATCAACTGAATTCTGTTAGTTGCGAGTCGCAATGAAACATGCTAGTACTACTCTACTGTCTTAATACGGTTGTACTCTTCTTAAGCACTTCTTCGATAAATGGTTTCTGTAATTATCCCTCCTAGAAAATCCAGTACCACAGATTGGACAAATAATACGCAGACCATGGCTGGTGCAGTGTCGCACGAAATCTGCTCGTCGCTGAATAGTTGAACTACATACCAAGCACCGGTAACTTTCTGCCCCCCGCTCAATATGAACATCTTCCAGATGTTTCCGGCACAATGTATAATCCTGGAAATCTTTTTTACAATACATACATCGAATGACACAGTTGGAATCGGGAAGATACCCATGGTATTCACCAAGATTGACTAGAGGTACCGCCGGACTATCAGCAGAAGTTGATTCCAGGGATGATAACAGTGGTGAACGAGCTTGCACAACAGACATATCTGTAGCATCATGATCAATAAGAATGTTAGAGTCTGAAGCACTGGACAAGCCACCAAACTGTTCACTTTGTGACATTCCTAATCTATTCAGATTTCGTCCTCGTATTGTTGATGCAAGTAGCTCGTGAATGTTTGGAACACCGGATGTTTCTCTTCGTGAAGAATTAATCCCATGTTCAATGATCTGCTTTTCAGAATCTTCTCCTGCAGAATTTCGATAATCTGAGGCAGTTGCTCTCACAAGAGCCATCTGCAACTGGCCATGCTGTAATTCTCTTGATGTGGAATTCTCTGAATCATCCAAATCGGTTTCTGAAAGATATATAATGTTTAGAAATTGATAACCTTTCATAAAATAGTCATGTTAGAATTCTCAGTGTATCTGACTGTAACTTAAAAAGATTTCTGACTACTATACTGGCATGCTGAAAAGGTCTAAGTGACACATTAAATGTGTATCACATATAACATACTGTACTCAAGACAACATGCTGATCAAGGGGTGAACATCACAATTAATACACATCTGTGACATTAACTATTGTCCTCCTGGATTACTTGCAGAAGCTGGATACTTAACAAGATATTGTTCAGATAAAAATATGAGTAAATTTCTACCAAATATATATGCTACAAACGATGTGGTATAAGCCATTCTTCACTTGAATGAATTGTTTCATTGATGCTTTTAGTGGGTGAAGCATATTCTCCTCTGAAGACAGGATCAGCTAACACCCATTAGATACAAACTTTCTCGTCTTGATAATAATATTATACTTAACCCGTACAATGCTGAGGTAAATATTTAATTTTTCAGTGTATTAATAGCAAAGAAACTGGCGTAGATTTTTAAACAATGTGGTGGACGATGTATGACAGCAACAACTTCCGCCAAAGTTATTGAAAAATGAACATCAGTTCATTTTTAAATTTAATTTGAATATTTAAAATTTTGACATCAGAGTCGCATGGGTTAATATTATATTAGGATGGATCTGCGTTGTGCAAGCTCTGTTCCACAAGATATTCTGGAATAAATATTATAAATACACTTACGCTTTTCAGATAAATTTCAGACGATTGGAAATAAATTAACAAATGCTCACAAACAAATGAAACAATTCACCCATTCCTTTTTTACCAAGAAAATAACATGAGAAGTTAGTTACACGAACCAACAAGATTAAGCTGCCTGATGCCACTTGATCCCTGCATTACAGAGAAGTGTGAATGTCGGTGCTGTGATATGCTATCCATAAATAACACCCAAATTTTGACACAGATCTCACTTCCAGACACGTGTGATTACGTTTCCAGGCTATCTGTCTCAACAAACTGTCTGAAAGTATTAAAACTATTTTCATGCTGATGCTAAGTGACATCATGCTTGCAGACCTTTGTGAGGCATGTATATTTTTATGTATATTGATCACATTTGAGTTTTAGGTATAACTAGAATAAGTCGGCCTGTCCGTTAAACTTGTGACATTTCTGACAAAGCTGCCTAGTTCGCCTATATCGCAATAACGGCATATTGCACTTGTTTCTTTTCATTTAGAAAACCTGTTGAGCCATACTTGTTCCATAATGGGAAAATGAATTTTAATCATTTCACCTCTAATATCACATCAATTAGTAGGTTATTAGTCTATTCAATTGGGCGAGGGGGTGTATTGGTCAATTAAGTAGTGAATGTACTTTAGTGGTGACAAGAGGCCCAAGGGCCTGTGGCGCTCACCTGGACCATTGGCCTTTAAACCATTTGCATTTAAATAGACATGATGGGTGGAAAATCCAAGATAGCCATAAAAAAAATTGACCAATCAGGATTCTCGTTTAATATGTTGAAGCCTACCATCATAGGATCATTCCAGCCAGGTTTTGTTGAAATCGGGCTATTTATTGAAGGAGTACTGTTTTTAAATAATTTCAGAAAACCTTCAGAAAATCAATGATGGCTGCCAAAACATTGACCTATCAAAATTCTAAATAGAATTTCTAGAGGCTACATCAATAGGATCCTTCCAGCCAGATTTGGTTGAAATTGCCCAAGCGATTAATGAGGTGTAGCATTTCATACAAATTTCCATTTTTCGGAAAATCCAAGATGGCCACCATCAAAATCAAGCCGTCAAAATTCTGTATACATGTTCTAAAGCGTACCTGTCTAGAGTTCTTTCAGCTGAGTTTGGTTGCAATTGGCCAAGCGGTTAATGCTTGAAGTCATTCAAGTGGTTAATGAGTAGCCTTTTAAATCTAAGATGGCTGCCGGAAAATTTAACCAATCAAAATTCTGTATACAAGTTCTGAAGCCTACAGCCCTGGGCTCATTCCAACCAGTCTGTTTGAAATCGCTCAAGAAGTCAATGAGGAGCAACGTTTTAAACGATTTTCAGCCATTTTCTTCGGAAAATACAAGATTGCCAACGAATAAATTGACCAATCAAAATTCTGTATACATGCTCTGAAGCATACCACTTTAGGGTCCTTCCAGCCTAATTTGCTTGAAGTCATTCAAGTGGTTAATGAGTAGCCTTTTAAATCTAAGATGGCCACAGGAAAAATTGACCAATCAAAATACTGTATACATGTTCTGACCCATACCAGCATACTACTCCCAGCTAAGTCTGGTTGAAATTGCCCAAGCTGTTAATGAGGAGTAGCGTTTTAAACAATTTCCAACCATCTTTTGGAAATTTCATGATGGCCACCGAAAAAAACGGACCAATCAAAATTCTCTATACAAGTTCCAAAGTAAACTACGCTAGGGTTCTTCCATCCGAGTTTGATTGAAATTGGCCAAGTAGTTTTCGAGAAGGCTTTTAAGTGATTTCCAGAAATGTTCAGAAAATGCTAGATGGCCGCCGGAAAAATTGACCAATCAAAATTTGCCATACAATTTCTGAACCATACCAGCGTACTATCCTCCTAGCAAAGTATAGTTGAAATTGTCCCCCGCTGTTAATGAGTAGCGTTTTAAACAATTTTCTGCCATTTTTCGGAGATTTCAAGATGGCCGGCGAAAGAATAAACCAATCACGATTCTGTATACATGTTCTGAAGCCTACCCCCATAGGGTACTTCTAGCCAAATTAGTTTGAAATCTGCCAAGCGGTTAATGAAGAGTAGCGTCTTAATCAAAGGTTGACGGACGGATGCCGGATGGACAGATGGACGACAGATAGTCGCCATGGCATAAGCTCCCTTGAGAATGGCCAGGCGCGCTAAAAATTAACCAAATGAAACCGAACCTTCATCCCTCTGCTCCAATCCATTCATTTCTAATGAATGTTGCTCCTCTTTACCTCATCTAGGTCACTGAGCTTCTACAATGCTGATTGGTCTATCATCCTTCTGTCAACAATGGACCTTTCCAATTTTAGCTTTGCCATACCCATCTTTTGCTAAGCTCCACCCTCACTTCGCCCGTGTGGGGATCGATTGATACCTGAACTCCCTAACTATTTATTTCCAGAAAACTATACAGATAAGCTGTTGAATATTTTGAAACTAATTTGACTGGGTGCTGTTGCTACCTATGGTAGTAACAGCGCCCAGTCAAA
Organism: Chaetoderma sp. LZ-2023a; assembly: GCA_034401795.1. Lineage (NCBI taxonomy): Eukaryota > Metazoa > Mollusca > Caudofoveata > Chaetodermatida > Chaetodermatidae > Chaetoderma > Chaetoderma sp. LZ-2023a. The sequence goes on along the minus strand of CM067374.1, from coordinate 98,561,145 downwards.
TTAGTTTCAAAATATTCAACAGCATGTTTACTAAATAGTGAAACATATAATTCATACAACAAGAGGCCAAAGGGGCCTGTATCGCTCACCTGGACCATAGGCATCTCAACTAGAATGGTTATTAACAATAAGTAAAACTCTAATGAGTTGAGCAGACTTGTAACAAGAAAACAGAGGCCATGTTTCTTTATGTATCAACTTCTCTTGAAAACTTTAATGGTCCTTAGTCATCAATATCATATCTCCAAAATTTCGGCCCAATCCGTTCAGTGGCTCTGGAGACGAAGTTGCTTTCATGAAAACCAGGCCATCCAAGATGGCCGCCCAACCATTTGGCAAATCAAGTTCCCTTGAACAAACTTGGTTCAGCTCATGCCTTAAATGATATTTTATGACTTTAGAATCAATCGCTCAGTTTTGGCGAAGATTTTTAGACATTTCCTAAAATAGGCTGAAATCCAAGGTGGCCATCATCCAAATTGGCCAATCGGCTTTGTTTGAACAAACTTCGATCCCTATGACCTAAGGATACTTCCTGCCACATATAATCGAAAATGGCCCAGTGGTTCTTGAGAAGTCGTTTAAAGAAAAAAGTTGACGGCCGGACGCCGGACAGACGGCAGATAGTCGCCATGGCATAAGCTCACTTGGCCATTCTGGCCATGTGAGCTAACAATGCATAGTCCGTCACCAATTATGCGTTCGTGATGTACTTATCTATGTCATTCATGACGTCATTGACTATGACATCATCCTACACATCACGTAATTGATTATGTCATATGATGGATGGATAAACTGGAAAGGTCTCTTGTGGCAGGGTTTGTCATTCGGTGATGGATTAACATTTTAATGGTGAAATTTGATCAATAAAATTTCAATTTTTTTCATAGAAAATATCCATTTGCAGGACAAGATTATTTTGAGAGTTAAAACCAAAATGTTCCTTATAGTAATAAATATTTGGTATATGACAATGAACTGGATATAACTTTGATTACCAGATTTATGATCCTTGTAACAAGGACCTTGTTAGATTGTCAAAGTAATGAAATCATGGAGAAAACACATCTGTGACATGTTTTGATATGAGTCAATGGATTAATCCGAAGTTCAGAACCTTGGAAAGAATAGGACTATTAATAACCTATGTACCAAATTGGCAAGAATTCACCTTTCCAGAGTTTCTATCCATCATCTGACTTCGTATGACGTCATAATCAGCTCAGCCTGTGTATGATGATGTCACAATCATTACATCACAAAGGGTTCCATATAGACCTCACCAAATCTCAAACAGTCCGACACGTTGTATGACTTGTATGTATTTGTAATTCTTTGCTATTTAATAAACATGCTGTTGAATATTTTGAAACTAATTTGACTGGGTGCTGTTGCTGCCTTAGGCAGCAACAGCACCCAGTCAAATTAGTTTCAAAATATTCAACAGCTTACCTGTGTAGTTTTTTGGAAATTGAATCAGGGTGTTCAGAGATCGATCGATCCCAATGCATGGGTGTGGGTGGAGCTTAGCTAGAGATGGGCGGGGAATAGCTAAAAATGGAAAGGTCCATTATGCTAATATGTTAAGATCATACAGAGGTATGACATTTTACTGTAAGGACTGGTGTCTATAAGAAAATTGGGAATATTTTAATAATTTTGTTATTAGTTGACCAATTTGCACCAAACTTGGTGAGTGGACATATTGAGGCAAAGACTATATAACAATACACCAAGTATGTCATTTGACTTAATTATTGGAGAATATTAGGCAAAGGTAAATTTTCCCACAAAGACAAAAGCCAATAATAAAATATTGCACTGTTTTTTTACAATACCTCTCCGTAGCTTTGACCGCTTTATACAAAATTGTGAAACTCAATTCTATATAACATAGGGAGAATCAAAATCGAAGATTGGTCCAGATGTGGAATCCAATATGGCTAAGCAGCTATCTAGAAAATTTGCTTCTAAGCAAAATATGCCTACGAATTCTGTTCCTGCATTAAGATCACTTCATGAACAGTTCTAAAACATGAAGAACTATTCTTGACCTGTACTCAATTGCTGTTATAGAACATTTGTTCTTAACTCTTTAACACTCATATCAGCCAAATCGGCCTCTGCAGTGGTCTAGAGAAATGTCCATTTGCAGACCAAGAGAAGAGTATTTTTGAAAATTGAAAACTGGAATGGCTAATCGAGCCAGTCATTCCAGTGGTAAATTTTCAAAAATACTCTTCTCTTGGTCGGCAAGTGGACATTTTATATGAGAAAATTTACATTTAAAAAATAAATTTAAGTGTTAAAGGGTTAAATGCTTTCAAGAACTATTTGTGAACCTTTCTAGAACTTTCAGTTCTTAAACGATTCTGGACATTTGAAAAGAACTTAAACTAATACCCGGTAAGACATCTTTCATAAACTGTTCTTGAAAATATTCAAGAACAACGTAAGACAAATATTCGGAAATTTTAAAGTTCTTAAAATGTTCATAACTGCTCTTGGAAATCTTTAGAAATAACGAAAAAACAGATCAGGAATTTTAACGTTGTTAAAATGTTCGCAAACTGTTCTTGAAAATTTTCAGGAACAACTAAAGAACAGATCAGGAATATTAGATTTCTTAAACTGTTCGTAAACGCGTTTTGAACATTTTTCAGGAACAACTGAAGAAAAGGTTGAGAAATTTAATGCTCTTAAAATGTTCCTAAACTGTTACAATTTTCAGGAACAACTGAAGAACAGATCAGTAACTTTAACATTCTTAAAATGTTCCTGATCTGTTACAATTTTCAGGAACAATTGAAGAAATGATTAGGAACTTCAAGTTCTTAAAATGTTCGTAATGGAGGTTCTAGAGCCTATGGTCATAGGATCTTTTCAGCCAAATTTGGTTAAAACTGGTCAAGATAGTAAGGCGAAGAAGCAATTTGCCCCTTTTCCAGTACATTTAAAATAAAATGTAAGATTTTATCCAAAAGATTGACGAATCAAAATTCTGTATGGAAGTTTGAGAGACCATCACCACAGGCTCTTTCAGCCAAATTTTGTTGAAATCGCTCAGAATGGTAAGGAGAAGCATTTTGATAATTTCCTGTACATTTTTTAGAAATCTAAGATTTTCAACCAAAAAAATTGATGACTAAATTCCGAATGGACGTTCTGGAGCCTATGACCATAGGGTCCTTCCAGCCAAATTTGGTTGAAATCAAGTGGTTAATGAGAAGTAGTGGTTTAAAGCAAAAGTTGATGGCCGATGGAGTACGGACGGATGATGGATGGTCACCACGGCATAAGCTCACTCGTTGCAAAATATCTCACCATTGTCAACAAAATTTGGACATGAATGGTCAAATAAATTTGTGAAAACTACGTATGGCCTTGGTCAACTATTTTTTTACCGTTATCAATCTTTAAAACTTATTTCATATTGGTCAACCATGTTTTGATCATGCAATTGTTTGTAAAATTAAATAAGGGAGCAATTCTTTGATCATAAACATGTGTCTTTTTGCATTTAAAGTCTTAATTATTCTATTATAATACTTAAATTACGTAAACATCTTTAGCTATGACATTTGAATAGTCAATGTCATATACATAGAAACATATAGATAATATTTACACTCTGAATTCTTGTAAAAACTTTATTTCAAACAATAACAATATAGGTCAACCATTGCAACATTTTCAGTCTTATATATCCAAAAACATTGATCAATATCATCAAATACACCTAGGTGTAAGCGGTCAATAAAACCAACTGAACAACAACATATCATGACTATTACCTTAGCTGATGAAAATGCTTACAATGTATTAATCGCTTCTCGACCTTTTCGGCAAAGTGTAAATGTTCTAAAATCTTAGCAGTCTGCCTTTGTTACAAAAATGGAGCTGGACTGCTGACTAATCGCTGGGTTGCTATTTCAACCATGGTTATTTAAAGAGTGTTCATAAATACTTCTGGAACTATTCTTGAAAATGTAGTTTTAGAACTGCTCTTGAATAGCTCTAAAACATTGTTATAGAACATTTCAAGAACCTATATTCTAGAATAATTCTACATGTAGAACATTTCCAGAACTACTAGTTCTAGAACTGGTCTAGAATATTAGTTCTTGAATTGTTCTAGAATATAAGTTCTTGAATAGTTCTATAACATTTTAAGAACATTTATTCTAGAACGGTTTTAGAATATGTTCTTGTATAGTTCTGGAACTGTGCTTGATCTGTTCTCCAGAAGTTCAAGTACAGTCCGTGAATGGTAAATGAGACCTTTTTCTAGAACAGTTGTTGAACATAACTTGAATAATTCTATAATATTCTAGAACTAGTGTTCTAGAACTAGGAATTCTAGATCTGTTCTAGAATATAAGTTGAATAGTTCTATAACATTTTAAGAATTTATATACTAGAACTTGTGTTCCAGAAGATGTCTTGAGCTTAGCTCTAGACCTGTTCTTTACTATAAGTTCTTGAATAGTTCTCAAACAACTGTTCCAGAAAGTCCCATTTAACTTTCACAGATTGTACTAGAGCTGTAAGAACAGATGGAACAGTTCAAGAACAGTTCTGGAACATTCATTCCCGAACAGTCTAAGAATAATTCTTGAACAGTTCCAGAATGTTTCACAGATGTATTCCTGGCTTTTCTTTGGCAAATTTGAACTAGTTTAGCTACTGTCTTAATTTAAATTTCAGGAGCATGCTTGCAATCCAGTTCCGTGATTATGTTGCATATTTTGAACATAATTTGCCTGGTAGCTGTTAGTACCGAAGGCAGAAAAAGCTTCCAGTCAAATTAGTTTCAAATTATGCTTCAGTTTACCTAATAAATCCAGTGTTTAAAAATCTGCAAACCTAATTTGATTAGAGATGTATAAGATTTTAACTATTATCAAAAATGTAGTCAATCCTGTTTTGCTTTAGCTAAATTTCAATTTTACAAGCATTTGGCTAAGTGGCTAGTCGGTTAAGGTGAGTTACTTTCATGTGATATAACGCTATCAAAACATTGATTGAATGATTAACAAGTGCAGCACCCTATAGTTTTTCATCAAGGGCACTAAATATGTCTAAGTAATAAGAGAAACTGTTTTGACAAAATCGTGGCGATATTGAAATATTTTTCCGTCAACCTGTCTATCTGTCATCAGTCCATCTATAGTTATCGCCACTGAAACCATCTGTTGGAATTCAACATATTTGCTATGTGAATCACTAATATGAGTGGGGATTGTGAGATGCCATTGATGTTAGGCTCCACCACTGGTGGTTGGGTGAGGTAAAGTAAAACTTGGTGAAAGTGTCAGAATTTACAATGGTGCGCTAATAAATGCGAACTCTAGTTAACTTTTACCAAGCTATGGATGAAAATCCATTTTTAAGATAAAGAACCGGAAGCTATTTTAGATTTCAGATTATAACTCTATTACAAGTTAATACCTCACATAATTACTAATTCAATACATCTAAGGAACTTTGAACTAACTGTATACATGGCTACAGGAAAGCAATGGGAAATGTACCCTGAAATGCATCAAGGTAGCAAAATTCACTAGCGTTAATTTTAATAATACAGTAATCAGACCTCTCCATGAGAATTGCGTGGAGGTCTGGGTAATAACTATGTAGTGTCCCAATAGACAGTTGTGATACCCGAAGGGAAGTCTCCTACACCACTAGGAATAATCCTATCTGTTTCACACGGGGGTTTGTGGATCACGTGGCATTCTGTTGCCTTCTCCATATGTTTTAGGACTTGTATGTTCCTATCGTGTATGTCATTTCTTTGTGCCTGGCTTAATTGAGATGACATGATACTGATAAGCCACACCTTTCATAAGTATAGAGATTAGTAGTGGAGCGTTGGTGCTCTTATGTTCAGGTCTTGGAGGGTCCAAAACATCTCCTATGTATTGGTGTCCACAAACGTAGCCATTCAGGACATAGAATACATTGTGCATTTGGCAATTACCAATAATATTCGTAATGAACGTGAGACGTTGGTACTCTTAAAGTGTCTACATTTTTCCCAAGCCACTGCTATGTAACAGTTCATTGTGTAGAATAGAAGCAGGAGATTATGATGGATCTATGTGGTGGATCCAGAGTATAAACTCCAGTGGTTGTCTGGGGGGGCCTTTGGCGGTTTATAGCTTCGTGGCATATGGTATGTACATGAGACCTTTTACATCTGACAGTAACAGACCAAGCATCAGGCAATAATTCACTCTGAATCAGTACCTTGACCGTCATTATTACCATTATTATACACTGATATGAATGGTCATTATAATAGCTGAAGCTGACTGACATGGGCTAAAGAATACATGACTATATAACTGTTATATAATATATAGACAGACATCATGGTCTAATATATATATATATATATATATATATATATATATATATATATATATATATATAGCAATCGCTACAGTCAATAATTGTACACAGATATGTATAAGATTGTAAGCAACAGTGCCCAGTCAAGTTAGTTTCAAAATATTCAACATGTTTATTAAATAGTAACGACACAATTCATACAACAACACTTAGTCCGTCACTAATTATGCGTTCGTGACGAACTTATCTACGTCATTCATGACGCTATTGATTATGATGTCATCCTACATGCCATGTAGTTATTATGACGCCGATGACGGTATATGATGGATGGATAAACTGGAAAGGTCCATTGAGTTTCATGGAATTTATTGGTGAAAGGGTTAAGTGATTTCTGTTTGCATTATTACCAGAAATGTGGCTGCGATGCAACCATGAAGCTCAACTTTACAATGATCTATGAAGCTTGCCCTTAAATATAAAATAAATATAGAACGCTTATCAATACACTTATCAAAAAGAGGCCCAAGGGCTTGTGACGGTCACCTTGGACCATTAGCATTTGAACCATTTGTGTTTAAATAGACATGATGAAAATCTAAGATGACCACCACAGAAATTGACCAATCAAAATTCCCATTTGATTTCCTGCTGCTTATCTATGGTTGAAATTTAGTTGTTGATTAAGTAATAGTAGCAATTTAAACTCTGTTGTAAAATGTCTGGAAAATCCAACATCCATGCCGAAAAAATTGACAAATCAAAATTCTCATTAAAACTCTTGATCACGATAGGAGCATTTCACCCAAGTTTCATTGAAATAGGGCCATTGATTAAAGATGAGTATCATTTTAAAGGATTTCTGGAAAATCTAAGATGTTCACCAAAAAAATGGATCAATCAAAATTCTGTATATAATTTCTGAAGCCTAATGACATAGTGCCCTTCCAGTCCAATTAAGTTGAAATCCACCAAGCTATTATTGAGTAGCGTTTTGACAATTTCAGGCAAATTCTCCATAAAATCTAGTTTCCTACCCAAAAGATTGACACATTAAAATTCTGTACACAAGTTCTGAAGCCTACTCATATAAGGTCGCTCCTGCCACATTAATTTGAAATCCACCCAGCGATTAATGAAGAGTAGCGTTTTGACTATTTCCGGTAAATATTTCACAAAATCTAAGACTTTCAACCAAAAAATTAATAAAAAATTCTGAATAGAGTCTAGCATGATAGGGTCCCTGTAGCCAAATTTGGTTAAAATATGTCAAGCAACTAAGATGTTTTGACAATTTCTGTAAAATTTTCCCCATAAAATCTAAGATTTTCACCCCAAAAATTGATCAAACTTCTGAATAACTGTTCTAGAGCCTAGCACCATAGAATCCTTCTACCCAAATTTAGTTGAATTATGGCCAGCAACAATAAAAATTCTGAATAGAGGTTCTGGAGGGTAGCAGCATCGGATTGTTCTAGCCAAATTTGTTTGAAATCAGTCAAAGCGTTAAGAAGCGATTTGACGGACGGACGATGTATGGGCGGAGGATGGCCACCCTGGCATAAGCTCACTTGACCATTCGGGTGGGTCATTATAAGGAAGCATATGTCCAAGGTTGGGTCCAGTTGATTAACCAAAGATTAGATACAAACTGCTCTAAATGGTGACCTTGACATTCTGACCTCAACATGATTGTGGATCACGTGTCCTTATAAGGAAGCATGTGTCCAAGTTTGGGTCCAGTAATATTAACCAAACCTGAGATATAAACAAAAAAGTTGAGTTAAATGGAAAATGTTAATGTTGAAAAAGCAAGGTTTTTACCAAAGTCACAGTGACCTGTCATCTTTTGACCCCAAGGTCATTGTGAGATGCTCTGTCATTATAAGGAAGCATGTGCACAAGTTTGGATCCAGTATGTTTAACTAAACCTGAGATATAAACAGAAAAGTTGAATTAAAGGGGAAATATTTAATGTTGAGCTCAAAATTGTATTCATCATACATTTCCCATTCTTTTATTATTATTTAACATATATATCCTTACATTAATTAACTTTATCTAATTAAAATTTCAACCTTTTACACACAATTCACTTGAAATGTTTCTATAAAGCACCAAATTAGTTACATAATTCTGCTTATATAAATGTAGCATATGTGGATTAAAGCACTGGTTTAGAATATTGTGTTGAAACAAAAGCTCTATGTATACTAAGTTAGTTAACCAGTGTTTTTATGAATTAAAGGAATATAGTTAGGAATTGAATCAATGCTATGAAGTTTAACACAGTGTGATTTCAAACTATCAAGTCTTTTACATCCAATTCCACATACAGGACAAGAAAACAGCTGTTGAGAGACTTCTGCATGTGCAAGAATATGGCGCACAAAATGATCAGGTCTCTTTAGAAGCGAACCACACAAAGGGCAGAGATGCTTTTTCGAACGCTTGTCAATGTGAGAGTATAAATGTCTTCGATAGTGGTAAAGTCCCGTTTTTTCTTCCGCACAGAAAGGGCAAGTAAGATTACATGTATAAAATTGTGAGAACATAGATTCTCCTACGAGTACTGATGATGATGCTTGCATGCTATGGTCAACATTAATTGGGCTTAAATTCGGCAATTCCAGAGATGATAGACAGTCAGGTAAAGGACTTCGGGATTGTTTACCATCATCCGCTACGCAATTGGAGCGAGACAAATTTTGCTGTGACCTGTCAGCCATACTATCGGAAAGCAGACTATTGTCAAAGTGATGGATGATATCAACCGGTTGACTGTAGAAGCGACAAAGAGAATTTTCATCCAAGGAAGCATGTGACTGACCCATGCCTAGAATAGAAGTGAAAAGAATAGAGTTAGACCTGATGGTGTGCTACAGCATCTGATCATTGATGGCCTATTGGAACAGAGGGATCTTACATATCACACAAGTATCCGACATCATAATCAAATAGATCACATGTTAGCTGACAAGACATCACAACCTAAATGACTAAATAAATAAAGTGCAAAAGAATGGAGATAAAGTATACGAATAGTATGTAATCAAATTACTTTCAATATATCTATAGACTATCCGTATAGTTACCATAAAATTTAGCTTCTGGGAATTCAGGTTTACCAGGCAATTCGACCAATCAGAATCTTGTGAACAAGCTCGCTTCAGCTATTGCCATATGAAGTTTTCACGATTCAAATCGATCAACCTAGCAGTTTCAGATATTTTTTTTTTTAATGTGTTTCGACAAATAATGCGAAATCCAAGACAGCTGATGACCAAATTGACCAATCAGCTTCATTTAAGCAAACTTAGATATCTATGTCCAACCCAAGCGAAACAACAATCATAGAATACCACGGTAACCGGGCATTTGATGGATAACCAAGAAATACCATGGCTGGCTCTCAAATACTATGAAGTACCACAGTGATACACCATGGTAGTCTGTGGTATCTCAGTGATGTCAATGGTACCCATGAATTACTGAATTATGATTGGGGGTGGGTCCCTGGGTTAATACTCTGGATAATTAGGCGGTCCTGGGATCCTCCCCGGGGAAAATTCTGATAATTTGACACTTGAGGCCATTTCAGACAATATTTCTAATAAATGGGCTTAATAATGTGGGGTGGGACACTGGTGGGGTAGCTGGATGCTTGGTTACAACACCCGTGCTTACAGGGGTCATGGTTTTTAGTGGGGGTTTTTGTGGGAGGCTGGTGGGGGGGGGGGGGAATGGTGGTGGCGGCGGAATTGATTTTCCCCCTGATTTGATGAGGATGCAAACTTAATCTCTGACCCGCACTGTGGAAGCCCCTGAGTCCCCATCCTACCCCCAAGTGAAATAAAGGGACCCACCTCCCACCCACTCTTACACTGCATCCAACACTTACACCCGCCAACAACAGTTCATTAGGCAGCAACAGGCACCGCATACACCCCTAGCAACCTCATAGTTTTTTTACTTATTTCAGTTTTAACGCTTGTTTATAGCAACCCTTCAGGGGAGCAACGCAACCCTTCGGAGAAGCACCTCTCAGAGTGAATCATGGCCCAAATACATCTCGGTGTAAGCGGCCAATAAAACCAACTAAACAAACAAAAAAAATCACTGTCCTTCGGATGAGACATTAAACCTAGATCCCATCTCCTTACATGTAGGTGGACGTTAAAGATATCACTGTCTGAGGTTGAAACTCGTCGGATAGTGAAATTCCAGCTGGCCTTTTGGTCACAGTTTGGCCTCTTAAAGGAATAGGGGCAGATGGGAAATGGAAGCCTAACTGGCCAAAGCCCATTAATCTGACCCTTAGTCCGTTAAACCAGCCTTTGTCTATATATAGGTATACACACACACACATTTTTAAACCACCATTGGCTGTGTGAGCTCGCTACAAGATTTGTTTACCTGCCAACTGATGTGTTTCCTGGTGGTGTACAGCTTGTATTAGAAGTATTCTATAAATTTTCCTGGTTCCTGAAACGGATCCATTTTTCCCCTCGTACCAGCAGCAACAGGATTTTGAAGGAAGGTTCGTTTAAAGAAAAGCAGTTCCGAGAGACGGGATCTACTCATGCAAATGCAGGATGAAGTCACACATGCAGGACCGGTGTGAGGGCACCGAGATAGAGTATATTATAGTATTTAATATGTTATTATTCCGAGGGCGATCGTCTGCATGTTTAGAATGAGTACATGCGGCCACACAGGTACGTAATACTCTATCTTAAAGACAGGTGCTGTGATATAAAACAGCTGAAATAAGCAATGTTATGTAGTCTTGCAGCCTTCATCATCAAACAGGGGGTTCTCCTCAGTGAAATAATGAAGAAAAATATGTAATTACCAGTAATCGTAAATTTGTGGTGTTATTTTCGTAAATTTGTGGTGTTGCAATTCTTTCTTATAACTGGAGATATCTTGACCAAATTGTGTGGGTGATTACCCCTAGGGGTCATCTAGAAATGTGACCAATTTTGGGCAACAATCTAAAATGGCAAGTTCATGGCGACCAGATTGATCACAATTATCACGATTTAATAATAACACAGGCCTTTCTAATTTCGTCCATTTGCAGACCAAGAGAAGACTATTTTTGAAAATTTACCACTGGAATGGCTGGCTTGATAACCGAGGCAGTCATTCCAGTGGTAAGTTTTCAAAAATAGTCTTCTCCTGCTCTGTAATTACACGTACCAGATTTTCCATTAAAATTTTTCCTGGGTTTTTTTAATCACATGGAAATTATCCATTTTCATTTTCCAGATTTATTCATTCAGACTGCCCTCCCCTCTACAGGTACCTCGATTAATGGTGACCCACCCCTTATGGCATGGAGGCACACACTCTGCCCCCTCCAAATCCCCCTAGGGAGTTCTGGGGATTGATTGTCATATAGAAGTACTCACAAAATAGAGTGGAGACACAAAAACTTTGCTCCAGTGTTTTGTTAATTTTCAGTAGTTTGCAGATAGGCAGCTTAATGAAATTTTATATGTGAGCGTAGCTTTAGATATTAACTCTACAACTGTGACATTGGTTTTTGAAATAGTATTTAGTTATGGAGTTATTAGCAGAAGAATATATGAAATTTAAAATCTCTTTGTTATAATTACTTCAGTTTGGTTAGGAAATTAGCACGCATCAGTGACCATGAATATGTGACTTCAACAGTGTTGTTTTAGTGCTGATAGAATTTCTCCAAGCTTAGCTGTCAGGGTAATAAAATTTCTAAGTTTGACCAAGATTGCAGTGCATCAGTGATTGTGAAGAGATGACTCAAACAGTGGTGTTTGTCTTGCTCAGACTTTGCTTTGGCTTAAAAACTGTGAAGTGTCCCTTTTCCTGCTAAATTTGTATGCGAGCAATAGCAATTAATTACTTAATTAGCCGGTTGAAAATTAACTTTGATCAGTGAATAATATTAATAATATTCTTAAATGGAAAACTCAAGCAATCTGTTATTGGTTAATTCATGTGACTTTGATGGATTTACTTCTGTAGATATACAAACTGCTGAACAGAAAATGAATGGCAATTTTATAATCAAATATAACACCTATTCCTATTCAATTACGATTCAGCTCACACAACTTGATTCAGTTAATACATGGTATGAATTATTAACCACTGAGTATGGTCTGTGTACAGATAATGGAAACCAAGGATATATATTCAGAACATCCAAGGCAGACAGTAAGCTAACTATTACACTGTATACAAGCACTGGTGTGATTCATGTTCAAGGGTATGGAACATATGAGTGGGTAGATAGAGACTTGGAAACTCTGTCAACAAAAGTCTATGCAAAGGACCTAATTACATAAACACCTAGGACAGACTCGCAAACAGCAGGGCATGGAGCTAGTTTTCATGACCAAGCTGTTGATTTGCCATCCATAGTGTGCACTCCAATGACTATCCATGTCAGTCAAACAACTACTCCAAAACCAGTGTTCACACCTACAGGTTCTGAGAGTGGGCAGGGTAGCAAAACAACCAGTCCCAAAACCTTATTCACACCGCAACGCATTGACGAATACAATGCAGCAGCTGTAGAGAGCATCACTGTGAATAGCACAACAAATCAGCCGAATCAGCCATCTAGTTTTGAAATTCTCACACAATTATATCGAATTAATGAGTTGCTACTGGAGAGAGGCAAAAATAAAGAGCCTGGAAATTGAAAATCAGCTAATGAAAAAACTAAGTCAGAACCGTGATAACACAGTCTCTGTAAGCATCCAAACAATTCAAACTAACATGACATCTAACTCAGCGCAAACATCAACTCTAATGACTGTTGATATGGCGACAGAAACATGTGAAACTGTACCCACACAATTCTCAAATGTGAATGCTGCTGTTAAAACCACTGAAACATGTAAAACTGTGCCTACACAAACTATTAAGTTGAAGACAGTGGATAAGATTAGTAAAATATGTGAATCGGTACCAAAACCAAATAGGATCTCAGCAATCCAATCAGTTTCTGAGACTGATACAATCAAGAGATTAGAATGGACAGTGTCAGCTCAAAGGCAACCACAGACACCGCAGGTCTACATAAAAACAAAGTCTAATTTAATAACTCTTACAGAATCAGATGACCAAATTAAACAAGTGACACACAAACACATTAATGAAGAGGAACAAGCACAATGCAAACCAGCATCCACGCTCATCATAGGATCATCATTGATTCGTGACATTAAGCCACACGGGCTCATCAACTGTGATGTACACTGCATTCCAGGTGGCAAAATCTCAACAGTTCACTGGAAATTATATGAGTTATCTCCCTTGCAGCAGTATCAGACGATTGTGATCCAGATAGGCACAAATGATTATAATCTTGGAGTAGACGAAGCAAGGCAGCAGTATGAGGGCCTGCTTACATTCCTACAGTACAGCACAAAATGTGACATACTTGTATGTGGTCTACCGCCAAGGATGGATAATGTAGGTAAAAACAAATTCAATGAAGGTCTGAACTATGAACTTCGGGTATTGTGTGAACGGTTTGGACTTGTGTATGTAGATCACGAAGCATCATTTCGTACAAATTATGGTCATGGACAAATAGATAGGAATCTCTTTGTTGGTGATGGTCTGCACCTCAGCCGTAAAGGAACAAGTGTAATGCTAAAGAATATGAACACAATGCTTACAATAATACCGAACAGAGATGACAAAAACACTGCCAGTGCTAAACAGTCACCACAATGTGCTTTCTGTGGTGATAGCCATCCAACATCGCGTTGTCATCATGGGAAGAAAATCATATGCGGGAACTGCCACGGTAAAGCACACAAAGCCAGCTCATGCCCACAACCTCCGATGACAGGTGAGAATTAATAGGAATGTGGCCAAGAAGAGAGTGCCATAAACCCAGATGACTGGGAATTACATAAACTGACTGACTATACACCAATCAATCAACTCCTGAATGACTCATACTTCAATAACAGATACAATGTATTATATAAATTGTGCTATGATTGCAATACGTTTCCATGTAAGTGTCCCTCCAATGCTTCAACTGGGGGAGCAATGACTATCAACACTAAAAATCCAGTGGAATATGAAATCGGTGACACCTGTTTCAAACCTGATAGCATATGTGATATTGATTCTTCTCTAGCATGTCTAAATAGAACGTGTGATAAAAGGGAGACAACTCTTCCTTATTCTGAAAATTGTACAAATCCACCATTGTTTAAAATATCTAAAAATCCCCGGGGTCAAATAGAGAATTCTGACCAATATAAAGCTATTAGGATAAATGAAGATGATGATGATTATAATTATGATGATGATGATAAAAATGATGATGATGATGATGATGATGATGATGATGATAAAAAGATGGTAATGATGATGATGATAAAAATGGTGATGATGATAAAAAATACAATGATGATGATGATGATGATGATAAAAATGGTCAAGATGATAAAAAAGATGCTGATGATGATAATGATAAAAATGGTTATGATAAAAATGGTGATGATGATAAGAAAGATGGCGATGATGATGATGAAAATGGTGATGATGATGGTGTTGAGAAAGACTGTGACGGTGATGATAAAAATATTGGTGATGATGTAAATGATGATATTGCCACAGATAAGATTTATGATGCTGTAAATACAAACATGGATTCTTTCATAGATAAATGTGGCGGTAGCTATTTAAATTATATTCATATTAAATATTATATGTCGATAAACTGTCTAAATTACATATTTGTAGGGAGTTATCTTGCATGTCATTTAAGTGAGCTACAGGAGTAATTAAAGTTCACTTTTCCCCTAGACACTGAACATGTACAGTCAACGCAGAC
This sequence comes from Chaetoderma sp. LZ-2023a, assembly GCA_034401795.1. Classification (NCBI taxonomy): domain Eukaryota; kingdom Metazoa; phylum Mollusca; class Caudofoveata; order Chaetodermatida; family Chaetodermatidae; genus Chaetoderma; species Chaetoderma sp. LZ-2023a. Next base: position 98,545,931 of record CM067374.1, on the reverse strand, counting down.
ATCACCTATCCCTGGATTCAATCTCCCGCACAAAGGTTTAAGGATAGGTCATCTAAAGACAGGCCACATTCTCCCAAAGATAGATCAGCTCAGATTATTATTAGACAAACCAAAACAAGAAGTAGAGATACTAGGATTAACAGAGAGTTTTCTTAAAGAAACATCTGCAGACACATTACTCCAAATATCAGGATATCACTTGGAATGTAGAGATAGGAAACACAAAGATGGTGGCGGGATTATTACTTATATTGCTCATAACATATCATTTAAGCATAGGTCCGATTTAGAAGTTAATGATTTAGAAGTAATGTGGTTAGAAATTAAGCCATATAAACATAAGTCATTTCTTACAGCATTTGTTTATAGACCCCCAAGTACAAAGTGTAGCTGGATCGATCGTTTTGAGGACATGTACTCAAAAGTTCTTGATGAAAGTAAAGAAATTATTTTGTTAGGTGACTATTATTAATTATAGTTTAAGAGATGAAAATACAAGACGGCATGAAATGACAGATATGTTTCATCTTACACAAAATGTTAAGCAGCAAACTACAATCACAAATAAAACATCTACCTTGATAGACCACATCTAAGTATCAAATGAACAGATTGTTAATAAGATAATGGTCTCAAATCCCGCATTAAGTGATCACAAACCTGTTTTCATACTGCTAAATTATAAAGAATCCCACCACAAGAAATCTGGGCACACAATTGTTCACATGCGGCAAATGACAAAATTCTCTGTAGATGCATTCAAGACAGATATAGACAATTTTCTCTGGGAAAACATATTTGCTATAAATGATGTAAACCATGCGTTAGAGTTCTTTTTTACATCTTTCTTGAAGATTCTAGATAAACATGCACCAATGATAGAAAAGCGAGTTAAGCACAGATTTCTACCAGAATGGATAAATGATGAAATCCTAGCCTCAATGAAAAATAGAGATAATTATTATGCTAAGAAAGACACTGCACAATACAGACACTGGCGCAACAAAACAACAGCCCTAATAGAAAAAAGTAAACAAAACCTGCTACAAACAAGCATCACAAATCAAAATAATCAGAATGATATTTGGAAAATTCTTGGGAAACTAAATCCTAGAAAACATGAAGCCAACACTGAACACTATATTCAAGCAGATGGTACCTTGTTATCGAATCCTAAAGAAATTTCAGATGCATTCAATGTTTTCTTTGCAGAGGCAGCAGACAATTTATTAAAGCTGCAGCCTCCATATGACTATAACAATACATGTCAATTCCAGAATTTAATAACACGCATAGTAGATAAAAATGTTCCCCAGAGCACTTACTTTAGTATTCCAGAGGTAACTCCAGACTTAGTTTTAAAGCAGCTAAAAAGCTTTGACATAAAGAAGGCAATAGGACTGGACAACCTGCCTCCCAGGTTTTTAAAGATGGCTACATCGACAATTATCTGGCCACTAGCTTATATCATTAATCTTAGTCTGAAAACTATGACCTTTCCAGAAAATTGGAAAGGGGCAAAAATCTTCCCTCTATATAAAATTGGTGATGTAAACAATATTGAAAACTATCGACCAATTTCTATTCTTCCTATATTGTCCAAAATAATGGAGCGCCATATTCACATCCAAGTTTTTGAATATATGTCTCATTATACTTTGTAACAATCAGTCGGGTTTTCGTAAATATCACTCTTGTGAAACAATTCTCCTTAAAATGCTTAATTCATGGATGAAGGCGATTGATGATGGAGAAATAACTGGAAATGTATTAACTGATTTTAGAAAGGCATTTGATGTAATTGATCACAATATATTAATTAAGAAATTAGAACTCTATAAATTTCATAATTCTGCACTTAGATAGTTTTCTTCATATTTAAATGGCAGGTAGCAATGCGTCAGTAAATCTGGCATATTAGCAGACCCTATGGCTGTTAAGCATGGTGTACCGCAGGGATCAATCTTAGGCCCTATTTATAATCTATGTAAATGACCTCCCATCTTACATTAGTCAATGTGATACTGACATGTCTGCCGATGACACAACTGTCTATTTTAAATCAAACTCTGCTGCTAACGTAACAAAATCTTTAAATGATGGTTTGAAAGCAGTCAAGGAATGGTGTAATGAGAATAGAATTAGAATGATTGTAAATACAAACAAGACAAAATTGTTATTGATCAGATCAAGAATTAAACTTATTTTAACGATGTCACCATCCAATATGATAACACAGATTTAACTGGTAGTAGCTCCGAAAACCTTCTAGACGTGCATATAGATGACACGCTTACATTCACGGATCACATCAATAATGCTGTTAAAAAAATATCACGACTTTTGGGAATACTTAAGAAATATGTAAAAGACCTACCTCTTGATATTCGTTGAAAATTTTTCTATTCATTTATTCTACCTCTTTTTGATTTTTGCCTTTTGGTGTGGGGATACATTTGTAAAGAACACCAATTAGCCAGGCTCTTAAAATTACAAAAACCTGCTGCAAGAATCATCCTTTCTGAAAAATTGTGTACACCCTCAAAAATTCCATTTGAGAAATGAAATGGATGTCAATACATGAGAGAATTAATTACAAAACTTGCTGTACTGTATATAAATCTGTTAGGAATGAAAATCCAGAATACTTATTAAAACTGTTTATAAAGAGCTCAGATTCCCATGATCGTAATCTGAGATCTTTTGAAAATATGCAGGTGCAAATCCCATTAGCAAAAAGTGTACTACATTCCTCTAGTTTTGTTGTAAAAGGGTCCAGATTATGGAATTCCTTAAAAATATCACTCAGAACAGCCTCTTCCTTGACTGCTTTCAAATCTCAATATATGACAGATCAACAAGGAAGATAAAGAACAATTATATGCATTAACCCTTTCACCCATGAATTCCCAATATCTAATTTCCAACACTACCATACACGAAAACAGTTGAGTGTTTTGAAATTAATCTGACTGGAAGCCATTGCTGTCTGAGGCAGCAAATGGCTTCTGGTCGGGTTAATTTCAAAATATTCAACAGAATACAATTTAAGTTTTATATTATAAAGTATATACTTTTTCAGGGACTTGTAGGTGAAAAGGGTAAAATGTCTCCCTGCTGAATTTCTGCAGACTACATTTTCCATAGGGCATAACTCTGGATATGTTGAATGATTTGGAGACAGCTCATCCTACAGTTGTTGGGAGATAATTAAGCCACCACCAACTTTTGGTTGAGTCGTTTCCGAGATAAATTCAGCAAGTCTGGAGTTGCTGCCTGTTGAAATCATGGCCTGGTGGCTTGCAGCAGACAGACAGTTACATATCAGATAGTTAAATCATTGTATAAAAGTAATTCCTATTTTAACCCTCAGACTGCTGAGCTATAAACGTAAATTATTTCATTAAATACAGCATGGTAGCTGGTGTTCATTTTGAAAACTGTTTTTCTGTAAGCAAGATACAACAGCTTTGATAAAAGAGTTTTCAAAATGTACACTTGACTTCAATCAGCACACTTATTACTATTTTGACATCTTAGAGAACAGCACCATAAGGGTTAAAATGTTGTATATTGTGTAAATAAATTAAATGTGTATATTGTATATATCAAAGTTGTGTACATAAATGTAAATAGTACTAAGTATAGGCTGAAGGTCCCGGGGAAGACCAGCTACCTGTAACTGATCGGTTTACCTTCGTTAAATAAAGATTATTATTATTATTATTAGAAAATTGTAAAAAAAACCTACAAGCTTGGAGAGACATTTGGAGTACAATTTGGTTAAGGGTTATAAGTGGTTGGTTGGTCACTATTATTTCACATAGAAATTTGTGCATTAATATGTTTTCAGGGTTTTCATGATTCTGATGAATGTAAATCCCAGCATTCATCACTCAAGCTGCTGCCGGTTTGCTTGCATCAATCTCGGACGTGGCGTTTTGCTTTGTTTTATATTTCCGACAACCTAAATGTATTTTCTCTTAAGCTTAGCAGTTATCGAAACAAGACTATTTTTGAAAATTTACCACTGAACTGACTGGCGCAGTAACTGAACCAGTCATTCCGTTGAAAATTTTCAAAAATAAATTTCTCTCGAACTGTAAATGAACATATGAGTGTGCATATAACAGTGGCGAAAAAATTACCATTATATAACAAACTTCGCAATCAACCTATTCTTTCAAATAGCAACAGGTTTTAATTCTAAGTTTATGCCCAGGATATTTCTTTTACAAACACTAGATTTTCTGTTCTCTAGTTTTCCTGTTTCTTGTTTAATTAATCACACAGAAATTATCTAAATTTAATTAATTTTATTTGATATCCTTGACTATGATTTTCATCATCTGTTAATATTTTTATTTCATAATTCTCACCCGAGTTCATTTTATAGATTTAATTATACAGACTGCCCTCCACCCCCTATCAAGGGTGTCCACCCCACCCCACCTCATTTGGCATGGATGCACACTCGCCATGTCATCCAATCCTTCTCCCATCCAAATTGGGGTGAGATCAGAAAATTTTGAAAAACTTCAACCCTGGAGAGAGCATTTAGGCTTCAATGGAGGGGGGATGTATGGGGGGTGGGTCCCTGGGTTAATATTCTGGATAATTAGGTGGTCCTGGGATCCTCCCCCGGGAAAATTCTGATAATTTGACTCTGAGAGGCCATTTCAGACAATATTTCTAATAAATGGGCTTAATAATGTGGGGTGGGGCACTGGTGGGGTAGCTGGACGCTTGGTTCCAACACCCATGTTTGCAGGGGCCATGGTTTTTAGTGGGTTTTTTATGGGAGGCGATGGGGGGGGGGGCATGGTGGTGGTGGCGGAATTAATTTTCCCCCTGATTTGATGAGGATGCAAACTTAATCTCTGACCCCCACTGTGGAAGCCCCTCCATCCTACCCCCAAGTGAAATAAAGGGACCCCCCCACCCACTCTTACACTGCATCCAACACTTACACCCGCCAACAACAGTTCATTAGGCAGCAACAGGCACTGCATACACCCCTAGCAACATCATAATTTTTTTACGTATTTCAGTTTTAATGCTTGTTTATAGCAACCCTTCGGGGGAGCAACACAACCCTTCGGGGAAGCACTTCTCAGAGTGAGTCATGCCCCAAATACATCTCCGTGTAAGCGGCCAATAAAACCAACTAAACAAACAACATATAGCTCCATGACTATTACCGTAGCCCATGACCATGCTTACACTATGTCTGATGCAGTGCTTCACTTTGTTAGAAAAGTGTACCTGAATTTAATGCTGACTAATAGTTTGATGGAACCATCTACCATGGCATTTTACTGTGGTCCCAAGTACTGTACCGTGAAATACCAAGATCCCAGTACCATTGTACACCATGATCACCAATGGTAGAGCTACCATGATCTGCCATGGTCTACTGTGGTGCCAATTACTGTACCATGACCTACCCCGGTCACCTATGGTATATCATGGTCTCACAACCATGGTATAAAATGTTTTACCATGGTACTACCGTGTTCCTTTCGCCTGAGTAAGGATGCTTCCTGCCAAATATAATTGAATTCTTGAGATCTAAAGAAAAAGTTGGCAGGTGATGAATAGATGGACTTACAGTCGCCATGGCATAAGCTCACTTTGTCCACTCTGTCCAGATCAGATAATAACTGTAGCATACATGGAGTTAAGCCTGGGGTTTAGAATACTGTGTCAATACAAAAGCTCTATGTATAGCAACAGTGTCCTTATGTATTAAAACGAATACAGTTATATTGGAATTGAATCAATGCTATGAAATCTAACACAGTGTGACTTCAAACGATCAAGTCTTTTAAATCCAATTCCACAAACAGTACACGAGAACAGCTGTCGAGCAACTTCTGCATGTGCAAGAATATGGCGCACAAAATGCTGAGGTCTCTTGACAACTGAACCACACAAAGGACATACATGGTGTTTCGAATGTGTGTCAATGTGAGAGTATAAATGTCTTCGATAGTCGTAAAGTCCCGTCTCTTCCTCCGCACAGAAAGGGCAAGTAAGATTACATGTATAAAATTGTGAGAACATAGATTCTCCTAAGAGGACTGATGATGATGCTTGCCTGCTATGGTCAACATTCATTGGGCTTAAATTCTGCAATTCCAGTGATGATAGAAAGTTAGGAGTTTGGGATTGTCTACCATCATCCACTACACAATTAGAGAGATACAAATTTTGCTGTGGCATGCCAGCTCTACTATCAAAAAGCAGACTATTGTTAGAGTGATGGATGATATCAACCGGTTGACTGTAGAAGCGTCTAGGAGAATTTTCATCCAAGGAAGCATGCGACTGAACCATGCCTAGAACAGAAGTGAAAAGAATAGAGTTAGGCTTGATAGTATACTACAGCGTCTGATCATTAAAGATCTATTGGAATGGAGGGATCTGACATGTCACTTAAGTCCCTAGTATCTGACATCATAATCAAATATATCATATGTTAGCTGACATCACAATCAAAATGATGTACCTCATCACAAAAATTGAAGTCTGCTTAAGTGTATGAATTGCATGCCTTTGATGAATTTACAATTTAATCAACATTCTGTTGAATGTTTTGAAACAAATTTTATCTTTAGTTTCACAATATTCAACAGCTTACCTATATAGCTACGTTGAAATTTATATTCTGACAACTCAGTTTTCAAAGTTTCAATCGATTATAATACACGTAAAAAGTGGCCAGATCTTAGCTAGAAATGGGTGGAGCATAGCGAGAAATGTATCCATTGGTCACCCTTTAATGAAGAGATGAATAATGATTTTGAGGTAAATTCTTTTAATTTGAAATTAAATTAAAGGCTTGATCAGCCATATACACATTAAGTACACTACACCTTATAAATAAATTAACATGTTTCCAAAACAAAAACAAAAACATGTTAGTTATTATGATTTTTCATGCGATGTAAGTAATGTCCTGTTGAATAGTTTGTAGTTTATTTGATTGAAAGCATATCACATTTTGACAAAACGTGATGCCCAAAACCTCTATAGTGCCATTGGACTACTCTGTCCACAGAGTAGCATCACGACCTAGTGTCATTCCGCTAACAATGGGATTTAAGATAGACAGATATAGATTTACATATTGTCTGATAGCCCTGAAAAATATTCATTATGAAATTCATAACCAGAACACTCATATCTTAGTTCATATAGTATATTGCAGGCGTATTTCAGTAGAATAGCACAATGTTGTTCAATGTATAGTATGATTAAGTAAAAAAGATGTGAATTCTTGGTAATTAATAAGATATATGCGAACTCAGGTACATTATAGTGAACGGTTCTAAAATGATTGATGACTTAAAGTAAGTATCAGGATAGTAAATATCGTTGGTGATATGCAACAATTGCTGAAAATATTTATCAGTAGTCATGTTAATACCTTATGATGAATGGTTCTAAGATGGCTGAAGATATGAAGTAAGCATCATGATGAAGAAAGATGAAATAAGAAGTTAGTAAGTGAATGGATGTATGTAAAAATAATCGAGAGCTTAAAGAAGAGTTGTACAAGTATCCAGGTTTTAATATCTGAAATATTGTTCTGGTAATTCAATAGCTAATCCTTGTAAATATTTTTTAAATATTATCCTTAAAATAAAACAAAAAGTACAAACTAAATATAATTCATCCATATCCGTATCCATATTCCCTAAGAATGCTTCCAGTCAAATATACTTGAAATTGGACCAGTGGTTCTCGAGACAAAGACATTTTAAATTTCCCATTGCTTTCGTATGGGAGATGGCCGACAAAAAACGCTTAGCTGACAGTTTCGAAAAAACCTATATATAAAACCAATTTCAGCTTTAAAATCTCAGCCCAATGGTTTTCGAGAAGACATTGAACAAACTTTACTGGCGCTTTGTCCCTAATCCCTTCAGCAATTCGAGAAGTTGTTTTCGCGAAGACTAGGTCATCCAAGATCATAGATGGCTGCCGAACCATTTGGTCAATCACATTCTCTTAAACAAACATGGCTTCGCTCTTTTCCTAGATGATGTTTCATAAGTTTTGAATCGATTCCCCAAGAGGTTTTGGATAAGTTTTTTAAAGACATTTCTAAAAATCAGTCAAAATCCAAGATGGCTAATGACCAAATAGGCTGATCGGCTTCGTTTGAACAAACTTGAATCTCTATGCCCTACGGATGCTTCCTGCCACATATAACTGAAATCGGCCCAGTGGTTCTTGAGAAGTAGTTTGACGGATGTGGGACACCGGACGACAGACAGTCGCCATGGCATAAGCTCACTTGGCCAATCTGGTCAGGTGAGCTAATAACTAGGCATGTGTAAGGAGTGTTGGCACTTGGAATAACTGTAGGTGTCTTTGTCACAAGAAATGCGCTTGGTATGATTGACTAGTTAAGCAGTGAACTGCAAAGTGATGTGCAAGATCGGTTGATAGAAATTGTCATAGACGTTTGAAAGTGTGCTAGGTGTCAAAATGTTTGTGATATATACCATCCATTTACCTGACTGAATTTTAAGCGACATATGTATAAATTTGTTATGTATTAACGTATGTGCTTTCAGATAGTATGTATAGAAAGACAAGATTTTAATAGCTATATATCCGTTTCCAAAGTATTACGTGAGTATTGATCATTTTATACGGAAAACCTGTGTCAAACCTGTGACGTCACCTAAGTACATGTTATGTGGGCTTTAACCCGTTAACCCTTACATCAGCCAAAAACGGCTTCTGCAGTGGTCTTGAGAAATGTCCATTTGCAGACCAAGAGACTACTTTTGAAAATCTACGACTGGAATGACTGGCTCGATAACCAAGCTAGTCATTTTAGTATTAAATTTTCAAAAATGGTCTTCTCTTGGTCTGCAAATGGACATTTTCTATGAGAAAAATGAAATTTTTTTGAACAGATTCGAGGGTTAAAAGGTTAAAATGGGTGATTTTGTCACAAACCTGCCAATTGAGTTCACCTCTTAGATCACCAGTGATGTAAAATGTTATTCAGCTGCTATAGAAAAATTTGGCTATTTAGTATACCATTCAAAATCATTGTCAGTATTTAACCCCTATCCTGCTGTTCGCAATGTCTTTACTGTCTAGTAATTTAAGTATGTTGAGAATTGGTGCATATTTTGAGGGCAGTGATACTGGAACTTATTGCTAACAGTATGTGCAATGTTTCCAGCCTCATTGGTTTCAAAATAAACACCATCTCTCAGTCGATCATGGCGCATGGCATCACCATAGAGAGAGCGGTATAAGGGTTAACCAGATATTAATTATAAATATATGTTATGAAATTCTTCACATCGTAACTACTTTATGTCCATCAATTTGCCATTGTCATGTATTATTAAGAGAGGTTCCTCTCTGTAGTAATAACTGTAACATACTGGTAGTTAGGGGAGAGGGGGGGGTACCCTATTGTTATTGTTCTGGTTTTTATTTTTATTTTTATTATTAATCGGCCGGGTTTTTTTGTTCGCGAATAGCACGAAGACAAAAATGACAGTGAAATTCAGGCTTGGCATGGCATGATAGCCTTATTAAGGCAAACTTTTTACGTGTGAATGGATATGATTTTCTAGATAGGTTGGTGGCCATCTTGGATTTGCGGAAAATTTTCCCGCGTTTTAATTCCCGTGAAATTTGGCCAGGAGCAGCGGAGAGTGGGTCCCTATAAAGTTTGCTTAAGAGAAGTTAATAGCTCAAAAACATGGATTTCTGTTTGGACCAAGCAGCATCAAGCTTTCTGGCGGCCATGTTGAATTTTTTATTTAATGGATTTTTATGGCCAAATTGGGCCCATAATAGGTTTTTGGGGTCGAGAAATACAAATCTGGCATTTTTTAATTTGTTCGATCGATGGTTTGGCTGCCATCTTGGATTCGTTTCCCGCCAAATTCTCCCATAGTAAAGCAATTTAAAATGCCTTCTCGGAAACCACTGGGTGGATTTCAATTATATTTTGCAGGAAGCATCATTCGGTAATAGAGATCTGATTTTGTTCAACAACACTGGTCGGCCTATTAGGCCGGTGGCCATTTTGGATTTTGTAGTATTTCAGGAAACGTTTTTAAAAATCTTCTCCGAAACCACTTCGCGGATCGATTCAAAACTCATGAAATATCATCTAGGGCATTCACTGAACCAAGTTTGTTCAAAGGAATTTGATTGGCCGAAAACTTGGGTGACCATCTTGAATGACGTAGTTTGTGTGAAAACGACTTCTTCTCCAGAACAGCTGAACGAATCGAGCTGAAATTTGGCTAATATGATTAGGGACTGAGGGGCATTACAGTTGATTCAAGAGAAATTGATACGTCAAAAAACATGTCCGCCATCGACCAATCAAAATTCAACATGATTGGTGGCCATTTTGAATTTTTTTATTTGTTGAAATTTGAAGCCGAAATTGGTTTTACATAGGTTTTTGGGTCTTCTATTTACAAGTTTGCCATTTTCAATACTGTCGGACGAACGGTTTGGCGGCCATCTTCGATTGTTTTCCCGCCAAAATTGGACTGATTTTTCTGAAACTTTGGGAATATTATGATGCCCCGGGGGCCAAGTCAAAATTGATGAGAAGAGATCGATATCTCAAAAACTCTGGCCGTAATTGGCCAATGACATGTGAGTATTTGGGAGAAACAATCTGGCTAGAATTGCACCATTTATCGGCAAATCACGGAAATAGAAGACAGTACGCATATTTGCAATATCAGACATGTTAATTTGTTCGCTAATGATTTTATTTAATCGATCCATAAGCGCTAATAGTGTCTACATATATGCAAAATCTTTACACTCTGAGCCCCCTAGAAGTATAAGTTTCCGCACACTGCCTAAAAATTACGTAATCAGGATTTTTGGGAAAACCGCTACATGGATAAAAAATATTTTTGAGGTCAAGATGCTAGGATACTGCTAAGTTTCAGGTTGGTTGGCCTGAAACTCTGAGAGAAAACATGTTTCAAATTTTCAAATATTTCCCCATACATTCCCTATGGAGATTTTTCGGGCCAAGGAATTTCCTAGAAAATTGTAATATCTCGGGAACCGCTTGGGATATTCGAGTTCTCACTCCGACTGATAAACCAAACCCGGAAATGATCAGCCTAGAATTGCGTCATTTATCGGCAAATCACGGCAATAGAAGACAGTACGCATATTTGTAATATCAGACACATTAATAAGTTTGCTAATGATTTTATTTCATCGATCCATGGGCGCATATAGTATCTACGTACATGCTAAATTTTAACACTGAACCCCCTAGGTTTCAGCACTCTGCCCAAAAATTACATATTCAGGATTTTCGGGAAAACAACTTCATGGACCAAAAATATTTTTAAAGTCTAGACGCAGGTTACATAGTTCTAGAAGACTGCCAAGTTTCAAATAGATCAGGCTAAAACTCTGGGAGAAAACATGATTCAAATTTCAAAAATTTCCCCATACATTACCAATGGAGATATTTCGGCCACGGAATATCTCAGATGGCCGCCGATCGCTTAGTCTCATACGTTCAAAACTAGCCAATTTGAAACCCGAACACCATTTTACCCATGTCTACCTGTTGTTATTACACCACAAAAACATCCATTACCGTTCAATCACTACTTGCTAAATCAATTATTTGCATTTTGCTATCAGAATAAGATTTTTATGCCTGCACACACACCTCCCCATGCCTAATCCTATTCCTATGGACCCTCAACCAGGCTACTGGTTGAGTCCCATCTCCAGCCTACCATCAGGTATAGACTGGCACCAGTCTATACTCACCTCATAGTGAGGCTTGTCGCTAAGCGCGCTCGCGCATGCGCATTAGAGCCCGAATAGGAAACAGATTCACTTTTCTTAATTTAAGTGCAAAATATTTAAAGTCTGATTCTCAAATCTTACCACGCGGGGTGGTTGAGGCCGGGTCGTAGTGATTGAATGGTAAGTATGTTTTTATAGTGGTTAATAAAACAACAGACCAACCCGCAAGGGGGGTCTGTGGGGGGGTTGTTATTACACCACAAAAACATCCATTACCGTTCAATCACTACTTGCTAAACCCGTAGATTTGGTCAGTGCCCCCTGTCCACATAAGGTGGGAGGAGATTAGAGAATCAGTAAACCAGGATAAAAATGAAACCAATCTTATCCCAATGTTAATAACATAACATCATAGTGCATTTAGCTCAATCACACCGTGATTAGCAAATAAGAACAACTTGAACTTAAAGAAATAAATAAAAACCAAAAGAAGACTCTCACCATTTCTCACAGACGCATAGTCCTAACGAAAATGGTGGGAAGTGCTTGGTAAATAGTCTTCGGCCTTTTTATTTAACAAACAAGGATAAAATTAAATCAATCTTATCCAAATGCTAATAACATAACCTAATAGTGCATTTAGCTCAATCACACCGTGATTAGCAAATAAGAACAACTTGAACTTAAAGAAACAACTAAAAACCAAAAGAAGACTCTCACCATTTCTCACAGACGCATAGTCCTAACGAAAATGGTGGGAAGTGCTTGGTAAATAGTCTTCGGCCTTTTTATTTAACAAACAAGGATAAAATTAAACCAATCTTATCCAAATGCTAATAACATAACCTAATAGTGCATTTAGCTCAATCACACCGTGATTAGCAAATAAGAACAACTTGAACTTAAAGAAACAACTAAAAACCAAAAGAAGACTCTCACCATTTCTCACAGACGCATAGTCCTAACGAAAATGGTGGGAAGTGCTTGGTAAATAGTCTTCGGCTTTTTAGTTAAAAGTGGAAATGTTATGAAAGAAGGAAGCTGCTGCACTCTGGTCTTTGAGATAAAAGGATGTAAAGGTGTATTCACCTTTCCCTCCTGCCACCTGCATGAACTCATCTAAAGACGAACCCTCAAAAAGAGCGAAAGAAGTAGCCCTACCTCTAACGTCATCGTCTTTAATAAGGGAGAGATTAACTTGATCCGGTGAGGCTATCTCATAACAAGGCTTAATTATTCTCTCAAAAATCCATCTGTCTATCGAAGAATTAGAGACCGTCTTAGATAACTCTTCCTCGTAGGAAAAACATAAATGAGATGGATCGACTCTTATAACCTCTGATCGCTGATTGAATGTTCCTAATGCCTTACTAGGGCACCACAATTTTTTGGATGGAGACAGACGAAAAAGATTTTTAAAATGATCGGACTAGCGGGATAGCGGTTAGTTTGAGTTTTAGATAAAAAATTCCTGGGATATCAAACCAAGCCGTCTCCTGAACCTATAAATCTCTCCTTTTCAGCCGAAAGAGCTTGAATCTCTTGAATGCCTTCCAGCAGAGGCTGTAGCAACAAGAAACAACAGCTTTGACAATTAAAACAAAACCAAGCTTACTACTGGTAGAATAAATAGGTTCAAAATGGCGACCTGCCAAAACTTGAAGAACCAAAGCCCACCTCCAGGAAGGTACAGGCTTAGCAATCTGAGGACGAATATTACTTAGACCTCTAATAAAGCCATTAAAAGTCTTAGTATCCTAGTATATGGGAAGAAGAAGAGGGAAATCTACCAGAAATCTAGGTCTAAAAACCAAATCCTCTTTGGCCAAAAGGGAGCTATCAGAAGAATTTCGCAAACCTGATCCTTTACCCTCTTCAAAACTAACTGAATCAAAATCGTTCGAGAGAAGGCATAGGCGAACATTCCTGTCCACTACTGAGACAGAGCATCCAACCCCAGGGCTTGACTGTCCGTAAAAGGATACATGTAAGAGAAGATCTGAGCATTTAGAGAGGCCGCGAACAGCGCTACTAAAGGACAATCCATAAGACTAAACCTCATTCCTCCTTCTAAAAATGAAAGAGAAACCCCATGGCAATTACTGAACGAATCGAGATTTAGAAGCCTAACAGACAATCCAACCAATGCGCAGAAGCCTGGATCTACTTTCCAATGAATAGCCTCTTCTCTAGACTCCTTGCCAATCATAGACAAGCAACAACCCCTCTAAAGCTAATAGCTTCTAATAATAAGGAACAGAAGACCATTTTGGAAGAGACTACATAGAAGGATTCTAGATCCAAGAATATCTAGCCCCTTTTAATAAGGCCGCCCTTAAAGAAGTTTCAACCTTACTATATGCTAAAGAGGACTGCTCATAGAAAACACATAGATTACATATGCCATAATGCTCCAACCAAAAATCCTGGGCTATATCATAATGCTTAGTCCTCACCAAATAGGTAACTCACGTTTATTATGGATATTTTAATAATACCGCTTACTCTGAATGGAGACCAAAAAGGGTCATATCAGTATAGCCTAACTTATTAATAATCCTAAAGACTCTGCAAAAATTATAGATAATATTATTTACAGAGATTTAACCAGAGATTGTGGCAAACCAAAACCCCATAGTAAGTCTATGGGAGTGCTTAGAGTCAAGATATAGCCAAATCATGTGCCCGAGATCTACATGAACTACGGGAAAGTTACTAGTGATGACCGTCATCACAATTCTATGAAAAGAATACATGACAAGGTCCTGATAAGAGAACTATGGCCAACATTAGACTATCTAATTAAACCATCGTATAACAATGGAGATTTAATAAAAATTTGTATTGAATACATCAATGGTTGCCTAGCCGCTCGGGCTTGCTGATAAATAAGATCTCCTAAACAATTCGATATTTATGCCGAGGCAGAAACTTAAAAGATTTTACTAAATTTATTGATTCTTATAATTATAGTCTTATCATCAATAATTTCATCTTTGTACTAACAAATGACATTGTGTTAGAAATCCCAAAGAAAGGAAAGATTGAACACTGATACTAGATATTAACTGATTGAATACTGAATTTTGCAAACGACATATTACAACTGTAATATCTCTGGACTTGCAAAGATTTAGAAAACATTTTGACCGAAAATAGTTGGTGGATGCTTAAATCCAAAGATTCTCGTCCGCTCTTCCCCCCCTCCAACGCAACCCCAACCCCAACCGGCCCGCCGCCAGCCCCCAGACAACAATCTCAACGAGCAAAAACCCAATAATCACCGAATAGTCCGGGAATAATCCGACCGAAAATTGCAGGTGGCATCACCAACAACCCTCGGCCAAACTGCACCCAAAATACCCAGCAAATCACGAGCCCCGCCCCCGAACCACCGTCCAAAGGCCCGCAGCAACCCAGTCAAAATAGAGCAAAAATTACGCTATAAAAGGAAAAACAAACAAAATCTGGAAAAAATGAAAACAAAACGAACTCACCGAAACTATGTCAATGCAGAGGAAGAATCCTTCCTGCCCCTTTATCCGATTGATTATCTTTTCTAAGCGAATAATGTACTTGTAGACATTATCCTGTACTCATAATGATCCTATGAAACCTCTACTGAATCTAATTCTTTTCAGCGACTGACAAAATTATACTACGATTTACTTAAAAATCAGGGTTATCCCATCCACAAATAAACTCCCTTTGGTTAAATAAATATGTCAACCTGCCGACATAAGAGGTAAAAGGAGCGAGAAAAAAGGCTGAATGGCCCGAAGACAACTGGCCATCTAAAGTTGGATGAAAGCAAAAATCATATCTCGAAATAATGCGTAAAATACACACTGACTTATCGGCTGATGAAATGCGCATATAAAATAATCTGCAACAACATCCCATACGGTAACCAGTCAGGAGAGTCTATAATTACGTTGAAAATTGTCCCTGATAAACAAATAAATGTCTGAATAGACAACAATTCCAAGAGAGACTACAAGACTGGCAATGCCTTGGTATGAATATTTTCAGCCATTAAACATTCCCAATATTAAACAGATAAGGAAATAAGACTAATTCTTAGGCAAGGAGATGACTAGATTCTAGGAAAGCAGATGTGGAAAAAGGGAAACGGAAATGCATAAACCGGAAGTATACTACCGGACACTGATCAAAATCCTACAACCTGGATGTACAAAATTACCGGAAGAGGAAGCTGAAAAACCGGAAATGGATGAACAATGAAATGCCGGGTAAAAACCGGAAATGACCCTATCCCCGGCTGTACGAAGTCCGGATGTGGAAAAAAGGAAAAGGAAATGGATAAAACCGGAAGTAGACTACCGGAAACTGATCAAGATCCTCCAACCCTGCTGTACAGAATAACCAGAAGAGGAAACTGAAAAAACGGAACCGGAAATTGATGAACAATGCAATGCCGGGTCCCAACAGACCCGGATATGCATTCTTCCGGAAGCTCTCCTGAAACCGGAAATGGAAATCGGAAGTCTATCCAGGTCTGGACGACCCGGAAGTACACCCCTAAGACCGGAAGCGGAAGTGTACTGACTATCGTCCAAACCGGAAATGGAAACGCCTCTGCCGGAATTCGAAAATAAAAGGAGTCCTCAGACTCCGGATATCCGGAATGTCCGGAAGCGCTAATAGAACCAGAAATGGAAGTAGGTACCAGATCTCTAGGACACGGATGTCCTACCTAACCGGAAGTGGCCGAACGGAAGTGGTAACCGGATCTTACCGACCTGGATTACCCACTAAACCGGAAGTCCTACCGGAAACGGAACCCACCGAAGAAGGAACCGGATCTTGAAGACCCGGATGTCTTGCTAGACCTTTAGTTCGGACGGAAAAGGACTGAGATGCGGAAAAACGGAAGTAAACCTGAGTCCACCACAACGGAACTTAACGACCGGAACCACCGTAAAACTGCCATTCTCATAAGGACTGGCCTTATAGACGACGGTTTCAGCCGACGCCACCACGGCTTGAGGGTTATGCCCGTCACCCTCAAGTCCTATGTGGATTTTATCTGGTGCACTGCATCGAGCACACCTTCAAGAGCTTGGATGCTCTTGACTTCTGCTTTGGTGACACTAACCTGCATCGAGGTTAGAGGGGCCGACATTCCCCATTTGCGGGAACACCCGCTAGCCTTCGGGCTATCCTCCGAACTTGAAGAACTTTCTTGCTTATTTGGCCTCCTTAATAGCAGAAGATATTTGCTCATCGAGAGATTTAGTCAGCACAGAGGCAAAATATTCGAACCTCGCAAAAAGCGCCAACCCGGCGTCAGAATTTCCCGACGAGCGATTGTGACAGACAAATCTTTAAAAATCAAATCAAAATGCTTTCGCTACCGAAACCGGCCACCCTTTACAAATTCCACACATTAGAATTGGGTGTACCGGATGTACACTTCGCACAGATGTGCCCGGCGAACTCGATAGAGTGATGACGATCACATTTTGACGATGAACACTTTGCCTTATCTGACAATTCGTTACAGGCTCTAGAAATGGACTGGACATTATTAATGATGATGATGAAGTAAGGATAGGCATAATAATCAAGATACCACGAAGCAAAACGATCTTCGCGAAAACCGGTAATATATAAAATTCGTCTATAAGATACCATATAAACACAATTATACTTCCTAGACGTAACTTAGGGAGGATTGACTTCATATTGGGCATATTCTTCCAAGATATAAAGTCAAAAGGTATCACTGACACAGCGCAAAACACAAAAACTTATACAAATATTTTTAGACAACTATTCTGCCTGCAGAATAATTGAAAAGTGAATCAGTTTCCTATTCGGGCTCTAATGCGCATGCGCGAGCGCGCTTAGCGACAAGCCTCACTATGAGGTGAGTATAGACTGGTGCCAGTCTATACCTGATGGTAGGCTGGAGATGGGACTCAACCAGTAGCCTGGTTGAGGGTCCATAGGAATAGGATTAGGCATGGGGAGGTGTGTATGCAGGCATAAAAATCTTATTCTGATAGCAAAATGCAAATAATTGATTTAGCAAGTAGTGATTGAACGGTAATGGATGTTTTTGTGGTGTAATAACAACTGGTAGACATGGGTAAAATGGTGTTCGGGTTTCAAATTTGCTAGTTTTGAACGTATGAGACTAAGCGATCGGCGGCCATCTGAGATATTCCGTGGCCCGAAATATCTCCATTGGTAATGTATGGGGAAATTTTTGAAATTTGAATCATGTTTTCTCCCAGAGTTTTAGCCTGATCTATTTGAAACTTGGCAGTCTTCTAGAACTATGTAACCTGCGCCTAGACTTTTAAAATATTTTTGGTCCATGAAGTTGTTTTCCCGAAAATCCTGAATATGTAATTTTTGGGCAGAGTGCTGAAACCTAGGTGGTTCAGTGTTAAAATTTTGCATGTACGTAGATACTATATGCGCCCACGGATCAATGAAATAAAATCATTAGCAAACTTATTAACGTGTCTGATATTGCGTACTGTCTTCTATTTCCGTGATTTGCCGATAAATGACGCAATTCTAGGCTGATCATTTCCGGGTTTGGTTTATCAGTCGGAGTGAGAACTCGAATATCCCAAGCGGTTCCCGAGATATTACAATTTTCTAGGAAATTCCTTTGCCCGAAAAATCTCCATAGGGAATGTATGGGGAAATATTTGAAAATTTGAAACATGTTTTCTCTCAGAGTTTCAGGCCAACCAACCTGAAACTTAGCAGTATCCTAGCACTATGTAGCCCGCGTCTTGACCTCAAAAATATTTTTTATCCATGTAGCTGTTTTTCCGAAAATCCTGATTACGTAATTTTTTGGCAGTGTGCGGAAACTTATACTTCTAGGGGGCTCAGAGTGTAAAGATTTTGCATATATGTAGATACTATTAGCGCTTATGGATCGATTAAATAAAATCGTTAGCGAACAAATTAACATGTCTGATATTGCAAATATGCGTACTGTCTTCTATTTCCGTGATTTGCCGATAAATGGTGCAATTCTAGCCAGATTGTTTCTGCCTTTGGTTTATCAGTCGGAGCGAGATTCCCTATCAGGAACTTACAGAACTTGAATATCCCAAGCGGTTCCCGACCGAGATATTACAATTTTCGCATCAAGATGCAATTATGCCATTGGAAATGCATTAAACAAAATGTTGTACATAGCAACCAGCATTACTGAAGGGTTTTCACAATGAAAATGACGTTACATAAGTTTTTGGTGATGCTGATTCCGAATATCACAGTTTCGAAAGTGTCCGACCATATCTGTAACAACCAAGTGCGGAGTTATACAAATTAGACTACCATCTCATATATTTTTCAAGGGAGGTAATTAAAATAAAATCAATATTTATTCATTTTAATTTTAAACTTAAAATTACTATGTTTCTAATGTTTAATACCTTACATATTTATAGGACCGTAGCAGGCATAGTATGTTCTACATGTTAAATATGACCCCGCTTTCCTTCCCTCTTCTTTAATGAGGTAAATAATTATTTTCTATATATACTGAAAAACTACCAGCTTGTGTCCCACAGCGTATCACGAGAGTTGGTATATGGCCTTTATACAGTAAGACCAACTAAAATAATAATATGCGTGAGTCTAGACCCTAGCATTGGGAACTAGCATATAAACTCCTTAAATATTACAACACACCAACTAAAATAATTTTGTATTAATATTTGCACTGCCATTGTTAATATATTATTGTTTGTTATTCAAAACAGCATTCAACAGACTGGCAGATAAATAAGAGTCCTACTGTAACCTCACATAATTCAATAAAATTGGGAGCTTTAATCTAACTTTATCAAATCTAAGGAGCTATTTCGGTTCTAAGCCACCTATAAGAGCTGGCTCACATAAGGTTCTCGTCTTAGCGACCGGGATGCTAGCCGCTTGGCCCCCGGTGCATCGCCGCTTGCGGCTATATTTATATTTGTATTTGTAGTGTCCAGTCTGCCTCCGTACAGGTCATAGCAGCGAGAAGCACAGTCTCCAGTAGATTCACATAGGAGAATCACGTAGTCTACATGTCTGTGGTCTGGGTACGTCAGTAGACCCGACCTTGTACTGTGTTGTGTGTACGCCAAAAGCTATAATCACATGCGAGTTGTACAGTTATCTTTGTCATTGTCTTCGTTAACATCGTCGTCATCATAGTCAATCCAATCACCTGCGAGTTGCGCATCCATCTTCGTCATCATTATCACCGTCGTACCAATCACCTGCAAGTTGTG
The DNA here is from genome assembly GCA_034401795.1 of Chaetoderma sp. LZ-2023a. Lineage (NCBI taxonomy): Eukaryota > Metazoa > Mollusca > Caudofoveata > Chaetodermatida > Chaetodermatidae > Chaetoderma > Chaetoderma sp. LZ-2023a. Next base: position 98,525,865 of record CM067374.1, on the reverse strand, counting down.
CAGACTTAGTAACATCGTCGTCATCATCACTGTTATCATCTTCGTCATGGTTGTCATCATTATCTTCATCATCGTCGTCAATTTCGAACACCTGCGAGTTGCGTAGACTTATTTGTCATCGTTTTCGTCACTTCCATTGTCATCAGTGTCAGTACCATTCACCTGTCTGTTATGTAGTCACCTTTGTCTCGTCATCGCCATTAACTGACATTCACCTCCAGTGTCACAGTCAAAGCATATCGTCAGTCCCGCTTACAAGTCTTTTAACATGTAAAACCACTATGTTAGAAATGGTAACAAGAGGCCTATGAATACGTAGATAATTACAGTCGAACCAGCGTACTGTGGCACATCGTGCCATTAAACCCTCAGTTTCAAATATCGTCCATTAACTTAACTTTAAACTGTTTGAACAACAACCCATAGAAATTTATCGTGTCATATTTTAATGGATTGATTATCATATAATTAAGGAATTTTAACATCGTTGATGTAGTAGATATTTATAGCACAGGTAAACTTGTTTAATTTTATGTATTATATTTGTGCATGTAATAGTCAATGATATTAATGGTGTGAACTATGTGTGATTTGTATGTGAACTGTGTGTGATTTGTATGTGAACTGTGAGTGATTTGTGTATGAACTGTGTATGAATTTGGCAGGAAGTGTGTGAATATGTTTGTAGATATTCAATATATGTTTTGTTGTTAAATTTTGAAAATATTTTTCCTGACTTGGATTTTCGCTTAAGGAGTGTGACACTCGGTTCAGCTGTTGCCTTAGCCGATCGTTCATGAGTTCTAAATCGATCCCCCCAAACAGTTTCGGAGAAGAGTTTTAAAGACATTTCTAAAAATCAGCCAAAATCCAAGGTGCCCACCGGACAAATTGGCCAATCAGCTTTATGTGAGCAAAGACGGATCTCTATGCCCTGAGGATGCTTCTTGCCATATTTGGTTGAAATTCGCACACTGGTTGTTTAAAGAAGATTTACAAAGGACACAGGATAATGAACAGACAACGGTCCATCGCCGCGGCAAAATCTTCCTGCTAAAGACTTTTTTCACAGAATACGTCCTACATGTATGCTTCATAAACAGAAGGCCCAAAGAAACATGGACATTTTGTTTTATACATCACCTTCCCTGAAACACACCTGAATGACCCTTAGTCCCTAGTCTTCTGCCACATCTTTTAAACGGTTCTGGAAAACTGTTTGTGAAAACTAGGTCATCAGAGATCGCGATGAGGCGAATCAACAAATAACGTTCATTTGAACAAACTTGCTTCACCCATAGTACCGATTCATATTTCCCAAACTTCGGCCCAATCCATTCAACGGTTCTTGAGAAGTTATTTTTGCGAAAAACTAGGTCATCCAGAATGGCCACCAGGCAATTCGCTAAATCAGGTTCTCTTGAACAAACTCACTTTAGATACTGTGCTAGGTGAGGATTTTCTAGATTCAAATCGATCACCCTAGTGGTTTCAGATTTTTAAAGGCGTACAAAATAATGCAAAATTTAAGATGGCTGCAGGTCAAATTGACCAATCAGCTTCGCTTGAACAAGCTTGGACATTTATGCCCTAAAGATGCATCTTGCCAAATATAACTTGAATCTCCTTAGTAGTTCTTGAGAAGTCGTTTAAAGAAAAGGCTGAATAATGACGGATAAACATATGAATGATGGAGTCATCATGGCATAGGCTCACTTGGCCCTTCTGGCCACGTTAACTAATAAACGTAGCACACATGGATTTAGGTTCTGCTTTACAATATTGTGTTGAAACAAAAGCTTTATGTATAATAACAGTGTCCTTATGTGCTAAACGAATAAATCGGAATTGAATCAATGCTATGTACTCTAGCACAGTGTCGAGTCTGTTAAATCTAATTCCACATAGAGGACAAGTAAACAGATGTCGAGCGACTTCTGCATGTGCAAGAATATGGCACACAAAATGCTGAGGTCTCTTAACAACTGTACCACACAAAGGACATACATGATTTTCCGGATGCCTGTCAATGTGAGAGTATAATGTCATCGATAGACGCAGTCCCCTCTTTTGTTCCACACAGAAAGGGCAAGTAAGATTACATGTATAAAATTTTGAGAACATGAGTTCATCTATGGTGGCTGATGATGATGTCTGGCTGCTATTGTCAATATTCATTTGGCTTGAATTCTGAAATTCCAGAGATGAGAGAGAATCAGCTAAAGGAGTTTTGGATTGTCTACCATCATCTGCCATGACAAATTTTTCTGTGATATGCCAGCTCTATTATTAGAAAGTAGACTATTGTCAGAGTGATGCTCAATGTCAACTGGCTGGCTATGGAAGCGACTAAGAGAATTTTCATCTTTGATGGAAACATGCGATTTAACCATGCCTAGAAGAGAAGTGAAAAGAATAGAGTTAGGCATGATAGTTTGCTACAGCATCTGATCACTAAAGGTCATTACAATGGCGGGATCTGACCTGTCACTCAAACATCTGATATCATAGTCAAATATGTAATATGTTAGCTGACACAACAATCAAAATGGCGCGGCTTTATTTAAAAGTATGTACGTAAAGTATACAACATTTCATAGTATGGCTTTGATGAATTTACAATTTACAGCAACAGCTCCCAGTCAAATTAGTATCAAAATATTCAACAGCTTACCTGAAGATAGTTATCTTAAAATTTTGAATCTGGAAATTCAGCTTTCACAGTTTGAAATCGATTCCACATGCAAAACTTAGCTAGAACTTAGCTACCGGTAGGAATAGTTGGTTAAATGGAAGGCTTCATGAACAGCCACATTCTTACTAAATACAGTCACAGACAGAAACAACGTTTAACCCTCGAATTTGTTCAAGAAAATTTCAATTTTCTCATAGAAAATGTTCATTTGCAGACCAAGAAGACTATTTTTGAAAATATACCACTGGAATGACTGGCTCGGTTATCGAACCAGTCATTCCAGTGGTAAATTTTCAAAAATATTTTGCTCATGGTTCGCAAATGGACATTTCTCAAGACCACTGCAGAAGCCATTTTTGGCCGATATGAGTGTTAAGAGGTTACGGTAAGTCAAATTCTTTTCAAAATCACTCACCAAGTCAGCTAATGTATGAAATAAACAGATTATTCAGCAGGTTAGCTATAGCAGGAAGTAAACAGCTTCTTGTTAAGATTTTAACAAAATATTTTCTATTTCACAAACCTGAGGCACAAAAGGGCCTGTATCACTCACCTGCAACAGCAGTATGTGAACCAGAGCCCGAAATCATGAAGCATCTTTAGCCCAAGTAAGGCACTTATTTCCCTACTTAAGAGCGGTGCTTATTTTAAGCGGTAATCATGAAACTGAATAACTACGCCATGTACATAAATCTTGACTTAGAAATAAGAAACCTTTGGCGGTCCTAAGTATGTGCAGGGTGGTCAAAACAGCATGATATAGTCAGTTTATAATGTGTATCAAACATTTCATTTTGGAAACAAAACAGAAATGGCTATTTTAAAGATGCAATTGGAAAGAACCTAGAAAATCTTAAATATGTCTAGACAGTCCGGCGGCGACAGAGAAAATACTAACGCCACGACGATCAGCAATTGGAAACATCAAAGAGATATCCACCGGGAGGACTGAAACCACAAAAATTTCTATCGTCACATCAAACTAATAAGTTGCATAATAATATTTTTTGTTTGTACAAGACCAGCGATGAATCTCAAGCCACTGCTAAGTAACAAATACGCTGGTTTCTCTGTGAAACGGAGATATAGGCGACCGTAAGATTTGTGTTTATATTTTTTCTATTTGTGAAATTCATAATTTACAACTTCTTGGATATTGAGTGGTCGTATATATAAGAATTAATGTTAAAATGAGAGTCCTGACCCACCGGAAGCGTTTTATGAACATGGTTCTGTATATTAAATTTATAGCACTATCACATATAGCCCCTTTAATAGTATGAGCTACGATGGAGAAAAATATGTGTTCTCCATCGGGAACAGGTTTTTACAGATACTGAGACTGGATAGGCAGACAATTATCAGCCTTGCCGATGAACTATATGAAAAGCCCTTTTTCACCACTGCTAAAACTGTTTGTTGCATAACATTTTTCTTTTCAACTGGGTCATTCAGAGGACGATTGGAGGTATGATTCACATTTCACAATCAACTGCCTGTCAGGTTATTTCAGAAGTTTCAGCAGCGTTGCTACATTTGATGCTCGTGATGGTGGTCTTGTCGTCGTCGGTGGTGATCATGATGTTGGTGCTGGTGCATTCTCCCATTGTGGCACCCTACTTCACCCGAAACATCTCTGTCATCTCATCAATTTCAGTCTTAAAACCTCAGTATCATTTTTAAATCAACCACATAGATGCAACTGACTGAATCTTTTGAAAATAATTAGATTGGGCAGTTTCTGTATTAGACAGCAACAGCTTTCAGTCAAACTGTTGTTGTTTAAAGCTAAGGAATATCGGTAAAAAAAATTATCATTTTAATATACACACTGGTTCAAGCGTTACAGCTGTGTAACGTTACTAATGCCAGAGACAGATGGATGAACAGCCAGCCAAATGCAGGGAACTGCGTACTGTGGAAGTTGCACATGACATAAAGCTTCAATATAAGGAAGATGGCTACCAATTATCATTAAGATTGGGTCAGTGGCTGCATAGGCTGACCTTACCTTAGCTGCTCACCAAGCCACAGAAATGCGACACAAATCTCAATGGAATGAGCTTGATATATGAACATTAGCTCTTAGCAACGAGCTGAGAACACTTATGCAGATCACTAATATTTATTCACTGTGCTTTAGTAGGCAAGGCACGTACATAGAGCTTTTCATGAATCTTAACATAACTAAGGTGCTTACTAAAGTGCAGCGCCTAGAATTACAGTCATCTTAAGGTAAGAAGTTTTAAGAATTCGGGCTGAGGAAGATGAAATATGTGATATATATCTGGCTGGTTAATGTTATACAAACCTTTCTGTATGAAACATGAACAGTTTGTTTCACTTATCAACTTCACTCAAACAAACCTGAATGATCCTTAATTCATACCAAGAGGCCCAAGGGACCGTGACGCTCACCTGGAGATTAGTATTTGAACAATTTGCATTTAAATAGACAAGATGGATAATTTTCGCAAAATCCATGATGGCATCCATAAAAAATTTAACAATCAAAATTCTCATCTGATATGTTGAAGCTTAGCGCCATAGGATCATTCCACCCAAGTTTTGTTGAAAGCAGACCGTTGATTAACGAGTAGCATTTTAAATTGTTTCATAACATTTTTGAAAATCCAAGATGGCTGCCAAAAATCGACCAATCAAAATTCTGAAAAGAAAACTACCCTCATAGGATTCTTCTAGAAAGATTTGGCTAAAATCCACCAAGTGGTTATGGTGTATTAAGAGATTTCTGGATAATTTGGAAAAATCCAAGATGGCCGCCAATGATATCACTCAAAATATTCATTTCATATTATGAGTTTTCTAGCAAACAATGGGTCGAAGTTATAAAATATTATTGCAGGAAGAGTTTTTAGACATTTTTAACCATCCGATCTCCTATGATGGTAATTAAAATAAGTTTTATTCAATTTTTTCTGCGAGAAGTGCATTCTTATAAGTAGGCAACTTTCGTAGCCGTAATCGTTAATTTATCAATTACTCTAACACTAGCCTCAAAACAACAATTTGACAGCTCTGGATAAATTAGAAAACCGTGATCGTTAAATACAGGTAAAATATTGTTTTCCCATATGAAGAGCAGTAACTTATATCGCTAGACAGCAATATGCTATTGAAATATTACTAATGGGAAGCAGATTATCTGCCTAACAAAATGTTATACCGGTTTTATCTTATATCTCGATATTTCGGCATCAGCAAAATCATATCGGTATGACTAACAGTATAGTTATGATACCGGTATTCGATATAATATTGTTATATCGTGACGCCCTACGCCAATCAAAATATGCTGAACATGACAAGATCATTCCACCCAAGTTTTGTTTAAATTGGGAATCAACTAAACAGAAGTACCATTTTAAATGGTTCAGGAAATTTTTGTAAAATCCAAAATGGGGTGGCAAAAAATAATTGACCAATTAAAATTCTGAATAAAAGTTCTAGAGCCTACCACCATAAGATCCGTCCTGCCAAATTTGGTTAAAATCCACCAAGCTGTTAAGGAGATGACTTTTGACCATTTTCGAATAAATTTCCATAAAATCTAAGATTTTAACCAAATTAACATTAGGCTTGATGAGGCGCCGGCAAGCTAGCAAAAACTGAGGGGTTAACAGGGCAAGGAGAGAAAGGTTTTGTCCAACAACCATGAACATTTTTATTACAATCAATTAAAACTTATAATTTATTATGGCAGCACATAGCATGTAATATGCAATGATAGAAGCAATAATACAATAATCATGATCTCCAATACTAATATAAACTAATACCTTTAATACACTATATTCCAGGGACAGACCTACCCATTCGCCAATTCACTTTTGAGAATAATTTTCATGGTTGGCTAATAAAATGTCAAAATAGGCTAATTCACTGGCTAATGTTTTACATGTATGTTGGTAGGTCAGCTCCTCTTAAACCATGACACATCTAATTCTATCCAATTTCTTACATGACCTGCTGGTCATCTCTTAGTTGGTTATTAGCCTTAAGATCTAGCGGGATAATAAAGAAACAGATTGATAGGCTATTTGTCAGGCTAAGAAAGTCCAGATTTGGCTAATGAAATCCCAAAATAGGCTAATTCACTGGCTAATGATTTCAAATGAGTAGGTCCGTCCCTGATATTCAATAGATAGACGAGAGCCTACAACATGCACACAAATATACATCCAGGGAGGGAGAGCCGAGATGCTTGTGCAATTGAATTGCAGAGTGCCTTGGTCATACTCAGTTATATGACTTACATCACATGTAGGCTGATATCACAATACATACTGACGGATAGACTAGCTCCATTATGAACATTGAAAAGTCTGTCAAGTGTATGAATTGTATGCCTTTGATGGATTTACTATTTAATAAACACTCTGTTGTATATTTTGAAGGTAAATTGACTGGATGCACCCAGTCAAATTAGTTTCAAAATATTCAACAGCTTACTTAAATATAGTTACCTTGAAATTGGGGTCCTGGAAAGTTAGGATTCAATGTACTGGTATATAAATTGATTCCAAGTGTAAAAAGTGGGTGGAGCTTAGCTGCAAATGGGCGGGGCATAGCTAAAAATGGATCCCTCGATTCAGATTAGAATGATGAGGTGAATTTAGAGAAATTATCATCAGCCTAAACACAATAAGGATTAAAACAGTGATTGGATTGACTCCATTATATTTGGACTTATGGAAATATTACTTTTCAAAGTACAAATCGTCGCCGGCCATTTTAGGAGTAATATCTTAAACAATTTCCTGTGCATTTTTGGAAATCCAAGATGGCCGCGGAACCAAATTTCTGGATAAGTATTTTGAACACAGCAAAGTTTGGTTGAAAAATGCTAATGACGAGTCATCTCAACAGATTCCGTGGGCATTTTCTCAAATTCAAGATGGTGCCTAATCAAATTTCTTTAGTAGTCTTCCGAAGTCTAGCATACTACTATGGGCCTGACAGCCAGGTTCGGTTGAAATCAGTCCAATGGTTAAGGAGTAGTTCTCTTGGATATTTCCTCCAGCGTGTCCAGGGACATTTTCACGATTATTAAATGCTTGAAATTATAACTCGACCAATCAGATTCTCTTGAACAAACTTGGTTCCGTTTTGCCAAGTTCAAGCTTCTTGAATTTCAAACCAATTGGCCAAACAGGTTTGGAGATGGGTACTTCCATATCAATATCACCTAGATATTTGCCTCTTTCTCACCTTACCACCTCAGATTTGTCTGAAATTTTATACAATAATTATATTCAAAGTATAAGGTGTTAGGTCATTATACTTTCCAAGATATGCCACCCTCAAGATAATAATTTCCAAAATCTCTGGCATCCTAACAGTGGAGATTCATACCTAAACAGGTAGGTTTTCATAACAAGTGATTGGGATATGGTAGGCTTAAAGGACAATTAGTGTAGATTATATTTCAATTTGCTATCAGTCGTACCATAGTTTATGTGTTCATCACATGTATAAAATTTGTGCATAGCTCATGACCATGCTTACAATGGTGTAGTCTCTACAGTCCAACACAGCTTTTCACTTAAATGTTACAATAATTAGACTAATGGTTGGAAGTAGAGATAACGTGTGCCTTTGGCCATTAAATATATATTTAAATATTAACTTTGGCCATCCCAAATCCCCACATTCAACATTTTAACTTCTTTATTCCCCCCTCCGCCCGCTTGTGGCGGAGCCAACTGCAAATTCCCCCTTGCACTCCGCAATCATATGCATAATTTAGCGTAAATCATGTACAAAATTTGTTGTATTCTGTCTAATTGTTTCGGAGCAGCTGCGTTACTATTAATTTGTGCATGTTCACTGCTTTGACCTTTTGAAACCCTCACCACAAACCTCCCCACTAATGGCGGAGCCAAACATAAATATCCTCATGTACTTCGCAATCATAGGCAGTACATGAGGACATAATGGGTAACTCACATACCAAAGGGTGTATTTCAAAAGTAGTCATCATGAGTGATAAAATCTAAATTGTGGAGATGATTCCTTTAATGAGTATAACACAATAGTAGGATATATAGGGAATACACAAATATAATTTCTTTCATTACAGTGTATAAATATTTTGAATAATGGACTAAATAGTTAAGGTACATAAGGATTTTATGGTGTGGGATGGAATTGAATGTCTTAAACTGTAATTGGTTGAAAATAGGGATCGTTCCAAAAATAACTTATGGAGTCCAGCATGGTTAAAATCAAGTTGTCAAACATTTCTCTTTTTATACACATTTCAGGTGCAAAGATTATATTTCCGTCCCACACCTGAATGTCCTAAATAGTTGAACAATTTTATTAATTTAGCAATAATTTTAATTAACATTCATGAACTATCGATACCATTATGTCCACATACAAACAGAAATTAAAACTTTGAGTTATCCTTCAATATGTAACTTTGGCTGGGTAATGAATTATTTTCCATCCCACACTGTTGATGCATTTCCGTCCCACACCATAACATGAACCATTGATTTACCTCAGTCTGTAAATTTGGGAGTACATGGGACTCAACACACCTTATTTTGAGGGTCCCAAGATCAATAATGGAAGTCCTAGTGTGCCAGAAATGCTGCAATAACCTATTTTAGGGATATCCAGGACATTGACACTGAGAAAAAAGCAGATTTTTCTTCACATTAAACAGTAACTTGTCCAACTACAGAAAATATTTGCAAATTATTGCAAATTTTGCTTGAATATTTAGTGGCTTAGATATTTGTTATGGCTAGGCTTGTTGTTCTATTTTTGTGAGTCCAGTGTGTATTTTTAAGGGTATAATGAGTCTGGTAAATCCCTGCATGAATAGTCTGAACTCGATTGGTTTCATACACATCTATTTGAAAATTAATATAAGGCACAATTGCAAGACACTGCCATTCGTTTGCCCATGTGATGGTTTGTAATGCAATCACAAATGAAACATACAAAGTTTTAGTTAGACCACTCAAGATTAGTGGCATACTGCTATAAACTATTTTATTCTACAACTGTTTTCTGTCTAAAAATATTTTAACACTGTACAATTTTGTCCGACAGATATGTTTTACAGCTTAGATGCAAATATTTCTTCCAATTACAAGAATTACTGATATAGTAGACCATAACCTACAAATAGTCTACCATTTATTTCATAGCCACCACGGGAATGGCCCAGTTGATGATATTGGTCAGTGGCTGTGAGAAAAATGCAATGTAGTATAAACTGTTGTCTAAGTAGGTGGTGATAAACTCAGTAAAACTATTTGCCAACTGTGCAAATGAGATGGCTAAGAGCATCGAAGTGATTCGTCCAATATATCTAATCCATCTGACTGTCCTGATATACTTCCAGTTCAAAGCACACATAAAGTACACTGTTTGGAAAGGTTACTGTGTAAGGAGGAATGTCACTGACTTCATTCACTGAAAATAGCTCATCCACTGCAAAACCTAGTTTTGGCATTTTTGTGTCTCATCAAGAAGAGGTAGGATTACTATTTGAACTTGTGACACTTAGATTACGAGTCAGAATCCTTACCTGTAGGGCAGTCTAGACCATAGTGGAAAACTGTCGATGTAGTGACGATTATGTAACCAGAATGTGACACAGCAATTCTATCCTGACAGCATATTAAACAGAGACCACAACCGTATGCAGGCATGATACCAGTTATATAGCAATTACATGTAATATTATGGTTATGAAATTAATGACTTAGTCACACACATAGACTCATCCACTGGCATGACTAGTTTCCATCTTTATCAGCTCTCATCAACCATATGTAGAATTTGAACTCATGACCCCCCCCCCCCCCCCCATTTCGATTTAGACTCGTTACCACTAGGCCACGGGTGTCACATGATATGTATGAAGCCGCTTTTAATGTAATGGACAACTGTCGATGCAGTATATTATCGATTATATGAGCAGGATCTGACACAGCACTTCTAGCCTAACCGCATATCCCACAAAGACCACAATTTTATCGAGGCAATGACACAAGTTATTATAGCTACTATGTGGTATTGCGATCATGAAATGAATGATTTAGTCACACACACCATGCACTCATCCACTGCATGACTAGTGTCACACCTTTCTTTGGGTCTCATCAGGTGAAGGTAGGATGTGAACCCATGCCCCTCGGATTACGAGTCAAACTCGTTACCTCTAAGCCATCTTTGATTTCATGACAGTAATGCTACACATAATTACTAAGTCCATTCACTGATCAGCTTTAAGAATTCCTATCAGGGGAGTCAGGTAGTACTGCTGATCCTGACTTTTCAATCCACATGATGCATGTAGGTTCACTAGAAGCAGGTTAATGGTACTGTATATTGTGCACTTTGTGTAACTATTGGTATGGTATTGAGGCTGCCATCTTGATCTGTTAAAATAGATTTTTAACAGCAAATCACAACTCACAGCAATTTCTTTAAACATGATACAAAGGGCCGTTTCACATTATAGGTTGAGTATAGGAGATATGATTTCAGTGCCTCTCTGTGACATCCCAAACAGCCTAGATTTAGGTTACGCTGTGTCAGCTTCATATTTGGCAACTGAGGGACCTACATTAGAAAATTTAAGTCACTCTGCCTTTAACTTTTGTTTTTGTGATGACCAAGGTCTGATAATTAATAATTGTTTCCGTTTCACTTTTAAATGACATGATATTTGTACATCTGCTGCTGCACAGTAGGGGTGGTCAGGATGAAGGAACATCAATGTGAGAGATGCTGCGAGTACGTAGGAGTTGCATGCAAAATATGAAAGCAATCCGTTCACTGGTTACGGATATATGTACTTTCCAGTAAACTGGGGATGTTTCTATCAAAATAAATAAATGAATGTCCTCTCCGGAACTAGTTACCCCATTAAATTATGGTAATAAATTTACAGTAAAAAAATGCAAATTTTCAAACCGGTGGAACATTATTCCAGATAGCCATTGGTTTAATTGCCGCTCATGCCTCCACTACTCTATCGTCTTGCCTGAAAATACTCTTAATACCTTTCTGTCAAAAACCTGTCCTCTCCAGAACCTGTTCTCACCACACTCTAAAGTATTCTTCAATAGCTCTAAATCTTGGTATATGTTGGCCACGGCTTGGTGTTCAAATACCACAGTGTATCACGATTCATATTTATCTGTGGTTTTTATGACACAGGAAAATGAAAATTCTCAATATGTTCTCCCCAGAACTTTTTTTTGACAGCCCTGTAAATGTGCTATAGAACAAGTATAAATAAGCTGTGGCTAGTCTGATGTTATAGATTGTCTATAACGACATATAAGTAACAAGTTCAAGTCATTTAACTAGATGTTTACACTATCTAGAGACTTACAAAGAAATGCTACCATTCACAAGTTATGTGCTTTGTGGTAATCAGTTCATGTGGAGTATACACAAATTAGTTAGCACAATTAAAATATCCCTCCAATACCCTATGAGACATCTTGGTATTGCCTTCATTCATTATAGATACTAGATATCAGACAATGGGTATTAGATATGTACTGGTAAAAGTTCTGGAAAATACATTTTTGACAAGTACACTTATTGTCCTGTATATGTGCTTTAACTGTATGTAGCCTGCTACTTTTGTCTTTATTACAGATGCAGGCCTCCTTTCATCCACACACCTACCTGTACATCCTTGCCTATACATTCCTGCTCTCTGTACTCTAACTAGGAAACTGTATACATCTGGATGGTTATGGACCCAGGGCTGTGAAACTAAACTTTGACTTGCATAAGCCACAGACACACTTCCCAATCTCTCTTACAATCTCCTAATCTCCTAAAGCTGATTATTAGCTGAATGGATCCATATAATGATTGTGGAAAACTGCACTGTAGATTTTGAGCAATAAGTTGTTGCTCAAAACCTACAGTGTAGATTTCCATAATCATTATATGGATCCATTCAGGTGATAATGGTATGTTTTTCAGGTGATCGGTGCTTTCGTCTACTGATAAGATGGCTTCGATAATGACAATCAAGTCTCCATTTCCCCCACAGACTTATGAGTCAGAACACTAATCAGGATCCTAGCTCTAGTAATAGCAAAACTGCAGCTTTTATGCATAAACTGAAGAGGGAATGTCCAGAACGATATCTTGGTTATCAGGAGAGCGATGCACAGAGAAAATGTATACATTATGTGCCTGTATCCGCACTCCCTGCTAGCAAGCAGAATGAGAAGTAAAAGAAGTGGGCGGAAGTAAAAAGAAGTCAAAGAAAAGACAATAAGAGTGTGTGTAAACAGCAACAGGAGCAGCAAGAAGAATTAGTGTCATGTCCACCAAGGAAGAAAATTAGAGAGATGTCTACAGATGAGAAAAGGGCATACATGAAGCAGAAACAACCAGTATGCAGGAAATGTCAATTTCCCTTTCTCCGAGATCTAACAATACTCACCATTCTGTTACTTCTGATATACAGCTGGCCTTGACAGCGGCTCTAGGATTATAGACTTAGAAAGCTTTACCGACTCCTGGGAACCGGGTACCCGGCTCCCCACTGCCGAGTACCCGTTTACCATAGAGCTCATATTGTTTGCATAGCCACCAAACAAGAGAAAACTATGGCTTGCCTCCGTGGGGCTGGGAGGCTGGGTCCGTAACAGAATGGTGAGTATTGTTAGATCTCGGAAAAAGGGAAATTGACATTTCCTGCATTCTCCTTCGATCAATACTCACCATTCTGTTACTTCTGATATACACCAGATTTGATCAGTAACCTGGTGGGAAGGGGCAAGCCATACATGCTAATTTTGCCCCTTGGAGAAAGATTTTAGACTTCAAAACTTGACTAACGGAGACCTAAAAGGACCGTCAAGTTCACGGAACCGAATCACATTCGCGTCACAGCCCCCCCCCCCCCCTTTTTTCTCCTAAGAAAAGGGAGAGAACTAACGAACATGTATCTCGCCTGAAACACCAATATGCCAAGAGGGTTAACTACTCCCTGCATATCGCTTGTATTAGCCTGGGAATGAGCATGAATATATAAGATGAATGAACATGATACATATACATAATACAAAAAACTCTCACTTGTTGAATTACCTTATGATAACAGGACTTCAGACGTACCGCCTACAACCATACACCGGTTCGGCCATCAGTGACACAATCTGGTTGACATCCTCTCGCTTGACCATGCCTGCTTTAGGTTCTTTTCTTACCAAAGTGAAAAAAGGGGAAAAGCAGTGTGGTGACTAACTATCGTTTCAAAACAGCTAAAGCGAGTGGATTGGCTGAGTCTGACACATCCCTCATATAGTAATCCGTAAATGAGGACTCACAGTGCCATTGTGCAACGGCCATGATGTCCTCTAACGGAACACCATTGTAAAGGGCGGTCGAGGCGGCTATTCCTCTAACATCGTGTGCCCTTACGCCCTGCACCTGGTGCCCAGTCGCCATCTCATGAGTAGTCTGAATGCATTCGACCACCCAACGAGAGATAGTATCCATGGATGCGGCGCCATAAGGCTTTTTATGGCAGATCCACAGATGTCTATCGTTCGACCGTAACGAGTCAGTCCGTTTCTTGTACTTAGTCAAAGCACGGACCGGGCACCAGACACTGGCATCACGATCAAACCTGGTTAACTTCGGTATAATGATCGGTTTGCCGGGATATCTCAAAGATTGGTTCTTTGACATAAATTCTGCTCTTGGCAGAAGACGCAGACCTTCTCCAGAAACAATAAATCGGTTCCTCTCTGCCGAAAGCGCATGGATCTCACTGCGCCTTCTAGCTGAGGAAGCTGCCAATAGAAAGACCGCCTTTAGAGTCAAATGCTTTAGACTAGCCGAACGCAACGGTTCGAATGGGTGCTTGGCCAGTACATTAAGCACTAAAGATAGACTCCAGGCTGGAATGACTACCGGTTGTCTCGGGCGGAGATTGCTCATTCCCTTCAACATCACGTTTAACTGGGCCACCTCTGGACTATCCCTGTTGGCTAGACAAGGGATAACTGATGCCAAAGCTGACTTGTATCCAGCAATTGTGACGGGAGCTAGTCCTGTAAAGAACAGCTCACAGAGAAAGTCTGCTATTTGCTGAATAGTGGATTGAAAGGTATCAATACCCTTTTCTTCACACCAGTCTGCAAATCTGTTAACCTTGTTGTTATATGACTTGAAGGTTGACCTCCTTCTCGCAGCCGCGATGAAATCAGCAGCCTGTCGAGAAAAGCCTTCCGACGTGGAACGTTGTTTGACAACATCCACGCAGTCAATTTGAACATTTCGGGACGCTCGTGTAGGAAGCGTCCCTTGGCCTGGGAGATTATGTTCGGAATCTCGGGCAACTGCACAGGATTTTCCACCAGCAGATCTAGAAGATCCGTGAACCACGCCCTGCTCGGCCAATACGGCGCTATTAGCAGGACCAGACACGGTTCCTCCCTGACCTTCACCAATACCTTCGGTAGAAGAATGGTGGGTGGATACGCGTAAGCGTGCATCCCTCTCCAGCTTATCGCCAGAGCGTCTGTATCGACGGCATTTGGATCTGGAATCGGCGAGACATATGTCATGATTTGAGCATTTTCCTTTGTGGCGAACAAGTCCACGTTGGGTTTGCCCCAATGCTCGAAGATCCGTCGTAGAACTGGAGGGTTGAGGGACCATTCTGTTGGCAGGATTCTCTGTCTGCGAGACAAAGCATCCGCCAGAATGTTCAATCGGCCAGGAATATGAGCTGCTTTCAAAACAACCGAGTAATTCCTGCACCATTGAATCAAGTGCCACACCCTGATGCACAGGGTGGGCGACCTGGTCCCTCCTTGGCGATTTATATATGATACTACTGTCGAATTGTCCGACCGTATCAATATCACCTTGCCCCTGATCATCGGAAGGAACTCTTCCAACGCCAGTTCCACTGCCATCATTTCCAACAGATTGATATGCAGCTGACTCTCCGGGAGAGTCCATGTGCCCGAGACCTGGTGTTCTCCCAGGCAGGCACCCCACCCTTCCAGCGATGCATCCATGTAAACGGACAGCTGGGGGTGGGGTAGGTGCAGCGAAACCCCTATTAGGAGATTCTGACGCTGTTTCCACCATAGAAGATGCGATATTATCGGCTCCAAAACTGGCACCAGTTTTGACAGGGGTTCTGTTCTCTGTTTCCACAGAGACATCAGATACAACTGGATAGGTCTTCGCATTAGAGCAGCGTACGGGATAACCTGCTCCATGGAGACCATCATGCCCAGCATCTGAAGGAACCGCCTTGCCTGAATGTGGTTTCCCACTCGAAAACTCCCGAGGATGGCTAACAGAGACACCACTCTGGGCTCTGACGGGTAAACCCTGCCTTCCTCGAGGTCGAATCGCATCCCCAAATAAACGAAATGTTGAGTGGGTGTCAACTCGGATTTCTCCTCGTTGACTATCCAGCCTAGATCTGAAAGTAACTTCAGAATCAGAGCAGTATCCACGTTCAACCTGGCTGCCGAGTCTGTCTTGAGCAGCCAGTCGTCTATGTAGGTGTGTAGCGCCACGTTCTCTTTTCTGAGAAACGCTGTCACCGCAAGGACCACTCTTGTGAAAACCCTCGGAGCTGTCGACAGGCCAAACGGGAGAACTGTAAACTCCCATACTTGATTCTGAAACGCAAATCTCAGAAACCTGTGCCAACTCCGATTGATCGGAATGTGGAAATATGCATCTTTCAGATCGATCGATACACACCACATTCCTTTCCTCAATCCCGCCATTACCGACCTCGGTGTTTCCATCTGGAACCGAGGCGTATGGATAAACCAATTTAATGGCCTGAGATTGAGTATGGGTCTCCATCCCCCCGTGCTCTTGGGGACAAGGAACATGTTTGAATAGAAGCCTGGAGTGTTCCGGTTTGCTGGTTTTATTGCTCCCTTCAGAAGCAAACCCGACACTTCCTTTTGAACGGCTTCTAACTTGTCTGGCTCCCTTGGTACGGGTGTCCAGACTGGTGCCAAAGACAGATTTTGTGGCGGAAAGTCCCACCACTCCGGCATGTAACCCTGGGATAACCATCCCAGGACCAGACTGTCTGACGTCACACCTCGCCAAACCTCGACGAAACGCATGAGCCTTCCACCCACCATAGATGCCTCGACGTCTAACGGGGTTGTCCGGCTCGCAGTCCGCCCCCCCCCCCCCTTTCTTAACGAGAGAGAGTGAGAACCATTTCGTTCTAGGTACGACGGGTATAACTGGCACCGCTGTTCCTGTCGCACAGGTGCGGTCCAGGCGGATATGAAGGGAGCTTGCGTACCCTCAGGTACGCTTCGGCCCCTTCTGTCCGCCCTTTGAGGCCTTACCCTTACCCTTCCCCTTGCCCTTACCACCTCTAGGGCGGTCAGGAGCAACATTGGGGAGGGTAGGCGCCTCTACAGCCTTCCTGGGTTTCTTCGCCGCCGGCGGCTCCGAGAACCCAGCCGAAACAGACGTCGCAATAGGCCTGGCTTTCGCCTTGCCCTTATGCTTTTTCTGTTTCTTTAAAGGCTGTCCGGTTAGCGGCTTGCCCACAGCCCCTAGTGCGTGCGCTTGCCGCACCAGCTCTAGCTGGAGATTTACCGCTAACCGATTCTGCGCAATACTGGCGGTGTCCTCTAAGATGGCCCGCGCTTGGCCACCAAAGATGCTAGGCCCTGTCAGGGGCGTCCCAAGAAGACGCTCCCTGACTGCCGTAGCCGGACGCATATGGTCAATGACCATTTGCCTCCTGGACTTCGTCACACGCGCTTGCACCCTTGCCAATGCGTCCATTGACAGCACCAAGCCGTCATTAACGCACGATAGCGCCACAGGTGGCACAGGGTGGCCTGCCCCCGCTTCAGCCCACACCGACTGAAGTAGACGATAGGAGTGATTGACAGCGCTCATGGCTGCCCTCACACCCTCATCGCATAGGGCCAGGACTTCTTCCTGGTGTACCTGGGCCTTATCCACTAGTGCCGGACCGGGACCACCCGACCCGGCACTCTGGACGCCCAGTACCCATCGGTCATCCTCCGTGACCGACGGGACTACACCATACCTGTCGTATTCACCCCGCGGAATACGGCACCTTGCCCGCACCTCCCTGGAGGCCGCAGGGAGCTGACCCTTGGTCATTAGTTGTTTACTATAAATAGCATCCAACAAATCAATGAACCGTGGATCCCCGTCCTAATCGACGCAACCGACGGACGGGGCGCATCTTCATCGGCCGTGGTCGAAACCACAGACGGGTCAACTCTGGCTAGCCATGCCAGAGCATCAGACCAGTCTAACTCCGAAGAAGATACCCCCGCAAACATGTCACCCGTTGACATGTTTACGGGTCTGCCAGCCATGGCCTCCCGGCCAGGAGCCACGGCTGACACGCCAGGCACTCCGCTACCACATGGTTCCGCCGCCACCCCATGAAACACTCCGGTCCATGGGGTAGGTCCGCACGGAAAACCGTACGGACCCGTAACCGTCGCGGAACCATAGCCGGCCACGGGCACCAACGGCACCCCATGTCCGGCTGCTGGACCAGGCGAGATAGGTGAGTACCACGCCTGGCCCGGCACACCAGTTCCCCTGACGGCTGGTGACAAACCAAGCCGCGCGGAACCGGTGCACGGTAACGGATTGGCCTCAGCCGCAGGCGGAGCCGCTGACCTGGCTTGCGCCAAACCAGACAAATGGAGGCCGGTTCCGTCCAGGACGGAATCAACCTCCATATTCTCCACCTGCGGCTTCACGGGCCGCAGCAACCTCTCCTCCTCGGCCTCATCGTCTTCAGACTCCGAAGACCCGGAGGTGGCCGCAGAGAGACAGAACCCGTCTGGCCGAAGCCAGACGGACCCGCCAGGGGGCCGTACGAGACGGCCCCCTCGGTAACCAGTCCAGAATCCTGTCCGAAGACAGGATCCGTACCAGGCATGGGGAGAAACTGCCCCCCAACCTTTGGTAGCAGGGACGACACCAGCGTGGGCAGAACGCTATGCAGAAAACCCTGCATAGCCGGACCAAACCACGCCGGCGGTGCCATCTCCGCCACCTCCAGCTGGGGACGTGGAGCACCACCACCGGCCGAACCGGCCGCTCCACGATTTCCTCTCGGACCGCCTGACACCGCGTCACACCCAGCCAAGTCCTTCTGGGCAAGGAACTTAACCATCGTTTCGACAGACCACACTGCACAAACATTACACCTATGATCTATATTACACAGGGCACACCTAAAACAGACATGGTCCTTGAACATTACACGGACAAACTTATGGCAGTCGTCACATGATGGCGGGGCTGGCTTGGCCTATAAAATAAGCACAAACCTACAATAAACAAGCGGAACGAGACACGGATGGAAGGCAGACAATTAATTTTCAAATATTTTGACTCATAAATTAACCGTAACCTCCCGCACCCCACCCCGCCACGTTACAACAACGATCGCATTGATTATGACGACAAGAACGCGGCGGGCACAACACACCCATAATAGATCCTACAGGATGTGTAACGGCTCCAGGAATCATATCGCATAGCATTCAGGGTATATTTACTAATCAATATAAATTATACTCCTAACGAACGCAGCACGATATGTGAAGAAAACAACAAAATGTATAACAACTGCTGTCTCACACGGTAAAACCGCAGACCACACATCTACTCAAGAATTTTGAAACCACCGATCATTGCAAACCGATCGTGATCGCACGTAAACTTGATCATTCTAAAGTTTCCGGTACCATTTTTTAGTACGCAGCACCCAGAACAAGATGCGCGAATTAATGAAAAAATTTTTCTTCACATAAACATCCGAGCGACCGGGTGTGACGTCACCCGCTCGGATTCTACGGAGAACGACGTCAGCCGATATTCGTGTTAAAAATACCGTAGCAAACACCTATTTTCATATCTGCCGATCGCCTGTTGGGGTTTAAAGAAGGCGATCGTCTGGCATATATCGTTGCTAGCACACGTCCCAGATTCTATGGGGTTAGAAATTGGAACATGCGACACAACGAAATTTAGAGACCTAAGTCTTTTAACTATGGATATAAAGAACAATACAACCTGGTTATCTTGGGCGGTATTCTCCATAGTCCTTAGTTATCCTTTCAGAACACACAAACTATCACTGATTAAAGACTTAGATTCTTTTAAAAAACACTAAAATCCTTAATGCGAAAAGCATGTATTGCACTTGTTGCTATGCAAACAAGAATGAGCTCTATGGTAAACGGGTACTCGGCAGTGGGGAGCCGGGTACCCGGTTCCCAGGAGTCGGTAAAGCTTTCTAAGTCTATAATCCTAGAGCCGCTGTCAAGGCCAGCTGTATATCAGAAGTAACAGAATGGTGAGTATTGATCGAAGGAGAATGCCATGCTAAGCAATCCAAGCAGAAAAAGAATGTTATACGCAGCAAGGATCGAAGGATTCAGTTCATGAACAACAAGAGGCAAACATTGGCCCCCTAAGTCCAAGTCCTATAGTTAGTCAGCCAACTTGGCTTGACAGCAAATCTTCTCTATACAGATCAACTAGATAAGTGACCAGTCTAATGCCGAAATCTCCAAGGGCATTTTCCCTAATTTAAAATTGACAAATGCAACAAAGCTTCACCTACAAAGCAGAAATAACTGAAGAACAAAGAGATTAAGAGGAAACTTGATCTGGACAACATAATCAGTCACAACCTGCAAAATGTGTTACAAAATCTGAAGAAAAATCCAACAAATGCCAATCACATGCAGTACCACAATCTTGCAAAATCATGTGCATCTGGTAAAAAACATTGGTAGATAGGCAGACATTGGAGAATCAGTAAACATATGATTATATGCTTTCCTAGCAAGTTCACAGTACCCATTTTGGCTGCTAAAATCATGGAAGAAGCCGACGTGGACAGCTATTATGCTGTTTACTACACTGACCCCAGACCTGCATACTTCATTGGGCGTGTGTTAGTAGCAAAATGCACATGTGAAACCATTATAGGGACTGCAGCACATGTTCAAATGACATTCCTGGAGCGTCGACTCCATGACAAGTTTTGGTGGGCCAGACACCAAGCCATACGTTGTGTTCACAAACGATACTTTTTCATGGGATCACTGACTCTTAAGGGAACAATTCCCTTCACTGTCTGTGAGCTAGAAAAGATTAAAAGAAAGTTTTCCCTGATCAAATTTTGAACTGGTGTACATGTATTATGTATTTGTTTACAAAGGTTTTTGCTTTTAAGTATTAATAAGATTTAATACAAAACTCAAATATTCCATTGTTCTCTTTCATACATGTTGTACAATGTACATACTTAACATGTCCTTCACGTGTTGTTTTGTCAAATGTATGTCCTTTCCATAACCTGTTCTCACCATACTATCTAAAGCACTTTTCAACAGCTCTCAATCTTGGTATATAAGCTGACCATGGCTTTGTGGGGGAAACCCTCAATGTATCATTATGCATACTTACCCATGGATGCGTTTTATGATACCGAGAAATGTTAATTCTCATTATGTCCCATTCAGAACTTTTTTTGTATACATCTGTGCAAATGTGCTATAGAACAAGATAGTATAAATAAGCTATGGCCAGTCTGGTATTATAGATTGTCTACAAATATCTATATGTATAGTTAACAAGTTAGTAATTTAACTACATGTTTACACTATTTAGAGTCTTACATGGCATGTGTAAAAAAAATGTCCTCTCCGGAACCCAAAACGTCGAAAAGATTGCGGTTTATATCAATCTTAATAACTTTTGAATCGCTCTGTCAATTTGGTTCAAATTTTCAGGGATTACAAATAAGAAGTCAATCATCAGATAGATCGTTTCCTATTTGAGTTCACTTCTAATATGCAATATTTACAGACAAGTACTACGGGTGAACAAATTTTCATACTATGCAATATTCATGTAAGACTTAAAAATCTGGAAAATGGTTGACAGCAACTGAATATACATTCATTCTAAACGATTTTCAATCTGGCATAACACAATGGATTCAAAGAGTCCTATTAATGTGTATACCTGTGTGTTAAGCAATAAGACTGTTTGCCATGTAGAGGATTAAAAGTTGAATGTCTTTTCTTATAAAATACCAAATTTTTACATTTTTTGTGTGAAATAGGGTATAAGTTCTCATTTCATGATGAAAGAAAATATCCACAGAATACTTTATTTTTTAACTTGTGTGACACAATTCACTCAGCCTTTAATGTGAAACAGCCCCAAATTGCCAAAATTAAGGTGTCAAATGTTTGCTTTACAAGCTCATAACTGAATTGATACCAGTTTCGCATAATCGATCAGACAAACCTAACGTTTCTGATGACTATTTCAAGAAAATTTGACAATTATTTGAAGACATGTAAATGAGCTTGAGACTGTATCCATCTACATTTCATACATTATTTCAAACAATTGAGGGATTTAACCCACATTTTATGAGACAACTACTTAAATTCATTTTAATTTTCAAATTAAGATTTTCCAATGTTTTCCTGTCATGTGCAATGGAATGCATTGATGGTATGGGACACATACAAAGCCCTTCTAAGAAATATGCATAGTGAAGTGATTTCAAAAAAATTTTGGTCAACATGGTGATTTCCGTCCCACACTAATCTTTTCCGTCCGACACCAATGGTTTTTATCGTTGCATAATATAATTGTGCAGGTTGTTGTTTTAATAGTTCTATATCTTCAACACATGGTTATTTACTTAATAAAGCACAGAAGTTTAATTATTGAATTCCTTCTACTTTCGATAGAATATCACTATCTCTATCTTTATCTCTATGATGGTGGAAAGAGTCAATTCTATCAATTTCGTCCCACACCAACACATTTTGGTCACCTCACAAAAGATTTTGCAATATATCCATAAGATAGGTGTTGGTGGACATCTAGCCTAACTCTGTGGATGTGCTCACAGTGTAACTTACCTAGACCTCTTTACAGTAAGTAACATTAGTCATATGATCTATCAAATTCTGTCCTACAGCAAAACTGACTTTTGAAATAGACCCCAAATTTGGTTGAATTGCATTACAACCAATTTCCGCACCTTCAATGCTTTGACCTATTTGACCCTTTCCCACTCCCTGGAGGTAGAGCCAGCTGTAAATGTCCTCTTGAACTCTAAAGTCATATGGGTAAATGACATAGAGCAAATTTGGTTTGAATTCCGTCCAACAATTCTGGATGAGTTGCGTTGCAATCAATTTCAGCACAGATACGCATGTGCAAACAAACACACACACATGCACACACACACACGCACGCACGCACGCACGCACGCACGCACGCACGCACGCACATATGGGTAAGACATAATTTCCATTTTCATTAAAAAACATGGAGATAAATATACCATGGTCAAACCGTGGTTGACTATGGTCAACCTGATCACGTTTGCCCATGATAGATATGGTTTGACCATATTTAAATCACAGTGAACCGTATTCATATAGACATGATTAACCATTGTTTGGGTAATCATGGTTAATAATGGTAGACCATTGTTTTATAACCATGGACACAAACTATTGAGCCATTTAACAAAACATGACATCATGATTGACCATCGTTAATCAGTGCCAGCCACCCACAAATTACTATGGAAACCCATGCTAGTTCGAGTCATTCTCACTTTCCATTTCATCAGAGGTGTAATGGCCTATCTCTCACCTGCAAAACCAGTATTTGCTTCATATTTCATGAAATCTATGTTTCACTAAACTTCTACATGATGCTTTAGAAATAACCTTTTTAAAAATAAAATATGAGATGGTAACACATCCATGGGCCAGTTTCGCAAATGTGCGTAAGCTATGCCCTGTCGTAAAGTAGAAACCAGACCAATCAGAATGCTTCATTTGATATTTACGCCATACTTAAGTACCCTAGTATACCTAAGTACTCTATGTGAAACAGGCCCCAGGATATAAATGAGTTTTTAGGGATTTGAAAATAAAGACCAATCAAATTTCTGAAGTGAATGGGCCTTTTACTAAGGATGCTTCAACCCACGATGAAAAAAATCCACATGATATTTGAAGGAGAGGAAAGGTTTTGAAGGACTTCCAAAATATTAGGGAAAATCAAAGATAGGTGCCACAAAAAATAGCCAATCAAATTTCTGCATGGAACTAATCAGAAGCCTACGATGTACGCGTTACTATAAGCTAAATTTGCTTAAAATCCACATAGCGGTTAATGAGATGGCAATCGAAAAAATATAACAATCAAATATCTCGTTAGATATACACAAGCCTACACACTTAGGGACCTTCGGGATACTTGAAGGCAGTTTGGTAACAAAAAACCAAAGGGGCCTGTATCACTCACCTGGACCATTTTAACTAGTAAAGCTATGGTCTACATCCAAAAGCCCATATGAATCCTAGCCGTACATTAGAACTGTAAGGTGAAGGCTTACTACTAACTCCTACCCCCTGGTCTATAACATACATGTAGTAGCACTCTCCACGCATCACAGTAGGTTCATCAAACTAGATGGCCTGCATCCCACGTGTCAAGCCCTTTAGTTTTTCTGCATATCACACATCATGTCTGTCACGTGAAATAAGGATTTATTAAAATAGTATATCCCGTTGACGAATCAAATATCTATTGAACAAGAGGCCCAAGGGACTTGACGCTCAAACGGAGCAATAGCCTTTGAAGCATTAATTAGCATTTGAACCTTTAATTAGCATTTTAACCAACTGACATAATACTTTAGATTCAGCAGTAACAAGACATAAAATACAAAATTGGAATTCAGTACGTGCACAATATTTAGTAGGAAATTAATGAGAGACGCTGACCAGTGACGACACAATCAGATCACACACTAAGTTCCATCCAGCCAATAGGAAATCCAACATAGCCACCAAATGCTCAATTCTGATTACGACATGGCAACCATGTTTTATCACGGATCAATTTATCTTGAACAACCTGTAATCACCCTTAGTTATCGATGAAATCTAATGAGTTTAACCTGATCCATACAGTAGTTCCTGAGATGTCATTTCTAACAAGATGGCCACTGGAAAAATGTACCTATAAATTCTGAATGGAGATTCTGATGGACGGCCCGATTGAATAGTTCTTACTTCATAAAGAACTTGTTGCCTCCGGTTTGTATCATTTAAAAGCTTAAGTTAAGCACTGTTTAAATCAATACAGTCCACACACACCACACTCTTGGAGTGTAGTTTTATCACTTCAAAACCATCCTGTTGTTTTCTATTCAATCTCTCCCAAAGACTTGTCACTTATAAGTTATATTCATACCCTGGTCAATGTGTTCACTAATTCAAACAATCATTTGAACCTATTATATATATATAAACAGTGCTGTACATAAACCAGGGGTAGATTTTAAGACGTTTTTTCTAATAATCCAGACGGGATAGTGCATCATTGATTATACTATCCCGCGCTGCAAATTTCAGTAACCCAATGTTTGTAAGCTCAAAGCTGATCACTTCTTTAATCCATTCACCGATGGATCTCTATAAAACTCCTTTCCATGGCAACCATACAGAGAAGCTGTTGAATATTTTGAAATTAATTTGTCCGGAAAGCCGCCAGCTAAGGCAGCAATGGCTTTCCGGACAAATTAATTTCAAAATATTCAATAAAGCATTGAAGGTAGCAGAAAATCTGTTCTTTTATCAATTTTTGGTGGGTACTGAACATAATGACATTATAACAGTGTTTTTTCTTATTTCCTCTTTTGAGAACATTACTAACCCCCCACGGGTTAGTGCAGGTATTGCTTTACTAACTCATTTGAAATTCCACTCTCCTCGGGTTAACGGGTTAGTGTTAAAATTGAGCCCTGAACCTGTTACAAGCTTTGTTTTAATTCTGCTTCGCAGGCAAGCAAGAACACCAAGATTGTGATAAATTATTTCTACTCAATTTGAACTACTAGTAACAGCACAGAGTAGCTCAGAAATAGGTCAACATGTTTCCAAGACAAAAACAGAAACACGTTAACTACAACAATTTTGAACGAGATGAAGGAATATTTTGTTGAAAATATTTTGGATGTACTTTCATTGGAAGCTATTAGGCAGCAATGGCTTCCAATCAAATTAAGTTCAAAATATTCAACATTACATTTTATTTTGTTTTGGAAACAGGTTACGTTATCTATGAGTTGTACTGTATCTAAATTGAGGAATCTAGTTTATCGATCAACCATATGCCATCATAATCAACTATGTTACATGTAAAGTGATGTCATAATCAATTATGTCATGAATGTGATGTGATTAAGTCCATCATAAACGCTTTATAGTCCGTCATGTTGTATGAATTGCATATCCTTTCTCAACATTTTGTTGGATATTTTAAAACTAATTTGACTGAGCACCCAGTCCTAGTGGTAAATATTCAATCAACAGCTTACCTGTATAGTTTTCTGGAAATTGAGATTTAGGGAGTGCAGGGATCAATCGATCCAACACGGGCAAAGAGTGGGCAGAGCTTAGCTAGACATGGGTGGGGTATAGCTAAGACTGGATTCATCCGTTGACAGGAATTCTATCGCAAAAGTGGACCTATGAATGACAAAATGAATAATTGTCATGCATGTATTTGGATGAAATGGTTTCAGCCGGTCAAGGTCACAGTAGTGAAAATGCTACACGACTTACCTTCAGAAGCCAGACTTGTTGACGCGGCAGCAAAGTATTTTGATGCATGATTAGACATCTGGTCTGAAGACGGATCTATGACTGGTTTTATGTCAGTGTCCATGAAACTTGTGTCTTCACCCGCTTCCGACTCCTGATCAGAATCAAACCGAGATGATTGCTCTCTGTTAATAGGGGTTGAGGAAACAATTTCTGATGATTTCTGAAAGCGAGAAATCTTTCCGGATGTCGTGACATTTTCCAGTGAATCGATAACTGTGTAGCCAGGAGATGAAGGTAAATCTGACTCGGTATTAATAACACTCATTGTCTCCCCTTGAGAATCCATCACAGATGATTGTGATATCGCAGACATTGATAGAGGCGTGTTTCTCGTCACAAGCAGTGTGGATTCTTGACTATTATTATCACCTGAAGCACCAATAGGCAGAGGTAACACATTCAACAATGATGGCGGGTAAGGTGATAATTGAGAGGAATACGGAGTGTCACTAAGAACTTGAGATGTTACATTTCTAGTGGCATTTGAATCTGCCATATAATTAACCTCACTGGAACATGGTTCATTTAATGCGTAATCACTAGCACTATTATCTACCCACTCCTTCTTAACCTCAATAACTTCTACATCAGAATCAGGTGATTGGCTGTTCCTCCTATAACCCATATTATCGGGTGATTTATTTCGTACACTGTCTTTTATATTTTTGTTGCTGTGACTGCCTCTACCATGTCTATGAGTTGTTGAAGGTGATTTTCTTGGATGAAACAATCGCCCATACGGTGATTTAGCCGATGTGCTTGTCATACTGTTACTGGGTTTATCAAAGTCATTATATGATTGATCTCTATTGTCACTTGTCACATCCTCACGACCCTGGGAAGATATCCCTGCTAGTAACATACTCATGGAGTAGTCCTTTATCCACTTAGGAGCTTCCAAACCAATATCTGAGAGAATAAAACATAAGTAAATGTACATGTATTTATTAATTTACAAATGCTATATATATATATATATATATATATATATATATATATATATATATATATATATATATATATATCAAAATTTGTTTAAAGGAGGAATCAACACATCCAATTGTTCTATTGTACTGACAAATGATTCCAAATAATTCACTTTCAGCCACCCTTTGTACCCGAAAGGCGAATTTTGAAACCTCATTTACAATTTATTAAATATTCTGTTTAATATTTTGAAACAAATTGGACTGGGAGTCGGTGCTCCTGTTAAATCAAGTTTCAAAATATTTAATGGTTATCGTGCATGTCATTTCAGTGCTAAATTTTAAACAATAGGCCCAAGGGGCCTGTATCGCTCACCTGAAACATTGGTATTTAAAGTAGAAAGGCTGAGTTCTACAAGCATATGAATCTACATGTAGATTTCTGTCAGAAATTCGACAGTTCTGTTAAGAGATACAGAAATTTAAGTTTTAAAACTATAAATTATGGAAGGGCATTGTAGGAGCAATATTTTAAATGATTTCCTGGACATTTTTGGAAAGCCGATATGGCCACAAAACGATTTGATCTATCCAAATTCTCATTGAAAATGTTGGTCTACCACACTAGGATCGTTTCACCTAAGTTTCATTGAAATCAGGCCATTGATTAAGGAGAATGTTTGAAAGGATTTCAGAAAATTTTTCAGAAAATCCAAGAAGCCCACCAGAAAAATTGACCAACAAAAATGTTTGTTTATAAGTGTCGAAGTCTACCATGATAGGATTGCTCCATGCAAGTTTCTTGGAAATCAGGCAACTGATTAAGGAAGAGTAGCATTTTATAGGATTTCCAAATTTTGGGAACATCTCAGATTGCCGACAGAAAAATAGACCAATTAAAATTCTGTTTAACTATTTTGGAGCCAAATTCTGGCTAAAATCTGCCAAGAAGTTTAGGAAGAATTATGTTTTAAAGTATTTCTGGAAGAGTTTTTTTATAATTCAAGATGGCCACCAGAAAAGTCGACCAATTAAAATTCTGAATAGAAGTTCTGGAACCTAGCTGCCAAATTTGTATAAAATCTACCAAACAGTTTAGGAAGAGACATGTTTTAAAGAATTTCTGGAACATTTTTTGGATAATCCAAGACGGCCATCAAAAAATGGGTCAATCAAAATGTTGAATCAAAGTTCTGAAACCTACCACCATAGGATCCTTCCAGCCAAATGGTATTAAAATCTGCCAAGTAGCGTAAGAGGTATATGTAGGATTTAAAGAATTTCTGAACATTTTGTGGAAAAATCAAGATGGTTACAAAAAAAATTGACACATTAAAATTCTCTTTAGGAGCCGCGCAGCCTATCGCCATAGGATTCTTTTACCAACATTTCGATGAAATTAGCCCATTGATTAATGAGGAGTACCATATTAAAGGATTCAGGAAGATGTTTTGAGAATCCAAGATGGCTGCCGAATGGGTAATCCTACAATATAGAAAGGGCAAAATTTGACATCACCATAGCCATCTACAAAACCAGTTATGTCATCAAATTCTGTCTAATGAAAATATGCCAAACACACTACATTATGAATGGTTGGTGGTGGACATGTTTTTAGCAGCATCAACTATTGGCCCTCATGCCCTAATCATCTGCATCTGCGGTTTGGGAGAAGTCACTTATGTCATCCAAGATGGCTGCCAGGCAAATCGACCAATCAATTTCTCTTGAAAAACTTGCTTCACCTATTAGACTAGATTATGTTTCCGAGTTCAAATCAATGGGCCAAGCGGTTTCGGAGATGATTATTAAACCTTTTTAAAAAAAAAAGCTAAATCTAAGATGGTTGCTGCCCAAATTGACTAATCAGCTTCTTTTGAACGATCTTGGAGCCCTATGCCATAAAGATGCTTTCTGACAAATTTCATTGCAATCCAACGCAGTAATTCTTGAGAGGTCCTCTAACGTAAATTTGGTGGATGGACGACAGATGGTCACCATCATAAAA
This sequence comes from Chaetoderma sp. LZ-2023a, assembly GCA_034401795.1. Lineage (NCBI taxonomy): Eukaryota > Metazoa > Mollusca > Caudofoveata > Chaetodermatida > Chaetodermatidae > Chaetoderma > Chaetoderma sp. LZ-2023a. The sequence continues at coordinate 98,496,468 of CM067374.1, read as the reverse complement.
GCTCACTTGTCCTTTCTGGCAAGTAGAGCTAAATATAGTCTTCTTTTGGTCTGCAAACAAACATTTCTAAAGCCCAGTGAAGAGCCATTTTGGCCAGCGTGAGTGTTAAAGGGTTAAATGTTATTCAGCACCACAGTTGGCCCGTTGTTAAGTCGACAAAAGGACATATTGCATCCTACAATAATCTCCAGAGAACACTTCCCATGAATGAGTATATTGGCCTAATCTTCCCATTTGACTAGGTAGAAATTCTTGGGCCAATGGTATTGCATTAATTCATTTCTCCACTTGAAGCGAGAAGAGTACTGAATACCTTACATTTGGTCTAGATGTATGATATCGACCAGACGACCCGGAGGGTCTGGTCTTATGTTTTAATAATTACATATACCTACCTCCTTGCATTACTATTGCTGTTTCCTTCTCTGAAGGGAAGCGTAGTAGGATGAAAATTTTACAGCCAATGTTTGCTGTGTTTTGTGGTTACAGTGACTGAAGGCTTCTTCAGGAATCTCCATACTCTCTACAATGATGAGATTCATAGCAATTCGCTTGAATGCTATATCTCAGAATGAGGCAGGAAGAGGGTTAATACATAACCCAGAGCCAATGAGTGAGTCATAAGGCATAATGACAATCTCATTGGCTGACAGCCGTCACATGACTTTGTTGTAGCAACCAAGTCTTCATTCCTTGACGAATCCAGTCATATGATCCAGCTTTGTGCAGATTCATGAAGAGGCAGATGTAAACGAAACATAAGAATTTACCTAAATACTTAATATTATATGTCTAAAAAATCTTTAATAAATACCCAAATATGTCGAAAACTGACATATCCGGGTATACTCTAAGGCTGAGAGATATAGTGAATATCTTATACTGAATATAACTATTCTAACAAGATATGACCAAAGAACGAAGCCTCAAGCCCCACCCCAATTCGACAGAGGGGAGGCTTGAGGTGGGCCATAATGCAAGGAGGTAGGTATATGTAATTAGTAAAACATAAGACCAGACCTTCTGGGTCGTCTGGTCCTTATTACTACATTACAACCTACCTCCTTGCATTACTATTGCTCAAATACAGATTTCAACATTGCACAAAAACCAAAGGCGAATTTTTGCGCAAAACTGATGTAAAAATAGAGAAAGAATACAAAGTTAGAAATAACGAGTAAGGAAGATACTAAGAGATAGCAATTTCTAATAATTGCTCTATCAAGCATCTTGAAAGAGATGAAATTAAAGAATAATGAGAAGATAATAAAGAAGGCCATAAATGACCCCTGGAAGAAAGAAAGAGAAGATGAACATGCAAGAAAGAGATGAATAATAGGGGTGATGAGAGAGATGATATGAAAAAAGGGGTGAAATACACACATGAGAATTAAGTAATGAATTCCCACTAATCCCAACTAGAGACTAAAGAGAATGAAGATGAAGAAGTAAGAGAAGATGATGAATGAGGAATACGAGTCATGGTCCCTGAAGTTACCTTATGAATCTTTTTATAGAAAAAGGAAGAGGTACTAAAATCTATAATATAGAGGTTAATAAAGGTGTTCTCTGACTTCCAGTTAGCAACTAGCATAATATAATCTAATGAAGATCCATTGAAAAGAGAGAGAGTAAGATGGAGCAAGGCCCTTAACACAATGGGCCTTGACTCCCACCAGAGGATTATCTCCTGGAGAAGCTAATTCATAGCAAATTTTAATAGTATCCACGATCCAACCAGGAAATAGTGATTAAGGAAACAGGATGATTTAGACCATCTGCAAATGTAACCCAAAGATGTCTAATGTCGGATCGTTTAGAATCAGTATGAAGTTTATACATATTAAGGCGCTTGACTGGGAACCATACAGAATCATCTGGCAACAAAGAAGAAAGTCTATGAATTATCAAAGGTTGACTCAAGAGTTAAACTGAGTCTTGAACAAGAATTCTGCCCTGGGATAGACAATAAGGCTATGACCTGTAACTTGAAATCTAACTAATTCAGCTGAAAGAGCATGGATTTCAGAGCCATGGATAGCTCATGCTACTGCTAGAAGAAACTGTTTCTAGTGTAGGATGTATCAAGCACACAGAAACCAAAGTTTTGAAATGTATCCCCGCTAGAACTTGTGATATAAACTAAAGGTTCCAGGAAGGAATGTGTCTCTTAAACGGAGGACGAGAAGTACCCAAACCTTTACTGAGACAGCGAAATGTTTCTGAATTTGGACTGAATGATCGATTAGACACTCGACGAAGGAATTCAGACCAAAATGATAGGATCTAATAATATTAACTGAATTCTTCCTCTGATCAAAGAGGAAGAACAGAAACTCAGTGACCTGAGCTACATACGCCTCAGAAGGTAAGATAAATGGTCTGCACACTATTCTTTGAAAAATTCAAATCTAGCTTTATAGATGTCTTGAGTGGAAAATCTGAGAAATTTTGTCAATAGTTCTTGAGATATGATGACTGAAAAGATTGACGAAGGGGAGGGCAACTCGACAGTTTCCAGACTGACAGGCGAAATATTTCCGGGTTCTGATGGAGAATCCTGCCTATGTTCTGGCAAAATGGATCGTGAGAGACAGGGAGTAGCAGAGGGAGATCTACAACAAGGTCTAGGAGATCCGGAAACCAGGATTTAGTCGCCAAAACTGGGCTAATAACAGGACTATGAAGGGATGTTGCCAGACCATTCTGAGATCCAGAGAAATGAGAATCGTAGGGGGAAAAGCGTAGGAGAATATGATGTCCCAAGATTGAGTTAGAGAGACTACTGAGAGCCAGAGATTCCGGGAAAGGAGATATGAAAGTGGATATCTTTTCTGTTCTTGAGAGAAGCAGACAGATCTATATGGGGGCGAGAGAAACTAAGGAAAAATGACTGGACTACAGCCTCTTACAATTCCCACTCTTCTGGTATCTTTGAAGGGCGAGATAATGGGTCAGCCAGAAAATCAGTTTGCCTGGGAATGAAATGGTTGAAAGAAATGTAGCGAGACCTGCACCAATAGAGAATGATCATCTCTCGACCCAGGGAAACCGGCCTGGAATGGCACCCCGCCCCCTCCCCATGATAGATGAACAAGACTACTGTGAAATTGACTGACCTTATGAGGATTGACATACCGTGAATCATGGGTTCCCAAGAAGCTAGGGAATGAAACAGTCCACAGTTCTAAAAGATTGACGTGGTAAGAAGATTCTAGGAGGAACCAGATTCCTGAATCTTTATGGAATTCCAAAAGACTACCCATCCTTCCAGAGATGTATCTGTGAAAACGATAGCCTGAAGAGTTGAAGGATGGAGAGGAACCCCTAACAAAAGGGATTAACTATCTAATCGAAACTGGCAATGAACCATGATAGAAACTTGATGAGGATCCGATGAATCAGAGAATCTAGAGATTGATTCCATTGGGCCTTAAGATAAAACTGGAAAGGTGTTCTCATCAAAAGAACCCCAGGCATCACCTTCTCTACTGGAACCATGAGGTCTACTATTCTGTAAGTACCTAGCCGACACTGATTTGCCTACCATGAGAGATTGAATAGTGAATATCAGTGTTTGAACATTTGGAATGGATGGAGGCTAACTTCCCATGAGAGATGACGAAAGAAACCCCCAGGTGGGTAAAACATGAATCAGAGGAACCTTTCCATAATAAGATATCATGTATAACGACCCTTGCAACGAATGAGACAAAAATGGAAAGACCACCAATAAGGATGATTATAAATCAATCGTAAATAGCGGAATGAAACATCGAGGGATCTACATCAGTGAAGAATTATCATGGACTCATGGAAACAGACACCAAACTGGTCCCACCCCCATAATTGAAGAACTAGACAACAGTGAAGTGTCCATGAGGATAAAAATTGATCAACCGCGTAATAAGGGATCTCAGAGGACTAGATAAAGAATAAAACAAGAAGACCTAATAACCAAGAGAATAAGAAGCCTACCCACGGACGCTCATACTTGTATGATACCTAATAACTGAATAAAGAAAGATATAAATGAAGAATAAAAGCTAGTCTCAAATTCCTATTAGGGCTAGGCTGATAAAAGATAGGATATAAGATAGTTAAGATATTTCTTGAGTTATCTCAGAATTAGATCAAAGTGTTAATGAGTCTGATAAATAAATTAGGATATTACAATGAGATCAGACAGAGACTTCCAAGCATTAATTTATATCAGGGACCATTCTAACCACCAGCCAATCAGCCAAATGCTAGTAAGAACAAAGTCTGACTAACCAAAGGCAGAATTGGAAAAATCATTGGCTAAAGATTAAAAATAATTTAACTTTCTTGATTGGTTGAATCCTGAACAATTCCAGTGTAACAAAATGCAAAACAAAAATTCATGTTTACGTTGTTGAACATATTAAAACAATATTCCCAAAAAACAACTTTTAAACATATGAAGTTCAAATAATCAATACATATTCTATATAGAAAGACCATATTGAATCTGGACTGTGAAATTAAAGCAGGCTATTAATTGATGAGGACTGACTGCAAACATGATACTAAGTGAAATTAAAGAAAGATGTGGCTAAAATATATACTATTTGGCTAGAAAAGAAAAATATTTGATTAATCTACTGGCTAGAACATAGCAAATATCAGATCTGTCCTGGTATACTAATGGACAGTAATGTCTGCTGAGTTGAGAGAAAGCGATATTTCCTAGTTAAAAGCGTTATATCCGTATTCTAATTATCCATACTAATTAAAAGTTGTACATATTGAAATAAAGAAAAACTATTTATAGTGATTTATCAGATTAAGTGGCAAATAGAAATCCCATAGAAACTTATGGGAGGGGAGCGAGTCCCACTATAGTCAGAAAGAATTAGCTAAAATAGAACTGATCTAAGTTAAGAACGAATAATATTCAAAAGAATTACTCCATCTAAACAAAAGCGGAACGAAATATATACGGGACGAATTGACAACAACCTATATACACAGTGATGACAATTCTGAGTTACCGGAAGTAGATAAAAAGGGATTGAAAAGGATAAATTTTGGGCCCAAAATCACCAATCCAGCGATGGTGGGAAAGAACATGACTAAATAACATGTTTTAGCTAAAGAGCACGAAAAAACTTTGAAAAATGGGTATATAGAAGAGAAAAAGCGATAATGTCACCGTGACGAAATGAGACTAGGACGAATAGACTGCCGAATAAATAGGTCTACGTGTTTCGCCGATAAGAACTGGAACAGTTAAGAATAGCGAAATACGGGAAAGAAACTTATAACAAAGAAATCACAAAACACCAAGAGCGCAAATCTAATCTAACTTTAGGTAATGAATATTATACAATAAAAGGGGGGGGGGAGGTGATAAATGGGGAAATTAGTCTTAAAAGAATGAAATATTCACTCTAAAAAAATAGCATGATCGGTAAATTCTCCTAACGTCTTGAAAGTATGCCAACCCGCCAACTTAGAAGGGAAAAGGAGTACTATACGAAAAGATGAACGACCCGAACAGAACTGCGCCTCTAACTCGGGGCGAAAAAATGACCAAAACAAAGCTAATTAGAATTGTGTAGTAAACTGACAGATCAGAAAATGTGCAGGAGGACGGAATCAGAAATTAGAATCTTAAGAAAAAGCTAAGAAAAAGACAGTAAACTACCGGGAGAAAGATGAGATCCATACAGACCTAGGGAACCCGAGAATGGATCTATTAATTCCAGATGTGACCTCGAACCCTCTCTCGGATTACTAATAAATATCGTTAGGATAATTTAAAATACAAGTCACGTGATCATGCAAAACTGAACATGATGCAAACAGTGAACGTGATGGCATCAGTGTTATTGATTGATTTTAATAATGCGTCTGTTTGTATATTTCTATTTTGTTGACATTGTAAACCTGTATGCAAATCAGCCAATTGGCATAAAAAGCAAATAAACTTTACTATACTAATAGAATCCCAGAGAGAACCCACCGACCGTTCAGAAATCATTTGACAGTTAAATAGAGGATGACTAAGAAATTTAGAACTAACCCGGCTCCGGAGACCAACTAGGCCCCGAAACTGGTGAAACATTTGAAAGTCATATGAGGATTGACAAAAATTAGAAGCAATATTAATTCTAATTAGACACGGCAGAACTACCGGTACCGATTCTGGCCATGGCCGGGGCGGGAGAACCGGGAGAAATTAAAAAAAAATTAAAATTTTAATTCTGACACGCCTGAAAGAGATAGACTAGAGAGGAAAATAGAACCCGCAGAATCCCTAGAAGCCGGAGCCGGATAAAAATCTGGGTCTGGACCCCAAGAAGAAATCAGTAACTTAAGTTGGCCGGCTTCCCGACCCATGTCCGGTACAAAATCCTGACCCAGGGTTGGAACCGATACCAGCAGTACTCCCGAAGTTTCCCCAGAGGCCAAACCCGGATCGAATTCCAGATCGGGCCCCAAGGAAGAAATCGGTAACCTAGACCAGTCCATCCCCAGACCCGGGGCCAGGAGAAAACCTGGGCCCGGGCCAGAAGACCAGCTGGAGAAACAGTAGAAACAATGTATGATGTGAGATCACTTGAACATCTCTGGTCGGGAATCCTTCTATCCAGCCAGTGAAGAAATAGTAGTGATAGGATATGAAGACCCAGATCGACTTACAACCCGCTCAGGCGCAGGCTGCGGAATGTTGATTGATGGAGAGCTGGACCGACTTACAACCCGCTCAGGCCCGAGAAAGGATGAACCTGACTCGGTCCTCATAGGCGCAGGATGCGGAATGTTGACTGTAGAAGGTGCTTAAGTAGAAATGACTGGCTTCTGAAGCAATGAACGAGGCAAAACCCAAGGCTTTTTTGTACTTTTATTCTTTCCTGTCATTGATGATTTTGAACCCCTGAAACAGTGAAGATCAGTAAGACGTAAAACACTCTTGGACTTGAATAAGTGTTTCCTAGGAACAGTCAGTTCCGACGTTTCCCCTTCAACAATATCAGGAAATGAAACGTTGGAATCTGACTGGTCCAGGATCATTTTATTAATTCTGCCATCAATCGAAGCATCTATATTGCTCACTTGTTTCTGCAGGCATTCCATTGATAATACAATCCTTTCAAGGATGGATGAATCAAGTGAGGGCTGAACCCATTAAACAATACAGACCAAACCAGTCTCTAACTTATTTAATATTGGTTTTTCTTTAAGTGAGTATGTTAATGAGATATCATGGATTTCATGCTCAAATGCTAACCAAGCATGTACATAGGTAACTTAAACAAGCTACTGTAAAGAAGAAGCAATTATAGACAATAACTATGTCTAAAACACTCTGGCCGTAAAAAGAAACAAAACTGGTAACACACCTACCACGAAAATAGAAATGATCAATAATATCAATATTGATCAAAAAGACTTACAACCACTTATCTTAGGTCTTTTCTTTTTGTCTGACATCTTGTTGATCCTTTGAACGCTTGAAATAATCCCACAGCAGTATTGAAAAGTTTAAAACTTTTAAAACTGGCTATAAAATTTTTCACTACCCCTTCCTTCACTAGTAGGAAAAGGAATGAAGACTTGGTTGCTACAACAAAGTCATGTGATGGCTGTCAGCCAATGAGATTGTCATTATTATGCCTTATGACTCACTCATTGGCTCTGGGTTATGTATTAACCCTCTTCCTGCCTCATTCTGAGATATAGCATTCAAGCGAATTGCTATGAATCTCATCATTGGAGAGAGTATGGAGATTCCTGAAGAAGCCTTCAGTCACTCTGTAACCACAAAGCACAGCAAACATTGGCTGTAAAAATTTCATCCTACTACGCTTCCCTTCAGAGAAGGAAAGAGCAATAGTAATGCAAGGAGGTAGGTTGTAATGTAGTAATAACTGAACTTACTTTACTCCATATATCCCAAACTCTAAGCGCACAAAAGATATGATGTACGTCAATGACTCGAAACTTGATTTACTTGCATTAGTGAGTAAAAAAATATAATCACCTGAAATATACCTGTATACATCATCTAAGTCACATCAATTATGCTTAACACTAGATCTAGTTTAACCCTTTAATGGTCAATATATTTGGAAAATCTCTTCATTGAATGTCCAGTTGCAGGCCAAGAAGACAATTTTTGAAAATTTACCACTGAAATGACTGGCTTGATAACCATGGCAGTGGTGAATTTTCAAAGAGTCTACTTTTGGCATGCAAATGGACCTTCCTGAAGACCATTGCAGAGGTTGGTTTTGGCCGGCATGACCATTAACGAGTTAATAGCTACTGTAGGGTTTGTGTTTCATTTCAAGCTTGATTGTAGAGTAAATTTGAATGAAACTGAATTTGGAAAGGTATGAGTGGGTTAACCGTACCATGGAGAAACTGCAGCCAAAAACAGCTTCTCCAACGGTCTTGAGGAATGCGCATTTGCCTGCCAAGAGAATACTTTTTTTTTTAATTCGCCACTGGAATGACTGGTTCACTAAACTCAGCCAGTCGTTTCAGTGATAAATTAAAAAAAATAGTCTTCACGTGGCCTGCAAATTGACATTCAATTTAAGCGAATATTTTGACTTTCTTCAACAAATTTAGTCATTAAAGGCTAAGAAAGACAACTCTTCATGATGACATCTAGTCACATATTTTGTGATGTTATGGGTTAGTTAAACGTGGTTACATGTAGTTAGTTATAATGTATGTACTATGAAACCAATGTACTTAAAAATGTAATTTTAGCGATAATTTCTCAATCATGTCTGTATCTGGACAGAAAATGCATAGAATAATATGTGAACCTCTACTGTAGAGACAGGTACATGGAGGAGATCTGTCGGGGGAGTTCAATAATAGGGTTTTATGTAGAACATGGTCTTCAACCCACCCATACCATACCATTCCGACCAGTGCTCCAGATAACTTTCTTCAGTTGAGAGTATTGTACTCCTTAATTTTTCAACTGAAGCGTACATGTACCACAAATTCATGAGGAGTACAAGACTTGTTGTTACTGAATACTGAATAATTACCCTCGTCCCCACCCCCAAAAATATATATATTAGTCAGATACCAGGTAGTGATGCTCTCCTAGCTGTTATACAGACCATGCCATATGCAAATGGACATTTTCCAAGACCACTGCAGAAGCTGTTTTGGGCTGGCTTTGGCGTTAAAGGGACAAACTAGTCATCCCCCCATCCCCACCCTCCATGTTTTTTCCTAAGGCCAGCAAACTTTAAAAATTAGCCATTACAGTCACATGGTATGGTTGGGGCACGGTGTTTGGGACTCATTGCTATTAATCAACTAAATAGTCAGTCAGTCATGCCAACCAAATTTTAATTCCGAATGAAAATATATTTTTATATCAAAAGTTTGTTTATTTTAAATCTAGCTGCGTTACGGTGCAGATACGATTAGCCTATAGAGATACACTGCGGCATACTAGCAAATGAATAAATATCATTGCTATAATAATACTTGTCATTCTGAATTCTGAAATTTGTTTTAAAGGAGTAAATTTAGAAGCTAGTTTGACTGAAAGAAATTACAGACAGCAATTAATCACTTACAGAAGGCAGTTAAATTTTTTCAAAATAATTAGTAGAGCTTCAACTATAACATATAGGTATCATTGCCATGGGACATAACGTAGAAGGAAAGTGTTAACACCCCACATTTTCATGGAGAATTTATTTATTTAAGAGGGAAATTCCAGTTTTTGCTTCCTATTTGATTAAGATGGGACTACGGTATAAAAGCGCTGACAAGACAGGTTATTGCAATTATAATATTGTTCATTTAATCTTGGCAAGAAAAAAATATAATCCCAGGTGAGAAGCGCTAATATAGTGTTTACTGTAATAAGAGATCTTTTAATATTTGCCGGTAAACTAAATCAGGTGAAGAGAACTTGCAGTTGCTATTGGCAGAGTAATGCTTTAGCCTACTGATGGAAATTGTTGTAAATTTCATATTAAAAGTTATTGCTATAATTACCTCTCCAATTAAAATAAGTGTGAATGAACAAATTTTTACAAACATTTCTGTATATTTTGTCGTATCCAATGAAATATTTACAATTGAAAAATCTTCCAACTCCACTCATATGTTATCCTTAATTACAAAATGCAGGGTCCAAATTGGCGTAACCCATTTTTCGTTCGCGCAAATATTTCTGAGATAACCTGTTTTCCGTTCCCGTAATTGCTTTCATGATCAACAAAAATACATGAAAAATGGTTACGCAAAACAAAATGGGTTACCTAGAAGAAATTTGCCTAACCCAAAAGTGGGTTACGCACATTTTCCACTTGGACAGGCCTGAAATGCCATATAAGATATGCCTTCGTGGAGATTCAGAACTCATTGTCGCGGTCGATTATGGTCTGGGTCGAACTTATCACTATTCACGGTCATGAGGTTATGACGGCTAATGTAAAAGTTATGCCTGTAATCCTATTTCCAACTGTTGAACAACTAAGTTCAGGCGATACTTTACCTCATTTGGCAATATGTAAGAAAATAATGTCTATTGAATTTTTTTCATTGACACGCCTATAGGTGCATATAGGTAATGCAAAGGTCTTGCAATAAAGAAAATAATACCCACTTGCGGAGATGGAGATCATACTGTTTAGTGATAGTGGTATAGGCACAGCTTTACGGCTTTTATGAGTGCTTATATTGTCGGTATGTCATAGTATGTGACTAGCGTGTTGATTCCACTTCCTGTAATTGAGTAGGCTATATTTGATAATGGCAACAGGCCAGTACATGCAGTTTAATACACTGAAGCGTACTGTATTTACATGAGGCATACATGGTACGCATGAATATTTAAATATTTGTGTACATGGATGATTTCTATGCATACAGCACGCTTGTACGCACCTTATCTGGAGTGCCGATTCTGACGTCAATATTCTACATTTATCTTTTATTGTGATAATAGCAAAGAAACTGGAACGCAGTTTTAAGAGGTCCAAGAGGCCTGTATTGCTCACATGGAATTATTGGCTACAAGCAAAAACCAAACAAAACAACTGCAAAAATTTATCGATCTAATTTCTGTGGAGCTGGTTTAGCCAAGTTTTATTAAAATTGGCCCAGTGGTTAATACAGTAAGTAGTCTTTTATATGATTTTATTAGAAATTTTCAGAAAATCCAAGATGGCCGGCCACCAAACACACAAAATTTTGATTGATCTACGACAGCCATATTTTTTTAACGTATCAACTTTCCACGGACAAAGATTAATGGTCGTTAGTCTCTAATCATATCTTTGAAACTTCAGCCTGATCTGTTTAGTGGTACTGGAGATCGTTTTCGCGAAAACTAGTTTATCCAATAGGGCCACCGAAACATTTGGCCAATCAAGTTCCCTTGAAGAAAAGATGATGTTTCATGAATATTGAATCAATCACGTAAGTGGTTTCAGAGAATCTTTTTAAAGACAAATTGGTCGATCGTCTTCCTTTGAACAAACTTGGATCGCTATGACCTAAGGATGCTTCCTGTCAAATATAATTGAAATGGGGCCAGTGGTTCTCGAGAACACATTTTAAATTTCCCATTGTTTTAGTATGGGAGTTTTAGTGGGAAAAACTTGGCCCCCCCCCCAACCCCCAAAAACCTTTTCGAAAGTGGAAATTTGAAATCGAAATACGGTACCCAAAAACCTATATAAAACCAATTTCGGCTAGTCTATCAAATAAAAAAATCCAATATGAATAAACTTTAATTGCCCCGTCTCTAATCATATCTGCAAAATTTGAGCCCATTCCATTCAGCGGTTCCATAGTAGGTGTTCTCACGAAAACTAGGTCATCCCAGATGACCACCAAACCCTTTGGCCAATCAAGTTCCCATAAAGAAACTTTTTTCAGCTCTAGTCCTAGATGATATTTAATACGTTTAGAATCGATCCCCCAAGTAGTTGTTGAGAAGATTTTTAATGACGTTTCTAAAAATCGGCACGAATTCCAGATAGGCACCAGGCAAATTGTCCGATGGGCTTCATTTGAACGCTCTTCAATCACCATGCCCTAAGGATGCTTCATGCCAAATTTAATTGAAATCAGCCCAGTGATTCTTGAGAAGTTATTTAAAGGCGGAAGATGGACGGACGACAAATGGTCGCCATGGCATAAGCTCACTTGACTTTTGAGGCCAGGTGAGCTAACAATTTTGGTAGACGAAAATATAATTTTGACATGAGAGCGGTAAGGGTTAAAGGTAACTTATCCCTCTATTGATCATAACCGTACCCAGGTTCATACATCCTTGAACTTTGAACTCTGCTACTTTCTCATCCAGCCAAATAATGAACTGTGACAGGATCATTGGCTGTATGTCGTCCATCAGCGTGGCAAAACGTTGTTTGCCTGCTAGCAGATCAACCACCATCTTGCGATCACAACTGGCAATGTCCGGCACAGAATTCTGAAAAAACGAAACCTACATGTATTTAATTGTTTTTATTAGTCACTAGCTTAGCCCATTAACATCAAATTATACTTTAAATGATAATAGTCAATGGCCACTGTCATTTGAGTGAAGAACAGTTGTGAAAGTAGCAATATCGCAATCTAAATATGCAAACAAAAAGGCATGAATGTCTGTGCAACTGATCATTTGTTAGCTAGCATTTCAGGTGTGAGCAAGCAGGACGGATTGTCGGATTCACAACAGTAGCTCGACAGCACATTATATTTTGACACTCTAACCCTCAAATTTGTTCCAAAAAATTTCAAATTTCTCATAGAAAATGTCACTTTGCAGACCAAGAAGTCGTAAAACGTACCATTGGGGTGATAAATCTTTTTTTAATAGCCTTCTCTTTGTCTGTAAATAAACATTTCTCAAGACCCCATAGAAGCCGTTTTTGGCTGATGAGTGTTAAAGGGTTAATACTGTTCCGTGCCAGTGCATCAATTTCAAGGACAATAATTTGACTGAATGGTTTTGCTACCTTTAGTAGCAAGAACTGCCATTTTAACTTTATGGGCTATTCTCATCGGCTAGATTGAGCAATTATCACATCTTGACATAATGGAAGTCGTCGTGTGCTTTGATAAGCGGTCACCATTTTCATAGACCCACAACGGGAAATTCGTAATTTTAGCACTATGTCCGTATTACCATAATTGCACAATTTTCTATTTCCGTATTCTCACTCACCGCCTGTATACAATGTGTGTAGGTTGGATGCTATTTCCGTACAAACTACGGACAATCCGTAGGGGTTGGCAGGTATGTAATATATAGCAATTGTAAGTCCAGAATATTTATATCTGTGTACTCCCTCATCTCTCAACACATGTATGCAGTCTTGTTTTGAAATTATAAGCGCTCATCATAGAAAATGTTCATTTACCAGCCAAGAGATTATTTTTGCAAATTTATCACTGAAATGACTGGATCAGCAATCAAGCCAGTCTTTGCAGTAGTACATTTACAAAAATAGTCTTCTCTTGCTCTACTAATCAACACTTCTCAAGACCATTGCAGAAGCTGTTTTGGTCAACTTGAGAGGATGAGGCAGCATTAACCCTTTAAACCATACAGATCAAAAACTACAAATTATTTAAGATGTAAGGAATATTCTATTTCTGATGAATGTTTTGAAACTAATTTACTGAGAGATATTGCTGCCATATGCCATAGGCCGCAATATGTTCCAGTCAAAGTAGCTTCATAATATTCAACAGTTTTCCTGTACAGTTACCCATACCCCATACGAGGAAGAGGGTATTGCGATCAGCTTTGTGCCTCTGTATATATACATGCATGCATGGCATGCCAGTGCACATTATTTTCATAGAAAAACTTTTTGAGCCAGTCATTCCAGTGGCCAATCTTCAAAGATAGCCTTATCATGGCCTGCAATAGAAATTTTAAAAGTATTTTTTGAAAATTTACCACTGGCAGTTTTTGATCCGGTCATTACAGTCTTCTCATGGCCTGCAAATCCAGACCACTTTGGATAAATTTGTCCTAATTGCATAAGTAGTATTAAGTACTACCTTTGAATTCTGAATAGGCCTGCTGAATCCTGGAATACCATCCGAAAATAATTACAAAGATCTGACGAAAAAATTGCTGTGGGAGGTGGTTCAAATGTTGTGTCTGTCCACAAATATGCCTGTTTGAGAGAAATATGTACGATACCAACAAGTACAATTACACTAAATAGAATACATATATATATATATAAATATATATATCTGCCTATGTTCGTCTGTAGATTTGGCCACCTCCACCCAAAAAATCCCTTCTCTGCGCGGAGATAACCAAAGGCCGATGTTAAACGACACCAATATTGATATATATGGTCAGGGTAGCTGTTTCTGACAGGGTTCTAAATCTAACAATAGACCTTTCCACTTTGTCCACCCATCATAATCAACTACGTGACGTGTAGAATGACATCAGAATGACGCAGATAAGTATGTCACGAACGCATCTTTGAAGACGGACTATGCATTGTTGTAGAAATTGTATGTCTTTATTATTTAATAAATATTCTGTTGAATATTTTGAAACTAATTTGACTGGGCGCTGTTACTGCCATAGTTTTTTATTTGACCGTGAAACAGAAACTATAAAGCAAACAGTTTTTAAAGGTTATATGAGCCCATTTTGATGAAAGGAATCAATTGAATCTCCCAACGGACTTACATCAGAAAATAAACATAATTCTTCATAGGAAACCACAAAAAAAAATTTTGAGTCAGGGGTTTTTAAGGTCGGTCGGGAGAGGACAACCAAACTATTATTTAAGGATAGCCTCACCTCTATATATGGTGTAAGCTAAGACAATTTTAACGTTTTATGGCATGCAAAACAATCCTTATTTTTATTATAAATACCAGATTTACTAGTTTACAAAGCAGTGATACAAGATTTTGATTTTGAAAATGTCTAGATTTACTATTATAAATTAAGTTATGGGCCAGTATTAGCGGGCTTGTGTTATTATTTTTGGTTCCGAACTCTCTTGTTGTCATACCATAAATATTGACGTCAAATCACCATCTCGTCACCATAGAAATGACAGATTTACATCCCTGTTAGAAACTGGTACCTAAGTATACAAAAACTCTCAGAAAACTGATACTGGCAATTTACACACAAAAATTTATTTGGAATGATTATAAAATTTTAGAGCATGTATTATTTCACTGAGCACTTGCTAATTACTAAATAGAAAACAAATTTTTTACAAAAGATTTACATTCATATGCAATCGGCAAAACTGTCCATACCCAGTTAGAAACCAGTTCTCGGACCATATATATCAATATTGAGATAGTGGGTAAATATAAATATTTTAAGACTTTTGACCGTAATATATTCCGTGATCAGACCAGTTTTCGTCTTTTAAACAGTATTTGTAATTGCCAGCCGGTAGCATCCCAGATTGGGATGCGATGATTCTATAATTATAGTAAACACTGTCTAGTATGTTATTAGTCCTATATCTTGTTTGTGTTATCTGATGTTCACTTTATTTTTTATGCAAGGGGTAGGCTTTCACGATTATCCGATATTATCGAAAATCGTGATATTTTTCTAGCCACAATTCTTTACGATGATTTTGAAAAAAAATCGAAATATCAGGAAAATTGTGATAGCTAAATGAGACGGTATACACACTTTAGCAAGCAAGGTGAACTATCCGAGATGTTTCTGAAGGCTAACTATTATTAGTAAAATATATAAATCATGTGATATTGCTCGCCCTTGAACAATCGATGTTTCTGAAGGCTAACTATTATTAGTAAACGGGTACTCGGTAAATGCGGATCAGATCTAAACATTAGATACCTATGGATCTAAAGCGCATTCCTAATATCACGTGATTTTTACATTTTCACAAAGAAATCGAAATCCATTCTCTAAAATGGTTAAAACTCATATGGAACCTACCACGAAAATTGAATGCAATTTCCATACGCATGCTTACCGCCGTACATACTACTATGTTTAATGTACGCCTCAAAAATATCATGGGGGAAGTGAAATTATTAATGGGACAGCCAAAATATTGTGTACCTTCAATAAAGATCGTTTATTGCATCAAAATCTATGCTACTTTTGATGTAAAATGTCGCCTAGAAAATATGGAAATCATGTGATATTAGGAATGCGGTAAAATCAGCAGTTGTGTTTACTAGAATTTTTCTAATATCTGCCATTATCTATTTTCATTGGCTTGTATGGGAGAATTTATCCAATCAGAACAGAGAAATAATATTTCTTATCAGAAAAAAATAATAATGGAACAGTGTTTACTCTCGTATTGTACATTAACTTTGTAATGCCGACAAACATTAAATGATCCAAAACGGAATCAGAATTAAAATGAGATAAAGCGCTTCTGATGTTGGCGAGCCGCTGGCTCTTTTGCGATTGGAGACGCCGTGTTCTCGCAAGATCTTATACGCTAATAGGAGTTTATTATCAAACGGGTATGGATCAGACCTAAAGTACAATACTATATAATCACGTGATTTATATCTTTTCTGGACGTCATTTTATGTCAAATTTAGGATTAATTTTGATGTAATAAATAATATTTATTAATGGATATGCAATATCTAGGCTCCAATTTAATGATTTCACTTCCGTGATGATGTTTTGAGGTATACATTAAACATAGTCGTACGGTGGCGAGAATTTGTACCGTGCGAAAATGAGTTCAATTTCCGTGCTATCATTTATTTTTTGTTACGAAACGTGACAAACAAAATGTGCTCAAAGACTGTACTCGATTACAGGATGCACCACCTTTCTAGAACATGTAAAATGACAAAAAAACTGCGTCCTTTAGTCAAATTTTAACGGTACAAGGAAGGGGAAATAATATTTTTTTCGCATCTTACGAGTATGTTGCCATTTATAGTAGCATGTTATGATTTATGAACGCACAATACCATCTGGCAAACCGGGAATCGAGGTGAGTTTATTATTATACTTCTAACGCAAACATGTGTTGCGTATATAGTAATATTCAACAGATCTCGCAGGCATCCAAACTGGTCACCTAGCAACTTGCCTAGACATCTTAAACACACTGTGCGCAACTATGACTATGTATTTAAAGCTTATCTTTGAGAATACATTCTTATTTAATGTGTACCAACTGTATTATATATATTGCACAATCATGGAATATCTGTTCTAGTTATTTGAAAAAATAATGGATGTCAAGTTGTTGCTACCTTAGGCAGCAACACGTTTCAGTAAAAAATTGTCAAAATAATCAGCTACATCTGATTTAATATTAGTTTAATTTAGAAAGAAAAAAAATTTGGACAGAAAAAAGTCATAAGGATCATCAAGATGTTGGACAAGCATAAAAAAACCCCTACCAAGATAAGTGGTTGTAGGTCCTGGTGTATTAATAATGATTTGTAAGATCATTTCTAATTTCGTGGTAGGCACGTTACCAGTTTTGGTTACTTGCGCCCAGGGTGTAGACTGTGTTGTCTATTTTTTTGCTTCTTCTATTACAGTAGCATGTATAAGCTACTGAATTGACATGCTTGTTGCGATTGAGCATGGATCTGCCTATCTCATGTAACATACTCTCTCAAAGGAAACCAAAATAATTTTAAAATTAGAGATCGGTAGGGTCTCTATCAATTAAATCTTGGGTTTAGCGCTGGCTAATCCCGAGTCATATTCAGAGCTTTACTCTATCAAGTCTCTATGTTATTATGATTCAGATTTGGGAAAGGCTCCAAAGAAAACCAAGGAGAAGGTCAAAGAAAAGAATCAGAATCATTCTATCAGATGTCCTTCTGGCAGCTGCCATAGATTAATAAAATCTGAAATGCTGGACATGTGTGTTCGAAATCTACATCGTGTACCTTAGAATCAGCCTGTTTCTTCTTCTTTTCGTTCGCTGATCATACCGCCAGTCCTGTAAGTGACTATCGACATGATCATAAGCGCTAAGTGCATGGATCCATGGTTTATTAGTGCGCCGTGCGGCCTGGAACCTCTGGCTTCAGCACTCGAGGTTTCTGTCAGGGTTACCTCACCCTTACCTCCTGTAGTCGCCTCTTACGACACGCAGAGGATACGGAAGGTGTATTCTAAGCCCCACCTACAGGGCAAAATCGGCCTGTTTGATATGCGGGTCATGGTCCCAATCTGCCAGATTGTCCTTTAAACCAAATTCCCCAGAGATCTTAAATATTCCTGGGAATCCTTCTTCTTCGTCGGTGGCTAAAATAAAGGCCAAACCCAGCCATCCTTGAAAAAATAGTATTATCTATGGAATGTCTCCAGAAACAAGTTCAAATATTGACTCGTCTATTGACAGTAGGATCAACAAGATTATCCTGGACCAGTCAGTTACCAATGCTTCATCTCTTGACGTAGTTGATTGTGAAGCATTGGAACTGTCTGTTCCCAGGAAGCACCTATTTTCTAAATGTAATAAATTACAACTCACTGATTTACATTGTTTCAGAGGTGCCATGAAAATTGGGAAGAATAAGAGTAAAAAGACTTGGGTTTCTCCTCGTTCGCCGCCTCTTCATAAGCAGTCATATCGTTCCAGGACTCTTCTTCATCTGCCAACATTCCGCAGTTTGCGCCCATATGGCCCGAGTTCGGTTTATCCTCTCGGGCCCGAGCGGGTCATAAGTCGGTCCTCTATGTCACCACCTATCACTACTACTGCTCCACTGGCTGGTTCGAAGGACTTCCCGACCAGAGTGGTCTGCAGGTGATCTCACATCCGTTGTCTTCTACAAAGCCAGTTTCATCATCTTATGTTGTATCTGCTGTTTCTCTGGCTCGGCTTCCGGCCCCGGGTGTTTTCCCGGTCCCGGGTCTGGATGTTGACCGGCTTAGGTTCCCGATCTCATCCTTCAGGCCGGAACCGGACTTTTGCCCGGGTACGGCCACTAGGGATACTTCGGGTTCTGTTTTCTTGCCGGCTCCGGCCCCGCCCCCAGGCTCTCTCCCAGGTCTGGGTCCTCTCCTATCTGGTCAAGCTCCCGGCTCTCCCGCCCCGGCCCAAGTTGGGACCGGCCATTCTGGATTGTCAAATTTAAATTTGAATTTTTCTACAAATTTTGGTCAATCCTCATGTGATTTTCCACATGTTTCCTGGTCCCGGGGCCCAGTTGGGCTCCGGAGCCAGGTTCAGCTCTAAATTCTCAGTCATCCTCTATATACTTGTCCCAGAGGGGGGCCGGGGGCTACATCCAGGGTTAGTAGATCCGCGCCCGTGTCCCATCAGGGAGCTGGGTCCGACTAGATCTCATCTTTCTCCCGGTAGTTTACTGTCTAATTCTCAGTATTTTTCTCACGATTCAAAATCTGATTCCTTTAAACATATTCCAGTCATTAGTGAATCTCTGTCTGATACTTCTAGATCAGCTTACACTAATTATTCCGCTAGTGATCATTTCTCCTTCCCTCATTCTAAATCCATTATAGGTAATCCTTCGAGTTCCTCATACTCTTCAGATCCTATGTCCCAGGATAATCCTTCCCATGACTCAGTGAGTTGTTATCTTAATGAATCTTTAGTGAATGAAATTATTTCTATCGGTTTGTCAAGTAGATTTTTCTTTGTCAAAGGACAGTTCAGGGAATTCTATCATCTCTGCTTTTAGAAGCTCTATTGATTTCCTTCTGTCCTTTGAATCTAGTTTGGTTCCTGGGAGTATTCTTCATCATTCTCGATCTAAAGTTAGGTTTGCGAATTACTCATCATTATCCTCATCCATTCATCCTTCTTTAGTATCAGACATCTTGTCTAGGGATGTTGAAGTTTCTTCTATTGTTGATGATTCTCAGGATTCTACTCTTCAATCTTCTCAGGATTGTTCTCACGGGAGACCCTCTGATTCCAAGTTTCTCCTTCTTAGGGCTGCTGAGAATGACTGGTCTAGTACTCACCAATGGGTTTCAGATTCTATCCACATTGAATTATAGCCTGAATGTACTAGCTACATTTTGTATGAATCTCCTCTGGTCTCAAAAGACAATATTTCCTTTAATCGTGTTCTACCGATTAACAGTTTTTCAGCGGATATTTTAGATCAGTTTTCTCAGCAGGCTTGCTTTTCAGATTTCTCCCTGGCTCCTCCAGATTTAGCTTCTTCCACTAGAGTTCCTCTTTCTGATTTTGACGCAACTATTAGATCTAAGTCTCTGTTTGGTGACGCTTGGGATCTTATTAAATATACTGGTAGATCTCCTGTTTCGGATTCATCCATCCTTAGATCATTAGAACAATCGGCTAGACTCAGATTCAAACTTTCTAATTTTTCGGCTCTGCTTTCAGAAGCTGTTCTTAAGGTTTCCTCTGAAGGCGAATCTATTCCTCATTTGCCTTGGCTTGTCTGGCAGACATTTCGAGATTCAACCTTAATTTAGACTCTAGATTAGTTGGTTTTGTTAACAACTGTCGTAGGAAGAGAGCACTTGGCTCTTTGGCTATTTCTCAGAAGCTTAACGACACTCTTATTTCCATATCCTGTTTTGATAAGGAGTTGTTTGGTCCTGAATCCACTAGTCTCATCATGAAGGAGGTAGTACTCAAGAGTATTCAGTACTCTTCTAAAGTTGGGCTTCCTCAGGTTTCTAGGAAATGTTCCTTCACTCCAGTTCATTCTTTTCCTCCCTCCTCTCCTTCAAAGAAGTTGCCGCGTTCTGATCCTCAAATATATTTCCCTTCTCTGATTTTTGTGAATTCCAACAGATCTTTTAATAGTTCTAGATCTCCTTCTCCAGCTAGGCCTTCCTCTCCGGGTCTTTCTCCCCGTAGGTCTCCTTCTCCTCAACAGAGGTCTCCTAATCAGGATAAATATTCGGATGTGGTTTCCAATCGGTCCAGAGTGCAGATCCCATTTAAAGCAGGCTAGAGGTCCTCGTAGATCGGGTAGTTGGTATCATCCTCGTTTTTGATGTCATAAGTTCAGGAGATGGCCCTTTTTTAACTCTTCCAGTAGATTTAGATTTTCAGTGCCCCACTATTTCAAGCTTTCCAAGCATCCCAGTAGGAAATCGTCTTTCCAGGTTCAGGACTTATTGGGATCTTCTTATTCAAGATCAGTGGGTCTTAGAAACTATTTATCGCGGCCATCATCCTTGTTGGAAGGAAAAAAACCCTCCTCTTTCTAGGGCTGCGCCATATACCGATACCATATTTAAAACCGATATTCTGCACTGACGGTTTCATAACCGATTATAAAAAATAAATATTGAAAAACCGAATATGAACATATTTTCGGTTTTTCGTATCAGGATTGTTAAAAATAAAAGATACTAACGAGCATGAAAAGCGCAATGAATACTAATGGCCATACTTTCCATTCGCTGTACGCCGAGAGAAATCAAGCAGCGAATTAATTAAATAAATATCCACGCGGCGTCTTTTCTCCGGTAGTCTCAGATAAAATTGCAATATAAAACACAATACTAACGCAGGAATTTGTCATTGAAATTTGTATCGGGGAAAACATTTCTAAACAACGCCATCCATTTTATTTACGTCACCGGCTAATTAACATAATGCAGTCGTCCCAATACTAAATCGACCAAATGCATAAAAATCTCGCCAATAAATATAATGCTGAACACATTTTGCTGATTAGGATATAATTTTAAATAAAATTATTACTCAAACCGTTTTTAAAACGTTATCGTCTATACACAATATCATATTAACTTATGAAATTCGCGTTGGCAATATTAGTTAATATTTTCTTCAAGGCATGATTTCGTCCTCGGGCCGAATTGGAAATGAAAGAAGAAAGGGAGATAATTACATCATAATTAATTACAATCACGTGATTTACGTCTTTTAAGCTTTATAAGCGTAAAACGTTACAAATGTATCAGGGCATGAAAATACGTTCTGGTTTCGTGCTATTTTTTATCATTTAAATGTTTTGTTTCATGTCCATAAAACCGATATTCGGTTACAACCGATATGAAGTCATATCGAAACTGATATGGCTGTAAGCCAAACCACACAGCCCCACCTCTTTCCTTTGTTCCTCAATGGACCCTGATTCCATCATACCCAGAGTAACTTTTAGACCTGGAATCCGAAATTCTGTCTCTGATATCGAAACATGCGGTGGACGAGGTGGTGGATTGGCAGTGCAATCCAGGTTACTTCTCGACCCTGTTTCTTGTTCAAAAGAAAACAGGGGGGGGGGGGGGGGCCTGGAGACCCATTATAAATCTAAAATCTCTCAAACTTATAATTGTGAGTCCTTCCTTCAAGATGGAACCGGTTCAATCCATCATTCAATCTCTCCAAGTGGGCTTGTGGACTATATCCATCGACCTCAAAGATGCAGAATTTCACATCCCTATTCATCCTGCATTCCGCAAGTTCCTTCGTTTCGCTTACAAAGGCAGAATCTGGCAGTTTTGCAGTCTTCCCTTCGGCCTGACCACCTCCCCTTACGTATTCACTCGAACAGTGTCATCAGTAGCCTCATGCCTTCATCTCCAGGCAATCTCAGTACAGCTTTTCAAGGCTCCCAATCCCGTCTCCCTCATTGCGGATGTATCAGATGCCATCCAGGTTTGCCTTTGCCTGGGTTGGATCAATGTAGAAGTCGCGTCTCACCCCAAGTCAAGTTTTTACCCACCTGGGGGGGCCACTTTCGACCTCTCTCAGGGGAAGTTATTTCCCTCCCTTCCCAATGTGCAGATAATCATATCCACAATTCAAGCTCTCAAGGTAGGCCAGTTAATTTCGGCCAGGTCTTTCCTCTGAATCATAGGCCTCATGGTTTCAGTACAGAAAGTGATTCCTTGCGCTCCTCTGATGAGAAGACCCTTCCAGTTCTATCTTATAGCCCACTGGAATCAGTCTCTAGATTCTCTGGATCATCGGATTCTCATCAAGTTTCCACTCATGACTCATTGCCGGTTTTGGAAAGACCGCCAATCCCTGTTATTAGGGGTCCCTCTTCATCCTCCATCTCCTCAGGCCATCTTTTTCATGGATGCATCCCTGGAAGGATGGGGAGCCATCTGGGATTCCAAGAAGATTTCAGGAACCTGGTCCCTCACAGAATCTTCCTACCATGTCAAACTTTTAAAACTGTGAACAGTTTTCCATGCCCTAGTTCATTGAGAACCCCTGATTCTCGGTCTTTCAATCCTTATCCGATCAGACAATTTCACAGTAGTCTCGTTCATCAATCATCGGTGGGGGGGGGGGAGGAGAACGGACCAGGTCTGTCTCTCTCTGTTGAGAGTCCCTGATCATGCTTCACTGGTGCAAGTCCTGCAACATTTCTCTTCGAGCATCCCATGTCCCAGGCAAACTGAATTTTCTGGCCGATCAGTTATCTCGTCCTTCCAGGATCCCAGAAACAGAATGGGAGTTGAAAGAGGCTGTAGCCCAGTAAGTTTTTCTTCAGTTCAGTCATCCCCTCATAGACTTGTTTGCTACTCTCAAGTACAGAACGATATCCATCTTCATATCTCCCTTTCCGTAAGTCATGGCTCTTTCAGTAGACGCCCTAGCTCAGTCTTGGGACAACATATTCGCTTATGCTTTTCCCCCTACGATTCTCATTCCTCTGGTACTCAGAAAGATCAGGCATCATCCCTGTGTGGTCCTTTTAATAGCTCCTTTTTGGCCGACAAAATCGTAATTTCCGGATCTCCTGGACCTTCTTGTAGACCTCCCTCTGCTACTTCCTGTCTCCCACAATCTATTGTCCCAGAACAGAGGCATGATTCTCCATCAGAATCCAGAAATCTTTTGCCTGTCAGTCTGGAAGTTGTCGAGTTTCCCCCTACTTTGTCAATCTTTTCGGTCAGATCTCAAGAACCTTTGGAGAAGTCCCTCAGAACTTCCACTCGAAACATTTATAAGGCTCGAGTTTTTCAAAAAATGGTGTTCAGACCATTCTATCCTGCCCCCCTGAGGCCTCTGACTCAGGTCACAGATTTTCTGGTTTTCCTTTTCGACCAGAGAAAGCTATCCGTTAACACTGTCAGATCCTATCGATTTGGTCTGAACTCCTTTGTCAAATGTCTTCTTGACCCTTTGGTCAAAGTACAAAAACATTTTCACGACCTTATTAAAGGTATGGGTAATTCACGTCCACCTTTTAAGAAACCCCTTCCTTCCTGGAACCTTTCGCTTGTATTACAGGTTCTCGCTGGGAAACATTTTGAACCCTTAGGTTCTGTTTGTTTAAAACACCTTACCCTCAAAGCAGTAATCTTATTAGCAGTAGCATCAGTTAGCCATCGCTCTGAAATCCATGCCCTTTCTGTTGAATTGGATAGATTTCAGATTACGGGTAATAGCATTATTCTTTATCCCAGAGCAGAATTCCTGTCCAAAACTCAATCAGTTAAATTCTTGGGTAAATCCATTATAATTCATAAACTTTCTTCCTTATCACCATATGATTCTGTCTGGATCCGACAATAGAAATCTTTGGGTTACATTTGCAGAAGGTGTTGATCGTTCTGCCTCTTTAACCACTATTTTACGTTGGATTGTTAATACTATCAAAATTTGCCATGAATTAGCTTCTCCTGGGGACAATGCACTAGTGGGTGTTAAGGTCCATGATGTTAGGGGCCTTGCCACCTCTTGCGCCCTTTTTAATGGATCTTCTCTAGATGATATCATGCAAGTTCCTAACTGGAAATCAGAGAATACTTTTATTAATTTCTATCTTAAAGATTCTGGTCCTTCTTCCTTTTTCTATAAGAATATTCAGAAGGTAGCTTCAGGGACCGTGACTCGTATTCCTTCTTCATCATCATCTTCTCTTCCTTCATCATCTTCATTCATATCAACTTTTTATTTGGGGTGAGTGTGAGTTCATTACTTCTTTCTCATGTGTGCATTTCACCGCTTTCATATCATCTCTTTCATCACCCTTATTTATTCATCTCTTTCCTGCATGATCATCTTTTCTTTCTTGTCTTCTTTGGGTCGTTTTATTACCTTTATTCTCTCCTGCTTCTTTCTTCTCTACCCTTTCTATTAGGGTTACTTATGAGAGTAATTCTGAAGAATTACTGTCATTTGTAGTATCTTTCTCTACTTGTTATTACTAACTTCGTATTAATTTCTCTTTTATTTTTTTTACATCGATTTTGCGCAAAAACTCGCCTCCTTCCATTCTTTGTGCAATGTTGAAATCTGTATTTGAACAATAGTAATGCAAGGAGGTAGGTTGTAATGTAGTAACAATGACCAGATGACCGGTGGGTCTGGTCTTATGTTTTACTAATTGCATATACCTTTTTTTTTTGGGGGGAGGGGCTTGAAGCTTCATTTAAATGGTCATATCTTGTTAGAATAGTTATATTCAGGAAAGATATTCATTGTAGTCTTCAGCCTTTATGTTATACCCAGATATCCCAGAATTCAACATATTTAGGTATTTCTGAAAGGAATTTCCTGTCACATCATGTAGAGAATTTAGGTTAATTTTTTATTTCAGCTTTAGTCAGATAGTCAGAGTCGAGTAGTGATAGGATCATCTGCCTCTTCATGTATCTGCTTAAAGCTGGATTATATGACTGGATTTGTCAAAGGAATGAAGTCTTGGTTGCTACCAACAAGGCCATGTGATAGCTATCATTCTAGGACAATATTGTGCTAGCAAGCCTAATAAGGGGTACACCACCACATAGGCTATACCTTTGGTGGACTACCTGTTGTGATCCTTGATTACAGTCCAGATAGCACTGCAATAGGATAGATGTGGCCTGTGGGAGGAACTTGCTACGCTTTCTCATAAATCGCGCGTGCAGCTAACTAGTCACCATTACGAGCATTCGTATCTCGCAAGATCGCCTTCCATACGAGATCGAGAAGCGTATCTTGTATGTATTGAGTAGCCATTGGCGTAGTGATTTACACCAGAATATGGTGGTAGAGAGAATTGAAACTTAAAAGGAAATGAGGGCTACTCTCTTCATAGCAAACAATATGAATTCACGTAAAATGAGATGATATAAAGCCTATACTAGTCCGTATGACAAGTAGTTAACAAAAAAATAGTCCCTCTGAATTTGTTGTAAAATTCAAATCTGTCATGCACAAAATGAGATCAAGAATTTGCTGTCGCCGCGTAGATGCTGATATCACATGAACCACTGGATGGATGGAGTTGATTTTAATGTCTGTATCAAGCTAGTGATACAACAGAGGTTAAGATGATGCCAAAATCAACACGATTCAGTGTTGCTTTTACAGTCCGCTACTTTAGACTGAGTCCCGATCAATCTGGTATCCGAGGCTGAGTCTGTATGACAGGCTAGACATTGTGATGACGTAATAAGATTGTAATAGTTCTAGCCAGTACAAACACGAGTAATAACGTTATAATTTCAATTAAGCTCAACACGTCTTGTTTACAATTCTCGTAACGTCATTGCTATCGCTTAAAGCTGAAGCAGCACCTTAAATATAAACTAACATGTCATCTTCCCCTTAAAGCAAACAAGTGATAAACAAGAATTGAAATTACAGTGACGAAAGCTTAGGCAATTATCAAACATTTATAAATCAAGTCTTTGTGGTGGCTTCACTAGTCTACCATGTCTCGTCATATGAGGTCATACTCCAAATCCAGCAACACCCGTTTGTGACAGATTTGGAGTGGAAACGGATGGTGGATCTACATTAATGAGAGTATTACTGACAGATCTATTCATCGGTACATACTCATCTGCCAGTGGCAAAGGTATCATGTTCTGCCACTGCAGCATGGTCGGTACTTCTGAAGAGATCTCTTCTGTTACGACGGAGCTCCCCACCTGATGCTGTTGTTACAATGTATGATCTTGGGGCTGAGTGACAATGGGTAACATTTTCTGGATTCCAAATTCTACCTTGTCTAATGCGAACACTATCGTTTACTTCCAATTTGCCAAGAGATTTTACACCACGATCATAATAATACTTCTGCTTTTCCTGTAGTACAATCAAACTCTCACGGACATTCGTTGCCACCTTTGGTTGCAACAAACTTACCACAGTAGGAAGCTTTGATTTTAGCCTCCTACTGTTTAGCATCTCGGTTGGTGAATATTTCAAATCCCTAAATGGTGTGTTTCTATATTCAAGCAATGCTATATATGGGTCATTAGCCTTTCTAAACAGTTGTTTGATGGTCCCAATTGTGTGCTCGATCATACCATTGGACTGTGGATACCGTGGACTTGATGTTGTGATTTTAAACCCACATGACTGGGCAAAGGATTTACATTCACAACTTGAGAAAGGCATATTATCAGAAACGAATTGATCGGGTATTCCTCCTCTCGCAAAAATTTACTTAAGATGCATGATAATGGTATTACTGGTTTTGTCTTTCAGTAAACAGATTTCGAGTAGTAGTCTACAACACATAAATAATCCTTGCCTTGAAACTCAAACAGGTCTGCCTCAAGCTTTTGCCAGGGATGCTCTGGAACCTCATGGGGAATAAGAGGCTCCTTCTGATTATTTCTAAGGAACTGAGCACATTTTTCACATCTAGCTACTATACTTTCAATATCCTTAGACATGCCAGGCCAGTACATCACTTCTCGTGCACGGGCTTTGCATTTTTCCATTCCTAAATGGCTCTCATGAATTTTACAAAGCATTTAATTTCTTATAACAGTGGGGATGATAATTTTGTCACCAAGGAACATGAGTACCTTAGCTTTATGGATTTCATCTCTTACATCTCAATACATCCTAGATATTTCTGGTACATTTCGCTTTGATGTAGGCCAGCCATACTTTGTCAAATTTAAGAGTCTCACCAGAGTCATCCTCCACTGTAGCTTCTTGGATTTCAGATAGTTTTTCAGGAGTCACAGGCAAATTCTTTACTACACTATGAACTCTGACCGCTAAATCAGATGATAAATCCTCATCAAATTTTTCATTTTGCAAATAAGCACGCGACAAAGCATCTGCAATATGCATTTATTTTCCAGGTCTATACATTATGTTTACAGAATACCGTTGAAGTCTAAGAAGCATTCTCTGCAGCCGAGGCGACGCTTTGCTGACTCTTTTTAGTAATCATTTCGAGAGGCTTATGGTCAGATTGTACATCAACTAATCGTCTATACACATACTGATTAAATTTCTCACACACAAATATTATGGCTAGAAACTCCTTTTCAATTTTAGCATAATTCTGTTCAGAATCAGTCAATGCACGTGACGCATATGCTACTGGATGACCTCATGCACCCAAGCCAGTCTTTGATGCATCAGCTTGGATAACAACTGGGGATTTAACATCGAAAAACTTTAGTACAGGTGCAGCAATCAATGCCTGCTTGATTTTACTATTTAATGCACTATCTTGTTCACTATCCCAGTAGAAATGTGTCTCCTTTTTCAAGAGCACTTGCAAAGGGTCTGTCAACACACACACACAGGTTGGCAATGTACTGACCAAGATAATTGACCATGCCTAAAAATTGCTGGAGATCCTGTTTACATTGTACGTTAGGATATTCACAGATTGCCTTTACTTTTTCAGGGCCAAGTGTTAGCCCTTCGGCTGAGAAAATATTGCCAAGATATTTTACTTCATTCACACGAAACTGAAATTTGTCTTTGTTAAATTTCACATTATGTTCACGTGCATGACTAACAACCTGCATTAGAGTATGATCATGTTCAGCAACATCTTTGCCTGCAATGATTATGTCATCAAACAGAACCTGCACACAATCTATGTCACCGAACAGTCTGTCATTCTTTTTCTGAAAGATTTCAGGGGCTGAGGAATTTCCAAAGGGCCACCTAAGAAACCTATATCTTCCAAAGGGTGTGTTAAACGTACACAACATGGAACTTTCATCACCTAACTTAATCTGCCAGAATCCGTCTTTCTCATCTAAAATAGAAAAGACAGATTTTCCACTCATCTTAGCCGCTATATCATTAAGAGTTGAGATTCTATAATGTTCACGCTTTATGGCCTTGTTTAGATCCTTTGGGTCTAAACACAAGCAGAGATTTTTCTTTTCGACTACGACCAGGTAGTTGACCCAGTCTGTGGGCGTATCCACCTTTGCTATGACATCATCATTTTCCACTTCAAGTCATTTTATCAAGTGTTTGTTTGGGTTTTTCATGAAGACTTAATTGCACCTTTCGTGGTGGATGTATTACAGGAGCAATGTAATTTTTCACTTCAATATGCTATTCACCCGGCATTTCCCCAAGTCCATTAAACACACCATTATACTACTGTAATAGGTTATCCTTATCATAATCTATTTCTGCTACAGTATTGATTTTTCAAACTAAATCTAACTCAGTGCATGTTTTCAGTCCTAATATCGGTGGGGATTTCACATCGGCAACATAGAACTCTATCTTGTATGGAGTTCCATCGACTTTACACTCTCACAGTGTTTTACCCTCTGGAACCCCCTTTTGTTCACCATATGATGACAACAAAACATTTGTTTTTGCATATTTCCTCTGACGGGGAGCTGCTGAAACACGCTACAGGTAATACATTAGCCTCTCCACCAGTGTCAAGTTTAAAATTAACTGTCTGTCCATTTACATCAACATTTACATAAAATTTTCTGCACCACGCTTTTTCAGTTGAATGTACAATGACGATCTCACCAATAAAAAGTTCCCCAGATGATCAAATTTCACTATCAGTGGCGCTATGCCAAGTTTCTTCTTGAACATTATAAACTCTCCGATCATGCATCAAACACATTCTGACAAAATGATTACGGCTTTTGGCATATTCGACAGTTTTTTCAAAAGCAGGACACTGACGTGGACCATGCTTCTGGCCACACTTTTTACAGGTAAATGTTTGGTTCACTATATTGTATTGGCTTTTTGATTTTTGCTGTGCTATATCATGCACAATTGTATCGTCCGTTTTTCTCATTTTTTTCAACTGAATAGATGTGGCTTCTGAAGCCCGACAAAAGGACAGTGCTTTGTCTAGTGTTAATTTGTCAACATCATCTGGAAGCAAATATGCCTGCAATTTTTCGTCTTTAATTCCAAAAACTAAGCGATCACGAATCATTATATCAATTGGTTCTTTGTACTCATAGTAGGGCTTCACGGTATTGGAAACATGAATACCGGTTACGGTATCAATTTCCATACCGGTATACCTTTAATACTGGTATTATTACTATGGACAAAATAGAGTGAGGCTCCATTAGTACGATTCCATAGTCAACGTATTTCCCCTACATATGAAGTAGGCCTATATCAGCGCTCCTTTAACAGTCGACACAAATTTCCACAATAAAACCAATAAATTATATGAATCCCGATATTAAACGCTAAATATTAACTGTCTTCAGTTAAATCATATCTCAAAACGGCTGAAATTCAACCAAATCGTCCATACAAATGATTTGAATTTGCCATGAAATTATAACTACTCCGTGTCGAGATCACGAGATACCGGTAACCAGTGGCAATCTCGTCCCAAATAAACTCCCCCATTGAAACTGCGAACAACCAAGACTGGTGATATTTGACTGACAAATGTCATTGCTACGAGTCAAGGACATTGAATATGCTGAATGTAAATCTATGTTTTACTCATTTTCCTGGCTACTTTTGCACTTGTATTGATGTATGCGCCAGAATAATAAATAAACTGTCCACCAAAACGTGTGCCGTATATGACGAAATTGCAATGGGACAAAACCGCCAGGAATCATCCAAATATCCGCGCAGTGGAACAACCAAGCCCTTATAACACATACTAAATAGACTATAATATGGTGAGAATACATATGCCTACGCTCGCTGAGCCTTGTTCTCGTTACAGTAGCTTGTATCGATCGATATCTAATGCTACCCGCCAACATAAGAAGTGAATATAGATCCCAGGGACTGAGAGGTTTTTCTCATATTGTCGGTTCCTCTTAATTTGGGCCATTGGCCGGTCACTACAAAGTTGTAAAATTCCTGGAAGTTGCTAACTAACCAGGCTGTAGTAATTGATATAAAATATCACGCAAAATATTCATTTGATATTATGATTTTCTAGAAAACAACGGCCCGAAATTATAAAATATTAGCGCAAGAAAAGATAAGTTTTAGATATTTTTAACCACCCCCTGTACTATAAGGTTAATTAAAATAAGTTTTATTCTATTTTTTGCGCGAAGTACGTTCTTATAAATAGTAATTTATAAATTACTTTAACCCTAGCCTCTAGCAACAATTTGACAGATACGAGAACTAAGAAAATTTTCAAGTGTGATCGTTAAATATCATTTTCCCGTACGAAGAGCAGTAACTTATCGCATTAGACATATATTATTGGAATGTAACTAACAGAAGGTTATACCGGTTTTATGTTATATTTCGATATCACCAAAATCATACTGGTATGACTACCGGTATGGCTATGACACCGGTATTCTGTATAGTATCGGTATATAGTGAAGCCCTAACTCACAGTTTTGTATCATCTTCTTTAGCTCGGTGATGAATTGTTCAACAGTCTTGTGAGCATTTCCAAAACTTGTACTGTTCAAATAAAGTATTTTTCCTGGGGTTGCAATATTCCTCGAATTTTCTTATCACATGGTCAAGTTTATTTTTGTCCTCGCTTTCACCAAACTCGAAGGTATTGTACAATTATAATCTGCCCTCACCAATGCAATGCAATAATTTGGAGCCAGGTACCAGTCTCCATTAACCCTTTCTGTTGTCTGTTTTGATGGCCTATGAAAATGCGTTATTTTCGTCTGCTAAGACGTCAAAAAGCATCCAAATACTATAAAGCAGGAGGGATTCAGCCTTGGGAACATTGATTTACTATAGGGCATCATAATTTCATCAAACTTACATAGGTTAGGGAAATATTGACATGTTTATGTGCATTTTACCCTGCCAACCAAACCCTATCCGCCATTTTGTATTTCACGCAAATTTCGAACTAACCATCTGAACCGAGCTTTGGTGCTCGGTTTACTATATAGTTGACTAGCTAGTTAAAGGTCATCTATGGAAAGTGTATTTTAAGACATTATAATACATCCAGCCCTTTCAAATCATATAGCTGTTATCAATTTGCTAATACATGGCATATTTTTATATTTATTGCCGATAAAGTACATAGCTTTAGAATATCGCGTCATGAATCGCGTCCCTTGAATTCCAAGCAGCTGTGACGTCATAGTGGAACAACCGCTAAGCAAAGCGAATGCAGGCAACACTGTTTAACCAGGGTAATTTTTTCATTCTATTGTATTTAGCAATGAATTTTGAAATAGGCAATGATCTCAATGATATTCCCGGTAGACCCTAGTCAGAAGTTTATAATAGCGCCGATGCCATATTTAAATATGAATATATCGGGCATGAAAGCCCCTTTTTAGATGAGATCTGCTTCGAGAAAATATCTCAGTGTGATTCTGTAGATACTGTATTTTTACGACACTATATCTTGCTACATCCAGTATTGGTGGGATGGCCGTCAAGCGCAGATCTAGGATTTTATTATTGAGTTAGTCCAATATTGGAGAGGGTCTGTGAGTGAGGGCGTGTCCCCTCCAAATGGCCGTTTGGGGAGATATGGGCGGGCTGGTTCTTCTCCCTGAAAATTCAGATGCTATGTGAAGTCATTTCCTGCATTCCATTTGATAAACATCTGTTATGATTTTCCAGATGTATCTCTATTCCCCACCCCCACCCACACACACCCCTCCTCGCATGCATGCATGCACGCACGTAAGCATGTGCACACACACAAACCAAATGCAAAGTCTACCGGTAGATCCGAATTTGCCCAAGGTATCGCAATCAATTGATTTGTTTAAATCTAAGACTGGAGAAAGCTAGGACCATATTGGATACATTTTATAGGCCTATATAATTAAATCTCCTGTAGACTTAAGCCAAACTATTTGTGACAATCTAAAACATCAATTTTAACAAGCATTGATTACAATATCATTTACGGATATACATTATGCCAGCAATGAGTAACCGGGGGTGTGTGGACTTCTCATAGGCTACGTGTTAACTTACTTGAACAAGCACATAACACCGTATTCAGTTGCAAAAATTATGCCAAAAATACCAGTGGTCGGGCCTATATGTATGTGGGCGAGGAGGTAAATTCTGGGTATACATCTACCACTTCTTTGAATGTAATGTAGCTAACGTATAAATTTACGCATAACGCCACTCACTCTCCCACACTTTTACAGGAGTAATTTGTAGGTTTACGTACTAGAGACAAATGCTGGCCCTGAGTGTGTACAATTGTCGTGTATACTGAAAAAGCACATATATGAGTGAAGATGCGCAAAAAACGTGACAATAATAATTTATAACAGGTGGGTAAGATGAACTAAATTGTCATATTTAGATAGGCCTACTTTTATTAACAGTGCACAAATTTACGCTGGATAGCTTACGCGTCGAAGACTGTCAAAATTGTTTGTTTACTATAAGCTTTCATTGACGTCCGCATGAACTGAAAGAGAGACGATCGATAACCGATATGTCAGTCTTCCTATGAATTCGTTCATCTGCTACTATTTATGTGCTTCCATGATACGGAATGCTTGTTTTATTGCCCGGTAGTAATTTTCAATAAGCCTGGTGGTAATTTCTCAAAATAATATGCTTTGCATCAACGTGAAAATATGCAGGCCCATCGATTCCCCAACTGGCACCTTCCCACCCACCCTACACCTCCCACCCCACCATCCAACCATTGCTATGGTCATGTAATATCGATTATTTTTCTTCGCATATTCAACTGTAATCTTACTAGTGATACAGGCCTATGCATGTTAGGTAAAACCAGAAGGGTTTCTGATAAAACCTACAAACAGTTGGTCTCGAAAATGATGAGTATATGTCAAGCTTTAAAAACTCACACACTTGTACATTAAATTATCTTGTCATTTACAGGCTAATTTTGTTCATGCACATTTCTATCGAGCCAAAATCGCCATTGAAGCAATTGTGTTCTCAAACATGTCTGGAAACATAAAACCGGGGAAAAATCTGCCGCGTTGGTTTTTCGTAGCTGTTGCCGTTTTTGCGTGCTTCTAACTACACCCCACCCTCTAGGCCTAAACCATGTGGCCTACATAGTCGCAGCAAAGATGTTAGAATTAAAGAAAATGCATTGATACGTGTGTCTGTTTTATGTATGCACATGTATTTAATTCAGCAACAAAAAACTGTCATTCCGCTATGTAGGGTATATTATATATGTTAAGTAAGAGCGGGCATTAGACTCTAAGGTCAGTTGTTTATTTAGGGCTAAAATCAATCAACATATAACTTTCTATTATTTTTATTGGCATAAGACCTGAAAAAGCTATTTTTATCTTTGCCTGATCGTGAAAATGCAACCAAACTGTACTTATTTCCTGCTGAAGTTGAACGAAGCTGCATGTATTCAACATTACGGTATAATAGCTTGTTCCACTATTACGTCATTATTGACACTGAAGAACTCAAAATCAAGGTAGGTAAGTCATGACATAATTTTGTGTATTTGATCATACGCCGACTTCGCGGCTTAATATTAGCTATTTGGTGAATGTTAGACACATACAGCTGGTTTGTTATTAATTACTATTTACTATACAATAATGCCGTAAATACTTGCAAAATTTACATTAAAGGGATTTCTCCAAATATGATCTTTAACCATTTGAAGTTCGACTCGGAATCTAGTTAGCTATAGCTAATGTCTATATCTCGATTCTAACCCGTCCCATAGGATTACTATGGGCTTTCAGTTTGCCACAAAATCTGGTTAAAACACTATAAATAAAATTATCTACATGGCTATATCGTCAATCTCTCCCCTTCTATTGTTCGCGCCATATGGAAAAAGCCTGGTAGGGGGAGAGATTGACGATAATGCCTTATCTATAATGTTTTCAATGTCTACAACATTTTAATAAGGGGCAATATCGTCCCTTCTATCCCCCTTGGCCCCTACCTTAGTACCTACATAGAATTTTAATGGACTTTCGGTTTCAGGTTTTCATTTGAATTATCGCTTGAAATACATGTTTCTGTTCCCTATAATGATGGGAATATGCCAAGATATTTAGTTTTGCAGTTTTTTCCGTTAAAGGGAAAAAGCTGCAGAGCAAATAAACTTAAGTTACCAGTTTTCGTTATTCGTAGGGGGATAGAAAGACGTTGTCCGCGAATTACCATTTTTCGTGATGGGTAAGAATAAGGATATAGCCTAGCTAACTATGGTTAGGAGTCGAACGTGACTCAAGGGAACACTGATGAATAATTCGAAAACTGGCAACTTAACTATCGTCTCGCTTTCTAAGAAAAATCTATTCATCTCTATTAGAATCAATCTATATTTTACTGCAAACAGAGGAGCGGACAATCTAGTTTTATGGAATCTTATATATAAATAGGAGAGGGTACGACGTCACGCTAAAAGTGCCTATGTGTATTTCTTATTAACTTCGTCTTCTTGTTCTGTATATTCATCGAGTCGTATCAAGACCGTGGCAAGAAACGACTGATATAAATACTAACTGGATTGGCCAAAAAAGACCAAATCGCGTGATAAAGTCATCCAACAGCTATCCAACAGCGATTTTGTAATGTCATATGACGTCATTAAGCTAATGACGCCATCGTTAGTTATTCCCCATAGTGTTGTTGTTGTTGTTGTTGTTGTTGTTGTTGTTGTTGTTGTTGTTGTTGTTTAGTCCTCGGTCCACTGCTTTTCTTAGCCTTCATTAACGACCTGCCAGAAAGCTTCACAGCATCCACAACAACACTCTTTGCAGATGACTGTTTTCTCCAAAAGCGTATTACGGGAATAAGAGATAGCAGCTTAACGAAGTGGGAAGTTGATTGGTTGATGAAGATCCATCCTGGGAAATTCCAAGTGGTACATATATAACAAACAAAGCGATGCTATCTACATTCCATTACTCGATCCATGACCAGCCACTAGAGAGTACCGATAGTGCCAAATATCTTGGGTTGTCCATCCACAAGACACTCTCATGGAATGAACACATTAATTCAACTTCGAAAAAAGCTGATCGCACAAAGTCATTCCTCCAGACTAACATTGGCAAACTGGAAGCAGTTAAGAGGAAATCAGCCCGCTTCATCAAGAATGACTACAGCTGGTACAGCAGTGTCGCTGCAATACTCCAAGAGCTAGAAATCCCAACTCTTGAAAAATGCTGTGCTAAATCCAGTCACCATGATGTACAGGATTGCCAATGACCTGATTGACATCCCAAGCGGTTCACTTCACCCAGTTAAGTCAGCTACCAGGAAGGCTAACAAAAACCACTTTTTAGTACCACACAGCCGACTAGCATCCAAAAATCATTCTATCCAGATTGTGGAATTTACTGCCTGCTGACATTGTCGAGAGTCTAGACCTGGACACCTTTAAGCTGAAGTTCCAGTCTGTGAGGTTAAGCTAATGCATATTTAGTGACATCGTGTTTTTAATTGCAAATACATTTTTTTAACTTCTCTCTGCTGCGACACCTAGTACGACTATTCTCAAGCTATGAGTGACAGACTGTAATAGAAGAAGAAGAAGAAGAAGAAGAAGAAGAAGGAGCACCCACGTAATGTGGTTAACAGTTCGAAATTAACGTCAGAATATTTAAATGCTTATAATGCAACATAGAAAAGTCTAGAAAGTCAACTTATTTATATAATAAATGAAGATGTAGATTTAAACACATGATGAAAAACAAATTAGGTATATTGGTGTGGAAGTAAATTAAATAGAAAGCACTGACCACACTGCAAATCATAACAAAGTCTTCTGGTATGACATTCAATGCAGTAAAGCAGATCTGGCTTGTCGGGAAGGCACCCAGCTGAGATCAAGGCGGTGCAGTTGATGATAAGCTGGAGAAGGAGTTTATTATCCATGGCAAGGTGAACCCACATTGCAGTTCCAAGTTATTCAACAATCAAGTGCCTAAGCTGTGACAGATGTGTGCTATTTTCCGCATAACCAGCGGTGAATGACGTCATAGTTGCTAAAGGGGCGGTACAGCTGACAGACACTTTCCTGGTGTAAATTTTTAGATGCTGATATAACTAGTGTTCCTTAGCCGATTTCAATTATTCAGGTACCTCGAAATAGCTGCTGATTATCTGCATTGCCAGGTACTGTGTATGCTAGGATTCATCGAATAGTGTTTTTTAATGTAGGGATGCAGTGTACGGAATAAGGACGATGCAAGATAGCTTTTTCATTCTATGTCACAAGGGAGACAATCAGTAACAGACTCCTGATTGTCTTGATGTATGTCGCAAAGAGCACTAGCTTCAGCTGACATACCAGGCTTTGTACTGTGAGTCTCTATTTTTGGAGGTGGCTTAGATACATCAGTCGTGCAGTTTGCAGCTCATGTATGTTACTTGCACAGTCAAACTTCCTCAGCTGTTTTACGGATTCTCCCAAATCACGGTTAGTGGGCCGTTGACACCTCAATGAGTTATAGTCATGATATGTAGGGTCCTATCATTTCTGAGTCTGCCATTGATGCCAGTCTTTGTGTGCTTCATTTTGCTGTTTATGAGAATGATTGTGATGTTTCCCATTTTGTGGTCTATCATAATGCTCGTAATATTGTGTAAACGTATGCTCATCATCATACATTTTCCTGTGCTCTCCTAGATGCTGTGAATGCCTCTCTCTTTCGTGTCTATATACCTTACTTTGACATCTTTGTGAGCATCGAACGTTGTCCCTATACTCACTTCTCCCTCTATCACCATGGTTTTGTTATCTCTGAGATTGCCACCAATCATTTCTAGAATCATTCTCTTGCGATCTCTGTGCTTGCCACCCATCATCTCTAGAGTCATTTTTTCCATCTCTAAGATTGCCGCCCATCATTTCTAAAATCATTCTCTTGCAGTCTCTGGGGTTGCCACCACTCATCTCTAGAGTCATTCTTATGCAGTTACAGTTTTACTATGCACATGTATTAACTGGAAGAAACACAAACCATCAGAATGCCCACGAGCAATACTTACAAAATGCTCAACAGCATTATCAAACCAGTTTAATAAAACTAAAGCATAGGGATAAACTTCTGATAGTCAATTGTTATAAATCAACGAGCAGCAATGGCACAATTGATAGCGAACTTCTTAATCTCCTGGACACCATGGAACAAACACACGCATCACACATGCTATTAATGGGTGATTTTAATCTGCCAGAAATAGATTTTATTGACTGTTATACAACCAGTTCACCTGACAGTTTCCCATACAAATTTCTAAACTAGACACAGGAACTATTCCTTAAACAGCATATTGACCAGCCTACACTTTTTAGAATAGGACAAAATTCATCGTTGCTTGATCTAATATTTACAAACGAAGAGTATGTGGTTGATAATGTAAGTTATATTTTGGGACTAGGTAAAAGTGGTCATGTTGGCATTCTGTTTACACTTGTAACATACTCCGCTCCGTTAAACAAAAATGAAAGGGATGTTAAATATACTTTTTGGAAGGCAGACTTTAATGAAATCCGTTGGCATCTTTCTAATATTAATTGGGATTCAACCGTTGATTGTGAAAATGTAGAAACATCGTGGCAAGGGTTTTATGATTTAATAATAGAAGCAATGAGTAAACATGTTCCATACAACAAATCTAAAATAAATCATAAGAAAACCTATTGTGGATGACAAAACCGATATTAAGGCAGTAAAAAGAAAATATGAGTTGTGGAGAAAGTATAGAAACAGTGGCACAGACTTAGATCATAAGATATATATTGAACAAAAGAATAAAACTAGCTCACTGTGTAAAGAGGCACACTTAACATATGAAAAGAAAATTGTTAATAAGTCCAAAGAGAGACCAAAAATGTTTTATAAATATATCAAGAAACACACAAAAAGTTGTTGTTACAATACTAGACTTTCAAAAAGAAGATGGATCGCTGGCAAAAGATGCCCTAGAAAAAGCAAATTTACTCAATGGCTTCTTCAAGTCGATTTTTGTAAAAGAAGAAAATACAACCCTGACAAAATTCCCTCAGTGTTTCCAGGACCAAACCTGTATTTTAGATGTAACATGGACTGAGGAAGATATTTGTAAACAGTTACATGCATTGAACCATGGGCGTGCCATGGGACCAGATCATATTCATTCCGAGTTTTTGAGAGAATGTGCCTCTGAATTAGTGTATCAACAGCAGAAACTTATTCAAATATCTTTAGAAAATGGCAAATTACCAAAAATATGGAAGAAAAAAACATCAGGGATATTGTAATCGCCTCCGTCCAGCTGCCTGTCTGTCTATCTGTCATGCTATCTCCTCCCAAACCACTGGGTGGAATCAAATCAAATTTGGTATGTGGGCATGAGTGGTATGGGTCAAAAGGTCATGAAATTGATTGTAATACAACTCCTCTGAAATCGTTAGAAGGAATTCAACCAAATTTGATATCTGAGTTACTCATATGATTGCACTGTGCAAGAGGCCATTTAGATTTGGCTTCGCACACCCCCCCCCCCCCTCGCTATGATGCGATAGCACATGTTATCTGTCTGCCATTGCCTTAACATTGGCAAGCGCTGCTTGGTGGAGCTACGCATGGTGTCTGCTGATTGCTCTACAGGTAGTATATAAGGACCCCAATTCTTCTGTTTCCTCAAAGAGGAACGAGGAGGCGATCCGATTCGGTTATATTATCCGTAGATCTCGCTAAAGATACTGTGCAGAGTTCGCCATTCTGGCAATCTATACCAGCACATTTTCCAGCAGTTCCTAAGGCTGTTGTCGGAGCCTACCTCATTATCCAGGGTTCGTACGCATGTATGGAAGTCTGCAAAATGTATGGAAATTTAGGAAAGCCTTTTCCAGGGCTGGAAAAAGTATGGAAATTCCAATTTTGGGCCAACTGGTATGGAAAATGTATGGAAAATTAAAATATCGGCAATCCTAGTTTTTCCGACCGCCATTTTTTTGTTTACGAACGAAATCTCGCGTTTCCGCCAGTCTCACGAGAATCTAATTCGATTGCGTCCCAGTCACATCTTACAATAGAAAACTGCCTATTACCGGGAACATCTCGTGGTTGTTGAGCAATACGTGTCTGAACATGTTCAATTATAACGCAATAGAAATTAACGAATCAGCAGTCGTCTGTCAAATAGTACAGAGCGTAAAACAATGAAATAATTTGTGGGATTGCCGTTTTTTGTGATACAGTAAACATGGGAACGTGCAAGAATATTTTACATTTTCACATTGATAGTACCAGAATCATTTAGAAGCGTAGCAATTTTATATCGCCCAACGTTAGATGATCCCAACTTTGCTCAGAGTCGCGGTAAAATATTATTACTCCCTGACAGCTCTCTCATATCGCAAGGTCTCTTATGTTGGCGCATTATCGAGTGAAAATAATGAGAATTCCTCCTGTTGCTATGGCGATCATTTAGAAGCGTAGCAATTTTATATCGCCCAATGTTAGATGATCCCAACTTTGCGCTGAGTCACGGTAAAATATTATTGACTGCCCGACAGCTCTTTCGCATCGCGAGGCCTCTTATGTTGCCGCTTTATCAAGTGAAAATAATGAGGATTCCTCCTGTTGCTATGGCGATATGATCAGCTATGGTAACTTAAATTTAAAATAAATTAGTGTATGTGTATATGTGCAGGGTTTAACTTGTTATCTAAAGGTGGGGTGGTGGGGTGGGGCTGGCCCTCAACAAATAAATGTGGGTGTCTCAAGCTCAACTTTGCAGGATACATAGCTGTTGAATATTTTGAAAATAATTTGACTGGAAACTATTGCTGCAACAGTTTCCAGTCAAATTGTTTTCAAAATATTCAACAAAAAATGTGCTGCTGTTATGAAATTCATATCTGGTTTGCATCCTGAAAAACACTGAGCCACTCCTAGATAATATACAGTTCCCAGAGCCACTCATAGACAATATGCGGTTCCCAATCTCGATTTTGGGGCTTAATACCCTCAAAAAGTCCCTTTATAATGAGAAATCCTGTGTATGTGTGACACATTGTGTGTTTGTGTGTATGTTGATATTTCTGGCTATACTAGATTAAGATAACCCCTATGATCTTTTAATAGTGTGTTTTGATAGGATAGCTGTTCAATATTTTGAAAATTATTTGACTGGAAACTTGCTGCTTAAAGCAGCAACAGTTTCGAGGCAAATTATTTTCAAAATATTCAACAAAAAATGTGCTGCTGTAATGAAATTCATATCTGTGTGTGTGTGTGTGCGTGCGCTGTGCTTTGATATTCTTGTGACAATTATTTATATATGCAGTTCGTTAGTGTCCTCAGGTCTTCCACTACTGCGGTTGCTTCAGTTCCACAGGCAAAAGTGCGCATGCTGTGTTTTGATATTCTTGTTTTATAAAGTTAAATAAAGTTTATATATGATAACATGATGAACTTAGTAACTGTGTTTGTTTTTTGTCTGATTGAAAGTCCCAAAATGAGGTCTGGAAAATTTGAAATTGAGTCTGGAAAAAGTCTGGAAAAGGTATGGAATTTAATTCTGCTGAAGGTGTATGAACCCTGGTTATTGTGCCCTAATTTTTGTATCCCCTCACAGAGAAAAAAAAAATTATAACTCTCCCCGCTACTTCCCTGGCCGAATCCGGCGCACCAAACTCTATTAATGACACTCTAATCAAAAGACTCTTGAGAGGCCTTCCTACAGGCGCAGTTTTGAACTTTACTATGTGAAATTAAATTATGGGCCAGTCTGGTCAGAATTAACTACTTCACTGTTTCCTGTCCGAACCACAGTTGAAATAAGTGGTCTAAAGAACTGAATGCATGCCTTCCGTGCCCTGTCTAGTATAAGAGTACTTGATACAGATGTACACATTTCTCTGTAAACTTTTCATTCGACGCTGCTTCTGAGCTGCAACATCGTTCATCTAGGTCTTGTATTCTACGAACTCTATCCACACCACACCGCCAGTAAGTATGCATGTGTTTCTCTTCCTGCATCCATTTCGTCTTCCAAACCTGTTCTATGATGAACAAACTTTCTCATCAATGACTGGCTGATTTTCACTTGTATTGACTATATTATTATCATTTAAACATTGTGTCAACCCATCATCTTCGCCTTTACAGAAGTACGCCTTTTCCAAAGAGGCACGCATAAGTTTATGCCCTTGTGACTTCGCCATTTCCAAAGAGGCATGAATAAGTATTGTGCTATTGTGACATGCACCATTTCCAAGAAGGTGCAAATCAGCATCACGCGTTCAACTTTTCACGAAGTGTGCCATTCCAAGGAGGCTTGCACCTCTTCTAGTCATAACTTAGTTATTGCTTTGCCGATGAATAAAAGGCGACCGTAGGTTATTATTCTTAGTATCTACTGTATTGTGCACTGATTATAAGTAGGCATGATAAGGTCAGCTTTGCCATTGCTAATTGTACTGTGTAAATTGTATGCGGTGAGTATACTTTTGGTTATGTTAAGTCAAAGTTAGTCTCATAAAAACCTCCACTCGATTAAATAATACACTCTAGCATCAGTTATCGCACCACACCTAAAAAGTTATTCTATGCGGCTACATATTTTCACTAAGGACTGTTGCTCGTGCCTGCACCAATAGACATGGCAAATGGAATAATCCCTAACCTAAAATGTTAGCTCACATAGTTTGGTTAGGCATTGTAGCAATCATAGGAATTGCACCAAGTCACGCTGTTCATTGTAAAGCTCACCTTTCGGGTCCATCCAAGTAACTATGGATAACCGTCAGATGAGTCTTAGAATGAGCATTTAATTACCTTTACTCACACCTATCTCTGTCTGCAACTATACTCCGGCCACTCTGGCCATTTAATTGCCTGTCCAATGCAGCTAAAAGTTAGTTCCAGGGTCCAAGTCTCATACGGCTCGCTCCCGCCTCTCTGAGACAGCAAAAGACGCTGAAAGCAGACTAACTCTATGGTGACCGGAAGGGTCTGTGGGTCCTCCACGCCTTCAAAGAAGGTCACCATATTCTGCTACTGGTTTCTTCGGCCCGCCCTAACTAGATACAGTGCTTACTTAATGCTTTCTTGTGTTGTCCTGTGTTTATGTGGTTGTGCTGACACATAGTCAGGAGTCATTCATCGGCTCCACGACTCGTCGCCCAGGCAACATGTATGCCCTGTCGACTCGAGGGGTCCACTCAATAGGTACATCCTGAGATGGGTACCTGAGAAAGCCACGTAAGAAGACAAACTGTGCTTGAAGTTAAGTAGGTGCAGGCCACCTGAGGCATAAACCTTCCTCACTGGACCTAACAACTGTAGGTTCGTCTAGCTTCTCTGAAGGCCCACTAAAATAATGCAGCTCCTACTAAACACTTGCTAGGGACACAGTTGCACCGACTTCCATTGAAATATGTGCACCATTTCCAGCACACGTCAACCAGCATACATCACACCCATTTAACACACATTACACCAATTGTTCATCTCACTTTTCTGTTTACAAATAGGAGTTCGGCTTCACAACTTCTCCTCCTCCGCTTCGGCATAAGAGGCTAGTATCCTGCGATGGAGGCACCGTTCATGTCGCAAAACCATCTATTTGGCCTGCTTGAGGCTTCTTTAATTATTAACCTACATCTGTATGCAGAGGTCATGTTCCTCCCGCTGTCAATTCCCTTGTATAACAGTAGGATAGGTACGAAACGGCGAGACTGACATTACTGGCGCTATAGACATCCCACTATATACTACCAAGCATGCCACATTATTATGGTGCATCCATACTTCCATATCACTCTCGAGGGCCAACCCACAACTCGATGGGCCCTCTTTAAGTAATCTCTTAGAAATTACCATCAACCATAACTATTGCAGAATGAAGAGACACTCCAGCTACACCAATAGTTGGGACGACACTGTAGTGTTCGCTGTTGGTGGGAATGCTCGCCTGGCCCCACTGGAATGTGATCGTTCCACTGGTCCTAGAGGCTGATCTTTGTACGAACCGGTAGTCTTTGGCCTTCCCTCTAATTCCATGAGGCCAGCTAACCAGCACAATCGGCTTGGCTCATACTACGGGTATCAGTCCACTGGCCGGACCAATAAATGAGGAGTACCGCACAGGCAAATTATCTGGCAAGGCGCTCCTGGTCATGGCAGACCGTGGGTCGGCCACCACACCTTCATATACCAACTTGGAATGGGAGCTATCCGAACGCTTCAGCACTGCTCTGGACGAGACAAGTCGTCTGCAGCTTAAAAACCTGTAACAAAACTCTCCCAGAGCTAGCGAACCACATCAGGCCCAACATAAATGCTGAAGGAGTCGCACACCTTCTACTGGACACCTTTATTCATGCCCTTAGTGCTGAACTTACTTACGC
This sequence comes from Chaetoderma sp. LZ-2023a, assembly GCA_034401795.1. Lineage (NCBI taxonomy): Eukaryota > Metazoa > Mollusca > Caudofoveata > Chaetodermatida > Chaetodermatidae > Chaetoderma > Chaetoderma sp. LZ-2023a. The sequence continues at coordinate 98,452,071 of CM067374.1, read as the reverse complement.
ACCACCCTTGGTTTAAATAAAGAAAACAAACATGATGTACACCGCTTACTGTAAAAGCAGCAGGAAAGTTTCTCCAGAGCAGACATAGACCTGGGAGAAATGCACCTAGTATGCCATTCCATTGACACAGGACATAATCATCCAGTTTGTCAACCCATCCAACATCTGCCCGTACATAAAGAAGCAGAAGTCCACCATCAGGTCTCCAACATGTTAAGAACTTGCGTGCTAGAACATGCCAATTCCCCATGGGCAAAGCCCCATCGTCTTCGCAGGTAAGAAGGAGAACTCCTTGCGATTCTGCATTGACTACCACAGTCTAAGTGACTTAAGCACTAAGGATGTGTATTGTAGCACGGACCAACCAGACGGGTACTGACCATCCCAGCAAAGCTGGGTACGGAACGGCCACTCTGGATTTGCTCCAAGCATGCCCCCCTTGGGTAGGATAGTATGCGTATATAAGCCCTATGGGAGAGGTTTTCATTAAAATCGGCTAAGTCCGATAAAATGTGTGGTGAGCATGCGCGCGCATCAGAGCTTCCCTGACAATCCGTCTCAGAATTGGAAGCGAGTGCATGCCTATAGTGTACCGAGTTGGTACTCGTAAAACCCTTTAACTACTTCATTCTTGTTGTTCTTGGTACTGACCAGGACCGGAATAATACGAGCTTTATAGAACTTCTTACTATTTCAAAATCGATTATCTGCGAAAGTCCACGTAAATTATCTTCAAAATATTGCTTTTGACGTCGTAGTTGTGTATATGCATAAATAGATCTAGAATGTTCTGTACACGTGATAAATACGTCACTGATCTAGCTGCACACTGATTGGCTGAGGCATCTGCCTCTGACGTCACGAGTAGTATAAAAGGGGTGAAAAATCAAGAATCAGGAGAATCACTGGTGTGGAAGCCAGCCCGCGTAGGATGACTAGACCTTTGGGGTAGACGTGTGCAACAACAAAGCTACGGTAATTCCTACTTCATCGGGTGCCTTTCGGATTTCAGCTCATCCGCAGTGGTAAAGAGGCATCGGCTTCCACAGTTTTTGGACACCCTCGGATGTAAATAATAATTTTAAATTTAAAATTTTTTTTTAATAAACTAAATTTAAAGTTATAACTCCCGCATCCGAACCTTCCTAAGGAAGTCTTCCTATGGATGGGCCGTGCGGGCCTGGGATGTAATTCTATGGAATGGCGAGCCGATGGTGATTCTTGGTGGATGACTCGCCGGATCTACCAACCACGCTGAAAGGTGGACTTCAATTTCCACACCGCATGTCGTGTGTGTTATAATTAACTTTGTGACCACAGTCTGGTGGAACTTTGCTAGGTGCGTCGCAAGAGCTATGCAACGCATCCTGCCAGTTATTACACTTGTTTAATATTATATACAGCCCTCTCTGTTGATGGGCAAACTTCAACTTTCTTACTTCCGTTATCGGACGGATAACTTTTCAACTTCCATATAAATTATATACTAGCTGAGAGACTATCTAATAGACATTTCCTGAACTGCACTGTTTCACTGTCCTGAGTGTGTACCATGTTTACCATGCCTGGAGAAGTCAGCTTGTGGAGACCTGCCTGCAGAAACCAGCTTGCAGAAATCTGCCTACGGAAATCTTTCCAGTTCCAGAGTATGTGTCGACACGCACTATGAATACGTTAGCGCCTCAATTTTAGTAAAATGGTAGCCTGTTCCATACCGATGACTATTAGGTACTCGAGTAGCTATACTGTTGTATATTTAATCAGAAATTCCGTATAGGGTACTGATGACTAATAGGTACTTTCCCGGTCTTAGGACAGCGATTTAAAATTTCTGTTTAATTGTGAATATTATACTCGTTTACTGTAGGTGCTTTCAACTAGCAGCACCGTTTGGGTTTATCAACCTGTGATACTTATTTAAGTCATTCATTTATATTCTAATTATTATATCTATCATATGCATTCGTTAGTTGTATATGGCAGTTAGCTATCTAGTTGATATGTTTTGTATATTTGTAAAAACTCTGGACCACAGTACGTTAGGAAATACTAAACAGCAACACATATACCTGCATCACCGTATTCCCATAAGCATCAATTTTACACTGAGATCGCTGATCATGCTCTAATTGTTTGAGCCTGACATGCTACCGACCATGATCCACCAGCTGCAAGGTTTATTAATTGACTGGATTCCCCAGCAGCACGTTGATCGGATCCGACCCTGGGAAACTTTGGAGGTTTCCGAGCAGTGATGGTTAAAGTGCTGATTTACATACACCTGTCCCGTATCTTCGGATACTTGTTAGCTAGATAACCCCGCCAATGTAGGAAGCACTGCGAAAACATATAGTTAGAAATGTGAGTTAGTTAGTTTATATACCGGCCCGCAATGCATATCTGGGCATATTGGAAATTAATCCTAATGACAGGTCAACTGTTAGATCCGTAGGACCTGGTGACGGATGAGACCCGAATCTACATCCAACGCGTTGCAGTGTCTGTGTGAGATCTTGGAATATGCCATGTCCTCACGGGAAGGATGTTCACGATGGATATTCGTCTCTCTATCCCCACCTTAACGACATGTTAGTGATAAAAAATTTGCTTGTGTGAAATGTAGCCATTGTCCAGGTGATGTAATATGTGATTGTGGGACAAGGTAGCCAGATTTTCATCTAATTCGGAGGCCTTGTGTCATAGCATGTACGCATATGTATGCATGCTGTCTTTGGCGGTAGATGCTAGGTAAGGCGACCTACAGGAAGCTGAGCATCTTCGCCCATTGGACAACCGTATCTAAAGATAGGTAGGATTCCCTGTCACTTGCGGACAAAGTTAGTTTCCATTTCTAACAACTAAATGGTAGGTTAGACTGTAGCTGAAGGCCCGCATAAATAAAGGAGCAACTACCAATACAGTATCTTTGGAACTACATAAGATGGTGACCTGGGAATTCCTCGGAAATCGTTTGTTCCATCTTCACATAAACCATCACATTAGTTATGGCTTCACTAGGATCTTCAGCACTTAGCATTTTCTGATGAACAAAAGAGTGGCCCCTTTTTGCCAGCTCTATTCCTCCACTTCAGCATTGAAGGCATTTTCTTATGACAGAGGCCCGTGCGAGGCACTTTCCTCTCGGAAAAACAATATTTTCTTTGTGTGTGTTAGGGGTATATTATCTTACATTAAGCTACCTAGTGACTTTGTTGTGGATGCTTCTCTTGCAGGGATAAATCTGCGGATTCAAGGACCTGTGTGGTACCTGCAGCGACACCATGTGAAAAGGGCACCGGATAGCTCTATGTTGTGTATTATTGTGCTCATTTACTGTCAAACGAAACACATTGTTTGTATAGTATATTAATATTTCTACTGTTTAATTATAATTGTTCCATATCTCTAAAGTAGTATGGATAACACCGGTGACACCACCAGTTGGGATATTACCGTGTGGTTCAATCTTGGCCGCAATGGTCGCATGGCCCCACTGGAACATCAGTGTTCCACCAACTCTAGAAGTTGGTTTTTGTATTTCTCGGAAAGACGTGATATGGGATCTGCAACCACGAGATCCACAACTAACCAGCACTCCCGAACATTGTGCCATTGCGGAAACGTCATGGTGGACCAGCGCATACCCCCACGAGCTACTAGTGGCTGCCGATGTGGGGCTCGAATGAGAATTGAACCCACGCCTACACTCAACATCCACGAGTTTCAGTCTCCTTCATCCGACAGTCAGCTCTCCCTCTACATGGAAGTAGCAACATATGACGGATGTACTGCTCGCATGCTCACCGTCAATGTCAATAATTTCCCTGGTGCAGAAATGCGGTGCTGCCTCAACACGAGTTCTCACCGATCAACGAGGGGACATTCTGCGATGCCTCGCAGGTGGTGACTCAATACATCACTTTATCGGATCTCCACGATAGGCCACCACCATCTATGCCAGATCGCGGATGACCATGTCAAAGACCCTTATGGGGGCAACCTCAACCTTCATGGCCATTATGTTCGCCAACGTCATCAATGGGTGACCAGTGGCCGGATGCTCATATACCATATCCTTTATCTCCTCCTTTTCGTGCGTCTTCACCATCCTACCCACCAGTACTGCGTTACGAACCAGAGGAGATGGCAATGCCTTTTCAGCAATACATCAGAAGACGTCCACATCACGTGCATCATTCGCATCAGTCACCAGCACAGCCTCCATATGAGGAATATCTGTCACAGCATCAAGAGCGTCCACATCGTCTACACAACACGCCTCCACCCGTCTATAGACCTACACCTGTCTATGGACCCGCATCAGGGCAGTATTCAACATCATGGACAGAAATCGCCTTCATGGACGCGACAACATCAGCATCGACAGGGACATCGATGGGAAACACCACCACTACCACCACCCACACGCTGACCAGCATCCGCGTTCTCATCAGTTTCGCCAGCATCACCACCAGGTTTCACGCCCATTACGTCTCTACGAGGACCTGGCCGGATCATTCTCCCCCCCCCCCCCCCGAATTTAGTGGGGAGACTGATTGGGCCAATTATAAAGTACAATTTGAAATAATAAGTAGGACAAACCAGTGGAACAATCGCCAAATGGGGGAGTACTTAGCCACAAAGCTTTGAACATGGCTGTCCGAGGGTGCAGACGCCCCGCCTCCCATGAGAAGCCTTGGAAAGCATCTACCTCCAAGGACAGTGCACTTACATGTTGCTAGGTAAGACATCCGAACTTGGTGGAAATCCTGATGCCCGACTTCGTAACCACATAAAACGTCACAGGACAATGGCTACTTTTCACATAAGCAAATTTAAGAAACTGAGCCATCGTAACAGTGGGGTTTGGAGAGATGAATATCCGCCGTGAATGTCCTTCCAGAGAGGGCGTGGCAGATCCCAACATCTTGCCCAAACATTCTTACAGAATTCGGTGGAGATGCGCATCTCACCCGTCACCAAGTCTTATGGAGCTAAACTTTTGACCTGATGTTAGGTTTATACACAAGTTGCCCAATATGCACTGTGGTGTGGTAAAGATCTCCTATGAGATGTAACAGATCAATAATTATAATATGTTTTTGCAGTGCTTCCTACATTGGCAAGGATAATTAACTACTAGGTATCAGAAGATACACGGGAGGTGTGTGTGACACCACACCTTGGCCATCATCACTCGGAAACCTCCAATAGCTTCCCAGGGTCGGATCAGTCCATGGTGTGGATAGGGATATCCAAACAATTGAGAAGCCATATGGCTTAGTGGAACATGAAGAGAGACAATAACTTTATAGATGTGAGGCCCTATAGGTATGTGGCCAATTTTACACAACCTTGCCGGAGTGCGGTGCTCGATTACCACAACAACCGGAAAAGAGGCGTACACTATATGTCTCCTAATGAAGAAATTGTCTCTAGTCATATTAAACCTATCCTATCGAGCTGAATAGTCAGGTTTAGTCAGTAGCATGCCGGACTAAACAAAGTTATAGCACGGACAGCGACCTCAGTGAAACGTGTTTGTGGCGGGAGAAAATGATGCACATTTAATGTTGCTGTATAGCATTTCCTAAATGCACCGCAGTCCTAAGTTTTCTGTAAATAAACAAAACATATCAATGGATGGCTACTAGCCATATACTAAACTATCCAAATTAGCGGGGACGATGGCTAATGGGATGTCTGCGTGTTGTGTTCTTCGTGCGGGCCATTTTCTCGGTCGGAAGTACTTTAACTGGTAACCGAGATTCGAAACGGGTGGCTAGAGCAGCACAATCTTCGCTTTCTTCAACGGGAACAAAATGTCACTTCCAAAATGCAGTGCTTATGACGGAGCGCATGCGTTACTCCATAACTGGTGGCAGTGTAGAGATACTGACACGTCGCACAGAAGGCTGTCTGAAGAAGATGGTCCTTGTTGATATGAAGAGTGAGGTCCGAATTTTGCGTAAAAGTTCAGGTACATGGTTCTCTGCTAGCCAATAACGAACTGCACGGGAACCTCATCAGAGCTGGTACTGATTCTTCAGATGAATCCGACAATGCTAAGTCTTCAAGGAGTGACATCTCTTCCCTGCATAGTAGCTGTGTTGCGGTCTCTTCATTCAACTTTCCAGGCCTAGTATATAATAATGAAAAATAATAATAAAAGATACAGCAGAATTTAGTTTTCGACACGAAAGAAGCCCAATGCTATTTGTTCTTCCCTTGTGTTGAGTTTTGATGGGAAGACGAAGTTTCAGAGTGCGCTTCCCCTTTTTATACGATTTAGTTACGTCACTGATGGGTGGATGACCACACCTGGAAGTTTTGAAGGTGATTCAGTCCGGCCTTATATGGAATGTTTTTCACCTTCCCATTCTCGGAGTCAAGGGATTAATTCCTCCTATATAAAAGGGAGTACTTTTAATTATAGGAAGAATGGCTCATTAACCTCGTCTTATTTTTGCGTATCAGTAATTCTCTGATCAACGTAAAAACTCGGTACTACTTATTCCCGTGCAGCATCACCTTCTAATTAGATTGAAGCGGTTTTAGAGATTGGATGCTTACAAACCCGCCTGTCTTAATTTCAGGCTGGAGTGCCCGATGGGGTGTGTAAGAGCGGCGATGTCCCGTCTGGTGTAGTTCAGATCGACCGGTCGGGCACCAGCCATACCAGCTAAGCTGGGTACGCGCCACCCATCTAGGATTCGTTTCCTGAACACACCCCTCTGGGTAGAGCTATAAGCGTATATAGGCCTATGGGAGAGAGGGCGTGTCGAAAAATGACTAAGTTCGTTATAACGCATTATGCGTATGCACGCATCAGGACGCTGTTTCTATGGAGCAGATGGCTGTGACCCGATAGGATGGCGCTTATAGTGTACCGAGGTGGTACTCTGTAATTCTTACTGATTGTCTGTTCCCGTTAAATCAAGACCAGAACTCGACGGGCTTTCTAGATCTGTAAACCATTTCAATAACGGTTGAGAAATGGCTGAGTTATGCAGGAAAAACTCTTCTTGATTATCTTCAAAATATTGCCCTGACGTCATAACCACGTGGACATAAAGCTTCTAGAATGTTCTAGAACGTTCGACGACGCTATTATTAGCTGTGTGCTGATTGGCTGTTGCTCGAACGATGATTGGATGAAGCCTGAGCCTGTGACGTCATGGAGAGTATTAAAGGAGAAGCGATCCAGTGATCGAGAGCATCCTCGGCCAGGGGCCGAACAGGTTGGAGCTGTACCTACTATTATCAAGCGCGACACGCGTCTTTCTTCGCTATGAGTTGGGGTTTTATCCCGTAGCGTGCAGTTTCCAACCCACCGCACTAACACAATTTTGTAACTCCCCTTCTGCGGGAGTAATTTGGAACTTTCGATAACTGTTCACGAATACTACATCTACATTCGGAACACAGATCCCACTAAGTAACATGTATGAGCGCTGTCTGCAATATTGATGTCCTCGGGCATCTGTTCTCCTTGACAGCCGTGTCTAATAGCTAGGTAGTTATCGGCCAGTTGCAGCCTAAACTAATTCTTGTTCTGAAAACAACTAAACAAGGATTAAGCAGAGCAGAAGGCCCGCAGAACTAAAGCGGCAACTACTAACTCAACATAGTAGGAATTACATAAGACGGGGACGAAGGAATCCATCGGGAATCTTCCATCCCATCTTCACGTAAAATAGTACGCACCCCTACAGTTATAATCTCACTAGGTATGGTCTTTTCTTTGTACAGCATTTTTGTTTAAAATATTAGAGTGGGCCCATTTTTGCCTACTATTCTTCTCCTGCTTTAATCCGGGGCGACACCCTCCCGAGACGGAGGCCTGCGCGAGGCACTTGCCTTTCACAAGGATTCAGCGATGCCAGGATAATACTCCTCACCCTAACTTGCACTAGTAGTAGTGCCCGTGTGAGGCACATCACTTTTCGTCTGAGATATTCTTCTTCCTTTCAGCTTAGAGGTATAATAACTTATATTAAGTTAAATAGCTATGTCTCATGTACGGGAGCCTCCCTTGCGGGGATACCTCTGCAGACCTACGAGTCTGTGTGGTACCTCCGGGAGCCCCATGTTTAAAAGTTCTTCTACCTGCCTCTATATCTTGTATTTTCGTATGCTCTTATTGTAGTTTTATCTAGCATATTTTAGGTAAAAACATTGCATAGACTTATATTTTTAGGTCACCAAATCAAATCTTGTAAGTCCATAGATCACGAAATTGCTATGGACAGGCATACTGGTGACACAAACTCTTGCGATGAGACCGTTGTGTTTAATGTTCACAGCAATGGTCGCACGGCCCCACCAGAACGATTGAGTTCCACCGGCCTTAGGAGCCGGTTTTTGTTTCCCGCAGGTCAGTCTCGTTCAGGGTCCGTCACCCCGATACTGGATGCTAACCAGCATCATCACTCCTCGTGCACTTACGGCATGGTGAGTCGACATGAGACATCGGAACGGCCTGACACCGCCCGGCGAGCGACAAGTGGCGGCTGATGTAGGGCTCAAAGAACAACAGCAATAACGCGAACTCACGCCCACACCATATAGTGAGCTCAGTTCAATCCCATCTCCGTTCAGCGAGGACTCCCTCGATCATCACTATGCCAGAAATTCGGCGGAGTCAACAACTCCACACTATCATCTGTTTTCGCCTGTTAGCAATGGCACCTTTCGGGATGCCTCACAGGCGGGAACGGAATTTAGAACCATCTCGGACGGACGCGACAGGCCAACACCACCAGGGCCGAATCGTGGATGACTCCGACAAAGACCCGACTACAAGCATATATACAGCCCTTCAGACTACTATCGTTCGCCCGTGTCATCTACGGAGACAGTATGGCCGGGTGATAATCCATTACATAGACAACCTCCCGCACCGCCCTCTTCCAGTGAAACGCTATGTTCACGGGGAACACCGTGGAGTCATCGGGAGAAATCGGGACCACCATTCCGCCGGTACATCAGTCACGCCACATACCACAACCATCAGCCAGTTGCACCACCACCATATGAGGAATGACAGCCCTCACCGCGGGAGGAGCGACCACGCACTCTCCACTGTAATCCGCCTCCCATTCATAGACCCATGCCAGTCTATGGCTCAACCACTGGGGCGGACTCAGTAAATTGGAGTACGCATGTCCTCGCTCCTCGGCATCGGCATCGACGGGATACACCAACACCACCACCACCCGCACCAAGACCAATGTCAGTACAATCCGCCACCTCTCAGATATCTGCACCACCATTTCAACCCCTACACTCTTCCTGCGGTTTTGGTCGAGTCATACTCCCACCCACCCCCCCCCCCACTCCCAATTTAGCGGGGAGAATGACTGGACCAATTATAAAATCCAGTTCAAAATAATAAGTCAGACTAACCGCTGGGACGACAGATAGATGGGTGAATATCTTGCAGCAAAAAATTCGGGAAAAGCCCTGCAAGTTCTTGCGGATCTGGGAACGGATTGTACACCTACCTACACACAATTGGAATGAGCACTCATGGAGCGATTTGGCGATACAGCCCTCGGAGAAACCAGTTGTCTTCAACTTAAGAATCTATGACGACGCGCGGGAGAAACTCTTCCCAAGTTAGCTAGCCGAATCAGAAGACTAGTTACCCACGCATATCCGAGCACCAATGTGGATGGCGTACTCCACTTGCATCTTGATACGTTCATCGATGCATTTAAAAATGGTGAACCCACTCTAAAAGAAAAATTATTTCTTGGTGACCACAGGAGTTTGGCCCAATTAACGGCAACCGCGGTCCGTATCAAGAACTTCCTGGAGCGGGAAAAACATAACCGATGCCAACTCCATCCTATCAATGAGATAGATGGTGCAGCTGTCGCCTCGCCCACCAGTGTTCTCCCCAGATTAGCAACATCAACCGCACAGACACCACCAATAGTATCAGATATACAGAAGACCAGTCCAAATCAAGCACCTGGAAGAAGGGGCCGTGCCCGCAGAGGTGGGTACAGTGGAGCCCCAAGGCGCGGAAACCAGCGTAACAACAATAACAATAGCAACATGAGAGAGCAGATAGAAGAGATCAACAAGCAGATTTCCACACTCACCAACTTAGTCACCACACTCAGCACTAACCTCACTACCACACAGTTTAGGACAACAAACACTACCAGCACCGCACCCCCACCGAACACCTGTTTCGGATGTGGTCAGCCAGGACATTGGAGGGAGTGGTGTCCTAACTGACCACCCTCCACTATGCCTGCAATGGACCGCACCACACAGCAACAAGAGAAACCATCAAACTCCTAAGGGTACCGAAATACACCGAGCCACTTCGGTGCCCGCATTCCTCTGTTGGTTCAACTGCGGCTTTCACACAACAATGTTCAGTGACCACACATCATCCACAGAAAGTAATGGACACATCAACATCACAAGGCATGGCTTCCAATATGTCCGTACTTACGATGTCTACCCCATCTGCAGCAAGGACATCCCCCTCTTTTTCCATACACAACAAACCTTCTTTTCTTTGTAAAACGGCAGTAGTAGGTTGTAGTACCTCCGCTGAAACCACGTTTCTAAAGGCACCACATCCCGCCACCAAGACACCAGATTCTCGGTGCCTTCGGGTAGTATGCAGAACACCACCCCAATCAGCATCATCTTCCGCATCCACAGACAGTCGCAATTCAGGAGAGACAACTCATTCCGCCTCATAGATTCGCAAGCGGCGACATGGATGGAAGAACGCATGTCCATGCAAACCACCCGGCTTCTTTTGTGCTTCAACAAAACATCCTATGAAGCATTGTCAGAAATGGCTTGCACAGGTAGAACTTATCTGTCATCCCGTACACGCCGCTGTCTGTACTAATACTGCTCACACAGAAACAACCACGACGCCACCACCATTGCTACCCCCAGCTCCGTCTTCACCGCAGCTTACACCCCAGTGGAGATGACGAACTGGCCCATCCCTCACCCAGCCACCTGCAACATTGCAAGAAGCAATAAGGAGACAGTCGGAATATATACAGAGTGATGCTGCTCCCCCGCGACGATTGCGGACAGCATCATTGGAAACTCTTCCGCAGGTTCATTGTAAAGTAATCTACAAATGTGCCTGTCTGTTTAGTGGCGTTTCTACAAGCGCCACCGTCGACACTGGAGCTTCTATCACAGTTTTAACCAGCACTTGTATGAGAGCATCCCACCTCATAAAAAGCCCCCCCCCCCCCCATAAGCCTACAAATTTTACCTACAGACGGCTACGGGAGCAGATGTACCCATGGCCGGTGTAGTTAATTTAGTTATACAGATCGAGGAAATGCAATTCATTCAGAGAGTTATCATCGCCTCCATTCATAACGACGCCCTACTTGGCTCTGATTTCCTCAGTGCCATCATACACCGCAGACAACAAGAACTCGACATACATGGCCGACGATTACCTCTTGGACCTGCATCATCGTTATACGATACGTGTGTAGTAATACTTTCAAGTACTGCCACAGTTGAGCCGGGACAGGAACGGATCGTATGGGCCACCGCACCACAGTTAGGAAGCAACACACACATCGCCATGCTGGAACCCGACCCTGATTATATGATTGCCTCACAATGCGCAAGTCCCCGGATAATAGTAGACACCATGGATAAAGGGAAAATACCCTTTCGATTGTTCAATGGTACCGCAGATCCTATCACTCTGGAACCTGGAGTACGCTGCGGCCATTTAGTGGACATAATTTCACTGGAAACACCTGCACTTTCTGATACGACCCCACCACTGACTGATGATTTACCCGAACATCTACATGATTTATGTCTACATGCCACTATTGGATTACTGCAATCACAAAAACGCGAAATTCGGAAACTATTGCATAAATATTGCGATAGTTTTTCCTATGGAGATATGGATCTCGGAGAAAATCATCTCGTACGACACTCCATCGATACGGGCAATACTCACCCCATACGACAACCGGTACAACGTCTTCCCATTCACAAAGAAGCGGAAGCACACCAACAAGTGAATGACATGTTGCGAATGGGCATTATTGAACCATCCGCTTCTCCATGGGCTAGCCCTATAGTGCTAGCAGGCAAAAAGGATGGAACCATGCGGTTTTGTATCGACTACCACCGCCTTAATGATCTTATCATTAAAGACGCTTATCCGTTACCACGGATAGATCAGGCCTTGGATTCCTTGTCTGGAGCCAAGTGGTTTTGTACCCGTGATTTAGCTAGCGGTTACTGGCAAGTAGCCATGGATGAAGCTGATATTTGTAGAGACGGTCTTTTCCAATCCCGCAAGATGCCCTATGGCTTGTGCAACGCTCCTGGAACTTTTGAACGACTCATTGAGCAGGTATTAACCACACTGCAATGGGAGATCTGTCTCTGTTACATCGATAATGTAATAGTCTTCAGACCTACGTTTGAGCAAACCTTAATCAATTTAGACACCGTGCTTTCCCGATTCCGCACGGCTAATTTGAAACTCAAACCAAAGAAATGTCATCTCTTCAGACAGAGCGTCAAGTTCTTGGGACACATGATATCCGGTGATGGAGTGGCTACATAGCCATCAAAGACTAAGGCGGTAGCAGAGTGGCCACGGACCTCTTCAATTACAGAGACACAGAGTTTCCTTGGCCTATGCCAGTACTATCGCCGTTATATCTGACATTCCAGCGAGTTGCTTCACCCCTCTACCAGATCACTGAGAAAGATCGACCATTTGAGTGGACGAGTTAGTGTGAAGGCTCCTTCAAGGTGCTGAAGGAACTCTTGACGACTGCCCCAATTCTTGCTCACCCTAATCCAAACCTCGATTTCATCTTAGACACTGATGCGTCAGCTTTCGCTATCGGCACAGTTCTATCTCAGGTCACCGAAGACGGAACAGAGCAGGTATTGGGTTATGGTTCGCGAACTCTGAATAGAATGGAGAAAAGATAGGCAACCACCAAGCGAGAATTATTGGCGGCGGCCCATTTTGTCAAGTATTATAAACACTTCTTGTATGGGCACCCTTTTACACTCCATACAGACCATGCCTCACTACGGTGGCTTAGGAACTTTAAAAATCTGGAGGGCCAGGTAGCGAGATGGCAGGAATCCATGCAGGCCTATAACTTTAATGTTGCTCACCATCCCGGCAAATTGCATGGAAATGCTGACACCCTTAGCAGAATCTGGGCAGAGGCTGAACACAAAGAGGCCGACACCGTGACACAGTCAAAACAGCCATCTCTGGAGTTCCCTGAATTGAAGTGCGCAGAATGGAATCCGCAGAAAATCGCACACACCAAACAACAGACATGAAGACACGGAATATATACATGTGGATTCAGGAGGGGGTACGTCCTCCTAAGGAATCGGTGAAACCTTTGTCTCCCACGGCTAAATATTATTACCAACGGTTCGAACAATGTCAACTAATAAATAACGTTTTGTACATTAATGACCGTTTGGTGGTTCCAGAAAGTTATCAAGAGCTTATACTCCAACAACTATACGATAACGCCGGACATCTGGCCATGGAGAGAACCGTTGCCCGCATCAAACTGAGATTCCACTGGATCAGGATTCGCGATAGTGTCAAGGCATGGGTTGTCAAATGTATCCCGTGCCAAAGACCATATGGCCAACACCATATCGCACCATCGCAAATTAAGATTGTTGGTGCACCGTAGGAGCGAGTGGCTATTTGACGTGCCCGGACCCTTGAATACGACGGATAACGGAAATAAATATATCCTCATATTACAAGATTATTTTACGAAGTGGGTGGAAGCATTTGCTTTGCTGGACCAAGAGGCATCCACCGTAGCGGAGGTCTTGGCCAGCAATGTGTTCTGCTGCTTTGGTATGCCTTATGAGTTGCACTCCGATCAAGGAAGCAATTTTGAGAGCCGGCTCATATCAGAGGTCTGCAAATTATTCCATATCGTCAAAACAAGGACGACTCCATACCACCCCCGGAGCGATGGGATGGTAGAGAGATTCAACAGAACTCTCGCGGAGATGCTTACCAAGGAAACACGCCTTGATTGTAGAGATTGGGGTCTATGGCTCCCGTATGTGCTAATGATGTACCACACTTCGGAACATTCCAGCATGGGCTACACCCCTGCTCGGCTAATGTTAGGCCGTGAATTAGCCTTACCCCTGGACCTGGCCATGCCATGGATACCAGGGGAGAAAAATTCACCATCTCTCTATGTCGAACTCTTGCGGCAAAGGATAGAACAAGCCCATGAGCTAGTGAGAGAAACACTATCCACTGCACACCGGCGGCAAAAGACATGGCACGACCGGAGAGTGCATGGAGATCCATATGAAGCAGGAAGAATGGTTTGGGTACACGATTCACGACGGTCTGCAAACGTGCTAAGTAAACTGAGTTACCAGTGGAAAGGCCCCTATGTGGTAGTAGGTAAGACGTCAGACGTGACCTACTGCATCCGTGCTTCGGATGGCCTGACCTCTGTCATCCACTTCGATCAACCTAAACCGTGTGTCAGTGACGACCCAGCACCAGAGCTCGGACTGGGCATTTCTCATGACACCGGTACCCAGACAGATATTTCTACAGAAATTAGTATTCCCATGGTTAGCAAAGAGCACTGCGGTGCCAGTTCAACCCCAGTTCTACCAAGCCAGAGTGTGGATGAACAAGCGGCTAATGCTGACGACGATGATGAGATACGTACTCGCCCTCTCCCTCCTCAGCGCGGGTCTACTAGATCTGGGAAGTCGTATCTGAAGAATTTTGTGTTTGTTTTGTTCAAGGGACCGGATGGAAAAGTTGTTCCTCCGATCTCTTCCCACTCCCACCCACTTCATGCTATGCCCCCAATCATGGAGTTACCACAAGCAGAAGCTGAGGCTGACCCAAGTGGGGTGGCACATGTGGTGAATAGCATGGAAGTAAGAGGCTGGATGAAGCCTTGGCGTGTCTAGAACCACAGAACCGTACAACAAGGTGTACCTGGCCAATTCCCGAAATCATGAAACCACAATCCCCAAAGAGACACCCTCTCCAATAGTCCCACCACCATCCTCACTCCAATTCGCATCCCGTATCCACACACCAAGTTCGGACATCACCAGCCCAGTCCAATTCACACTCCACTCATCATCTGTTGACCGTTAATCTTCAGGTATGAGAGAGACTGCTGCAACAGAGGAGGTGGCATCCCGCACCGCACTGACCAACAGTACCCCCGCGGTAGGCAGGGAAGCAGCCTGTTCAGCAGACTCTTGGCTCGAATTTTCCTGTTGACTAAAAACTATGACAAGACACCAACCGTTGTGAAACGGGAGATGACCACATCCTCCATCCAAAGGCCGCCCCATCCAATAGGCCTACCATACTCCCCCGTGAGCAGTCAGAACATCACACAACAGACAGAACGTCAACATTACAAAGAACACACCAGCCTTCAGGATTAGATACGTCAATTCATCATTGCGCCTACATCACAGACTTGCTCAGTTATACTCAGCATAATGGAGACATTCAACATCGGCATCAACAGCATTTAGCAGCACCTACTGATCTTAATTAATTACCGGTAGAACATAAAAATTCCCGCAACAAATTCCTCCCGCACAGAACTGCGGGAGGTATTACATCTCCCGTAAATAACAACAGACTTGGCGTTCACCAGTGTGGAAAACTGGAATGCGCCCACTTTGCCTATAGCATTAGCATCATACAGCAGACCGGACATCCATACAACAGCAATATCATCAACAGACAGCAGCCAACAAATCTCCTGCACACACCTTCTTATCCAGTTACAGGAGAACTGATCATATGGATATCAGGAATGCACCACAGCCATCTACAGTACGTGTCATGGGAGAGACGCTTGTCCAGCATCCTCCCCTACCCATTTTTCCCGACGTCGTACGGAAACAGCTAAACTACATACATCATCCACACGTAATAACAGTCTATATTATTAAGAGAGCAAGATGCCCGCATTGTCATCAGTCACGAGTAGGATTTTGCTACCGAAATGTTGAATTCGACAATGGTTTGATCAAAGTTACGACAGCATCCAACAGGTCATCTTCGCTCTAAAGTAGCTCTGTCCTGCCCACGGGCTCGGCCATTACAGAGTGAAATACCCTCAGGATTCGATAAAGTTGACATTCACGCCGCCTCTCCCTTCCACTTCCCGCAACCGGCGGCCATAAACGAGTCATCCTCACCACAGCGCAAGTACCATCCGCAGAGAACCAGTCACGCATAACAGATTCAAATCACCAACATGACAGAAACACAGACACTCAGGTTGACTGTATTCACAATCTCCGAACGACGGCATTGTAATCATAAAAATTGTGTCACAAATATTTGCGAGTTGTACTGTAATTTAGCCATTACTAAAAATGGTACAGATATGTTTGGGCTAAGCCGGGACGGAGCTAGTTCTACCCATCGAGGAGAATGCTTGGCCAGCCCTCCCGCTCGGGAAACACAGCTGCCTTGACGGGATCAGTAACATTGACCTACCGCATGAGTAGAACTGTTCAAACCACTCATAAAAATTACTTGCAACTTTACTGTTTAATTTTTTATTAAGAGCACCACTGCTCTACCATGCTACAAATCATTAGCGCACGGGCCGGTAAAGCGGCATCAAAAATCCTGCAGTAAAATCACAGAGAGAACTTCAAAAATTCCTCTCCCATGCGTTACAGTCTATAATCAACACGGACTGAGAACTACCTATTACAGACACTTACCAAGACGCATGTTAAAGGGCTCGTGCAAATACGGGACATTATAAAGATCTTGATGTAACATATATATTTTTTATCTCTCGCCTGTGCAACAGACTACATCTCAGCAACAGTATTTTTTACCGTCGCCATAGACAGCATACACGGTTCCGATCAACCATGTGCTTTTTAGAGCCACGTGACATTTACAACTATTTCCAGTGAGTTGGATCAAATGCTTTAAACAAAGGAGCCACCCAACAATGCAACTACCACAGCGTGATGGAGGAGTGGCGAGGGTGAGTCCGGGAGATTACCGCTGACGTCACCTGGCTCCCATGCACCCCATCAGGCGCTCCAGCCTAAAATTCGAATAGGCAAGTTTATAAGCATCCAACCTGGAAAACTGCCTCACACTAATTAAAAGGTGAGGTGCTGCAAGGACAAAGTAGTACCACGTTTCTATGTTGATCGGAGGCTGTTAAATGTGCAAAATAAAGACAAGTTTAACGAGCCATTCTTCCTATAGTTACAACTACTCCCCTCATATGGGAGGAATTACTCCTAAGACGTCCACGCGAAAAGCAAGGAAATATTAACATAAGAATGACCGAATCACCTGTAAAACCTTTTAGGTGTGGTCATCCGCCGCCTGTGATGTCACCAAATAGTATAAAAGGAGGAAGCGTGCTTTGAAACTTTGTCTTCCTGTCAAAACTCGACACCAGGGAAGAATATAGCATTAGGCTTCTTTCGTGTCGCAAACTAAATTCTGCTATTCTTCTTCTTCTTATTTTATTATATTTGGCCTGGAAAGTTAAAACTATGAAGAGATAGGGCATTAGGTCTGAATAAAGTTCCCGCAACTAACTACCATGCGGGAACGAGATGTCATTCCTTGAAGATCTCGCCTTATCGGAATCCTCCGAAGAAGAAGAAGAATCGGTGCCCATGTAACTCATTTTTGACAAGCGGAGAGCCATGTACCAGAACTTTCACTAGGAAATCCGACCGCACCCTTCATATTAATAAGGATCATCTCTTTCAATCAGCCTTTTGTGTGACGTGCCAGTACCTCTACACCGCTAATTGCTACGGGATCACCCACACGCTTTGGCATCATCATCGTGTGTTGGAAGTGATGTTAGTTCCTGGGGAAGAGAAGAAGGATCGTGCCGTACTAGCCACATGCTTCGAATCTCGGCTCCCGGTCAAGGTTCTACCAACCGAGAAGATGGCCTGAACGAAAAACACCACACATAGATATCCCGTTGGACATCGTCTTCCTGCGGCTACAGCAGGTAACGTACCGACAGCCAGATGTGCAATTCTGCCCACAGTCGCATCTGAAAATGTTACGCCGGTACCAATCACTGCATCCACGCCGGTCCTGAAGCAAAGTAGGAAGCAGAACTCTCCCGTAAAATCCCGTGCGACAGCTCCCGCACCAGTTACTAGCCAGTCAGCTACGCCTACCACTCCCGCCACCGTAGAATCACAGACCGTAGTATCCAGTCAGCCAATCTCAGTGGTGATTACGACACCTGCGGAGATAGACATTTCTAACTATCCGCAGTCTCCATCTCCGCCTGAACTTACCATAGGTGAAGGACCTGGACCATCGCAGCCTGTGACAATCAGCGTAACTCCGACCCATGTTATTCAGCATCCACCTCCTCGCCTTTCTGACCCAGCAGTCAGGAAGGGAACCACGCCGGAACATCCATACGCGGGAAAGAAGCAAATAGCCTATACACAGGACATTTATCCCATACTTAACATTACTGCTAGTCGTCTGTTAAAATATGCTAAGTTCCGATGGATGTCGTCTCCCACCGTATCCATTTCCGTACCATGATTTCAGCTGACGGTACCGCACACTGCAATCACAAAGACAACTGCAGCCACCACCACGCCAGCTACAACTGGCATCATCACGCCAGCTCCTGTCACCACTGCATCAGCAACATTGACAATTAGTAGCACCGCCGCTGCTACACAGATGGATATCCTGGAACCAGCGGTAACTGTGAGGGACATCATGGAGGCCCATATTTCCGCCACCATCACTTCGGATGTTTCGGACAGTGCCAATAATAATAGTAATAATGATGAGAGTATTTCAGCAATGACAGTGCATTCACCACGACCCACCACCGTTAGTCGCGGGACCCAGACTTGATGGGGAAATTTTGCTGCTGATGTGTAATCATGTGTAATCCAGCAGAAATGTTAATAGGTAATTCGTGGAAATGTGTTAAATTATTACTTTATTTTTAACATACTTTTCTTCTTATTATATATGTTAGATCAATTGACTACGGTTATCCCACACAGCCGCACACTTTAAGTGTCCAGTTGTGTCTCATACAAAATGAGCACTGCAGGCTCTAAAGTTGTAAGGACATCGTGTGCGACGTAAAGAATACAACCTCCCGCAGTGCAATAGCGTCACAATCCCATCATGCAGTCTCAGCCGCGCTGAGGCTGCCTGATAAATAAGTTTTAAGTTATTATTATATATCTTATTTTTCTTATTAATTTTCTTCCTGTCTTAGATGACAGGACGGATATGGGGTCAGCGAGAACTGCCCGCTGCGGACCCGCAGGGCCGGGCCGCAAATAGATAATTTAGATATATATAATAATAATACTTGGTGATAGGTGTTGCGTGCCCCTTTGTTTACCTGGGGTACGCAAGTAATTCAGTGTGATTAATAAAAACATACCTCTTAAGGGTATGTTACATAGGTAATATTTTTATACCTTGTCTTTTTGTTATTATATTTTAATATATATTTATAAACTTAAATTGTGGTACGTTGGAGCTTGAGTGTTCTTTGCGGAGATTATGATTATCCGCACTAACGGGAACACCCATGCGAGCTATTGGTTAGGATCACATACTAAATAAAGTTATAGCACGCACCATAATATTAATAATAAAAAGAACACAAAAATAAAGAAAGGCATGGAAAATAATTCCAGGTCAAAAATTTAAAACTGAAAGTATGCCTCCCCCTCCTCTTGGCACCCCTATGTTCTCTGTCTCTTGAATACGTGTCTATGCGACACTACTCCTCTCCGGCCACGCGCCTACCCGGGAAGTCTATGATTCCCGCCTAGCATATGTCCATGCGTCGATCCACCATGCGCGATCATTTGCCACAGATGTCAAACTAGGAGGGGGTGGTGTAGTTCGGATCGACCCGTCGGGTACCGGCCATACCAGCTAAGCTGGGTACGCGCCGCCCGTCTAGGATTCGGTTCCTGAACACGCCTCTCTAGGTAGAGCAATAAGCGTATATAGGCCTATGGGAGAGAGAGCGTGTCGAAAAACGACTAAGTTCATTAAAATGCATTATGCGCATGCTCGCGTCAGGACGCTGTTTCTATGGAGCACATGGCTGTGACCTAGATAGGATGGCGCTTATAGTGTACCGAGCTGGTACTCTGTAATTCTCCATTTATTGTCTCTTCCCGTTGAATCTGGCATTAATCAAGACCAGAATTCGATGGGCTTTCTAAATCTGTAAACCATTTCAAAATCGGTTGAGAAATGGCAGAGTTATTCAGGAAAAACTCTTCTTGACTATCTTCAAAATATTGCCCTGACGTCATAACCACGTGGACACATAGCTTCTAGAATGTTCTAGAACGTTCAACGACGCTATTATTAGCTGTGTGCTGATTGGCTGTTGCTCGAACGATGAACGCCTGTGATGTAATGGAGAGTATAAAAGGATAAGCGATCCAGTGATCGAGAGCATCCTCAGCCAGGGGCCGAACAGGTTTGAGCTGTACCAACTATTATCAAGCACGACACGCGTCTTTCTTCGCTATGAGTCGGGTTTTTATCCCGTAGCGTGCAGGTTCCAACCCACCGCACTAACACAATTTTGTAACTCCCCTTCTGCGGGAGTAATTTGGAACTTTCTATAACTGTTCACGAATAATACATCTACATTCGGAACACAAATTTGTGGTGAGGCCTTTGCGGTCTGATAATGTGAATCTACAGATGTAGAGGCAGGATGTTCTTTGGTGGATGACTCGCCGGATCTACCGGCCACGCCTAAAAGTGGTATTTCAAACGCCGCCGCACTAATCGTGTGGGTTCTTTTGACTTTCAACCATAGCAAGTGAACTCTGCCCGGGGCGTCTTCAGAGCTGGTTGACGTACCCAGCACCATGCCGCTTTGTTTTGTATCTTCATCCGCATCTGACAACCTCCGCTAGTGATCGGGTTGTTTACACTTTCCATCCATACCATCGATGTATGGGAACTTTCTTTACCCCCCCCCCCCCCGCCATGGACGACTTTCTTGCGGGAATCTTGTTTGCGGACACTAGCCTGCAGGAACCAGTCTGTGGGAACTTTCCAGCTTCCGGAGAGCGCATCGTCTCACGTTGACTATAGATCTACGTGTCAATTTCAATGACACGGTAGCCTAACTTGGGAGTGACTACCAAATATTCAAGTAACTATACTTCACCGTTTGATTATATCTCCATATAGGTTTTGTTAATTATCTTGTATCCGTACTAACGGTTCCGATGACTACAAGGAACCATAACAGTCTTGGGACCAAGAGTTACAATTTCTGTATTTGTTAAATAGTTATTTTCATTTTCCTCGATGTGTTGCTAACCACACTATAATAGGTTCATTGACCTTTACTAATATATCTACCATAATCGTTTGACATCGTATTGCTTGTTCTGGTTAGATTATGTATGTATATGGCCAGTGGCCATCCATTAACTTGTTTTGCTTAAGTATTGGCAAATATAGGAATGCAGTGCACGTAGGAAACACTATACAGCAACATTTATATATGCAGCATTTTCTCCCGCCACCAACAATTTTTCACTGTGGTCGCTGTCCGTGCCATAACTCTGTTTATCCCAGCATGCTACTGACTAAAACCTTTTCTATTCAGCTCGGTAGGATAGGATCAGAATGATTAGAGACACTTTCTTCACTACATACTGTGTAATATACTCTTCTCTTCCGGTAGTGTGATAATTTAGCCCCACACTCCGGTAAGACCCATAACTCCAAGATTTTGTCTCTCTTCATATTCCTCTTAGCCTTGTGGCTTCTTAAATTGTTTGGCTGTCTCTATCCGCACCATGGGCTGATCCGACTCTAGGAAACTATTGGGGATTCCGAGCGGTGATGGCTATGGTGCAGTATCACATACACATTCCCGTGTGTCTTCGGATACTTAGTAAATAGTACTTTAAGCCAATGTAGGAAAGCATTGTGAAAACATATGTATTAATTATTATTATATTTACTGACAATCCTCCCGCATGGTAGTGCAAAACTCGCAACTTGTGTATAAACCTAATGTCAGGTTAAATGGTTAGTTCCATAGGACCCGGTGACGGGCGAGATATGTATGCTCACCGAACTCTGTTTAAATGTCTGGGCATGATATTTAGATCTGCCACGCCCTTACGGGAAGGACATTCACGGTGTGCATCTGTCTCTCTTATCCCCCCCCCCACCATAACGATAGGAGATATGGCCTAACAATGCTTCCGTGAAATGTAAACCATGTCCTGTAATGTTTCATGTGGTTGCAAGGCAGCATGTCCGGATTCTCACCCAGTTCGGAGATCTCACTGAGTAACATGTATGAGCGCTGTCTGCAGTATTGATATCCTCGGGCATCTGTTCTCCGTGACAGCCATGTCTAATAGCTAGGTAGTTATCGGCCAGTTGCAGCCTAAACTAATTCTTGTTCTGAAAACAACTAAACAAGGATTAAGCAGAGCAGAAGGCCCGCAGAAATAAAGCAGCAACTACTAACTCAGCGTATTACAAATCACATAAGATGGTGACGAAGGAATCCATCGGGAATCTTCCGTCCCGTCTTCACGTAAAACAGTACACACCCCTATAGTCATAATCTCACTAGGTATGGTCTTTTCTTACTACAGCATTTTTGTTTGGAATATTAGAGTGGGGCCATTATTCCCTGCTACTCCTCTCCCGCTTTAAGCCGTGGCAGCACCTTCCCGAGACGGATGCCCACGCGAGGCATGTGTCTCTCGCAAGGATTCAGCAATGACGGTCCATGCCAGGATAATACTCCTCACCCTAACTTGCACTAGGAGTAGTGCCCGCATGAGGCACATCACTTTTCGTCTGAGATATTTTTCTTCATTTCAGCTTAGGGGTATAATAACTTATATTACGTTAAATAGCTATGTCTCGTGTATGGGAACCTCCCTTGCGGGGATACCTCTGCGGACCTACGAGTCTGTGTGGTACCTCCGGGAGCCCCATGTTTAAAAGTTCATCTACCTGCCTCTATGTCTTGTATTTTCGTATGCTCTTATTGTAGTTTTATCTAGCATATTTTAGGTAAACACATTGTATATACTTATAGTTTTAGGTCACCAAATCAAATCTTGCAAGTCCATAAATCATGAAATTGCTATGGACAGGCATACTGGTGACACAACCTCTTGGGATGAGACCGTTGTGGTTAATGTTCGCGGCAATGGTCGCACAGCCCCACAGGAACGCTTGAGTTTGAACGGCCTTAGGAGCCAGTTTTTGTTTCCAGCAGGGCAGTCTCGTTCAGGGTCTGTCACCCCGAGACCGGATGCTAACCAGCATCGTCACTCATCGTGCACTTACGGTGTGACGCGGCGAGTTGACATGAGACATCGGAACGGCCCGACACCATCTGGCAAGCTACAATATATAGCCTATGAAATAACATGCAAGAATAGCTGCCTGTAAAAGCATGGGCTCCAACCTACGCTGCTTAGTCAATGGTAGTGTAGCATCTTTTATATACATACTTGCCCGTATTTTTAAATCACTATTATCTGGCCCATTTCACCCCTCTTGTGATGAATTTAAATCAGAATTCCTAGGGAAAACCGAATCTGCTTACCAAATTAAAATCGGACAAGTAATGGCTGAGATATCATTAGATTAAAATCTTGGTTAAATGCGTGCAGGCAATGTTATGTTATGTTATGTTATGTTCGTATAATCCTCCTCTTGATAGGAGCACCCACCGTAGTGGTAATAGTGAAAATCGGATAATAACCAAACGAAAATAGAATAAAAGCAAGTAATAAACAAGGGAAAACTAAATAAACAAGTACAGAATAAAACAACATCCTAAAACCAGGTAGAGTAGTTGGACAAGAGCAGTACAGAATAAAACAACAACCCAAACTAGGTAGAGTGGTTGAACAGGAGCAATATAAAATTCTAACATTAAGACGCATTAATATCTAAGAATTTATCATAAGTTAAAAACATATTTGAGTTAAAATAAAGTACAAACGTACTATTTGATGCTTTGGTAGAATAAAGGCACTAAGGCATTACTCGATTTTAACAAAACACGAAAAGGTTTAGATGTCCAAAAAGAAATACAGTATTAATTGGTTGAATTATCACACGTTTATATTGGTACTAAAAATAAGATTGTCAATTTTATCTGCTACATCGGGTAGTGCCAAGAAAACCCCTAGGTGAACCATACGAGATGTCATACGTTCCCCTTGGACCAGGCATCCCAAGCACCTAGGGGATGTGTGAAACGGCCAGAGTAATTCAACACAACACCCGCAGATGCATTGCTAAATTTATTGTCAGAACTGTTATAGGCATAGGCTAATTATCCTGATATGGTGTTGAGAATATGAACTCTGCCGCAGTATATGTTGCAACAGAGTTGTCTACTAAGTAGTTCAACATTATGCAGGTCAGAATTATATGGTAGTATCCCACAGGTGGGCAATGCAGTACAGTCTATAATAAGTT
Organism: Chaetoderma sp. LZ-2023a; assembly: GCA_034401795.1. Classification (NCBI taxonomy): domain Eukaryota; kingdom Metazoa; phylum Mollusca; class Caudofoveata; order Chaetodermatida; family Chaetodermatidae; genus Chaetoderma; species Chaetoderma sp. LZ-2023a. Next base: position 98,427,506 of record CM067374.1, on the reverse strand, counting down.
AAGTAAGTAGGATAGTGTCAATACTAAAGAAGTCCCAGTGATGGGGACCACAGCATTCGGTCACTGCAGCCTTTATACCTTGTAAACTGTGTTTTCTATAGTTATGCAGAGCACCACATTGGATAAGGATGTGGGTGTAGTCTTCGCTTGCAATCTGACATAAAGGACAGGTTGGATCAACTTTATTTTGATTAAATCTGCTTTGCTTTGACTGTACAATATATGTTCCAGTTAAGAAGTGAGCTTTAATGGCTCCCCTCTTTACATCCTTGACATTGTGGTCAGTGCTACTAACAGATAAATGTTGACGGCCAATTGAGAGATCACAAGTATTACAATATAGGCCAGAGTGCTTTTGTACTCGCAGTCGCTCAATAGTGTTTGAGTCCAGAATGTATTGATTGCTGATTTGACAATAGGCTTCCAATTCTCCTTTGTTGGCACAGCAGCTATCAGTTTATCGATGTTTGGGAGATCATATTTTTGAAGTAGATGTTTGATTTTAATGAACCAGCTGTTAGAATCATCTTCCTTCATTATCAGCTGTCTTATCATAATGTTGGTTAGCGCTTTGTTGTTACTTCTTAATATGCTGCCCAGTAGGGACAGCTGCCTACTATGTAGCTCCCCCAGGATTGGTCTAACACCAAGCAATAAGTAGATAATACACTTAGCCATTCTAGTGGGCAATGACTGAATCTTCCTAGGCATACTGAGATGAAACGTTTCCAGCTGGCTTACATGCTGTTTTTGAAGAGTAAATTTCTCCAGTCCATATATTAGACGTGGCATAACATATGTTGTTAGAATGCTAGAGCAGATTTTTGCTGATAAGCCATTAGACCCCTGCAGGCCGATTCCGGTAAAGCTGGAAACCATTCGCCTTGCGCATGATATTCACTCTTCTATATTTAGCTTAACCTCTCCCTTTGTTGCACAAATGAGGCCCAAGTGGGTAGCCTGAGATGATACAGAAAGCTCATGATCTCCCAACTTCCAATCTGACAGCATTACAGAATGTCTTTTTGGTAGGGTGTTATATACAATAGAAGACTTCTCTAGATGTATAATGTATCTCTCCCAAGTAGAATAGCGATATGTCAGATCTAACATAAGCCGCATCTCTAAGTCTGACTTACTTATTAAAGTGAGGTTATCTGCCACAGTTGGACAACCTGTGTACTGTGCTCCAATGTAGGATCCAGCTTGCACAGCTTCCAGTTGTGTTAATAGGTTATTAATATACATCTTGTATAGATCTGTTGACAAGATGCCTCCTTGTCTCACTCCTTGCTTAATGGAAAATGTGTCACTAAGGAGGCCTTTCCATTTAACCTTTGATGTCAGTTCAGTATAGAGTAGGTCGATGGCACGTAAATAATGCATGTTAATGCCTTGCTCAAATAGTTGACACTTTAGTGAGTCATGGTCAACTACATCGAATGCCTTTTGCGTATCGAGAAAAGCCATATAAGTTGCGGATTTTCTCTCTGTATGCTCCAAATGTGTCTCTGAGAAAGACACCTGGTGAATCCATACTGGAGGGAAGGCTGGTCCTTTGGTTTTCCAAGCTATGTTCAATTCTATTGAAGAGGATGTGCTCAAAGATTTTACAAATTATGGATGTTACTGTGATTCCCCGATAATTATTTGGATTTGTTGCATCTTTCCCCTTTTTATGAATGGGGTAATTACACCCGTTTTGAAGGTTTCTGGGATACATTTATTTTCTAGAATGAAGGTAAGCAGCTGCGTTAAGATTGGTGTTACAGACTGTCCAGCATATACAAAGTGTTCAGGATCAAAACTGTATTCATCTGATGATTTTCGCATATGGAGTTTACCAATGGCTGTAGATACTTCATCAGTACTAATGATTGGGCATATGTCTGTATTTGTCTCATATATACTTCGTGTTAGGTGCAGATCTGTCGCAACGTGCACTTTATAGTTAGAGTCAAATTGTGAGTGGTTAGCAGGCACAGCAAGATCTTCATAGTAAGCAGCAAACCTATGACCCTGCTGTTCCAGATCTGTAACTGATTCTCCTCCAATGACAAGCGAATCTGTACAGTTTTGTCGAGCTTTGGATCGGCTGATCAATCTGCAGAACATATCAGAGCTATGTTCTTGCATAATGTCAGTATACAGTACTCTTCTCTCTGCCGACACCTCAGAGCGCTGCTGTGAGTGTAGCTGTCTCCTCAGCACTAAACGCTCTACTGATAGTGGATTGCAGCTCGCCGGGTAGTGTCAGCCCATTCCGGTGTATCATGTCGACTCGCCGCGCCGCAAGTGCACGACGAATGATGACGCTGGTTAGCAAGTACAAGACTGCCCTGCGGGTAACAAAAACCGGCTCCTAAGGCCGGTGGAACTCAATCATTCCGGTGGGGCCATGCGACCATCGTCGCGAACATTAAATACAACAGTCTCATCCCAGTATGCCTGTCCATAGCAATTTCGTGATCTATGGGCTTACAAGATTTGATTTTGGTGACCTAAAAATATAAGTCTATACAATGATTTTATCTAAACAATTATAAATATGTTAGATAAAACTAAAATAAGAGCATACGATAATACGAGACATAGAGACAGGTAAATGAACTGTTAAACATGGGGGTCCTGGAGGTACCACACAGACTAGCCCCACATCGGGTGTCACTTGTAGCTCGCCGGGTAGCGTTGGGCCGTTCTGGTGTATCATGTCGACTCGGCACGCCGCAAGTGCACGACGAATGATGACAGTGGTTAGGATCCAGTCTCGGGGTGACGGACCTTGTACGAGACTGCCCTGCGGGTAACAAAAACCAGCTCCTAAGGCCGGTGGAACTCAATCGTTCCAGTGGGGCCGTGTGACCATTGTCGCGAACATTAAATACAACAGTCTCATCCCAAGAATTTGTGTCACCAGTATGCCTGTCCATAGCAATTTAGTGATCTATGGACTTACAAGATTTGATTTTGGTGACCTAAAAATATAAGTCTATACAATGATTATAAATATGCCAGATAAAACTAAAATAAGAGCATACGAAAATACGAGACATAAAGACAGGTAGATGAACTGTTAAACATGGGGGTCCTGGAGGTACCACACAGACTTGTAGGTCCGCAGAGGTATTTCCGCAAGGGAGGCTCCCGTACACGGGACTTAACTAATTAACTTATTATAAGTTATTATACCTCTAAGCTGAAATGAAGAAGATTATCTCAGACGAAAAGTTATGTGCCTCACGCGTGCACTACTCCTAGTGCTAGTTCGGGTGAGGAGTATTATCCTAGCATGGACCGTCGTCGCTGAATCCTTGCGAGAGGCAAGTGCCTCATGCGGGCCTCCGTCTCGGGAAGGTGTTACCACTGCTTAAAGCGGGAGAAGAATAGTAGGCAAAAATGGGCCCACTCTAATATTTCAACCATAAATGCTTGAGAAAGGAAAGACTACCTAGTGAAATTATAACTATAGGGGTGCGTGCTGATTTACGTGAAGACGGGACGAGCGATTCCTGATGAATTCCCTCGTCACCATCTTATGTGATTCTTAGTATGCTGAATTAGTAGTTGCCGCTTTATTTATGCGGGCCTTCTGCTTTGCTTAATTAGCTTTTAGTTGTTTTTAAAACAAGAACTATTTTTAGCCGCAAACGGCTGGTATCTACCTAGCTATTAGACATGGCTGTTATTGAGAACAGATGCCCTAAGACATCAATATTGAAGACAGCGCTCATACATGTTACTTAGTAAGATCTCCGAACTGGATAAGAATCCGGACATCCTGCTCCGTAACCACATAAAGCGTTACAAGACATAGGTTACTTTTCATGAAAGCATATTTAGTAAATTGTCCTATCGTTATGGTGTGGGGTGGGAGAGACGAATACCACCAAAAATGTCCTTCCCGTAAGGCCATGGCCGATCTAAATATCATGCCCAGACGTTTCTATGGAATTCGGTGGGGATACGCATCTCGCCCGTCACCGGGTTCTATGGAACTAATCGTTTAACCTGTCATTAGGTTTATATACAAGTTGCCCAGTTTTGCACTGCAATGCAGGAGGATTGTTCAGCAAATAAAATAATAATTAAGATATGTTTTCGCAGTGCTTTCCTACATTGGCAAAAGTGTTAACTACTAAGTATCCGAGGATACAAGGGGAATGTATGTGATACCACAACCTGGCCATCACCGCTCGGAAACCCCAATAGTTTCCCATAGTTGGATCAGCCCATGGTGCAGATAGGGACATCCAAACAATCAAGAAGCCACAAGGCTGAGTGGAGCATGAAGAGAGCCAAAATCTTGGAGTTATGAGTCTTACCGGAGTGCGGGGCTAGATTATCGCACTACCGGAAGATAAGGGTACATTACAGAGTATGTAATGAAGAAAGTGTCTCTAATCATTTTGAACCTATCCTATCGAGCTGAATAGAAAAGGTTTAGTCAGTAGCATGCCAGGCTAAACAGAGTTATAGCACGGACAGCGACCTCAGTGAAAAATTGTTGGTGGCGGGAGAAGGTGCTGCATATATAAGTGTTGCTGTATAGTGCTTCCTACGTGCACTGCAGTCCTATATTTTCTATAAATGAACACAACATATGAACTGATGGCCACTGGCCATATATATATATATATATATACATAATCTAACCAGAACAATCAATACAGTGTCAAATGATCAAGATATATATAACAGTACAGGTTAACAAACCTACTATAGTGCGGTTAGCAACACATTGAGGAAAATGAGAATAATTATCAACAAATACAGAAATTATAACTAGCGGTCCTAAGACCGTTATGGTTCCTTTTAGTCATCGAGACCATTATTGCGGATACAATATATTTAACAAAACCTATATATATATATATAGAGAAATAATTAAACTGTGAAGTATAGTTACTTGAATACTTGGTAGTCATTCCTAAGTTAGGCTACTGTGTTACTGAAATTGATAAGTCGATGCTTAGTCGACGTGAGATGATGTGCTCTCCGGAAGCTGGAAAGTTCCCGCACGTTGGTTCCCGCAAGCTGTTTTCCACAAGCAAGACTTCCGCAAGAACACTCATGGAGGGGGTGCATCGCTTAGTGCTGTAGGCCTAAAAGAATGTCTAACGAGCAGTCAGTAAAAGATACGATAGTACTACGTAGTGAAGAAAGTTCCCATACACCGATGGCACGGATGGAAGATGTAAACAACCCGTCACTAGCAGGGGTTGTCAGAGGCAAATAATAATAATAATAATAATAATAATAAGTACATTTATAAAGCGCTGAATCCATGACAATGCGTGCTCTAAGCGCTAGTGCGTATAGCTATATCTACTGAGAATATGCTCGTTTGAAAAGGGTGGTTTTCAGTTGTGATTTGAAAATATCTAATGATGCTGAGTTTTTTAGACTAAGTGGTAGATTGTTCCACTCGGTGGGAGCTGCGTAAGCGAAAGTTTTGTGGCCATATGTAGTAGAATTTACTTTTGGGACGTTTAGCAGCATCTGGTTAACAGATCTGAGTGATCGACCTGGCGAATATGGTTGTACTAGTTCAGTTAAGTATGCAGGGGCAGTACCGGAAACACATTGGTAAGTCAAGCATAACATTTTGAAAGTGATTCTCTGCTCGATCGGGAGCCAATGCAAATTCTGTAGGAAATGAGGATACAAAACAAAGCTTCATGGTGCTGGATACGTCAGCCAGCTCTGAAGATGCACCATGCAGAGTTTACTTGCTGCGGTCGAAAGTTGAAAGAACCGACATGATATTAGTGCGGCGGTGATTGAAATACCACTTCTAGGCGTGGCCGGCAGATCCGGCGTGTCATCCATCAAAGAACATCCTGTCTCTACATCTGTAGACTCACATATTCAGGCTGTAAAGGCCTCACCGCAAATTTGTGTTCCGAATGTAGCTGTTAGTATTCGTGAACAATTATCAGAAGTTCCAAATTACTCCCGTAAATGGGGAGTTACAAAATTGTTTTAGTGCGGTGGGTTGGAGAACCGCACACTACGGGATAAAAACCCGACACATAACGAAGGAAGACGCGTATTGTCTGTCGCGCTTGTAGTAGCTGGTACAGATCCAACCTGTTCGGCCCCTGGCCGAGGATGCTCTCAATCACTGGATCACTTCTCCTTTTATACTCCTTGTGTCGACACATGCGCAGGCTTCATCCAATCATCGTTCGAGCAAGAGCCAATCAGCGCGCAGCTAATAATAGCGCAGTCGAACGTTCTAGAACATTCTAGAAGCTTTGCGTCCACGTGGTTATGACGTCACAGCAATATTTTGAAGATAATCATGAAGAGTTTTCCCTGGATAACTCAGCCATTTCTCAACCGATTTTGAAATGGTTTACAGATTTGAAAAGCCCGTCGAATTCTGGTCTTGTTTAATGCCAGATTTAACGGGAACAGGCAATCAATAAGGATTACAGGGTACCATCTCGGTACACTAAAAGCGCCATCCTATCTAAGTCGTAACTATGCGCTCCATATAAACAGCATCCTAGCGCATGCGCATCATGCGTTTTAATGAACTTAGTAATTTTTCGATACGCTATCTCTCCCATAGGCCTATATACGCTTATGGCTCTACCCAGAGGGGCATGTTCAGGAAACGAATCCAGGACGAGCGGTGCATACCCAGCTCAGCTGGTACGGCCGGTATCCGACCGGTCGATCCAAACTACACGTAAACCAGCGCACATCCCATCCATTTAACACACAATACAGCCATTATTCATCTCACTTTACTGTTTACAAATACGAGTTCCGCTTTGCCACTTCTCCTCCGCTTCAGCGTAAGAGGCTAGTATCCTGGATGGAGGCCCGCACGAGGCACCTTTCCTCTTCCAAAAGCATCTATTTGGCCCACTTGAGGCTTCTTTAATTAACCTACATCTGTATGCATAGGATATATTCCTCCCGCCTTCGCTTCCCTTCTATAATAGTAGGATAGGTATGAAACGGGGAGACTGTCATTACTAGCGCTATAGACCCCCTCTATATCAGCAACCACAGCTATTCTATTGATGAAGAGACACGCCAGTTACACCAATAGCCCCTACATATTGAGTATTAAGCCTCTTCCAAATGTCTTTCAACAGAAACAAACCTTTTTATCAAACCAATTTCTTGACCTCATAGATGAATGTACAAGCGAAATAACAGACACATGTAAAAACTACCAAACAACTGAACAAGGATTACAGCAAACTAACAATAAAAAATATGAAAATAATTTTAGAAATCTGGCCACCAATGGTGAAGGTGCCTCTATTGAAACATCCCATCAATCTCTATTCAACGTTCCCATAAAATGTTTATACACAAATGCAGACTGTCTCCGAAACAAAATGACTGAATTAAAGTACATTATTAACATCAATAAACCGTTAATTATTATTATAACTGAAGTGAAGCCCAAACATTATAGAGAACTAACCCTAGAGGACTACAATGTTGGTGGATATACCATACACCAAACAAATGTTGATAAGACAATAGGCAGGGGAATAATCATCTATACACATTCTTCTGTATGCGCTAGTGGTTCTGACTTAATCACATTCGAATATGAAGAATCAGTCTGGATTGAGATAAAATTATATTCACGGGACAAGTTATTAATTGGGGGTATATATAGGTCTGACAGTGGAACAAGGGAAAACAATGAAAAACTGGTACAATTATTAAAACATGTTGCCACGCTACATCATAGCCATCTTTTAATAGTGGGTGACTTTAACTATCCTGATATCTGCTGGAACACATGGTCAACCACAAAAAATGAAATAAGTCAAGAGTACTCGTTCATTGAATGTATTCGTGACACCTACTTATACCAGCATATAAATAGGCTCACCAGATTTAGGAATAATGTCACACCTAATATACTTGATCTGCTTTTAACCAATGAAGAAGAAATGATATCAGATTTAGATTACCTGAGCCCACTCGGTAAAAGTGACCATTCTATTATCACATTCCATTTACATTCTTATCTGGCAGGAAAACCTGTGAAGAAAAAATTTCTTCTAGACAAAGGAAACTATAAAGAAATGAATAACAACCTCATAAATATAAACTGGACAAATAAATTTTATGACTGCCCAGATGATGCTAATCAGCAATGGTCAATTTTTAAACAGATGCTAAATAACATGATAAATCGACATGTCCCATCACATACCTTTAAAGATAAACCTAACTGGACTAAGAAAGGTGACATCCCATTAGACTACAATACTGTAGGTCAAATTAGGAAAAAACACAGATGCTGGGAAAGATTCCTTACAAACCGATCAAACGAAAATAAAATAAAGTATAACAGGCAACGGAACAAAGTCAAATCTCTGACTAACAAAATGCATAAAAATTATGAAAGAAATATAGCAAAAGCAGCCAAATCAAACCCTAAGCAATTCTGGATGTATGCCAAATCTAAAATTAAAACGAAACCTGGTACTTCTCCACTGCTGATATACCCAGATAAACCTCAATGCACAGAAACTGACATAGAAAAAGCTGAGGTTCTATCATGTCACTTTTCAACCATTTTCACTGATGAACCAACCAACAACCTGCCAAACATTCCAGTTAGACCTATTAACATCCCATTTAAAAACACAGAGGCACAAGTAACTGAGGCACAAGTTTTAGCCCACCTCGCCAAATCGAAAACCTCTAAATCCGCAGGACCTGATGGGATACATCCCCGAGTTCTTAAAGAACTATCCATCTCTGTAGCCAAACCTTTGTCAATCATATACTCAACGTCATTAAGAACAAGATCTGTACCAGGAGATTGGAAGGAGGCCCATGTAACAGCAATTTTTAAAAAGAAAGGCAGCCCCAAACTTGCAAGTAATTATAGACCCATAAGTCTCACCTGTGTAGCTTGCAAGGTTATGGAATCCATTATTAGAGAGCAAATAATGAGCCATATGAAATCAAATAAACTTTTTAGTAAGAAACAATATGGATTTCTTACTGGACGATCAACCATGCTCCAGTTAATAAATGTCCTAGATGAATGGATTAATATGCTAGAGAAGGGAGGCACTGTGGACATTATCTATATGGATTTTGCTAAGGCATTTGATACCGTGCCTCACATCCGTTTGATTAACAAACTAGCAAGTTATGGCATTACAGAACCAGCCCTGGGGTGGATTACATCCTTCCTGGTGGGTAGGCATCAACGAGTACGTATAAACGACTCATACTCTCAATGGGCAGCCGTGACTAGTGGCATACCGCAGGGCAGTGTGCTCGGCCCCCTTCTGTTTGTGATCTACATAAATGACATGCCTGAACTAATACAAACATCCAGTCTATATCTTTATGCAGATGACACAAAGATCTTTAAGCATATTACAAAACAATCTGATTGTGATGACCTGCAATCAGATCTGACAAGCCTAGAAATGTGGTCAAAAACATGGATGTTAAAATTCCACCCTGATAATTGTAATGTATTATCCATTGGTAGAGGTACAAAACAGAATTTCCAATATAAACTTGAATGTGATAATGCTAGCCATACTCTATCCCATGTGGACAACGAAAACGATCTCGGAGTCATCTTTGACTCGGCTCTTTCCTTTGATCACCACATTCAAAATAAAATCAACAAAGCCAACAGTATCATGGGCCTCATTAGACGAACCTACAAATACTTGGATAGAGAAAACTTTTTGCTATTATATAAAGCTTTTGTGCGCCCCCACATTGAATTTGCACATGCAGTATGGAACCCACACCTTAAAAAACATACACACTCTGTGGAAAATATGCAGAGGCATGCAACAAAGATTGTCCCTGGATTTCGCAATCTCAGTTATGAGCATAGGTTGTGTTCTCTAAACCTCCCCACACTCGCATACAGACGTCTGAGAGGGGACATGGTTGAAACATATAAGGTTTTGAATACCTATGATCCAGACACAGTACCAACATTAAAATTTGCTTCAAGAAATAGTAACAGGGGTCATAGTAAAAAATTATTTATCCAGCGAGCTAAATATAATATATCCAAGTTTTCATTTTATTACAGAATAGCAAACGTATGGAATAACCTAACTGACCATATCGTTAATGCACTGACCATTCAAAGCTTTAAAAACCGACTGGATAAATACTGGGACAATGCACAAATTAAATTTAACTCCGAGGCACCGTCACCATGAAGTAACCATTTCAAAACCTAGAGTCACTCATGCACCTGAATATAGAGGTCTGTACGGCCTGTGTTCAGTATTATCGTTAATAATAATAATAAATAATAAACTACACAGTGCAACTTTTCATCAGGCCTGTTGTATTATACACATGTGTGTCGTCACGGTTCCACACCCAGCCCCTACATACCATATCAGATGGAATACTGTGCCTCAAAGTTGTACTTGATCTCAAGATCCATCCAATATCTGTCCAGTCTGCACTCAAAACACTTGAGACTTGGTGCCATTACTACTTCCTGCGGAAGGCCACTCCAGATATCTGTTCCACGATTTATGAAGGAATACTTCTTGAGGTCAGGCCTGAAGAAGGACTTGAGCAGCTTGAAACTGTGCCCCCTTGTGTCTGCATTACTGAATCTGAGCAGATCTCTGGTAACCCTGTTGTCATAGCTTCCATGAACAATCTTGTATAGGTCAATGACGTCTCCCCTTATTCGCAGATACTTAAAGGTGGGAAACTTCGGTCTTCAAAGCCTCTTCTCATATGATAACCCTTTCAAAGCAGGCAAACACCTGTTACCTCTCCTTTGCACATTTTTAATCATGCTGACATCGCATTTCCTGTGTGGATACCATATACTGCCAGCATACTCCAGTTGTGACCCAACTAATGCTTTATATAGCAGAGTGAAGCTTTCTTCATCTAGGCACCAGTGGCAGATCCAAGTGGGGGCACTCGGGGCACGTGCCTCCCCACCCACTGGCAGGGCTGTCAATTTCTTTTTTACCTTTTGTTTTACAATTTCAGATCTTCACTGTCCCATTGTAGCTTCATCATCTTACATTTGGGTACTTGTATTGCTTTAGTTCTCCCGAGGTTCATCGGGATCTCGAAGTACACTGGCACATGTTTAGAGCTGTTAGTAGAGTCCATGTCATATATTCAATATTTAAGTCTTCCCAGATTCCAAGGGTTCTCCCATGAATGGGTGGAAGTTCAAACACAAGAAGAAGAAGCTAGAGCATGTTAGAAGCCCAACTATGACAAAGATCAGAACGCCGCAGTTAGAAGACGGACCAGAAATGAGGAGGGGAGGCGACACAGCCCTGACTGATAGTAAGATTGCAGAAGAAGATGTGAAGAAGAAGCTGTCAGCGATAAAAACTGACCGGTCACCAGGCCCTGACTGAGTATACCTGAGAATCCGAAAAGAAACGTATTCGGTTATATCTAGGCCATTAGCAATAAGTTTTAATACAGCACTCAGCACAGGCAAGGTACCAAAGGATTGGAAGACGCGAATATAACTGCTATTTTTAAGAAAGGGAGTCAGAAGTCAGCAAGCAACTATAGGCCGGCGAGCTTAACCTGCATATTGTGTAAGGTGATGGAATCAATCATCAGAGACTGCATCATTGAACACATAAAATGTAACTCCATGTGCAGCGATAAGCAGTTTGGCTTCATTTCAGGCAGATCCCGTCACTGCAGTTGTTGAAGGTGCTAGATGGATGGACACAAAAACTAGAGGGAGGCAGCAACATAGATGTTATATACCTTGATTTTATGAAAGCGTTTGAAACAGTACCTCACCAGCTTCTCCTCAGTAAGCTAATGAGATATGGAATAACAGGACAAGACCATCAATGGATCAAAGCTTTCTTATTAGACAGATCACAGAGAGTTATAGTCAGCAACTCCACTTCAGAATGGAATAATGTTATCAGCGGGATTCCCTGGGCAGTGTGCTACGGCCAGTCCTCTTTGTCTTGTACATAAATGTCCTCCCAGAGATTCTGACATCAGAAGCTTATATGTACGATTATGATACAAAGATCTCACATCTGATCAAACGTGAGGCGGACCAGAAGGTGCTGCAAGAAGATCTGTTTAAGTTACAGGATTGGTCCGACAAGTTGTTACTATGGTTTCACCCTGAGAAATGTAAAGTAATTACAGTTGGTAGAAGTCAGGAAGATGATACGAGAGATTATTTTATGAGAGGTGACTGTGAAGACGGGCCCAAGCATAGACTGATTAAGATCAACAAAGAGAAAGATCTAGGTGTCACAGTGGATGGCCGGCTCTTATTCGAAGACCACGTAAGTGAGAAGATCAACAAGGCAACAAAAATGATGGGGCTGATCCGGAGGACATTCGTGCACCTAGACATGGAAAACTTCTTATGGCTGTACATGGCACTGGTCAGACCTCACCTCGAGTATGCCAATGCAGTGTGGCATCCAATGCGTAAGAAAGACATTGTCTCCACGGAGAACGTCCAAAGAAGAGCCACAAAGCTATTAAAGGGTTAAGGGACCTTAGCCTATGAAGAGCGTCTGGTGAAACTGAGACTACCAACATTAACTTACCATAGACTAAGAGGTGACATGATTTAGGGCTATAATATGCTACAGTGGGTGTATGACAGAGATGTCGGTCCAGAGATCCAACTCAGGGAGTCAACAACTAGGGGGCATCACTTGAAGCTCTTCAAGATAAGAGCAAGGACTAACCTGAGACTGAACAGCTTCTGTATACGGATAGCAGAGCCATGGAACAGACTACATGAATCAGTAGTGAGTGCTCCAACAGTAAAGGCATTCGAAGCACGGCTGGACAGACATTGGAAGCAGCAAGAGATAGTGTACAAATTTGATGCAGAACTCAGTATCTACGCTTCGAGACACAGTGCATCAGTTAAGTTAGAGAATTGTGAAGGCGAGGATCTGGAAACATAGGACAATCCTTTTGTCCAGTAACTACATGAGGTTACATGAGGTATGAGGTTGATGCAGCAACAGAATATCGTGACTACAGACGAATGCTGTATACAAATGATATTAGATGCAAGTAATCTTACGGATTCACACTTCGAGACATTCGAAAAATACACACAAGAACTATCCTTTAACCTATTTAAGAAATGCTCCGATCTACTCCGACTTAACCTTGATAGAAATCGTCCGTGAAAGCAAATGACGTCACGATTAATTGTAGATAATGTATCAAAAACTATATAGTGAAATCAGATAGGAAGGTATGTAGTCAATACCTACCCTAGAAAATCTGTACCCGTTATTCCGTACCATATTTTTGGACATTCCGTACCTTGATATTGGTTAATCCGTATCTTAATTTTGGAGAATCCGTACCTAACCTATTGGATATTCCGTACCCATCTATTGGCTATTCCGTACCCGGAACAGAATATCCAATGGGTGGGTACGGATTGTCCAATAGGTTAGAGGTGAATCCATTACCTATATATTAGGAGATAATATTCAGTATTCACAGAGATAACTTTTACACGAAAATGGCAATTTGCAAAACCAGAAACTGGTACAATTGACAAGACTATGAATTAGCTATTAATTGATTTTGAGTGATTTAACAACAATTCGACCTACAATACATATCAGAAATAACACATTTCCAACATAATTGGATGGGAGGACATTGCTGATATTCAATTATGTTCAGAACACTATATGGTACGGATTAACCATTACGATGGTACAGAATATCCAATTAGTTATGTATGGAATATCCAGATTTAGGGTATAGATTGCCTAAAACTAGGGTACAGATTCTCCAATAGGATAGGTACAGATTGACCGGTACGGTTTGGTTTTGGGTATGGAATGATTGGTATTCAATAGGAATATACTCCATATTTGGGGGTTCGAGTGAAGGGATCTCCAACAGGCGGAATTTACATAACAAGACCAAGAAGAATCTCTGGATAAATGGGAAGCTGCTGGAGATCACAAATGAGGAGACCCGTCTTGGCGTTACTAGAACATCTTCGTGTAACAACCTAAAACAGTTGAAAGCAGAATTAATTCAGCACGCCATGCAGCCTACTCCCTAATGGGTGCTGGCATGTATGGACTTAATGGCCTAAACCCAATGACATTAATACACATCTGGGAGATATATACTACTCTAGTCCTACTACATAGCCTTGAGGGACTGATCCTAAAGCAGTCTGAGATCGAAAAGCTGGAAGATTTTACAGGACCAATCTAAAACGTATGCAGCATATACCTACCAGTTGTGCAAACGCTGCAGCCTACTTGCTGCTTGGAGTACTACCAGTGGAAGGCCAAATTCATAAAAGGATTCTGATCTTTCTTGTGAATGTGCCACACAGAGAGAATTCCATCGAACGTGAGATAATTGAAAGTCAATTAGCCATAAAGGCAGCAGTGTCCTATAGCTGGGTAATGTTAGCAAAGCAGATGCTACAGAAGTAAGGGAGTATGGAAAACAATGGTGACAAAACAGGTCCATGACCACTGGGAGTGCAAACTGGGAAGAAGACTCTGTCATATCTTTTCCTTGACTCCAAGTCACACAGGAGAACTGTATTCAAGCTATCCTAGACCCTAGCAAGTTTGCTGCAGATGATCGTGTAAGCTGTAGCTCCCGGATACTACAGAGACTCCAAAAACTATCCAGAGTACTTTGTCATGTCCTGCATCGACAGCGAGCTAGGATGACTCAGTTGCAGTGATGCACTCAAAGTTGCATGCTGTAGAGTTGCATGATGGGTCTGACTGCATCGCTGACTATACTCTACCAAACAGGTCACTCTTTTCAACAACTAATTTTTGCACCTTGAGATACTTAATGGATACACATATTATTAATACTTATGAAATCTCGCGAATCAAGCTTCTCGTTGGACACGTCCGAATGAACATGAGATTCCACCTTCAGGAAATATCCAGAACTAAATATCCGTACCAACTGTACTCCCTGTGGAGGTTCGTCTGAAGAACATCACATTGTTCGAGAGACGGGATTTACTGCGAAAGAAGAAAGAAGATCCACTGTCTCACATAACACCAGAGGATACATATAAACATATTAGAAAGCTACACCTTGGAAAAGCATCAGATGTACATGGAAACTCAGCAGAACATATAGTGTACGCCTCCCATGAGATCATTAAAATTCTTACTCTGGTAATTAATGATATCCTAAGTACAGGCAATATACCAGAATCCGTGAAGATCAAATTAATTACTCCAGTCCCAAAGAAGGGAAAATGTACGCGAACACCAGATAACTACAGGCGTATAACTGTAGGATCGGTTCTAGTGAAAGTTGTTGAAAAGGAAATCGCAAAAAGAATAAGACCAATACTGAATCAAAGCAAGAGTAAACTGCAAATGGGATTTACTGCAAACTGTTCATCTACAAATGCTGCCTTCATTTTGAGTGAACCTATTGCAGAAGCCAAAGATACAAAAAGTGATCCACACATAGTATTCATGGATGCCAGCAAAGCCTTTGATATTGTTAATCACAAAGGACTACTTAATACGATATATAACCAGGGAATAACAGGGAAACTATGGACAATTGCTAAAACATGTACACAGATATGACATCAGCTGTCAAATGGAGTGGTAACATTTCCAAAACAATCACTGAGAGGCAAGGAATCAGACAGGGTGGTGAATCGTCCGCTGATCTATTTAACAGCCACAGTAATCCATTATTCGGGAAAAAATGAAGACCATCCAGCTGGATTCAGAATTGGAAATATTTCAACATGTGCTGTCATGTGTGCAGATGATCTTGCTCTGATGGCTATCACTCCAACTTCAACACAACTTCTTACCAACGAAGATAGACGCAGCTAATGAATTCTACCTCTTAGCAGTACTAAAACAAAACACATGGCAATGAGAAGTACAAAATCAGCATCCCTATTACTCAATGGTGAACAGCTCGGTAATACAAAGGAAGAGACACATCTCGGAGTAGTTAGAACATCAGATGCCAGTAACAAGCACACAATAGAGGCTAAAATTGGATCCTCAAGAAAGGCAGCATATTCACTCATGGGAGCAGGCCTACATGGATTAAATGGTTTGAACCCATTAACCTCAAAACAGCTCTATGACATCTATGTGACCCCCGTTCTTCTACATAGTCTTGAGGGACTTATACTTACTCAGACTGAACTTGAAAAGCTGGAGAAGTTTTATCAGTCACAACTGAAAGCAATTCAGCATCTGCCAGTTTCAACTGCAAATACAGCTGTCTACATACTCTTAGGAACCCTACCACTTGAGGGAGAGCTGCACAAAAGAATACTAAGCTTCTTCATACACATGCTACATCATCAAAATTCTCTTGAAAGATAGGTTCTAGAAAGGCAACTGGCTGTGAAACTACCATCATCCAATAGCTGGACTGTAAAGCTAAAGACAATCATTCAGCAGTATGAACTACCTTCCGCATACTCCCTTCTAGCAAACACCCCTACTAAGACAACATGGAAGAAGACAGTCACATCAAATGTAATGAACTACTGGGAAAACAAACTAAATGACGGAGCTGCAAATTAAAGCACTCTACAGTACACTCTTCAGCTATGCAGCCATCACAGAGAAGATCTGCAGCACTTCCTTATCGACTGCCAAGAGCTAGAGCATGTCAAACAGCCATATCCCATAAAAATACGAAAACTACTAAAGCGACTCAACATCAGCATGAGCAGTGAGCACTATATGCAGGCTATTCTAGATGCCAGCAATCTATCAGACACCAATCTAGAAACATTCAAAAAATTATCAAGAGAACTCTGCTACAGTCTACACTTAAAACGTTCATCACTTATGAACACATCATCTGTTGGAACTCTGTTAAACCCTTAAAATCGGTCTAAAAAACTCTACTGAACTACACATTTAAAGTCACAACACATGATAAATCCTGTGGTTTGAACATTGACATTTGACGAAAATTCAATAGTCAATTTCTTGTGTATAGATCTATATACCTAGCGTGATGTGTACATTTAGTCTGATATGTGCAGTTAACGTTATAATATAATAGGAACTACTCCATCACGGAGGTTCGACTGAAGGATCATATCTGAGAGGTGGTATCTACACAACAAGAAGAAAATCTGAGAACAAACCATGCATATCTTAGTGAGCTGTTATCAGACAAGCAAACAATTGTATGTGTCCAAGAGCACTGGCTTTTCAACTATGAGTTGGACTCCATTTCAAAGACATTTCCAAACCATGCATATGTAGCCAAATGTTCGGATGATGGAGATCCAATGCTCCCCTGCCACAGATCGAAAGGTACAGCAGGTGTGGCTATCTTATGGCCCCAGTCCTTAAGCCACTGTATAGAACCCCTACCTGATGGCAGTAATCGATTAGTTGCAGTACGCATCAATGCAGAGCCTGAACTGCTTCTGCTCATAAATACATACATGCCTGCAGAAGGTACTCTCGACAAAACTACTAGCTACATCAGTGTACTAGATGAAGTTGCCAAACTAACACAGGAGTACTCTGGAGCCTACACCTCACTGTGGGCGGGCGATATAAATGGTATGTTAGGGAGAGTAAGGGAGAACAAAAATGACAAGCTACTAAAACAGTTCTGTCTGGAAAAGGGCTACGAGTGTCTCCGTTAATGTCAAAGTTGTCGACATACCACCACTTCTATGGTGGTATTACATCACAGCTGGATTTCTTCATCGAGTGAGCCGATCAGAACAGTGTTATAAAGGAAATTCATATGGACTCACTCAATCCGTTAAATCATAGTGCACACGATGCAGTTACAGCCACCCTGTCTGTGCAGTTGAATGGATCTGTACCATCACAGCGACAAGCAGGAATGCTAGTTAAGCAGAGGGTGAATTGGGACAAGGTGGACATACAAAAGTACAAGCATCTTACCTCATCGGGACTGCAAAATCTGATAGACCTCTCCCATCAGAATCTGTCTTCAGAGTTCCTGCTGCAGGCAATGAATGAAATCCTATATAACGCAGCAGTAGACGCCAGTCCGGCCAAAAAGAAGCAGCGGGTCGGACCACATTATAAATGGGATGCTATGCTGAATCCATGTGTAGATTGTTCAAAGGCTGCACATTGGATATGGAAAAAAGAAGGATGCCCAAAAGATGGGGAAGCAGTGGATAAGAAGAAACATGCAAAAAAGGATCTTAAGGCAGCCCAAAGACAGCTTATGGCAGAAGAACGAAACAGGCTGCACACAACCATAATGGACTCAGGTCCAAGCGATCACAGCAAATTGTTCAAGGCGATCAGACACTTAAGAGAGATAGCAGGCAGGTGCAGAATGTCTGTATTAACTTCGGTATTGGGGGGTGGGGAGCAACACCACAGAGCCAGAGCTCTGGGCCCAGTACTTTGAAAATTTAGCTACACTTGCTGATGATCAGACCTTTGACAGTGAGATGAATGAGTCACTAGTGCTTAGATGCATGTTGATTAGCCTAAACTCATCTGCAGAGAAACCTTTATCCTTAGTGGATACACAACAAACTGAAAAGCATGTGCAAAAACTGAAGAATGGCAAAGCAGCAGACATATTCGGTATCACTGCAGAACACTAAAATACGCCTCACATGAAGTGCTTAGAGTCCTTAATACCATCACAAATGACATGCTGACCACTGGCAAGATCCCAGATACCATGGAAACCGGCCTAATCACTCCGGCCCCAAAGAAGGGAAAGTCTGCTAGATGTTCAGATAGCTACAGACATATTACAGTCAGTTCTGTCTTGGGAAACATAGTGGGAAAAGAAATTGTACGGCAAATCAGACCCGCCTTAAACCATACAAAAAGTAGATTGCAGTTCGGTTTTACCCAAAGTTGCGCATCCATGAATGCAGTTTTTGCTCTTACTGAAACCATTGCTGATGCTGTTGATACCAAGAGTTCACAACACATAACATTTATGGATGCCAGCAAAGTCTTTGATATTGTAAATCACCCAAGTATGCTTAGTGCCATCTATAGTCAATGAATCAAGGGCACTCTATGGGCTATTGTAGACAGTATGTACACAGATATGGGAGCAGCGGTTAAGTGGAAAGGGGAAGTTTCACAGCCCTTTGCTGAGTATCAGGGGATCCGTCAAGGTTGTGAGTAATCAACAGACCTTTTCGACAGCAGGAGCAACAAGCTACTACATAAACTGGAAACCCACCCAGCTACGTATAGAATCGGTTCGATCCCAACAGGCACGATTATGTGTGCAGACGACCCAGCATTAGTTGCGTGAGCACCTGAAGCTATGCAACGCTTAATAAATGAGGCATAGCTGGATGCAGCTAGTGAGCGGTACTTGTTTAGTAGCACTAAATCTAAAACCATGGTAGCTAGAGGTACAAAGCCAGCAAATCTCTGGGTCTGACTGAATCGCTGACTATACTCTACCAAACAGGTCACTCTTTTAAACAACAAATTTTTGTGCCTTGAGATACTTAATGGATACACGTATTATTTCTTCTTCTTTTCGTTCGCTGATCATACCGCCAGTCCTGTAAGTGACTATCGACATGATCATAAGCGTTAAGTGCGTGGATCCATGGTTTATTAAAGTGCGTCATGCGGCCTGGAACCTCCGTCTTCAGCACTCGAGGTTTCGTTCAGGGTTACCTCACCCATACGTCCTTTAGTCGCCTCTTACGACACGCAGAGGATACGGAAGGTGTATTCTAAGCCCCACCTACAGGGCAAACATGTATTATTATTACTTATGAAATCTCGCGAATCAAGCTTCTCGTTGGACACGTCGGAAGGAACATGAGATTCCACCTTCAGGAAATATCCCGAACTAAATATCCGTGCCAACTGTACTCCCTGTGGAGGTTCGTCTGAAGAACATCACAGTGTTCGAGAGACGGGATTTGCTGCGAAAGAAGAAGAAGGAGAGGGCCGACATTTTCTTCAAATTTAAAATATTTCTCCTATGTTAACCGAAATGGGATAAATAATCTTGAAAACGTTATTGTCTCTACGAATTAGAAGAAAGGTATGTTTTAATAATCACAATATTCTCCTATTCTACAATTCCAATCTCTGTTATTTAAAAGACCCGTTTGTTAAACTTAGAGACAATGGCAAATGTGAATCACTGAATCATTGTCGGAATCATGGCATGCGCATTTTAAATTAGGATGGGGCAGCCGTTTTTATATATTGAAAAATAATTACCAAATTTGGCAGACTTATACTAAGGCATCATTAGAGTATAAATCCACAAACTTGTTCAAGCTGTGACTTTTTGTTTGATTTTTATTCAATTTTTTTCATTTTGTAGGGCCAGGTGAGCTAAAAGTAAAAACGATTGGGATTTTTTTGGTTATGGCATAAAAATTACTTTGTAATTTATGAAACAATTTTTTTTTTCATGAGCACTAGGTACCTATACCAAACCAGAACAAAAACAAAAAACATACAATGTGACAAGATATATAAAATAAAATAAGATTTTTAGCTTACTTTTATAGGCTGAGTGGTTAGGAACTTGAGCTCGTAACTCCAGGTTCGCAAGTTCGCTTCCTGGCCGGTCTGCTACGTTGTGTCCTTGAGCAAGTCACTTAACTCTGCGTTGCTCCAGTCAACCTAGCTGTAAATAGGTACCTGTGATGGCATAGCTCTCTGTGCGCCGTATGAGGCTGCCGGGCCACTGTCAAATGAACAGGGGATCAGATGTACAGCGCTTAGAGCATGCAATCGCATGGAATTCAGCGCAATATAAATGCACTATCATTCATATCATTCATTCATTATAGGCGAAAATGGGCTCTGGCGTTATAACAATGTATACAAGTTGTCATGTAGTGGTGTGTGTGATAGAGTTAGAGTCTAGAATATTTTTTGTGATCAAATGTCTATGGTAACAAGCATTTGACTTGACAAAATGCTAAAGCTGTCATAAATTTTTCTTATTTTTAAAATCATTTTAGCTGAATTTTAATCTTTAATCCATGGCTCAACCAGGTTGTTAATTAGCTTAAAGGCATAACTCCCCACTCCGCCATGACAAAGACTTGGGAAAAAACCATGACCCAAAATGGCTTCTAAAGTCATATTCACTATTGAGCAATCTCTATTTGCAGACCAAGAAAAGACTATTTTTGAAAATTTGCAATTGGAATGACTGTCTCAAAAACTTAAAATATAAGAAAACCACATCATGAAAACATGTAGCCATCAAAGTGTTTTAACAAAGCTGTCCAAAACCTGCCTCTGTAGTGGTATTTGGGAATGTCCATTTGCAGGCCAAGAGAAGACTATTTTTGAAAATTTACCACTCAAATGTCTGGTTCAATAATCGAGCCAGTAATTCCAGTGGTCAATTTTCAAAAATTATTTTCCTGTTCTGTCTGCAAATGGACAGATGGAGATTTCTCAGGGCCATTGCAGAAACCATTTTTGGTCAGTTATAGTGTTAAAGGGGCCGCTTGAAGGCTTGAGATTCCAGTTTCACGATTTCAAAACTATCATATACAGGATGCGATTGCTGCCAGCAGTTCCAGTCAAATTAGTGTAAAAAAATATTCAATATAAAGTGCTTTCAAATTATGATTTTGATATTTCGGTGTTTGAAAAAGATTAATTTTTTAGAATAAAAACATATTACAAGTTACATTTAATACTGATTTTATGCTAATCTTCAATTAATTTGGTGGTACATCATATTAGAAAACAAGAGGCCCAGGGGTCCTGTATTGCTCACCTGGAACATCAGGATTTCAACTAGAAAGACCATCAGCTATTTAAGTAGAACCCTTAGGAGTTGGCCGGAATTGTAAATCACAGCAGCCATGTTTCTTTATGTATCTACTTCCCTTGAATAAATTCTAATGGCCCTCTTAGTTTCTAATCATATCTCCGAAATTTCGGCCGGATCCATTCAGCCGCTCTGGAGAAGAAGTCTCATGAAAACTAGGCCATCCAAAATTGTCGCTAAAGCATTAGGCCAATCGAGTTCCCTTGAACAAACTTGGTTTATCTCTTGCCATAGATGACGTTTCATGAGTTTTGGATCGATCCCGCCAGCGAATTGGAATTCTTAAAGGTATTTCCAAAAATTGGCCAACTTCCCAGATGACAGTCGCGCAAATTGACCAAACCTGTATCGCTAATGCTCTAAGGATACTTTCTGCCAAATATAATGCTTGAAATAGGCCGAGGGGTTCTCGAGAAAATATTTTTCATTTCCTATTGCTCTAAAACATGGGAGCTTTTGGCAGGGAAAAGATCCATGATGGCCACCAGACCGTTTATCTGACAGATTCAGAATACCCAAAATCATATAGATAAAAACAATTTCAGCTTCAGAATCTATCAAGTAAAAAATTTATGGCCGCCAAACACACTACATTTTGACGTTTGGCGTTTGACATATCAAGTTCCTTTGAAGAAACTTTAATGGCCCTTAGTCACTAATCATATCACCCAAATTTCAGCCCGATCCGTTCAGCTGTTCTGGGCTTGTTTTCACGAAAACGAGGTCATCCAAGCTGCCAAAGCATTTGCCCGATCAAGTTCTTTTGAACAAATGTGATTCAGCTCTTGTCCTAGATGATGTTTCATGAGTTTTGAAGATATCCCCAAAGCAGTTTCGGAGCGGATTTTTAAAAAAATCATCCAAATTCCACGATGTCTGCCAGCCAATTGGCCTCCTTTGACCAAACTTGGATTTCCATGCCATAAGGATGTTTCCTGCCAAATATAATTGAAATCGGCCGAGTGCTTCTTGAGAAGTCGTTTAAGGCAAAACATGAAGAACAGACGAGGTACGGTCGCCACAGCATAAGCCCACTTGGCTTTAGCAACATGTGCAATTCAGATACAAACAGGACCACAGGGCAGCAGATAAGGATGGAATGCTAGAACAGTAGCATTTCACAAGGTCGATAGAATCTCAGTAGCTGCAGGTTCCAGATGTTTTAAGATTTTCAGATTTTTCTTATTACGTCCAAGGTTGTGGAATCCCAGTGTATGCCCACACCCATTCCTGTGTTAAAATTTGGTCCAAATCAGAGCAGTAGTATCTGAGATATCCACAGATACAGAATTTCATCCGATCTTGATATGGATTCTTTTATCCGGAACATGGCCAACATCTGGAAATCCTCTTGCATGGCAGGTTCCTCCATTAAGTTAAAACTTGGGCCAAATCAAATCAATAGTTTTTTAAATACATCCAGAATTAGCTTTTGTGATTGACTAACTAACTAAAGCACATAGCGGTTTACTGAGCCACACTTAAATTCTACCTAGAGGAAAAATTTTGGTAGAAAAATTATCCAATCTTGAGATGCTTAAGATATAGCATATAGACTTTGTCAAAAAATTATACCGACAGACAGACTTTATACTAGTTGCAGGTCAGGGCTAACAAAATGAAGTATCTCGCCCCTTGATCTGGATGATGGATTAAAATATTTTAGCTGAGACCAGAGGCTGGTAGAAGTCGGTATGCCTGTCTGTCTTTTATTTTTTTTAAAGCATATACCTCAAGATTGGATAATCGTATTGTAACAAAACTGGGGCGCACATGCTTGTTTAGTACTACGTGGGTGCTAATGTTTACCCTTTACATCTGAACATGAAATACTAGACATGAAAATGTAAAACAGAGA
Organism: Chaetoderma sp. LZ-2023a; assembly: GCA_034401795.1. Lineage (NCBI taxonomy): Eukaryota > Metazoa > Mollusca > Caudofoveata > Chaetodermatida > Chaetodermatidae > Chaetoderma > Chaetoderma sp. LZ-2023a. The sequence continues at coordinate 98,403,859 of CM067374.1, read as the reverse complement.
TCTATTACATTTTTTAAGAGCTCCGAAAGACTAAACTGGCTCAAGATTTTAATTTTCATATCTGCCCCTTCATGTTCAAACATGTCAAAGGGTTAAACAGGCGCATCCACGTAACGGCTTAAAAAAATTAGTTATCAAGATCAAGAAGTGGGTGACACTTGCCCTCCCCAACCCCCACCCTAAACCGACCACGTAGATAAAATTGCTTATGAACACTATATGGAATTTGTTGATGTGGCTGTTAATGTAAGCAAAATTAAAGGTTACAGATGTGTAAGAAAGTGATTGGTTGTGGTAACCGAGCCAACTTCAGGCCGCTTGTAAAGTGTAATATTGCATACTGGTTACTTTTCCTAATAATTAAATAGATAAATGCGTTAAAACGAATAGTTAGTCAGTAGGTATCAAAAACAGTATAATACTATTAGTCTGAGTATTTATCATGATTGCCCTGTGTACCATTAATAGCCAAAGTTTAGTTGCCGTTTTGAAAATCAGGTTGTCCCGGGCAACAGGGCAAATGGACATTTTGATCCCTACGAAAACTAGTGACTACATGTTAAACCTTTGAATAAATAAAAATTAAAATATAAATATGTAGTAAAACACATGGAATGAATGAAACCTTTCATGTTAAATGGCTTATCTATGTATCTTTCAAATATATATGCATAAAAACAAATTAAATGTGTGGTAGAAGTTAGTTGCTACGTTAAAACTCTGATATGTCCGCCATTTTGATTTTGGCAAGTGACAAAAATCTGAGTTGGTACCCTTCAAAATCTACTCATAAAACATATTTTACCATGAAATACAAGTCTCAAATACATATCATTGTTTTCTAAGAATAGTCCTCGATAATTTAATCAACATTTTATGACCGTGCGCTGATTTTTTATAGGCTTTTGGCAACTCATTTTTTACATGCTTAGCATTTGTGAGATATCAAGCAATTTAATGTATGCTTTCGATGCACAGAAGAGTTATTATTCCTTCTTTTTGACTAGATAATTTTTTTTATCAAGCATCAAGTTGTTAAACATGGTGAAAGAACCCCCTATTTTGCAGAAATATTCTGACCAAAAAATGAACACATTTATTTTTGTCCCGGAAGAGTAATCTCCCCTGTGCCCCATCCTATTTAAATGGTCTCTGGTGGTTTCGGCTAGAGCTGGGCGGTCTGACGGTAGTATCGTGAGGACTGCGGTATACCGTGAACCGATACCGTGACCGTTGACATTTCCAAATACCGTGAATACCGTCCATAATGTTTGAGCAATATTTGAGAAATATATTCATAAAATCTGACTTGACCAAGGATAAATAGGTGCTAATAGTGCCAAAAATACAGGCATACCTAACTATTAGCCGAGTTGAGGTGAAAGGGTCGTTGTAAAAACAAACATCAAGACGTCAATTACAAAATAATGACAGGCGTATGTCAAACGTACGTCTTGAAAGTCTCACGGTAAAATTGCTTTATTTAAAACATTTAAACTCATTCTCTGGCTGTCCGCCGTTAGTACTTACACTATAATATATTCCCTATTCCCGTTTCTATTATTTGTAATTTATTACTCCAAGCATTTTGTCACCGAACAAATACACTAGAATAACAAAATAACATACAAACTGCGTGCTATTCGAACACAACAGCAATCTCGCAAAGACTTATCTGATTGGTTGTTCATGAACTAGACCGTGGGAAAACATTACTATGCTGAATTTATCAATGAAAATGTACTAAACGTAGTGTTTGCTCGCGCCGTTTTGATCACGTGCTAATTTATTAACAACGAGCAGCGTTGAAGTCGTTATTTTATATTTTTCTGGCTTCCTCTTTTCGTTCGCTAATCATACCGCCAGTCCTGTAAGTGACTATCGACATGATCATAACGCTTATTTTTCTGGCTTGTTTTAAGAAATTTCTTTACGGATTAAATCCAAGTAACGACACCTAAAAATTATAGTGTTTTAGTTTTTGTAATTCATTTTTCAACTGGCTACACGTCGGAAGTTCGCGGAAATAGCTTTTTACACGCATTGTTCACGTGAAGCATGGCGAGTAACGAGTCTGCACATCGGGTACTCGGTAATTATCAGAAGCTTTTGGAATCGACTATAAGAAAGTCGTCGTCGTCAACTCAATGTCATGTTATATATATGTGTATAGGCCTGCTTTCGCGAGTAACAGAATATACGACTCCAACAGAAATAAAAGAGTACAACACTCGCCCGGTTTAAATACTCGCAGATTTTGTCTGGACTCTGGTTATCAAAGCGCTCGACTGCCAAAATAAAATGTACCGTTTGCTGCTTGCACGCATTTAATAGCAAGAACAATCCAGATTGAAAATAGTGCACCCCAATGTCTCAGACAGCGGGTTATAGTTAGCGAGTCGACCACACCCTTTGACCGATATTCCCGTGAATGATATTACGTCAATAAAAATAGTGACCTAATAAAATCGTGAAACTAAACAGTCACAATAGCCATGTTTTTCTTCTCTAAATCAGGAAGCCGGTTTATTTATTTTAACTATATTTACCGTTGATTGGAGATGGAAGTGAAAAGGAAATGGAAAAAATTGTTCTAATTTCGTGGCATGCCGCAAGCTCAGATGACGGTGTATCGTGGTACCGCGGTATGTTTTCATGGTACCGATACCGTCATGTAAATATCAATACTGCCCAGCTCAATTTTCGGCAGCCATGTAATTTCGACAGCCGCAAATATTAATTCGTTATCGGCAGCCTGCCCAGATGGAAATATAGTGCATAAAAACATACATTTTGGCAGCCTCTCGCGTTATTACATTTTCGGCAGCATGTTCAACATCGTTATATTGTTGTAAATTGTTGTAAAGTTATGAGATTGATAGATATCATATTGTTTTACCGGTGATCTGTATAAGTCTCTCTGTATCTAATAATCACACTAACCAGTCTTATACATGCATCGTCGATGTCTGGCATATGCACAACCGTGACATCGGCTATCGCCTCTGCAACATTTGCATACACTTGGCCGGCTACATCTGTTACTGTAATTGAAAAAATAAGATGAATAAAGCGCGTGTGCCCAATGTACATCTAACAAAGATTATTACCAAAAAGTTCCTAAAATACAAATATATATATATATATATATATATATATATTCCGCCCCGCACGTACATTTTATATTGTTCAAGGGAAGTAACTGCGTGCGGCTATTGCCAGTTAATTGCCGATATGATTTACCTCCCTTGTTAATTAGATCTATTTTGTGTTTTGATTTGAGTGATTTATGGTTTAAATGATGAGCTTAGGTATGTCTCTCAGTAGGTTCTTGTCATATATTTTTGCTATCATTTATAATAAATCTCTCAAAACATTATTGGCGGTTATAGCCTGTGTTGGCCTAAGCTATGGCTTCAAATTATACAGTGCAGTACAGCTCATAAGTAATATTTCACAAACCAACATAATTTTAACACATGTTATGAATTATTATTATAGTAGTAGTAGTAGTAATTTAGGTTAGGCAATTTGAATTAAACTTTAATCCCATTATCTCAATTTTGTATGGTAAGTTTGTGAATATTTTGAAACCAATTTGACTGTAAGGTGGCTCTGCCTTAGGTAGCAACAGCTTCTAATTAAATTAGTCTCAAAATACTCAACAGACATTGACACATACGTAGTAACAAATTAATTTTTTTAGTAGTAGTTTAGTTTAGTTTGCGCCATTTTAACCTTTAATTCCATTATCTCAAGAAATGCCGTTATTTGAAAAGATAAAAGATGATGGTCTTTTGTAAGAAACATATTGAGGCCTAATCACACTTTTAAAACCTGATCGAAAGGGCACCTATGTCGAGATATGTTGAATGTCTGTGTAAATTTTTTTTTGCGTAAACGTTGCTGCCAACAGTCAAATTATCAGTCAAAGTGTCGGAATCCAGTGAATATTTGTGTAGTTATTTTTACCAGAAGCTGTTGCTACCAATGTCCACAACAGGTCAATTTTTTTTTTTTTAATATCGCTGGATATTACACGTGTTGCCATAATATGGTGAAATATGTTACAGTTGATTACAATGTTAAATATTTGGAAAATGATTTGACTGTTAATAAGTAGTGGCCCGAGGAGTGCGTGTGTTAATTGCCATTACTAATCAATACCACTTGCCAATGTGGTCCACCGTACATTGACGGTGTATTAAATGTGCATATTCACACCAAAATGCTTAGAAATTATTTGGTTAAAATTGTCTACTGTACTTTTAGATGCTGAAATTGCGTAGCCCGATATAATGAAACGAAATAAATCTTAGCGTATGATGATTTATTACCGTATAAATTAATATAATTTTTTTAGTTGTGAAATCGAATTAAGTACTCGTGTCTCTAATTCAATTTCACAATTTAAAATAATTATATTAATTTGAACGTACGGAAATCTTATGTTATGATTTATTTTGTTTCATTATATCTAAGCACACAATTGAAGCCTCTAAAAGTAAATAATTTTAACAAGTTTATTTTCAAGTATTTTGGCGTGAATATGCACCTGAGGCCAGTGTTGAATACTTGCTCCTGTCAAATTATTTATAATATAATATTATATTATTATTCCTGTACTTTTATATATGTGGTCTCATAATGATTATGCACGTGCTAGTGAGTGTGTACAAGTTGCGTGGAATTAAATTGTTACACTTAATTAAAATGTTGAATATTTTGAAACTAATTTGACTCTTAAATGTTAGCCACATTTAAGGCATGTTCATATTCATATTCAAGTTTTTGCTGTGTGAGTGGAATGTTGTGTTCATTCGCGTTAAGATCGCATCTTAACATTTTGGCATTAAAACACAACAGGGATTATAAACTGCGGACATTGTTATCACCCGCCAAGTCCAGCTTCAGGTACTTTAATTGCAGGAAACCATTACAATGGTCGGAATACACACAGGCGTGGAATACAAATACAATGGAGATATCTCTAACCAACCAACTCTTAGGAACAACTTCAACAAATCAAAATGCACGTGTACCTGCTTCATACTTGGGATTCAGATAGTTCGTTAGCCTGGATTAATCTTTCGACCATTACAGACGTAACATTTTCTTGCAGATTTTCGAAATTATTTATATTTTCTAACGAGCATTTCAAATTTAGCTTCAAACATTGGGCATTTGGTAGATCTTAACGAAGATTGGAGGAAATCTACTCCAAGTCTGAACCCGAAAAATCTTGTTCAAAATTATCATTTTTGATTGATACTGTAATAAAATATAGCAAATTGGAAGTTGCTTTACAAATATTATGTTAAACCTTTAAATAAATTCTAATTTTCTATTTAAATTTGTGGCATAGCCAGTTAATTACACGCAATTGAACTGAACTGTTTAATCTTTGTGACAGCGATTGGCTTTCATCGCAGGAACTGGCTCTTAGCCCATTTAGCACTTCATGTCAGCTTGCCTGAAAAAACAAACACACATTCGTCAGTCATAAGCCAGTCTCGGTGGTTATTTGTTAAGGATTTTGATCAGATAGGTTGGTCTGTTTAAGATTGAATACATGTATAACATGTAAGATATAGACATTATATGTGTCTCGAGTCGACATAATGAAATAAATGCTAATACTGTATAATACACGTATAGTATTAGTAAATATTTATGTTATATCGACTCTGTTAAAAAGATATAAGACCTCTGCCTATATAGGCATATGGTAACATAGGTAACGCGTGGATAATAATAAAACACACAGTAATCTAGGCTGCCGAAAACGGGCTGCCGTAAATGTACTCTAAGCTGCCAAAATGTCTATACACCTTTTAAATAAGCTATCTCGAAGTTACGGCGTCGCAAACAATTATAGGTAATGTCAAAGGTAGAAGCACATAAACAAATCTCTCGAGTCTGACAGCTATGCGGTTATGAATTCTACATAACCGAACACATGCCAGGCTTGTTATTACACCACAAAAACATCTATACCATTCAATTACTACTTGCTAAGTCAACTACTCTGCATTTAGCCACCAGAATAAGGTTTTTATGCTTGCTTACATACCCCCATATGCCTATTCCATTTCATTATGTACCCTCAACCAGGCTACTGGTAGGGTACACCCCAGCATATGCCCTGATAGAGACTGGCACCAGTCTGTACTCACTCCTTGGTCACAGTGACATCTGTCACTAAGCATGTCTGCGCATGCGCATTGGAGCCCAAATAGGAAACATATTCACTTTTCAAATATTCTGCAAGCAGTACATACAGTCTGCCAATATTACAGCTTAAGTTTTTTTATACTTTGCGCTGTGTTCAGCTTACGTTTTTGAAAGTTCTTCTTCAGGATTATGCCTAACATGAAGTCCATCCTCCCGAATTTATGTTTATTGAGTATTTCATGGTGTTATTACTCTTTTATGACTGTCTTACCTGTTTTCGTGGTAGTCAATCATGCCTAAAGTCATCATCATCATCATTTAAAAACCTCTCAATTACTTATCCATTATATTCACTTATATCTACATGTTTTAACCCTCTGGGCCCTACCAAGAATTTACAAAAAAAGTGCTAGAAACCCAACAGCCAAAAGCTAGAAACTTGCTTAGAAACCTAGCCTATAAGCGGTAATGGCGTGATAGCGGCGTAGTGCTACCATGCCAACTACATTAACTATTTTTGGCAAAGTAACAGATCATTATATATAAAACTATATATCATTAGAAAGGGCCATAAAATACCTTTAAGTACATATAAAATTTGTATGAATAAAATATATTTTAGTTAGTCAACGTGCCTCTCAAAATGGCCACACCTTGTAGGATAAATACATTGGTCTATTTTTGCAAAGTTTATCGAAGTTTCTTTTAATTTTACAAATGCCATTGATAAATTTAATCACAATGGTATTAAAACTAACAGATACCAAAGTTTCGTGAGGGTTTTCATCCGATAAGATGTGAAAATGGCAATTATATTATGTTGTGGTACCGTAAAATTTCGAGAAATTCCGGTCGTGATTTTGGGTGGGAGGCCTCATTCAATGTTGAATAATTCCTTTATACATAACCGAACACATACCAGGGTTTCTCAGCGTTGACAATGAATAAATGGCAAATTTTATGCTATGTAGCATTGCTGGTTGCAATCAGCAATTTAAGAAGCGAACGTGAATGTTTTACACTAAGATTCTATAGCATCAGACATTTTTTCTTAGCGGCGTCTCCAATAGGAATCGTTTATCATGAAAGATCGCGAAAGAACGAGTGGAATTTGTAGAATCGTACCCGTATCTAATATACGAGTACCATGCTCATTACCCGTTATTGGCATCACCGTATCACGCGCTATAAGATTGACGCGTCTGATTGGTCGGGAATTCATGAATATTAATTTTTCCGGCAAGATGGCGACACGATCAGCTGTTTTGGAAAATAGTTGTGTGTTCAAATATGTCAATCTATGCATATTTCTTGTATGCCACAAACTAAAAAGTAGACATATGACTAGATTAACGATATTGCCAATCGGGAAGTGGGATGCCGATATATTTGACAGCTTTCGCATCTCAGCTCGCCCTAATTACCGACGGTAATTTGAAGAGTAGGTTTTCTCGGTAATTGTAAACAAAGACGCGCATCGATGATTGAGCCTATGGGATTGCTTATCTATAACCTTATTGTGATTTCGCGACCGGAGGTAAACGAAATTGATTTATATATTATTGGTTCAGCTGCTGTCTTAACACAATCTATAACTTTCTCGGTTAAATTACTCATTGAGTAACTGAAAACTTAGAAGTACATTTACTAATAACCATTGATGACTGGAACTTACTAATAATTTCTTAGAAAACAAATATTTCACTATTGCCCTGGTTACAAACATTCTATCAACATTTACTGTGTGGCCAGTATCCTCTGATCAAAGATATAGAGAACCGGGGCCCTGAAACAAACTTGCACTATCATGGAAGTGTGCCCAAAATTAAAAACAATTATCACATTTGAACCTGAAATTCCAGAATTTGGTATGGGGATATAGATTTTCTCTGGCATCTTCTTCCTTGCCTTCTGTATGCCGATGTCAAGGACACTAAGACCTTTAATAGTTTTTAGCTCACCTGGCCAGAATGGCCAAGTGAGCTTATGCCATGGCGTCCGTCCGTCCGTCAACTTTTTCCTTTAAACGACTTCTCAATAACCACTGGGCTGATTTCAATTATATTTGGCAGAAAGTATCCTTAGGGCATAGGGATCCAAGTTTGTTCAAACAAAGCCGATCAGCCGATTTGGCCGGTGGCCATCTTGGATTTTGGCCGATTTTAGGAAATGGCTTTAAAAATCTTCTCCGAAACCGCTTGGTGGATTGATTCAAAACTCATGAAATATCATATATGGCAAGAGCTGAACCAAGTTTGTTCGAAGGAACTTGATTGGCCAAATGATTCGGCGGCCATCTTGGATGACTTAGTTTTCGTAAAAACGACATTCTGCAGACCCGCTGAACGGATCGGGCTGAAATTTTGGGGATATGATTATGGACTAAGGGCCATTAAAGTTTGTTCATGGGAAGTTGATAGGTAAAAAACATGGCCACCGTGGACCAATCAAATTTTAGCGTGTTTGGCTGCCATATTTTTTTATTTGATGGATTTTGAAGCCGAAATTGGTTTTCTTGAATCCGCTTACTTTTCAGTCAGCTATCGTATAGCGATAACCCTATCAGTCTTCTGTATGTCCGTCCATCCATCTGTTTGTCCGTCACCAACAATGACGGCTCATTTTGTTATTTCTTGACGGATTGACACCAAACTTGGTCACAATGTTAATGACGGCATCTAATATCTGTGTTGTGAAAATGAAACTGATAGGGCGTCAAATGCCAGAGTTATCACTCCTTAAATATTTGCAGTCCCACTTTCATAGGGCAAATGGTTTGTTCCCACCATCTTATCACCATGTCAGATTTTATTGCCAAACTAGATATTAAATTCCAATTAACAGATTAACCTTTCCAATACTGCAGAAATATTTAAGATATGTATTATGTGCTCTGACATCTATGCTCTTAAAAATATTCGAAATGTATTTGATTGAAATTTGTTGCTGCCTTTGGTAGCAATGAAAGTTGTTGCTGCCTAAGGGAGCAATGACTTTCAGTCAAATTATTTTCTAAATCAATTCCAGCTCACCCTATCCCTGCTGCTAACTCGGTGATTCAGCCAGATGTGCATGTGTTAAATGGATTGTGTGGTGGTGGGGAATAACCTGCTATAAAGACCACCTACCTGCCTTTAGAGACCATTTTCTTCAAATTGTATTTAAACCTCTAGTAACCGTCTGACTGAGTTTTTGCAGACGACATATTCCAAAGGTTATATCTCTGAACGTGATAAATATTTTGAAAACAATTGGACTGAAAGTTGTTGGTGGCTAAGCCACCAACAACCTTCAGTCGAATTGTTTTCAAAATATTCAACAAGTCAAGAGGTTTTGAAAATTGAAATTATTGGCTGCACTGGCTTGCAGCAGTGAGACAGTTAACAAACCAGCTGTTGTTAGCACTGATATCATCTATTTTCACTTAAACATTGTTCAAAATCACTAATGCAAAAAAAACCAGTCCAGAGATTGTTGTCAATATCTCGAAAACTAAATCATTTGACTGAAAGTCATTGGAAGTGACACCGATAGATGTAAAACTTAAGTAAGATTAGTTTGATATGCCAATGTTCCAGGTGAACGATACAGGCCCATTGGGCCTCTTGTTATTAGAGGTCTAGGCAATATTCGTCCTCCGATAGCTACGCCTTTACCTTCATGGAACTTGGCTTTGGTTCTTCAAGTGCTGGCAGGCCGTCATTTTGAACCTCTTTCCTCTATTAGTATTAACGGCCTCTGCTAGAAGGCGTTCAGAATTCATGTTTTTTCTGCTGAAAGGGAGAGATTTATAGTTTCAGGAGACGGTTTAGTTTTAATCCCAGAAGGGATTTTTTTTATCTAAAACTCAGTCTAACCGGTTTCCTGCTAGTCCGATCATTTAAAAATCATTATCGTCTTTTTCGCCTTCCGATAAACTCTGATGTTCGGTTAGGGCATTAAGAATGTACAAACAGCGAACTGATTTCAAAAGATTTGATCCGTCCCTTTTATGTTTTTCTTATACGGAAGAGTTAACTAAGCCGGTCTCAAAGTTTACGATATCCTGATGGATTTGGGAGACGATTAAGCTTTGTTACGAGTTTGCTTCTCCGGAACAAATTAATCTCTCCCATATTAAAGCTCACAATGTTAGAGGAATGGCTTCCTCTTTTGCACTTTTTGCCGGTTCGTTTTTAGATGACGTCATGCAGGTTGCAGGATGAAAATCTGAATCCTCTTTTCAACCTTTTATCTGAAAGATCAGAGTGCAGCAGCCTCCTTCTTTCGTAATATTACGATTTTAACCAAAATAGCTGAAGACCATTTACCAAGCACATCTCGCCATTTTCGTTAAGATTGGGCGTCTGTAAGAAATGGTGAGAGTTTATTTTGGTTTTTATTTATCTCTAAGTTCAAATTTTCCTTATTTGATAATCACGGTGTGATCGATTTAAATGCACTATTATATTATGCTATTAACATTTGGATAAGATTGGTTTGATTTTTATCCTTGTTTGATTGATTCTCAAATCGCCTCCCACCTAATGTTTTAAGTGGGGCACTGACCAAATCTACGGGTTTAGCAAGTAGTGATTGAACGGTAATGGATGTTTTTGTGGTGTAATAACAACCCCCCCCCCCCCCCTTGCGGGTTGGTCTGTTGTTTTATTAACCACTATAAAAACATACTTACCATTCAATCACTACGACCCGGTCTCAGCCACCCCGCGTGGAATTGATTTGAGAATTTGCCTATACTATTTTGCACCTAAATTCAGAAAAGTGAATGTTTCCTATTTGGGCTCCAGTGCGCATGCGCAAGCGCGCTTAGTGACAGGCATCACTATGGAGTGAGTACAGACTGGTGCCAGTCTATATCAGTTAATATACTGGAGATGGACCTAACCAGTAGCCTGGTTGAGGGTCCATATTTATAGGAATAGGCATGGGGAGGAGTGTATGCAAGCATAAAAATCTTATTCTGGTAGCTAAATGCAGATAATTGATTTAGCAAGTAGTGATTGAACGGTAAGTATGTTTTTATAGTGGTTAATAAAACAACAGACCAACCCGCAAGGGGGGGGGGGGTGTTTCCGCACTTTTCTTCGCAGTCTTTCAAGATATTATACTGAGAATTGCAATATTGCTTTGTTATGAGAAGTTACAGTCCAAGTTCGAGTTTCAGGTGCATGCGTCAATTTTTGACGGAGTTATGCCCCCTTTCGACTTAAGAAATACGAAAAATATTAGCTTTCCACACTTCTTTTCGCACTCCAAGATATTTAAGAGAAAATTGGTGCATCGCTTTAGTATAAGGAGTTACAGAGCAAGTTCAAGTTTCAGACATTTTCATAAATTTTTCATGGACTTGTGCCCCTTTTCGACTAAATAGGAAAAATATCAGCTTTCCGCACCTTTTTTCGCACTACTTAAAGATATTTAAGCGAAAATCGGTGCATCACTTTAGTATACGGAGTTACTGAGCAAGTTCGAGTTTCAGACATTTTCGTCAATTTTTCATGGAGTTATGTCCCCTTTCATCTTATGAAATATGAAAATATTAGTTTTCCGCACTTTTTTTCGCAGTCTTTCAAGATATTATACTGAGAATTGCTACATTGTTTTGTTATGAGAAATTACAGACCAAGTTCGAGTTTCAGGCGTATGCGCCAACTTTTGATGGAGTTATGCCCCCTTTCGTCTTAAGCAATACAAATAATATTAGCTTTCTGCGCTTTTTTCCCGCGCTCCTTCAAGATATTTAAGCAAATATCGGAGCATCGCTTTAGTATACGGAGTTACAGAGCAAGTTCGAGTTTCAGACATTTTCGTCAATTTTTCATTAGAGTTATGTCCCCTTTCGTCTTATGAAATATGAAAAATATTAGTTTTCCGCACTTTTTTCGCAGTCTTTCAAGCTATTATACTGAGAACTGCTACATTGCTTTGTTATGAGAAGTTACAGACCAAGTTGGCGTTTCCGGCATATGCATACATTTTTGATGGAGTTATTGCTGCCTTTCGACTTAAGAAATACGAAAAATTTCAGCTTTCCGCACTTTTTTTCGTACTCCTTCAAGATATGTAAGTGAAAATCGGTGCATTGCTTTAGTATAAGGGGTTACAGAGCATGTTCGCGTTTCAGAGATTTTTGTCAATTTTTCATGGAGTTATGCCCCCTTTCGACTTATGCAATACAAAAAATAAAATATTAGTTTTCCACCCTTTTTTTTGCGGTCTTTCAAGACATTGTACTGAGAATTGCTACATTGCTTTCAAGTTCGAGTTTTAGGCGTATGTGTAAATTTTTGATGGAGTTATGCCCCATTATGACCTATGAAATACGAAAAATATTAGTTTTCTGCCCTTTTTCTCGCAATCTTTCAAGATATTCAACTGAGAATTGGTACCTTACTTTATTATGAGAAATTACAGACCAAGTTCAAGTTTCAGGCATTTGCGTAATTTTTTGATGGAGTTGTGTCCCCTTTCGACGTATGAAATACAAAGATATCAGCTTTCAAGACTTTCCTTCTCCTTCACCATATATAACTGAGACTTGGTTTATTGCTATGTTATGAGAAGTTACAGATCAAGTTCGAGTTTCAGCTGCTTTTGACAATTTTTAATGAGATTTTTGACTGTCAATCTCTAAAGATTTATATCACCAGGTAGGGGACATGTATTGCAGGACATTACTTATAGAATGCTTGTTTCATTCTGCATTCCCTGGAAATGGGTTTACATCTTTATGAAATCGTGCCATCTTTAAAATCATACAAATTAGTTAAAATGATTTCAAATATATGAACTAGAACCAAGATAACCAAATTGTGTTAAAATTATTCATTAAAATGTTAGCAATAGTGTTCAGTAAAGTAATAACTATCATCTGCATGGAATGAAATGGGTGAAGAAAGCAGTACATTACAGGATAATTGTCCTGTAATTGTACCCTCCTACATAACAAAGGAATCATTGAACAACCCCCTCAGTGAAATGTCTCAGCTTTTAAAACACAGACACCTGGACTTATTCAAACTACAAACATGTGCCCAGTACTCTCACTCAGTACTGTACTATATACATTGTATTCTAATGCTTTTTAATGCAAACATTTAAATAGCAAGGGTTTACATGTATCTATAATAATTAGACAGGGCCTTTAGTCATATTCATCGGAAAAAACTCTGCATTAAGCTATAATTAAGTCAAATAAACTAAAAATAAGATCTGCTGAATGTTGACTTTTTGGAAAATAATTTGACTGAAAGATATAACTAACTACCTATTGGCAACAACAATTTTTTTTCTAATTTTAAATATTAACGGAGAAGCCAACCAAAGATGCCTTCTACATTGGTCTTGAGGAAGGATAATATGTATCCTAAGAGACTATTTTTGAAAATTTGCTCGTGGAATGACTGATTCCATAACTGAGCCAGTCATTGCATTGTTAATTTAAAAAATATTCTCTTATCCTAAATAAATAATAGATAAATCTAGTTTTTCTTGGCCAATCTTGGGCATTAAATGGTTAAAATATAACAATGTTGATCTCAAGTAAATAGTGGTATGGAATTGGAATTGAACTTTTCTGGGTGGAATTGGAATTGATAAAATGGAATTGACCCCATCCCTGGCTGCCATATGAGCCAACAGCTCTTAAAAGTAAAATTACAAATTTATTAAGTATAAAATACTCTGCAATTTAACTGATCGGAATCAATTTGCCAACTCATGAAAGTTGTAAATTATCTTCAAAATATTTAAATTCCTATTTGAAATTAAGCAAACATCCGCTTTCCGCTTTAGAGGAGTTAGAATCCCTGATCATCGAGGAGGTTCCCTTTTGGAAAGTAGACCCGGGCTAATATTCAACAATTTTCTTGGTGTCCAAAAAGAAAGGGGTTTGGCATCCAATAATCGACCTAAAGAAGTTAAATCTTATTCTCACCCCCGAGTTCAAAATGGAGACAGACCATCTCTGAGATTATTGCAAGCCTATCTCCAGGTATGTGGACTGCCTCAATAGATCTCAAGGATGCCTATTTCCATGTTCTTATCCACCCCTCCTTTTGGTAATTCATGAGATTTGCTTACACTGGGAGGGGATGGCAATTTCGGGCCATGCCTTTCGGCCTGACCACAACTCCTTTTCTCTTTACCCGACCACAACTCCTTTTCTCTTTACCCATCTGGTTTCAGCTGTGGCAGGAGTCCTGCACCGTCGATCTATTCATCTTCACGTTTATATAGATAACTGGTTAATAAAAGCAAAACCTTCCTCAATTCCTTCAGGCATTATCCCAGAGGTTTGCAGTCTGGTTTGCAGTCTTTGATGGGTTGTAAATCTTCAAGTCATGCCTTGTTCCGTCCCAAGTATTCACCCATTTAGGACCTGATTCAAGGTCTAATCTTTCCTTCAAATGCTCGAGTAGAAGCAATATTGTTTGCAATGGAAGTCCTGGCTTCCTTCCCCATTGGCAAAGCAAAATTCTTCCTCAGGGTTTTGGGCTTGATGGTCAGCATCGAGAATGTTATTCCCTGGGCGGTGCTAATGAGAAGACCCTTTCAAATGTATCTGATGTCCCTCTGGAAGCAGTCATTGCGACCTCTTTCAATGCCCAGATCTGTTTCATGTCTCCTTTTCCGGACAGCCAGGCTCTAGACCAAAGACTAGATGACAGCGGAAGATTTAATATTTTTTACTATTGGTAATTTGCTTCTTTTTTTTCCCACAGTTCTCGAAAACAGGGGTGGGGGTGGGGGTAGGCGGTATAATTAGGAGGGGCGGGAAAATTAGAATAAAAATGGTACATGTAGTATGCGTGCATGTCTCCTCAAGCACATATAATGTGGGCATGTCCTACCAGTTTAGTAGCAATAGTAAGCTACATATATACAATGCCAACTGAAATTTGGCAAATTTGTTATGCCCCAACTGTCAGCCAGGTGGGTTAGGCCAACTGGTCATATGATGTAACTTGAACATATGTCAATAAACTATACACCCTATCGCACAAAAATGAAAAAGCAAAAAAGGTAAAAGAAATTACAAAAAACAACAAATAACTACAACCACTATTCGCACACTGCACAACCAACGAACGGGGTTGTGAAAAAACGTTTTAGATCGACAATAGGCCCTGCACGAGCCTCCAACGTTGCAGCAGATGATGATGACGAAATATTTTCACAAGTTATAGAGGCAGTGGAGATTACTCTACTTATCATTTATATAAATTAAACCATTGTCATAAGCTGCACAGGTAACATCAACATGTCTGGCAACGGTTCACCGTCAAAAGCAAGAAAGCCCCGTTAAAAGGTAAAGAAAGAGATGGTCAAGAAAAACAACAAAGCGGGCTGGACATGTGAGATGTGCAAAACTAAATTCACATATGAGAAGTCAGAGATGCTAAAGTGTGAGTACTGCTGCAAGCATTTCTACAACCAGAGGCAATATAATACAAACCTAATGTCCTGTTAGTAATTTAATATTAACCTGTTTTTTGTGTTGCAGTTATTTTCTTTGACCTAGTCTACGCCAAACATGGTTGTCGACCTTCTGTCAGGCAAGAAACGATTTGCCACACTAATGGATGACATACAACCGATGGTTATTTCTCAGTTTATTGTCTGGCTAGATGAAAAAGTAGCAGAGTTCAAGTGCCAAGGCTGTATGAATCTAGGTGAGGTCACGAGTTCATCTTTTAAATTTAATTTGAAACGTTAAAATTTTGATATCAGAGTGGTAAGGGTTAATAAAGATTCTGTTGAATACTTTGAAACTAATTTGCCTGGGTGCTGTTGCTACAATAGACCGCAACACCACCCAGTCAAAGTAGTTTCAAAATATTCAACAGCTTACTTGTATAGTTTTCTGGAAATTGACATTTGGAGAGTGGAGGGATCGATTGATCCCAAAACAAAGTGTAGGTGGAGATTAGCTAGAGATGAGCGGGGCATCACTGTAACTGGATTCCTCCATTGGATGTTGTGGCACTGTCTTGCACACTGTCCTGCATGTTCTTTGGACATAAGTTTAATCGATGAATCCCATCTGTCACTCAAGTATATGATGTCATAATCAATTACGTCACATGTAGGCTGACATCACAATAAAAATACTTAATGAATGACATATCTACATCCATCATGAACACATAATATTCTGTCAAGTGTATGAAACTGAGTTCTGTCTTTACAATTTAATAAGCATTATTAGCTCACCTGACCAGAGTGGCCAAGTGAGCTTATGCCATGGCGACCATCCGGCGTCCGTCTGTCCGCCGTCCATCCGTCCGTCAACTTTTTCCTTTAAATGACTTCTCAATAACCACTGGGCCGATTTCAATTATATTTGAAGTATCCTTAGGGCATACGGATCCAAGTTTGTTCAAACAAAGCCGATCGGGCGATTTGGCCGGTGGCCATCTTGGATTTTGGCCGATTTTAGGAAATGGCTTTAAAAATCTTCTCCGAAACCGCTTGGTGGATTGATTCAAAACTCACGAAATATCATATAGGGCAAGAGCTGAACCAAGTTTGTTCGAAGGAACTTGATTGGCCAAATGGTTCGGCGGCCATCTTGGATGACCTAGTTTTTGTGAAAACACCTTATTCTGCAGAACCGCTGAACGGATCGGGCTGAAATTTTGGGGATATGATTATGGACTAAGGGCCATTAAAGTTTTTTCATGGGAAGTTGATAGTTAAAAAACATGGCTGCCGTGGACCAATCAAATTTTAGCGTGTTTGGCTGCCATATTCAATTTTTTTATTTGATGGATTTTGAAGCCGAAATTGGTTTTCTTAACTCCGCTTACTTGTCAGTCAGCTGTCGTATAGCGATAACCCCATCCATCTTCTGTTTGTCCGTCCATCCATCTGTTTGTCCGTCACCAACAATGGCGGCTCATTTTGTTATTTCTTGACGGATTGACACCAAACTTGGTCACAATGTTAATGTCGGCATCTAATATCTGTGTTGTGAAAATGAAACTGATAGGATGTCAAATGCTAGAGTTATCACCCCTTAAATATTTGCAGTCTCACTTTCATAGGGCAAATACAGGTTTGTTCCCATTGTCCATTGATTTATCACCATGTCAGATTATATTGCTAAACTAGATATTAAATTCCAATTAACAGATTAACCTTTCCAATACTGCAGAAATATTTAAGATATGTATTATGTTCTCTGACATCTATGCTGTTAAAAATATTTGAAATGTATTTGATTGAAAGTTGTTGCTGCCTAAGGCAGCAATGACTTTCAGTCAAATTATTTTCTAAATCAACTCCAGCTCACCCTATCCCTGCTGCTAACTCGGTGATTCAGCCAGATGTGCATGTGTTAAATGGATTGTGTGGTGGTGGGGAATAACCTGCTATAAAGACCACCTACCTGCCTTTAGAGACCATTTTCTTCAAATTGTATTTAAACTTCTATTAACCGTCTGACTGAGTTTCTGCAGACCATATTCCAAAGGTTATATCTCTGAACCTGATAAATATTTTGAAAACAATTGGACTGAAAGTTGTTGGTGGCTAAGCCGCCAACAACTTTCAGTCGAATTGTTTTCAAAATATTCAACAAGTCAAGAACTTTTGAAATTGAAATTATTGGCTGCACTGGCTTGCAGCAGTGAGACAGTTAAGAAACCAGCTGTTGTTGGCACTGATATCATCTATTTTCACTTAAACATTGTTCAAAATCACTAATGCAAAAAAACCAGTCCAGAGATTGTTGTCAATATCTCGAAAACTAAATCATTTGACTGAAAGTCATTGGAAGTGACACTGATGGATGTAAAACTTAAGTAAGATTAGTTGAAATGCCAATGTTCCAGGTGAGCGATACAGGCCCATTGGGCCTCTTGTTAGCTCACCTGGCCTGAAAGGCCAAGTGAGCTTATGTCGTGGCGACCGTCCGTTTAAAACGACTTCTCAAGAACCACTGGGCCGTTTTCAATTATATTTGGCAGGAAGCATCCCTAGGGCCTAGAGATTCAAGTTTGTTCAAATGAAGCCGATCAGCCAAAATCCAAGATGGCCGCTGGCCAAAATAGCCGATTTTTAGAAACCAAAAGTTTCTGCATTTGATGAAATACATTTAAAACTAACATTTTTCTTGGGGTTGGAGGGGGGAGGTGTGGTGGGGGAATGGGGCTGGCGGGGAACGGGACTGGTGGTGGGGTGGTGGTTAAGTTGAATGAAGATTATTGTTGCACCAAGCTTCAGTCAAAATTTTCTAAAATAATCATCATAAATTAGCTTTCATTCAGTTGTCAAGTGCTGTGGATTTGAAGAGCAATTTGACTAAAGCTAGGATTCCATTAACACATCCATACCCAAATTAATTTTCACTCCAATTACAAATAGATAATATGATTCCATAATATGTTCGTATCTGTATGCGAAATCTGTCTATATCCAAATCCAATCGCTACATGTAGCAATTTCATTTGGATACTGACAGCAATCGTATGTGGGATTCGTTGAAAATGACGTTATTATTGTGTCAATCATGGGCTTCCCCAAATCTACATGCTATTATTCTGTACATGTGTTCCAAAATAAAAGTTAAATTCATCGTATGCGCACTGGAATAGCAAAGGCTGATAGAATTATTTAGAAAATATTCATGCCTCTTTGATGCAAGCAAGCCTATAAAGATGCCAATTACAAACACGGATCAGACACATAGCCTGTGGTGGTGGGTGCGAGCTGGTAGTGGTGGTGGTGATAGTAGTAGTAGCCCACTTGATTGGCCTAGAATTGAATAAAATCACTGTTTTCGGACACGTATATATGGATATGTACAAATGGAGTCGCTCATTGGGATACACATACACGTTAATGGAATCCTAGCTTTAGTTATTGCTGAGTAAGTCATATTCTTGTCCAAACAATCCCCTACCTTTCACTACATATTTTGTTACCGTAACTAAACTATGTGTGTAGAGTGACTGGGTGAACATAGGCCTAGATACGCATTCTCCAAGAATAAAGGAAAGTTTCTAAGGACAGTGTATGTATGATATGCAGAAAAAGAAAAGGATGAACATGTGGGACGGAGTCCTAGTTTGGCAACCAGTCCATATCGCTATCCCAATACTATGCTAACCATGTGTGTGTGTATGTGTCTGCATGTGCAAATTTTAAGCTTTTGTTTGATCACTTCTGCATGATTAAGTATGTTGATGAAATCTTAATCCATGGATAGGCTGATTATGGAGCTAGGAACAATTAGATTATTGTTTTGATCAGTCCATCCATCCATCTTTTTTGCTATCCATGAGTGCGTCCAAACATGCAGATGTTGGGTTTTCGTTCAAAAACTTTTTAAAAGTAGCTTTAGCATTGAGGGCATTGATGAAACTTATGGGTAGATTGGACACGGGGATAGGAAGAAGACTATAATTTTGTGGGTCAGTCCATTCACTCAAGTACATTTTGTTATTCATGTGCCATCTGTACATCTCGCAACCCTGCAAAATGACTGGTGTCATGGAGACTCGTTTTATATCATTTAATTAGTTGCAATTCTTTTGCAACTAGTCTCAAGTCTGTTATATTTTTGAATATTTCCGACAAAACTGTCTGTCACAATTATGGCGTGTCAGGCTTGTTATTGAGTTCTCACTCACACACACACACATTGAGTTAGGTTGTAATAAGAAATTTGTTCTACATGGTCGAAATAAGGCTTTTTTATATGCACAATTCAGGTGAAGATTTGCTTGTTGTCCATGTGCATTTGAAAACCTGGATACACAGGCGTTACAGGGTACACGCACCTTTCTGCCTGATATGGTATGATGTCAATTTATGTAGATGTGAATATGTTGCTGTGCAGATAAAATCCCAACATGTGTTAAATGCACAGTGCGTGCGTGTAGAAAGAATTCGTTATTTCTACCTGTGCACTGCACATCTAAAATTGGGATTTTACATGCTCTTAAAAACCTTGATCTACAAAAATTGATGTTATAGCATATCGGCCCAAAATGTACATGCAGTCAGACTTGGAAATTTAGCTGTATTATTAATTTACTGCACACTATTTACCTGTGAGTTACCCATATGATTGCAGATACTAATTATCAGTATTGTAATTTTTGGGGTAGAAATAAGAAATATATTCTATGTGCTCATTGGATGTATCTAATATCTATCAATGTGATCTTATATGCATGTGCAGAAAAGCCAGCAAAACATTATTTGCACATTTATGATGAATTGATATTATGCCATATCAAACAGAAATGTAGATTTAAGCAAACCTGCTCATCCAGCCTTAGAAATTAATGGTACATCAGCCATTTGTAGTCAATTTAGATCTCATGAAATATGATCTAGGGCAAGAGCTCAACCAAGTTTGTTCAAGAGAACTTAATTGGTTAAATGGTTGAGCGGCCATCTTCGATGATCTAGTTTTCGCAAAAATGACTTCTTCCCCAGAACCACTGAAGCGATCAGGCCGAAATATGTGATATATAATTAGCGACTAAGGGCCATTAATGTTTGTTCAAAAGAAGTTGATTCGTCAAAAAACATGGCCGCAGTGGACCAATCAAAATATAGTGCGTTTGGCAGCCATATTTGATTTTTTTATTTGATGGCTTTTGAGGCCGAAATTCGTTTTATATAGGTTTTTGGGTATTCTGATCTCAAATTTGTCATTTTCGAAACTGTCGGAGAAATGGTTTGGCAGCCATCTTGGATCATTTTCCCGCCAAAAGCTCCCTTACTAAAGCAATGGGAAATTTAAAATGTCTTCTCAAGAACTACAGGGCTGATTTGAATTATATTTGTCAGGAAGCATCACTATGGCATAGAGATTTCATTTTGTTCAAATGAAGCCAATCGGCCAGATTTTTAGAAATGTCTTTAAAAATCTCCAAGACCGTTTGAGGGATAAATTCAGACCTCATGTAATATGATCTAGGGCAAGAGCTCACGCAAGTTTGTTCAAGGGAACTGGATTGACCAAATGGTTCAGCGGCCATCTTGGATGACCTCGTTTTCGCAAAAACAACTTCTTCCCCAAAACTGCTGAAGTGATCAGGCGGAAATTGGTTATATATGATTATGGACTAAGGGCCATTAAGGTTTGTTCAAGAGAAGTTGATCCATCAAAAAACTGGCCGCTATGGGCCTATCAATATATAACGTGTTTGGCGGCCATATTGGATTTTTTTTTATTTGATTGATTTTGAGGCCAAAATTGGTTTTATGTATGTTTATGCATATTGTGATTTCAAATTTGTCATTTTCGAGACTCAGATAAACAGTTTAGAGGCCATCTTGGATCATTTACCCGCCAAAAGCCCCAAGATTGTGCAAGGGAACTTGATTGGCCAAATGGTTTGGTGGCCATCTTGGATAACCAAATTTTTGCCAAAACAACTCCAGGACCACTGAGCGGATTGGGCTGAAATTTGGGAGATATGATTAGGCACTGAGTGCCATTAAAGTTTTTTTCAAGGGAAGGAGCTACGTCAGAATTATGACGACATTGGACCAATCAAAATGTAGCGTATTTGGTGGCCATATTGGACTTACAAAAATGTCCACAAACTCATTTAAAAGACTACTCCTAAACCACTCACCAACAATTTTGACAAAAATGCACAGTGCTCCAGGTTAGCGACACAGGTCCCTTGGGCCTCTTGTTACCTGTTTTGTTATGTATATTTTTATGATTTTGACCTATGTAAGAAAGAGCTGGAAAAAGTAACTAATGAAATGAATTCCATATATATGTACATTGCTTTTCATCTCTTCGTATCAATTGACCTAGACACAAAGAATATAATCCTCTTTATTTTCAGAGATTAACTTTGAAGCACCAAAGTGGATAAAGGATTATTCTATGAGCATGCTGATTTCTGGTGCAGGACTTTCAGATATCCCGAGTAGTTCCCGCGACAAGGAGTCAAGTCCATATTCTCATTCCCGCCCGAGTCCTGTATCTCCACAACCACCACGAAGGACGCAAGGGGCTGTAACCCCTCTTGCGGCTGCCAGAAGGTTGCAGTCTCAGGGTGGTCATTCTCCAGGTGTCTCGGAACGTATGGGCGATGTGCCGATGTCATCAAAACGGAAACGTGTCGCACGAGAAACTGAAAGTCCTGATTTGGAGTTGATAGAGGTAAAGAAGGAAAGACTCGAGGAAGATCTGTATGTTGTTGAGGAGTCGTCTAGTCATGCAATGAGAGTCGGTAAAGGTAATTCTCGGTCAGCATCTTTACCATATGAATCTGTGTCAGACATTCTAAATGCAGTGAGTGCTGGCAATAGGCCAGTTTCAGTATCTAATGTAATTCCGTCCTCGGCATCTAATTTAACTACCCAACCAGTAGTATCATACCATTATTCATCTTCACAATCCAGGAAGACTATCCCACCATCTGACAATAGTTCATTACAAGATGCAGATGTTTCCAGTGATAAAAGACTACTTCCATATTCAGTGTCTTCAGGAATAGATGAAGAAACTAATCCACATGCTGGATTAGAAATGTCTGTTGATGCTGATGAACAATCTGGTTATAGCTTTGTCGGGGACGATACACAACACGTTAGCTACCCTGACTTTGACGGCGATCGTGATTCTGACAATGATTCCAGTGCCTTTACTGACATAAAACCTGCTCTCTCACATTCGCCAAGTGGCGATTCTGCTGATGCTGCTGATCCTTTATCACAGATGCAGATTATGAAGGCTGGTCCATCGAGTGGTTATTCAGAAACTGATGGTAAGTTCTTTCTACTGAGTTATTCACATAAATATATATATATACTACTGCTGCTAAGCAAGATTAATGCGAATTATGCTTCTGTTTGTAGATCATTTCTGTATGGTACAAGGAACAGGAATTAAAAATTTTAATTTTAAGGCTACGCCATCCTGATCATGGCATATCAACACTTTTTCTTATAGATCCTAGAAATTTTTTTTTAAACTCACGAAAGATACAGCATCTTAAAATCATACAAAAATATATAATTAATATATTGAGTATCTTGCAAATAACTTGGCTGGAGGTTGTTGCTATAAATTATTCGCAAACTATTGATTACCTGGAGTCCACTTGCTGTCTCATGACAAGATTTATATAATATGCAAACAAGGCGCTTTACAATTACCTATTTACTGATGGAACCTCCTTTATCTCTCTCACTGCAACCATATAGAAAATTTTTTGAATATTTAGAACTTATTTACCTAGGCTTAAGGCAGAAATAACTTGCAGGCCAATTAGGTTCAAATTACTCAACATAAATTTCTGATTGTCAAAAGTGATTGATATACAGAAGCCATGTATATAGTATATTTCAACAAAACAGATTGCTTGGATATTCTGAAAATAATATAGGCAAACAATGAATTTAAGTCAAATTATTCTCAAAACATTCAGCATGTTTTCTGTATAGTACATTGTAAGCTGGAAATGGTGATCTCATTTCGTGGTAGGAAGGTTTAAATGCTATGTCGATGACATGCCTTTAACTAATTCACAGATGAATTCTCTATCTTATTTTTAAGGCAACCATACAGGAAACCTGCTGAATATTTTGAAATGAATTTAACTGGAAGCCATTGCCAGTCAAATTAATTTCAAAATATTCAACAGAATGAGTTTTATATCTTAACGAATATACTTCTTCTTGAATTTGTCGGTGAAATGGTTAAAAATCTTATTATGGTGATGCCAACAGTTTATTGTCACAGAGTCTGACCGTAGAAGAAAGAAACATTGGCCAGTGCTGTTCATTTTGAAATCAGTGTTGTTGGTAGTTGTTGCTGTCTTCGATACCAACAGCTTGTACCAAGATTGTTTTCAAAAAGAACATCATTCGTGTAAAATAGATTTTCCATCCGCTAGCTGACTATGTATGATACAGGAAACTTGGTAGGTTTATATAAAACCTTTAATGCTCTAATTTAACCCTTTAATGGTCAAATTTTCTCTAGGAAATTTGAATATTTGCTAAATGAATGTCCATTTACAGGCCAAGAGAATACAATTTTTGAAAATTTATCACTGGAATGACTGGCTCAGTTATCGAGCCAGTCATTCCAGTGGTAAATTTTCAAAAATTGTATTCTCATGGTCTGTAAATGGCCATTCGACAAGACCGTGGTAGAGGGTGGTTTTGCCCGGTATGACCATTAAAGGGTTAAACAAGAAATATCTAAAATTTCTGATTGAGAAAATGTCTCTTGCAGATCAAGAGATTATTTTTGAAAACTTATGAGCTCGTCTATGTCCAGAAAGGTTGATAAAGCAGAAATAGAATACGCCATTAGTCTTATTTAGCAGCAGCACTGTACATAATCATAATCATCAGAGTGCAGAATCCTGTGTCTGTGTCATATACTGTGTTGTACCCTATCCCAAGTTAGAGAGACTAGATCAAATACATTAACAAAGATGTAGGCTATATAATGATGCAATAGTTTGTAGAAGTGGCAAGCAGATTATGATGTGATACAACCTGCTTATATTTACTCACTGAGTCACAAAATTGTTAAATTATTATTTCATACTTGTTTGTACATGTTCGTGCTTTTTAACCCTTTAAATGGCAAATCCCTGAAAAAGTACATTCTTTGCAATTTATAACATTTTCTGTTGAATATTCTGGAATTTATGACTGGAAGCGATTGTTGTCTAATCCGCAATGGCTTCCAATTCATAATAATCTCACAATATTCAACAGCCTTCCAGTTTGTTTTGACATATGTGGAATTTATCGGTGAAAGGGTTAAGCATGGTCGAAGTACATCTGAATGGTTGGGATTTTTTTGGAACTTTCATACCTGTAGATTGACAAATTTTCTGAAATGTGAAAAGTTCTATACTAACTATTAACAGTTCTGGTTTGTTTACTTATTTATTTTATTTTGAGATCAGAAACAGTTGTTGAGATCATGTCGCTGAAAACTTGGGAATGCTAGTTTACACTCTACAAATAAGTATATATCATTGCTAGGGATTTTTCAGATGACATACTTTAAAATGACAATTACTGTTATTTGTAATTCCACCATTAGCATCTGTGGCGTCATAAATCTTCAGGAAACTTCATACATGTCATAGGTGACTGAGTTTATTTCTGATCCACTTATATCTGAATGTGTATCTCAGTTTGAATTTGACAAAAGCTTGCTAGTGAAGGAATTCGTAATATTCACCATATGATGTCATAATCAACTATGTGACGTGTAGGATGACATGAATGATGTAGATAAGTTTGTCACCAACGCTTAATTGATGACGTACTAGGCATTGTGTTCGAATTGTATGTCTTTACTATTTAATAAACATGATGGTGAATACCAGCACCCAGTCAAATTAGTTTCAAAATATTCAACAGCTTGTACCTGTATAGTTTTCTGAAAATTGATAGTCAGGCAGTTCAGGGATCGATCGATTCCAACACAAGTGAAGTGTGGGTGGAGCTTAGCTAATGATGGGTGGTGCATAGTTAAAGCTGGATTCCTCCATTCAGTATGACTGTTTATGGGTCATGTGATCTGACTGATTGATGAAGACAATGATTGCAATAGACATTATAGAGACACCCATTTCTAGTTATGCCACACCAATTTCTAGCTAAGCTCCACCCATTTCTAGTTATGCCACACCAATTTCTAGCTCAGCTCCACCCATTTCTAGTTAAGCTCCTCTCTCTTTGTCTTGGAATCAATTTGAAACTTTGAAACCTGAATTCCAAGAATCTAAATTTCAAGGCAACTGTAAGTAAGCTTGAATATTTTGAATCTAATTTGTCTGGGGTCTCATGTTGCCTATGGCAGCCACCACTCACGGTCAAATTATTGTCAAACTATTCAACAGAATGTTTATTAAATTGTAAATTGTCAAAAACATACAATTCATGCACTTTGTGACTAACTAAATTGTCTCCTTTATGACCGACAGGCTTAGGTCATTTTTATTGTAATGTCAGATAACAAGTGACCTAATTGATCATAGCATTATATACATTGTATTTGTGTAACAGATCGGATGTCTCCATTCTAAATGTTTGTCCAAAGAACCCGACTGGTTAGAATAATGAAAAATAGTTACCTTTTCGAATAAGCCGAGCATGCCTGTAATCGGAACCAAGATTTTTTTGGAAATAAAGCCAACTGGTTGTTTTGAAGTCAACTTGAACAGAATAGCTTAAAGCGATGCTAATCTCATCTCAAATGTAGTATTGCACCAATAGAATATGGTTTATAGATGCCATATCATTCATATCCTGTCACATTCCCTGATCTGTTTCGCAATTATCTGTTTTGTAATATCAAGTAAATGTTGAACAGTGATCGACACCATTTTGTCTCCTCAAGCTATTGTGTGTGATGTCATGTAAGCTCCAATGCATCACATTCTTTATTATGTAATGCTCATCCCATTGAATATTTTGAAACTAATTTGACTGGAAGTTGTTGCAATAGGCAGCAACAACTTCCAATCAAATCGGTTTCAAAATAGTCAACAGCTTACCTGTAGGATTACTTTTATACCACGTTGCCAAACTATAGCTGGAGCCTCTATGACTAAGCATATATACCGAGGCAGACACAATGGGGTTTTTCTGATTGGTTGAAAAGTAAATCATGACAGCCATCATAGGGTGTAGAAATGTACCAACATTTAACTACTAAATCCTGAATATCTTTCCTTAGCGACGACGTGATAAAAGGCTTAAAATTATCTGGATAGTTTATGACCGGCGTGTTAGATTACCTGAATAGCTATCAAGAGATGGGATTAGTTATCCTTTAAAGATCTACTGGAACCATTTCCACGTGTTACATTTGGTTGGCTGTTTCAATCCTAAACATGAGACCTTACAACAAAATTAGTTTCAATATACTCAACAGCTTACCTGCATTTATCGCAGGTGTGTTTTACCAGCTTTCACTCAGCATGGCATGCGGACTGCCTTTGGTCATCCTAAGCATTTAAATATTGAATTTGCTGCGAGGTCATTGCAGTGTAAAGAATAAGAGGCAAACTGATAGGGTTTACTGATTACATAGGATCTATTTCCATGCAATAGCATTATTATCATAAACCTGTTTGAAGTACTTACATAAAATTTTAATTTTGATTTTGATGGTTTTCAAATTTCTGAAAGATGAATGAAAATTATCTTTAGGTTTAATATAAGTCGTCTTCAGATATATACCTAGCAATGTATGTCTATATTGTACCATTGACAGGATTCTGCATTCTTGACCTATTATTTACTCAGTGGTATGCCAGGGAATTAAAATAAGAGCTGATAAATAAATGAACATGTTTCCAAGCATGCCAGGACAAAAACAGAAACATGTTAGTTATTATAATTTTGAACACAATGTAAGAAATGTTCTGTTGAATATTTGGAACATAACATAAATTGATTTAGACATTGCTGCCTAAGGTAGCAATGTCTTCCGATCCAATTATGTTCAAAGTATTCAACAGTACATTTTATTTTATTTTAGAAAAATATTAAGTTATTTCTGAGCTTGCAGCAACACCAATTTTATTTATGTGCTAGTTCATAAATTTTGTGCCTGGTGACGACGATCATAGATAGGCGGCGGTTTACATGTCTCTGTTTCCTGCAATGACGCTGCATCTATGCCCTTATCATGCCCTTTCTTGATTGTCTTTGATTAGCGCTTTTTAAATTTTCATTCCTCGACACACAATTCCTATTTGGGTATTTTACATTTAAATATGAAACCTAAACATATTTCGAAGTAATTTAGCTTAAAGTGCCTTGTGCTTTACCCATACAACTGTGATGGCAATATTCGATATTTTACTGTATCAATAGCAAAGAAACTGGTGTACAATTTTCAACAATTTTGGTGGACCATCGTCCACCAAATTTGTTGAAAAATGTACATCAGTTCATCTTTAAATTTGATTTGAACATTAAAAATTTTGACATCAGAGTGGCAAGGTTTAAAGCACTAATGACTATTTTCAGCGGACTGTCGAAATAATCAGCAGAGTGAGTTTGACCAAAGGACAAAAGTGTATTTTTTACAAAATTTTGTGACTACATGTAAACATCTAACAAGTTTAATTTATTGGTGAGCCCTATGCAAAGTGGAGGATGGATTCGACTTAGCGATCCGAAGGGCATTGTACATACGTGAATACAGAGTTTGATCTAAGAATCAGATAGACTAATGATCAAATTAATTTTGATATTTCAATACTTTTCTGGTATTTTGTGGTAATTTATGGCTGGATTGCTGTAGAATGCTTTTTAATGGACATTCAATCCAATAATGTCGACTTATCAGATTTTAATGTAGCTTGAATCTCAGTTTAATAAACAAGCTTTACCGGTGTAATCTTTATCATGATTGTATCCTGTCTACACCATAAGGCATAATGAAATTAATTTTGACATGTTTTGTAAACTTTTAAAGGGTTTGAACCAATGGCTTATCCGATTTAAATGAAACTTTATAGCTTTGTTCTATACAATGGTTGCATTCATTCTATATCATACTAGACGGAGTCACGGTTTCTAGTCAAATTAACCGAGAATTATTCAACAGAGCTGCTATGTGGTTGGTGTACAGCATAAGACATGTATGATGAGTGCCTTGATTTTTTAGCATCAGTCAGTCTGAGAGATCCTGTTAGTATCATGTGATTATATATTTGAGGTAATGTCTTTACAAGATGCATGATTGAATGTGCTGAGGAATCGGTGCACTCCTGGTCACTTGCCTACATTTACACCGGGACTTATGGTCCTATTTCTCTGTCTTAAAAGATGTAAAGTAGATTTTTTGAGTGTTTACATATCACAAGCATCTCAAGCTTCTAGAGATTTAAGGGCACTAGCACATCACTTTTTTGCCTTGTCATGCTTGAATTTTTGCATAACCTTTATAGCTTGAACATAGCAGAACTTTCTTCCCAGGCATGCCACTGAGTTATGTCGTAACTTGTTCTCCGTTAGTATATTAAACTTTCATTACCTGCTTTTGAGATTTAGGAAAGAGGCTATCCAGACAAGTCATATCTCTAATTACCATAATGTTCATGTGTTCACATTTAAAACATTACCTCACATACTGACTAGTATTGAACTGGTAAATTTACATCCTACTAGACACTAGTTAATATTGAGCAATAATGCTTAAATTAATTTGAAAACTATTACTAAACTAATATCAGAATGACTATTCCATGTTTGCATAAAAGTGGACTAAGTCGCAAACCAATTTTGATTAATGTGGAATATGTTTAGCCCTTTACAAATGTAGACTTCTCTAGGACTTCAAATAGAGTCTCTGAACAGAAGTTTATATTTTCTTTACCAGTATAGAGCTAAATATATTCCACATTAATCAAAATTGGTTATCAGTATCTTGGCTTACAGATGGATATTCTCAGGACAATGGAGGAATCCAGTTTTGGCTGTGCCCCACCTATCTTTAGCTGCGCTCCATCCACACTTCACCCAAAGTGGTATTGATCCCTGCACTCCAGGACTATTCCAGAAAAATATGCAGGTACATGTAAGCTGTTGAATATTTTGAAACTAATTTGGCTGTAAGGGTGGCTGGGCAACAGCTCCTAGTCAAAATATTTTCAAAATATGCAACAGCATGTTTATTAAACAGTAAATTTAAAACATACAATTTGTACAACAACACTTAGTCCGACATCAATTAAGTGTTCGTGACAAACTTAGCTATGTCATTCATGACATCATCCTGCACATCACATAGTTGATGATGACGTCATATGATTGATGGATAAACTGGAATCTTCCTTTGTAGAGGCTGGTTTTGGCTGGCTTGGCCATTAATGGGTTAATTACATTCATTTTCATTTGAGGGGAAATGGATAGATTCAGCTTTTATCTGACTGGTCTGAAATCTATACTAATTGGAGAACAGGTTAATTATACATGTTTAATTTGTTCCTGGATTTACATGATGTATGTAATATAATAAAGCAACTAAGTAATCAGGTAGGGTGACATCATGTAAATCTAGACCCTAATGTTGAAACTATTGATCACTTCACTAGTATCATACTGATGACAAAAGATAAATTTTGACAGAATCAGGAGAAGAGCTGATCGCTACTGGTGTACAATTTGTAAATGATCTTGCTATCTGTAACAGCAAAAAAAAATTTCAAAATGAACACCAGCTTTCATGAATCTGGAGAATGACTTGTTGATTTTCTATTTAACTCGCTTGTTTATTCAGGTAAATAATATGTAAAAAGGTTATCACAATACAATATCAACTGTCCATCCCAAAAGTCCACTTCATTTGGATAATACCACCTTTCTTACAATTATCCTAGCGATCCAAATTTGGCCTTGTGATTAAAGATTTTAAATATCTTCCAAATACTAACTACATTGATAAAGAATTAAAAAACCATAGAGGACTTCCCATGCTTAAGAAGTCCTTGAAAATGGCAGTCATGCTTTGATTTTCTAACCATTTTGAAAGTATAAATCGTTTTCAGAAGTGGAACATATCAAAACAGGAGAGGTATAACACAATGCAGCATTGCTGTTAAATATTCATTCAGTATGTATTTTCAAGATTCATTCTGATAATGGAACCTACATGTGGGAATGCAATATCACAGTACTACCGTGACATATGTGTAAGCGCCCTCAGAATAATATATACCTGATTATGTCACTGAAATCTTAGTGAAACAAAGTGGCCCTATGATTTATTGTGTTATGAGGGATATGCTTTGAGTTTGATTTCTGGAAATGATTCATACTTTAAAGTGATTAGAAAATCAGAACATGGCCTGCATTTGCAAGGATTTCTTAAATATGGGAAGGTCCTGTATATTTATATGGAAAATATTCTGCAAAAGTTGTTGATCAGTATAATTAATGAAGATATTTAGATTTTTTCTTATTTTTTCATGTGGCCAATGTCCATAGTTCAGCCAAAATATCAGTTGTACGGCAGCCTCTGCTCAGTCAACCCTGCAGACCAGACAGGATAACTTCTTTATGATGTCAAAGATCTTCTGTTCAACATTTAGTAAATTAATGTTTAACTGAGCCACAGTTTCCCATCAAACTAGTTAAGAATTATTCAGCAGTTGGATGTGTGGCTGCTTTGAAATTGAGAGCTTCATTGGTTAAGGGAATTCAAGCGTTAACATCTTTTTTTATTGGCTGCAATATTGAGATCTAGCAACTCACATAGTGAAAGAAGTTTTTAACTAGTTTGCTGTTTTGTTTTTAGCTCATCTGGCCAAGTAAGTTTATGCCATGGTGACTGTCCGGCGTCTGGCAACTTTCTTTAAACAACTCAGAACCACGTAGCCGATTTCAGGTATATTTGGCAGGAATCAACCATACGGCAAGAGATCCAAGTTTGCTCAAAGGAAGCTGATCGGCCAATTTGGCAGATGGCCATCTTTGATTTTGGCTGATTTTTAGAAATGGCTTTAAAAATCTCCAAAAGCACTTGGAGTGATCGATTCAAAAGTCATGAACCATCATCTAGGGCAAGAGCTGAATCAAGTTTGGTCAATGGATCTTGATTGGCCAAATACTTTGGCGGCCATCCTAGATGAACTAGTTTTCGCCAAAATACCTCCAGAACTGTTGAACAGATTGGGCCGAAATTTGGGAGATAAGATTATGGTCTAAGGGCATTAAAAATTTGTTCAAAGAAAGGTAAAAAAAACCACGGTCAAACCGTGGACAATCAAAATGTAGGATTTTTGATGTCCATCTCCGATTTTCTGAATATTTTGGGAAATCAATTAAATTGCTACTTCTCATTAATCGCTTGGTCGATTTCAACCAAACTCAAAGAACCCTAGGCTGGTACGCTTCAGAACATGTATACAGAGTTTTGATGGCTTGATTTTGATGGTGGCCCTCTTGGATTTTCTGAAAAATGGGAATTTGTATAAAATGCTACTCATTAATCGCTTGGGCATTTTCAACCAAATTTGGCTGGAAGGATCCTATTGTCATAGCCTCTAAAAATTCTATTCAGAATTCTATTCAGAATTTTGATAGGTCAATGTTTTGGCAGCCATCTCTGATTTTCTGAAAGTTTTCCGGAACCATTTAAAAATGGTACTCCTTCAATCAATAGCCCGATTTCAACAAACCGTGTGTAGAACGATCCTATGATGGTAAGCTTCAACATATTAAACGAGAAATCTTTTTGATGACCATCATGGTTTTTCCAAAAGTCATCCATCATGTCTATTTAAATGCAAATGGTTTAAATGCCAATGATCCAGGTGAGCGCCACAGGCCCTTGGGCCTCTGTTTTATATTGATGGATGTTGAACCCGAAATCGGTTTTACATATTTTTTTGAGTATGCTGATTTCAAATTTGCCGCTTTCGATAAACAATTGTCGGATAAACGATTTGGTGGCCATCTTGGATCATTTTCCCACCAAAACTCCCACAATATTAACGCTTTTTAGGATATTTAAAATGTCTCTCAATAACCAGTAGGCTGATTTCAATTATATTTGGTAGGAATCATCCTTTTGGCATGGAGATCACAAAGTTGGTTCAAATGAAGGCGATCCACTTTTATGGTTTTGTTTATGTTTTGTGGTATGTTTTCAAATTTTCATCTTTCAAAGCTGTCAGATAAACGGTTGCCATCTTGGATTTTTTCCAACCCAAAACCCCAATGGTTACGCTATTGGAAATTAAAAATGGTTAGGAAGCATCCTTGTTGAAATTCTTACCTCAGGGTTCTGCTTGTAACCGACGTCCTTTCTAGGTGAAAGGTCTATGCTCCAGATGAGCGATACAGGCCCCTTAGGCCTCCTGTTAGTACTTGTATATAAATACAGTCCTCTTGTGTATGACTCTATACTATTAACAACAATGCTATTGGCCTATATTGCTTTGGCACATGATAAATACATCACATGTTGTTGCCAGATTGTTCTGTAATTCTGAGCATGACCGTTATTTTTAGTTCCCAGAAACCTGATTTTAAGCGCATTAAGGATTCTACTAAATATTTTGAAAACAATGTATTGAAAGTTATTGATGCAATGACTAATCGACAGTCAAATTATAAAAAATATTGGAATTTGAAATAATGAGTGAGCACTTTGTAGTTTTCATCTACAAATGAAAATGGATTACAATTGTTCCAGGCATGCCAGGTAATAGAGAATAGTTCTGCTCCACTAGAGGATCCTGTTCTATAGATCTGCAGTGCGAAACATTTCGACTATTTTAAATAGATTTCTTATATTTATTTTCTGAAAATAATATATATTTAATTTATATATATTGGATATACTAACATCTTTAGTCAGAATCAGATTTGCTAGTCCCAGGAACAAAATTGTTACCGAGTGTAGACATACTGATTACTGTCAATTATATGAACAGTACCTGGCTAGTTGGGTATATAATGGGAATTGTGATGTCACAACTTGGTAAATGGTTGTAGAGCAGATGTTATCACTTTGACCTGTTCGATCTTCTTAAGATAATTTGGTGGTTCTACTGTCTTATATATTAGCTTTAAATCATCTGGACATTGATAAATTAAAATGTCTAAGAATATAATTTTGGTAATAAACTAATAATGCAAATTTTGTATGCTGTTATGTTACATCTGTCTGTAACTAGAGCTAATGCTTCATCAATACATGACCCATACCTTTACTGTGTAAGCAATTTTGTGAAGACTCGCTATATATATATTCTCTTTTGCAATAAGAGATTTGCAATTCAAATGTTTAAAATCAGCCAGCCAAAGTTGAAGATTTAACCGTCAGCTACTGCCTTGCTGACCAATAGGGTTCATCTGCTTTGCTTTTGCTGTGATGTCACTCTGCAAACCACCTAGTAATTCTCGTCATTTTAATATTGGAAGCACTACTGCCGATATTAACTATTAAATACCAATTTGTATTTTCACTATTCCGTGTGGCATTTATTGTTCACACACAAATTGCTCGAGTGACCCAAATACTCATTGTACAGGGCTTCCACTAATTTTTAAACACAGGAAGTCTGGGCCTTCTTGGTAATGCTATTGGGAGTCCAAGCAAGAAACATGGAAGTCTAAAATGGTTCAAATACATGTAATTTGCTTAAAATCACTGTTTTTAGAGGTGGCCGGGCCATTGTAGGATCTTAAATATGTAAAATAGCAAGAATTTTAGCAACAGTCGTGTTGTTTTAAATTAACTCTCCTGTCCCTAACTACTGACATCTATAATGTATGATGAGCATTGATTCATCTTCTATTCACGTATTGACTCATCATCTTAGCATTAAGGCATAGGTACATGGCACTACGTGCTGACCTTGACATCAGCTTTCGTGTATGCGCTTAATTAAACATGGAAATAACATTTGATTGAAATGCAAACAGTATGCCAAAAAAACAGTGTTATAAATTTTCACACATTCTGCATCATACATGTATGCGATTCACCATACAAATATGTATATACATTTACTGACATAAATCCTGGCATTGCAGGAAATAGTATTATAGTACCCCACTTCATGGAATGCATTATATATATCTCTCTTTCTGGCTTGGATGTATTTGTAGCATATATTCCTATGTGGATACATTGGGCAGATCCAGATGGTGCACACCTTCCTTCGAACACATACACATAATTCAAGTTAAATTTCAACTGATAAGAGAGATACCTCTAGAAATGCAGGCGACAGACTTTGAGGGAATATAAAGTTTAAAGTTTTCTGACATGTCTGATAAAGGTCCCCGAGACCAGTATATAATAATCATAATTGCTTTGAAATGGATCTGCAGTACATGTAAGGCACTCTTGGTGCTACGAAGACTCATAAACCATGTATTCTTCCTATGGTGTACATCAAGAAAAATAATGACAGTTTGCTGCCCAGTCTATGATGTCAAACATCAGATGGAACAGAAACAAAAGCAGGTGAGAAAGAATGAGTTTTACTAGTTACAATTGTATACATGTCTGTACGAAATATTGCCGTTTATTCCAAGTATACTTATATTTCTTATTCTTTTTAAGCATGTCCTGGAAATATATTCTAAATGTTGCTTTATGGTAATAATGCATCAAGCTTGTCAAATAAAACTTATTTCAAGTGGAATTAGCGAGACAATCATGTAAACATGAAATATAGCCCTACATCAGGGCTTCAAAAATGTCCATATTGTCCGGACATGACCGAGAATTGTCTTCAATGACCGGTAAATGTGATGTCCAGTCGGACAGCAATGTACGTGTATGTATTTTGTTAAATCATTGTGAATAAAAAAATTCTACCCACAATTTCCCGCTTATACTCTATGTAATATTTGTAAATCTTACGTCTATCATTCTTAAATGATGAAATAAAACTCAAACTGACAAGTCATTGTACATGTATTGTCTTCAACCAACATAAAATCACCCAAAACAATGTAAGAAATAAAATGAGGTTAGATCCCTTCTTAAGTTGGATGAGCAAAATTAAAGCGCTTTTGTGATTGGAGGCATTCCACTGAAATTTATCTGGACTGGAAGGAGACATCCCAAATAAAAACCGATTTTGCAACGTCGCAAATATTGCAAATTAATAATAAATATATACAGGAGATAATGTTTTTAAAACAATTTGAGCAATAAATTCACTTACCTAATCAGTAAATGTAGTCAGCAGTATATTTACTGCTGAGATTTTTGTTCACTTGGGCGATTTCGTCCCGGCCGACTTTGTTACATTACATTCTACCGAGTATTAATCAGCTATAGGATGAGTTTATGCCATCACTCTCATAGCTACTCGAAGCTCCCCTCCTATTTATGTGAAAAGTCTCTAAGCGGCTACTACTATTAGTGTCTTCCTGCTACTCGGTTAACAGCCTAAACTCGTCGTATAGCGGAAGCTATCATGTGATTTCTGATTTTTATCGGCGCCATTTTATGTCAAACTTTGGATTAGTTTTGATGAAATATACAATGTTTATTAAAATATATGCAATGTTTAGGCGATCCCAATTAATAATTTGACTTCCGCAGATATAAGGTATACATTAAGCATAGTCATACGATGGTAAGAATTTCTAGCATGAAAAATTTAATGTGTTCTAATTTCGTGTTATTTTTTTTGATGCATTTTTCCCCCAATTTGTTCTTGAAATATACCTAAAAGAAGTCGCTACCCTTTCTCAGAGGTTTGGATTTAAAGAATTTACAGCCCTTGTCCTATTAGAAACCGCAGTTACTAATGAGCGTTTTATGCATACAGTTGCATCATGCATTTTCACTCATACACACCCCCACCCCTTCCCCCTCCCGAAGTGGCATGTCCGTCTGGGAAAATTCTGCTTCTGAAGCCCTGCCCTACATGTATATTTTTTAGCATTTTAAATTTCCGTAGGTTAAATTTTTTGACATGAATACATAAAAGAGAGATATAGCATTATTCGTAATATCCATGAATGGAACATTTGGTCATGAGTTAATTCTTGTCTAAAGCGTTTATTTATAATTTTACCTGACCAATGAATTAGGAACCAGTCTGTAGGTTTGTTTTTGTATATGGAACCATTCTGTAGGTTTGCTTTTTTGATAAAAAATAAATTTTGGATACAAGGCTTAGAATATAAATTCAAATATTGATGCCAATAGCAAATAGATCTTTTGACTAATTTCAATGCGTGTACAATCCCACATTGACGTCATTAGGGCATGATTCCCCTAAGTCAATGCTCAAATTACCACTGTTGGCGGGTAAAGTCAACAACAAGCAGCCGACCCACATTGAGTTACTATTGCGCTAAAATACACTTCTACATTTCTATGATAAACTAACATCACAATATTATTGAAGTCATACGTCATTCGAAAGAGCATCCAATTGCCTGAACATTAATTTTTGTAAAATTTTCAATTTGTATGTATATGTATGAACATTATGCATGTTATACATCAAGTGGACAATAGGGGGGTATTTTAAAATAGCAATTAAATTAAAATTTACAAAAATATAAAAATGAGTACAGAAATGTATTGAAAATTGGCTTCGCTCAATGATGTATGATTTCAATAATATTGCATGATCTTAGTTATTCATATA
This sequence comes from Chaetoderma sp. LZ-2023a, assembly GCA_034401795.1. Classification (NCBI taxonomy): domain Eukaryota; kingdom Metazoa; phylum Mollusca; class Caudofoveata; order Chaetodermatida; family Chaetodermatidae; genus Chaetoderma; species Chaetoderma sp. LZ-2023a. The sequence goes on along the minus strand of CM067374.1, from coordinate 98,366,573 downwards.
AACTTCTTAAAGTGCATTGTATCTGAACCACTGGCACGGTTAGCAAACAGAAGTGGTGTGCGCAATGCATTGTGGGAAGGTATTTTCTCAAAATACGCCATTGTGGAAAAGGACTATTATAAAATTGACATTTTTACTCAATTGTGAAAATTATCAATGAGTCATTAAAAGACACTCATTAATGGGGCATTCAGACAGGCAACCCAGAGGAAGGAAGGAATTATTTTCATTTTTAGTTTTTCTTAGCTATATATGGTACAACTCAAGTCAACAAGATAAATTTGAGTAGTATATATCTGTAAATGAGTAAATGACAATCATCTATTTATAGTGCATAAAAAGAAATGTTCAATTTTATTTCAAAGGTTCTCTTAAAAATTACCATAATACATTGTAATATATTTTTGTGTGTTACATCCGAGATGAAGGATTTTCATTTGTCGGAATAACAGAATTTTCTAACCGTTTAACTGACCTCAAGCTGGTTAAAAAAAGACATACAGTGGTCTTGTGAAATGAACATTTGCAGACCGAAAGAAGTCTATTTTTGAAAATTTATCACGCAAATGACTGGCTCAATAACCAAGCCTGTCAGTCATTCCAGTGGTAATTTTTCTAAAATAGCCTAGTCTTGGTATAGAAATTTTCTATGAGAAAATTGAATTTTTCTTGAGGAATTTTGGGAGTTAAATGGTTAAATCATCTTTCATTTCTCCACGTTATCAGGATTATGGAAACATGTTAACCCTTACCATTCTGGTGTCAAAATTTAAAATTTTCAATTTTAAGTAAAAGATGAACTGGTGTTTATTTTTTTGACAAATTTGGTGGAAGATGATGCTGTCATAGACATCAACATCTTCCAGCAAAATTGTTGAAAGATGTACACTTGTTTCTTTGGTATTGACACCATAAATGATAGAATATTTACATCAGTGTGCTAAGGGTTAAAATAAATTTGTACCATCAGCACGATGTACTAACAGTGACTTTGAATGATCATAAAGGTTTTTATTAGTCATTAGCTGATAAATAACCTGTATCAGTGTCATTGACTTGCTAAACTGACTAGCGGTTCAATAGAAATTTTCAACTCACAAATTGTTGCACAAATAGAATATTTTGTGACTATATTTATATGATCATTAAATATTTCATAGCATGTTAAAAGTTCTGTCACGAGACACTCCCATGAACGTTATTTAGCAGTTTGAAATTCACAAGGAACACCCACTAAATGACAGAAATAACACACAATTAACCCTTTAACCCTCATATCAGCCAAAAACGGCCTTTGTAGTGGGCTTGAGAAATGTCCATTTGCAGACCAAGAGAAGACTATTTTTTTAAACTGAGCCAGTCATTCCAGTGGTAAATTTTCTAAAATAGTCTTGAAGGCCCCACAGAATTAGGTCATAAGAAATATTCACAAAATAGATTGATCTTATTCAGTATATTTACAGTGCACATTTCTAAATATTTGTTTGATCCCAGTGACACGTAGATATTTGTTCTACCTTTTTCTAGCAAAAATCACCTGTCAACCACCCTTGCTAATTAATATTTATAACTGTTACGACCCTTGTGTCATGTATTTAATATACAGTAATAGAAAGTTGGATAGGATTGCTTGCTCTATCTAGAGCTACACAGTAATACTGTTTAGTCAATATCTACAAACTATTGCGATGTCCATATATATTGGGTGCTTTGCCGGGCTATTCACTGGAAGTGAGATTGAAGCTGTAATTAGAGAAGGAATGCATTGACAAGAGTGATGGCCCTTCACTTTATCATTTAATTATCCACATGCCACAAAGGGAAGAGGATATTGCAATCAGGTGTGTGCGTGCACATATGTGTATGCATCTGGAACTATATCTCAAAATGTACTGATCCACATCTAGACTTTGGCCGTGCTCCAGATAAAAACCCTGAATCCGGATTGGATTAAATTCTAGATCTATGGATTTCTCAGAAACTACTCGTCCGATTTGAATAAAATTTAGTACAAAAAGTTTAACTGTACACTAGGATTCCACAACTTTGCGTGTGATCACCCAAAAAGAAATAGGAAAAATTCAGAAAATCTGAAAGTTTCAAATGTCACAAAACAGGAGGGCGAGGGTCTGATTGCGAGATTGCTCTTACTGCCATTATTTTTCAGATATTTGTCATGTCTGGCTGCTGGCACATACCCATAATGCCACTATAAAGTGTGATGTGCTGTGGTTATGGCATAGGTGGTTGTCAGAAATGTTCCATAGAATCATGTAGTTGTGAGTTTAAACAAAAACATGAAATATTTACACTACTCTTATTTAATCCAGGATAATTTAGTAAAAAGGATGTCTTATGAGGATCCCTTAAGAAATTGTGATGTTTAAAAAAATAACATAAGATCATATTTTTTCAGATTACTTCTATAATTATATTATATATATCACAATTTTAGTTAGCTACATGTACAAGTAGCAGAGCATAGGGTCGTTTATATTTCATAATTATGATAATCATTATCTATGATTTTCTATAATATTCTGGTACATATATGGTATCCTAATCGTTGTATTTAAATACATGGAACACTGACTTACACCTGGATATATTAATAGCCTTAACTAGGCATCATAATATATTAAACCTAATATTGTTAGTCTTTCTCACTCAAGTTATGCCGGTATTGGTTTTGGTGTGCTGTGATGTCTCCTGTTGCCAAATCCAGGCCATTACAAGGAGCTGCAAGGATATTTTTTAATGTCCAGAGAAGCCAGCAACTTCCAACTGGATTGTTTTTCTTACTACATGTACTAAGCAGTTTTCCGTTTTTATTTCACAGCTTCGTTCTTTCTAAAGCTGACATCTGTTTTGGGTGACATGCAAGAAAATCTTTAACGATTACTTTCTGCTGGTTCATACATTTTCCGTTATAGACCGGTTCTGCCTTGTATACAATGTTACTAAGGCAGTGCCCTCTCTCATCAGTAGATCTGATTATTAATTGGTATCCTGAGCTTGGACAGCTCATAAGTTAGTTAATATATTTCCAAAACAAAACACAGAAACATGTCAGTTAGTACAATTTTGAACATGATGTAAGATTGCTGCCTTTCAAAAAAATTAAGTCCAAAATATTCAACAGTACATTTGATCCTGGTGAGCTTATTCCATGGCGGCCGTCCGTTGGTCAAATCGCATTTCCTCATTTATGCTTTGACCGATTTCAACCAAATTTGTTTGGAAGAAGCCTATCGTGGTAGGCTCCAGAACTGACATTGAGAATTTTGATTGGTCCTTTTTTCTGGCATCCATCTTGGAGATTTTCCGGAAATCATTTAAAATGATACTCCTCCAATATAAGTGGCCTGACTTCAGCGGAACTTGGGTGGACTAATTCTATGCTGGTAGGTTTCAACATTTCTAACGAGAATTCTGATTGGTCAATATTTCCAGCGTCCATCTTCAATTTTATGAAAATGTCTGGAAATCAGTTAAAAGCCTACTCCTCATTAACCACTTGGCCAATTTTAAGCAAACTCGTTTGGGAGGACCCTAGAGAGGTATTCTCAGAATATAATTTTGACTGGTCTATTTTTTTCGTGCCCATCTTGAATTTTCCGATAAATGGCTGGAAATCCTTTAAAGTGCTACTCCTCATGGGCAATTTCAACCAGACTTGGCTGGAAGGATACTAAGATGATATGTTTCAAAACATGTATATAGAATTCTGATTGATCAATTTTTCTGTTGACCATCTTGGATTTTCTTAGCATTTCTCGAAATTGTAAGCCTACTCCTCATTAACCACTTGGCTGATTTCAAGCAAACTCAGTTGGATCAATTTTTTGGCGGCCATCTTGAATTTTCCTAAAAATAAGTTACTAAAAAAAGCGGGAAATCAGTCAAGATGCTAAGATGAAATTTAACCAGACCTGGCTGGAAAGATACTAGGCTGGTAGGTTTTAGAACTTGTATACAGAATTTTGATTGGTTAATTATACCCCCCCCCCCCCCCCCCCCCCTATAAATATAGGGGTGGGGTGGGATATATAGCATTTGCTTTGTTCGTCTGTCTGTTCAGGTTTCATTTCCGAATGATAGCTCGAGTTCTATTGAGGGGACCATTACCAATCTGGCGTGGGAGCTTGTCCTTGGTGGTCCGAAGAACCCTCGGTTTTGGCATCAAACGGTCAAAGATCAAGGTCACTGACCTAATTAATTATGTAATATTGCGTTTCCGGATGATAACTCAAGTTCTATTAAAGGGATCATTACGAATCTGGTGTGGGAACTTGTCCTTGGTGGTCCGAAGAAGCCTATTGATTTTACTTGAAAGTCAAATTGTCAGATATTAAGGTCATAGTGCCATAATTAATTACGTAATATTGCGTTTCCGGATGATAGCTCGAGTTCTATTGAAGGGATCATTACGAATCTGATGTGGGAGCTTGTCCTTGGTGGTCCAAATAACCCTATCGATTTTTGTGCCAAACTGTCATGGTCTATTGATTTTGCCATCAAATGGTCAACGGTCAAGGTCACGGTGATCTAATTAATTACGTAATGTTGCGTTTCCAGATGATAACTCGAGTTCTATTGAAGGGATCATTATCAATCTGGCATGCGAGCTTGTCCTTGGTGGTTCGAAGAACCATATTAATTTTTGTGCCAAGCGGTCAAACGTCAAGTTCATAGTGACCTAATTAAGTATGTAATATTGTATTTCCAGATGATAGCTCGATTTCTATTGAAGGGATCATTATCAATCTAGTGTGAGAGCTTTTGCTGGGTCGTCCGAAGAACGTCAAAGCTCAAGGTCATGGTAGCCTAATTAATTATGTAATATTGCATTTCCAGATGACGAGTTCTATTGAAGGGATCGTTACCAATCTGGCTTGGGAGGTTGTACTTGGTGTTTCGAAGAACCCTATCGAATTTGGTGTCCAAAGTCACGGTGACTAATCTTGTGTGGGAGATTGTGCTTGGCAGAATGGGGGACCATACTTTAGCAATCGGCGGCGATCTTGAATTTTCCAAAAACTACCTGGAAATCGTTTAACACGTTACTACTCATAAACCGTTTGTTCCGGTGGCCATCTTGTTCTCCAAAATGACATCTCACAAACTGCTTACGGATCAGGCTGAAACTCAATGGAGTTAATTTCATCGATAACTAAGGGTGATTAAAGTTTGTTCAAGAGAACTTGATCCTTGGTAAAACATGGTTGTCATAGACCAATCAAAATTTTTGCTTTGATGGCCATATTGAAATTTTTTTATTGACTGAATGAAACCTAAGGACTAAAGCTCAATCTGATTGTGTGGTCAGCATTCATCATTAATTTCCCACTAAATATTGATTGTACTGAATTCCCAATTAGAATTTTGTATTTTATGTCTTGTTACTGCTGAATTTAAAGTATTATGCAGGGTTAGCAATAAATGAAAATATGTATGATGCCATTTCATGCATTTTTAGGTTGCCCGCTGCAGATTAAGGTTGCCCGTATATGTTAAGTTAAATGGCAGAAAATTAGAATCATATTGCTTTGTCAAGTAAATTCTGAAGAATAGACAATTGTTGAGAAATGGCATTAAGCATACTGGTTACTCTTTCTAATAATTAAATAAATAAATAAATGCCTTAAAATGAAGAGTTAGTTGGTAGGTGTCAAAAACAAAGTATAATACTATTAGTCTGAGTATTTATCATGGTTGCCCTGTGTACCATTAACAAAGTTTACTTGCCCTTTTGAAAATCAGGTTCCCCCAGGGCAAATGTACATTTCGATCCCTGATTATGTCTTCAAATGCTAGTGGTCCAGGTGAGCATTAAGGCCCTTGTTAAAGACTTGATAATTGATAATATTAATGTGAATTCATTTGAAATTCTGTTTATAATCCTATGCCACATTTCAAATATTACCATACGCTATTATTTAGGTTGAAATCTCATAATTATCATCATCCAATGGAACGTCATATTAGATGTCCGATGTTGTGTAATTTTAACCCTCTAACACTCAAACCAACAAAAAATGGCTTCTGCAGTGTTCTTGAGAAATGTCCATGGCAGACCAAGAGAAGACAATTTTTTTTAAAGATTAACCACTGGAATGACTGGATCGATAACTGAGCTAGTTATTCTGCTGATAGATCTTCACAAATAGTCTTCTTTTGGTCTGCAAATGGACATTTTCTTTGAGAAAATTTGCAAATTTAAGGGTTAAAGGATTAAAATTGAAACTCGAGCGATATATAACCATCCCTGTATAATTAATATAAATATTCAGTGATCATTCCCAGTCTGGTATTAAGCTGTATATTAATTAGCTGCCATGCTAAATCAGTAATGTAATTCTGGGACAATAACTCGCAGTATATTTTTTTCAGTGAGCTACTATGACACCAAGATTTCATCAATCCTGAAAGCCAGCTCTTATCCAGACCAGCCTTCCAGTTTGATTGACAATTACCAATCCAATAAAAGTAGAAGTCTTTCTGTGCCACTTATTGAGCAAGCATCTGCACCATTTTATATGAGACATAAGTCCATGTCAAATTACGATGGACAGTTTCGCAACCTGAATCCAGAATCTGCTTTGAATCTTCCATATGAATGTCCTGTTTGTAAGTCACTTTTCAAGTCCTCGCAAACCGTTCGAGAACATATCAAGTGCAAACACTCTGGCCAAGTATACACATGTAACATTTGCTTGAAAGAGTTCCGGTGGAGACGATCTCTGTACTGGCATAAAAGTCAGAAGCATAAACCGAACAACTGAGATGTACGCGTTAAACGTTTATCATGTTTATGGTATGCATCAATTGTACATGTATGATTGTAGTATTTAGCTACCCATCAAAGAAATTACATGCAATGATAGTTATATACATGATGGACAACCATTATACCCAAGAAACATTTAGTCAAGTTCAACAAAGTTATACCGAAGAAACATTTAAGTTCAACAAAGAAATGGAATATAGTACCATTCTTTGTCTTGTCATATTTGTACATATGTACTATAGGCGGCTTGTCAATCAGGTTGAAGAGCAGTTTATTTGTGTCACAAACCATACATCTCTTGTGTAATACGTTTATGCCAGGTAGTTTATTATTAGCTCACCTGGCCTGAAAGGCCGAGTGAGCTTATGTCGTGGCGACCGTCCGTCGTCCATCCGCCAACTTTTCCTTTAAAATGACCTCTTCTCAAGAACCACTGGGCCGATTTCAATTATATTTGGCAGGAAGCATCCCTAGGGCATAGAGATTCAAGTTTGTTCAAATGAAGCCGATCGGCCAAAATCCAAGATGGCCGGCGGCCAAAATAGCCGATTTTTAGAAACACTTAAAAAAATCTTCTCCGAAACCGCTGGAGGAATTGATTCAAAACTGATAACGCATCATCTATTGCAATGGTAGACCCAAGTTTGTTCAAGGCAACCTGATTTGCCTGGCGGCCATCTTGGATGACCTAGTTTTCGCGAAAATGACTTCTCCCGCACCGCTAAAGGGATAGGTCTGAAATTGGGTAAATATGCTTAGGGACCAAGGTCCATTCAAGTTTGTTCAAGGGACGTTTGTACATTAAAAAACATGGCCGCCATCAACCAATCAAAATTTAGTGTTTGTTGGTCATATTGGCTTTTTTGTATTTGATGTATTTTGATGGCGAAAATTGCTTTATATATGCTTATCAGTGTGGCTAGTTCAAATATGCCACTTTCGAGACTAGCGGATAAACAGTTTGGCTGCCATTTTGGGTTGTTTTCCCGCCATAGGCTCCCATAGTAAAGCAATGGGCCCATAGTAAAGCAATGGGGAATTCTTTAAACGACTTCGTCTCAAGAACCACTGGGACAATTTCAATTATATTTTGGAGGAAGCATTCATAGGGCATAGAGATCTAAGTTTGTTCAAACGAAGCGGATCGGTCAAAATCCAAGATGGCCGTTGGCCAAAATGGCTGATTTTTAGAAACACTAAAAAATCTCCTCCGAAACCGCTGGAGGAATTGATTCAAACCTCATAACACATCATCTGTGGTAGCGGTAGACCCAAGTTTGTTCAAGGCAACCCGATTGGCCGATTTGCTTAGCGGCCATCTAGGATGACCTAGTTTTCGTGAAAACGACTTCTCCCGAACTGCTGAAGGGATAGAGCTGAAATTTTGTAAATATGCTTAGGGACCAAGCGCCTTTCAAGTTTGTTCAAGGGAAGTTTGTTCGTTAAAAAACTTGGCCTCCATCAACCAATCAAAATTCAGAGTTTCTAGGTCATATTGGCTTTTTTATATTTGGTGTAGTTTGATGGCGAAAATTGCTTTATATATGCTTATCAGTGTGGCGAGTTCAAATATGCCACTTTCGAGACTGTCAGATAAACGGTTTGGCTGCCATCTTGGTTTGTTTTCCCGCCAAAGGCTCCCATAGTAAAGCAATGAGCCATAGTAAAGCAATGGGGAATTCTTTAAATGACTTCTCAAGAACCACTTGGCCGATTTCAGTTATATTTTGGAGGAAGCATTCATAGGGAATAGAGATCTAAGTTTGTTCAAATGAACTCGATCGGCCAATTAGGCCAGCGGCCATCTTGGATTTAGGCCGATTTTAGGAAACGTCTTTAAAAATCTTCTCCGAAACGGCTTGGGGGATTGATGCAAACCTCATGAAATATGATTTATGGCAAGGGAACTTGATTGGTCAATTGGTTCGGCGGCCATCTTGGTTGACCTAGTTGTAGCGAAAATGACGTATTCTCCAGAAGCGCTGAAGGGATCGGGCCAAAATTTGGCACATATGATTAGGGCCTAAGGGCCATTAAAGTTTGTTCCAGAGAAGTTGATCCGTCAAAAAACATGGCCGCTGTGGGCCAATCAAAATATAGCATGTTTGGTGGCCATTTTTTTTTTGATTGATTTTGAGGCCGAAATTGTTTTTATGTGTTTTTGGGTATTCTGATCTCAAATTTGCAATTTTTCGAAACTGTCGGATAAATGGTTTGCCAATAGATTATGTGGTAAAATATCTTGTTGATAAAGAGCATTCTAGTTGAAATGCCTATTGTCCAGGTGAGCGATACAGGCCCCTTGGGCCTCTTGTTGTTATTAGGGGTGTGCATTTGGAACAATACTAGTACACTTGTACACGTTAGCTTGAACAGACGTGTACACATAGTTGTCAATCTGGTGAGAAAATGTGGTAATAATATGATATCCCTCCCACCTATTATTAAGCATAAAGGTTTGGTGTAGGGTGGGGGCTGGAAAATAACGGCGAATTATTAAGCAGCTTGTTCAGACTTGCAAAAAATTCCTATTGAAGGCTTTGTCAATTTAACCAAAACAGTACAATTTTAAAATCCTTAGGCCTGTTTTATGTGGAACTTTCGGTCGCGCCGTGCCAATGATGACTGGTTGATCTTCTTCTTGTCGTTCACTGATCATACCGCCAGTCCTGTAAGTGACTATCGACATGATCATAAGCTTTAAGTGCGTGGATCCATGGTTTATTAGAGTGCGCCGTGTGGCCTGGAACCTCCGTCTTCAGCACTCGAGATTTATGTCAGGGTTACCTCACCGTACCTCCCTTAGTTGCCTCTTACGACACGCAGAGGATACGGAAGGTGTATTCTAAACCCCACCTACAGGGCAACTGGTTGATTTAAATAGTGGACTCTTGCTGGCACTGCACATGAGAAGTTCGACTTATAAATCGGGCCTTAGAATATCTGAACAGATTAACAGCAAGCAACAGCGATTCGCCCTTTGATGGTCAAGATTGCCTAAGAAAAATCACAATATTTCAATACTGAATGTCCATTTACAGGCAAAGGGATGTAATTTTTTTTAATTTGCCACTGGAATGACTGGTTCGGTTGGTGAGCCAGTTATTTCGGTGATAGACTTTCGAAAATACTCTTCTTGCCTTGCGTATAGACATTCAGTACTGACATCACATTTTGGCCCCTTGTTCATTAACCCCTTCAAAGACAAAGCCCTGAAATGTAAATTAGTTACCATATCCAGTATATTTTGTTGAATATTTTGAAATTAACATGCCTGCAAGCAAGCTAATAAGCAGTAATGCCTTCAGTCATATTAATTTCAAAATATTTAACAGCTTTCCTGTTTGTTTGCATGGAGATTGAGATATGTGACATTTTTGTTTATTGGGCCAGTGGGTTAACAAAGATGATGGTGCCAATCAGTGAACTATGAGCTAAATACAAATTTGCCGATATACAGCATTCATAGTGATAGTATGTGTTGATAAGATCACACTTGAACAGTAAATTCACACCTACGAGTATAGATTCAAGGAGTGTTTCCCATTCAAACGAATGTCCTCATGCTGACATCAAGGCTAAACATACGTATAATTAATTAATTGGTTAATCAAACAGCATTGACCGATTGTGATTGTGGTGGCAAGTTCTGGAGAAATAACTTTTCAGAAAAATACATGCATTACTTGAGGTCTATCTTACGTATTTCGTATAGAAATCTTATTATCTCCGGGCATTTATGATCATATAATTACTATGGTCCGATAACACAGCCTGACTGATTGTTCAAAAGCGCAGTTGCCAGACTACATATATATATATATATATATATATATATATATATATATATATATATATATATATATATATTAGGGCTGGGCGGTATACCGGTTTCACACCGTCTCACGGTTTTTTATGGCGACGGTTTAAAAACCATTACGAAAATAAAAACGAAAAACTGACCGTAAGATCGCCATTGCGCAAAATCTGGTGACTGTCCTAAACTAGTTTGTTCTTGACTTGCAGTTTAATATTATCATCTGGTGTAACCATTTGCTACTAGAGACATAAAATACAGTCATCTATAACTATTAGCCGTGGGAAAGCAAGGGTGTTGGTGAAATCCCAACAAATCGGCCGAGGACGACCCTCGGCAAATATGATTTGATTTGCCAGCAATGAATTTTACATGACGTAAGCTCTGCGTGTTCAATGTAAGATTGAATATTTTGAAAATCTAAATTTCTTTGCAACAAATAATCCTTTTTTCAATTCGAGTTTGTACTATGTTTAATTAGGATTCCAAGTGTGACACGATACCAAAAAAAATCAAGAAACGCGCTGTGAAAACAACGACGCTATACAATGAACTCCCAATCCAAACAAATCATTATGTCCCTTAGATTTCAACAAACATAAAATGATCCATCACGGACTAAGGCATACGAGACAAATTGCTTGAACACCCGAGAAATGAAAACGATTAAGTCGCTTCTTAGGTTGGCAAAGTAGTTAAAGTAAAATACACCTCTTAGCCTCTCAAATACAAGCAGGCATAATGTGATTGGTTGTTAACAAATTCTTCCGCCGGGATATTCACTACTATCAATTTTATGAATGAAATTTGTAGTATTTTTTATCACGCGACTTCTGCTCGATAGACGTTAGAATCACATCGTTTTGTTTTACGGCCCGGTCTTTTTCGTCTTCGTATATCTTCAAGTACGGAGTGTTGATTTAAGTAGATTTAAGCCAGATTCACGAATCATTGCGTTTATGTTGTCAAATTATCATAATCTCTATTATATGACATATGAACCTCGAAAAATAGTCAAATACATTTTTTGTGAGAATTCTTGAGGCACGATTTCTGGGAAATGACTACTCTTTAGTTACGTGCTGAATGACATTCACCCACTTGAACAACAGTTTATCAAGGAGTATTACTAAATACCGAATACTCGAATACAAACACATGACTTACTAGAAAAGATCATACTGTAGGTGGTTATACGAACTCTAACCATATGTGCAGTACTCTACTAGGAGCCTAAACTCGCTCTCATATCCGGGTTCCTACTTACACGCGTTAGATTTTAGTAGGCTTTCGAAAATAGTTACTTAATAACAGTGTTGAAAATTAACATTTTAGTAGTTAGTGTTATTTTCACGACATCACATGAACCAGACGATTTGTTTAATTTATTTTAACTACTATTTTGAGATAGATAGCGTCGAAGTGAGCAGTCGTACGTAGTTACCGTTCTAATTTCGTGGCAATTTACGTCAGTTGTCAAATCGCAAAATACATGTACTGTGGCTAATGAAAACGGCATATTTTAATATTTCAAATTATTTTTGATCATTCTAACCCCTTAAACCGGTATTTCGTTAATACCGGTTTAATTAGTGATACCGTCACCGGTTTTCTTTTTGGCCAAACCGCCCAGCCCTAATATATATATATATATATATATATATATATATATATATATATATATATATATATATATAATGTATGTATATATATATATGAGGTGCTGGCAGGCGAGATCATTTCTGTTGTTTCCATTCAGTTGATTATTAAGGATGCTTTCCCGCTCACCCTGCCAATAAATTATAATATGGTAAATTATCATTTTCCGGTAGGTTCCCATCATCACAGTGCACGGAACCAAAAAATAGCCTGTCATAAATTCTGAAATATCGAGGCCTGATGTGACACGAAACTAGTCAATGCTACTAAGATTTATCAACGTCAATTGATGAATTCGGACTGTCACTCAAGCTATCAAGCATATGTTTCAACTGACATCATAGTCAAAATATGTCACTTGTCAATGGATGTCACAATTAAGACATCTATGTCACCTGTCTAGTGTTGTCACAATAAAAAATGTCACTGACGAAAACCCTGACACGTTAAGTTTGAATTGCATGATGCAACATTAACTTTCCATATAATTTTAGTAGATTTAATTGTAGTATTTTGCCTAATTAAAGCCCATTCTCAAATAGAATCCCACCCCCTAGCTTTGACATGCTCCAATGTTTTCTTAGCAGTTTCAAAACCGCAAAACTGTATTAGAAACCCACCCCCAAACTCAGCAATTTGTATCAGGAAAACATTTTTTTAAGAACAAATTTGTAAGAATAGCGTGTAATAATAACAATCATGTCACAGGATCGCTCAACTTTACATTGATCTCTGACTTGATACATTCCCGGAGTCCCGGACTCCTAGAAATTCATACAGATGTAGCGAGGCTAATTTCCACCTATCTTAAAGCACTGAGGGAGATTAGCTGGGTGGCAATGGCTCTGCTACACTTCAGAAATTGCCAGGATGAGGTGGCAGGTGAAAATTGGTGAAGACACTTTAATAGTATTCAACAAGACGGTTCTTCAAATAATAAATGACTTCAACTTTTAATAATTTTAAATTGACTCTATACACAAACTGATGTTGATACAAAATTTCTATACAAACTAAGAACGCTATCTATCTACTATTCTGGCTTAAATCTCTGTCTCCTATCTATCTATATCTCTATCTCTATCTCTAGCTCTCTCTCTCTCACTGTTTCTCTCACTCACTCTCCCAAATACACAAATTCCTTTACATTTTATAGCTAGTGGTAGTTAAAGTAAACAGGAAGCTAGTGAAGGGACATGTTCGAAATAAGTTCAAAACATGTCTAAAATCATTAATAATTTGTTTAGTATTTGTGAATACAGGATTTATGCAATTCTATAAAATAAATATAATTAACCACTTTCATGCTGTATGCGTTGACAGTATTTTACTCTGACAAAACCAGAAAATCTTGATGACTATTTTGAAAACAATCAAAGCGAAAGTTGTTTCTGCTTGAGACAGCAACAACTTTCAGTCAAATTATTTCCAAAATAATATGCAGGTTTCTTATGCCAATGTCTTGAAATATGTTTGTGGGAATTTAGAATGAAAATGGTTATCAGATTATGAACATGTATTTTCAGATGTATGTTATATATGAAAGTTCAGTATATACATGTCTTGGAATACTGTGATTTATTATGTCCACACTGCAGGCTGGGTGGCTTTAATTGTCCTGGCTATTAATTGGGCTATTGTCCTCTCCACTATACTCCAAGAACTGTCATGCTTGATTTCATATGATTCAGCTGGCCATGATTAGGAACATTCTAATTTATGCTGGATAAAATCAATAATATATAATTTCACCCAGAATTTCCTATACCTGGCCTAATAGCACCATGACACAGGCCTCAGAATTGTAGATCTCTGCCACCTATTAGATTACTGCTAATCGTAGTAGGCCACGTATGTTCAAGATATACTAAAGTTTATTCCACAATTTTGTAGTCAAAATACACGTAAAGCAGTCTTAACATGATAAATACCTTCCTTATGAAAAGTTTTTACAGGCGACATTCCGGTGGTAATATCTCTGGACCTGCTAAATATTTTGAAAACATTTTGAGGTGCTAAGATACCAACAACTTTCAGCCAAATTGTTTTCAAAATATTCAGTAAGTGAAGCGTTTTTGATCATTAAAATTATTTTCTGGTGGCTTGCAGCAGCGAGACAGTTAAGACCAAATTTATGAATCAAGACGTACGACAAAAATTGCTTGAAAGTCTGAGAATTAAAATGAGATAGATCGCTTCTTATGTTGGCGAGTGAGGGGCTCTTGCAATTGGAGGCGCGGTGTTCTCACGAGATCTAATACGCTAACGGGAGTTTGTTATCAAATGGATACCCATTATTCAGATCAGACCTAAAGTACAATATTCAGTTGGTAAGATATAACAATTCCGAGTCCAGAATATTTATATTCGAGTACTCGCTCTAAATAAAGTTCTTTTGCGATTGGAGGCGAATCATGTGATTTATCTCTTTTTGCGACGACATTTTATGTTAAATTTAGGATTAATTTTGATGTAGTAAATGATCTTTATTAAAGGATACACAAGATTTAGGCGTTCCAATTAAGAAATTTTGCTTCCGGTATGATGTCTTTGAGGTATACATTAAACATAGTCGTAAGGCGGCGAGAATTTGTACTGGGAAATTGACTTTTTTTATTGAATATAATCTCACCACCTTTCTCAGAGATGTTCATTTGGAAATTGAACACCTCTTGTCGTAATAGAATCCTAGGCTTCAAATAGGCGAAATACAGATTAAATAGATGTTATTTTTTGTATTCAGAGCCCATAGCGAAGCGGAGGATCTCGACATAGTGATCCAAATGACTTCCGATGTCCGGTGAGACAAGAATTAGGTAAATGTTACAATTTTTAAATGGACAGTTAATTCATCAAGGACTTATCCAATGTTGATATGACTTTACAGATTTGATCTATACCATCACTGCATCTAGTGTCCATCATAATTGAAATGATTTTCAAATTCTTTCCATATTTTTAGGGGTTTGAACTTAAGAATATTTGTGTGTGATATATATCCTGTTTAAGCTAAGAATTAGAAGGTAAGAGTTTTTCAGTTGACATTTAATCAATGAAGGACTTATCCAATCCCATTTAAACGTTGCAGTTTTGTTTTATACCATCAGTGCATTTAGTCTACATGACAATAAATAAGATTTTCCAAATTTTTTCTTTATTTTTCCCGGGCTTGGACAGTGGACATAGTTTATTTTTGTATAATTTATATCCTACTTAGCCCCAGAATTAGAAGTATGTTAAAGTTTTTCAATGATCTTGTAATTTATCAAGGGCTTATTCGATTCCAATGAAACTTTACAGATTTGTTATATATCATCATTGCATTCAGTTTGTTGCAAAATTAAAATTAAGTATGAAAGTTATTTACGTGGTTTTGACTTATTTTATTTCGGTGTGATTTGTCTCCTTTTCAAGAATATGAATAGTGTTAGAGTTTTAAATAGACATTTGATTTATCAAGGGGTATACTATTTAAAGAAATCATGCTACACATGATGTGTGATATTCAGAAACCTAAAGGGCTCGACACGCGGGACACAGTCCATCTAGTAATACTATTTAAAGAAATCATGCTACACATGATGTGTGATATTCAGAAACCTAAAGGGCTCGACACGCGGGACACAGTCCATCTAGTAATTGCTATTTTATTTCTGAAGGACTGCATTAGGGTAGTGCTATTAATGTCAACTATCCGTGCTTAAAATTTGTTTGGAATTAACGCAAACCTAATGGGCTTGATCCATGAATAGAGATCAACAAGGCTGATTAAAATATTGATAATTATCTTAGCCAATAAGTCTGAGACATTCTGTCGGCTGCTAGCCTATTTTTAGCTCTGCTTTACGAAACAAAGTAAGTTATTGCGATACCCTGCACGTCCGGCAGCGGCGGTGGTGGTGGTGGCGTTGTCGTCGTCCAACCTTGGGCACATGCTTCCTTATAATGACACTGCATCTCACAATGGTCAAAGGGTCAAAGGTCACTGACCTTGATAAAGACCTTGCTTTTTCAACATTAACAGTTTCTATTTATATCATGTTTTCTGTTTATATCTCAGGTTTAGTTAATCACACTGGAATCAAACGTGGACACATGCTTGCTTATAAGAACACGGCATCCCACAATGACGTTGAGGTGAAAATGTCAAGGGTCAATTCCACTGTGACCTTGGTAAAACATTCTTTTGTCGTAGCAATTCATATCTGAACTTTGGTTAATCATACTGGACCAAAACTTGGATACATGCGTCTGTATAATGAAAGGACATCACATGATGATGTTGGGGTCAACAAGGTCACTGTGACAATGGTAAAACAGTTGCTTTTTCAATATTAACATCTTACATTTAGCTCAACTTAGCAGGTCATATCTCATCTTTGGTTAAGTATACTGAACTCTACCTTGGACACACTTCCTTATAATTGGCGGATATTATACAATGATGTTGGGGTGAAAATGGCAAGGTCACGGTTATTGTGACATTGGTAAAAACTGGGATTTTTTTCAACATTGATATTTTGTGTTTGGTTCAGCTTAGCAGTTCATATTGATCTCATGTTTGCTTAATCTTCCTGGTCCCAAGGTTTTATACAATCACATACTTCCTTATAATAAAAGGGCACAACACAATTACTTTTGGGCTACAAGGTCGCAGGTCAATATTATTGTGATATTGGTAAATGATCGGAGCCAAAGTTGGACACATGCCTCTTTATCAAGAGTGGGAATGACTCATTGCACATTGGCAGCAAAATGTCAAAGGTCAAGGTCACTTTGTCCTTGCTAAAACCTAGTTTTTATGAAAATAACATTTGACGTTTACTTTTAACTTAGCAGTTTATTTCTCATGTTTGTTTAAGCATACTGGGCCTACATTCGGACACATCTTTCCTTATAATGAGATGGTATGACACAATCACCGTGGCATTAAAAGGTCGTCAGTGTTATAATGACACAATGCAATGGGTTTTTTCAGCAATAACATTTTGCTTTTACCTCAACTTAGAAGTTCATCTCATGTTCTGTTAATGATGCTGCTGTTACTGGGCTATTTTCCACCTTTTCAGAATACGGGGGATTAGCTGGGTGGAAATAGCTCTGCTACACTTCAGGATGAGACGACGGGTGAAGACACTATTCTAGTCGGAGTTCCATGAGAGATGTGTCATGACTTGCTGAAATCATTGTGCTTATGGCTTTTAACCAGATCAGTTATTTGTTAACAAAATGCATATTAATCTGAAAAGTTAGCATTTTCTGTTATTAGCTTGTGTTATATAATAAGACTGATAACAAGTTGTGAAAGTTGTTAATTAAAGTCAAACGCTTTAAGTGTTTTGTGTGATTGGAAGTGTTTTAGAGTAAATTAAGTTTTGGCACATACCTGATAGACAAGAACAGCAACAACAACCTTCAGTCAAATTATTTCCAAAATAATATGCAGGTTTCTTATGCCAATGTCTTGAAATCATGTTTGTGGGAATTAAGAATGAATACGGTTATTTTATATAAAAGTTCAGCATATACATGTCTTGGAATACTGTAATTTATTATGTCCACACTGCAGACTGGGTCACTTTAATTGTCCTGGCTATTAATTGGGCTATTCTCCTCTATCCACTATACTAGAATCGTCACGCTTGATTTCATATGATTCAGTTGGTCACAATTATGAACATTCTAATTTATGCTGGTTAAAATTAATACTATTTAATGCCACACAGAATTTCCTATACCTGGCCTAATAGCGCCATGACACTGCGCCCAAGCTTCGACACATGCTAATGAGAGGGAGTGAGACAATTACTTTGGGGTCATATGGTCAATGCTCATGGTCATTGATAAGTGTATTCATAAACCGTATATATTTATTTTATGTTTGAAATCAAGTGTCATAGTTCATTGCAAAGTCGTAAAGTCGAGCTTCATGGTTGCATTGCAACGACATTTCTGGTTAATAAATCATTATATCCTGTTTGGAAAACAATGAACTCGCGAATATTTGTAAAAGCAAACAGATTTTGAACACTTAGAATGTAGTGCATGCACACTGAAATTGTAGGCTCTATAAATTTACAATGTAAATCAGTCTTAATATTAATACGCCATGTGCATTGTTATGATAAATCTATGTAATCTATCAGGGACCACTATTAGGTTTTTGAAGCTACTTTGAGAGTTTCTAATAGTGCATCATTAAATGTGATCATTTTGCATTTAACTGATATTGGTTGCATGATAACTCACAGGAGCTTTGACCAAATGAGTAAAAACTGGAGGCCTAAAATCTTTACAATCATGACAAGATAAAAAAATGTCCTGTTGAATCATTTGAATTTTTTTGGTAACAATGGCATCCAGCCCAATTTGTTTCAAACTATTTGGAAGATGTTCTAGAAAGGTAGATACGGTAGTTGGATTTCAGTGTTCAAAGAGTTATCCGCCTCTGCAGATGTGAGCAATAATGTTGTAACATGTTTTTCACATAGTAATTAAGATCTAAATAGGGAGCCATGAATCGGTAAAGAAATAGAAATTGATGTAGAATTAACGTATTGATCAATCTCTCTATTCCAGAGAGAAGTGACACTTGGCTATCAATGGTTGAAAAGAATCGTCATCATCCGAGAATGCCGGCAGTTACAAGTCCAGCAGATCAATATGGCCAGATCCCCTCAATTTTACAACAGTCAGATTTTCTAGCAGGAAACATACTGTCTAATACGTTAATGCCACCGAGATACATGGTATCGGCTTCTGACTATGAATGGAAATGCCCAGAATGTGCTACTGTCTTTAGTTCAAAAGCTACGTTTCGTGAACATATGACATGTATGCACACAAATCAAACATATTCCTGTGAATTGTGTAGCAAACAATTTAAATGGCGACATTCCTTGTATCGGCACAGGAAGAAAGATCATTGTTAAATTATGCTTGTCTTTCAGATTCTTGAAACTTTCTTTTAGGGTGTTATTATTATACATGAACCATTCAGTCGATATGCTTTATAGTAGTCTTCTACGCTTCATCACTGATTCTCCAAGTCTCTGGTGCAGCAAATGATTTTACGTGTAGTCTCTGTACATGTCTCAAGGCCACTTGAGAAGCCATCTTTGTCTGGCTTGATTATTAATCATTTAATTATGCAAAGCTGTTGTCAAGAATTTATACATGTTTTTGATCGCAGACAGTATTTTGTTGCTTCAGCGATTTTAAGGATCAATTTTCTAGCCCACCCATTTTCTAAGCATGTTGAAATCGATTTATATACTTTCAATCCTGTATTCCCAGAATACCAATTTCAATGTAATTATATAGGTAAGCTGTTGACTATTTTGAAACTAATTTGATGCATATAAAGCATCAAAGACGTACAATTTGTACACATTCCTCATTATGAATGAGTGACTACTGATTGTGACATATTCTTGAGTAACAGATCAGATCCCTTAATTGTTTAACACTCAGTACACCAGTGAAATCCTGGATTCATAAATTACATCACATCCATGATATGATTTTGTGTTCAATGTTATTGTAAGCTATTCCTATCAGGCAACCTCTGTTAACACTCATATCAGCCAAAAATGGCTTCTGCAGCGGTCTTGAGAAATGTCCAATTTGCTGACCAAGAGGAGACTAGTTTTGAAAATTTACCACTGGAATGACTGGCTCGATAACCGAGCCAGTCATTCCAGTGGTAAATTTTCCAAAATAGTCTTCTCTTGATCTGTAAATGGACATTTTCTATGAGATAATTTAAATTTTCTTGAATAAATTTGAGGGTTAAAGGGTTAATAGCAATGCTTCCAAATTCTACACACACATTTCTTCTAGTGACTGTTAAGATACTTACCACTTGATGCTGTAAGTCTGATAGATGTTATTAAAATAGATTTGAGTGTTTAATTATGATAATATTAATATCAATCTGTCTCCAAAACTGTTTCGTGGAATTCAATCAAATTTGTTATGTAAGTTAGCCATATGCTTGGAGACTGCAAGACAACGTTTGCATTAGCCCCACCCCCGCCCCGTGGTGGTGGGATTGGCAGAAAGTCAAAGTTGCAGAGCTCAACCAAAGGTTGACAAATTTGTTATGTTAGTTGCCCATGTGATTGCGGATTGG
Source organism: Chaetoderma sp. LZ-2023a (assembly GCA_034401795.1). Lineage (NCBI taxonomy): Eukaryota > Metazoa > Mollusca > Caudofoveata > Chaetodermatida > Chaetodermatidae > Chaetoderma > Chaetoderma sp. LZ-2023a. The sequence continues at coordinate 98,346,173 of CM067374.1, read as the reverse complement.
ATTGCAAGACAATGTTTACATTAGACTCTGCCACAGGGGTTAAGGGGTGGGGTCAGGTGTGTGTGGGTGGTACAATGGCAATGTTGCCGGAATGCAACCAGATTTGCTATGTGAGTTATTCATATGATTGCGGATTGTTAGACAATGTTTATATTAGGCTTCGCATATGGTGGGTTGGGGGTGGCAGGTTGGTGTTGGATTTTTTGAAAGAACATCAAAGATGGCAGAATTCAACAAAATTGTTAATGCGAGACATCCATATGATTGCAGATACAGAGGGGATGTTGAATTTAGACTCTGCTCACTGCCTCGACCCCCCACCCCCACCCCCGGTAGTGAATGGTGAGGTAGAGCTTGAAGATATCAGTAAAAAGGGCAAGATAATGTTGCCTTAGCGGCCTTCATAATTTTAGGGGAATTAATGCAATGTCTTAGGACATCAAGGCAGACCTTGCCTCATGAGGAAGGGCATGAAGGCAACATTTGGACTTTCTCATGCAAACAGGGTCAAGAACCCCTTATTCCCCTTCTAAGAGTACAAGCATTACACTCAAGAGGTTGTTCAGTGTTTTGCTGTCTACATTTGGATGATTCTGTATAATTACTTTGGATACTTTATTTAGCACCAGGCAATAGAGGAGGGACCCCCTGCTTTAAAAAGATGGCAAAATGGAAGGACAAAAGGCATGGGACCATATTTTCACGGGTTTTTCATGTGTAGTCACCAAACTTGGTACATGAGTGCATCATAGCATAAATGTGTGTCATGTATTAAAAGTAGGTCTGCATGACCTACTTTTCACGGTTCTCTGAACATCATAGTTTATTCTTGTCTAGGTTGTAGTTTCAAGAGTTTTTTTGTATACAGTAACCAAACTAAAGAATAAATGTACAGTATTTCAATGGTTTTGAGTTTCAGTAATTTGACATGTTCTTTATGCCAACTACTGAGATCTATAAAGATGATTTCACTGCTCTTTAAATTTTCTTTTCATTTCAAGGTCCTGACAACAGTGAAACACTTGATGCTGTTGATACAGAGGTTCCAGGTTCACATATGATACCACTTTCTATGAATCCTGGAAGTTCTTTTCGTGTTAGCTCTTTGATCAGTGAAGCGGATTTCCAGGCGACAAGCAGTGGCTATTCCTGCTCAAAGTGTCAACAAAGATTTTCATCTCATGAGACGCTTTATTCTCATTTAATGAATTCTGATAGAAAATCTGAGTGCAGAAGTGAAACTGTCAGAAACACATTAGTATGCTATCAATGTGGAGACAGTTTTGCATCAGTACGAACTCTTCGCGAGCATCTACGAGGCAAACATACTTCACGACTGTTCGCCTGTGAGACTTGTAAAAAATTGTTCCGCTGGCAATCTTCACTTTCTCGACATAGAGCACAATATTGCAAGTTGAAGTAGTAAAATATAACTAATATTTCCTCGTTAGGTAATTCTTCAGGGTCAGATTGCAAGGGTATAAAGATTTTGCAGGCAGTAGGATATCACTTGGTGTTGAAACCGGTTTCATTGGCTATATATATATTTGTACGGATGTGACCATATGGACTTTGATTATAATACTGTCTACACACACTTATTGAATGGAATTTCAGCTATATATTGTGTAATAACTGCTACTCAGTTGTCTGCAGGTACATTAAATTTAGCACTCTCAACACGACAGAACAGATATGACAAATTTTTTTATGATAATGTAAGAAATATACCAAATTATTTTCAAAATATTTAACTCCTTACCTGTGTTGTTGGTTCAATTTTCACTTTCGAGATCCTGCGGTATCTGGTATGAATAGATTAACCAAGTTGCCAAGTTATATATGTTATCATTATTAGCTCACCTAACCCAAGTGAGCATATGCCATCGCGATCGTCCGGTTGTCCATCCATCCGTCAACTCTTTGTTTAAATGGCTTGTCAAGAACCACCATGCTGATTTCAATTATATTTGGCAGGAATCATACTTAGGATATGTATAAGGATCCAAGTTTGTCCAAAGGAAGCCGATTGGCCAATTTGGCTGTTGGCCATCTTGGATTTTAGCCTATTATTAGCTCACCTGGCCTGAAAGGACAAGTTAGCTTATGTTGTGGCGACCGTCCATCCGTCCAACTTTTCCTTTAAAATGACTTCTCAAGAACCGCTGGGCAAATTTCAATTATATTTGGCAGGAAGCATCCTTAGGGCATAGAGATCCAACTTGTTCAAACGAAGCCGATCGGTCAATTTGGCCGGCGACCATCTTGGATTTTGGCCGATCTTTAGAAATGTCTTTAAAAGTCTTCTCCGAAACTGCTTGAGGGATTGAAGGAAACCTCATGAAATATGATCCAGAGCATGAGCTCAACCAACTTTGTTCAAGGGAACTTGATTGGCCAAATGTTTCAGTGGCCATCTTGGTTGACCTAGTTTTTAACAAAAACGACTTCCTCCCCAAAACCGCTGAAGCGATCAGAACGAAATTTGTGATATATGATTAGGGACTAAGGGCCATTAATCTTTGTTCAAGAGAAGTTAATCCATCAAATAACATGGCCGCGGTGGGCCAATCAAAATATAGCATGTTGGATTTTTTATTTGATGGATTTTGAGCCCGAAATTGGTTTTATATAGATTTTTGGGTATTCTGATCTCAAATTTGCAATTTTCGAACCTGTCGGATAAACGGTTTTGGGGGCCATCTTGGATCATTTTCATGCCAAAAGCTCCCATACTAAAGCAATGGGAAATGCCAATTTCAATTATATTTGTCAGGAAGCATCCTTAGGGCATAGAGATTCCATTTTGTTCAAATGAAGCTGATTGGCCAATTTGGCCGGCAGTCATCTTGGAGTTCGGCCGGTTTTTAGAAATGGCTTTAAAAATCTCCAAAACTGTTTGAGGGATCAATTCAGATCTCATGAAATATGATTTAGGGAAAGAGCTGACCCAAGTTTGCTAAAGGGAACTTGATTGACTAAATGGTTCAACGGCCATCTTAGATGACCTCATTTTCATAAATACAACTTCTTTCCTAGTACCGCTGAAGCTATCAGGCCGAAATTTGTGATATATGATTAGGGACTAAGGGGCATTAAAGTTTGTTCAAGAGAAGTTGATCCATCAAAAAAACTGGCCGCTCTAAAATGTCTAAAAATCTCCAAAAAACGTATGGGCGATCAATTCAAAATGCATGAAATATCATCTAGGGCAAGATCAATCTGCACCAAGTTTATTTCAAGGGAACTTGATTGGCCAAATGGTTTGGCGTCCATCTTGGATAACCTATTTTTTGTCAAAACGACTCCAGAAGCACTGAGCGGATTTGGTCGAAATTTGGGAGATATGATTAGGCACTGAGTGACATTAAAGTTTTTTCAAGGGAAGGCGCTACGTCAGAAACATGACTGCAGTGGACCAATCAAAATGTAGTGTATTTGGCGGCCATAATGGGCTTGCAAAAATGTCCACAAACTCATTTAGAAGACTACTCCTAAACCACCCACCAACAATTGTGACAAAAATGCATAGTGCTCTAGGTGAGCGACACAGGCCCCTTGGGCCTCTTGTTTAAAAACTAGAAATACCCAAAAACCGCTTGGGCGATCAATTCAAAATGCATGAAATATCATCTAGGGCAAGATCGAGCTGCACCAAGTTTGTTTCAAGGGAACTTGATTGGCCAAATGGTTTGGTGGCCAAATGCTTAGTCAAGTATCTTGGAAGACTTGCGAAAATGACTACTCCGAAACTGCTGAACGGATCGGTCCGAAATTTGGGTGATATACGATTAGGGACTAAGGGCCATTACAGTTTGTTCAAGGGAAGTCAATACTTTAAAAAAACATGGCCACCATTGGCCAATCAGAATGTGGCGTGTTTTGTGGCTATGTTGGATTTTTTTATTTGATGGATTTTGAAGCGGAAATAGGTTTTAGCTTACCTGGCCTGAAAGGCCAAGTGAGCTTATGCCGTGGCGACCATCCGTCGTGTGTCTGTCTGTCGTCCATCCATCCGTCCATCAACTTTTCCTTTTAAACGACTTCTAATCAAAGGACCACTGGGCCGATTTCAATTATATTGGGCACGAAGCATCCTTAGGGCATAGGGATCCAAGTTTGTTCAAGTGGAGCCAATCGGCCAATTTGGCCAGCGGCCATCTTGGATTTCGGCCGATTTTAGGAAACGTCTTTAAAAATCTCCGAAACCACTAGGAATCGATTCAAAACTCCTGAAACATCATCTAGGGAAAGAGGTAAGCCAAGTTTGTTCCAAGAAGACCATTGATTGACCAAATGGTTTGGTGGCCATCTTGGATGACCTAGTTTTCTCAAAAACGACTCCTCCAGAACCGTTGAAGGTATCAGGCCAAAATTTGGGAGATATGATCAGGGACTAAGGGCCATTAAAGTTTGTTCAAAGGACGTTGATCCGTCAAAAAACATGGCTGCCGTGTGCCAATCAAAATGTAGTGTATTTGGCAGCCATATTGGATTTTTTTATTTGATGGATTTTGAGGCCAAAATTGGTTCTATATATGTTTTTGGGTATTCTGAGCTCAAATTTGCAATTTTTGAAATTGTCGGATAAACAATTTGATGGTCATCTTGGATAATTTTCTCGTCAAATGTTCTCGGGAACTACTAGGCCCATTTCAATTATGTTTCGTCCGATTTTAGGAAATGTCTTTAAAAATCTTCTCCGAAACCGCTTGGGGAATGAATCTTCATCTAGTTATATAGGGTTTTCGGTATTCTGATTTCAAATTAGCCATTTTCGAAACTGTCGGATAAACGATTTCGTGCTCATCTTTCCCACAAAAAGCTGCCAATTGCTGGGCTGATTTCAAGTATATTTGGAAGAAAGCGTCCTTAAGGCATAGAGATATAGGTTTGTTCAAATGGAGCTGGTCAGCCAATTTGCTCACGGGTGTCTTGAATGTTGGCTGATTTTCTTTCTTTGAAATGCCTTTAAAAATCTTTTCCGAATCCGTTTGGAGGATCGATTCAAATCTCATAACATATAATCTAGGGCAAGAGCTAAACCAAGTTTGTTCAATGGAACTTGATTGGTCTAATGCTTTAGCGGTCACTACTTTTCATGAAGACTACAACTCCATAAACGCTGAACGGATCGGGTCGAATTTTGGGAGATGTGATTAGGGACTAAGGTACATTAAAGTTTGTTCAAGGGAAGTTGATATATAAAGAAACATGGCCACTGTGTTCTTGTTACAATTATGGTTAACTCATTAGAGTTCTACTTATAGCTGATGGCCCTTCTAGTTGAAATGCCTATGTTCCGGGAGAGCGATACAAGCCCTTGTGCCTCTTGTATTTTATACAACCTTTTGATGATGGTAATGTTATGTGAAGATAGTCAGACATAGAGTCATTGGTGATTACAACAATTTCCTGTCACCACTGTCCACTAATTAGAAGCAGATTAAAGAAGTCTGCAACTGTGTTTGGTAAATGAAAGTTTGGAAATTTGTTCAGTAAATTACTAATCTTTAGATTGTACAACTTTAACATGTTTCAAAGGAGCTGAGCCTGTGCTTTTTAACGTCATAATAATTATCAGTATCTTTCTGAATTTGAACACGTATTTATGTGACTCAAATGCCTGAATTATTTTCTCAAAGTAATGGCTGTGTTGGTTTTACCTGTGTTTGCTAAAGTTATTAGCTCACCTGACCTGAAAGCCCCTCCGTCGTGTGTCCGTCCATCCGTTGTCCGTCCGCCTCTCAACTTTTCCTTTAAACGACTTCTCAAGAATCACCGGGCCGATTTCAATTATATTTGGCAGGAAGCATCCTTAGGGCATAGGGATCCAAGTTTGTTCAAATGGAGCAAATCGGCCAATTTGGCCGGCGACCATCTTGGATTACGGCCGATTTTAGGAAACGTCTTTAAAAATCTTCTCCGAAACCACTTGAGAAATCGATTCAAAACTCATGAAACATCATCTAGGGAAAGAGGTAAGCCATGTTTGTTCAAGAAGGCTTGACCGACCAAATGGTTCGGTGGCCATCTTGGATGACCTAGTTTTCCCAAAAACGACTTCTCCAGAACCGCTGAAGGGATCAGGCCAAAATTTGGGAGATATGATCAGGGACTAAGGGACATTAAAGGTTGTTCAAGGGAAGTTGATCCGCCAAAAAGCATGGCTGCCGTGGGCCAATCAAAATGTAGCGTGTTTGGCAGCCATGTTGAATTTTTTTATTTGATGGATTTTGAGGCCGAAATTGGTTCTAGATATGGTTTTGGGTATTCTGAGCTCAAATTTGCATCTTTTGAAATTGTTGGATAAATATTTTGACGGCCATCTAGGATAATTTTCTCATCAAAAGCTCCCATGCTAAAGCAATGGGAAATTTAAAATCTCTTCTCGAGAACTACTAGGCCGATTTCAATTATGTTTGGCAGGAAGCATCCTTAGGGTATAGGGATCCAATTTGTTCAAATGAACGCGATCGGCCAATTTGCCCGGTGTCCATTTTGGATTTTGGCCAATTTTAGGAAATGGCTTTAAAAATCTCCGAAACCGCTTGGGTAGTCTTCATCTAGGCCATGAGGTAAGCCAAGTTTGTTCAAGAGGACTTGATTGACCAAATGGTTCGACGACCATCTTGGATGACTTAGTTTTCCCGAAAACAACTCCAGAACCACTGAAGGGATCAGGCTGAAATTTGGGTGGTTTGATTAAGGACTAAGGGCCATTAAAGTTTGTTCAAGGGAAGTTGATCCATCAAAAAAACTGGGCGCTGTGGGACAATCAAAATGTAGCATGTTTGGCGGCCATAGTGCACTTGCAAAAATGTCCACAAACTCATTTAAACGACTACTAAACCACCCACCAACAATTTGGACAAAAATTGAAGGTGCTCCAGGTGAGCGACACAGGCCTCTTGGGGATCTTGTTTTAAAATTTGTTATATATGTTGACCTTTTTATTGTAAACATTAGGATAGCATAAATAAAAGAAACAGTACTGTTGATTATTTTGAACATAATTTGATTGGAAGACAGGCAGCAGTGTCTTCCACTCCAGTTATCTCCAAAATATTCAACGGAACATTTCTTACATATAGTGTTAACCTATACTATCTTAGAACATGTTTCTGTTTTTGCATTTAACGCGTGTTATTTCTGAGCTGTACTGTATATGACCGCTACGTTTAACATATGCCACGTGAACATTATGCTTCTTGAGTCTTACTGTTACCTTTCTATTACAATTCTTAGATTGTTCACGATTGGTTTACAACAATTAGAATTTTCTCACAAGAATGGCAATACATTGTATGTTTGTAACCTAAGAGAATATTGGTTAAGAAGTGCAATTCAAACGTTATGTTTTCTAAAATATTGGTATCGTGGTTTACATAAGCACCTTCCTCAAGACACTCCAGTTAAGCCAGTTTTTGTCATTATTAACCCTTTAACACTCGAATTAATTCAAGAAAATCTCAATTTTCTCAGAAAATGTCCATTTGCAGACCAAGAGAAGACTATTTTTGATATGAGGGAGAAAGGGTTGCTGGATCAAGCCGTATTCCAGTTGCTTCACAGAATTTCATATTTATGCAGAATGCATGCCGATATAGATTCACAATAATATTAATGATGTAATTTTTATATTTCACCCTTTAACGCTCATATCAGCCAAAAACGGCTTATGCGGTGGTCTTTAGAAATGTGTATTTGCAGACCAAGAGAAGACTGTTTTTGAAAATTTACCACTGAAATGGCGGGCTTGATAACCGAGCCAGTCATTACACTGATGAATTTTCAAAAAAGTGTTATTGGTCTGCAAAGGGATGTTTCCGGTGTACATGTAACCCTGACAAGTCGATTTCTACCGAATGAAGTGTTTATATTTATACAAAGTTCAATCAGACATCCTTGGGATAATACATATGAAGCGTCCTAATATAGTGAATGCTAGAAAACAATTTGGAAAAAAGTGTTGAAGTTAATGTTGAATCTTTGTTAGTATTACATCTATTGCCCCATATGTGGCATATTTTCTATTCAGGTCATAGTTTAGAGAACTGATCATTCAGAATATTACAGGTCTATAGGTAGAAGTGCTTTTTAGCTCGCCTGTTCAAAGCATAAGAGCATAAGTCGTAACCACGGCAGCTTCGTTGAAAGTTCTGCCTTCAGGGTAACTTTTCTGTTATGTCTGTTTAACTCAGCTACAGCTAAACTATCGGGGTTATAGTAACCAAACTTCAACTACAGCTGTCTTACTGCATTTCTATCAATATTAATGCATTTATCCCATTCCTACCTATATTTTCGGCTCAGGGACTTTATTATTTCAAATTAAGTTTTGTGTTTGCCTTAGTCCATACAGGTTAACTTTTCTGTTTGTGCTCAGCTACAGCTAAGCTATCGAGGTTAATAATAACCACACTCCATCTAAAGAGCTCTGTCATACTGCAGTTCTATCAATAGTAATGCATTTATCTCATTCCTACCTATATTTGAGGCTCTTGTTATTTCTGGTTAAGGTTTGTGTTTAACTTGATTTAGTCCATACAAGTTAACTTTTCTGTTTAACTCGATCAGCGACAGCTAATTTATGAGGGTTATAGTAACCAAGCTTTGTATTTAGCCTTATTACTGCATTTCCTTCAATAGTAGAATCCATTTATCATTTTCTTACTTATAGTTCCAGGTCAGGGACTTTGTTATTAAGTACTGGTTACTTTTGGGTTTACTTTGACTTAGTCCATCCTTTCTAGTAAAGAAGTAATACACTTTAGGTAGCCTTCTGTCAACAACCGTCATATGTACAACGATATAAAACAAACTGCAACCACATTTTTGGTTATGAGCAAAGTAAGACAATTACTCTACAGATTAAATTCAACAATTTTACTGCCCAAAACAAGCTGTTAAACAACTTAATGTATTCTTGAATGTTGCAAATATTGCAGATATATAATGTGCATTGTAAATTGAGGGAAGTAGTAATATCTGACATCAGGTTAAATATATCTCTTACTTAGTATTTGATACCACACTATCCTCTTGCATTTCAGTTATGAGACTGAAGGTTGACCCTTCAAGCTTGGCCTCGGCCCGTACCAGATATCCAAAGACAATGCAATTACCCGCTACATATCCTGACATAGATAGCACCTCTGTTTCTTCACAATCTCAGTTTTTGTGCACACCAAATTGTGAGAGTTTTGTTACTTATATGGCTACGGAAGAGTACAATAAAAATAAACAGTCGAAGACTAATAATGAGTGTTGCGAGTGTGGCGCCATATATGCAAATAGAGCTGGACTGCTTCAGCATGTACGAGTTCTTCATGAAGGTCATTACTTTTACTGTGAGGTCTGCATGCGAAGGTTTACCACTCGGCAAGCCCGTAGTCGTCACCGCTTAAGTGCACATGAACCCTCAAGGAAGCCTCCAGCTGAAGTCCATGGTTCTCAGTAGCTGTACCAATAACCAATACTTTATCTGATATGGCCCAGCTGTCTAGACATATTTAAGATTTCTCTCAGTTCTTTACAGTTGGACTGTTTCGTAAATACAATGACGTCTCACGCCAAGAAACTTGTGTTTGCACTATAGGTTGCGGAAAAATAACATATGGGTGACCAAGCCAGAATTTCTGTATACAAATTAGTATGAAGTACATCACAATAATTTTATTATCACTAACCCACACACACCCCCAAAAAAAAAAGCCACAAACAAGAAAAACCTTATTCTAGAGGTTATTTATACCTCTGAGTAATTGCCTCTTCAAGCTGTGGTAAATATACATTTTATAGCAGTTGTCTGAAAAATAGTGGCACATTTCTTTATAATACTGAAGTTATGAATGCTAAAAAATGTACACTTCTATGTGGTAAAGAGAGATATAGTATAAAAGAGAGGTAAGACTCAAAAGGGTTAATGGAAATTTGGCAGTAAAACGGTTAATGAAGGTTTACAATTGAGCAGTAAGGCGGTTAATGGAGCCCTGTAATTCAGCTTTCAGCAGTGGCTGGTTTAATTTAACTTAATAATTTTTTTTTTTTAAATTGATACTTTTCCCAGTTTCTCCAAAGATTTCCTAGATATTTCACAAAGAATTGGAAGAATGTTAAAGTTTTTGAATGTACGTTTAATTCATCAAGGGCATATCAGATATCGCTGCCGGTAAACTAAAAATTTGGAATATCTGAATGAATCCAAAACAGAGTTCACCCACATATACCTATCTACAAAGCATGAAACTAAAGAAAATGACGATTCACTTCGTGGCGGCGAACCATGGAGGAAAAGTAAAATATTGGGCTCACTGCTTTGCAGTACTGCTGACATTGCTGCACACTGTTGCGTCATGGGAAACATAGCTTTCCAGTCCTTCTGGAAGCTATGGATTCATAGGTCAAAGATGCCCTTGACAAAAAGACAATGTTTATACAATGCAGCCTGTGTATATTTAATGCTGTATAATTGTAACAGCTGGGCTGCTTCAAAGGCAGCTCTAGACATACTCGATGCCTGCCACTGCAAACACCTACGCACCATCACAGTCCACTGAAGACCAATGGCCAGACAGTATAATTTCCAATGATGCACTATGCAAGATGTGCGATACATCGCCGCTGTCAGTAAAGGTCGCCCAGCAAATATGGTCCATGTTTGGCCATGTGCTAAGGATTACAGAAGACATGCCAGTACAGAGAGCCTTGGAATTCACCCTTATGGGAGCCAGCAAATTGAAAGCCAGGAGAGGATGTCATTGCATAAATCTGCTAGGCATGCTACGTGACCTCAAGAAAGCAGGACTCGGTACACTCAAATCAAGAATGGACCTGAGGAAGCTAAGGATTTTGGCTGAAGACAAGACACAGTGGGCAAAAGCGGAGAAGGACTGATTGCAGCTGTACGATGTTTCTACTACTACAGCCGCAGAATACAGTAATCATCATCATCATACAACCATTGCATCTAGTATCCATCATAATTGAAATGATTTTCAAAATTTTTCCATGTTTTTATGGGATTTGGACTTGCTTATTTTACATCGAGAATTAGATCAATGTTAAAGTGTGCATGACACGACTGGTATAACTTTGCATAAATAGATCACATATGTTGTCAATATTTCATAAAATACACACCGATTCACTTGACACATTCTCAGTCAATGGCAAAAACAGCTTTTGTCCAATATCTGACAGCCTGCTTGCTACCAACGCGCTGAATGATTCCTAACAAAAATATATCACCTTTATGGAACATAATCACGCTAATTTATTTGTCCAGACAGTTCTTATAAGACAAGATTTATTTCCCTTTCACCATAATTTCAATGAACTTGGGCAATCGGTGGACGATTTTTCAACACCGTTAATAACCAATTGGGAAATCGGTCTCGTACGAGTGTATTGAGCAGGAAAAATGGTACTAGAATCAATTACAAATATTGCATGTACTAAAGGTAATTTCTGCGACACCGCATTCGATATCTGCCTCGCTTACTATTGATTTCTATGCTAGCCATAACTGGAGTGATGTAGATACAGTTGGCTTATCGATTGCCGGAATTGAAAAAGTTGAAATCAGAATTCCTGTTTTGCGCGTTTTCAAATTTGCATTTTACTTAGTTTATTTCTGTGTGATTTGTCTCCTTTTAAAGAATTAGAGGAATGTTTGAGTATTTCAGTAGACATTTGATTCATCAAGGTGATATATTATTTTAAGAAGTCCTTATTTCGCGACACTACCACATATGATGTGTGCTATGTAGAAGAACTAAGGGCTTGACACGTGGGATGCAGTCTATCTAGTTTGACGTTTAATTATTTCTCCATTTTATCATTTTGTTGTTTCTGCAGAATACATGACATTGAATTTCACCCTGACATCAGAACTACAAAATTATAAGTAATTTAGGCCCACACTGGTAAGCATTTTTAACCAGTTGAGCATCTAGGCCCTTGGGCCTCTTGTTAAATAAGTTTTAATTTATGTAGAGCTTGACTAAATAAGTTAAAATAACATGTATTCATTTGTGTGCCATATAGCTGGTAAATATTTAGGAAAGTAAAAATCGGTCACTCAAAGCTATTGCAATTGTTGTCCAAGACAGCAGCAGCTTCTAGTCAAATTAATTCAATATACATGTATTCAATCATGATAGCAGAACTATTCATAGATCGTATTTAGTACTTGCTTTATCTTGTTCAGTTGTTTGAAATGTTTAACACTTAACATGGTCAAGCCGGCCCAAACCTGCCTTTGCTTTGAAAAATGTACATTTGTAGACCAAGAGAAGAATATAGTTAAAAATTTACCACTTGAATGACTGGCTCTGCAACCAAGCCAGTCATCCTCATGATAAATTTAAAAAAAATAGTCTTCTAATCTATCAGTGGATATATTCTATGAGAAAGTTTAAATCTTCTTGACTGAAATCTGACCATTATATTGTTTTAAACAATTGATGCAATTATTTTGCATAATACATGTCGCTATCAATAATGATCCTCTATGTATGTATATGTACTCCTGTATGCATGTTAGTCTGATACTAAGGTATCTTTTATGTTAGAAGTATATTTAGTAAATAAATTATATATACACATAACAATTAGTAGCATGTTTCTTTGCATTTTCCCAATACCAATTCATTCTCTAGAAACTGAAATCACTTATTAATTGGACTGTTGATTACCGAAATGCCTCCTAGCAATTGCAATGGCACAAGTTTCATACATATTTTTACAAAATGTGTGACTCTTCCCCTGCCCTTCAAAATTAGTCTTTATCCTATGTTCATAGATCATAGCATATTGTTTAGAGGAACTGATGAAGTCTATTGAAGGTTGAGCCAATAATCCGCTTGAAAGCAAAGTATTTAACATATTCTACATTAGTAAATCCTAAAATATGATGTCCTGCATGTCTTTGGGGGCCCAGGCGGCTGCTACATGGTTGAAAAGCTAAAGCTTTATTACCAGTTCACTTAAATTGTCTTCGACAGCACATAGATTACATAATTGGAAAACTGCAATTCAGTGATCACAGATACTTTAACTCCTTTATTGGTCAAGACTTGTAAAAAATTTGAGAATTTTGCTTTAAAAGTAAATGTCGATTTGCAGGCCAAGAGAAGACTATTTTTGAAAATTTACCACTGGAATTAGTCTTCTATTGGCCTGTAAATGCACATTCGTGAAGACCACTACAGAGGCCGGGTTAAAGGGTTAAATATTTACAGATGAATGTTGGATGATTCACATGTACAGCGACCCAAATGTGTGCGCTTTAAAACTAACGCTCCAGCCGGCCAACTGTGTCTTTTGTAGTTGTCTTGCAAAATGTCCATTTGCAGAACAAGAAATTATTTTTGAAAATTTATCAATGAAATAACTGCCTTGGTAACCAGGCCTGTCATTCCATTGGTAAATTTTCAAAATTAATCTGCAAATAAATATATGCTATGAGAAAATAAAAATGTTCTTGAACAAAGCTGATGGTTAGAGGAGTAAGATCAGAAATTATTACGGATGACTGTTTTTGTGTGATGTCATCCACCGATGAGTTCACATGTTTGAAATTTAGATTGTTTATTAAAAATTTTCCCCAGTTCACCTTGGACGACCTCATTAAAAAAATGAGATAATCCTATGGATGACTTCAAATTTACTAACATGTTGACCCCAGCACATGTATATATTCTATTTGATCATATTATATTGGAAGAAAATTTTTATGCAAGCGTGTGACCATATTTTCATTTCTGTTCGCCATTTTATTGGTTGAAATATTTTATATGTGGTAGTCAACTGTCATGTGCCGTGTGTAGGTAGTAACTCTGCTCCTTGAAATTATGATGTCTCATATCAAGACAACTTTGCAAGGAAGCTGTTGAATATTTTAAAACTGATTTGTCCATAACTTATTGCTGTAACAGGTCACAGTTAAATTAGTTTCAAAATACTTAACAAGATATAGATTACACGAGAGAACTTGATGTAGTGGTGTGTGAGGGTTAAACCCTTATTTAAACCTTTAACCATCGAATTTGTTCAAAAACATTTCAATTTTCTCATAGAAAATGTCAATTTGGAGACCAATAGAAGACTATTTTTGGAAAATTACCACTGAAATGACTGGAGCCAGTATTCCAGTGACCAGTCAATTAAAAAAAATAGTCTTCTTAGTCTGCAAATTATGGACATTTCTGAAGGACACTGCAGAAGCCATTTTTGTCTGATATGAATGTTAAAGGATTAAAGTTAGCTTGCTCAATAATAAATTATGTAGGTATATCTGTGTACAAATCACATGTATTCAGGTCTTCTGGGTTGATATTTCTGCTCACTCAACTCCTTACTGTTTGGTTTAATTACAGAATTGAGAGTCGATCGCTTTGGGACCAGATCTCTCTTACAGAACATGGAATTGACAGACGATTCATTGTGCGCTGACATAGACATTGCTTGCAATACAGAAATTCAGTCTTCTATAAATAGAGTTAGGCCTGCTCTTAGGCAATACAGTGATATAAGTTTAACATCTTCAAACATCTATATGGATAAAAGGCATCAGCAATCTCCTGGTCCTGCAGGCTTGAAAAAGAGATTCCAGTGTCCCAAATGTGACACATCGTACACAGACCATGGAAATTTGAGACAACATGTTAAAGTTGTTCATGAAGGAATGGTTTATGTATGTCGCATATGTGGAAAACATTTTAATTCCCGTCAAGCGCTTAGTTCACACCGAAAGCTTAGTCCTGCTTGCACCATAATACCACAAAGACAACAAACTGTTGGATTCTACTCTTAACCGTGTAGGCATGGAATCACCTCTTATAAGAAGGTGATACTTTAGTATACAACAAACAACTACTTTGATGTAGTACATGTACATGCACAAATCAAAGGAAGCATTTACGGATGCAATGTTGCGCAACAATAATATGAATCCCGTTAATAATGCAGAGAAGTATTTTCAGTGGTGCATAGCGTGAGAAAATAAGTTTATATTAACCATCAGAATATGGTCATCACCATGGCATTGGATATCACTACGTTGAAGTCGAGTGCTAATAACAATACTTGTAAAGCATTCTATAGCTAAATGTCAATTAATAAAAGTTTTGTCAATAAATTACAAGTACTATATCTTTTGTCGTATGACGTCTTATCTGCTACGTGTCAAGGGGTAATTATCCGTCATTGATGACATTGCACTAGTGGAAAGTCTAAACTAGGGTTTTAGGGATCGATGTTATTGGAAAATGTCTAAATTTCAGTTCATGATAATTAGAATCTCAAATTCGGTCCCATTTAATATCACTTATCAACCTCGTCAAAAATTATCACTACTCGTTAAAGCATGTGCAAAGTGATCATTTTCAACTTGTTTAATAAAAGTAATATTAAACGGGACCTCGTTCCAGATCCTCTATGATTCCTGTGAATCTGATTCTCTGACCAGAAGCCTTGGACCCTGAACTTTTTTCAGCGGCACCTTCCCATCCTGAATTAGTAGTAAAAGCATTTCACTTAGCATAAGGCATTTAGGACCTATTAATTTACCATTTTGTGGTTTCCAATGTCTTACATAAAAGGTGTTTTCACTAAGATCATATTCCAAGGCTGACAGTCTTTTAGGGTTCAAAAGGTTCAAAAGGTTAAAGATATGATCTAAACAATAATAAATTAAGTCACCATCTTTATTGAAATAATTTTCAAATTTTTTCCATATTGCGGGATTTCGACTTCATACCCGATGTCATTAAAACTATAGGGATTTGTTGTATGCCATCATTGCATCGAGTCTCCATCATAATACTTGTGGTTTTCAAAGTTTTTCAATCCTTTTCCGGGGTTTTCAGTTGACATTTAATCAATCATGGACTTATCAAATCCCATTAAAACCTTGCAGTTTTGCTTTATACCATCAGTGCATTTAATCTACATTAGAATTTAAATAAGATTTTCTATATTTACGGTGTTTGAACTTAGTTTATTTTTGTGTGATTTATATCCTGCTTAACCCCAGAATCAGAATTTAAAGTTTTTCAGTGGTCTTTAAATTTATCAAGATCTTATCCAATCCCAATGAAACTACAGATTTGTTATATATCATCATTGCATTCAATTTTCGGTAAAATTAAAATGTTTTTTCCCATACTTTTGCATGCTTATTTCTGTGTGATTTAACTCCTTTTCAGGAATTGGAATAATGTTTTCAATAAACATTTAATTTATCAAGGGGTTAAGGCATTATTTTGCGACACTGCCACGCATGATGTGTGCTATGTGAAGAAAACTAAAGGGCTCCGCACTGGGAATGCAGTCCATCTAGTTTGAGTACATGTAAATGCATTTAAGGCAGTTTATTCACAGAATTAGTGTTTATCTCCAGGATATCACTTTAATTTGTATCATGAATAGTTTTGTATAACGGTTGTGTGTGTTGTGCGCGATCCCGCTGTAAAAAAAAATCTCACTTGCTTTATGATGATGATTATTATGGTAGTTAACTGGCTCATGAATTTAAGCTTTATAGGGTACCTACTCTTTGGAGGGCATAATTTTAGTATTTTCTAGTAATTTGTGCCTTAGAACTGCCTGCCTTCAATGTCATTATAAAGTACATTTGAATAGGTTGCTTTAGAAAAAATGAGGAACCTTATTATTTTAAAGAATTGTCTTTCTTGTTACTTCAGTGTTGATATCCTCACCTGTTTCCTTTGTTTACAGACTTCAGGATAAGCCGTGATTATCCACGATGTCCAAATTATGAGTCTCCTATCAAGCGAATGTCTAATCCCCTGGATATCAGCATGGATATTGATGCCAATAAAGAGAGTTGTGCCGCATCACACATGCAACGATTGACCAGTTTTGCTAGAAATATTGAAGAATTTCCAAATCTAACTGAATCCATGGAATCACAGCAATACCTCCAGAAGAAATATGCTTGTGATAAATGTCATATGTCCTATACGGAACAGGGAAATTTAAGACAACATATCAGAGTTGTTCATGAGGGATTCTTATATATGTGTGACAAGTGCCAGAAAAACTTTACAACTCGACAAGCTCTCAGCTCTCACAAGAAAACTAGAATCTGCATGTCTAGGTTTAGCCTATTTCAATAACATTTACTGGTAAGCAGTGTATTACCATCAGGCAAGAATATTGCATTTGAATGCATGTGGCTGTTTTATTTATCTGTCTATCCACAGCCATTTCTTGGAGATTACTCAGATTACTGATCAAATTTGCCTTAGAGTTTAGCATTAATGATTTTACCCTAAAGTAGAATTTCCCAGTACTTTGTAGTCTTTATCAGATATTACAGAATTGTAATCTAGAATTTATCCATATCAAATTCGGGATTACTGGAAGTGGTGGATTCAGATTTCTTTTGTTATATTTTCTTTGAGGTGATTAACTTTGAAGATTATAGAATTGTTCAATTAAACTTATTTTGTGTCTTCTGTGCCGATTTAAATCCCATTTTGGGCATGGTAACCTGGTAGTGGTAGTGTTGTTTGACCTCAGACTGGGTTTTCTTGTGCCCGAATCAGTATTTTAAATGAGCCATCGATATATATTGGGAACTGATCCCTGTGGATCAGAGCATGTTTTCTGAAAAATTAATTTGGTATTTTTGGCTCTATCATGTATACGAATAAATAGTATGCAGGCAAAGATTTGGCCACAATCTGCACAAAAATGTCTTAGACTATAGTCTATACCTATATCAAGGAAATTCACACAATTTTCAGCAATACTCTCTCAGCTAGATTGTTCGTTTGTCATTCCGACTATATGTCCAGAGCTAGAAATTAACCACTAATCCTGTGATCTGTAGGCCTTTTTCGTATACGGATCTGTAATGGATCACTGCTTTAGGACAGTAACAGTTTCAGCAGTAGTTTTTATTATACAATAAATTCAAATAGGATTTACTGCTTACTTCATCAACCAGTTAGTGTTACCTGTGTTAGTGGTGAAGCTATCTTGAGAAATGTCCATTTGCAGGTCAAGAGAATACTATTTTTGAAAGGCTCAATAAACGAGCCAGTCATTCCAATGGTAAATTTTCAAAAATAGTAATCGCTTGGCCTGCAAATGGACATTATGTAAATGATTAATTATCCTAAGATTAATATGCTGCATTCAGAACATTTGATTAATTTTATATTCTGTGAGCATTACAGTTTTGACAGTACGGATCAGAACAAAATTCCAGGGATTTGTAAATTTTCTAGTGTATGGATCACGAATAAAAAAAAGTTAATTTCTAGACCTGTATGTCTTGCTGATCATGAGTGTGTTTATGCAGATATTTGGATTTCATTTGATATGGGTTCTATATGAAGTACATGGATAAAACTTAATGGGTAGGTTGGCCATGGCAAGGAAGTCATGCTTAATATTTTCCAGGATCAGTCGATGTATGCATGTGTCCATCTTCCATCTTTTGTTTTTGTTCCATAACTTCTGTTCTTCTCAAGTGTAGTATGTTGATGAATTTCATGGATTGCCTGGCAATAGACCTTTCCGGTTTTAGCTATGCCCCGCCCATCTCTAGCTAAGTTCCACCCACACCTCACTCGTGTTGGGATCGATCGATCTTTGAACACCCTGACTATCAATTTCCAAAAATATACACAGGTAGGCTGTTGAATAAGGCAGAAACAGCGCCCAGTCAAATTAGTTTCAAAATATTCATCAGCATGTTTATTAAATAGCAAACAATTCCAAAGGCATACAATTTATACAACGTGTCAGACTCTGAGTTTTGATGATGGTCTATATGGAACCCTTTGTGATGTAATGATTGTGACGTCATCATACACGCACTAAGCTGATTACGACGTCATACAAGGTCAGATGGTGGATGGATACTCTGGAAAGGTGAATTTGGGCTAGGAAGAAGCCAATTATTTTTGTGGTCAGTCCAATCAGTATTTCTCATGGCATCTACATTTGGAGGTTCCAGGGAGCCCAGTCCCTGGAAACTGGGGGTCCCAAGCTGAAATCTGGGGGTCCCAATCTGAAATCGGATGTTTCTATGAAGTATTTGTCACTGAGGCTAAAATTAGAGGGTGCCATGAATTCACAACTATGAATTATGTTGCTCCCATTCTAGATTACATCTATGTAAGTATTTTTGTGCAAAAACCTATAAAACTACTTAGTAGTACACAATCATACAAGATTTGCAGTGGTCCCATGGGACTCACTGACCTCGCTTTTGGAGGTCCCAAGCTGCATTTTGAGGGTATAAACCCTCAAAAGGACCATTATGAGAATCCGAGTGAATCCCTCACTCCACCACATTGCACATCATGTGTACAAATCTGTGTTTTTCATTGCTTACTTTGATGAAGCTAAATTGATAGGTTGGCAATGGGGCTAGGAAAAAGCTTATTTTTATGGTCAGTTTGTCCATACATGCATCTTGCCAAAATGCCTGTCCTCAACTGTCCTCAACTGGGTATTGGTCAAAAGTCTAACCAGACAGATTGACTGATATTACATGTACAAGTTGGATTGTTGGAAGCTGCTGGGAATATATTCTCAACGGGCTGAAGGTAGATTCTGTTTTAATAAGTGATTAAAAGTTTGTAAGTTTGTTTTGTTTATTAGTTTTTATTTTGTCTTCTCATAGTGGTAATAATGAATTGCAATTAGAGATGTTAAAGTTTCTATAAAGTACATTGTCTTATCCGATATGGAGTTGGTTATATGCAATTGTTAAGAATATTTTTAATTATGTAATGACATGGCTAGACTAAAATCTAGAGATTTGGTGTTAATATTTAAATATTAGTTCTAATATGTCGAGAGTCAGTGATCCTGGAAGGTTGAAAACATAAATTCAGAATCTTTCTTCAATCTTTATTGTTTCTTTTATATATATATATATATATATATATATATATATATATATATATATATATATATATATATATATATATATATATATATATCTTTGGTATGGATATAATATCTAATATTTGATTGGGTACAATGTACATGTATATCCTGTGACCCAGTTTGAAGTGACCTAAGCATTAATCGTCGTTCTAAAGCAAGCTTTGAAATTAGATACCAGACTTTAATTTAAACATGATTTGACCTCAAAATACTTTTACTAAAGACTTGTTTTGGTCGTTTCTGATCTGAATTCACATCCTGTTTCCTTTAATTACAGAGTACTTGACAATCCGTGATTCTGAAGGATGCCCAAATTATGATTTTCTGCTCAAGACAAGAGCCAAACGTTTGAATATCAGCCTGAATGTAGTGTCTGATAAAGAAATCTATTCCACACCACGGATTGAAAGGATAACCGCGTCTGCTAGAAATAGTGAAGAATATACAAATACACTTGAATTCATAGATTCCCAGGATTATCTTCAAAGGAAATTTCAGTGTGATAAATGCCATATGTCATATATGGATCAGGGAAATTTAAAACAACATATGAGAGTTGTTCATGAAGGATTTTTGTATATGTGCGACAAGTGTCAAAGAAACTATACATCTAGACAGGCTCTCAGCTACCACAAGAAAACTTGTCTTTATCTTTCTCCATCTAAACACTTTCAGTAACTGTAATTTAATTTTAACTGGAAGCATAAAATTGGTGTCATTAGTCTGTGTATGGTGCTTTAAGTCATGTCTCTTGAGTGTCTTCTTAGCAGAATGTTGAGTTAATACTATGTTCTAGTGAGTTGTCATATGTACTGTATTTAGAATTTAGAAAACATTTGTATCATTGCATACAATCCGGTAAAATAAAATCGCTGCATCGCTTTTAAAATGACGGACACAGCTTTCCGGTATATAGGCTTGAGTGGGAGAATTATTCTAATTATTTTAACCGTTTAATGCTCCAGATTACTCAAGAAAATAAAGCGGTCCATGTCCATTTGCGGGCCCAGAGAAGACTACTTTTGTACTTATCACTGGAATAACTAGCGAGCCAGGCATTTTATTGATAAATCTTCAAATACTCTTCTCTGCATACATAGTGAGATTCCTCTAGACCATAGCAGAAGCCGTTTTTGAATGGCTTGACCCTCAAAGTGTTAAGCATGATCTGATGAACTAAAAATGTGTTGTATTGACTCTTTAACCTTCAAAATTGTTCACAAAATTTCAATTTTCTCACAGGAAATATCCATTTGCAGACCAAGAGAAGACTATTTTTGAAAATTTACCAGTGGAATGACTAGCTCGGTTATTGAGCCAGTTATTCCAGTGGTAAATTTTCAAAAATAGTCTTCTCAGTTTGCAAATGAACATTTCTCAAGGCCACTGCAGAAGCCGTTTTTGGCTGATATGAGTGTTAAAGGTTAAAAAATTATACGCATCTTATATGTTATGTACATGTATCCTTTTACCGGTCTAATTTTGTAAAGCAAATTAGTAGAATAAATTGTTTGATTTAATTTTTGGGTTAATTCAAATTCATTACTATGGACATAATAACATGTGCAATGCGTTATTATTTCGATATAGATTGCTGCTTTGTCAAAAATATCAAAAATTTTACAGACTTATACTAGTTGCGAAATGCAGGCTTGCAGCTAAAAAGTGATTATTGGTGTGTTAATCATGCCCGCTGATACACCTTAATGAGATGTGTATCACTGATTACATATGGGCTCATGAATTTATTAATTACTTCCTCAGTATACATGTATATTGTATGCAAGTGTGACATTATGATTGTCAGTAGGCAGCTTAATCAGGAATGTCAAAGAATTTGACCAACGAACAGACAAACAAACTTATACTACTGTAGTTGGGGCTATACTAGTTGCAACTAGACGACATGAATCACAACTGATGCGGCTCAGAAATGTCACTAATGTGCAATAAGAAAATATGGTAACTAAATGTATTACTGTATGCTAGAATTTTGTTTAACGTGTGAAGTCATATAATGAGTATATGCAATTTTTATCGAGCCCTTATGGACGTTGAGGATGAGTCGACAAAGCGATCCAATGATATCCGCCCTCCAATGTCTGACATCTACCAAAAATTACATGTAGGTAAATGTTAAAGTTTTTCAATGAACATTTAATTCATCAAGATCTTAACATTCTCAATAAAACTTTACAGATTTGTTCTATGCCATCATTATATCCAGTCTGAACAATAACAAAATTGATTTTCAAAGTTTTCCCATACTTTTATGTGGTTTGGACTTTGCACCAAGTATTAGAAGAATGTTAAAAAAATGTTAAATACTCCAAAGGCTCGTCGACATGCTTGCCGCTGCCTCTAGTTTATGTATTTCTATTTGATCAAAATATGCTGCAATCAGATCATCAATCTATTTCATCCATCAATTTTAGGAACACTTACTGACTTCAGAATGTTGACCTCGATGCCTAACCCTGAGGAAAAACTGTCCTACACCGACTGCCCATCTTGCAAGTTGAAGATGACAAATTGAGGATCTGATCACAGTCTATTTTGATCAATGAAGTACAAGATTACATTCAAACTACATATATTATGAGACTTTTAATGCACTACGTACAGTATTATACATGTAGATGCTGCAGTTTGGTTTCCCACTTTGCCATCGCAAGGGCCATGATCTGGTTTTGGCAAGTGAATGCTCTTGTATGAGATATAAGATATCTATCTGGATTAAGACGACAGACATTCAACAAACAACCTTTAGTAACCAAATACTTTCTTTGCTTTCCAGCGTGCCCTGATGCAAATAATAAAAATGTGTTAAGTGCCTTGCAAAGGTGTGCATATCCAGGAGTTCTTATTCAACCTATTGACCTGTTTGATAACTGGCGTCGCAGTGTTTCGGATCTACAAGACCGGAAGAAATTTGTCTGCAATATGTGTGGAGTACGATATTGTGATAACCGGAATCTTCGTCAACATCAGAGAGTGGTTCATGAGGGGAGATTCTATACATGCGATGTGTGTCTGAAAACCTTTAATTCACGACAGCAGAGAAGTGCGCATAAGAAGTCATCAATAGCTTGCCAGTTACCAACTTGAAATAGGAAGCAAGCTTGTGTTTAACCGTATAACCCTTAAGACGTCCAAAACAGCTTCTGCATTGTCTTGAGAAAAGTCCATTTGCAGGCCAAGAGAAGACTATATTTGAAAATTTACCATTGGAACGACTGGCTCAGTTATCGAGCCAGTCGTTCCAATGGTAAAT
Source organism: Chaetoderma sp. LZ-2023a (assembly GCA_034401795.1). Classification (NCBI taxonomy): domain Eukaryota; kingdom Metazoa; phylum Mollusca; class Caudofoveata; order Chaetodermatida; family Chaetodermatidae; genus Chaetoderma; species Chaetoderma sp. LZ-2023a. The sequence continues at coordinate 98,322,958 of CM067374.1, read as the reverse complement.
TTTCAAAAATAGTCCTGTCTTTGTCTGCAAATGGACATTTTCTATGAAAAGAATTAAATTCTTGAACAAATTTAAGCGTTAAAGGGTTACTGGTTGATAAGGTCGGTTTACAATTTTTTGATCTTAAATGTGCCCCCAAAGGAATTTTAGCTGTAGATAAAGCATTGCGTTTTACTGTGAAAATAATCGTAACTTCATCAAGCTACCTGTATCTCAATCAACATCACTACTTTCTAATCCAGGCGTGCGCAGTGATTCTAAAGCATCTCCTGGATGATGATTTGATCATGAGTGCAGGATAATCATGGAATTGAAGTTTCTCATGGGTTCCATGTATTATGACAAATGAAACCTCAAAATACTTTCTAGCAATGCATTTCCTAAATTCTGCACGCATGTATTTTTCAACAATGATTTTCAGTCAGATTGTTTTCGATGTAAATGTTTGCATTTGAATTTGAGCCTTTCATAACCCACATATATGATGTTTAGTTTTCACTTTACATATAAAGCATTAAATGACATGCAGTTTTAAAGCATCATAAATGTTGTTTGAAATGGCTTTAACTAATTATCAAAATTTAATCGCTCAACAACTTACAATTTTTAGCCCACCTAGCCCAAGGGCCAAGTGAGCTTATGTCATGGTGGCTGTCCGTTGTCCGTCCGTCAAATCGCATCTCCTCATTTATGCTTTGATGGATTTCAACCAAATTTGGCTGGAAGGATCCTATTGTGGTAGACTCCAGAACTTTTGTAAAGAATTTTGATTGATCAATTTTTCTGGCGGCCGTCTTGGCTTTTCTGAAAATTTTCAGGAAATCATTTAGAATGCTACCTCTCCAATATAAATGGCCCAACTTCAATGAACCTTGGGTGGTCTAATTATATCCTGGTAGGCTTCAACACTAACGAGCATTCTGATTGGTCAATATTTCCGGCGGCCATCTCAGATTTTCTTAAAGTTTCTGGAAATCAATTAAAACGCCTACTCATTAACCACTTGGTCAATTTCAAGCAAACTCGGTTGGGAGGACCCTAGACGGGTATTCTTCAAGTTATACAGAATTTTGATTGGTCTTTTTTTTCGGCGGCCATCTTGAATATTAAAAAAATGCCAGGAAATCGTTTAAAATGCATCTTCATTTATGCTTTGACGGATTTCAACCAAATTTGGCTGGAAGGATCCTATGGTGGTAGGCTCCAGAATTTTTATACAGAATTTTGATTGGTCAATTTTTTCGGCGACCCTCTTGAATATTTCAAAAAATGTCGGGAAATCGTTTAAAACACATCTCATTTGTGCTTTGACGGATTTCAACCAAATTTGGCTGGAAGGATCCTATGGTAGTAGGCTCAAGAATTTCTATGCAGAATTTTGATTGGACAATTTTCTGGTGGCTATCTTGGATTTTCTGAAAATTTTATGGAAATCTTTTTAAATGCGACTCCTCCAATATAAATGGCCCGACTTCAACGGAACTTAGGTGGACTGATTCTATCCTGGTAGGCGTCAACACTTCTAACGAGAATTCTGTTTGGTCAGTATATCCCGGCAGCCATCTTGGATTTTCTGAACATTTCTGGAAATCAATTAAAAGCCTACTCATTAATCACTTACCGATTTCAAGCAAACTCTTTTGGGAGGACGCTAGACGGGTATGCTTCAAAACTTGTATACAGAATTTTAATTGGTCTAATTAATTTTAATTTATGCTCTGACAGATTTCAACCAAATTTGGCTGGAAGGACCCAATGGTGGTAAGCTCCAGAATTTCTATACAGAATTTTGAAGCTTGGATTTTCCGAAAATTTTGCGGAAATCATTTAAAATGCTACTCCTCCAATATAAATGGCCCGACTTCAACGGAACGTGGGTGGACTGATTCTATCCTGGTAGGCTTCAACACTTCTAACGAGAATTCTGATTGGTCAATCTTTCCAGCGACCATCTTGAATATGCCAAAAAATGGTGGGAAATCATTTAAAACGCTTCTCATTAACTGCTTTGGAAATTTCAACTAGACTTGGCTGAAAGGATATTAATTAGGGTTGGTATGTTTCATACCATGTATCTAGAATTTTGATTGGTAAATTTTTCTGGCAGCCATCTTGGATTTTCTGGAAATTTCTGTAATCATTTAAAAGCCTACTCCTCATTAACCACTTTGCCAATTTCAAGCAAACTCGGTTGGAAGAACCCTAGAATGGTATGATTCAGAACTTGTATACAGAATTTTTGTTTGAGCAATTTTTTGGTGGCCATCTTGAATTTTCATGAAAATGCTGATAAATCGTTTAAAATGCTACTCCTCATTAAATGCTTGAGCAATTTCAACCAGACTTGACTGGAAGAATACTAGGCTGGTAGTTTTAAAACTTGTATACGGAATTTTGATTGGCCAATTTTTCTGGTGGCCATGTTGCATTTTCTGAAAATCAGTTAAAATACTACTTATTAACTGTTTGAACGATTTCAAGATAACTCGACTGGAAAGACCTTAGAGTCATGTGCTTCCGAGCTTATATACAGAATTTTGATTGGTCAATTTGTTTGGCAACCATCTTGAATTTTCTGAAAAATGGCTGAAAATCGTTTAAAACACTACTCATTAACCTCTTGTTCCAGTGGCCATCTTGTTTTCCAAAATCAGGATCAGGCTTCATTGATAACTAAAGGTGATTAAAGTTTGTTCAAGAGAACTTGATCCTTGGTAAAACATGCCTGTCACGGATCAATCACAATTTTGGGTTTGATGGCCATATTTAAATTTTTTTTTTATTGGCTGGATGGAACATAAGATTCAATCTGATTGTGTGGGCAGCGTTCATCATTAATTTCCCACTAAATATCCATTATTTTGAATTACCAATTTTGTATTTTATGTCTTGTTACTACTGAATTGAAAGTATTATGTCTGATCAAATGCTAATGGTCCATGTGAGTGTTAAGGCCCTTGGGCTTCTTGTTAATATTACGTCATTAACTAATATACGCTATGGAGTTCCGTTTTGAAATACATGAGTTCCTGTGTTTTTATCCCCCCTCCCCCCCCCCCCCCCCCCCCCCCCGATATAGCGATCAGCATGTCCATTCATCTGTCCATCCATCTGTCTGTCCCCATCTTGTCAACTCAACTCCTAGAGGTCTCAATGGATTAACTTAAAATTTCATCCACATTATCAGTATCATGTGCAGATATGCATGTGCTTTTTTCGCGGACAAAAAACTGTTCATTACAGAGTTATCCCCCTTTAATTATCTTAAAGCAGATACATAAACTGCATTGCCAATCATTTCTTGTCAACGCAACTCCTCCTACAGTTTTGCTCCAATTCTTTTGAAACTGGGTAAGTGTTATCATTACCATTATCCATATACCTGTACATCCAATTGCATCTGTATAGAATGTATGTATGTCAGTCTGTCGGTCCATCCATCTCTGACAATCATTTCAAGATGTCAACAAAGCTACAGTTTAGCTACAATTCCAGAAGTCTGGTTGATTGACATTAAGGGCATCGAGTCCATCCAGAAACCTGGACTAGATTAGAGAGTTGTGGTTTTTGCATTAGAAGGCATTAAATGCAAGATGAGAAATCGTTTTCTGGCGCTAAATGTAAATAGATTTATTTAGCAACTTGTGATTGAACGATAAGTATGTTTGCATGTGGTTAATAGAATGACAGACCAACCCTAGGGTGTCTGGTCGTTATCTCCGCTGAAATATTTAAAATTCATCAAAATTGTCTTATTCGTGCCAGATCTTGAAGAATTTTGAACTTATGCTCTCAATTCCTTTGTCACTGAATATATTACTTGAAGGAGTAGTGCTATGATTCCATTTTGAAGAAATTCATCCATATTTTCCTGATTTATCTCCCTTGAATAACTTAAAATTCACCAAAAATCTCTTTTCCGGGCAGAATAGTTGAACGGAATTGAACCTACACTTGCAAATCTATCTTTCTTTAAGGTGAGATGCAGTGTCAGGATTTCATTTTCCATTGATTAGTTTTTCTAAAATATTGTCCTTTTCAATTGACATTACATGTATGTCCACTCTTGATGTATGTTTATCTGAAATGTTTGGATCCGGTGTGTGTATGTGTATGTGTATGTGTGTGTGTGTGTGTGTGCGTGCGTGTGTGATAATGCCGTCCTTCCGATGGCTCTTGTTTATTATGTTGTCATAGTCATAAAAGGCGGGTAATAATAATAGTAGGAGTAAAAGGAGGTAGTGAGGTTAGAACTAACCGTATTTATTTGTAGACGGTTTCACACGTGTTTCATAGAGATAAAGGTTTGTCGAAAATCTATCAACTGTACCACATTTGAGTGATATATATATATATATATATATATATATATATATATATATAAAACTTTACAGTAAACTATTTGTTAACGGCAGTGATAATCTGTTATCAGTCTTATTTTCACTGTTTGTTGATAAGTTACAAAGTCAAGCCGGAGAAAAATGGCCTCTGCGGTGGTCTTGAGGAATGTCCATTTACAAGCCAAAAGACTACTCGATTACAGTCATTCAAGTGGTAAATTTCCAAAAATAGTCTTACTACTTAACATTTTTGGACAAAGCTTGACCATTAAAGTGTTTGCTGGGGAAACTTGCCTTTGCAACTTTTTTCTTAAGCAACACTCAGTTGCAGGCCAAGAAAGACTATAATTTAAATTTTACCACTGGAATATCTTGGCTTGGAAAAATAGACATGCACTAAACAAAGATTTCAATTTCCTTGACCATTAAAGGGTTGCATTGATTGATTATATTTCCACGCATGTTACATATCAGGCGATAATATTTTCAAATAAACATTTGATTCCTCGGACCAATGCTTTAAATTACATGCAATAACTGTTTATTTCAAGATGTGTATTAACACATGCAATACAAGTTCCCGGCATACGCGATGAGACACATTATGAGACACATTATTATATCAATGTATTCAGTTAGAATTGTATTTTTTTTTACCAATTTACAGGCATGTCCAAATTGGTGTAGCCCATTTTTCGGTCGCGCAAATATTTCTGACACAACCTGAACCTTCCACAATTTCTTTAATGTGGTTTACATTTTGTACGTAAATACATTTAAAATGGCTACGCAAAATAAAATAGGTTACCTAAAACAAATTTGCGTAACCCTAAAATGAGTTACGCAATTTTCAATTTGGATGGGCCTGCAAATATTAGACATGTTAAACTTATTAAAAGTGATACCAAAAATAAAATGTAAATACCTGTATAATGATAAACTAGAGTTAATCTTTTTACATGTATGTGATGCTGATCGTCATGAACCCGATATTGGCCCATTCACCACTACTGACATGAATGATCAAATGCATGACACATTCTTTATGATGTATGAAATGGTCTGTTGAAAACTTGAAAAATAATGGAGGGATGCTATCTGTCACCCAAGTATCGAACGTCATAATCAATATTAAAAAGTCTCAAGTGTACGAATTGTATGTCTTTAATGGGTTTACAAATTAATAAATGTTCTTTTTAACATTTTGAAAGTAATTTGACTCAGAGCTGTTGCTGCAACAACAACCAGTCAAATTAGTATCAGAATATTCAACAGCTTATCTGCATAGTTACCGTGACATTGGTATTCTGGGAATTCAGTGTTCAAAGTGTTTAAATCGATCCCATCACGCGCAAAACATGTTTGGCGCTTAGATAGAAATTGGTGGGGTGTAAATAGAAATGGATCCCTCCTTTGCATTGTTTAGTTACAAAGTTATCTTTCTGTTCAATATTTGTATGATACATGCAAGAATTTCCATGGGATACCATAGTCGTGACCGACATTAGTCTCTTACTACCTGAAGAATTTTTCACCAAGAGTTGTCATCTTGGGTTTCAGGGATGAATGCCCATAATCTGATTCTGAACTTTCTAGCTATGTATGTAGAAAATTACATCTGATAAGCTAATGTTCTTCTTCATATGACCATGAAAATCAGTGATAGAAATTTATTCAAGACAAAAATATTTAGCTTATATCTACCTAACCTATTGCCAATTCTAATTCATTTACCACAGTGAAGAATAATAATAATGCTCACTGTGTCAGTTGAATTTTAATAGCACCTTATCTTTACTCCCAGTAAAACTTTGGTTGTGGAAACAGGGCCATCAGATTTGATAAGGATTGTATCCTCCACACCACTGTGTAGATTCAGGTCTTCTCCCTACCACCCAATAATCTGAAAATTTGATTGTCTTAGAAACGATTTTCTACAGAACTAGAGTTGTTATTACACCACAAAAACATCCATTACCGTTCAATCACTACTTGCTAAATCAAATATCTGCATTTAGCTATCAGAATAAAATTTTTATACTCGCTTACATACTCCCTAATGCCAATACCATCACCATGTAGACCCTCAACCAGGCTTCTGGTAGAGGGACCCCCTGCATTAGCCTTACAATAGACTGGCACCAGTCTGTACACACTCCTTGGTGACGCCTGTCACTAAGCACGCTCGCGCATGCGCAGTAGGTCCCAAATGTGAAAACTGATGCACTTTTCAAATATTCTGCTAGCAGTACAGTTTGCCTGCTATCAATCTGATATAAAAGTTTTAGCTTTGCTACTGAAAGTTTTCAGTTATTACTATATTTGACACGAATAATGCCTACCATGAAACCCATCCTTCCTAAGTTATGTTTAACTTTTTATATCATGGTGTTTTAGAGGTGTTTGTAACTCTAGTTTTTGAGTTACCAGTTTTCGTGTCACTACTCCAGTTTTCGAGGTTAGAGTAACCAGGCCTATTATATACCATCAAGAGTACCATGTTAAAAAATAGCCAGTACCACTCCTATTAACGTAGTTCCTAGTGCCCTCAAACATCATCATTCAGGAATCATTATGATTCCTTTCTTCAGTCACTTTCTTAAGTACGCCTATGACTTATCCTCATAAAAGCTAGCTGCTTTATTTCTTATCATTTCTTATTTTTCAAAGGAAGTGTCCTTAAATTCTGAGAAAGTAAAATGTACGTCAATCAAGTGTGATCGTTTTTCACGCTAAGGACTATGCGGGCCACGTTTACCTGAGGTGTACCTCCTGCTCCCCTCAAAATAAAAAATGTGTGGGATTTGTAAGGGTTGGCCATTAGTCTTATCTAAATCGTTCTTTAAAGATTTTGTCGTTAAGCCTGCGCAAGTGGGCTAAGCTGGTTTCCTTGACATCTAGGCAACAGATCAAGTCTCCAAAAGGTAAATCCGGCGACTCGAGAAAGAAGCCTGGTAAGTCATCCTCTGGTAGGAGCCAGGCCAAAGACCATGTTAGTCTTGAGGATCATCATAATCCTCAAGAGATGGCATCGGTGGCGGAAGCCTCCGATTTGTCATCACATGCAAAAGTTCGTTTCTCCGTGATACCGATTGCCAGGAATGTTTTAGGATCGCCGATCGCCTCTGCTCCCGTCTCTGCTCCTGGTTTGTCCGGGCAAGCGGGTTTGCCATCCGGATTGTTTCTGGCTTGGCTGAACATCCGGTGACTCATGATAATCTGGCTTTTTCGTCAACTTCCGCCGTTTCCGGCTATAGAGTTCCGATTCCGGTAGGAAGAATGTGGCATTGCATCATTCGTCTACTTCCGTTTCCGGTTTTTCAGCTTCCTCTTCCGGTAGTAGTGTTGCTACTTCCGGTAGGAAGAATGCTTATCTGGGTCTGTTGGACCTGGCATTGCATCATTCATCTATTTCCGTTTCCGGTTTTTCAGCTTCCTCTTCCGGTAGTAGTGTTGCTACTTCCGGTAGGAAGAATACTTATCTGGGTCTGTTAGACCGAGCATTGCATCATTCATCTATATTCGTTTCCGGTTCAGCTTCCTCTTCCGGTAATTCTGTACATCCGGGTTGTAGAATTTTGATCAGTTTCCTGTATCTACTTCCGGTTACGCATTTCCGTTTTCCGTTTTTCCCACATCCGGATTTCGTACAGCCGGGGATAAGGTCATTTCCGGTTTTCATGGATCTTTCTATTGTTCTAGGATTAGCTTCCGGGTCTGTCTTCCTGTTTTGGATTTCAGGTGATAGAGAACTTCCTGGGGTTCCAGTTTTGTTCTTCAAGTCCGGTTTACATGTTCGCTTTCCTAGAATCTTGTCATATTCTTGCCTAAGATTTAGTCATATTTCCGTATTTGTTTAATATTGGAAATGTTGAATGGCTGGAAATATTCATTGCCAGTCTCTCTTGGAATTGTAGTCTATTGAGACATTTATTCGTTTATCAGTGACAATTTAATTAAAGACTCTTCTGACTGGTTGCCGTATGGGGTTTTTTGTTGCAGATTATTTTATATGCGCATATCATCAGCCGATAAGTCAATCTATTCTACGCATTATCTCGAGATACGATTTTTACTTAAATCCAACTTTAGATGGCCAGTTGTCTTCGGGCCAGTCAGCCTTTTTTCACGCTCCTTTTACCTCTTATGTCGGCAGGTTGACATATTTATTTTAACCAAAGGGAGTGAATTTGTATAGGGAAAAACCGTGATCTGGCGTAAATCGTAGTATAGTTTTGTCAGTCGCTGAAAAGAATTAGATCAGTAAAGGTTTCATAGGGATCAGTATGACTAAAAGATTAATGTCTACAAGAACAATAGTCGCTTAGAAAGGATAATCAAGCGGATAAGGGAGCAGGAAGAAGGAATATAAGCCAAATTCTTCTGCGTTGACATAGTTTCGGTGAGTTCGCTTTGTTTTAATTTTTTCCAGATTTTTGCTTGTTTTCCCTTTTCTAGCGTAGTTTTTTTTGCTCTATTTTGACTGGGTTGCTGCAGGCCTCCGGACGGTGGTTTTGGGGGGCGGGGACTCGGGATTTGCTGGTTTTGTTTGGGGGTGGTCTGGCTGAGGGTTGTTGGTGAAGCGAATTCCAGTCGAGTCGGTCCAATTGCCAACCCGGCCTACTTAAATTAGTCGGATCGGCCTAGGATAAAAAGTCATGTCGGCCCGATTTAATGGTCAAATAGGCATAGGAATGCATTTAACTGGCTTCTTTCTTCTCTTTTCGATCGCTGGTATCACACTTGGAGAGCTGTTCTCAAGATGAAATCTTTTTACCTGGCTGGAATCATGGAATAATTGGGAATCTCATCTTTCTATATCCTTGATTTCGGAATTTTTCTTCAAAAATTGATGATTTGGAAATATGAGATCCCTCTTATACCAGTCGTATTATACCAGCATTAGTCGTCTGTTGGTGGATCTAATAATATTTACTGGCGTTTACGTCTCTTTATTAAAAGACGGTCAGAATTATTAGTGTCTATTATTTTCACTAACGCGCAACTATTTTACATAAGACGTAGACACTCCTAAAGGCACTATCTTTGTGAGACAATGGCGATCTTAAGATATTACCGAGATTTCCGTGTATGTCATGGTATACAGATTATCGTGTGTAGTAGCTACCATAGAAGTCTAGGTAGGCCTGCTACACTCGATAAACTTTATCCTATTTAAGCGTACTGGTTAGCCCAATAATATTGCTATAGCTATGTTCATATGTACAGTTAATAGCGCAGTGTCGGTTCGGCCTAATAGTGCACCTATAGGTATATACATGTGTGCGCATATGTGCATTCGTATGTGGTTATGGGTGATACTGTAGGGTCAACTCGACCCAAGGGTATAATCGCACATGTTAGGCATAAACATAGGTCGAGTTGGAACTAGGCCGAGTTGAGGGTCGGCCGGGAGGGGGGGGTGGGTGTATTTTGGCCGAGTTGACTGGATAACGGTGAAGCCACTGGCAACTTTCGGTCGGATTGTTCCCGGACTGTTCGGTGGGTCTTGGGTTTTTTGCTCGTTGAAGTTGTTGTCTGGGGGCTGGCGACGGGCCGGTTGGAGTGGGGTGGGGGTTGCGCTGGAGGGGTGGAGGAATGGCTGAGAATCTGGATTTAAGCAGCCACCAACAATTTTCGGTCAAAATGTTTTCAAAATATTTTGCAGGTCCAGAGATATTACAGTTGTAATATGTCGTCTGCAAAATTCAGTATCCAGACAGTTAATATAAAGTATCAGTGTTCAATCTTTCCTTTTATCTGGATTTCTAACACAAGGTCATTTGTTATTACAAAGATGAAATTATTGATTCTAAGACTATAAATATAAGAATCAATAAATATATACAAAATCTTTTAAGTTTTCTGCCTCTGGGCATAAATATCGAATGGTTTAGGATATCTAATTGATCAGTATGCCTAAGCCAAGTCTTGAAGCTGGCTTGTTTTTCCTATGTCGTTGATTTAAATATAGGACACAGTTTTGCAATCATTATAGGATCCTGTCACGTTCAGGCTGATGATTTTCCAGTGATTGCAGTCTAATACTTCAGTGTAGAAGAAGTGAGTACAATCTTGGGAGTTAGTCGACCTTAGATATATATATATATATATAAAACCCTGTGACTTGAAGAATGAGTCTAGGTCGTTTTTGTATGTGTTTTATGTTGGCGCGTTAATTGCTTCTGTTGGTAAAGGATTCCATACATTAACACTATTTGTAAGAAATACTTGCGTAGATCAAGTATTATTTGACAAGCTGACAAGATGATCTGTCAAGCCCGAGCGGCTAGGCAACCGTTGATGTATTCAATAACAATTTTCTTGTTAAATCTGCTCCATTATTATACGATTTTTAAATTAGATAGTCAAATGTTTGCCATAGTTCTCTTAACAGGACCTTGTCATGCGTTCTATTCGTAGAATTGTGATGATGTCATCACAAGTAAGTTTCCCTTATTTCATCTTTTTGAGTGGTGGTTTGGGAAACCGTAATTTCGTTTCTTCATTTTATCTTGCTAAATTCTGTCACAATTTGAGGTTTTCGAATTCCAGTCGGGATTATTGCAGATCTCAGGTACAGGATTTGGCTATATCTTGACTCTAAGCACTCCCTTAGGCTTACTATGGGTTTTTTGATTTCCCACGATATCTGGTTAAATCTCTATAAATAAAATTATCTATAATTTTTGCAGAGTCTAGCTTTTTAATAAGTTAAGCTATACTGATATGAGACTTTTCTCCATTCAGACTAAGCGGTATTATTAGAATATCCATAATAAACATGAGTTACCTCTTTAGTGAGGGCTAAGCAATAAGGATATAGCCCAGGATTTTGGTTGGAGCATCATGGCAGATGTAATCTATGTGTTTTCTATAAGCAGTCCTCTTTAGCATATAGTAAGCTTGCCACATCTTTAAGGGCGGCCCTTATCAAAAGGGGCAGATATTCTTGGATCTAGAACCCTTCTTTGCAGTCTCCTCCCAAATGGTCTTCTGTTCCTCTAATCAGAAGCTATTAGCTTTAGAGGGTTTGTTGTCTTCTATGCTCGTCAAGGAGTCTAAGAAGAGGCTCTTCTGTGGAAAGTAAATCCAGGCTTCTGTTCTGGGTTGGATTCGTTCAGCCATTGCCATGGGGATTTCTTTCATTTTTAGAAGGAGGATCGAGTCTTTCTTGGTATGTTACTAGATCCAATCTGTTTGCGACATGTCTGATTGGCCAGATTTTATCTTTCATGTCTCCCTTTTCGGACAGTCAGGTTAAGGGTCTCTAGTTCTCGATTCGATCGGACAATTCGACAGCAGTCTCTTATATCAACAGGCAGGGGGGCACAAAGTCGTCTCTCCTGTACTTGGAAGTGTGGAACCTCCTCATGGGGTGTCGCATGAATAAACAAATTTTCGAGTGTCCACTCATGTCCCAGGCTGTCTGAGTTTTCTTGCGGACCAATTGTCTTGGGCGTGGGCTGTGGACGCCCTGTCTCAGTCCTGGTCAGGAATCTTCGCTTATGCGTTCCCTCCCACAATCCTGATTTCTTTTGGTTCTGAAGAAAGTCAGGGACCAGATCTGCGAGATCGTGTTAATAGTTCCCTTTTGGCCAATAAGGATCTGGTTTGTAGACCTTCTCGATCTTCTAGTACCTACCATCATCCAAACCCAGGAATCTTAAGATTTTTGGAGAATGGTGTTCAGATCAAGGTCTCGTGCCTGATTCTGTTTCTATTTCCCAGATGCTAGACTCCTTATCTTATCTGGTCGACTCTTTACATCTGTCTGCTAACACTGTAGGAGGATATAGATTTTCTTTTGCATCTTCTCTTCCTGGTTTGTTGAACGCTGAAGTTGAAGATACTATGGTTCTTAATCTTTTGATCAGAGGTTTAGGTAATATTCGTCCTCCAGGTGTTAAACCTTTGCCTTCCTGGAACTTGGCTCTGGTTCTTCAGGTTCTTGGGCAGGTCATCATTTCCAACCTATCTCTACGATTAGCTTGAATCTTTTAACTTTTAAGACCGTTTTTCTAATTGCATCTGCTTCTGCTAGAAGTCGATCCGAAATCCATGTTTTCTCCGCTGAAAAGGATAGGTTTATCGAATCTGGGGACGGTTTGGTCTTATATCCTTGAAGGGAATTTTTGTCAAAGACTCAATCAATCCGTTATCCAGCTGAGCCGATTATTTCACAATCTTTAACCTCCTTTTCTCCGGCTGACAGATTTTGGTGTCCTGTCAGAGCTCCATAAGTTTAAAGCGTCTTTCTGATTTTTAGAGATCCGATCTGTCCCTTTTCTGGGTTCCGTATGAGGAGGGGTTGGCCAGTCCAGTCTCTAGGGCATCTATTCCCAGCTGGATTTGTGAGACCATTCACATTAAAGCTCATGTCATTAGAGGGATGGCTTCCTCTTTTGCCATTTTTGCTAGCTCTTCTGTAGACGAAGTTATGCAAGTTACAGGATGGAAATCCGAGTCTACTTTTACTACTTTTTATTGAAAAAGACCAGAGCACAGCAGCTTCCTTGTTTAGGAACTTTATGATTTTAACTAAAAAGGCTGAAGACCATTTACCAAGCACATCCCACCATTTTCGTTAGGACCGTGGGTCTGCATGAATGGTGTGAGTTGTTCTTTGGTTTTTATTTATTTCTTTAAGTTTAAAGAAATCCTTTTTTGATAATCACTGTGTGATTGATTAAGATGCACCATTATGTTATGTTATTAACATTTGGTTATCTTTTGTTTGATTTTTATCCTTGCTTATGGATTCTCAAATCTCCTCCCACCAAAGTTTCGTAGTGGGGCACTGACCAAATCTACGGGTTTAGCAAGTAGTGATTGAACGGTAATGGATGTTTTTGTGGTGTAATAACAACCCCCAACAGACCCCCCTTTAGTGGGTTGGTCTGTAGTTTTATTAACCACTATAAAAACATACTTACCGTTCAATCACTACGACCCGGCCTCAGCCACCCCGCTGGGTATTGATTTGAGAATCTATTCTGGATATATGGCACTTAAATTTAGAAAAGTGAATCAGTTTTCACATTTGGGACCTACTGCGCATGCGCGAGCGTGCTTAGTGACAGGCGTCACCAAGGAGTGTGTACAGACTGGTGCCAGTCTATTGTAAGGCTAATGCAGGGGGTCCCTCTACCAGAAGCCTGGTTGAGGGTCTACATGGTGATGGTATTGGCATTAGGGAGTATGTAAGCGAGTATAAAAATTTTATTCTGATAGCTAAATGCAGATATTTGATTTAGCAAGTAGTGATTGAACGGTAAGTATGTTTTTATAGTGGTTAATAAAACTACAGACCAACCCACTAAAGGGGGGTCTGTTGGGGGATTTAATTCATCAGTGATCAAACTAGACAAAAGCAATTCCTGCAATAGTATTGAGGAAGGCATTTAATTGTAAGAAACAAGAAAATGTGAAAAATCTTATCAGTGGAATTACTAATTCAGCTACAGAGTCCTCAAAAGTATTCTTTTCACCTGCAAATGGAAATTTTTCAAAGTCACAGCTGAACTTTGATACATCGTGAATTTGGCTAGCTTTCTGTGCAATATCAGGTTATATTTAGGCATTAGAATAACATATATACCTAGCGTGGTTTTGACATCGTATATATAACCTTGTATTTCAGAGAGTATATATTCTCCATCAAGATACACACTACCACCACCTGCAGATGAACAGCATTGGTTATCAAGAACAGAAACACAAAAGAAGTTTTCCTGCCCAATTTGTGGGATGCAGTATTCTCATCGTGGATACCTAAATCAGCATCGCAAGGTCGTGCACGAGGGAAAGTTTTACTTTTGCGATGTCTGTGGGAAGAAGTTCAACTCTGTACAGCGTCGTTACGGGCATAAGAAAATTAGTCGTGCATGTCGTAAATAGGACAACAGATTGAATGACGGAACTTCTAAAAGAAATAAACAGAAAATTGATTGCTACCTTTAGAGTTTAGACATATAATGGTGAAAAGTAGATTAGAATTGTACAGTTGAACTTTTAGTTTACAATTAGTCTACAGCCAAGTACTGTCTAAAATGTACGTTTAATGATCCTTTACAAACTGAGTACATGTATTCGCAGAGAAATAGATCGTTCTGTTCTAAAGCGGCTTCCAATGTTAGCAGAAATCGATAAAGCCAGTTCCTTAGTCAATCATATGATGTCATAATCAACTATGTGACATGTAGGCTGGCGTCAATCAATTACGTTATGAATAATGTAACTAAGTTCATCACAAACCCTTAATGGATGACGTACTAAGCTTTTGTATGAATTATGTCTTTACTATCTAAAAAATATTCCCCCCCCCCCCCAAGCAAATTGGCTTCAAAATATTCATTGAAATCTTAATTAAATTATGAATTTATCAAGACTTACAATCTGTACATTCAATTTTCAAAACGGTGCATGGGTCATGATTTTGACGTCAGCTAACCAGTCGCGTAATTGATTGATATCAGATACTTGAGCTGTTGAGCAACAGATCAGATACCTCCATTGGAATGGCAAAATTACATAACAAGATTGGATACTTGCATAACTGTCACGGTTGTGGTTGCTGTCCTGATACTGTAGTAGTAATAGTAGTAGTAGTAGTAGTAGTAGTAGTAGTAGTAGCAGTAGCAGTAGTAGCAGCAGTAGTAGTAGCAGTAGTAGTAGCAGCAGCAGTTGTAGTAGTTGTAGTGGTACTGCTTTGGGTGTTGATGTGGAGTGGGAGGGAGGGGGTGGTGAAGTAGGGGTGTTATTAGTTGTCATGGTTGTGATGGTGGAGCAATATTGGTAGTGATCGTTGTACTGATAGGTCACCCCCACACATTAAACACATCATTTTGCATTTTGCAAAAATCACTACGTTATATAACACATGTGTGCATATTGACCAGATCACGTGAACTGGATGTTTGCATATTACCCTGAGCTGCCCTGTGCTACTGGGAATTCTTATCAGTGGCGCGATGTAACAATGCAAAATCATGCATCCTATCAGATATGCACACCTTATTATGAGTATTTATTTAGGCCGCATTCGCTTTGATCATATGCAAATAAGCTAACTGGATTGAATTGAGTTGATCTACCCAGCGTTATTAACATTTCTAAAATGTCTTGGACTTAGTGCAAGATGGAATAACTTGTCTGAGAGAGAAAATTACACATTAATGTCCAATTTTGAATGGATATTTTTCTTGGATGGGATAGAAGATATTATTCTAAAGGTACTCATTTCATTCTTGCACCCTCAGTTCGCGATTTCTCTGTATTTTATTTGAAGAAACTGATATTGGAGTGCTTGCTAGATATCTTACACATGAGGCATCAAAAAGTGAATGGGCACAGATTTAGATTTGTCGAGCTGTTTTATTAGGTTGGAGGTGTGGGGAAAAGAAAAGGCTGCTGCAAAACAAAATGGTGGATGCTTACTAGATACGAATTATAAACATGAATTAAATTAATTCACTTACTGTACTTTCGTGTATATTATACGATGTTTTTGTTGCTCATTTCACTCAGGGCAGGAAGGGGTTGCATACTATTTATTAATATAAACCGTTATCACATTTTTTGGGCTCAAAATTTTGTTTCGGAACGCCCAGACGTAAAATTCAGCATAAAGTGTGATATCAGCAAAGGGTAATCGCTATATTTTCTCTTGCCTTATAGTGCTATAAACAATATTGTCGTCTATTTTGTCTGTAATAATTGTATTCTATGTTAGCGTAGATCTAGCAAGAACACGAATGCGGATTCCCCTGTATATTGAGTGTGTTTATCGCTCAAAGATGGTGTTATGTGTTCTATCACAGTTAAAGTATGGAATAAACTAATTAATATTAATTTAAAAGACACATACATAGCCGATAAGCTAATATTATTATTTTGTATAAATAGCAGTAGTTGCAATTTTCATTCCTCAAAAACATATGGTTTGTAACATTTCTGAACTACAACTGCGTGCCATGCACCTGTATACGGCTTTTGGCTCATATTTTGTCAAATTTTGCCTTGCATGTTATCTATTAGGGCCTATTAGGGTGTACAATATACACAAAAGTGCAGTACTTTTTTTAAATAAAAAAAAAATTACGGTGCATATTCACACCAGAATGCAAGAAAATAAAATTGTTAAAATAGTATACTTATAGTCGTTATAGAGGTTTAAATTATCTGCCTAGACATAGTGAAACGAAATAAATCATAGCATATAATGATTTCATTACATATTAATTAATATTAATTTTAAAAGTTGTGAAATTGAATTGGAGATACGAGTCTATAATCCAATTTCGCAACTTAAAAACTTATTAATTTATATGGAATGCAATCATCATATGTTAAGACTTATTTTGTTTCATTTACATCTAGGCACACAATTTAGTCCTCTAAAAGTATACTATTTTAACAATTTTATTTTACAAGCATTCTGGACATCTCCATTATATTTTTAGCTGCGGGAAGCAGCTCAATAAATTACTATCCCTTCAACAGTCAGTCAGTCACAAAAGATTATTGCGGGCTGTATGTCAAAAACTGCGGACCTGATTGGCCTCAAATTATAAGACACTGAAGAAACTGAGGATTTCCAGACTGGCCAGGATCCATATGAATCCGGATTGGATCAAATTCTGGATCTGTGGATACCACAAATTTTAACAAGAAAGGGTGTGACCATCCACTAGGATTTGACAACTTGCGGTGTGATTCGAAAAAATATGAAAACTGAAGAATTTTGGAATCCGCAACTACCGAGATTCTGTCAACCTTGTTATCAATTATATGAGCTAAAGATTTGGTGGATGAGGGATGCAGCTTCAGCATATTACACTATGTGAGAAAATTTTTCTTTTAAATTGGATCACTGTTTTGGTCATCATTTCAGTGTTGCATTTTCAAGGTAAATAAGTACCCATCTTTCTGGTGAGGTATTATGAACCTCGGGGTGGTGGCATGGTTTGAATCCTTGGGCACTTTACATGAAAGAGATTTAATAGGAATTAGCCATCCTAAGTCAGATAATAATGGTTTTAAACCATTTCTTTCAGGGTATGAATTGGGGCAAATGACTGTACAGACTCTGAGCGATGATCTCCACAAGACATTTGTTTGCCAGATCTGCCATCTTCACTATTCTGATCACAGTAACTTGCATCAGCATCACAGAGTTGTCCACGAGGGACGATTTTATTACTGCGAATGGTGTGGCAAAGGATTTCGATCGCGACAAAATAAAAGCACTCACAAGAAATTCAATGTGTGTAGAGGAATGCCGTGACATAAATATTAGGTTGATTCTCTTATTTTTATTCATGTGGATGGGTTATCAGAACCTTTGTTTTAAGAAAGTGTAAAGCTGTTAACGTGACATTTAACTCTTAGAGATATGTGCCATGAAACCTGCATGAGATGCCGTGTTTTGTGAGGCTACATGATTTAAGTTAATTATGCATGTTCTGACCACCTATCTTTAAAACACATCTTATGTCATTTCCAGTGAAATCTATCTAACTTGTATTAATCTAGTCAATTGAAATTTTGGTTCAGAAAATAGAAATTTGAACAATATCCATCTGCAGACCAAGAGAAGAATATTATTTAAAACAGCACAAGAATAACTCATTCAGATTTTCGAAAATATTCTCCTAGCCTGGAAATGGATGAATCTCAAGACCACAGCAGAGGCAATTTTTGGCTGTCTTGATTCAAGCCGGACAAAAAATGTTTCTGCAATGGTCTTGAGAAATGTTCATTGCAAAACAAGATTATTTTTTGAAAATTTACCACTAATGACTGGCTCAAAAACCGAGCCAGTCATTTCAGTGGAAAATTTTCAAAAAATAATCTTTTTCTGCAAATGGTGATTAAATGGTTACAGGTACTTGAATTTTCACATTCCTTGAGCCAATGAGCCAGGATGTAGCTGCATTTAAAGTCTGTTTCTTGGCTTTACCTTAGAAGCTAAACATGGCACCTGCCAACCACCACCTTTCAACAAGACATTTTGTTTAGCAATGAACATTTCCCACATTGACATATTTTTGGAAAGGTCTTCCCACAATGCATTGCTCACAACTCCGCTGGCTGGAAACATACCAGATGAAAAGAGACATGATATATATTAGAAATATGATTTAAAATTATATCCAGAAACATTAACAAAAGCTAAAAAAAAAACCGGTTGTAACATTCCTACCTGGAAATGTAGATTTATTTACTTTTATAAAATTGTTTTCTTCCTGATATATGTTATTTAATTTTTATCGTTGAAATGTCAGTTACCTCAAATTCTATGTAAACATGGGGGTAAGCTGTCAAACATTTGGAAACAGGTTTTAATGGAGGCCTTTCCATTCAAATTGGTTTCTAAATAATCAAACAAAATATATTTCATAATCACACATCTCAAAGAATTTGTGGTTTAATTGTTTGAAACTTGAGAGTTAATATTAGGTAATGGTTTTATTTCTGTTGATATACCTGTATTTAATCTGGATAAAGTACATTAGTAACACACATATATATCAAGATTACTGGATTACAAGTAATGGATGGAAATTCCCAGTCTGTAACATGAAATATTCTGATAATGGCGAACTCAATGCAGCATCAGCGTGTCATTCACAAATGACAGTACTACATCTGTCATGTCTGTGACGTTTGTTGGAAAAGGTTTAATTCCAGCCAAATTAAAACTTGTCATAAGAAATCCAATTTTGTCATGCCAGGGTTAGTAACTTCATATTTTATTAAATTAGAATAATATTCAATGTTTGGCATATAATACCAGGCAACCATGGTATATCATGGTTGTTGCTTCACATGGGAACCTTTTATTGGATTGACACATTTCCAATATTCATATAGCAAGATAACTACTTAAGTGTAAATTTGAGGATGGTGTTGCTGAAAGATGTTACTGTCTATTACAATAACTGCTTTCAGCAAAACCATTCCGCAAATGCACAGATCACACTTATTGTAATCTGATGCAAAATGAGACTGTCAGCTGTAACACTTATTAGTGGTGAGTGAATATGACAGGCCTTAGTGCGAAGAAGACATGGATACCGGTTTACTGATGCATACTATACTCTGTCTCCTTATATCAATGCCTAATGATAACATCATTATCTATAGGATAAAATTAATGTTTTTATAAATGAATAACCTACATAATAACCCTAGACAATCAGATTTTTCACAAAAGTACAAAGTTCTGCAAGCTTGACAATTTGACTGAAACTTGTTGATGCCGAATTTGTATTATTTTTGGCATATACCCAATTTGAAGTTAACAATATGTACATATCATCGGTATAATTTCTGAGTTTGAGACCAGTTAAAGACTGGGTTTATTTAAGCATTTGAGTCATAATTGTGCTAGCTGCACTGATAACAAATTCTTTGTAGGCAGTATTCATCAATCACACATTAATTTATTTCAGAGCACATACCAATGCCTGTACACTCGGATGGAAGCATATCATTTCATTCATCACAGATCAAAGAACTCCGGATGAAATTTATCTGCAAATCTTGTGGTATGGAGTACTTTGACCTTGCTAACCTGCGTCAGCATCACAGAGTTGCCCATGAAGGCCGATATTATAACTGTGATGTCTGCGGAAAGCAGTTCAATTCAAGGCAAATGAGAAGTTGGCATAAGAAAATATCTCCGCAGTGTCGCAATGGGACAATTCCATTAACGCACATGTGACCCTGCATTGCGACATAAAATTGTGACATCTTGATGTTAATCGTGTTGGAGATGACCATGTACTGTTCAGGACTCCAGATATGCATTTGTATATATCTGAATATCTCTTTATTAAATATCACGCAATAGAGGGATCCATTTCTAGTTATGCCATGCCCACTTTGTATGAGCATTTGACTAGATTTTAACACTGAATCATGAATTCTCTGAAGCTCAGTTTCAAACTATACAGGCAAGCTATTATATTTTAAGACTAATTTGACTAGGAGCTGTTGCTGACCATGACAGCACCAGCGCCCTGTCATGTTAGTTTCAAAATATTCAAGAGAATGTTTATTAACCCTTTAACACTCATATCAGCTAAAAAATGGCTTCTGCAGTGGTCTTGAGAAATGTCGATTTGCAGCCCAAGAGAAGAGTATTTTTGAAAACTTACCACTGGAATGACTGGCTCGATAACTGAGCCAGTCATTCCAGTCGTAAATTTTCCAAAATACTCTTCTCTTGGTCTGTAAATGGACATTTTCTATGAGAAAATTGAATTTTTTAAGAACAAATTTAAGTGTTAAAGGGCTGAATTGTAAATTCACCAAACTGCCAAAGACATACAATTCGGACACTTTTGTGACGGTTATTTTCCCTTTTCGTCATTTTGTTCGTGACTAACCTACAACACTTGATAGTGACATCTGCTAACAAGTGTGACGTGAACATTTTCCATAGGGCCTAATTTCTTCACGATTAAAGGTGTAATATCAATAATAAATAACTACTATTGATACTGTAGTTCAACCTAATTTCATCCCTTAAATTGCTATGAGACTGCCGTAAAAATAGATCTAATGCTATTCTCTTATGACATCATGAAGGATTTGTCAGAATATCTGCAAACTGAATTTAACAAGAGATCACCATTTAAGCACACAGGGTGTTGGTGCGGTGCAAAGAAATTCTGTACATAAGTTCCCATAATTCTTGCTATGTACACCGTACTTAACATTATGATGTAAATATGTTGTTATATCAATATTGTGATATAATTTGAAAGGCAAGGATTATTTTTATACCATTTTCCTAAAGCCTAATTTTAACAAGCTGATCTTAGATCTGAAAAGCAATATGCTTTTATAATGGTGATGAAATTATTGGTTAAATTTAATCAGGCGGCATAATATATTTCCATGGTCAAAGAAAATAGGCTGTGCCATATATTGCTAAAAAATCTTAGCTGTGCATATAGACAGCTACAAGGTATATGTTCAAGCCACTCTATATTTAACCCTTTAATGTTCAAGACTTCTAAGAAAATTCAAATTTTTGCTGTTGGAATGTTTTTGCAGACCATGATAACACAATTCTTTTTGAAAATTTGGTGGGTAAATTATCAAAAAATGTTCTTATTGATTTGCAAAGGGGCATTCCTCAAGACCACTACAGAGGCAAATTTTGGCTGGCTTGACCATAAACGGGTTAACAGGCAGCTCAAATTGTTAGGTCATGCAGTTGTGGTAGATAAGGTGGTGTATATTGTTATGTAACTTGTGTTATTGGCATGGAAAACATTGAATGTTCGACAAATTGATGAAACTGTTAAGGCACATTGCCAATACTGGAATTGGTTATTATGTAGCTCTTTAAAAATTAACGCATTGATCAAACCAACGAAACTGGTTTCTACAATGCTCATGAGAAATGGTCATTGCCTTTGCTCTGAACCCTAGTCTGAACAAATTCATGGGCATCTCTTTCAAATGATCAGTACTGATACATGATTAGTCATTCCTAGACTACCTGGATCTATGATTCTGTTGTAATGTCACAAAGTTATAGTCTACTAATCTGAGTTTAACACACGTAGATTAGGACTATTATGTGAAAAATCCTGCAAGCAAACCTGCTTCTTTTCGTAGAAAATTTACATTTGCAGACCAAAAGATTTTGAGAATTTTGAAATGACAGGCTCAATTATCAAGCCATTCATTCCAGTGATCAATTTTCAAAAATAATGTTGTTCTGCGAATAGATATTTCTCAAGTCCAGCAGATGTTTTTGGCTAGATTGATTGTTAAAGTTTTTTTAAAAGAGCTGTCATCTAAAATGCATTTCTTAGAACAATTAACTTGTAAGTTGTATTTAAGAGACACAGCCCTTTTTTGTAATGTTTAAGATTGTTTTGACAGCAGTACTGATAATGAGAAATGTATTAATTAATGTTTGTATCTTCAAGTTAAAATTAAAGGTATGCATATTCACACCCGAATGCCTGAAAATAAAATTGTTACGATTGTATACCTTTAGAGGCTTAAATTGTGTGCCGAGATGTAATGAAATGAAATAAATACTAACTTGATGATTTTATTCCATATAAATTAATATAATCTTTTTTTTTTAAGTTGTGAAATTGAATTAGAGGAATGAGTCCCTAATCCAAATTCACAATTAAAACAATTATTTTAATTTATATGGAATGATGTCATCATAGGTTAAGATTTGTTTCATATCATTACATCTAGGCACATAATTTAAGCCTCAACGTATTCAGCTTTAACATTTTATTTTTCAGTCATTTTGGTGTGAAGATGTTTCATCAAGTTGGAATGAAGATTTATGTCACGTGACCTCTTTTAATGGTCTCTCGACCTCTACTCTACCAACTGCTCATCTCGTCTATATAAATAGAGATGAATGTGTAGACAGACATCTTTAAAGCGTCTTTGAGCAACAAAGTAATGTTATGCCTGTAAAAAAAATCTAAATGTTTTCGCAATGATGATTGCCAACCAGGGATGATATTAAAATTTGCAATGTGACATAGTATGCAAATTGGATAGATGATTTTTATTGAGCTCTACATTGAAGTATAGCGATCCAAATGATATGCGGCATACAGCTATCAATCCGAAGTTTAGGTCGAAATATTAAATTTTCCAAAAATGCCCTGGATGCTCAACACGCAGCCCCAGGTCTCTAGCTTAGCAAGCTATGCATAGCAATTTCAATGCATTTTGTAATTTACTTGTCAATTTAGATTTCAGTTCTATAGCAATTAATTTATTGAAAGGTTTTTATACTGTAAGTTAATTAAATCAAGTTATTTTGAAAACTTTAAGGTACTACACGGTATTTCTACAGCATATGAATGACAGAATTGAATCATTCTGAATGGAACAATTATCTTACATGTGTATAGAATCCCCTGCAAAATTTTCTAGAAGTGTTCAAATGTTCCGGAACAGATGTTCAAGAACTGTACTCCATCTGTTCTTGTCACAGTTCACGAACGTTTTCTAGAACGGGTCTAGAACCACTAGTTCTAGCATATTATACAACTATTCAAGCATATAGAACTATTCAAGAGCCTATATTCTTGAACAGTTCTAGAACTAGGGGTTCTGGAAATGTTCTACATGTAGAACTATTCAAGAAATTGGAGTTAAGAATATAGGTTCTTGAAATGTTTCTAGAACAGTTCTTCTATAACAATGTTTTAGAACTATTCAAGAGCAGGTCTAGAACTGCCTTTTCAAGAAAATTTACAGAAGTGTTCCTGAAAACTCCTTTAAAATAACTATTGTTGAGAATTGAGCTAGCAATCCAGCCATTAGTCAGCAATCCAACTCCATTTTTGTCACATAGCCAGACCACTAAGAGCTTACAACATTTACACTTTGATCTTAGCCAAAAGGCCGAGAAGCAATTACGACGTAAGCATCATGAGCTATGGTAAATCATCATGAAAATATAAAATATTGATCAAACTGTCTGGATTTATAAGACTACAAAAATGTTGCAATGGTTGACCAATATCGTCATTGTTTGAAATAAATTGTATACAAGAATTCAGAGTTTATTATTACCAGTATGTTTCATGTTTACTATTCAAATGTCATAGTTAACGATGGTTACATAATTTATGTATAATAGAATAATTAATCAGGGCTCGATTTTAACACTAACCCATTAATCCGAGGATAATAGACTTTCATACGTGTTAGTAAAACTAAACCTGTGCTAACCCGTCTGGGTTAGTAATGCTCTCAAAAGAGGAAATACGAAAAAACACTTATAATATCATTCATTATGTTCAGTACCCACCAAAAATTGACAAAAGAACAGATTTTCTGCTAGCTTCAATAGTTTATTGAATATTTTGAAATTAATTTGTCCAGAAAGTCGTTGCTGCAACGGCTTTCAAGACAAATTAATTTCAAAACATTCAACAGCTTCTCTGTATGGTTGCCTTGGAAATGAGTTTTATAGGGATTCATCGGTGAATGGACTAAAGAAGTGAACAGCCTTCAGCTTACGATCATTGGATTAGTGAAATTTAGTGCAGGATAGTAAAATCAGTGATGCAGTATTTCGTCTGGATTAGTAGAAAAAATCCTTAAAATCTACCCCTGATTAATACTTTAAATTCAAAAAGACACATGTTTATAATGAAAGAGTTGCCTCCCTTAGTAAATTATGCTAAACATAATCAAATCATGGTTGACCAAAGTCAAATAATTACTAAAGATTTACCATGGTCAAAACATGGTGGACCAAAGTCATACATAGTTTTCAGAAACTTGTTTGACCATCATGTTCAAACTTTGTTAACCAGGGTCAGATATTTTTTTGTTCCTTAGCTGTTCTTCAGTTGTTCAAGAACAGATTAAGAACATTTTAAGAACTTTCAGGCTCAAGAACTGTTCTTCATTTGCTCCAGAAAAATTGGAGGAACAGTTCAGGAACATTTTAAGACCGTTAATGTTTTTTAACTGTTCTTGAATTTGTGTTCAAGAACAGTTTAGGAACAGTTTAAAAACTTTAAAAAGTTCCTGACAGTTGTTGGTGACTAAGCCACCAACAACTTTCAGTCAAATTGTTTTCAAAATATTCAACAAGTCAAGAGATTTTTTGTGTGCATTGAAATTATTGCCTGATGGCTTGTAGCAGTGGGACAGTTAATTCAATGCAAGTTGGTCAGTGTAAATGTGTTATTCTGTTTATCTTAAAATTAATGTTTGGTTGTAAGCTACTTACATACTACTTTTAGTCAATCATCATGTTTCAGGCCAAGGACACGCTGTTGCAAGATATGCAATGCAGATCTATGAAGCCAGTGATCTACCGGTACATTTTCTGACAAGGCAACAATTTGCCTGCAAGCTATGTGACAAGTGTTACTCTGACAGCGATAACCTTCGGCAACATCAGCGAGTAGTACATGAAGGACAACAATATGCCTGCGAGATTTGCGGCAAAAGATTCAATTCAAGACAAATGAGGCATCGCCACAAGAAACTGGCACATCAGCTATATCCTCATAATTAGTGAGTTGTTTCTTGCCAGAGGAAATGGTTAACTAATGCATACAATATCGTCAAACTAATTAGAACTCTCCCTAAGATTGATCATGTAAGATTACTGATCAGCACAGAAAATGATACGTTACAGAGTGAATGAATAGTTCTGAAAATATACAGATAGTTGTGGATCAATAAATATATATAAGGTAATCTGTTGTATTTTAACACTAATGGTCAAGCCGACTAAAATTAGCCTTTACTGTGGTCTTGAGAAATGTCCATTTGCAGGCCAAGTGAATACTATTATTGAAAATTTATTACTGGAATGACTGGCTCGATAAACGAGCTATTCATTCAAATGGTAAATTTTCAAAAAATAGTATTCCATTGGCCTGCAAATGGACATTATGTAAGCAACCGTTTTGACTTGACAATTAAATGATCAATCATCGTAATGCTATGGTGTAAATGGTGCATTCAGAACATTTGATTAATTTTATATTCTGTGCAATACTACAGATATGACAGTACGGATCAGTACAAAATTCCAGGGATCGCTGAATTCTCTGGTGTACTGATCCATATGGATCACGATTAAAGAAGTTACTTTCTAACCCAGCGGGTATTTAATTTGAAGAAAGAAATTCTTTCTGCTTATATATAAAAGGAACATCGAGTTAACCCGCTTAGAATTTGAGGTGAATGTCATAAATATGACCTGTTTTTGATTGTATTAGAATTCTTTTACAAATTACATTTAGTTCCATTACCGAGTTGTAACCATTATGTAATTAATTATAATGTTCACTTAATTAAGCTAGAACCCATCATCATAGTCAGTTTAGTTTTGTTTGTACTCATTTATTGGCTTTTAAGTCTGCTCACGTTTAAATATAAAACATTAAAATCATTCTCCTAGATCTCATTCTTTGACTTGTACTTAATGGACCTTTCCAATGTTAGCCATATCCCGCCCATCTCTATCTAACCTCCACTCACACCTCACTCGTGTTAGGACCAATCGATTTCTGAACTTTCTGACTCAATTTCCAAAAAACTATACAGGTAAGCTGTTGAATATTTTGAAACTAGTTTGACTAGGCGCTGTGGCTGCCTATGGCAGCAACAGCGGCCAGTCAAATTAGTTTCAAAATATTCAACAGCATGTTTCTTAAATAGCAAAAACATACAATTCGTAGAACGTGTCGGACATAATTAAGCGTTGAAAACGGGCATAATCGAATCATTCATGATGTCATGATTATGACGTCAGCATACACGTCGCGTAGTTGATTATGATGTCATATAATTGAGTGAGGAAATGGATTCATGAATTCCAGACTGCGTCTGTTCATAGGCATGATAGATGTTTTCAGAGCTACCAACAATGTATCGAAAACTAAGTTTGATGATTATCTGAGTCAGTCACACTCAATAGAGGGATTTATTTTCTAGTTCTACCCCACTCATTTCTAGCTAAGCATTGCCTACTTTTGTGCATGCTGGAATTGATTTCAGACCTTGAAAAAGGTAACTCGCACTTTCAATGACATAAGCTGTTCAATATTTTGAAACAATTCACTGAGAGTTATTATGGCAGAAACAGCTCTCAGTCAGATTAGTTTTAAAATATTAAACATAATTCTTTTTAATTCATCAGACATATAATTTGTACACTAGTAACACTTTTCAATTTCCGTGGCAGAGCTATATGCTATATGATTGTGACGGCAGCTAACAATTAACGTATTTGCTTATGACATCAAATACCTGAGTAAAACATCAGATCCTGCGATTCATCTTGAATTCCAAGAATCCTGCCTTTGAGAAAGTAATGTATTTGAAATTAGAGTTATCGTCATTCGGTTTAACTAACAATTCAGCGCATTAAATAAAATTTATCTATTAACCCTTTAATGGTCCATATATTTCAAGAAAATCTGAATTTGTGCTCATTGAATGACCATTTGCAGACCAAGAGAAGACAGTTTTTGAAAATTTACCGTTGGGATGATTAGTTCGGTAATCGAGCCAGATTGCTAGTGGTGAATTTTGAAAAATAGTCTTCTTGGTCTACAAATGGCCATTCATCAAGATTTTTGCAGAGACCAGTTTTGGCCAGCATGATCAATAACTGGTTAAACAAATAGAGGTGGCCACATTCATTCATTCTAATTCTGGAGCCAAATTCACTAAGAGACCTTAATTATTCAATTTGTTCAATAAAATTAAGGAAGTTTGATTACGTTTCCGGCTGATAACTCAATTTCTACTGAAGTGATCTTCACTAACCTTGGCCTGTGTGTAACCTTTGGTAGGAAGGACCCTATTAATGTTGTTTTTGAAAACGTCAATTGTCAAGGACACAGTTACACAATTATGGAAATTTTGTTCAGTATTCAAATGATAACTAGTTCTACTGAACAGATCTGCACCAAATTTGATGTGTGTGTGTTGCTCGTGGGAGTTGGAAGAAGCCTAGTAATTTTGGTGTCAAAAGGTCATGATAACCCAATTAAGGAAATTGTGATAATATACTGGCACGTCCTTTTGACATTACGCTGCTAGACAGTCTGCATGGTGTTGGCGAGATGGGGATGGTGTTTGTTGGGGGGGGGGGGGGGGGGCAATATTGCTGTTAAGTGAGCTGTTGTCTATATGATAGCAATATGTTTTAGCAGCATTGTCTCTAAAATGAATAGCAGTCTTGACATCAGTGTTATAATGGTATGGAATAAGAAAGTTGCTATTTAGTTTTTACGTTAGAAATGTCAATGAATGGCCAACAAGCGCTTGAATGGTAAAATGAGTCCCGTTGCTTCACCCATGAGAGATGTGCATTTTGCAGACCAAAAAATTAGTTTTTTAAAACTTACTACTCAAATGACTGCCTAGAAAGTCTTCATCAATTTTAAATGTTTGGATTCATACTTATTGTTATTTTCACCATGTACACGGTAGGGGTCCAAGATGACTTGTATGAAGAAGATATTTGAGATTTCAAGAAAAATGAGAATATATACTTTCTAAAGGATGAAGCGTACTTATTTTGGGGTCATTGTACTAATGTAGAATCTTGTTGACATTTTACAGACTTAAAGTGCAACAGGTAGGCTTAAGATAATCAATATGTTATCCATACATCGTGCTGTCAATAGACTTCTGGTTTCGTTAAACTCTTAGATGAGTATGGACCTTGATTCAGTAAACAAAATCTATGCAACCCTTCTAAGGCGGTATAAAGAGATTCAATTGATACAGTGAGTTGTCAGTTAGTCAGCAGGTATGTACACGTGGATTTAACGAGTAAGCTTTGTGTGTTACTCAGCTGCTGACTCCTTTATAATGCGCGAGTATTGTTAGGCGGGTCTTGTCTAAAGGATCAATACATGCACTCATAATAATTACTGAAGACTGAAATTTCTTGATATCACTATGTTACTGATATGGGTAAATTACAGCTTTTTATAGCATGACAGATCAGATTTAAGGCTGGGTTAGTGTGTTCAGCGGGCTGTGTAATATGCACACGTTTTAATGTATAATCACAAATTTGGCAAGCAAGGTGTGGTACATTTATTCGTTCTATGTCTGATCACTGAGCTGTCTACATCAGCTTGCGTAGGAAATGAGTAATGAACTCGACATGGGATATTACTATGCAATATACCTACTTCTCCAGTGGCATTGTCATTGAGACATTATACATTTTATTGAGAGTAATTTGGAAGGGAACTGGTACTATTACTCATGAATATAGGCGAGTCAGTGACAAGTTTCACAGTGACATGTAATGTTGATTTGATTGTCTAGTCATTTTATTTTGGAAATTTATTTGATAATAGTGTGAATGTCTCAGTACATTGATTTGTGCGCATTGTAACAGCTTTAAGGCATGCTTAACAATTTAATGGTTAAGTTAGGTAAAGAAAATTACATTTCTGCTTAAAGTGAATGATTGAATGTCCATTTTTAGGCCAAGAGAATGTTATCTTTTTAAATTAAAATATACCCTTGGAATGAATGGCTCAGTATAACATTTTCTTCTTAAAGCAAGAAAGATGCTTGTTGATTTGAGGGATCTTTGTTTCAATGTTTCAAGGATTCAATGTTGCTATTCCTAAAAATATAATTTCCACCCCACGATGACTATATAATATGTCAAAGACTTCAATAAAACATTTAATAGAGGGATCAATTTCTAGCTATGCCCCGCCCATTAAGCATTTGTAGCCAAGCTCCACCCACTTCTTTCTGTGAGTTGGAATTAATTTTTATACTTTGAATCCCCCAGAATCCCAATTTCAAGGTAACTATACAGGTAAGCTGTTGAATATTTTGAAACTAATTTGACTGGGCGCTGTTTCTGCCATACCTAGTGACGTAATTGATTATGACATCATATACTTGAGTGACAGATCAGATCCATACATTATTGAACAAGTTACACAGAAATATTCCCATTGTTGATTCAAGTAATAGGGTCATTTTTTTTTGTGATAATGGAAAATGAACGTACTTCACAGAATTGGTAATTTGAAACACAAAAGTGATATTACGGAAATCAACGGAAAATCACATTTTTTTGGCAAAGTATTTGTAAATTGATACAGAAACATGATATTCAAGCACAAATTAATGGGTTATTCAAAAAGTCATTTTCATCCAGAATATGAAACATTCTCGTGTAAAATTGTAAATTATTACCCACCCATATCTTCTCCACCCTAACTTTGTACTGTCTCAGGCATACTAATAACACACATTTGAGAGTTTTACTTATTTTACTAGTAAACATGCAGCTTAGATGATGTAAGTTTGTGAAATGGAAGTGAAACGGAATCACCCATTTTGGGGAAGCAGCAAATGGCAAATGTTGAAACGGAAAATCACTCTCTCCAAAGTAATGGCTGGTTATCAAGTGTAGAAAATATTCTAACAATATACTAATGCGTACTAAACTATTTATCAATGTACTCAAGTACCATTGCTCAAGTACTTTTAAGCAATGTTTATTGTACCCGTCTTAGAGTACTTGCTACATTAGGTGTACTTAAGCTCTCATACTTTACCTACATTATGTGTGTTATATGGTATCTTAATCTGGGTTCCTGTTGCAAGGCCCATCCAAAAATGGAGGATATAACATCATAATCAATTACGTGATGTGGAGGTTGGCGTCATAATCACTTACGTCATGACAAAGCTAAGTTCGTCACGAACTCTTAATTGATTATGGACTAAGTGTTGTTGTACGAATTTTATGTGTTTACTATTTAAAAAACGTGCTGTTAGATATTTTGAAATATAGGTAATTTGACTGGGAGCTGTTGAATGGCAGCAACAACACCCGGTCAAATTAGTTTCAAAATATTCAACAGCTTACATGTATAGTTTTATGGATATTGATAGTCAGGGATCGATCGATCCCAACATGAGTGAAGTGTTGGGGCGGGGGGGACCGTAGCTAAAGATGGGCATGAATATCTTTCTTTAGTGGCATAATAAAAAGCTTAAAATTACCTGCATAGTTTATGAGTGACATTTCAGATCACCTGAATAGCTATTGAGAGATGACGTTAGTTATCCTTTAAGTATTGCAAAATTTAGGAAATACTTGATATGACCTATCAAAAACCTACATGCCCAGTGAAGCCATGTTGACAGCACATTGTTTATTTTCGTAATTGCTCTCACTTGTCCTATTTCAGGACATGATGCTGCGATTTGGAGACAGTGTCTGATGCGGGAGGGATATCCAGCGGTAAAACAACCTCGGCAACAATTGGTCAAGAAGCAGTTTATCTGTCCTATCTGTGGAAATTATTACACCAATGTTGAAAATCTTAATCAACATCGTCGAGTAAAGCATGAAGGCATATTATATGTGTGTGATAGATGTGGCAAGCCATTCACTTCAAGGCAAACGAGGCATCGCCATAAAAAGTTTGGATGTCCTGGCAATCAGCCTGCTGCTATTTAATATATAGTCGGACTGCCTGTGTGAAAGAACTGGACATCTTGCGGTTCCCACATGTATTTCATATTCCCTTGAAAGGGGTATTAAAAGACAAGATATTTCTAGTGGCCAAAGATATTTCTAGTGACGATGTATTTGTACTTGTGAGTAGCCGTTCAATAAACCGCGATGTCTCTTAGTCAGTTAGTCAATGACAAAAGCTTATTCCTGGTTTTATCTTTAAAAAACTACTTATCTGATTTGGATAAAACTTTAATATAACGACGAAACTTGCCTTGCAAGAGGATTTCCAGCCTTTGGCCATGATCTTGATAAAAGATTCCAGATCGGATCGTATTCTGTGTCTCTGGATATCTCAAACTACTGACCTGAAATTTGAAAACAGGAAAGGATGTCATCATGCACTAGGATTCCACAACTTCGGGTGTGATCCAAAAAAATCTGTAAAATCCGAAAAATAATCGACTAGATTGCATCACTAAACTCTAATGTTGTCAGAAATCCTGAGAAAATATTGATTTATTGTTACAAGAATAAACTGGAGAAAAGCTGTGACAGATTTATTGATGTTACGATGACTGACTAAAATCTTATTTCATTAATCCTCATACTGCATCCAACTCCAATATCTTGTACTTGACTCAGGTGTTTGGGTGTGTGGATTGCGAGTATACTTTTTCACCCACCGGTATACTTTTGCACCCCACCGAAATCGCATCTGACGAGTCTACATGCTTTTTCGCATCCGCAAGAGGTTTACAGCAACCATTTGTGTATTACAGCATCTATAGCAATGAGTGAGACATCACCTTTCTTGCTTCAATACTATTTGTTTATCAGTGGGATTGGCAAGGATTAATAATATTATAAGGTAAACAGATGCTGTACATCTCCTGTGGATGCTGTAAACCTCGGTCATGAAAAAGCATATGATCCCTCCGTCGGATGTGATTTCGGCCATAAGACTATACCAATGCACGCACGCACGCACGCACGCACACACGTGACTTCACTAGGCTCACAGTAAGAAGCGACCGCCTTAGTTCGTATATCCCATTACATATATATACACATTTGCACGAGATATGAGTTGCCTGTTGATTTTTGTTCAATTTACCCAGCATGCAATGCTACCCAGTATGCCATGCTACCCAGCATGCAATGCCCTGACTCCGTAATCGTTGTAACTATTGGACGCCAATAGTTTAGTCTATTGTCTGTACAGGTCAGGATTTCTCAAACAAAAAGAACCCTCCTGCACGTGTAAGTAGTCATTTGCCAGCCAGCTCTGGAAAGTGTAAGCATGCACGTAGGGCGTATTCACATCAGTACATTACACACCCTGTATTTCAATACTGTTCAGTACAAGTGTGACAATTTTCAGGAGAGAATACGGGAAAGGTTTTATATACGTTGACAATAATTTGCGTGAAATATATTGCTATCAATGACAGCACCAACATTCAGTCAAATTATTGTCAAAATAATTAGGCAATGCAATTACTACCTGCTACAGATTTGATAATAATTTGAATGAAAATTGTTACTGCAACAGCTTTCAGTCTATATATTCTAAAATAATAATCATAATTTTCAGTCAATGGATTTGAAGCGCAATTTGGGTAAGTTGTTGCTCACTAAGGAACCAACGTTATCAAATTGTTGTCCATCGAATCACACGGCGTTTAATATTGCTATCTAAGTAGAGTGAGCATCCGCCCAATATATGCATTGCCTGCACGGAGGAAATATTTAGCCAAGCTAGTGTGTACATTTCTGTTCAATCAATGCATTTCAAACAAAT
This sequence comes from Chaetoderma sp. LZ-2023a, assembly GCA_034401795.1. NCBI lineage: Eukaryota > Metazoa > Mollusca > Caudofoveata > Chaetodermatida > Chaetodermatidae > Chaetoderma > Chaetoderma sp. LZ-2023a. The sequence continues at coordinate 98,289,810 of CM067374.1, read as the reverse complement.
GCAGAAATCTGTCAGCGAAACTTACCCGCTGTTTGCTAACCATTCATTCTTGGCGAGAAAGCGTATATAGGCCTCACTTGACTCTATCTATTTAGCAATATATTGATTGCATGACTGTTACTAACAATTTGATGATGTTGTTGGTGCCTTAGGCTTGTAGCATCTCAGTTGGGCCCACCCGATTTTTTCATAGTATGAGTTAGCTTGACAGAGGAAAATATGTGATTTTTTATGGTGCAAAACAAAAAATTGTGTGCGTATGTCTTCAGATTAAAAAAGACATTGAAGTTCCCTTAAATAAAGTGGCCTACGTGCAAGCCACAATTGTATGCTTTAATTTGATATATGTATTGTGTATTTTATCTTTCCAAGTGCATATAGGTTAGCAAATAGCAGAAAATTGGTCTAATTAAAGATTTTATAATTTGAAAACATGGTCTATATGAAAGGCATCTGTGTGTTAATATATATGAAGTATATTGGTGTATTCATTGCAATATTTTTACATTAATATATTGTTATTAATATACAAGACCATACATTTGTGAAAGTAATATGATGTTCACGTTCTGTCAAATGACACAAAAATCGGGCACCAAATTCTGGCTGTACGTCACGTTTTGTTTTAATGAATATTACTCTAAGGACTAAGAATATACTACTTCAAAATTGTTATTAATATACCTTTTGTATAGTCTCCTGATATCTACTTTTAGGCATTAAAATTTTATGAGGAAATCCACGCCCTATAAAATTACAGTGTCAAACAGTAAGTTCGTGTTTTTATAAATTTAGTAATTAATTCCCATTCTTATCGAATTTTACTTTTTGTTGAATTTTATGATTTTTGTAGTTATATTACATGAATAAAGTGAAAAATAAAAAATAGTTATCGTTAAGGTCTGGAATTTGGTCATATTCAACTACAGTTCTGTGGATTCAATTTGACACCAGCGAAAATCAATTAGACCAACTTTGAAATTTTAACCCTTTTGCACCATAATGGGCCGTACTTATGTGCTACATTGAGCCCTTAGTAAACCACAACTTACAGTCAGATTGCTCTTCAAATCTGTACCGGATATCGACTAAAAATTATTATGCTTATTTTAGAATATATAGACTGAAAGCTGTTGCAGCAACAATGTGTATATAGGCATGTAGCATATATAGGCAGGTAATAATCAATCGAATTACCTAATAGTTATGTATACAATAATTTGACTGAATGTTATTGCTGTCATTGATAGGAACAACTTTCACACAAATTATTGTCAAAGTATATAAAAGCTTTCCTATTTGCTTTGAAATATGTTGCCGATTTTATATTTACTACAAGTCAGTTGCCATGGTGAATTCTATTCGACATGATTGTGGTTCTTAGAGACAGTAACCATAGTTTAATCCTTTAAGCTTTTAATAGTCAAGACTGGCCAAGAAAATATAGAATTTTGCTTTGTGAGTGGCCATTTAGAGACCACGAGATCTTTTTACAATTTACCACTGGAATGACTGGCTCCTGTATCGAGACATTCCTTTGGTAAATTTTCCAAAATAATCTCGTTTGGGCTGGCTTAAAAGATTGATTGTTAGATCTTTGGCTGCGGGTAGTAGTTCAATAAACCGTCATGCTCCTGAGTTAGTTAGTCAATCACAAAAGCTTATTCCGGGCTGTATCTAAAAAACTATTGATCCGATTTGACTCGCATTTTAACATTTGCAAGTTGGAAGAGGATTTCCAGACTTTGGCAGTGTTTGGGACCGGATCAAATTCTGAATCTGTGGATATCTTGGGAACTGCTGGTACGATTTGGATCAAATTTTAACACAGGAAATGGTGTTACCATACACTAGGATTCCAGGACTTTGGGCATGATAAAAAAAATCCAAAAAAATGTGGAACCCACAATGGGCCTTTCCACTGTATCCATCCATCATATGATGTCATAATCAACTATGTGATGAATTGTATGTCTACTATTTAATACATATCCTGTTGAATATTTTGAAACTAATTTGACTGGGCACTGTTGATGCCATAGGCAGCAACAGCACACAGTCAAATTAGTTTCAAAATATTCAACAGCTTAACTGTATAGTTTTCAGGAAATTGATAGTTAGGACATTCAGGGATCGATCGTTCTCAACATGATGAAGTGTGGGTGGAGCTTACCTAGAGGTGGGCGGGGTATAGCTAAAATGGAAAGGTCCATTATCGAGATTCTATCGACCTTGTTTGTGAAAAATTATCTTTTAGAAAATGACATCCATTTGCAGGTCAAGAGAGGAATATTTTATAAAATGCAACAATGATATGACTAGCATGCCTGCCAGTGGTAAGTCTTCTAAATTATTCTCTCATGACTATCCCAGAATCGCTTTTTGGCCAGCTTGAGCATTAAGCTATTAAAGAACATTATCAGTCTTGTGACATCAAAATGAAAATACAGATAGTCTCTCGACTGTAATAAAGCTGTCACAACTGTAATAAAACTATATTGGAATATGGGTCAAGTTACATGTTAATGCTAAGGTAGTTGGCTGTAATGCTCTACGTAAAACCTACTACTGTTTCAGACCAACGAGGCGATGGTGAATCTTGGCAACAGCTAATGCAGCAATATGAAGATATGCAACGATTTCAGTTGACCAAGAGAAGATATGACTGTTATATCTGTGGCAAGCAATACAGTGATATGGAAAATCTTCGTCAACATCAACGAGTTCAGCATGAAGGTCAACAATTTGCTTGTGAGGGATGTGGAAAAGCGTTCAATTCGAGACAGATGAAACATAGACATAAGAAATTTGGATGCTTGGCGAAGAAGTAGAAATTTTTAGCTGCTGGTAGCGAGCTCAATAAGCTGTCAGGTCTCTTAGTTAGTCCGTCAGTCAGTCACAAAAGCTTAGTCCGGGCTGTTACAGTTTCAAGAGGTTTTGGTATACAGTAATCAAACTTGGTGGAGGGTTGCCTGTGGAGTCCCGAAGATGTGTGTTAATTTGGGATCAGAGGTCATGGCGACAGCGACCAGATTAAAAAATCATTTTTGGAAACTAATTTCTCAATAAGTCTGGTTCTACTGGAGATCTCTTGACTAGACTTTGGTGAAAGGTTGTGCATGGGGTCACGAAGCAATGTGTTAAATTTTGGATCAAAAGATCAAGGTCACGGCAACCAGAATACCAAAAAAACACATTTTGAAAACTAATTTGTCAATAACTCTGGTTCTACTGGAGATATATTGACCAGACCTAGGTGGAAGGTTGTGCTTGGTGTCCCGAAGAAGTGTGATGTATTTGTATTCATAAGGTCAAATATCAAGCTCACAGTAACATAATTAAAGATTCTCCCAAATATGAATGACGGGATTATTGCAGATGAATTTGTTCATGTTTAGTTACGTAGAGCGGTCGCAGGATACGTTAGACAGGTGTTCAACTGGTCATGTGGATAGCAGCACAATAAACCGTGATGCCCCCTTAGTTAGTTTGTCATTCAATCACAAAAGCTTATTCCAGGCTGTCGGGTTTTTTTTACAGTTTTTCATTTACAGTAATCAAACTCGGTATAGGCATACATTATAAGCTTAATGTATGTAGCGTAGCAAAGGTATGTCAGTGTGACCTCAGTTTGACCTACTTTTAATTCTTCATCTGCAGCTACCAAGATTCTATTGACCTTTTAACACCAGCTTAATATGTTGAATTATGTCTACGAGTGTCCACTCAACTCGAGCAAGCAGTTTTACTTGAAAACTGAGGTGCATGACATAAATCTGAACTATTAGTACATCTATCTATGAAATTATTTATATACACCTGTGCAAAAGTTAAGCACCACCCTATTTTTACGCACATGCGAGGGTATATTCATGTGCTATGAAGAAAGCAATAGCATAAACATTTATGTACCCATCCATCTTAGTGCAAGAGGTAATAATGCAACTAGAGGAATGCTGATTATGATGGTGGGGAAACACTGTATGTTTTTGTTTGAACTTGAAAACGAGGCCTGAATATGGTTACGTTGACACAACTGACAACTATTGCCCTACAGTTGACACACGTGGCTAGATTGTCATTAATGGTGTCTGAAAACGAAGTTTAACATCTGTGCACGAGTTTGAGACTGTCATTATTAATACCGGGTATATCCACCTTGTGCCTGGATGACGGCCTGGACACGACGTCTCATGCTGGTCACCAACCGACTGATACGCCATTGTGGTATTCGTTGCCATTCAAGATGGAGTGTGTCTGTTAATTCCTGTAGGTTCTGCACAGGAGGATCCCTCCTTCTCACCATGTTTCCCAGATATGCTCAATAGGGTTCATGTCAGGGCTCCTTGCTGGCCATGGTAGGGTTTCGATGGCATTCTGGCGGAGGTATTCATGCACAGCTCTAGCACGATGTGGTCGGGCGTTGTCATCCATGAATATAGGGTGGGTTCCAGGTACATGATTTACAAAATGAGGGACCACAACTCTATCCAGTATGGAATCTTGATATCTTTGTCCATTTAGTGTTCCAGGTACAGTCAACAGATCCAGCTTACAATCAAATGAGATGCACCCCCATATCATAACGGAACCTCCACCAAATGGAACTTCTTCCATGATGTTACGTTGGTCGTACGCCGTGCGTCTGGACCTCCATACACGAGTTCGACCATCTGTGGCATGAAGCAGGAACCGACTTTCATCGGACCAGTGTACCCGTCTCCAGGATCTCATGTTCCAGTGTCTTCTTTCGTTGCACCACCTCAGACGCTCCTCTTTGTGGTGTGCAGTGAGGAGAGGACGTCTGACAGGTCTCCTAGCTTTCATGCCAGCAGCATACAGTCTCCTTTTGACGGTAGACATTGACACTCTATTGCGCGTTTCCCATTGCTGGCTGAGCACTCTGCTGTTGGTGAATGGAGATCTCCTAACAAGGCGTACTAGGGCTCGATCATCACGGGCAGTAGTCTTCTTCGGTCTTCCAGATCTAGGCCTGTCCTTCACCTCGTTAGTTTGCCCATGTTTTGCAATCAAACGACTGATTACAGTATGGTTAATGTTCAGCTGTCTGCCAATCTCTCTGCATGACATACCAGTGGTATGCATGCCTATGATTTGCCATTTCACACGATCACTTAACCTTCGTCTTGCCATAGCGGTTCACAATCAAGAGCTAATTCTCTCTGTACAAATAAACCACGGTCATGAACACAAAATTCCTAATCTTGTCGCCTAAATCTGTATGTAATGTTCTACACCTCAAACTGGACTTTTACATAACTGAACACGTGTGCTGTTTCCCGCCACGCACGGACATCAAGCGGCGTGAAGTCATGCATGCATGTGCATTTCGTACTTGGAATTATGTCAGCTAACGCGGGGACAAAAAGTATGGCAGCCTAGTTGTACCATCATGTTTCTACGTTCTATTGTTTTTGCTGGTGCTTAACTTTTGCACAGGTGTATATATACTTAGATGTATCTTTAAGCACTTGAACTACAGTTATAGAATGGATATCTACACATGATTTGTAAATAAATAAATGTATGTAAAATGCTTTCTAGTGTACTAGACATGATGTGAACAGTTAAAGTGCACATATTCAGGACCCTTAAGTTTACCCTTTAACACTCGAATTTGTTCAAGTAAGTTTCAATTTTTTCCTTTAAAATGTTCATTTGGAAATGAAGAGATTATTTTTGAAAATTTACCATTGATATCGAGCCTGTCATTCCAGTTACTCGAATTTGTTCTGGTAAGTTTCAATTTTTTCCTTTAAAATTTTCATTTGGAAATGAAGAAAAGACTATTTTTGAAAATTTACCATTGATATCGAGCCAGTCATTCCAGTGGTAAATTTTCAAAAATAGTCTTCTCTTGAACATTTTTCAAGACCACTGCTGAAGCAGTTTTTGGTTGATTTGAGTGTTAAAGGGTTAATGACTGATTTCAATCTTTTAGAGGCATTTTTAGATCTGGAAAAGAAAAATAATCTCTAAACCTTGTTCATGTTGTTGTTGGAGATGTGAACATTTTGTTTCTTTTTACCACTACTCATTCACTTGCATCCAACTTCATCCAATACACACGTATTCTAGGAATAAGTACGGACATCAGTACAGAGTCTGATTTTCGATTCATTGGCCTGATGGGTTTTAGTACGGCATTCCACCATTAAATTTTAAAATCGCTATTCTTCCGCCCTGGTGGACTTTAGAAGGGTGGCATTCAGGCCCACCCGTAAATTTTAAAATCACTTCCATTATTGATGAACAGATTTTGATAGAACTTAAGCGGTATTCTAGCGGTAATTATTTACCTCAGAACGGAGCCGATTTTCGATTCGTCTTATGATAGGGTTTAGAAGGATGCTGACCCTTAAAATTTTTAATCTGTACAGGTTGTTGAACATTCTGGATCTTAGCTTTTTTCTACATACAATTCATACGTGTTGGACTATTAAGTGTTAAAGGCGGACTTAATCGAATCATTCATGACGTAATGATTATGACGTTAACATACACGTCACGTAGTTGATTATGCTGTCATATGAGTGAGTGAGGAAATGGATTCATGAATTATGTTCAGAATACTCAACAGTATGTAAGATTTTTAAATCCAGCCTAAAAAGGCTTTTGAAGAATGTTCTTTGCAGGTTAAGAGAATACTCTTTTGGACAATTTTCCACTCAAATGACTGGCTCGATAACCGAGTTTGTCATTCCAATGGTAATTTTCAAATATAATAATCGCTTGGCCTACAAATGGGCATTCAATAAGCAAATATGTTGATCTTCTATGCTAAAGTTGACCATTAAATTGATAATTTCTTCACGATAGAGTACATGGATTGTAACCAAATTCCGAATATTTAATTGTGGTGTACATGCTTATACATATATGTGCAAACATATTCTTTCCCATGAAGCACAGCAAGTGAAAAGATTTATACAGTACAGGTAAGATATAACAGTAATATGTGTCCAAAGCAAAATAAAACATACTGTTGAGTATTCTGAACATAATTCATGAATCCATTTCCTCACTCATATGACAGCATAATCAACTACGTGACGTGTATGTTAACGTCATAATCATTACGTCATGAATGATTCGATTAAGTCCGCCTTTAACACTTAATAGTCCAACACGTATGAATTGTATGTTTTTGCTATTTAAGCAACAGCACCCAGTCAAATTAGTTTCAAAATACTCAACAGGTTTCCATGTATAGCTTTCTGGAAATTGATAGTCAAGAAGTTCAGGGATCGATCGGTCCCAACACCAGCAAGGTGTGGGTGGAGCTAAGCTAGTAATAGGCGGGGCATAGCTAAAACTGAAAGGTCCATTGGATTGGAAGACGCATTGGTGCCTAAGGCTGAATATTTACCAAACTAACACATGTTTCTGTTTGTGTTTTGGAAGCATCTTATCTCATGTGCGTATTATATTTACCAAGCGCAGTGTGCGAGATAAGATATTTGCGCAGATCATTCCTGCGGATTTCATAGTTGTGCACCTATGAATCAAAGCTAGCAGTAAGTGATCATTATACACCATTTTGTTGGCAGGGTGTGCGTTGAGTCTAAAAATAGAGGTGTGACTTCGTGCTGAGAATATCCTCCTAATAACTGGCCATCGTGTTGCGTCATCAAAATGACTAGAATATTACCGAGACAGTAGTTCTGAGCACTAAACTCAGAACTGTGGACCGTGTTGCTTTTGATATCATCTGAACTTCTTGATATGTCAGCAAATTCTTGTCCTCATTTTATGTTCGTCTGATTGGAATTTTAAGATGAATTTAGAGGGACTGTTTTTCTTCTAACAGTTTTTCATACCAATGATTATAATACGCTTTAAATCCTCTCGTTTTAGGATACGTAATATTGACTGGCATAAAGAGGATAGTGTGTCGTTTTAACTCTTCCATAGACAAATCCCTGAAAACGTTTGAATATTTTGAAATTAATTTGACGTAGACGTTGTAGTAACCTTAGCTTCCAGGCAAATTAATTTCAAAATTGTCAACAGTTTTCGTGTATTGGTGCCTTGAAAATAAGATATGGGAAATTCATCTGTGAAAGTGTTAAGATTCAATTATCACCATTCATGAGACACGAAGGGTGGGGGTGGGGGTTAGGGGTGTTGGTTTGGGGCGAGTGGAGGTTATTACAATGAGACCACATGCACAGTATTCCTAAAAGTAAGACATGTCTTCTGCCCTAGGTGTATCACTTGATATTGCTTGTGTGGATGATGAAGCTGTTTAAAAATGTGTGTGCATTTGATCATTGTGATGAGAAATTCACCTTTGCAGTTTATCCATCGATCATCTGACGTCACATGATGTCATAATAAATAAGTGACATTTATGATGACATCGTAATCATTACGTCATGAATGATTTGATATAGTCGATCTTTAACGCTTAATAGTCCGACACGGTGTACGAATTGGATGGCTTTACTATTTAATAAACATTCTGTCGAATATTTTGAAACTAATTTGGCTGGCCGCTATTGGTGCCATAGGCATGTATAGTTTTCTGGAAATTGATAGGCTGAGAGTTCAGAGATCCATCGATCCCAACATGGATGTGGTGTGGGTGGCGCTTAGATTGAGATGGGTGGGGTATAGCTAAAAGTGGAAAGTCCATTAAGCTATATAGTAATCAATATATACACCTGTGCAAAAGTTAAGCACCACCCTATTTTTACGCACATGCGAGGGTATATTAATGTGCTATGAAGAAAGCAATAGCATAAACATTTATGTACCCATCCATCTTAGTGCAAGAGGTAATAATGCAACTAGAGGAATGCTGATTATGATGGTGGGGAAACACTGTATGTTTTTATTTGAACTTGAAAACGAGGCCTGAATATGGTTACGTTGACACAACTGACAACTATTGCCCTACAGTTGACACACGTGGCTAGATTGTCATCAATGGTGTCTGAAAACGAAGTTTAACATCTATGCACGAGTTTGAGACTGTCATTATTAATACCGGGTATATCCACCTTGTGCCTGGTTCACGGCCGGGACACGACATCTCATGCTGGTCACCAACCGACTGATACGCCATTGTGGTATTCGTTGCCATTCAAGATGGAGTGCGTCTGTTAATTCCTGTAGGTTCTGCACAGGAGGATCCCTCCTTCTCACCATGTTTCCCAGAATGTCCCAGATATGCTCAATAGGGTTCATGTCAGGGCTCCGTGCTGGCCATGGTAGGGTTTCGATGGCATTCTGGCGGAGGTATTCATGCACAGCTCTAGCACGATGTGGTCGGGCGTTGTCATCCATGAATATAGGGTGGGTTCCAGGTGCATGATTTACAAAATGATGGACCACAACTCTATCCAGTATGGAATCTTGATATCTTTGTCCATTTAGTGTTCCAGGTACAGTCAACAGATCCAGCTTACAATCAAATGAGATGCACCCCCATATCATAACGGAACCTCCACCAAATGGAACTTCTTCCATGATGTTACGTTGGTCGTACGCCGTGCGTCTGGACCTCCATACACGAGTTCGACCATCTGTGGCATGAAGCAGGAACCGACTTTCATCGGACCAGTGTACCCGTCTCCAGGATCTCATGTTCCAGTGTCTTCTTTCGTTGCACCACCTCAGACGCTCCTCTTTGTGGTGTGCAGTGAGGAGAGGACGTCTGACAGGTCTCCTAGCTTTCATGCCAGCAGCATACAGTCTCCTTTTGACGGTAGACATTGACACTCTATTGCGCGTTTCCCATTGCTGGCTGAGCACTCTGCTGTTGGTGAATGGAGATCTCCTAACAAGGCGTACTAGGGCTCGATCATCACGGGCATAAGTCTTCTTCGGTCTTCCAGATCTACGCCTGTCCTTCACCTCGTTAGTTTGCCCATGTTTTGCAATCAAACGACTGATTACAGTATGGTTAATGTTCAGCTGTCTGCCAATCTCTCTGCGTGACATACCAGTGGTATGCATGCCTATGATTTGCCATTTCACACGATCACTTAACCTTCGTCTTGCCATAGCGGTTCACAATCAAGAGCTAATTCTCGCTGTACAAATAAACCACGGTCATGAACACAAAATTCCTAATCTTGTCGCCTAAATCTGTATGTAATGTTCTACACCTCAAACTGGACTTTTACATAACTGAACACGTGTGCTGTTTCCCGCCACGCACGGACATCAAGCGGCGTGAAGTCATGCATGCATGTGCATTTCGTACTTGGAATTATGTCAGCTAACGCGGGGACAAAAAGTATGGCAGCCTAGTTGTACCATCATGTTTCTACGTTCTATTGTTTTTGCTGGTGCTTAACTTTTGCACAGGTGTATAGACAAAAATAACTTAACATGTTTCCAAAAAACCCACCCAAACAACATGTTAGGTAGTTAGAAATGTTCTTTTGAATATTTTAAAGATAATTGGATTGGATTGCTGCCTTATGTCTTTCTCTTTCAATCCAATTATGTTAAAGGTATTCTACAGTACATTTTGTTTTGTTTTGTAAACATGTTAAGTTGTTTCTGAGATGACTGAGGGTGGGGGGGGGGGTGAGTTCAAGTTCATGCATTTATTTGTGTCAAGAATTGATGCAGCTTTGTGCTTTGAAAATCTGAATGTGGAGAAAATAGGGACCAGATTTCTCATTTTAGAAGACGCGCATGTCATGATTTGTATTGCATACAATGACTTGCTCACGGTTTAATGTTTTCTAAATCCTGTTTTACAATGTGAAATGTCTGCTTTTAAAACAGCTTCATGTGGGCCAAGTAGCAGTTATAGAAAGCTAAGTCAAAACTATAATAAATTGCCAAGATACATACAATACCAAGCAGTGCAATCACTTTAAGCATCTGTTCTCTTAACTCTAAAGTCAAACTTCTGCCTTTTACCTAGCAGTAGAAAAAACAGGAGGTAGAAGAAACAGGAGTGCTTGTTTTGGAAATTAATGTTGCTTTAAGCCATTACTGTCAAAGATGGAAACATAGTTTTTGAAATGTACCTCAACAATTGTCTCTTCTACAGACTCTCCAGAATTTAAATTTTTTTTAGATTGCAATGATAAGGGTTATTTTTAAATCATTTGTCTTTTGTCCAATTGAGGAAAACGATGGCGTAGCCTTGGGTTGATGATACATCGGATTATGGTTGCACTCCCGATTATGCATCCTTTTGGCCACAAAATAGAGATGTGCTCATATACAGTTGTAGTTAACTTTTGTAAAACCCAATAGGCTATTGCCATTGTAGTAATATATCTGCGTGTTTCTGATCTCGGTTTATAAAATGCATTTCAGCCTATCATAAGACATAAGCATGTGTACTGGTATGTGTTAATTAAAATGTAAGTAAAAACATTGTTGGTAGAGTGGTATGGTTTGCAAATGGATGAACATATTAAATGTTAACTAACCGTTTACGCCTTAAATGTGTTCAAGAAAACTTAAATTCTTTCATAGAAAATGTCCATTTGCTGACCAAAAGAAGACTATTTTTGACAATTTACCACTGGAATGACTGGCTCGCTTATCGAGCCAGTCATTCCGGTGGTAAATTGTCAGAAATAGTCTTCTTTTGGTCTGTAAATGGGCATTTATGAAGACTTCTACAGAAGCCGTCTTTAGCCGGTTTAAGTGTTAAAGGGTTAATACAGTTACCTGTTATGTAACGCAGTCTTCGAAAGCCATTTAATCATAATGTTAGATATTGAAGGAATCCAGTTTATCCATCAATCCTATCACGCCATGATCAATACGTAACGTGTAGGGTGAGGTCATAATCAATTAAGTCATGAATGGCATAGCTAAGTTTGTCACGAACGCTTAATTGATGACTGACTAAGCATTGCTGTACGAATTGTATGTCTACTATTTAATACACATGCTATTGAATATTTTGAAACTAATTTGACTGGATATGCAGCAAGCATCCAGTCAAATTAGTTTCAAAATACTCAATAGTTTACCTGTATAGTTTTCTAGAAATTTATAGTCAGGTAGTTAGGGAGCGATCGATCCCAACATTGGCGACGTGTGGATGGAGCTTAGATAAAGAAAAAGCTAAAATTGGATTCCTTCATTATAGTGCATGATACTCAGAGTAAATGCGTCACCCATGAACTGTACTGAAATCTGATGAGTAATTGGTACTAATTTGTAACCAAATTTGGTAGTAATAAAACTAGAGTTGGTAATACGATTGGTCAACTATTTTCTTTCAGACTCGCCATTAATTGGACATTCCCCGGAGAATACAGCTATAGAACCAATGCAGTTATATGAGGAGGGAAAAGGGCGCTTTCAATATTTCACAGTCAATGCTTCTGACGTGTTTGGACAACGAAAACGATTTGTCTGTCCAATATGTGGAATGTGGTACTCTGACAGCAATAACCTCAGACAGCACCAGCGAGTTTTTCATGAAGGTCAACGCTACATCTGTGATGTATGCGGAAAGGCCTTCAATTCACGACAGCATAGGAGTTGGCATAAAAAGTCATCTGTAGGTTGTCAGTCAAGTCGAGATAATAGAAGGCCTAAACAATGATGAATAGAAATAAGGAATATTCATTTGTGAAGAGCTCTAGCTATAAGAGACGTGTAAATATTTGCACTTTGAGCGATATATAGTAAGCAGACCGATGTTGCATTTGATGTCGCATATACATATATGTGAACATCGTCATGTAATGTAGTCCTATGCTGTATGCTAGTCCTTATTATAGCAGATAATGATAGGAAAACTGGCGTAGGCATATATTAAAATGCATATTTTATTTTAACTTGTTAATACCAGCTTTCATCACCATCAGTATTTTCTCACCACTACTTATTATGCTGGTTGTGAGCATTTGATTTGTAACAATGCATACTGATGCGCAATAAAGAGCTACAGTGCATGCGTCCAGATCTTTTTCAACCTTTTAATGGTCAAGAAAAGTTACATTTTTGCTTAAGGAAAGCCCATTCACAGGTCAAGAGAAGAGTATTTTTGAAAATTTACCACAGGAATAACTGGCTCGGTTATCGACCCAGTCATTCCAGTTGTAAAATTTAAAAAACGCTCTTCTCGTGGTCTGAACAAGCACATTCTTCAAGTCCACTACACTAGGCCATTTTTTGGCCTTGGCCATTGAGCGGTTAAAGTATCAATACCCGTGCTTTTAAAATCCAAGGGTTACTGAAAATATTTTTTTTATTGATATTACACTTTATTAATACTGATATGGGTTAAGATTTTAATAGTATCATGACTGTGTAATCATTTATGAACTATTTCTAATGCTTCTGGAAATTATCTATATTTAAATAATTATTCTGCATATCTATGAAAGAATGGATCTTTGTAATGCAGCATGGGATATGGGGGAGAAAGATGACACCTTCACGCCGGTCTCCTCCACAAGTACGAACCTTTTTGGGAAACTTAGTCATCAAGGATTGCGGGCTGACATCCGCATACAGAGGCAACTCTGATTATGTCTACACGCAATCTTCCCAGGAGCTTACCATAGCTACGTAGAATGTACGTTGTCTGAATGAAACATCAAAGAGGCAAACGTTAGGTGCAGACTGTGAACACTATAACATAGATATTACATGCATTCAAGAGATTAAAGTAGCCAAACACTCAGAGCAGCAACTACAGACAGGCCATAAGCTAGTGCTCATGGAGCAAAAACAGGCCACATACTGGGGGTTAGGCTTCGTAATCGGACCAAGGGTCTTGGATCATGTTATTAGTTTTGTGATACGTCAGTGATCGCGTTGCATTCATCGACCTGGCTATACCTACGCGAAAACACACCACCACTAAGTGTCGAATTGTCAATGCATACGGCCCAACTACCGAAAAAGCCAAAGAGAGTCCAGCAATATTAGATTCCTTCTATACAGAACTGAGCTCCGCCATTACAATCCCAGCTAGATGGCAACTGTTCGTGGGTGGAGCTTTCAACTCCAAGCTTGGTAAACTCGGAATTGCGGACAAAAGGTCAGGACTTGGCTTATGCATGGGATCCTATGAAGAGGGCACACGCAAGAGCAATGGAGATGCACTGGTGGTATTCCTTAGTTCCAAATGCCTATTTGGCTTTCAAACTTCCATGCCGTCACCGGACAACATGGACTGGACACATTACTGATCGCAAAGCCCCAAAAGGTTCTAAGGCTACAACAGCTATCTTCAACCAAATAGACTTCATACTATGCAAGACAGAAAGAAGCATAACCCTTACTCCGGAATGCTCGTTTGTATGGAGGCACAGACCTCAATTCTAATATATAAACACCATACCAGGCAAGAGGGTAGAGTCACCTTCAACCTACCCAAGCTCATCAGTGACACTGACACTCAAATGTCATACAAAAAAACCCTCGGGGAGCAGATAGGTAACATCGATGTCAGTTCCGATCCAAACGGAGCCCTAACCGAAATACTGAAATCTATGGAATCATCTGCTACCATCACCATAGTTGTTTTTAAAAACAACCAAACTAGGTATAATGACGACCCTCTAGTAGTAAAACTGTCAGCAGAGCAGAAAGCGTTACGGCTGTGTATCTATCAAAGTGGCCAAAGTGAAGACCTCGCCAAACTACGTCAGGAGCGCAATATTATTCTGCGCCATATTAGCGAACGCTTAAAAGATCTTGCTATTCAACAGGCAGACCCCCTAGCAGATGAAATCACTACCACGGATGACTGTCACAAAATGTTTCGGATAGCCCGAGCCCTGAGAGTTACTGACTACACACCATCACTCACTGTATACAACTCTGACAGACACTTTATCGGGACTGAGGAGAAAAGCTGAGGCGATCCGAGAATGGTTCCTTGCATCCGTTCTCAGGAGACCCAAGGCCATTACTAACACAAATTAAAACAGCAGAAGTTGAGAAGGCACTTACAGCCCTGAAAAATGGATGTGCATCTGGACCTGATGGCATAAGCAATGAACTATTCAAATATGCAAGTGACATCTCAAAACCGAGCACGCACCTAATCAATTCAGCTTTTATGTACCACCTTCCCATAGATGCTGTAGGCCAAGGCACCCTTATCGCACTACCCAAGCCCAGGAAGCTACCTGGGCCCCCAGCCAATCTCCGGCCCATTGTGCTCCTCAACAGCATACGGAAAATCCTATCCAATGTTTTTCTATGCTGCATCCGAGACAAGATCGATTACTTCACCGGATCATGTCAAAGTGGCTTCAAACGTGGACGCAGCTGCGCAGCCATTGTACGGGCTCAACGCATGCTTATGTCGGTAGTCATGTCGAAACACTGGGAGTTCCACAAAATTGGCATTGACATGTCACGAGCCCTCGACACAATTAAACGCTCAAAGATCCTAGATGTACTATGCCAGGCCAGTTGCAATGAAGATGAGCTACGACTAGTGAGACTACTGCATACAGACACCAAACTGAGAGTACGAGTCAAGTCAGGGAAGTCTCTAGAGTTTGAGACATCAAACGGCTCCCACAGGGAGATGGTGTATCCATATACACTATTGTATAGCTTTCCACCTGCTACCATGCTGCCGCATCCCCCCCCCCCCCCCGTGTCAATACTGGGCATGCCGCTAGAGATGGAATATGCCGACGATGTGGACTTCATAGATGAGGAAAAGAAACTCCTTGACGAACTTCTCCCAATAGCTGCAAGCAAACTAAAAATTGAGAATCTCTATGAATGAATCCAAAACAGAGTTCACCCACATATACCTATCGACAAAGCATGAAACTATAGAAAATGACGACCCACTTCGTGGCGGCGAACCATGGAGGAAAAGTAAAATCCTGGGCTAACTGCTTTGCAGTACTGCTGACATTTCTGGACGCTGCGTCATGGGGAGCATAGCTTTCCAGTCCTTCTGGAAGCTATGGATTCGTAGATAAAAGATGCCCTTGATAAAGAGGCTACATTTATACAATGCAACCTGCGTATCCTTTAGGCTGTATAACTAACAGCTGGGCAGCTCCAAAGGCAGCTCTAGACAAACTCAATGCCTGCCACCGCAAACACCTAAGCACCATCACTGGACACCGATGGCCAGACAGCATAATTTCCAATGATGCACTATACAACATGTGTAATACGTCGCTGCTGTCTGTAAAAGTCGCCAAGCAAAGATGGTCCATGTTTGGCCATGTGCTAAGGATGCCAGAAGAGACACCAGCACAGAGAACCTTACTCGTAGCCAGAAAATACAAAGCCAGGAGAGCACGTTATTGCATAAATCTGCTAAGCGTGCTACGAGGTGACCTCAAGAAAGCAGGACTCGGTACACTCAAGTCAAGAATGGACCTGAGGAAGCTAAGGATTTCGGCTGAGCACAAGACACAGTGGGCAAAAGTGAAGAAGGACTGATTGCAGCTGTAGGATGTTTCTTCTGCTACAGCCGCAGAATACAGTAATCATACATCATACATGGGATATTCCGGAAAACGATATGTAGATTTGATATATTGTGCATCCTATTCTAATGGAGCTTTCCAGTTTTAGCTATGCCCCCATCCATCTCTATCTAAGCTTCACCCACACTTCATATACAAAATAGGTATTACATAGTAAATACATACAATTTGTACAACGTGTGTGACTATTAAACGTTAAAGATAGGCTATGTTGTGTCATTCATAATGTCATTATTATGACATCATCACACACGTCACTTAGTCGATTATGATGTTATATGATGGATGGATAAACTTGGAAAGCTCCATTCACCCACAGCACACAGGGAACACTACACATAATCGCATATCCCCAAAATGTTTTAAGGAATATGGTAGTATCTGTGTATCTTCACACTCTGTGTGTGTGTGTGTGTGTGTGTGTGTGCGTG
Organism: Chaetoderma sp. LZ-2023a; assembly: GCA_034401795.1. Lineage (NCBI taxonomy): Eukaryota > Metazoa > Mollusca > Caudofoveata > Chaetodermatida > Chaetodermatidae > Chaetoderma > Chaetoderma sp. LZ-2023a. Next base: position 98,272,943 of record CM067374.1, on the reverse strand, counting down.
CGTGCGTGCGTGCGTGCGTGCGTGCGTGCGTGCGTGCGTGCGTGCGTACGTGCGTGCGTGCGCACGCGCGTGTGTGGCCATCAATATATGTGTATAGAAAAACCAGCAAAGATAGATTGCTTAAAATCTACGTGTATTAAAGGACCAAGTATAGTAACTCTTCAACTAATTATGAAAATGTATTCATGCTTATTCATGATCCCGGCACGAACATGTTATTTTGTAAATTCCTAGTATTACTACTTGTATACAGAGTATTCGTCATATACACTGACCGTCCCTCTGTTCGTCATATCCTTCATTTATTCCTTCATTCTATCCTTTCTATATATGCCTACATAAAGCATACAGGGATTAGTGCGTCAGCGTACTCACTGATAAATATCACATCCAAATATCACGGACTAGTAAAGACTGCTGCCATTCAAATACACGGTGAAAACATAAACAAGTACAGAGTCTATTATAAAGCGTACCGCATAAATATTGCATAATGCGACCAACCTCGGTCATATAGTAGAACATTGCTCACATTGGACAGGTACGCTGGTCCTATAGTAGAACATTGCTCACATTGGACAGGTACGCTGGTCCTACATTAAAGTGCCAACCTTAATACGGAGGCTAAACATGAATAATGACACAGTAATACTATGATTTATTTGAGTGATGTCACGATCATACAAGATGTATTCCTTTAAGAGATATATAGAAGAGGGTCTCAAGCTCGCCAGGTCAGAGGTCATCCGCAAACATTATTCCCCGTCGGAACTTATGATTTTTAGGCTAACTACTTCCCCAAGAGCATCGGATCCAGATCCGGATATTTACAATGTGTGCAATCATCAAGTTGTCACTAAAGACATACATTCGCTTTTAAATTAGCCTCATTTAATCAAGCTGGAATAATGTTACATATTGGGTAAGGAGACAAGATGGTCACATTTTCAAGGAGAAAATAATGCAAATGTTCAAAGTCGCTTATTTCAAATGCGCATGTCACAATCTATTATAGTGCTAAAATGATTCATTTTACCCTTTCTACATTAACCCTCAAGAAAATCTCAAAGATGTCAATTTGCAGATCAAGAGAAGCCAATTTTTGAAAATTGTACCACTAATGACTGGCTCGGTTCTCGAGCTAGTCATTCCAGTTGTAAATTTTCAAAGATTAGCTTCTTGTTCTGTAAATGAACGTTTCTCAAGACCACTGCAGATGCCATTTTGGCTGATATGAGTGTTAAAGGGTTAAAATCTCTCTTAAAATAATCCAACTTGAATATTTTATGACTGTATTTCCACCGGGAGTAATTTTTAAATGGCAACATATTCTATAGCGACTGAATTATTAGTTCACCTGTCCTGAAATTGGCCAAGGGGATTTGATACGTATGTATGGCGATGTCAAATTTTACACTTGCTTTTGTCAGATATAGGAGATAGGTCACAATCTTACATTTTTTTCGTGCCAAAACCTGTATAGGAAAAGATTAAGGGAAGCTTCAAAGGACTTCACGAGCGACTGGGCCGATTTCAAGTATATTTGGCAGGGAAGCATTCTTAGGGCAGAGAGATTCAAAATTGTTCAAAGAAAGATTTTTTTTCTGACAGCCATCTTGCATTTCCGAAAATCTCCAGGAAATTGATTAAAAGATGACTCGTCATAATGGCTAGGCCTATTTCAACCAAACCTGGCTAGAAGGAACTTTAAAGCGGCGTACTGTTCAGAGAGCTTATGCAGAAATATAATTGGTAAATATTGGTCATCCATCTTCGAATTCCGATAATGTTCGGAAAATCATTTAAAATATTACTCCTAAAATGCGCGACCACAGTTTGTAGTTTTAAGACAAATTACTCTGTTTCTGACCAGAACTGTTGAGTTTCTGGTTAAAAACATTTATAGTGTTCTGCATGTAGAACATGGCCTTTCCACTTGAAATTCCAATATTTCAGGTGAGTAGTACAGGCTCTTTGGACCTCTTGTTACTTTGTAGCTTTATCAAGTAATGGTACCAACATGGACTAGCCAGATGGTGATACCGCTTGTTACCCATTTTCTTTAGGACCCTACAAGATATACCTGGTATGCAGGGCTACACAAACAGTGGCCGTGCCTCAGGAAAATAGAACACACTTCCAACAACACCTGTTTCCAAAAGAAATGTGCTCGTCTTAGTTCAGTTGTAGTACAATAATTAATAGTCAATCAGATTGGTACTTCTAACCAACGGGAAAGGTATAACTTTTAACCAGAACTGTAAACCACATATGTCTTGATCGTCAGCAGTAGACTCTGACGACCATCTTTTCAAAAGACAGGTATAACATTTTACATTATTTTAGCATTGATGTAATTTGAATTTGAATGAGAGCATGGGTGATATGTAAAAAGCATTGGATAAGCAAATACTACATAAAAGGAAATACAGAATATTGTGCTCTTAGAGAATACAGCATGATTGAATAGAAAAATTTGCTGAAAAAGAAATAGCGCCTTTCCCGGTTTTAGCTGGATATCTACAAATACAAGAAGTCCGCGAAGGAGCGCCTCAGCCCATTAAAATGATGACTCGTGTCCTAAAACTGAATATCATTAAATATTTCGTCTGAATACCATCTCCTGGTGATGAGATGGTTGGATGCAGGGTGTGATACTTATTGAGAAATTGGTACTTCTAACAATACAAAGAATCTACTAGCAGCACTGCAGGAGCAAGTCATTTTGTAGGCATTGCCATGAAGTTGTTGCCGCTGAGGTTCAATATGCTGTATCAGATAATAAGTTATCATTTTTAGATTGAACGTACATGTACGAGCTGTCTTGAGAATCTTAGGCAACATCAGCTTTCATCTGAACAACATTTCCAAAGTGTACACACCACCCACCCTCTTTATTACCATCTTCTACAGCATTTAGTTACAGCAGCATTAGTCAAACTATCTTGCTCCAATATTGAGATAGGATTGCAGATTATTCTATTTAATGAGGTTGGATGATATTATTTTATTACTGTCTAATGCATGTTAATATGCATTTTACCACCAAACCTTTATAGCGAGTATGAAGCCAAATACTTGTAGACATATTTCTATCCACCTATTCCTAATAGTTGTCCATTAAAGTACATGATTCTTAAACCCATTCAAAATATATTTTAACAAATATTCTTTATATCATCATCCAGATATTTCTCATAAAGGAATTGGGTTAAGTTTATTCTAAGACAAAGTCGCCGCATGATACTTTTATAATAGAACTCTTTCTTTCCTTTCCAGAATTTGGTAATCTTCCAATCATTAAGATGGATCCATATCTTCAAGATGCAAATAACTATGGAAACCAGACATTAGAATTTCAGCCACGGATTGCCTCAGTGACTAGCCAGTCAGCTCATTGCCCGCGATTTGTTCTTGATAAAGGAAACAACAAATTTGTCTGCTCAATTTGTGGGAATGGATACTGTGACATGGGCTATCTCCGTCAGCATATGCGAGTTGTGCATGAGGGACAAAACTATAAATGTGACACATGTGGCAAAGAATTTAATTCCAGACAGATGAGAAGCTTACATAAGAAAAATAATGTGAAGTGTCGTCGTCCGACTGGAGGCAGATGGTAGTCGCAACATTTTAAAATATGTTCAATCATATTCACTGGGAAAAGTTCATATTTTAGTCATGTTAGTCCGGATCGTTATAAATTTATATTAATTGCATATGCATTTAGATCTATTTACAACAATTTTGTTATCTCAAGAAAATGGATCATTTACTGCCAACATTTGTCCATATTGTAATTGTCAATGCCGACCAACCCACATTGATTATATGATACACTTTTACTTATGAATGGATGGATCTGATATGTCAGTCAAGTGTATGACACCATACTCAATGGACCTTTCCATGTTTAGCTATGCCCCGCCCATCACTAGCTAAGCTCCACCCACACCTCGCCGTGTTGGGATTGATCGATCCCCAAATGCCCTAACTATCAATTTCCTGAAAACTATACAGGGAAGCTGTTGACTATTTTGTAACTAATTTGACTGGGTGTTTTTGCTGCCTATGGCAGCAACAGCGCCCAGCCAAATTAGTTTCAAAATATTCAACAGCATATTTATTAAATAGTAAAAGCAAACAATTTATACAACAACGCATAGACCCTCTTCAAATATGCGTCCGTGACGTACTTATCGACGTCATTCATTATGAGGTCATTGTACACATCACGCAGTTCATTATGACGTCATATGATAGGTGGGTACTTTGCAAAGGTGAATTCCGCCATGTGTAGGCCGACGTCGCAATCTAAATATGCAGTGAATGACGTATCTCGCTCCGTCATGAAGATATAATAATCTGGAAAGCGTACGAATTGTATGTGTTTGATGGGTTTACTAATTAGTAAACATTCTGGCAGCAGCAACACATAGTTTCAATAGATTCAACAGCTTACCTGTATAATAACTTTGAAATGGGATTCTGAGAATTCAGGGTTCAAATCACCGCGCACGAAACGTGGGCAGAGCTTGGCTAGAAATGGGCGTGCCATATTTAGAAATGGATCCCACTATTGTCGGCTCTACTTATGCTGAGGTTTGTATATTATCTGATAAAGCTGTTGATATTGAAATTTGTGTTGATGTAGACTAACAGGTAAAACTTTAGATGTTGTAATTTATTTAATTTACATTTCAAGTTAATTTTTCTACCTATTTCAAATGTAAACCTATGTGTATTAAAAATAATTTGTTATTCCCGCCTTTACGAGGTAATTTTAAAAGATGAGTAATTGCAATGTTGTGCATCTTCTTTTAATATGCGATCTTGGTTAGGTTTTGAATTACAGTACAGTTACCTAGACTATTACTGCTAAGCTATCGAGCATATGTGAATAAATGAATCCAGTTTATTAATCAATCATATGACGTCATAATAAAAAATACATCACATGTAGGTTGACTTCATAGTTTATTATGTCATGAATGGCACGATTTAATCTGTCATAAACACTTAATAGTCAGTCAAGTTGTACGAATTTTATGTCTTTACTATTTATAAACATTCTGATGAATATTTTAAAACTAAATTGACTGGGCGCTGTTGCTGTCATAGGTAGAATATGACCGCAATAGCACCCAGTCAAATTAGTTTCAAAATATTCAACAGCTTGCCTGTATAGTTTTTTGGAAATTGAGATCCAGAGAGTGCAGGAGTTGATCGATCCCAACATGGGCACAGCGTGGGTGGAGCTTAGCTAGAGATGGTCAGGACATATTTAAAACTAGATTCCTCCATAAGTAAGCCACTATTATTGCACTGATATCAGTACTATTATATGATTTGTTACCCTAATGGACCTTTCCATTTTTCGCTATGCCCCGCCCATCACTAGCTAAGCTCCACCCACCTCGCCGTGTTGGGATTGAACGATCCCCGAATGCCCTAGCTATCAATTTCCTGAAAACTATACAGGGAAGCTGTTGAATATTTTGCAGCAACAGCGCCCAGTCAAATTAGTTTCAAAATATTCAACAGAATATTTATTAAATAGTAAAAGCAAACAATTTGTACAACAACGCATAGACCGTCTTCAAATATACGTACTTATCGACGTCATTCATTATGATGTCATTGTACACATCACGTAGTTGTTTATGACGTCATATGATGGCTGGGTACACTGGAAAGGTGAATTGTCACTAATAGTGACTTCATTATTTCTGGTTAAGTATTGTGTCTTAGGTGAACTAATGCATACAGGTTAACTATTAACCAATCTTATTAGCTCGACTTTACGAAGTAAAATGAGCGATTATGATACCCTTTGCATCATCTCGCGGCGGTGTTCAAGTTATGATTAGCCCAACTTATCAGTTCATATCTCATGTTTGAGTAATCATACTGGATCCAAACTTGGACACAACCTTCCTTTTGAACTGCTGGCATGACACATTGATCTCGGGTTAAAAATATACAAAGATCAATGTTTTTGTGACCTTGGTAAAAACTGTGTTCAACATTAACTTTTAACGTTTAGCTCAACTTGCAATTCATATCTCATCTTGGTTAATTATACTGGACACTATCTTGGACACATAGTTCCTTATAATGAGAGGGCTTCACACAATGCCCATGGTGTCGAAAGGTCAAAGGTCAAGTTCACTGACGTAGATAAAAAAAACCTGGGGGTTTTGCATTTAGATTAACTTAGCAGTTAATATCTCATGTTTGTTATGCATATTGGACCCAAACTTGGACACCTACTTCCGTATAATGAGAGGCTGTCACAGAATGATGTTGGAATCAAAAGCTCAAAGGTCAGTGTCATTGTGATCTTGGTAAAAAAAAAACTTGTTTTTTTCAACATTAACATTTTGAATTTAACTTAAATTTGTCATTTATATCTCATGTTTGGTTATTCATTTTGGAACCAAACGTGAACACACTTAACTTCCTTGTAATGACATGGAGTGATACACTGTCCTTTGTGTCAAAAGGTCAATGTCATTGTGATCTTGGTAAATGCTGTAATTTTTGTCGAGCCCTATGTGAAGCATGGGATGGTTCGACATAGCGATCCAAATGGCGTCTGGAGTGTGGCATGCAGATAAATATTAAACTTTTTCAATGTATATTTAATTCATAAAAAACTTATCCGATTTCAATAAAACTTTGCAGATTTGTTCTATACCAGCACTGCATGCAGTTTACGTCATTAAAGTAATTTTAAATTCTGGCAATACCTTTACAAGTCTATATTTCACAAAGAATTAGAAGAATGTTAAAGTTTTTTAATGTACATTTAATTCATGTAGGGTTTATCCGATCTCAATAAAAATGTACAGATTTATTCTATACTATCATTGCATCCACTCTGCATCATAAGGGCAGTAATTATCGGTCCCATAGTGAAGCGAATGATCTCAACATAGCGATCCAAATGACGTCCAGCATTCGGCATGCACCAAAATTAGGTAAATGTTAAGGTTTTACAATGGACATTTAATTCATCAAGGACTTATTCGATCTATACCCTCATTACATCTAGTCTCCATCAGAAGTGAAATGATTTTCAGGTTTTTTTCGTGTTTTATGGGCTTTGTACTTAACTTATTTTGCACCAAGAATTAGGTAAATCTTAGTTTTTCAATTGACATTTAATTTATCAGAGGCTTACCCAATGTCAATAAAACAGATTTCTCCTATGCCACCATTGCATCCAGACTCCATCATAATTAAAATGATTTTCAAATTGATTACATATCTTTATGAAGTTTGCAGTAGACATTTGATTTATCGGGGGTGGGGGGAGGGTATACTATTTTAAGAAATCCTTATTTCACGACGCTGCCACACATGATGTGTGATATGCGGGGAAAAAACTAAATGGCTCGACACTAAGTTTAGCTCAACTTTATTTATATCATTTATAAATTAGCCATGTATACCGGTATCTCATGTTTGCTTAATCATACTGGACCTAAACTTGGACACCTGCTTCTTTATAATGAGAGGGCACGGTCATTGTGGCCCTGATAAAACTTTTTTTCACATATTAACATTTTGCATTTAGCTTATCTTTCCAGTTTATATTTCATGTTTGGTTAGCCATACAGGGCCTAAATTTGGGCACATTTTCCCCTATAATGTGAGGGCATGACACAATCACATCAATAACATGTTGCGTTAGGTCAACTTAGAGGTTCATATTTCTTGTTGGGTTAATCATACTGCAAGTGCACCCAAACATGGACACGTGTTTCCTTGTAATGACAGGGGGTATATTTAGTATTAATGTTTAACCTCAAATAGTTTTATTTAAGCTTTGTACATATTTTTAATACAAAGTACATAATAGTTAATCCAACTACTTAGGCAAATCCTTCATCTGTGTCATTCCAAAATCATTATCCTGTTTTTGTCATGGTGTATCATGTGTGCAGCTGATTATTCTATGGAATATTTATCCTCGCCTGAAAGGAGAAGAGGGTATCGCGATTGGGTCTGTCTGTCTGTCAGGAGCTGTATCTCAACTTCTGATCTGATTTTAGTAACATTTTAACATAAACAAGGAACTTGCTGTGCAAGCGAATTTCCAGACTTTGGCCATGATGCGGATGAAGGAACCTAGATCCAGATCGGATCAAATTCTGGATCTGTGTATATGTAAGGAAATTAGTTGTCCGAGTGGCTCAAATTTTAACACTGGAAAGTCTGTTATACTAGGACCTCACAACTTTGGCCGTGATCCAAAAAACTGTGGAAAACTAAATTCTGGAAAATCCAATAACTTTGCAATGTGACAAAAACGGAGTGCAAAGGGTATGCAATGGTCTGCAATCTCTGATTGGTCTTGTTGCTTTTATATTTAAAATGAGAAATAGTCTTGCATTAAATTGTAGTAAGATTAATGAAAGTGGCTAAATTCTCATGTCTGACAGCATTTGGTTCGCAAGATTTTGCATATGATTATAGGTCTAAGTCTACTTTTGAGTCATCAATTTTGAGAATCATTTGCATGCCAAAGGTTTTCCGATTTCTAGCCAAGCCAAGATGAGCTTTGGAATCCCTTGCCTAATTCTAAATTCTGAACTCAGGTTACAAACAATATAGGGATTCATTCTAGCTATGTCCGTCCATTTCTAACTAGGCTCTGGCAACTTTGAAAACTGAATTCTCAGAGTTTAAATTACCTATGAAGCGTGTATGATGCACGTGAATTACACGTGGCACAGGTCAGCTGTTGAATATTTGTAAAATTATTTAATGAAGCGGGGTGGGGGTGTCAAAATATCCAACAGGATGTTTATTAAATTGTAAATTTGTCAAAGACATACTATTCATACAATCTTTTGACATATTTTTATTGCCCTCCCCTGGGGGGATGTAGCGATCAGCATGTCCGTCCATCCATCCATCTGTCTGTCTGTCTGTCCCCGTCTTGTCAATGCAACTCCTAGAGGTCTCAATGGATTAGCTTAACATTTTGTCCTGTATTATCACTATCATGTGCGGATGTGCATGTGCTTTTTTCGCGTCCGAAGAAAATTTCATTACAGAGTTATCCCCCTTTATATATCTTAAAGTCAATACATAAACTGCATTGCCAATCATTTCTTGTCAACACAACTCCTCCTAGAGGTCTCAATGGATTAAATTAAAATTTTGTCGACATTATCAGTATCATATGAAGATGTGTCTGCTTTTTTCGCGACCGAAAAAAAGCCGATACATAAACTGCATTGCCAATCATTTCTTGTCAACGCAACTCCTCCTACAGTTTAGCTCTGATTCTTTTGAAAATTGGTGTTTTATTATTACTACGTGTAGGTGTGCATGTGCTATCCGTGTACCTGTACGGCCATCCATCTGTACAAAATGTATGTTTGTCCGTCTGTCAGTCCATTCATCTCTGACAATCATTTCTTGTCAACGCAACTCCTCCTAGAGGTCTCTATGGATTATCTTTAAAATTCGTCGACATTATCAGTGTCATGTGCAGATGTGTATGTGCTTTTTTCGTGGCCCAAAAATTGTTTATTACAGAGTTATCCCCCTTTAAATATCTTAAAGCCGATAAATAAACTGCATTGCCAATCATTTCTTGTCAACGCAACTCCTCCTAGAGGTCTCAATGGATTAACTTAAAATTGTGTCGACATCAGTATCATGTGCAGATGTGCATGTGCTTTTTTGCGACCGAAAAATTATTCATTACATAGTTATCCCCCTTTAAATGTCTTAAAGCCGATACATAAACTGCATTGCCAATCATTTCTTGTCAACGCAACTTCTCCTACAGTTTAGCTCCGATTCTTTTGAAAATTGGTAAGTGTTATTATTACCATGTGAAGCTGTGCATGTGCTATCCGTATATCTGTACGTCCATCTGGCTGTACAAAATGTATGTATGTCCATCTGTCAGTCCATCCATCTCTGACAATCATTTCTTGTCAACACAACTCCTCCGAGAAGTCTCAATGGATTAACTTTAAATTTCGGATTGTCAGTATCATGTGCAGATGTGCATGTGCTTTTTTCGCGGCCAAAAGATTTTTCATTACAGTTATCCCCCTTTAAATATCTTAAAGCTGATACTAGGCTTGTGCGATTTTTGCTTTGAACCATCGCGATCGATTTTATACCAAAAAAATTTGATTTTCGATTAAATCGTAGGTCCACATTCCCAAAAGTATAAACAAGTCACGAAAACTGGGACTGAATTTCTAGAAAAAGTTGAAATAAATGATACAAAAATAGCCCAATATTAGAATACAATTTCATGCGACAAATTCTTACTATCCTATGTCTGTGCTTAATGTATACCTTATATCCATCATTGCGGGAGTGAAATTATTAATTGGGACCGCCTAAATATTTCGTATAGTTTAATAAACATTGCTCATTTCATCAAAATTTGACATAAAATTTCGTCAAGAAAAAATATAATGCACATATATCGGCTTCAGCTTATAGCCTCCCTTTGTAGGACGAGTTTAGGTCATTACCCGCGTAGCGCGACGGCGCTAATATTAGTACCCGGGGAAATACTGCGCAATCCATATACATAGGACGGTAGCTTTGAGTAGCTACGATAGTAACGGCGTAAACTCGTCCTATAGTGCAGTTTATAGTTGCTTTCAGAATGTACGATCTACATCTAAGAATAATCAACAGAACGCACAGTTCAAAATACAACAATCTGGAATGTTGTTGCATTATTTTCTTTAATTAGGCATGACAACCGAATCAAAATGGAAAAATTAGTACACCGACTGAAATTGCTAAAACATTAAAAAGAATTATGGTCAGTGATTATTGCCTAACACTCTGCAACTAAGTATATACTTGGTATTTCACGACAGACTCATGGTCTGCAGCTAAAGAAAGAAAATTATATGGTGATTCGACGGACTAACTAGCTGGTTTTCTCAATGACAAAGGTGTTACCTCGCTATTGTTAGCTTGTTTACCATAGAGCTTTGTGTTTTGATTAGGACTTACATGTAGTGAACAGAAAAAATACAATGGATACATGCGTGAATGGATTATAACTGTATTCTTGTATTGCTAAATGGTGAGTTTTAAAATCTTAGTCTGCTCAATTTTTTCACGATTTTTCGAACTTTTTTTTCCCAATTACATCGTAGAAAATCGTGATTTATTTCAAAATCGCGATTTTCGATTAAATGGCGAAATTGTGCAAGCCTAGCTGATACATAAACTGCATTGCCTAACTCCTACAGCTCAGCTTCGATTCTTTTGAAACTTGGTAAGTGTTATTATTACCATTGGAAGCTGTGCATGTGCTATCCATATACCTGTACGTCCATCTGTCTGTACAAGATGTATGTATGTCCGTCTGTCGGTCCATATATCTCTGACAATCATTTCTTGTCAACGCAACTTCTCCTAGAGGTCTCAATGGATTAACTTAAAATTTCGTCCACATTATCAGTATCATGTGCAGATATGCATGTGCTTTTTTCGCGGCCAAAAAATATTCATTACAGAGTTATCACCCATTAAATATCTTAAAGCTGATACATAAACTGCATTGCCAGGCATTTCTTGTCAACGACCTCCTCCTACAGTTTAGCTGCAATCCTTTTGAAACTTGCTACGTGTTATCATTATGACATGAAGATATGCATGCGCTATCCGTATACTTGTACGTCCATCCGTCTGTCCCAAATGTATGTTCGTCTGTCGGTCCATCCTTGTCAACACTACTTCTCCTACAGTTTAGTTACAATTCTTTTGAAACGTGGTAAATCTAGTCAGTACCATCTGAAGTTGTACATGCGCTTTTTCGCGGCCAGAAAATTATTCTTTACAGAGTTATCCCCCTTTAAATACCTTTAAGCCGATACATTAACTGGAGTACCAACCATTTCTTGTCAACACAACTACAATAGCTGTAATTCTTTTGAAACATGGTAATGGTTCTCATTACCACTTGAAGAAGTCTACTCCATCCAGAAACCTGGACTACAGTAGAGAGTTGTGGTTCTTGCATTAGAAGGCATTAAATGCAAGATTAGAAATCTTTCTGGCGCTAAATGTAAGTAGATATATTTAGCAAGTAGCGATTAAAAGATCAGTTTGTTTATGTGGTTAATAAAATGACAGACCAACCCTAGGGGGTCTGTGGTCCTTATCTCCCCTGAAATATTTAAAATTCATCAAAATTGTCTTGTTCGTGCCAGATCTTGAAGAATTTTGACCTATGGTCTCAATTCCTTTGTCACTGAATATATTACTTGAAGAAACAGTGCTATGATTCCGTTTTGAAGAAATTCATCCATATTTTCCTGATTTATCTCCCTTGAAAAACTTAAAATTCATCAAAATTCTCTTGTCCGGGCATAATAGTTGAACGGAATTGAACATGCACTTACAAATCCATATTTCTTTAAGGCGAGATGCAGTGTCAGGATTTCATTTTTCACTGATTAGTTTTTCTAAGATCTTGTCCTTTACAATTAATGTTGCATGTACGTCCACTATTGATGTATGTTTATCTGAAATGTTTGGATCCTGGGGTGATATGCTGTTTTCTGATGGCTCTTGTTTATTTTCCTGATGCAGCTACAGCATTATGATTGTGATGTTAGCTAAAATGTAACGTATTTGATTATGATGCCAGATATTTGAGTGGCAGATCTGACCACTCTATTTTTATAAACAATATGTCATCCACTAACTATTGCATATATCGGAGCCTAAAATTCGGGTCTACTTTAGAAAATACATCACACATTAACCACCAACAATAACGGCAATGCTTACACAGTTGTCCACTGTCTGGATAAACTGTGTGATGATTTGCCATCAGATATGCTATTTTCCACGGAGGACCAAATGGATAGACGAATCGGCATTATTCCCTATTCTGCTTTAATTGAAAGTTATCCAACATGGATGTTCCTGCGTGCCCAATTGAAGTTATAAGATCAGTAGCATTAGGTCAGAGCAAACTCATACTCTAATTGAAATAATAATATTGGTGTCACAATACAGCCATGGTAAAGCAAACTAATATTATATTTAAATAATTAGTTTAAGTACACTGTCAAGTTCATCTCATATTATGTCTATGTCAGTTTGTGGTTAGGACCCACTACTATTATATAAGTTATATCAGTAATTTATTGGGTGGTCCTTGTACAATAAGGCCTGCCATTGACCATTACATCCACTCTTGTTTATTTTCTCAGGGGCTGAAGCTATGGGTGACAGCTCTTTTGTTGGGCAACCTCGATTTGAAGGCGATGTCAGTGATATGCTTAGGATTCCAGTTACAGGCTGTTTTAACCAACTGTCAGCAGAAGAACAAAGTGAGGTCTATCTCTCATCATGTAAAGAATGTCAATTCACAACCTATTCCATTAGGTCATTTCAAAGGCATATGCTGTTGCACAAGAGGAAAAAGTATGTTTGCAATAAGTGTGGTGTTCAGTATGCTGATGCTGACACACTGAAGCAACACTTGAGAGCGGTTCATGAAGGGAAGTTCTTGGCATGTAATATTTGTGGCAGGCAATTTAGTACGAGACAAGGACTGTTTCAGCATAATAAACGCTGGCATAAACTGAAAACAAATTGGACGAATAAGAAATAGAGTATAATTTTCCATTTTGCTAGTCATAGAAAAATGAACTATATCGCATTGCTTAATACTGTATAAATTCTCATATAATCAGTATTAATTATAGCACAATGCTGTCTTAGTAACAATACACTTTACCTTCTTATTCTAATGATTACTATCTTCTGACTTCTGTGCATTTATAGATTGCATAGCCATAGCAAATAAATAAGTATCCAAAAGTCTGTTGTCATAACAATTATTCCCTCATTATTAGCTCACCTGGTCTGAAAGGCCAAGTGAGCTTATGCCATGGCAATCGTCCATCAACTTTTGCTTTAAAATTTTTATCTCCTCCTTAACGGCTTGCTGGATTTCAACCAAATTTGGCTAGAATGATCCTATAGGGGTAGGCTCTAGAACATCTATTTAGGTTTTTGATATTTCAAATTTTGGGGTAAAAAACTTAGATTTTGTTTAAGATTTACCGAAAAGTGTCAAAACGCATCTCTTCCTTAGTTTCTTGACAGATTTCAACCAAATTTGGCTAGAAGGGTTGTACCGACATAGGCTCTAGAACACCTATTCAAATTTTTTATATTTCAATTTTTGGGGTTAAAAACTTAGATTTTGTTGCAGATTTACCGGAAAGTGTCAAAATGCATCTCCTCCTTAGTTTCTTTGCAGATTTCAATCAAATCTGGCTAGAACACTCATACTGAGGTAGGCTCTAGAACTTTTATTCAGATTTTTTATATTTCAATTTTTTGTGTAAAAAACTTGGATTTTATTTAAAATTTGCCGGAAATTGTCAAATTGCTTTAAAACGCTACTCACCCTTAGTTTCTCAGCAGATTTCAACCAAATCTGGTTAGAACGATCATATGAAGGTAGGCTCTAGAACTTCTCTTCAGATTTTTTATATTTAAAATTTTGGTGTAAAAAACTTAGATTTTGTTTAAAATTTACCTTAAAGTGTCAAAATGCATCTCCTCCTTAGTTTCTTAACAGATTTCAACCAAATTTGGCTAGAAGGCTCATACCGACATAGGCTCTAGAACGTCTATTCAAATTTTTGATATTTCAATTTTTTGGTTTAAAAACTTAGATTTTGTTGCAAATTTAGTTGAAAGTATCAAAATGCATCTTCTCCTTAGTTTCTTTGCAGATTTCAATCAAATCTAGCTAGAACGATCATACGGAGGTATGCTCTAGAACTTCTATTCAGATTTTTGATATTTTAATTTTTTGTGTGTAAAAACCTTAGATTTTGTGCAAAATTTACCGAAAACTGTCAAAACCCATCTTCTTGGTTTCTTGATAGATTTCAACCAAATTTGGTTAAAAGGATCCTCTGGAGGTCGGCTCTAGTTTAAAATGTCTAAAAAATTCTGAAACCGCTTGGGGGATTGATTCAAAACTCATGAAATATCATCTAGTTCCAGTGGTCATCTCATTTTGTTCGGATATGTCTGGCTAATAGGTCCAGGTGAGCGATACAGGCTCCTTTGGCCTCTTGTTTATATTTTGTGTACGAGTTGTCACAAAAACATGGTTCAGCTGGTTCGCTGAAACATATGGACTTCCTAAGGAACCATCATTGGTATTTCGACTAATTGGCCATATGTATTTAGCCCGCCTGGCCTGAAATGTCAGATGAGCTTATATACTGTGACAACTGTCCATCCATTACCCTGCCATCCATATGTCAACTTAGAACTACTTTTTTTTAATATTTCAGCCAAACGTAGTGAGAATGATCCTATGACGACAGACTTCCAAATTTGTATTAAAAATCTGATTGGTCAATTACTGTGGTGGACATCTTAGGTTTTCTGAAAATTAGCAAAGACTATGCATTCACAGCATGGCCTATTCCAATCAACTTGGCTTGATGAGCCCTATGTTCATAAGCTAACAAGCCTCCATACAGAAATCTGATCATTCAATTGTTTCGATGGCCATCCTGGATTTCCAAACATGCAATAATTGAAAGAAGACAAGAACTACAGACCTTTTGACCCCAGAGTCGATGTAATTATTCAGAACCCCCAAGGGCTTAGGGCAACCTTCCATCCTAGTTTTTTCATGATCCATCCGGTAAGTTATTGTGCTTGACAAACATGCATGCAGAAGACTTGGCTAATCCAATTGTCTTGCACATTTCCGTGGAAAGATTAATAAAACTCGAACACCATGGATACATTTGATGACTACTATATAGGCCGTCTTAGTTATCAGAATATAGTGACCGTTTGATAGAAATTTAATGAGTGTTAGTTAAGCCACTGGTTGAGTTAGAAGCTTAATTAAACTCATATCTAAAGCAGTTGTTGTGTTCTGGGTAATTTCCTAAGGCTCGTTAAGCTCAGATGTTACTTCTGTGGTTAGATCTCGTTTCAATGTGGCTGATTTGGAATCCTACTGAATATTTTTAGAATAACCATGTTCAGTAAAGTTCATTTTCAAAATATTCAGCGTTTGAACTATGGCGCTTCTTTCTCCATCACACATACTGGAATTGGTCATTAAATGGAAATCACTGGTGTCATTTCTTGTGAATTGGTTTTGGATAAATTCATTCATTTTCATCAGGGGTCTCGCTATTGAAAACTGAAATCATTTATAGTAACTTTTGGTTCAACTAAGATCGGGTCAGCAAGTGTATTTTCCAATTGACCATTCTGTCATATATAATTATCTAAATATATGCATATTGTCGATTTATAGCATCTAATGTCCATCGTGTGCTTAGAGATCCAATGGACCTTTCCATTTTTAGCCGTGCCCCGCCCATCTCTAGCTAAGCTCCCCCCCCCCCCACACCTCGCTCGTGTTGGGATCGATCTCTATCTCTGAACTCACTGAATATCAATTTCCAGAAAACTATACCGGTAAGCTGTTGAATATTAGGAAACTAAGTTGACTGGGTGCTGTTGCTGCATATAGCAGCAACAGCGCCAAGTCAAATTAGTTTCAAAATATTCAACAACATGTTTATTAAATAGTAGAGACATACAATTCTTACAACGTGTCAGACTTTTAAGAGTTAAAGACGGGCCTAATAGAATCATTTATGACGTTATGATTATGACGTCATCCCACACGTCACTTAGCTGAGTATGGCGTCAAATCATCGATGGATACTCTGGAAAGGTGAATGGATAGGGACACTCACGAGTATGTGATAAATAATTAATATGCACAAAACTGACTCCCTCTCCCTCAATGTATTGCAGGAAACTACCCAGGCTATACACTGCGATACATTTATGATGATGATTACTGTATTCTGCGGCTGTAGTAGTAGAAACATCCTACAGCTGCAATCAGTCCTTCTTCGCTTTTGACCACTGTGTCTTGTCCTCAGCCAAAATCCTTTGCTTCCTCTGGTCCATTCTTGACTTGAGTGTACCGAGTCCTGCTTTCTTGAGGTCACATCGTAGCACGCTTAGCAGATTTATGCAATGACGTCCTCTCCTGGCTTCGTATTTGCTGGCTCCAAGAAGGGCGAATTCCAAGGCGCTGTGCTGGTGTCTCTTCTGGCATCCTTAGCACATGGCCAAACATGGACCGTCTTTGCTGGGCGACGTATTACACATCTTGTATAGTGTATCGTTGGAAATTATGCTATCTGGCCATCGGTGTCCAGTGATGGTGCATAGGTGTTTGCGTTGGCAGGCATCGAGCTTGTCTGGAGCTGCCCAGCTTTTACAGTTACACAGCATCAAGGATACGCAGGATGCATTGTACAAACGTAGCCTCTTTATCAAGGGCATCTTTGATCTACGAATCATAGCTTCCAGAAGGACTGGAAAGATACATTCCCCATGACGCAACGTGCAGAAATGTCAGCAATATTACAAAGCAGTGATCCCAGGATTTTACTTTTCCTCCATGGTTCGCCGCCATGAAGTGGGTCGTCATTTTCTAGTTTCATGCTTTGTCGATAGGTATATGTTGGGTGAACTCTGTTTTGGATTCATTCATAGAGATTCTCAATTTTTAGTTTGCTTGCAGCTATTGGGAGAAGTTCGTCAAAGGGTTTCTTTTCTTCGTCTATGAAGTCCACATCGTCGGCATATTCCATCTATAGTGGCATGTCCAGTATTGACATTGAGGGCGGAGGGGGTGGGGGGGTGGTTGGTCTTGTGGAACTTTCCCGCACAGATTTCAATGCGGCAGCAAGGTAGCAGGTGAAGAGCACCGGCGATAGACCATCTCCCTGTGGGGAGCCGATTGATGTCTCAAACTCTACAGACTTCACTGACTTGACTCGTACTCTCAGCTTTGGGTCTGCAAGCAGTAGTCTCACTAGTCATAGCTCATCTTCATTGCAACTGGCCTGGCGTAGTACATCTAGGATCTTTGAGCGTTTAATTGTGTCGAAGGCTCGTAGATCATAGAGACTAATGTTGCGTGGGATACTAACACCTAATATTAAACACCAGCTGCTAATGTGACCGGCAGAACTGTCCACATGAGTTTATGAATGTTTAGCATCATAACAGTATGGCAAACAAATAATACTGATCCTTTAACCGTCGTCAAGGTCAACGTGGAGTCCAAAGTACTGACTCAAAGATATAATCTCTATGGTGGTCATACACGAAATCATGGCATAAACACAAACTGTCCTCTGAAACTACAGACCATTTCCTGTTACGGTGTCCCAGCCTTGAGTCGTCGCGAATACCCTTCATTAAGACGATTGACAACATACTCGTAGCAGATACCATCTCACTCTGAAAGATAACTTGGATGAGGAGTCTACCGAACTTATTCTTGACACAACGCATGCTTTTTCTACAACAAACCCATTATTAGCCGCCTTGGAGGAAGTCACACGCGACTTCTGCTTCATGCCACACCACAGACGATCTTGTATCGTGACTGGAAAATCCCAGTATATACTAGCCCAACCTAGAAGACATGGTATCACACGGAAACGACAAGACGCTTTATGTTTAAAATCTACATTAGTTAAGAAAGCAGTACAGACTGGTGGTTCGTCTAGACCAGAGAGGCGGAAATACCAAACAAGTAACAAGTAGGCTGTGAACATTAGCGGCAAGAAAGTTAGTGGATTGTATTACTGTGGAGTTTGTTTATAGTCTCGTTCATTCTCAATTCACATTGTGCGCTTTTACATCGTCATCTCATTATGTTTCTCTAGTAGTAGTAGTAGTAGTAGTAGTAGTAGTAGTAGTAGTAGTAGTAGTAGTAGTAGTAGTAGTAGTAGTAGTAGTAGTAGTAGTAGCAGTAGCAGTAGTTTACGAAAACATGAAAACGGATACACAATCCAATAATCTTATATCTAGGAATTGATAGGGACATACGGGAACCTGACCGCACGTATTATCAGTTACGTATAATGTCTCGGACACATGCATGTGTGGTCGAAGATCAACTTTTCTTATTATGTATTACACCAGGATCAAGGATAGTGGCCAACATGTCCAAGCTGCTCTCATATCAATTGGGGGTTCCAGTTTCTCAGTCAATCATATGACATCATAATCAAGTACGTCATGAATGACGTAGCTACGTTCGTCACGAACAACTAAGCGTTGTTACGCAAATTGCATGTCTACTATTTAATAAACATACTGTTGAATATGTTGAAGCTAATTTGAATAGACGCTGTTAGCACCCAGTCAAATTAGTTTCAACGTATTCAACAGCTTACATATATAGTTTTCTGGAAATTGATAATCAGGGATCGCCCAACACAGTCGAAGTGTGGGTGGAGCTTAGCTAAAGATGGGTGGGGCATAGCTAAAACTTGCTTCCTCCTTTGTTGGTCAGGAATGATCAAGCATAGCAACTGACCCTTTATGTAGAGCAGCCATGGCAGCAGTAATAACAATGTTTACCTCGGCCATGATCGAGAATGTTCGAACTGCGTCAAAGTTAATGTCTAGTACCTGGTAGTCGACATTCTTATATGTTATCATTGTGATCACAAACATTCCTGGCATATCCTCAAACAATCCAACTCTGGCATGTCCATTACATGCGAGTCTTTAAGCGAGTTTAACAGTTTAGATAAATTAGATAATCTGGTTCTGTAGGTAACCTTTCTAGGTATCAGTTTAAAGTTAGTAAGATCCCATGTATTCAACTTCACATGGCGTTATTGCGAATGGTCGATGCAGATAATCTGAATTAAATGACACCAACTCTGCTGAAAGGGTGTCTATACTTGGCCGATGATTCATCCGTAGTATTGTAATAAGGGAGACGATTACCTGCAGTTAAACAATTTCCTGGAGAAATAGACGGATCCATTGCTAGCTACTCGCCCATTTCTAACGGAGCTCTGCCCACTGTGTTACGTGTTTTGGAATCAATTTATATGCTTTAAATCCCCAGAATCCCAATTCATAAGTAACTATACATGCAAGCTGAATATTTTGAAACTAATTTGACGGGATGCTGTTGCTGCCTAGCGGCGCACAATCAAATTAGTTTCAAAATATTCAACTGAAAAGACTAAAGTTTACGTGTATTTGACTGTTCAATGTTCATGACGGCGATAGATGCATACGTCTCTATGTATTGTGACATTGACTTATAAACCATAAGTACCACGGTTTGAATCCTAGCGAATACTGAATATAATTTAATTCATAAAAATTATTTTACAATAATATCTTTTATATATCTAGTCATTCCGATACACTGTTACTATGCACATTTTATTTCAGGTACTTCTGTTGATATCATATGCATTTCTTATGACGTTGGTAGTTTTATTTTTCATTTCTACTATGTTATTTTTTCTTTATACTTTCTTGGCAAATGCAGTCTCCGATACGATTTAAAATTAAAGCATTTCAATATATTCATCAACCAGACCTTATTTGACACCTAACCAGACCTTCCTCTTGATTTATCAAGACGGAGTTGCTGTACCAAAGGCAAGATAGAAGGTTTGGGCAGCCTGTTTGTCAGACGTAATAGCATGGTTAAAAGCTACATAATCAAGATCATCGATACGGGTAAAGGTGTTAAATGAAAAATAGATAATGCACTAGTTTATATTTAGCAAACAATATTTTGATGTTTAAACTGTTAATGATTCATCAGACAGTTTTAGCCTGTAATACATTGTTTAATAAGTTTAAATTAGTTTGCCAATAAGTACATGATATTTTTGTTTTTAAATTTTATCAGTGATGTTGGTTAAATTCTCCTTATAAAAAATAAAAAACATAAAAAAATAAATAATAAACATGGTTTAGAATGTTTTCCTTCGCACTTTAATTGCTAAATTTGGTCCAAAAAATTTTAAGAGACCGCTGCAGAGGCCGGGTTAGAGCCAGCTTCGACGTGAACAGGTTAACGGGTTGAGCAGCTAGGGCGCACGGTGTTATTGCTTAGAAGTTAGAACACAATTGAACAATCCAGTTTAGCTATGCTCGACCTATCTCTAGCTACGCTTCACTCGCTCTTTGCCCATGGTGGGATCAATCGACCGCACTCTGAATCTCAATGTCCAGAAAACTGTATAGTTAAGCTGTTGAACATTTTGAAACTAATTTCACTGGTGCTGTTGCCTGTGGCATCAATAGCGGCCATTCAAATTAGTTTCAAAATATTCAACAGAATGTTTATTAAATAGTAAAGGCGCAGAATTCATACAGCTTGATTGACTATTAAGTGTTTAAGATGGACTGTATGGCGTCATTCATGACGTAATTGATCATGACGGCAGCCTACATGTGACGTAGTTGATTATGACGCTGGATTCCTCAATTGTACATTTTCTTTAGAATTAGCCTATGTATTTAATTCAGAGCACGTGATTAGCTGCTGCTGCTGCTGCTGCTGCTGTTGTTATTGTTGTGACAACATCTTAATACCTTCTTTGTTACTGGGCTTTAAAATTAATGCTCGCCATATGCTTAGGGAAATCTTAGATGACGACGACCAATTTATATCCAATATATTAATCCCTCTTGTGTCAACTTAACTTTTTAATGGTCAAACTGACCAAAACAACTCTGCAGTCGTCTTGAGACATGTCCATCAACAGGTCAAGAGAAGAGTATTTTTGAAAATTAACCACTGGAATGACTGGCTCGGTAACCGAGCCAGTCATTCCAGTGGTAAATTTTCAGAAATACTCTTCTCTTGACCTACAAATTGATAATGGGTAAGACAAAGCTTGAAATTTCTTTACCACTACCCCCGTGTAAAGGTCCAGCCGGTCAAAAATTTCAGAGGTAAATTTACAAAAAAAAAAAAAAAGAATTCTAATATTAAAATTTCTTGAAAAGTGTTGCCCATTAAAGTGCTTAATCGATATAAGTAGGTTTTTTACCGCTTTGATTCGCTGCTGACACAAAAGGTGTTAATATCGCTCATACATTTTATTTGAGTTGTAAGAACATACATTGTATTCAATCCCTTATGATCTTATCCTTTTGGTGACGTTTACGCTTGGTATATTATTAATCCCCGGCAGTTCCCGTTAACATTACAACCGAGTAAGCGAATTTGGTGTATGAGTGCGCCTTGTGTCAAATGTGTGTCATGTATCATTGGTAGGTAATCACAACTTGTTGTTCACTGTTCACAAAAAAAATCATGGAAAATCCTTTTCTGTTGTGTGTTTCCAAGCGTGTTTTCTAATACAATAACCAAACTTGGTGTGAGGATGCCAATAGGTCACTGCGATCTGCCTTTCATTGCATAGCAATCTAAAAATAGATGCGTGGCTTCTTCGAGAATATACTTTTCTCGATCTCGTATCGAATGAGATCTTGCGAAATACGAATGATTGGATAGTAGTTTTAATAGTTTTGTGTATGCAGTAGTCATAGTTTGTAATACTTTGTATGAATGCGTAAAGGTGTGTAAAGAGTAGTCCAATGACATCTAGTCGTCACACTTCAATGAACTGTAACCCTTTAATGGTCAAATTTGGTCAAGAAAATTTAAATATCTTCCTATTAAATGTCCATTTTCTGTCCAAGAGAATGCAATTTTTAACAATTTATCACTGGAATGACTGGCTCATTATCGAGCCTGTCATTCCAGTGTTAAATTTCAAAATTTGTATTCTCTTGACCTGTAAATGGACATTCCACAAGACCATAACAGAGGCCGGTTTTGGCCGGCATGACTATTAAAGGGTATCTAACATTTTATTGTTGCATATGCTTTTTATAATTCAACGAAAACCACAGAAATACGGTCACAAAACCTGGGGAGAACGGTGTGTGGTCTATCAAAGGTGTGGTCTATCAAAGGTGCTGTGCTTGCTGTACTTCCTAATGGTTCGCACTCGTCCGAGTCTGTTCTGGCGCTCGACCAGCGCATTGATAGATGTTTAGAGAGACAGGGTACTACCACGCCCGTCAATATATCAACCTATATCTATCAGCAGGCCTGTAATGGATAGAGCCTACTCGGACTACAGTACAGCTCAGAAACAACTTAAAACCGTCTGTTGAATATTTTGAACATAATTGGATTAGAAAACATTGCTGCCTTGTCTTCCCTTCCAATCCAATTATGTTCAGAATCTTCAACAAAGCATAGCTTACATTGCGCGTAAAATTGTACTAACTAACATGCTATTGTATTTTTCTGGAAACATGTTAAGTAATCTCCGCGCTGTACTCTCCATGCAACAAAATACGGGATTCGGACACGAATCTTTTAAAATCAATTAATAGAAGGATCCTTTTCTAACTAAGCCCCACCAATTTCTAGCTAAGCTCCGCCCATGTTGTGTCCGTATTTGGATTGATCGAACCGTGAATTCGCAGAATCCTAATATCAAATACAGTTAAGCTGTTAAATATGTTGAAACTAATTTAACAGCACGCAGTCAAATTAGTTTCAACATATTTAACAGCGTGCTGTTACTGCCTGTGATAGTAACAGCGCCCAGTCAAATTAGTTTCAAAATATCCATCAGACTGTTTATTACATAGTAAAGACATGCAATTCATACACCTGACGGATTATTTTATGTTCATGACGGAGCTAGATGTCATTCATTTTGATTTTGACGTTAGCATACATATGACGTAAATTATTATGACGTCATATACTTGAGAGCCCACCTCGCCAAGATGCTTCTGACAAGACTCGGAAGAGAGACAGCCCACAGATTAGATGCAAGCAATATGTATGCTATGTGTCCATCACAACTCTGATGTGTGCCTTTTTCGTTCGCATTTGTCTGTCGCAGGAATAACTACCCATTTTTCAATCAAAATGAGGTCCATCTCAATATACTTATTACCGTACTTATTATGTTGTTAGCCTTAGCAGTAAATTTCATATTTATGAACCGCTGAAATATCAATATGTCTTTAAAAACCCGTACAAGCTAGCTGCTGAACGTAGTGAAATTAATTTTCACCATAATCAAGCGCCAATGGGCGACAGTCGATGGCCAATCGCCCCTGGATTAGTTTGCTATCGGATCTATTGGCGAAAAAGGGAGCGACAGACCCGGGTCTTAACACAGTTAGTCTACATAACGTCATATAAGTTGTTTCAGAATTATTTCTATGTAGGCTATACATGTCCTAGTTCTGACAAGCAATCATTTGTATTTCTTGCAGAGATTCGCAAAAGAAAGACGCGTCTGGTTGATGGCACTGATGATAGTACCGATGACGTAGCTGTTGTGAGTTTCATATCTGGTCATCAGCGTGGAGATGATCCGAATTCCAGTATGTTAAAGAGAATTGTCGAGACATTTTCTTTGGATGAAACAGACAAGACTACTCATCAGACCATGACGGCGGCATTACCTGCAGACGCATCTTTAGCGTGTTGTATGTTCTGCGATGAAAGTTTCGTTGAGTACGCCACGTATCGGCGCCATCTTAATGACCGTCACGTTGAAGTTGGACAACCTCGCTATCAATGCCCTCTCTGCCACTCGGTTGTCACGCTAAAGGGAGATTTTGTCCGCCATTGCGTAAACCATGCCCTGAAATTGGTCTGTCCCAGATGTAAACGATCTTTCTCACGTGTTGATTACTTAAAGAAGCACGTGGGGAGACAGACCTGTTCGTTTGCTCCATGAACTGACTGACTAGCCCTAACAGTTATATCACATAATCTCATTGGTAATACCATGGAGGAATAGTTTAGCCACGCCCCGCCCATCTCTAGCTAAGCTCCACACACGCTTTGACCGTGTTGGGATCATTCGATCCTGCACTTTCTGAATCTCATTTTCCAGAAAATTATACATGTAAGCTGTTGAATATTTTGAGCCTAATTTGACTGGTGAGTCACTGTTGCTGCCTATGACTAAAAAATACTCATCAGATTGTTTCTGAAATATAAAAGACATACTTAGCCTATATTATTCGTACAACTTGTCCGACTATTATGCATTTGTGACGGACTATATCGCGTCAATCATGACGTAATTGATTATGACGCCAGCCTACACGTGACGTTGATTATGACGTCGTATGATTGATTTATAAACTTGATTCCTCCATTGTATGTATACGGTATTGAATATATTGAACCTAATCTGACTGGAAGTTGGTGTCCATGTAGTAACCTTTTTCAGTCAAATTACTTTCAAAGAATACCCGATTTTTTGTTTGTAAAATTGTTAATGCCGGCACGGCCATTTTAAATACATATTAACTATGCATTAGTTGATTGTTCCAAATACCACATGTCTTGTGCTTCAGTAAAACAATTGATATTTATGGTAAATTCCTTATGGTGTAAGGAACATTTTGTGTGAATCTTTAGAAACATATTTTACTTGGAGCTGTTCCTGTCTATGGCGGCAACAAGTTCCAGGCGAATTCTTCAGCTTTCCTGTGTAACTGCCTTGAAATTGAGATCCAGAAATTTTGAAGGTTAAAAGTTCAAAATTCTTGGTCACCAGAGCCGGATTAACCCTTTAACCCTTGAATTTGTTAAAGAAAATTTAAATTTTCTCATAGAAAATGCCCATTTGCAGAACAAGAGAAGACTACTGTTGAAAATTTACCGCTGGAATGACTGGATTTTCAGCGGTAAATTTTCAAAAATAGTCTTCTCTTGGTCTGCAAATGGACATTGCTCAAGACCACTGCAGAAGCCGGGTTTGGCTGATAGGCGTCTTAAAGGGTTACGGCAAGGGGCTAACGATAGGCCCCCAAAAATAGGTATGTAGTCAATCCGTACCCTAGCAAATCCGTACCCGTTATTCCGTACCCTATTTTTGGACATTCCGTACCTTGATATTGGTTAATCCGTACCTTCATATTGGAGAATCCGTACCTAACCTATTGGATATTCCGTAGCCATCTATTGTCTATTCCGTACCTGGAACGGAATATCCATTGGGTGGGTATGGATTATCCAATAGGTTAGAGGTGAATCCATTACCTATATATACACCTGTGCAAAAGTTAAGCACCACCCTATTTTTACGCACATGCGAGGGTATATTCATGTGCTATGAAGAAAGCAATAGCATAAACATTTATGTACCCATCCATCTTAGTGCAAGAGGTAATAATGCAACTAGAGGAATGCTGATTATGATGGTGGGGAAACACTGTATGTTTTTGTTTGAACTTGAAAACGAGACCTGCATATGGTTACGTTGACACAACTGACAACTATTGCCCTACAGTTGACACACGTGGCTAGATTGTCATTAATGGTGTCTGAAAACGAAGTTTAACATCTGTGCACGAGTTTGAGACTGTCATTATTAATACCGGGTATATCCACCTTGTGCCTGGATGACGGCCTGGACACGACGTCTCATGCTGGTCACCAACCGACTGATACGCCATTGTGGTATTCGTTGCCATTCAAGATGGAGTGCGTCTGTTAATTCCTGTAGGTTCTGCACAGGAGGATCCCTCCTTCTCACCATGTTTCCCAGAATGTCCCAGATATGCTCAATAGGGTTCATGTCAGGGCTCCTTGCTGGCCATGGTAGGGTTTCGATGGCATTCTGGCGGAGATATTCATGCACAGCTCTAGCACGATGTGGTCGGGCGTTGTCATCCATGAATATAGGGTGGGTTCCAGGTGCATGATTTACAAAATGAGGGACCACAACTCTATCCAGTATGGAATCTTGATATCTTTGTCCATTTAGTGTTCCAGGTACAGTCAACAGATCCAGCTTACAATCAAATGAGATGCACCCCCATATCATAACGGAACCTCCACCAAATGGAACTTCTTCCATGATGTTACGTTGGTCGTACGCCATACACGTGGACCTCCATACACGAGTTCGACCATCTGTGGCATGAAGCAGGAACCGACTTTCATCGGACCAGTGTACCCGTCTCCAGGATCTCATGTTCCAGTGTCTTCTTTCGTTGCACCACCTCAGACGCTCCTCTTTGTGGTGTGCAGTGAGGAGAGGACGTCTGACAGGTCTCCTAGCTTTCATGCCAGCAGCATACAGTCTCCTTTTGACGGTAGACATTGACACTCTATTGCGCGTTTCCCATTGCTGGCTGAGCACTCTGCTGTTGGTGAATGGAGATCTCCTAACAAGGCATACTAGGGCTCGATCATCACGGGCAGTAGTCTTCTTCGGTCTTCCAGATCTAGGCCTGTCCTTCACCTCGTTAGTTTGCCCATGTTTTGCAATCAAACCACTGATTACAGTATGATTAATGTACAGCTGTCTGCCAATCTCTCTGCATGACATACCAGTGGTATGCATGCCTATGATTTGCCATTTCACACGATCACTTAACCTTCGTCTTGCCATAGCGGTTCACAATCAAGAGCTAATTCTCTCTGTACAAATAAACCACGGCCATGAACACAAAATTCCTAATCTTGTCGCCTAAATCTGTATGTAATGTTCTACACCTCAAACTGGACTTTTACATAACTGAACACGTGTGCTGTTTCCCGCCACGCACGGACATCAAGCGGCGTGAAGTCATGCATGCATGTGCATTTCGTACTTGGAATTATGTCAGCTAACGCGGGGACAAAAAGTATGGCAGCCCAGTTGTACCATCATGTTTCTACGTTCTATTGTTTTTGCTGGTGCTTAACTTTTGCACAGGTGTATATTAGGAGATAATATTCAGTATTCACGGAGATCATTTTTACACGAAATTGGCAATTGGCAAAATCAGAAACTGGTATAATTGATAAGACTGAATTAGCTATTAATTGATTTTGAGCGATCTAACGACAATTCGACCTACAATACTTATCAGAAATAACCTAACACATTTCCAACATAATTGGATGGGAAAACATTGCTGACATTCAGTTATGTTAGGACACTGTATGGTACGGATTAACCATTACGATGGTACGGAATATCCAATTAGTTAGGTACGGAATATCCAGATTTAGGGTACGGATTACCTAGAACTAGGGTACGGATTGTCCAATAGGATAGGTACGGATTGACCGCTACGGTTTGGTTTGGCTACGGAATGACTGGTATTCAAAAAATAAGGGGGCCCTAAATCAAAAACAATTATTGCATTTTATCCATTTGACCCTGCATTCCCAGTATCATTTAGTCAGTAGTAGTAGTAGTAGTAGTGGTGGTGGTGGTGGTGGTGGTGGTGGTGGTGGTGGTAGTAGTAGTAGTAGTAGTAGTAGTAGTAGTAGTAGTAGTAGTAGTAGTAGTAGTAGTAGTAGTCATTCCTCCTTGGCCCACCCGACGAGTGGGACACGCGACTAATATTAGCGCAGGGCCCCAAATAGGCTTAATCCGGCTCCGCTTGCCACACGCCACCTCGACGGGGGACGCATGCATTTGGTGATATCTTTCCACTCGTTTTACAAACTAAGGTGAGGTATTGTGTGTAGATGACGGTATCTGCATGTGATGGTACTTTTAGGGTATGGCTTTTAGTATAACTTGCAGTTCATATTAGACTGTCTGTCTGTCGGGGTTTTTTCAGCCAGTTTTACTAAGCCTCACAAAGCACAGCTATGCTAATAATAAATAGCTTCCTATGTCACAACCTTATCGTATCAGACGTGTTGCTAGAATTCATGTATATACTTTCAAGTTTGCCTCTTGAAGTGAAAGGTTTTTTAAAGCGGTTGAATATGTTTAAGTATAAATTATTGGCGGTTGCTGCTTAGACAATTCACTTTCAAAATATTCAAAATCATAACTATTTTGCTGATTTGAAATTGAAATATATGAATTTCAGGAATGAAATGGTTTAGTCTTTGTCGGCGCATTGTCAATTTTAATTCTTTATTTCCTTAAATGCTTGCTAATTAGTCTCCATTTTAGAAGATTATGATAGTTTGTATAGACTGTCTACATGTACACGGGCTCAACTTTTTAACCTACTCTATCCAACCAGATTTTAAATATATATTTACATGAATAAAGATGATACCTTAAAAGCTTGTCAAAAACAATGCAGTTAGCTATAAAATGTACCAAACACCTTTTATTGATTGTATCATTATTGCTAGATTAACAAAACCTTTTAATCACAAGTAATTTATTTTAACATGAATTTTTACTCCCCTGTCGTAGCACGGTCTGCCTTCAATGTAGTTAGTGATAATAGGCATGCTTTTCTGTATATATATTTTTTATCTCTTTCTCACTGTTATGTAGATATCACTGTTATGTAGGCCTATATAGCCTTTAGAATAAGCACATGTTGTAGTTCAGTGACATTTGGGCTCCTGATCAAGCCATACAGGCCCTATGTCTACTATGGTATTGCAAAAATAAATAAAGGTTCTCATACTTTTGTGTTTTTTGTCTTTGATTTTCAATCCATGGACACGCACGCACGCACGCACGCACGCACGCACGCACGCACGCACGCACGCACGCACGCACGCAGACAGATAAGCTCTCATAAGTCCCAAAATACATCAGTATATATACTTAATGTGATGATGATCTGTTGTGAGCCGTGCCCACATTGCTACTTAACCCACTTTTATGAAAAGGCATTAAGATGGTTATTGAACTATATATGGTGCTTGAACTGTCAAGCACCATATATAGTTCAATAACCATTTTGTTGAATATTTTGAAACTAATTTAACTGGCGCTGTTGCTGCTATAGGCAGCAACAGCACCCAGGCAACTTAGTTTCAAAATATTCAACATCTTACCTGTATAGGTTTCCGGAAATTGAGGTTCATGGAGTTCAGAGTTCGATAGATCCCAACACAGGCAAAGCGTGGGTGTCGCTTAGCTCGAGATGGGCGGGGCCTGGCTAAAACTGGATTCATCGATTTGTTATCACACGGTTATCTTGGTGACAATGACAGGCCTGGGGTGTTCACGGATAAACCGTGTACCGGATACTCAGTCTGAAAATATCATCATTGACAAAGAATGAATGCACCAGACTAACATATACTTACTTTACGTCAGATCTCCAGTTGTTGTTCATTGGGAAAATTCTAAACCGTATTTGGACATTAGCTGATAGAAATAAATACATTTAAGAAAATTTATCTTATCTTGATAATGTTCCGATGTAGGCCCCTATTGGTACTACACACTGATTTTCCTACAGAAATTCCTGATCTGTGTTGTAATTTGCTTTTTTCTAAAACATTAGTGGGTATCACAGTCTGTTTGCATGGGAAATTATTTTAAAGCCGAAACGTTCCCATTGGAAAGAACTTAAAACTATCTTAAATGTCTCTATAGACAGTTTAAAATTTTTAGACAAAATGCTGGCGCGTTTTCTGTGACACGGTGGAGAATTCTGCTATCAAATTTGGTTTTACGTTTATAATGTTGAAATTTCTAATTTGCATCTTCTTGACTATTGAGTAATGCATATATAAAAACCGAAGATCAAATACTAGTATTGACCCACTAGAAGCGGTGTATACATCTATATAAAATTGTTTGATCGATCAGCTAAGTGTTCCTCGATGTTGGCCCCATATTTCACAGCAGAGACATCAACACATCAAATCAAATGCTAATTTCCAGTGGCAATTGAGGAATCCAGTCTCTCAGTTTATCATATGACGTCATAATCAACTCTGTCTCATGTAGGCCGACGTTAAAATCAATTATGTCACGAATGGAGCGATTTACTCCGAATTTCTTTACGATTTATTAAATATTTTGTTGAATATTTTGAAACTAATTTGACTGAGCGCAGCACCCAGTTAAATTAGTTTCAAAAGACTCAGGAGCTTACCTGTATAGTTTTCTGATAATTGAGATCTCAACGTGGGCAAAGCGTGAGTGAAGCTTAGCTAGAGATGGGAGCTATAACTGGATTCGTCCTTTGAGAGATGTGAGAGAGGGTAAAATATTCACACCGGTTATCTTCCAAATAACGTGCCCCAGCGCTTACTAGATGAACACTTGCTAGTCGAGTGTATGCGCTAATGATAAGTATTACTACATGTGATGGGTTTAGTGGAAACTAGTACAAGGCTGTCCGTAAAATTCTCGCTATTTCTGACAAAGCTGCCTATGTTGCAACAATAGTGATAAAGTGATAGAGGGTTGAGTTTGTTTCAACTTATATCTATCAAAATGAATAAAGTTATTCTTTGAATCGTGTTCTCATTATTACAGGATTAAAGCGACGAGCACAACTTTTAGTATTGTGTAATTCTAGTCGTTCTTTGCATTGTTGCAGATGATATTTTGCTGATACCAGATGGAACCAGATCACATGTCATTCACGATACTAAAGACACCATCCATCACAACAGCAGACTAATGGAAAGTCACATTCAGAGTATCTTTATGGGGGCCTACAGACACGAAGGGCAGACAACAGAGGGCGCGGCCGCCTATGCAATAGCAACACCGCAACCGGTTACTCTCCGAGATGCAGATGGATTATTGTGTTTGTTTTGCGATAGATCTTTCATAGACATGCCGCAATATAAAGAACACACTCGCGGGCACCTCGAGAAGAATGCATCCAGCTATACGTGTCCTGTGTGCCACTCCACCATTAAGCACGATTTCAATTTTGTCCGACATTGTGCGGGTCATAGTGTAGGATCTCACATGAAGTATATTTGCCCATACTGCTCTCAAGGCTTCAGCAGACACGATAATTGCCTAACGCATATGCAAAAGACATGTCGTAATATCCACCATTCAGTCAGCGGACCCCCGTGTTAACGACTGATTGTTGAGGTATATATGGTAATAAACTGGCATTGTCTTAAGTACTGCATAATTTTGC
This sequence comes from Chaetoderma sp. LZ-2023a, assembly GCA_034401795.1. NCBI lineage: Eukaryota > Metazoa > Mollusca > Caudofoveata > Chaetodermatida > Chaetodermatidae > Chaetoderma > Chaetoderma sp. LZ-2023a. The sequence goes on along the minus strand of CM067374.1, from coordinate 98,241,191 downwards.
CAAAATCTTAAACCATTTCCCCCCATTCCATCCTGGTTGCTCAATATAGGATACATTTCTAACTAAGCTCCGCGATGTGATTTTAACACATTGAACCCAGACTTCCCAGAATTCCAATGTAACTATATAGATAAGGTGTTGGATATTTTGAAACTAATTTGACTTGTGACTGTTCATGCATATGGCATTGCTGGGTATTGCAGCAACAGCTCCCCGTCAAATTAGTTTTAAAATATTCACCAGGATGTTTATTAGATTGTAAATGAATTAATCAGAAATACAATTCGAAACTTTTTGAGATGGACAATTGCCACCTTCGTGACAGACTTTTTGCATATGACGTCATCTAACAAGTGACGTATTTGATTATGACGTCATATACGTGACGGACGCATCGGGCCCTCCGTTGTAAAGCAACCGCACACGATAGACAGTGAATGCTTTGAACCTAATTTGAAGCGAGAACCTTTTGCCAAATTATAGTTTCGCAATAGTCACCAAAATATGCAATATAGCCTATGTCTTATAGAATGTGTGCTATGGTTGAAAGGGTTAGCCACGTTTATACGGATGCAAACAGATGTCACGACGTTGTGCGTTATGCTGCCCACTTGTAGAAGCCAACCTGTGTGAAGTCTGAAACCCGCATTACTTAAAACTATTTCTTTCTTAGCCCCTCGTGTGTCAAAAGCGCCTCAAAGCGCTCAAAATACTACTTGTTAAAGTATATTCAATTAAATATTTTGATGGCCAATATTTTTCAAGATATTTTAGTTTTAGAAGACTGTTTTTTGTAAATTTACCACTGATTTTCTTTTCGCTTGCTTGAAAACTAAAGGCGTAATGGCAAAGAAAAGAAAGTTTTTACTTAGCCAGTGTCTATCTGCAGGCTGTGAGAATGGTATTTTTGAATATTTACCGCTAGAATGACGGGCTCAGTTACAGAGCCAGTCATTCTAGTGGTAAATATTAAAAAATACTCTTCTCTAGGCCTTTGAAATAGCCATGTCTGAAGACAACTGCACAGTTGTTTTTGGTCAGTTTGACCATTAAAGGGTTAAGTTCACACAAGAAGGGTTAAGCAGCAAAATTTCACTTATGTTAACGCACAAACCTGGACTATATGCACAGTAAAATAAGTGGTAAGTACCCTCACCTCGTAAGGGGAAGAAAGTATTGCGATCGGTCCGTCTGTTTTGGCTCAAATGTTAGCATGACTAAGGAACTTGCTGTCCAAGAGGGTTTCCAGACTTTGACTAAAAGCACCCGATCGGATAAAATTCTAGAAGTATGAATATCCCAGAAACTACTGGTCCGATATGGCTCATATTTTGACACAGCAAAGTGTGTGATCATACACTAGGATCCCACAACGTTTGGCGAGATGAACAAATTTGGGAAATCTGAAAATATTTTTAAAATCCGAAAAATTTATACAGTGTGACAAAAACCGGGAGGGCGAGGGACTGCAGTCTCTGATTGCTCTTGTTATATATGCACAATGTCCATCGGCGTGTTCAAGAACGCAAATTCCTTATGAATCCTTGTAAAATGTATACAACACTAGAATGACATGGTATCGTGTCTTATGTTGGATAATGTATTTTTGTTAAAATGGATTTAGCGTTGAGAAACTGGTGTTAGTATATTTCAATAGAGGGCTCCATTTCTAGCTATGCATTGCCCATTCTTAGCTAAGAACGGCCCACTTTGTATGCGCATTTGATTCAAGTTTACCACCTAGATGCCTGAATTCCCAGAATTTCAATTTCAAGCGGACTATTCAAGTAAGCTGTTGCATATTTTGAAATTAATTCGACTTGGAGGTGTTAAATTGTAAATTTACCAAAGACATACAATTTATATACTTTTGTTGTGGATCAATGAAACTTTCGCGACGGACACATCTTGTGACGTCACCTAGCAAGCAAGGCATTTGATTATGACGTCTATACTTGAATGGAATATCGGATCCATCGATTACAGCACAATGCTGTATAGAATCAAAGTCTTTGGAGGTAAGTCATATACCGTTCTTCAAATTTAGATGTTCTAGATTCTGAAATACGAAATTTGATAATTGTCTTATGACAGCTCTCACTTAACCCATACCCCACTCCTATCCGCCATGATCAACTGCTGACATACTGAATTGCTGATTATAACCATGACAAGCACACACGGACGCGCGCGCTCACACACACGGACGCGCGCGCTCACACACACGGACGCGCGCGCTCACACACACACGCACGCACGTACGCACGCATGCACGCGTGTGTGATTTCTTTTCAATGAAATCCGTCCATATTCGCCACAGTTATTTTCCATGCATAATCAATTACATCATGAATGACGTGATTAAAATGCTTAACCCTTACCACACTGGTGTCAACAATTTAAATCTTCAAATTAAATTAAAAGATGAACTGGTGTTCATTTTTCAACAAGTTTGGTGGGAGATGGTGCAGTCGTAAACAGCAACATCTTCCATCAAAATTGTTGAAAAATGTACACCAGTTTCTTTGATACTGACACAGTAAAAGATTGAATATTGACATCAGAGTGCTAACGGTTAATAGTTCATCAAGTTGTACGAATTGTGTCTTTGCCATTTAATAACCGTCGTCTGGAATATTTTGATCCTAATTTGACCTGGCGCTGTTGCTGCCAGCACCCAGTCAAATTAGTTTCAGAATATTCAACAACTTACCAGTATAGTTTTCAGAAAATTGAAATTCAGGGATCGATCCAAGCAAGGGCAAAGCATGGGTGGAGGGGGGTTAGTTAGACATGGGAGGGGCATAGCTAAAACTGGATTCATCCAGTGGAAATCTATCAGATCTATGTTGAAATCACTTGTATTTCATATTCACTATTTTCAAATTTGCAGATATTTTTATAATGAACAAAATGTTAACTTATTTATTCCTTTTACGTTAGGAGGATTTGACGAATGGTCTAATGATCAACATAAAATGAAGTGAATTATAAACAACATTTATATTCTTTCGTTAGCAAAGGTCTCTCTCCATCTATCTTTCTTGAGGTGTTTCGCTAGTCACGAGACATACACGTATACCATGCCTCACCCCGAACACGTATGATAATACTTATTTAATAAATTATAGTGCATAATGTGTCAAATTAATTAATTAATTACCAATGCTCATATTGGTATTAAAACAAAATATTGTCTGAATTCTTGCAGATGCTGCCCAAGATGTCAGTATTTCTACCTTACTCTATCTGCCAAACACCCGCACTACCAATGTTGTACAGGACGTATCTCTTCCGCCCATTCGAAGCCGGGAATTGTACAGCAGATTGGAGGCACAGGCTTGTAGGAATTCACGTGCACAATTACCATGTACTGATGCATTTTGGTGCTTATATTGTCACGATGCTTTTGTGCGCCTGGATGTGTACAAAGCTCATCTGCGAGGTCACGTAGACAAGACGGCAGAAAGCTTTACATGTCCATTATGTTCAACAGTTGTTAAGAATCATGTGAATTTTGTGCGACACTGTGTAAGTCACTCTACCCGATCTCGCGAGATATACCGCTGCGCTCGATGTTTGTCCAGCTTCTCCAGACACGATTCGTATACAAGTCATGTTCTGAGAAAGTGTATAGGGGATATTGCTCAATAGCATTCAGTCCATTGTTAGGCCTACTACTTAGCGTGTTTGTGCATGCACGTGTCTATGTTTTTTTCATAAGATGATGGACTTAGATGTGTCGATAAAAGTCTATGATATGAGAAATATACTTCTCATAGGCCATAGTCCTATTTGTGAGCAAGACCTCAATAGAATCATGCCGTAATAACTGGTGATATCCAACATATTCAAAAGCGCACGGACACGTTTCAATAATTGTGTCATATAATGTTTACGTATATGTTAACTATTGTGAAATTCATAAAATTACTACAGAGGGTGTATTTCTAGCTATGCCCCGCCCATTTCTAACTATGCCCCGCCCATTTCTAGCTATGCCACGCCCATTTCTAGCTAAGCTATGCCCACTTTCTAGGCATGTTGGAATCAATTTTATCACTTTGAAACTTGAATTCCCAGAATCCCATTTACACGGCAATTATACAGGTAAGCTGTTGGATATTTTGAAAATACATTGACAGTGAACTGTTGATATGTATGGCAGTAACAGCTCCTCGTCAAATTATGTTCAATATGTTCAATAGAATGTTTATTAAATTGTAAATTCATCAAAGACATACAATTCGTACACTTTCATGGGAGACTTTTTTTTTGTGATGGAGCTTCATCTTTTGTATTGTGCCATCCGCTAACATGTGGCATATTTGAATATGACATCATATACTTGAGTGACAAGCCGGATCCCTCATGTGTGAATAACGTCAACATTTACTTAACTGCATACCTGATGACTTTAAACACGATGTTGTCGTAGAAGATTTTTCAACAAAATGCTTATTGAAATTCACTCAACGTGTTGGCCAAAAAATAATTAGTGTTGTAACATGTATACTTTAGTATTATTTTATTTCCTCTGTATTCTAGATTTTTCTGTACTTTGCAATTTCTTCAGTCGATCCATCGATCTGTAGGCTATACGGCATGTGTGTGCGTAGTCTTTTAACCGTCTCACTGCTGCAAACGATCAGAAACTAATTTCAATGAACAAAACCTCTTGACTTGCTGAATATTTTGAAAATAATTTGACTGAAAGTTGTTGGTGGCTTAGCCACCAACAACTTTCTGTCAAATTGTTTTCAAAATATTTAGCAAGTACTGATATATAATCCCTGCAAGATGTCATCTGCAAAATCTCAGCAGTCAGGCGGTTAATACCGTATTTTGGTTTTATGATGTAAGAATGTAGTTAGCAGTAAATTATAAATATCACTAGCAGAAACTGTTATTTTTGCATTTATGCTTCAGTGGCTAAAATGACATAATATAATAAAGGCCTCTCAAATGAACTTACACAAAAGCAATTCAGATTGTTGTGTCTGGCGCAAATTGATGCTGGCTCATACTAAGATACCCCGCCCAACCCCCTCCTAATGTCCAAGGCACAGAGATAATGTAACCCAATCTAAATATGCTAGGATATTAATCCTTATCACCCCGATGTCAACATTTTTAATTTTCAAATTAAATTAAAAGATGAACCGGTGTTCATTTTTCAACAAATTTGGAGGAAGATGTTGTTGCAACATCATTCACCAAAATTGTTGAAAAATGTGCACCAGCTTCCTTGCTATTAGCACAATAAAAGATAGAATATTGACATCAGGTTAGTAATGGTTAAGACAGCCACCTAACTTAAGTGACACCGTTTTGTTGATCTATATATGTATTTTATTGTGTTAACCGCTGCTAAGGTGTACCCAGAGAAGGCGGAGGTGCGTGAATTAGATTTAGGCGATGCTCCGAATATGATTGTTTCCCACTTCACTCCAATCCTCAGAATCCCTTTGGAAAAAAGAACTATCTACAGTGGGTACTTGCTTCTGGTTCTGTTAGACACAAGATCGGCCCTTTGAAAGAAACACTCATTTATGATACAGTATAGCTCAGAAATAACTTAACATGTTTCCAAAACAAAATAGAACGTACTGTTGACGATTTTGAATGTTGGATTGAAAGACATCGCTGCCAATGTCTTTCAAGCCAATTATGATCAAAATGGTCAAAGGAAGTTTTCTCAAAATTGTACTAACAAACCTGTGTTGGAAACTTGTTGACTTATTTATTAGATCTACTGTGGCAAGAGTATATATTTGATTACCTACTTTTACAGTTCAGTCTGTGGTCTAGGCCTGGGTAGTATATAGTAATAATAATAATAAACTGTAGTAGTGTAAACCCTTTAGGGGGCTATCACCAACCATATATACAGATAAGGCAGAAAATACCCCCACCCTCCCACCGCCATATGCCCTGTAGTATGTCCTAGTTTGCAAACTGGACAATGGAATACAGTGAGTATTGGTTGAGGCTGTCATGAGGAACGATCTTATTAAAAGATTCAAAGATAATATAAAATGCTATCATTTAATCACCTTTCAAATGTCAGTGTCATTGAGAGAACTGATATTAGATGACAGTAGGAACATTTTGACCAGGTTTGTTTTCAATTCCTCAAGAAATCACGAAATAATATCAGAAAAAAATAAAATTACCATAGGACTCAAGTTCCGAGACCTGGGTATGAGTGCCTACAGACCTTAGGTTAAGGGATCTACCTCAAATTAAAGATACATTAGCTGATAGATCTATAACTTTTCTTTACAGAATTACGTGCATAAACTGTTTCTAGTGGCTCAATGCTACTAGCACTTGTTCTTCGATTCTTGTATATGCTGGCACTCAATAGCCAAGAAGATGCAACTTATAAATGTCTAATATGAAAAAAGAACTGACAGCAGAATTCACCACCGTATCACAGAGAATAGTATTTGCTTACAATTGCTGTCATGATTCATTAACCCAAATTGTGGGTGTTATAAGTGATATATTGAGCTTATATCATAGTTGATTTCTTTTAGCTGTTCCAATACCTTTTGCTGTTTGCACCCTCTGCGATAAGAGGTTTTTTATTTTGCGAATGGCGAGGATTGTAGAACTTGTAGCGTCAGTATTTCGTCTGACATTACCAAATTGTCTAGTGAAGTAACAAAAAATCGTGACAATTATATTACCAAAATAGAATAGAATTTTCCAAAATTTCTATAACTTTCAGCGAATGTCTCGAAATTAACTAGTGATGACATATATGTATTTCTAAATATAAAGTGCACTCATGTTACGTTCCAGATAAGAACAGGCAACTGATGGATGTAACGAACAACGCGATTCTGAAGTTCTGATCCTGCTGAGAGATGGAACTTTGCTGTAGCTGATGTCTGTGGGAGATTGTTCAATCTTCCACAGACATCAGCCGCAGCAAAATTTCATAGCATTCGAGTGTAACATCTGTAACAACTCATACAAGATTGCAGATCGACTGGGAACAGTAGAGCACTGACATTCTTCTAGTGTAATTCGGTGGTCTTATAGGACCCATCAATAACCCTGCCAAAAAACTTATTTCAGCTGCGATCAGGATTTTTTCAAACGTCTCCACCGTGTCTTGTCCACTGAGCTTTAGTTATCCTTGATTACGCTCTTCGCGGTCTGATCGCAAAACTCTTAACACGATGATACTGCGGTGTCCTTGCATGCCTGATACATGTTGGCACCTACCACTGCTCTGATGTATTTAAGCCAATATCTGTCTACTGCTTTATTCACCATTGACCTCCCAGTCTCCTTTCCCGGTGTATTGTCAAGAATGATATGAATTGATCGGCGTAGATACTTGACTAGCAGCTCCCTTGTAGTACACCTCCAGCTCTTGTCATGAAAACTTGTCATGATTCAGTATATTATATTCTGCTGTATTTCTGTCTCATATATCTCCTGGAAAGAGTAATACCTTGTCGTCCAAGATTGCTTCCATTGGGCGAATTCCCAACAGAGAGTAGCATGCAACTGACGCCCCCATTGTAGGAAGAGAGTAGGCTATTCAGCATGCCGCTGAATTATTTTTGTCTTGGATTCTGAAACGCTAATGGTACAGGTGACCGTATATGCCCTTTGGCCTCTTGTTACAAAACTGTCTGAACAACAGACAACACTGTGGCCACGCATATATCAAAGCAGTCGAAATGAATGCCAAACTAAATTAAGACAGAATCGCAATAAAAATTATAAGACATTTGCGTGCAATCTGTGAATGATTGAAAGAACTCGCCATCAAAGAGCAGATGCCCGGGTAAACGAGATCACGTCCATCGATTACTACACTGCAAACTTGTGCTTTAGTCAGTTTGATCATTAAATGGTTATATTGACACAAGAGGGTTTAAGACCTATTTAGCACAGATTATTGTAAAAAAAACCATGTCCAGAGCATTAAAAATCAACACTCCACAACAACCACTTGCTGTATTGGCAAATCCGAAATAAACACGGCTGTGAAAGTCATGGTGGCAGCATTGATGAGTGCACATGAATAACAGTAATTATACTCGCTGTGGAATGAAAACAAGGGAAGCCATCCTATATTGGATTGAATGCATAAGGTATGGATCGGGTTACATAATGGCTGATACATCGTATCATTTTAAGCAAGTATGCATTCGCAGGTGGTAAATTAAACGGTGAGTATCACAGTAATCATAAACCAAGCGACCAGCCAACAATTTGCAATGTGCATTGTTAGTGTATCAGAGTATTGGAATCTATTATCAAAATGCATTTGCACATTTGCGGATTATGTCGACTTGGTGTCATAGTTAACACTCAGAACTACTAAACCAGAGAACCTGATTCACACCTGAATGATAGACTATCTCGAAAAATAGCCTTCGTTCTTTACCTCGCTACACCCAGAAGTAAAAATTGTACCATTGTTCAAACTGTGGACCTTAGGTGTAATAGACTGAATATAAAACCAACCCAGATGTGGACTGAATGGTTCTTGATATACCCCCCAAAAAACCAATTACATCTACTGATTAATAACATGGCAATGAACTGGTTACATATTCGATTACAAGGGCATTTACCCGTGTTAGCCTTTCCAAGTTCATGTAGTGACGCATACGTAGGAAACATGTTTGTAGCACGTTTATAATCAATGGAATAATCCTAAGCATGTAAGATTGTTGATATTAATACTGCATGTGGATAGGTATTAAATCATACACAGTCCCCGTGTGGACAGGACTGTCGGGGGCGTAAATCCGTCGGTCCTGTCTCGTGTTGTATCAACCATGGGGAACGTAAACGAACTCGCTCTCAGTTGTCAATAGACTCTGATAGTGTAAATAGTATCTCTGGACTCAGTTCAGTTACCGTAAATAGCAGTGCAAATAGAAGCTCCCTTCACGTAAACAGTGGTGCGGATATATGACTCGCAGATCAGGGTTAGAAATAAATGAAAAGATCTAGGTGCCCCAGGGCAACAATGATGCCATTTCACACCTTTTCATGTTTCCCACCACAGGTTAACGTTGCCCTTATATGTTAATATAAATGTCAAGGAAAACAAGTAAATTTTGAAGACTGGCCACAATTACTTAGAAACAGCATTAAGTATACTGATCACTCATTCAACTATTGCTTAAAAATAAATAGATCACTTAAAATAAAAACAGTCATTCAATGGATATAAAAACATGGTTTGGTGTTAGTTTGCCCAGCATACCATGAACCGTCAACAGTTAGTTGCCCTTCTGAAAGGCCTAAATGTGGCTGCACATAGCGCAAATTCATGTGGGAGATCGGCATCAGAAATAATTAAATACTGTTCAATTAGTAACGCAAACTCAATACGTTGAGCATAAAGCGACAAAAGTAAACACATTTTTCTATCCAGTGGCTTGAACCGCCAATACGTGTCATCAAATCTGAAATACATCATTGCTCCTGCACCAAAGTAACCGTTCTCTTCATTTTCAGACTTTCAGTACGGTCAAGATATGTTTCCGCCCCCCCCCCCCCCGCCCCCAAATAAACGCAAAAGACTTGATGAGTCTATAGGAAATGCGATGTAAGCACGAGAAAAATGAGTCTAAGAAAGAAAAAAACTAATCTTTAAATCTGGTCACTGATTACTGGACATCCAATAGGTTAGAAAGAGTAGCATCTTAAATCACACAGTGCGTGGTGGCAATGTATGTATTTTTATTTTATTGACGCACTGACAACGTGCGGCTTCAATTTCCATGTGCTAACTTAGCCGACAGTGCTGCACCCGTTAGTTTAATTTGTTGATCACCATCTCCCGGTCGGGGGATCGAACCGTCATCCTGCAACTCCGCATAGCATCAGCAACCAGGCATCTTTCCACTGGACCACCGCACCAAGACTAAAAAGTCAAGGATTGGCCGACCAGCTTTCACATGTCTGATATACTGACACACTGACGATTCATATGGGACTATCTGTGGACGCATCTGTCACAATCAATCCTAGGCTTTTACGCCTATTGTACTCTGACTCCAGCACGGCTCTGGCAGTATATGTATTTTTATTTTATTGACGCACTGGCAACGTGCGGCTTCAATTTCCATGTGCTAACTTAGCCGACAGTGCTGCACCCGTTAGTTTAATTTGTTGATCACCATCTCCCGGTCGGGGGATCGAACCGTCATCCTGCAACTCCGCATAGCATCAGCAACCAGGCATCTTTCCACTGGACCACCGGGCCAAGACTAAAAAGTCTAGGTTTAGCCGACCAGCTTTCACATGTCTGATATACTCACACACTGATGATTCATATGGATGGATGGATGGGTGCGCTGTCTGTTGTTGGGTGGGTGGGTGTGCGGATGAACTCACAACGTGTGTCGATAGATGGACTGACTGACGGGCATGGACTATTGTCGAGGCAGATGGACTAAGTTCATAAAATTCCACGAACCTTAGATAAATGGCTGGTTTTCTTTTGCTGAGATGGAAGATCTGATGTTTGTGTTCTGCTTATTCTTGGTCCTAGCGTCCTACTTGTTACAACAATTGCTGAAACTGACTTCTAGAATCTCGAAATATCCCATGCAGGAATCAATCTTCATTCACTTCTATTTCCATCAACAAACGATGGCGAAACTCGCCGCATTGTGGACGCTTTTTGTCTCGCCTGCGAAGCAGAAAGCAAGACATAGGATCACTAATTCCGGCGGCGGTTTTATAATCAATTTATTTTTATCTCGCATTTTCACGAAGTTGAAAAAAGAGATTTTGAGAGAGGGTGGAAATATGTCGGCGTTGACGTCCGCTCTGGTTAAGGATTTTTAAAATGACATTTGCACCCCTAAGGGTTCATCTGGTTTTTAAAAAGACTTCACAGCTGTGTTCTATACGATGCTTAGGACTAGTTTACATTAAAACTATATCGATTTTTGAAATTTTCTTAGTTTTTTTCAAGTTTTAACTTTGACTGATTTTTGTGTCCAGCTTAATGTTAATCCTATGGTTACGGGGTTTTTTTTAAAACTTTAATTATTTTAGGCCTGTTTTGTATCCAATTTATACTCATAATTTCTTGGTTACGCTTTTTTAAATGACATTTGCAACCACAAGGGTTCATCCGATTTGAATAAAACTTCACAGATGTATTCTATACCATGCTTATGACTAGCCCACTTAAAAATAAATTGATTTTCAAAATCTTTCCCTATTTTTTCGGCATTTGAACTTTGATAATTTTATGGCTGATTTGCATCCATGTTATATGTATTATGCTGTGATTAAGGTTTTTTCAAATGACAATTTAATCAGCAAAGACTTGCTTTTGAAACTTGAAACCTTGGGGATGATTATACATATGGGCAAGGATGTGCATGATGCTTTTGGAATTTTGTTCTGACGCCCCAGGGGTCAAAAGATCAAAATTGGCCAGTAATTATCGATTGTAATGCAACTCCTAGACCGTTACAGATAGAAACTTGAAACTTTGGGCATGATTGCACATATGGACCGGGATGTGCAGGGCACTTTTGGAATTTTGACATGACACCAGGGTCAGGGCCCTGGGGTGGGAAATGTGGGGTCAAAAATTAAATTTTCCAAAAGGTCATGTCGCATATCATTTTCAAGCCAATGATAAGTAGTCTACAGTACAAGGAATTATTTTGATCTTGGGTCAAACTGAGCGTAAGGCGGGGGGTGGGGGGGTGGAGGGGTGTGTGGGGGGGGGGGCGGGTCAAAAGATGGGCACCAATCGATTGTAACGCATCTCCTCCTAGACCATTTCACATCCAAATATGTATTATGCTGATTGTTTTTGAAAATGTTTCTTTTATTTTCAGACTATAAACTTTGCTTATGTTTGGACCATTTGCCTTTCGGTTAGCCCAAGGGTGCCAGTTGTCATTACACTGACTTCAGGTTACTCCTGGGAAGAAAGGCTTTATGGTTCAGTCTTCAAGCTATTCTTCTCCAAGCTATGCTTGCCCGATGGGTAGTACCATGGGTATTTTGGCCCTGAGGGTGGGAAATGTGGGGTAAAAATATAATTATTCCAACGGTGGCCGTGTCACATATCCTTTTGAAGCCAATGATGAGTATACTACTGCACAATGAATTATTTTGATCTTGGATCAAACTGAGGGTAGGGGTCGGGGTCAAAAGTGGGCACCAATCGATTGTAACGCAACTCCTCCTAGACAATTTCACATAAAAACTTGAAACTTTCGCTATGATTACACATATTGAAGATTTTTTATGTGTCTCATGTTTCTATGCTACGTATACGTTCTTATGAGGTAAACTTGACTATGAAGTCTCTTCCGTTTTGGGTAAGATTTGTGTGTAAGGTTGCTGCGACAACCCACCTTACCGAGAACGAAAGAAATAGATATCAGCTCGCCTCGTTTATAGCTGAACTTAACGATACTTGTATCTGATATCCGGGCCTGATCTGACTGACTACCAGAACTTGCAGGTAAGCTACGGTGATCTTCCGTAGTCTCCAGAGTTAATATCACAACTCAAACTCTTGCCTTGAGGTTATCAAGGTGATAATTTTATTAAATCTACTGTACACTATAACTAATGGTGGCTTTTGCTGCCACGAGTAAAAGATAAGTACTTATACGAGTTTGACTATTTTATACTACTTTACTTAACTTGGCTGTTTCCTATTTGCTACTGATTCGTATTACTCCCTTCATAACGGGTCTGCTATACTCTATCAACCTAACTAGCTATCTCCTACTCCAATATATTCAGAGATAGTTTTTCGATGCCAACGACGGACCCCGACGATTATCACAGTGCCCCATATATACTCCTTTGAGTTTCCCGCCCATGTTCGTTTGTGTCTTCTCTTTCCCAGATTCGGGCCGGATGCTCATTGATTGTGACGTCATCCCGACCAATCATACTCTGATTATTCCTTCCGAAAAGGGAACCCTGAACATGGTCCAACCGGTTTGGGCTGGTTCTGCTTTGATGCGCGCTGTCAGCTAACCAACAACATCACCGAATGTGTTGTTGTTGCATGTCTCCTTTTGAGGGACATATAGTTGATATACAAATTTAGATAAATTTAGATTGTTTTACTTATTCCTACAGGACGCTACAATGTCTCTGTCCTGTCCCTTGCCTACTAGGCATCTGCCTGTAGGATGGGAAGGGTAATAGCACGTGAGCTACATGAGCTCATCACCAGCTGGTGTTGTTGTGCTTTCTATAGGGAGTCGACGTGCTGACTGTCATCCCTAAATGTTAACCATCATTCAGTCCGTCACGTCCAAACCTATCGATTCCTACGATTCTCATTGCTTGATTATTTACTAAACCACTGGCCGAAACAGCTGCTGAATATCCTGAAAGTGTGTGCCGATCCCACATCACCAACTTTCATCCTCAACTATTGACAGATATCATCAACCCACAACCGGTGGTCCTTTCTCATCTTATTCAATTCCTACTCAATTCTGACTACATATAGTTACAGTATCAAACCAGTTTTGCATCCATTTCTGCGAAACACTGATTCATCAGCACAGGCCGATGTCACCCAGTGCAGCGTCCTACTGCGTATATACTATGATGATGCCTATCGTGTTACCCCGTTCATTAGCTCACCTGGTAATTTCAAAGATGAATTTCATTAAGGTCTTACTCATAAATATAAGATATCGACAGGGTCATGACTCCCCACCAGACAATCCGATATCTACAATATGGCCAGGGATGTGCATGACACATTGGAATTTTGATATCAACCTCAGGGGCAGGCTGGGGGGAAATGGTGGGAAGAAAGTAAATTTTATCAAATGTGGCCATGTCACACATCATTTTGAAGCTTGTAGCTAGTAGATCAGAGTACAACAAATTGTTTTGTTCTTGAGTCAATCTCATGGCAGTGGCCAGGGGTCAAATGGGCAATCTAATTCTATAAATGTACATGGCTTGGAGATTATTTTTTCGCAGTATATTTTGTCCTGGGAAGACCTGGTCCTGCAGCAGCCGGATCATGCGGTAACTTAATATGTGAGATATTTGTATCTTCTGATATCTCTTTTTTAATGTTTGTTTTGTTGTAGTTTTTTATGGACCACTCATTTTCAACAATGGTTCACCAGATATCAACAAAATTTTACAGCAGTGTTATATACTATGCAAGAGTACTATCCGCATCATTACTAGTTTCATTTTTTGAAAAAATTTCAAGATCAGCCTATCCGCAGTTTTGTAAAAAATAAATCCGTGTTTGATTGGTTACACTTGTTTGTTGGTGCATTACTGAATATGTGTATTACAAGCCATCATAAGCGACATATTAGCGTCACTCGATGAACTAGAATCACCCGTCATTATGGTAACTTTTGGCGAAACAGGAAAATGTGTATTTTTATGTGAAATGCATTACCTGCCACATTAATGTGTATAAATCAGTGAATTTCGCAGGCGAAATCGCGTAGCTTTTCGCGCTTCCAATTTTCGCATCGTGTTAAAAATGCCCGCTCCTCATCTAAGCGTTTCCAAACGCATGCGAGATATGGTATGCCTGTTTGTACCGCTTTCCAAGTAAACGATGGCCGATTTTTGAAAGTGGAAACAAGAGGAAATTTACATTCATCGTGTGAAGGAATAATCGGTCGTAGATCGGGGTTTTTTTTCGCGTGCGAGGTTCATCGAGCGCGCAAAAAATCGATCGATGACCAATTTTTTCTCGCTCGCAATGATAATTCGCGCGGGCTATCGCATGCATGGAAATGCACTCGTATAAATTTCTTCTTATTTTGACTTTAACGCGAGCGTTTTCACGCGCAATATCGCTTACGAGCCTTGTGTTCACACTAGAGCTAATCCGAAATAAGTCCACTTTTACCTATGTAAGTATTCACACTTACACAAATTATGACAAATAAACAAATCTTTTCGATTGATCGGCTATTCTTCGGATTAGCACTCGCGTCAGCGCTACCTTAGATAGCACAGCTTTCGGCTGCATTGTTACCAAATTATTATCAGTAATCATGCAAAATAAATGGATTTGAGGAAAATAAAAGATTGTCGTTATATTTACCACTATCGCCTGAAGTTCATCATCATCATCATCATCTTCATCATCATCATCATCATCATCATCATCATCATCATTACAAAAACATCACCATCATCATCATCATCATTCATCATCATCATCATCATCATCATCATCATCATCATTCATCATCATCATCATCATCATTCATCATCATCATCATCATCATCATTACAAAAACATCATCATCATCATTCATCATCATCATCATCATCATCATCATCATCATCATCATTCGTCATCATTACAACTTTTGAGGCCTGTTTGGACTTTCTTTGTCTATCAAAAATGTTTGATTTTTAAAGTTTCCCACTGTTTCCGATGAAGGTACGTTTCAATAAGTGACATAGATCATAGATACAATGGCTATATAATACATGTATACACATTTCTATTTCTTCGATATAATACAAGGTGTACGAGAGGCTACATGCCCGCCTGTGTATAAATAACTAACACAAAATACACTACACATGCTAACAGAAGTCCATAATACTACTTCTGATGCTACTGGTATGCGTCATGGTAGTGGTAGATCCACTGGAGACATCCCCACCAGATTTGCCTAGTGGCCTCCTGGATGCGTGGACGAGGATATCGCATGCTCCTACAGGATAGTGAACCAACAGTATGGCTTGAATAAAGACGTCTTGAACGTGTGCGCTAACTAATCAAGCATTTCATCAATACATTTGCTCTGGAACTACTCGATCAAAACCAACCAGACTCTGTAAGGTGTATCTTCGAGTTTAATCCTTCTTGTGTAAACTTATCCTTATCATGAGTATACGGTCTCGGCAATGGTCTGGAGGAACGGTCATTTGAGGGTCAAGAGATGGCCATTTCTGGAAATTTACAACTGGAATGACTGGCTCGGTAACCGAGCCAGTCATTCCAGTGGTAAATTTAAAAAAATAGTCATCTCTGGGTCCTCAAATGGACACCGGCTAATTCTTAAATTTGTAATTTCTTGCCCATTAACCATTTCCTGTTCACGCCGCCAAAAACACATCTGTAGGTGTCTTGATAAATGTTCATTTGCAGGGCATAGACAGCTATTTTTGGCAATTTAAATGCAAAAATCTTTAAATTTTTTTACCATTAAATGGCAAATTGATATGAGTATCATTTTGAGCGCTTTGAGGGGCATTTGACATAAGAGTGGTTAACGTATCCAATTCACCTTTCCAGAGTATCCACCCATCATATGGCGTCATAATCAACTACGTGATGTGTAGAATGACATCATAATGAAAGACGTCCATAAGTACGTCACGAACGCATATTTGAAGACGGTCTATGCGTTGTTGTACAAATTGTATGTCTTTACTATTTAATAAATATTCTGTTGAATATTTTGAAACTAATTTGACTTGGCGCTGTTGCTGCCATAGGCTGCAACAGCACCCAGTCAAATTAGTTACAAAATATTCAACAGCTTCCCTGTATAGCTTTCAGGAAATTGATCGATCAATCCCAACACGGCGAGGTGTGGGTGGAGCTTAGCTAGTGTTGGGCGTGGCATAGCTAAAGATGGAAAGATTCATTGCTGTAATCAGCGAGAGAGGTCTCCTGTGATTTTTCATTTAGTCCGACGAATTGCAGACTTAGGGATCACTATGAATAACTAACGTGGGTGCCATTATTACTTATTTATTAACTTATATTATAAACTCCTAGTCACTAAATGATTATTCGGAAGTTGATTCAAGTATATTTCTACTCCAGTCAGTCCCTAACTGTAACAACTTTGGCCAGTCTGTTGTCATTACATGAACACCACTGTACTGTACCACGTGCTTAAGAGCCGGAAGAGGTTGATCGTGTTAAATGTTTAGTCTTTAACTAATTACATTTATTTATTTATTCATTTATTTATTTATTTTACATATTATATCCTCTGTTTTATTCTAGGCTTGTCAAGCTCGCGCGTCTCTCCACAAAATACAATCACCCTACCTGATGAAGACGACGTTAATGCATATCGGATTTTCGAACAATTTGAAAATAGGGCCTCGCCACGATATCCATTGCTGGCTCCAGGTCCACCTCGAGACAACGTTCCAAATAATGATATGCACATCTCTGGGCCGCTTGCTCAACAAGGTCCAGCAACTCCGATTCCAGGTTCAAATGAACAGCACATGGAGAATCGACAATTACAGTGCTTGTTCTGTGGTACGGCCTTTGAATTGCTGGGCGCGTTCCGTAAACATTTACACGAGCATATGGACAGGGATGCGCAATGTCACACGTGTCCTCTCTGCAATACGGTGGTGAGGCGACTTCAGGATTTTGTCCGTCACTGCGTCAGTCATTGTCACAGTGTACGACAGTTTCATCGATGCCCTGTATGCGATAAGTCATTCACTCGAGCCAATCAGGTCAATGCCCACATGAGAACATGTCACATGACTGATATAGGCCTAGAACTGCTATAAGGCTCTTTGAACCAGAACGGGCGAATACGAAAAATTATACAATTATATAATATTTTGGATTTTAATTTTACTGAAAGCTGTTGCAACAGTTTCCTGTCAAATTAGCGTCAAAATATTCAACAACTGACATGTATGCTTTTGTTGGAATTTAAATTTCTTAAAATTGAAATTCGTGGAATTTAGGGTTCAAAGGGTTAAAGCTGAAGTGAAAACGTTTCGAACTTTCGATTATATAACACCAAAAATCATATCAATGTCGATAGGGCCTATATTGATCAGCATATGTATCAACAATGCAACTGTCGCTTTAATCGGGAAAATTTCAGTCCACACGATATTTTTCAAGAAAGTCCGTCCGTCCGTCCCTCCCTCCTCCACCCCCCCCCCCCTCCCTCACTTCGTTCGTTCGTTAGAAATAAGTGTTAGGTAGGTAGGTAGGTAGGTCGGTCGGTCGGTGGTAAATGCTTATTGCGGGCTATATCTAAAAAACTGATTAGATTTCGTTCAAATTTTAACACAACGAGCGAACTTGTCGTGCAAAAGGATTTCCAGACATTGGTTGTGATTCAGAAAGGACCCTGGATCCGAGTCGGATCACCTTCTCGATCGATGAACACGTCGGAACCTACAGGTCCGATTTGGCTCAAATTTCAACACAGGAAAGTGTGTGACCATGCACTAGGATTCTAGGACTTTGGGCCTGATACGATAAAAAGGTAAAAGTCAAAATCCGAATATATTCTAAAATCTGCAGCTACTGAGGGTCGATTGACCTTGTTAGCTCACCTGGTCTGAAAGGACAAGTGAGCTTATACCATGGCGATCGTCCAACCATCTATCATCCATCCACCAATCGTCCACCCGCCAACTTTTCTTTAAAATGCTACTCCTTATTAACTTCTTGGCGGATTTCAACCTAATTTGGCTGAAAGGACTCTATGGGCGTAGGCTTCAGAACTGTATACAGAATTTTTATAGTTCAATTGTTCCGGTGGCCATCTTGGATTGTCTTAAATTTTTTTGAAATCAGTTAAAGCACTAGTCCTCATTAACTGCTGGCCGACTTCAACCAGTTTTCTAGAAGGATACTATTGTCGTAGGTTTCAGAACTTGCATAGAGAATTTTAATTGGTCAACTTTTCCGGCGGCCATCTTGGATTTTCCCAAATCAATTAAAAGCATACCGTACTTCTAATTAATCATTTAGGCAATTTCAAGCAAACTTGGCTGGAAGGACCCTAGAGTGGCATGCTTCAGAACTTGTATAATGAATTTTGATAGTTGAATTTTTTCGGCGGCCATCTTGGATTTTCCGAAAATTAGTTAAAAGCATAGGCTACTCCTCATTAAGCACTTAGGTTATTTCAAGCAAACGAAGGACCATAGAGTGGTCTGCTTCAGAACTTGTATACTGAATTTCGATTGGTCACCTTTTTCGGTGACCATCTTGGATTTTCCACATTATATTATTATACAGAAATTTGAATGGTCATCCTTTCGATGACTATCAAAGATGTCCAGGAAATTGGTTAAAAGATTACCTAATCAATAAATGCTGCAATAATTTCGACCACTCTCAAGAGTAACCAAACATATGCCGACCTTATATAAAAAGAAATCTGATTGGCTGATGGGCAAAATGAGCGCACATACCCTTGTTCCCCTTGTTCTGTGTAAGATTTAAGCGTTTAATTTCAGTCCGATATCGCTAATATTGTTTTTTTCCAGCAGTGCATGCTTATAACCTAGCGTCCGCGGATCCTAGCTTCTGCCGCGCTTTTTCAGCCGCGGATCTAAGGGGGTGGGGGCATGTGTCCCCCCCCCCCCCGCAGGGCTGTCAATTTTTTTACTTACCTGCTGGTGGCGGAGTGAACCCATTTTCACGAGTTAACACCTTTAAAATTGTGGGTGCCCCCCACCCCACCCCACACCACCAAACCGCACCCACACACACCTCTAGCAAATGACCTCCTGGATCAGGCCCTGATTCTGTAAGCAATTTGAGTGACAATAGTATGGCACACAATATCTTTCAGACAAATTTCTTGTACAATACATTCAGCATAATTTAACTGCTGAGTAACAAACGCGCCTGAAGTAGGCCTACCACAAAAGTACTCTTTGATTACTAAGGCGTTATTATTTTGGTGGTTATCTGTATGGTCTGTCTGGGTAGTAGTAGTAGTAGTAGTAGTAGTAGTAGTAGTAGTAGTAGTAGTAGTAGTAGTAGTAGTAGTAGTAGTAGTAGTGGTGGTAGTAGCCGTAGCTTCTGCTTCTGCTGCTGCTGCTGCTGCTGCTGCTGCTGCTGCTGCTGCTGCTGCTGCTGCTGCTGCTTGCTGAACATCATAAGCCCACTATACAAGCCCAGTCTTCTCATATTGCACAATATGAGAAATTCACAGTTTGTGTTTATGGCTATCGCGATAAGCTCAAGCTGGCCATAATTTTCTGCTATTATGCGCTGCGTGATTACTCAAGTACCGTTCTAACTATACTGCGGCCTCTTTGATGCGCCGTAGTTTTACAGGTACGCGCCATTTACTGCATAATAACTGATAATAATCCCATTTAAAGACCGATTTCTTGTTTGTTTCTCTAGAATTTAACGACTAAGAATCGAAGAAATGACGTATGCAAAAACGAGGTTAATACTGAATTTCTTCCATCAATTAACCCGTTTTATTTGTTGAAATAATTCGTGTTCATTTTAAAATGTCGTTGCTATTTGTGTTGGCAACAGCTTCGAGCAGCTGCATTTATTTATTGAACGCTTAACCATACCATGGAGAAATCCGCAGTGGTCTTGAGGGATATCGATTTGTGGGCCAAGAAAAGACTATTTTTGACAATTTATCACTGGAATGACTGGCTCGATTACCGAGCCAGCCATCCAGTGATACATTTTCAAAAATAGTCTTTTCTGGTCCCGCATATGGATATTCAATCAGCGAATATTTTGATATTCCTGACCAAATTCAGCCTTTAAAGGGTCAAACACTAGAATTCTTCCATCCTTTCTTGTACGCAAGTGGCTATTGTGTACAGAGTGATAATGATTAATTACGCTGTCATTATCCACGTTCTGTGACAAACTGTTGCCGTTTATCTGACTGTTTGAAAGCAACAGCTAGACAATCGCGTGAGTCAATTGATAAAAACGCTTTTACTGCTGTGGGCAAATAACAGGATTCTCTAGAATATCAAGCAAACACTACGGGTGTAAGCCTACATTTTGAAACTGATTCCTGAAAGTGGTTGATGACTATGCTCAGATGATAGCAACCACTTACAGCAAAACCATGTTCAGATCGAACACAACGCTTTTAGGCGTATAAGTAATGTGGCTAAGCGAAAAGTATAATTTAGCAACTATATTTTCAACCCCTTAACCGTCACAGATCAGGAACGTCACAAACTTCATGCTGTAAAGAATATTGTGTTAAATATTTTGAAATTAATTTGACTGGGAGTTAGCAGAAATATCTCCCAGTCAAATTCGTTTCAAAATATTCATCAACTTTGCTGCATATGTCTTGCAGTTGAGACACTTTTATTTCAATGGTTAAGTTATGGCTCGCAATATCCCACGGTATTTCTTAGTGGGGTTTGGGTGCAACACTTTCACACTAATCATAAACGATTGAATTATAGTCAAACTTGTCTATAACGGACACTGCATGGACCACGAAAAAGTTATCATTAAGGACATCTTGTCTGTTAAAGCAACTCATTTGCTATTGTAGAACGCTTTTGAAACAAATAAAGGTGGTTCCTTAAACAGATAATTCGAGATTTCAATCCCTTCTTAAATAACCACCATCTTTTTGGTTCCAAAAGCAGGTGTCTATTATAGATAGGTTTACCTTACGTCTATGGCCATATCCCATTGGTAAAATGGGGAGAGTGATGATGGTGGTGGAGGGTAGGGTGGGTAACAATTTAGCATTGAATATAAAGAGCATGGATGAGCAATGTATATTGACAAGGTTCTCATCAGCGATACTAATGTAAGCAATTGAATATTAAACAATTATCCATATGTACTCAGGTAAAGATGGTGAAAATTACGTGTTAATTTTAACATATCTTTGGATTTTAAGAGGAATTTTTATCGAAATAATTGTTTAATCCTAAAAGTTTGCGACATTTTTAAAGTCTGATTACCATATGCTATCAGCCTGTGACACCTACCAAACACCTGCTATGTACGGTGAGTGGTATATTATGGGTAGCCCGTGCAACCAGAAGTCCAAGGAGGCATATGTTAAGATGAACTCTAAATGCCCAGTTTCCGAATCCAGGCCAGATGACCAGAAGGAAGATGAGCGCTCTAACAAGAATGGCCACGTGTATTGCAGTGTCATTCAGCACGCAGGCAAATATAATCATAACATGAAAAGTGAAATTAAATTACCAGA
The DNA here is from genome assembly GCA_034401795.1 of Chaetoderma sp. LZ-2023a. Taxonomy (NCBI): domain Eukaryota; kingdom Metazoa; phylum Mollusca; class Caudofoveata; order Chaetodermatida; family Chaetodermatidae; genus Chaetoderma; species Chaetoderma sp. LZ-2023a. Next base: position 98,219,232 of record CM067374.1, on the reverse strand, counting down.
AAAAAATGAAAAACAGACTTACTGTGGGCAATCATTTGGTGTCGGTGATGATAAAAGACTGTGCTTAGATGTTCAAAGTAACTATCACATCAACCAAGGACCATATCTCTATACATATAGTCGAAGGTACGAGTCGGAGTCTACTTATATAAATATTCAAGGAGAAACGTGTGACGACAATGATAGACGTGAAGATATTATGCAAAATGGCGTGTGCTTAATCAGAGGAATTGAATGTCAACCATGCAGAAAACCAGAACTCTGTGCAAACATTCCACAACAAGTAAATCCGGGCCTACTTGGCGAATTCCAAGACCAAGACAGATCATGTATTAGAGCTGCATCAACTGATTATTATGTAAGTAATAAAGTATACAGCCACGATCTCGGGCAGTGTCATCACACGTCGGAATTTGTTCACAGTCCATCTTCAGCACCTTCTCAGGAGTTTCTAATGCACATGAAAACAATGTCGAGCCTAAACGATTATTTAAGCTCATCGCTGAAACGCGAACGTGACGTAATAGAAAAACGCAATGAGCGTGAACGGATGCGCGTGGGAAATATCAACAAAACGTTTGACGCGTTAAGAAGTCGTCTGCCTGTTTCCTGGCGCAGGCGACGAATGAGTAAAACGGACATCTTGAAAGCAGCTACCTCATACATCAGGTTTCTTGCTACAGAGCTTGAATAATTGGAGATAGGACGAACTACTCCCTCGTTTATGAAAATGTGAAGTAAAGATTGGTAGCCGAGGCCTTACATTTTGCAAACTATGTTATCTAATGTTACGTCAAGCATCTGGCATACTGTTGAATATTTTGGACTTAATTTCATTAGAAGCCATTGCTGCTTAAGGCAGCAATGGCTTACGATCAAATTAAGTCCAAAATATTCAGCAGAACATTTCTTATATCGCGTTCTAAGTTGTACTAACGAACATGTTTCTGTTTTTGTTTTTCTATTATATCAGTCGTATAGGTAATGCATGCACCTCCGGATTTTGTTTTCATATCTTGTGTAAACAAAACTAGAGAAAAATTAGAGAAACATGATACTATTTTAAACTAAGATTGAAACATTTTTAAAATGCATAATTTGAAAATTTGTATTGTTAGTGATGCTCACGTCGGATTGAACCGTGTTTTCTTTCTACAGGGATTTCGGTTTTAGTGACCTTTTCAATGGAGGAATCCAGTTTCAGCTATATTCCGCCCATCATTAGCTAGGCTCCACCCACACTTCGTCCGTGTTGGGATCGATCGACCACTGAATATCCTGACTCAATTTCTAGAAAACTATACTAAGCTGTTGAATATTTTTTATTAAACTAATTTGACTGGGTGTTATAAAATTAGTTTCAAAATGTTCAACATAATGTTTATTAAACAGTAAAGAAATACAATTCGTACAACAACACTTAGTCCGCCATCAATTAAGCGATCGTGATGAAATTATTTACGTCATTCATGACGTCATTGATTATGCCGTCATCCTACACGTCATATAGTTGATTATAACGTCATATGACTGATGGATAAACTGGAAAGATCCATTGTTACTTACAACCAGTATAAGGCACCTCGTCCTCTTGATCATGCTGTTGATCAAACAATCTGTCGGCCTGTATATCGTTCTGTCAAATTCTATAATCGATGATAATGATGATGATGATGATGATGATGATGATGATGATGTATAAAATAACACTGAAAAAGAAACTGTATAATAGCCCAACCGCTATACTGTGTATAAAAATTAGTGTACATTGTATATCCCCATATGTCACAATGCGACCTGGGATGTAAATAAACTTGAACTTGTACAAAGTCGCAGCTAATTATCCCCACGTTTTAAAACTAGAATGCTCAGTCGATGACATGCCATCGCAAATCCCATCACATTCACCACTTCGAGCTTTACCATCACTTTGACCCAAAACACAATAAATTCCTTGAAATGTAGTCTCAATGGGTAATGGGTTTCAAAATGAAATGCAACATGACCACATTTAATAAAATTTATTTTTTGCCCACCATTCCCCCAACATTTTGTGGGAGGATTCCACTTTTGTCATGATAAAAATTTGTGTAAAAAATGATTATCCACACGTTTAAAATTTAAACAGAATGCACGTTAGAGATATCCTAATCGCCTCCGCCAGTCTGTCCGTCCGCCCGTCTGTCTGTCCGTTAAGCTATCTCCTCTGTTGGACTGAATTCAACCAAATTGGGTATGTGAGTTACCCATGTGATTGCGGTGTGCAAGACGACATTTACATTTGACCCCAAGGGTGGGAGATGGGGGTGAGTCAAAAAGTAAAAATTGATTATAACGTAACTACTCCGAAACCGGTGGATGGAATTCAACCAAATGTAGTATGTGAGTTAGCCATATGATTGCGGAATGTAAGATGAGAGTTACATTTGGCTCCACCTTCATGCGGTGGAGTGGAGGGTGTGTGGTGGGGTTGGGAGTGTTTGGGGGGTGGAGGCGGGCGATAAAATAGGAAAGCCGTAAACGTGGATATTTGTGATGACGTGCACCCGTTCAGTCTAGTTGCTTTTGTTTTTCAATCATCTGGCCTCAAAGGCCAAGTGAGCTTATGTCATGGCAACGGCCGCCGTCAGTCTGTCGCTGGTCTGTCGTCTTTTACTTTTGTTTATAAACGCCACTGCTCATTAACAGCTCTTGCTGGATTTTAGCCAAATTTGGCTGGGAATGAAAAATGAATCGAGGTACGCTTCAAACCCCTTAAATACAGAAATTTGATTGAACATTTTGTTCGGCGGCCATCTCGGATTTCCTAAAAAAAATCTTCATCACATCCTCTCCTCATTAAAAATGTGTCAACATATTTTGTAGAAAGCCATTATATTATGTAAGCTACTATGTAAAAATTTCCTGTGACACAAGCTATCTTTATATCTGATTAGTCAGTCAGAAGAAACAGCAGAACATCTCTTGCAGCACTGCCAGCGATATGAACAGGCTAGGAGAAGCTTCTTTCTGGCCTATTGAAGTATCTTATGAAGAGAAGATCTGAGGAGACAGAGACAGTTTGATGACCACTTCAGCTTTCATGCACCAAATAAGGAAAACAGTCTAAGATTACTGTCATGAGAAAGATGAACGCAAGAAGAAGAAGAATATCTGATTTAAATTGTTGTTAAGCCCGTTATGTCACTATAGATTTCTCCCAGCTAATTCAACATATGACGTCATAGATTGAATTGCATTCACAAGTAAAGCATGATCATGACTCTCTAAAGACAGGGGGATGGATGGATTGGAATGTATGCAAAAACTGTTTAGAATGTCATCTACTTGGATGAAACATTCACAGAATTATCCGCTGCATCGGTGATGACAGTCTTGCTTCAAAAGTGGAAATTTTAATGATATGCCTCTACTATCGCCTCTTCCATTTATCTCACGATCAGAACTCAATGTCAGAACATGTGACGTGAGAGAAATCAAAAGCCTTGCTCAAATATTCTTAACCATTTTCACAAATATTATTCCAAGTAATACAGGAGGGCTGGCGTTTCCTTTAACCTCTTGGCGGATTTTGCCAAATGTGTCTGGAAAGACCTCAGAGTGTTACACTTCAAACAACTTAACTAGGAATTGGATTGGTCCATTTTCCCGATAGCCATCTTGGACTTCCGAAAATGACCAGGAAATCAGTTAAACCATACAGCCTTACTCCTTATTAACTTCTTTGACAAATTTTTAAAGATTTGGCTTGGAATGACCACATAGTGGTAGTCCTAGAGTGGTCGCCTTCAGAAAACTCAGTCTATACAAAACAATTTAACAGGTGGCCATCTTTAATTTGCCAAAACCTCTAGGAAATCAGTTAAAACGCTACTTCTCATTAGCCTCTTGGCTGATTCTAACCACATTTGGCTGGAAAGACCACATGGTGGTAGGCATTAGAAAATGTATAGGCCTACAGAAATTTGATTTGAGAATATTTTGGTAGAAATTTCTTTAAAATACCGATTCTCCTTACCGGCTCGATGAACCCTATGGCGATAAATTTCAGATTATTGATAGATAATTATGATTGGTCCATTTTTACTGTGCCATCTTGTTTTTTTCTGAAGTCCCCTTAAAAAGCTACGACACTTTAACGACTTGACCGAGTCAAACCAAACATGGCTAGACATATCCTATGGTTCTAGGTGTCGAACCCAACTTGTATATGGAAATATGAAGTGGCCATAACTCTTGTTCATTAAGGAGTTTTAAGTATTGAACCCTATGGGGGAAAATACATGTCTTTTGTCAATTGATGATGGAAATCTAGCAGATATGTTCCTTCAGTCTAATGTCCATTTGAACTATGATGTGTTCCTTCAGTCAAATATATATTTGAACTATAAATATAAAGAGGACGCACCGTTAAGCATGGGCCAAAACTCTGACTCATTAATAGATTTAAACTACTGAACCATATGGTGATAATACATATGTTTCGTCAAATTTACGAGATATGTTCATTCAATTAAATGCCTATTTGGACTATGAATATAAAGAGGCTGCGACTTCAAACACGGGCCATAACGCTGGTTCCTTAGGACCGTTTAAACAATTGAACCCTATGGTAAAAACAATTTGTTTCGTCAATTGTTGATGGATTAAAACCAAATTTGGCAGATATGTTCATTCAGGCAATATCTACTTGCCATATGAATATGAAAAGGCCGCGACGTGAAATAAGGGGCATAACTCTGACTTTTTAAGGCATTTAAAAAGTATTGAACTCTATGGCGAAAATACATCTGTGCCACGTTTCTTAAATTATTAATGGATTAAAAAAGATTTGACAGAACTCTCCCTTTAATACACCTTAATCATTTAACAATAGTGTCAGAAATGGCTGCGCCTTTGAGCAACAGTACTTTCCCCGTTGGTCAATAATAAATATTCTTGCATTTCCTCGTCCAAACTTTTTACTGTGACCATTGGCCCTTTGGTAAATGTCATTGTTCTGACACTTGAACCATTGGTCAATAGTGTCAGAGATGGCTGTCCCATTGATAAATGATAGTTTTCCAATTGCTCAATAATGGCAAGAACACCAATATTCTTGCATTTTCTCATCCAAAAGTTTGACTGTGGCCATTGTCCCATTGGTAAATGTCATCTGCGGTGTTAATAGTGTCAGCGATGGCTGCCCCATTGACCAATGGTACTTTTCCCATTGGTAAATAGTGTCAAGAATAAGAATAGTTTGTATTAACGGCTCAAATCTTTGCTTGTGACCAGTGCCCCATTGATAAATGGCAGATGTTGGTACACTTTAACTATTTGATTTAATAGCGTCAGGGAGGAATGCCCCATTCATTGATCAATGATACTTTTCCCGTTGGTCAGTAATGTAAGGATGCCAATATTTTTGCATTTCCTCATCGAGTTTTTTACTGTGACCATTGTCCCATTAGTAAATGTCATCTGTTAATGTACTTGAACCATTCGGAAGTAGTAGCAGGGATGGCTGCCCAATTGATCAATGATATTCTTTTCAGTGGTCAATAATATCAAGGACACCAATATTCTTGCATTCCCTCTCTAAGTCTGTCGGTGTCCAGTGGCCCATGTGTAAATAGCATTTGTTATGTGTGTGCCCCCCCCCCACCCCCGTGAGCAATTAAGCGTCCTCTAGTGGCCAATAGTGTAAGACATGTACAGACTTTGTTTTTCCTGCACAAATGTTTATATTTCCGGCCCATTTGTTTTCCAGATATCCTTGACCAATTGATCATTGACATCATTTACGCTTTCCTCATTGACAGCTGCTTCTTGTCGCATTGGTCAATAGTGGAAATGACACTTGATTTGTTTGTCATTAGTGTCAGCGATGATTGTCTCATTTGTCAATGATGCAATGATATTGTCCATTTGTCCATGGCATCATATACCCTGGCCACATTGACCAAAGGTGTTTGATCCATTGGTAAATTATATTTGTAACACTTGCCTCCTTGGTCAATAAAGAACCTGCACGCTTGTTGGTCTGTGACAACAGTTATGCTTACCCCTTTGGTAAATTGTGTCTTGACTCATTACCCAATAAGGCCAATGATCACGCTTTCCATTTGTCAATGGCACCAGTTACGCTTGTCCCCTTGACAAATGGTACTTGTCCCATTGGCTAATAATGTCAGTGGCACTTGCGTTGTTAGTCATTAGTGGTAATGATAATTGCCTGATTGATCAATAATGATAAGGGCCATTGCTATATTGGTCTATGGCAACAGTTATGCTTGTCTTATTTACCAATGGTGCTTGCTGTGCATTAATTAATCTAAACAGATTTACAGTTCCTCATTAGCCAGGTGAGCACAACGGCCATTGGGCCATTTATTACCCAGCTTTTGTTATATTTCCATTTTTTTTAAATATTGGCGCGCTTACATACACCCCTTGTCTACAATCATGGCATGGCAAGCGCGGTGAGTCCATAATGTGGGCTGAGATCAGCTGGAACATATCAATGATCAATATAAATGCCTCTACAGCTCTACTACATGCTCATCCAAAGTTTTTTCACGCTTGTTGGACCTCTAAAATTGATCGAAGAAGATATTATGTTTTCAAAGTAATTGCACTTTGGCTGAGACTATAGTTTTCTAAAACTTCCAAAATATCTAGAAGAGTACTTGTATGATCTCTTTGAAGTCGTCGATTAAATAATTACTGCTTTTAGCACATGGTATACTAAAAATCTTTGATGAGCTAAGAAATATGATGTGGAATATATTGAAAATAATTAGACTGAAAAAGTATTCAGTTGAAGATTTTGAAAATAAGGGCTTGCCCTTACTTGAATTTCGGTTTGCTTTTGGCATCTCTCACTTTATTTTTTCTTCCCTCACATCTGCACCCCCCCCCCCCCCCGCCTCCCCCTCCCCCTGGTCGAGAGCGGTGCACTTATGCTACGGACATCGTTACTGAGCTACATTACTATTGTGACTGGCTAGAAATGGCAAATGTCCAAATATATATAAAATTTATACATCTATCAATCAATGCACCTTTAAATAGAGACGAATTTGAATTTTGGCCAACGCTTTCCGTTTTCCGCGCCATCATCTTCGCATTTGAATCTAAACGTCTCTGAAGTAGAGAATCTGATTGGCAGATAATTGACAGACATTAATACCTTAATGGTCTGTCAATCAAATCCATGTCCCTTTCACTAAGTCATTCCAGTGGTAAATCTTCAAAAATACTCTATCTTTGGTCTACAAATGGATATTTAATGAGAGAAAGTAAAATAATTTCCCAAAAGATACGCCGAAGATCATATTATTATACCACCGCAAAATAGGGTATATAGTAATCGATTTGCCCATGCATCTGTGCATGCATTTGTGCATGCGTCATTGTGACCGGTTCATCCCGTCCGTCAGTCCGTCCTCGATATTTTTACCAGACCATATTTTCACGGGTTTTTTACGTATAGTTACTCATCAAACTTATATGGATGCTTCATAACCTAAAGGCGTGTCATGTATCAAAAGTAGGTCAGTGTGACGTTACTTACCTTTCATTGTTCAATGAACATCATAGATTATTCTTGTCCGGGCTGTAGTTTCAAGAGATTTTAGCTCACCCGGCCTGAAAGGTCAAGTGAGTTTATGCCATGGCGACCGCCCATCGTCCGTCAAGTTTTGTTTTAAGCAACTTCTCATGAATCACTGGGCCGATTTCAATTATTAGCTCGCCTGGTCAGAATGGCCAAGTGAGCTTATGACATAGCAATCGTCCATCTCTCCATCCATCCGGTCTCCGGCCATCAGCCTATTCTTAACTATGACCGTTTCTCAGGAACCACTCGGCCGATTTAAATTATATTTGACTTTGAGATCCAGGTTTGTATAAAGGAAGCTGAGCCGCAAATTTGGACGGCGACCAACAATAAGCTAGTGCAAGAGCTGAACTAAGTTTGTTCGAGGGAACTTGATTGACCAAATGTCTTTGATGACCTAGTTTTCGCGAAAACAACTCCAGAACTGCTAAACGGATTGGGCCGAAATTTGGGAAATATGATTATGCACTAAGGGCCATTAAAGTTTGTTCAAGGGAAGTTGATACATCAAAAAAACATTGCCACCATTGTCCAATCAAAATGTAGTGTGCTTGGCGGCCATATTGGATTTTTTGGATGGATTTTAAAGCCGAAATTGGTTTTATATAGGTATTTGGGTTTGCTGATTTAAAATTTGCCAGTTTCAAAACTGTCGCAAAGTTGTTTAGCAGCTATCTTGGGTCAGTTTCCAGCCAAAAAATCCCATACTAAAGTAATAGGAAATTTAAAATGGCTTTTTCTCGAGAACCACTATGACAATTTTAATTATATTTGGCAGGAACCATCTTTTGGGCATAGAGATGTCATCCTTCAAAGCACCGCCGTAAAATGGATTCTCTGGAAGGGCACACATGTATCATTGTTCCTTCTCGAAATTGTCAGTTTCGTTCATATGATCAGCTAAACCCGTTAATAGATTCTCGAAGTCTGCTGCAGCCCTTACATCTAGGTCTCTTATGATTCTGTTTTTTCTGCTTCTTCTTCTGCTAATGTGAATTCTACCAGAGTCTGTTCGGCTAGATCTAAGTCCCCCAGATCTTATGACAAGACATTATAGAAAAATGGAGGGTGGGTCAGGTCTAAGTCCTGATTATCTGAGACTTTAGACTTTTTGACTGTGGCTGACGCATTAGATCCAATAACCGGTCCATCATGAATCGACAAAACGTGTACTCTTTCTTTTTCCTGCTCCTCCGATAGGATACTCAGTGATTAGCTCTGCATTGTTAACGGTAGCCCCCTCCCCCCCCCCCCCACCCCTACACCACACACACGCACGCACGCACACACACACACGCACGCACTCACGCACGCACAAACACGCACGCACGCGCACACACACACACACACACACACACACACACACACACACCGTCAGAGATGAACCTTTCTGTAATGTTCTCTGGGTTACGCAGTATTGTTGCTATTTCACCCCAAATGCCATCGTACACGCACGCACGCACGCACGCACGCACGCACGCACGCACGCACGCACGCACGCACGCACGCACGCACGCACTCACTCACTCACTCACTCACTCACTCACTCACACACACAGTGTGCGATAATGGTGCCTTGGTATACAGCATCGATGGGAAGGGGTGCATAATAGCTGAATTGAGTAGGTGTGTGATCGGTTTTGAGATAATCTCACTTGTTCTCAACTTCTGCTGTTTTAATTGGTGTTAGTAAAGGCTTGGGGTGTCATGAGTACGGATGCAAGGGCTCATCATCGTGGTAAGTGAACTGTTCCTTGAACCATTCTCGAATTGCCTCGGCTTTGCCCTGGTCAGTCTCGATAAAGTGTCCTTCAGAGTTGTGTACAGTGAGTGGTGGTGTGTAGTCCGTAACTCTCAAGGCTCAGGCTGCCTGAAACATTTTGTGACAGTCACCCGTTGCAGTAATTTCATCTGCTAGGGACTCTGCTTGTTGAATTTTGGCCACTTTGAAAGATGCACGGCAGTACCATTTTCTGCTCTGATGATAGTTTTACTACTTCAGGGTCATCAGTATACCTAGTTCGGTTGTTTTTAGAACTCCTGTGATGCTGGGCGCTGATGATTCCATACATTTCAGATTTTCAGTATTTTGATTAGGGTTTTGTTTGGATCAGAGTTGACATTAATGTTAGCTATCTGCTCCCCGAGGGCCTTTTGTATGATATTTGAGTGGCTGATGCGCTTGGGTAGGTTGTAGGTGACTCTACCGTCTTGCCTGGTATGGCGTATATACATTAGGTGTAGAGATGGTTCATCTGAAGGCGTGTAATGACTGGCTTATGGTCAGAATTGAGATCTACGCCTCCATACGAATGAACATCCCTAAGTAGGGGGTTTGCTTCTATTTTGTATAGTATGAAGTCTATTTGGTTGAAGATTGTTGTTGTAACCTTAGCGCCTTTTGGGAATTTGCGATCAGCAATGTGTCCTGTCCATGTTGTCCGGTGATAGCATGTGTATTTTAAAGCCGTATTTGTAGCAACTAAGCCATTGGAACTAAGGAATGCCACCAGTGCATTTCCATTGCTGTTGCATGTGCCCTCTCCATATGATCCCATGCATAAACCAAGTCTTGCTTTTTTCTGCATTGGCGAGTTTACCTTTTCTGTATTGGCGAGTTTACCTAGCTTGGAGTTGAAATCTCCACACAGGAAGGCTTGACATCTGGATGGGATTGTAATGGCGGAACTCAGTTCTGCATGGAAGGAATATAATATTGCTGGATTCACTTTGGATTTTTCGGTAGTTGGTCCATATATGTTGACTATGCGACACTTAGTGGTTGTGCGTTTTCACGTTGGTAAAGCCAGGTCGATGAATGCAATGCGATCACTGATGTATCCAAAACTAATGACATGGTCCAAGAACCCTGGTCCGATTACGAAGTCTAAACCCCAGTATATTGCCTGTTTTCACTCCATTAGTACTAGCTTATGGCCTGTCTGAAGTTGCTGCTCTGAGTGTGTAGCTACGTTTGTCTCTTGAATTCATGGACTGTCGATGTTATATTGTCAACAGTCTGCACCTAAGGTTTGCCTCTTTGATGTTTCAGTGAGCCGACGTACATTCTACGTAGCTAGGGTAAGCTCCTGGGAAGATCGCATCATTTGAGGATGTTGAGCACAGTATCTAGTTTGAAGAAGGTTAGACTTAATCAGAGTTGCCTCTGTATGCAGATGTCAGCCCGCAGTCATTGATGACTTACTTTTCCAACAAGTTTGATACTTATGGATGATATCGGCATGGAGGTGTCATAATTCTGTTCCCGGGGGTAGGCCGTACCTCAGGTGCCAAGATTGTTACCCTCAAGGTGTAAGGACAGAAGATGAGATTGTGTAGTTCGGATCGACCGGTCGGGTACCGCCTTACCAGCTAAGCTGGGTACGCGCCGCCCATCTAGGATTCGTTTCCTGAACACGCACCTCTGTGTAGAGCTATAAGCATATATAGGCCTTTGGGAGAGAGAGCCTGTCTAAAAACGCCTAAGTTCATTAAAACGCATTATGCGCATGCGCTCCAGGACGCTGTTTCTATGGAGCACGTAGTTGTGACCTAGATAGGATGGCGCTTATAGTGTACCGAGCTGGTACTCTGTAATCCTTATTGATTTCTGTTCCCGTTAAATCTGGCATTAATCAAGACCAGAATTCGACGGGCTTTCCAAATCTGTAAACCATTTCAAAATCGGTTGAGAAATGGCTGAGTTATCCAGGAAAAACTATTCTTGATTATCTTCAAAATATTGCCCTGATGTCATAACCACGTGGACGTAAAGCTTCTAGAATGTTCTAGAACGTTCGACGACGCTATTATTAGCTGTGTGCTGATTGGCTGTTGCTCGAACGATGATTGGATGAAGCCTGCGCCTGTGACGTCACGGAGAGTATAAAAGGAGAAGCGATCCAGTGATCGAGAGCATCCTTGGCCAGGGGCCGAACAGGTTGGACCTGTACTAGCTACGATCGACAGATATTACGCATGTGACTTCAGTTTCCGTCGTGTTTCCGTAGCTACCGGTAGCCAACCCACCACACTAAAACAGTTTTTGTAACTCCCCATCTGCGGGAGTAATTTGGAACTTTTGATAATCGTTCACGAATACTACATCTACATTCGGAACACAAACTTGCGGTGAGGCCTTTGCGGCCTGAATATGTGAGTCTACAGATGTAGAGGCAGGATGTTCTTTGATGGATGACTCGCCGGATCTGCCGGCCACGCCTAAAAGTGGTATTTTAAACGACGACGCACCAATCGTTTAGGTTCTTTCAACTTTCGACCGCAGCAAGTAAACTCTGCCCAGTGCGTCTTCAGAGCTGGTTGACGTACCCAGCACCGTGAAGCTTTGTTTCGTATCTTCATTTGCCTCTAACAACCCCCGCTAGTGATCGGGTTGTTTACACCTTCCATCCATGCCATCGGTGTATGGGAACTTTCTTCACCACGTAGTACTATCATATGTTTTACTGACTGCTCGTTAGACATTCTATTAGGCCTACAGCACTAAGTGATGTCCTTCCCCCGCCATGAACGTTCTTACGGGACCCTTGTTTGCGGAAAAACAGCTTGCGGGACCAGCCTGAGGGAACTTTCCAGCTTCCGGAGAGCGCATCATCTCACGTCGACTACGGATTGACGTGTCAATTTCAGTGGCACGGTAGCCTAACTTGCGAATGACTACCAAGTATTCAAGTAACTATACTTCACCGTTTAATTATTTCTCTATATAGGTTTCGTTAATTATCTCGTATCCGTATTAACGGTTCCGATGACTAAAAGGAACCGTGGCGGTCTTAGGACCGATAGTTATAATTTCTGTATTTGTTAAATAGTTATTCTCATTTTCCTCAATGTGTTGCTAACCGCACTATAGTAGGTTCGTTAACCTGTATTACTATATATATATCTTAATCATTGCCACCGTATTGTTTGTTCTGGTTAGATTACGTATGTATATGGCCAGTGGCCATCCGTTAAATTGTTTTGCTTAAGTTATAGGAAATATAGGAATGCAGTGCACGTAGGAAACACTATACAGCAACATTTATATAAACAGTATTTTAGCCCGGCATGCTACCGACTAAACCTTTTCTATTCAGCTCGATAGGATAGGTTCAAAATGATTAGAGACAATTTCCTCATTACATACTGTGTAATATACTCTACTCTTCCGGCAGTGCGATAATCTAGCCCCGCACTCCGGTAAGACTCATAACTTCAAGATTTTATCTCTCTTCATATTCCTCTTAGCCTTGTGACTTCTTAATTGTTTGGATGTCCCTATCCGCACCATGGGCTGATCCGACTCTGGGAAACTATTGGGGTTTCCGAGCGGTGATGGCTAGGGTGCAGTATCACATACACATTCCCGTGTATCTTCGGATACTTAGTAGATAGTACTTTAAGCCAATGTAGGAAAGCACTGCGAAAACACATGTATTAATTATTATTTTATTTACTGACAACCATCCCGCACCACAGTGCAAAACTGGCAACTTGTATATAAACCTAATGACAGGTTAAACGGTTAGTTCCATAGGACCTGGTGACGGGCGAGATACGTATTCTCACCGAATTCTGTTAAAATGTCTGGGTATGATATTCAGATCTGCCACGCCCTTACGGGAAGGACATTTATAGTGTGCATTCGTCTCTCTTACCCCCACCATAACGATAGGAGATATGGCCTAATAATGCTTCCGTGAAATGTAAACCATGTCCTGTAATGTTTCATGTGGTTGCGAAGCGGAATGTCCGGGTTCTCACCCAGTTCAGAGATCCCGCTGTCTACAGTATTGATGTCCGCAGGCATCTGTTCTCCGTGACAACCATGTCTAATAGCTAGGTAGATATCAGCCAGTTGCGGCCTAAACTAATTCTTGTTCTGAAAACAACTAAACGGAATTAAGCAAAGCAGAAGGCCCACAGAAATAAAGCGGCAACTACTAATTCAACATATTACCAATCACATGAGACGGTAACGAAGGAATCCATCGGGAATCTTCTGTTCCCTCTTCACGTAAAACAGTACGCACCCCTATAGACATAATCTCACTGGGTATGTCTTTTCTTTCTACAGCATTTTTGTTTGAAATATTAGAGTAGGCCCATTTTTGCCTACTATTCTTTGCCCGCTTTAAGCCGTGGCGACACCTTCCCGTATTCGAAGGGTAGTCACCCGCGCATATCCAAGCACCAATACGGAGGGCGTACTTCACTTGCATCTCGATACTTTCATCGATGCATTAAGCGATGCATTTCTTGGCGACCACGGAAGTTTGGCCCAAATAACGGCAACTGCGGTTCATATCGAGAACCTTCTAGAGCGGGAGAAGAATAACCGGTGCCAACTCCATCGTATCAATGAGATAGAGGGTGCAGCTATCGCCCCGGCCACTAGTGCTCCCCCCAGATCAGCAACACCAACCGCACAGACACCACCACCATCAGATATGCAGAAGACCAGTCAGAATCAAGCGCCTGGAGGTAGGGGCCGTGCCCGCAGAGTAGGGTACAGCGGAGCCCCAGTGCAACAACAACAATAACGGCAACATGAGAGAGTGGATAGACGAGATTAATGTGCAGATCTCTGCACTCACCAATTTGGTAACCACACTCAGCACCAACCTCGCCACCCCACAGTTTAGAACAGCAAACACTACCAGCACCACACCGCCACCGAATACCTGTTTCGGATGCTGTCAGCCAGGACATTGGAGGGAGCAGTGTCCTAACCGACCTCCCTCCACAATGCCTGCTCCAGACCGCAGCACACCGCAACCAGAGAAACAGTCAAACTCCTAAGGGTACTGAATTACATGGAGCCACTTCGGTGCCCGTATCCTTCTCCCGGCTCAACTGTGACTTTCACGCAACAACGTTCAGTGACTAACCATCATCCACAGAAATCAGCTTTCACACCAACACCAAAATGCACGACTTCCAATGTTTCCATGTCTACGTTGTCTTCCCCATCCACAGCAAGGACATCCCCTTCTTTTTCCATACATGACAAACCTTCTTTCCTATGTAAAACGGCAGTAGTAGGTTGTAGTACCTCCACTGAAACAACGTTTTTGAAAACACCACGTCCCGCCACCAAGACACTAGACTCTTGGTGCCCTCTGGTGGTAGGCAGAACACCACCCCAATCAGCATCATCTTCCGCATCAACAGACAGTAGCGATTCGGGAGAGACAATTCATTCCGCCTCATGGATGCACAAGCGCTGACATGGATGGAAGAACGCACATCCATGGAAACCATGCTGTTTCTTCTGTGCTTCAAAAAAACATCCTATGAAGCATTGCCGGAAATGGCTTGCACAGGTAGAACTTATCCGTCATCCCATACGCGCCGCTGTCTATACTAATACTGCTCACACAGAAACCACAACAACGCCGCCACCATTGCTACCCCCAGCTCCGTCTTCACCGCAGCCTACACCCCAGCGGAGATGACGAACTGGCCCATTCCTCACTCAGCCACCTGCAAAATTACGAGAAGCAATACGGAGACAGTCGAAATATATACAGAGTGATGCTGCTCCCACGCCATTATCGCGGACAGCATCATTGGAAACTCTTCCGCAGGTTCATCATAAGGTAATCTACAAATGTGCCTGTCCATTTAGTGGCATTTCTACAAGTGCCACCGTCGACACCGGAGCTTCTATTACAGTTTTTAACCAGCGCTTATATGAGAGCATCCCACCTCATAAAATCCCCCCCCCCCTTAAGCCTACAAATATTTACTTACAGACGGCTACGGGAGCAGATGTACCCGTGGCTGGTGTGGTTAATTTAGTCATTCAAATAGAGGAAATGCAATTCATTCAGAGTTGTCATCGCCTCCGTTCATAACGACATCCTACTTGGCTCTGATTTTCTCAGTGCCAGCGAAGCCATCATACACTGCACACAACAGGAACTCGACATACACGGCCGACGAATACTTCTCAGACCAGCATCGTCATTATACGATACGTGTGCAGTAATACTATCAAGTACTGCCATGGTTGAGCCAGGACAGGAACGGATCCTATGGGCCACTACACCACAGTTAGGAAGCAACACACACATCGCCATGCTGGAACCCGACCCTGATTATATGATCGCCTCACAATGCGCAAGTCCCTGCATAATAGTGGACACCACTGATAAAGGGAAGATACCCTTTAGAGTGTTCAATGGTACCGCAGATCCCATCACCCTGGAACCCGAGTATGCTGCGGCCATTTAGTGGATATAATTTCACTGGAAACACCTGCACTTTCTGATACAACACCACCGCTGACTGATGATTTACCCGAATATCTACACGATTTATATCTGCATGCCACTATTGGATTATTGCAATCACAAAAACGAGAAATTTTGAAATTATTACATAAATATTGCGATAGTTTTTCCTCCGGGGATATGGATCTCGGAGAGACTCATCTCGTATGACACTCCATCGATACAGGCAATAATCGCCCAGTACGACAACCGGAACAACGTCTTCCCATTCATAAAGAAGCGGAAGCACACCAACAAGTAAATGACATGTTGCGAACTGGTATTATCGAACCCTCAGCTTCTCCATGGGCTAGCCCTATAGTGCTAGCAGGCAAAAAGGACGGAACCTTGCGGTTTTGTATCGACTACCGCCGCCTTAATGATCGTAGCGTTAAAGATGCTTATCCGTTACCCCAGATAGATCATGCCTTGGATTCCTTGTCCGGAGCCAAGTGGTTTTGTACCCTTGATTTAGCTAGCGGTTACTGGCCAGTAGCCATGGATGAAGCTGAGATGGAAAAGACAGCATTCGTTTGTAGGGATGGTCTTTTCCAATTCTGCCAGATGCCCTGTGGGGTGTGCAACGCTCCCTGAACTTTTGAATGACTCATTGAGCAGGTATTAACCATACTGCAATGGGAGATCTGTCTCTGTTACATCGATGATGTAATCATCTTCGGACCCACGTTTGAGCAAACCTTAATCAATTTGGACACCGTGCTTTCCCGTTTCTGCATGGCCAATTTGAAACTCAAAGCCAAAAAATGTCATCTCTTCAGACAGAGCGTCGAGTTCCTGGGACACATCATGTCCGGTGATGGAGTGGCTACACAGGCATCAAAAACTAAGGCAGTAGCAGAGTGGCCACAGTCCTCTTCAGTTATGGAGACGCGGAGTTTCCTTGGCTTATGCCAGTACTATCACCGTTATATCTGACATTTCAGCGAGATTGCTTCACCCCTCTACCAGATCACCGAGAAAGATCGACCCTTTGAGTGGATGAGTGAGTGTGAAGGCTCATTCAAGGCGCTGAAGGAACTCTTGACGACCGCCCCGATTCTTGCTCACCCTAATCCAAACCTCGATTTCATCTTAGACACTGATGCCTCAGCTTTCGCTATCGGCGCAGTTCTATCACAGGTCACCAAAGACAGAACAGAGCAGGTGTTGGGTTATGGTTCGCATACTCTGAATAAAACGGAGAAAAGATACGCAACCACCAAGCGAGAATTATTGGCAGTGGTCCATTTCGTCAAATATTATAAACACTTCCTGTACATGCTCCCTTTTACACTCCTTACAGACTATGCCTCACCACAGTGGCTCTGGAACTTAAAAAATCTGGAGGGCCAGGTAGCGACATGGCAGGAATCCCTGCAGGCCTATAACTTTAATGTTGTTCACCATCCCGGCAAATTGCATGGAAATGCCGATGCCCTTAGCAGAATCGGCGCGACAACAGCATTATTATCAACAGACAACGACCATCAAATCTCCCGCACACACCTTCTTATCCAGTTATGGGAGAACTGATCATATGGATATCAGGAATACACCACAGCCATCTACAGTACGCACCACGGGAGAGATGCTTGTCCAGCGTCCTCCCCTACCCGTTTCTCCCGACATCATACGGAAACAGCTAAACTACATACTTCATCTACACGTAATAACAGTCTATATTATTAAGAGAGCAAGATGCCCGCATTGTCGTCAGTCACGAGTAGGATTTTGCTATGGAAAGGTTGAAATCGACAATGGTTTGATCAAAGTTACGACAGCATCCAACAGATAATCTTCACTCTAAAGTAACTCTGTCCTGCCCATGGGCTCGGCCATTACAGAGTGAAATACCCTCATGGTTCGATAAAGTTGACATTCACGCCACCTCTCCCTCCCACCTCCCACACCCAGCGGCCATAAACACGTCACCATCACCACAGTGCAAGTACCATCCACAGAGAACCAGTCACGCATAACAGATTCAAATCACCAACATGACAGAAACACAGACACTCAGTTTGACTGTATTCACAATCTCCGAACGACGGCATTGTAATAATAAAAATTGTGACACACATGTTTCCGAGTTGTACTGTAATTTAGCCATTACTAAAATGGGACAAATATGTTTGGTCTAAGCCGGGACGGAGCTAGTTCTATCCATCAAGGAGAATGCTTGGCCAGCCCTCCCGCTCGGAAAACACAGCTATCTTGATGGAATCAGTAACGTTGATCTACAACATGAATAGATCTATTTAAACCACACAGAAAAATTACTTGCAACTTTACTGTTAAATTTTTGATTAAGAGCACAACTGCTCTATCATCCTACAAATCATTAGCGCACGGGCCAGTAAAGCGGCATCAAAAATCCTGCAGTAAAATCACAGAGAGAATTTCAAAAATTCTCTCCCATGCGTTCCGGTCTATAATCAAAATGGGCTTAGATCTACCTATTACAGACACCTACCAAGACGCATGTTAAATAACTTGCGCAAATACGTGACATTATAAAGATCTTGATGTAACATATATATTTTATCTCTCGTCTCTGCAACAGACTACATCTCAGCAACAGTTCCGATCAACCATGTGATTTTTAGAGCCACGTGACATTTACTACTAAGTGAGTTGGATCAAACGCTTGAAACAAAAGAGCCGCCCAAAAACGCAACTACCACAGCATGACGGAGGAGTGGCGATGGTGAGTCCGGGAGATTACCACTGACATCACATGGCTCCCACGCACCCCATCAGGCACTCCAGCCTAAAATTCGAATAGGCAAGTTTAGAAGCATCCAACCTGGAAAACCGCTTCATGCTAATTAAAAGGTGAGGCGCCGCAAGGACATAGTAGTACCGCATTTCTATGTTGATCGGAGGCTGTTAAATGTGCGAAATAAAGACAGGTTTGACGAGCCATTCTTCCTATAGTTACAACTACTCCCCTTATATGGGAGGAATTACTCCTAAGACGTCTAGGCGAAAAGCAAGGAAATATTCACATAAGAATGGCCGAATCACCTGTAAAACGTTGTAGGTGTGGTCATCCGTCGCCTGTGACGTCACCAAATAGTATAAAATGAGGAAGCGCGCTCTGAAACTTTGTCTTCCCATCAAAACTCGACACCAGGGAAGAACATAGCATTAGGCTTCTTTCGTGTAGCAAACTAAATTCTGCTGTTTTTCTTATTATTATTTTGTTATTGTATTTGGCCTGGAAAGTTATAAACCGTGAAGAGATAGGACATTAGGTTTTTTAACAAAGTTCCCGCAACTAACTGCCATGCGGGAACGAGATGTCACTTCTTGAAGATCTCGCGGTGTCGGATTCCGAAGAAGAAGAATTGGTGCCAGTTCCAAAGCTGTACCCGTGTAACTCATTGTTGACTGGCAGAGAGCCATGTACCAGAACTTTCACTAGGAAATCCGACTGCACCCTTCATATTAATAAGGATCATCTCTTTCAGTCAGCCTTTTTGTGTGACGTGCCAGTACCTCTACACCGCTACTCGCTATGGCATCACTCACACACTCCATCATCATCATCGTGTATTGGAAGTGACGTTAGTTCCTGGGGGAAGAGAACGAGGATCGTGCCGTTCTTGCCACTCGGTTCGAATCTAGGCTCCCGGACAAGGTTCTCCCAACCGAGAAAATGGCTCACACGAAAAACACCACGCGTAGATATCCCATTGGACATCGTCTTCCCGCGGCTACAGCAAGTAATGTACCGACAGCCAGACATGCAATACTGCCTGCAGTTGCATCTGGAAGTGTTACGCCGGTACCTATCACTTCATCCACACCAGTCCTGAAGCAAAGTAGGAAGCAGAAATCTCCTGTAAAATCCAGTGCGGCAGCTCCCGCATCAGTTACTAGCCAGTCAGCTACGGTTACCACACCCGCCACTGTAGAATCACAGACAGTAGCAGCCAGTCAGCCAATCTCAGTGGTGATTACGACACCTGTGGAGATAGACATTTCCCATTATTCGCAGTCTCCATCTCCACCTGAACTTACCATAGACGAAGGACCGAGACCATCACAGCGTGTGACAATCAGCGTAGCTCCGACCCATGTTATTTGGCATCCGCCTCCTTGCCTTTCTGACCCAGCAGTCAGGAAGGGAACCACGCCAGAACGTCCATACACGGTTCCCGCACCACGTTTTCAGCCAATGGTACAGATCACTGCCAGCACCACGACAACTACCGCGACCACCACGCCAGCTACAACTGTCATCATCACGTCAGCTCCCGTCACCACCACATCAGCAACATTGGCAACTACTAGTACTGCCGCTGCTACACAGACTGATATCCTGGAACCAGCGGTAACTGTGAGAGACATCATGGATGCCCATATTTCCGCCACCATCACTTCAGATGTTTCGGACAGTGCCAATAATAACAATGATGAGAGCATTTCAGCAATGACAGTGCATTCACCGTGACCTACCACCGTCAATCGCGGGACCTAAACTCGATGGGGAAATTTCGCTGCTGAGGTGTAATCATGTGTAATTCAGCAGAAATGTTAATAGGCGATTCGTGGAAATGTGTTAATTATTAATTTATTTTTGACATACTTTTCTTCTTATTATATATGTTTGATCAATTGAATCCCGTCCCTAGGATGACTCCGGTTATCCTACACAGCCGCACACTTTAAGTGTCCGGTTGTGTCTCATACAAAATGAGCACTGCGGACTCTAATGTTGTAAGAACGTTGTGTGCGACGTAAAGAATACAACCTCCCACAGTGAAATTGTCATGCAGTCTCAGCCACGCTGAGGCTGCCTGATAAACCAGTTATAAGTTATTATTATATATCTTATTTTTCTTATTAATTTTCTTCCTGTCTTAGACGTCAGGACGGATATGGGGTCAGCGAGAGCCTGCAAGGACGGGCCGCAAATAGATATTTTAGATATATATAATAATAATACTTGGTGATACATGTTGCATGCCCCTTTATTTACCCGGGGTAGGCCCCCCCCCCCCCCCCCCTACGCAAGTAATTTGGTGTGATTAATAAAAACATACCTCATAGGGGTATGTTACATAGGTAATGTTTATATACATTGTCTTTTTGTTATTATATTTTTATATATATTTATAAACTAAAATTGTGGTACGTTGGAGCTTGGGTGTTCTTTGCGGAGATTATGATTATCCGCACTAACGGGAACACCCATGTGAGCCATTGTTTAGGATCATATACTAAATAAAGTTATAGCACGCACCGTAATATTAATAATAAAAAGATCACAAAAAAGAAAGGCCTGGAAAAATAATTCCAGGTCAAAAATTGAAAACTAAAAGTATGACTCCGCTCCTCTTGGCACCTCTATGTGCTCTGTCTTTTGAATATGCGTCTATGCGTCACTACTCCTCTCCGGCCATGCATCTACCCGGGAAGTCTATGATTCCCGCCTAGCGTACGTCCATGCGTTGATCCGCCATGTGTGATCGTTTGCCACGGATGTCAAACTAGGAGTGGGTGGTGTAGTTCGGATCGACCGGTTTCTTGAACACTCCCCTCTGGGTAGAGTTATAAGCGTATATAGGCCTATGGGAGAGAGAGCATGTCGAAAAATGACTAAGTTCATTAAAACACATTATGCACATGCGCGCGCTGGGACGCTGTTTCTATGGAACGCGTAGTTGTGACCTAGATAGGATGGCGCTTATAGTGTACCGAGCTGGTACTCTGTAATCCTTATTGATTGTCTGTTCCCGTTAAATCTGGCATTAATCAAGATCAGAATTCGACGGGCTTTCCAAATCTGTAAACCAGTTCAAAATCGGTTGAGAAATAGCTGAGTTATCCAGGAAAAACTATTCTTGATTATCTTCAAAATATTGCCCTGATGTCATAACCACGTGGACGTAAAGCTTCTAGAATCTTCTAGAACGTTCGACGACGCTATTATTAGCTGTGCGCTGATTGGCTGCTGCTCGAACGATGATTGGATGAAGCCTGCGCCTGTGATGTCACGGAGAGTATAAAAGGAGAAGCGATCCAGTAATCGAGAGCATCCTCGGCCAGGGGCCAAACAGGTTGGACCTGTGCTAGCTACGATCGACAGATATTACGCATATGACTTCAGTTTCTGTCGAATTTCCGTAGCTACCGGTAGCCAACCCACCACACTAAAACAGTTTTTGTAACTCCCCATCTGCGGGAGTAATTTGGAACTTTTGATCATCTACATTTGGAACACAAACTTGCGGCGAGGCCTTTGTGGCCTGAATATGTGAGTCTACAGATGTAGAGGCAGGATGTTCTTTGATGGATGACTCGCCGGATCTGCCAGCCACGCCTAAAAGTGGTATTTCAAATGACGCCGCACCAATCGTGTAGGTTCTTTAAACTTTCGACCGCAGCAAGTAAACTCTGCCCGGTGTGTCTTCAGAGCTGGTTGACGTACCCAGCACCGTGAAGCTTTGTTTTGTATCTTCATTTGCCTCTAACAACCCCCGCTAGTGATCGGGTTGTTTACACCTTCCATCCATGCCATCGGTGTATGGGAACTTTCTTCACCATGTAGTACTATTGTATCTTTTACTGACTGCTCGTTAGACATTCTATTAGGCCTACAACACTAAGTGATGTCCTTCCCCCGCCATGAACGTTCTTACGGGACTCTTGTTTGCGGAAAACACCTTGCGGGAACCAGCCTGCGGGAACTTTCCAGCTTCCGGATAGCGCATCATCTTATGTCGACTACGGATTGACGTGTCAATTTCAGTGACACGGTAGCCTAACTTGGGAATGACTACCAAGTATTCAAGTAACTATACTTCACCGTTTAATTATTTCTCTATATAGGTTTCGTTAACTATCTCATATCCGTATTAACGGTTCCGATGACTAAAAGGAACCGTGACGGTCTTCGGACCGATAGTTATAATTTCTGTATTTGTTAAATAGTTATTCTCATTTTCCTCAATGTGTTTCTAACCGCACAATAGTAGGTTCGTTAACCTGTATTACAATATGTATCTTAATCATTGCCACCGTATTGTTTGTTCTGGTTAGATTACGTATATGGCCAGTGGCCATCCGTTTTGCTTAAGTTATAGAAAATATAGGATGCAGTGCACGTAGGAAACACTATACAGCAACATTTATATATACAGCATTTTCTCCCGCCACCAACAATTTTTCACTGAGGTCGCTGTCTGTGCTATAACTCTGTTTAGCCTGGCATGCTACCGACTAAACCTTTTCTATTCAGCTCAATAGGATAGGTTCAAAATGATTAGAGACAATTTCTTCATTACATACTGTGTAATATACTCTTCTCTTCCAGCAGTGTGATAATCTATCCCCGCACTCCGTTAAGACTCATAACTTCAAGATTTTGTCTCTCTTCATATTCCTCTTAGCCTTGTGGCTTCTTAATTGTCTGGATGTCCCTATCCGCACCATGGGCTGATCCGACTCTGGGAAACTATTGGGGTTTCCGAGCAGTGATGGCTAGGGTGCGGTATCACATACACATTCCCGTGTATCTTCGGATACTTAGTAGATAATACTTTAAGCCAATGTAGGAAAGCACTGCGAAAACACATGTATTAATTATTATTTTATTTACTGACAACCCTCCCGCACCGCAGTGCAAAACTGGCAACTTGTATATAAACCTAACGACAGGTTAAACGGTTAGTTCCATAGGCCCCGGTGACGTGCGAGATACGTATTCTCACCGAATTCCGTTAAAATGTCTGGGCATGATATTCAGATCTGCCACGCCCTTACGGGAAGGACATTTATAGCGTGCATTCGTCTCTTACCCCCACCATAACGATAGGAGATATGGCCTAATAATGCTTCCGTGAAATGTAAACCATGTCCTGTAATGTTTCATGTGGTTGCGAAGCGGAATGTCCGGATTCTCACCCAGTTCGGAGATCCCGCTAAGTAACATGTATGAGCGCTGTCTACAGTATTGATGTCCGCGGGCATCTGTTCTCCGTGACAGCCATGTCTAATAGCTAGGTAGATATCGGCCAGTTGTGGCCTAAACTAATTCTTGTTCTGAAAACAACTAAACGAAATTAAGCAAAGCAGAAGGCCCGCAGAAATAAAGCGGTAACTACTAATTCAGCATATTAGCAATCACATAAGCCGGTAATGAAGGAATCCATCTGGAATCTTCCGTTCCGTCTTCACGTAAAACAGTATGCACCCCTATAGACATAATCTCACTAGGTATGGTCTTTTCTTTCTACAGCATTTTTGTTTGAAATTTTAGAGTAGGTCCATTTTTGCCTACTATTCTTCTCCCACTTTAAGCCGTGGCGACACCTTCCCGAGATGGAGGCCTGCGCGAGGCACTTGCCTCTCGCAAGGATTCAGCGACGACGGTCCACGCCAGGATAATACTCCTCACCGAAAATAGCACTAGGAGTAGTGCCCGCGTGAGGCACATCACTTTTTCGTCTAAGATAGCCTTCTTCCTTTCAGCTTAGAGGTATAATAACTTATATTATGCTAAATAGCTATGTCTCGTGTACAGGAGCCTCCCTTGCGGGGATACCTCTGCAGACCTACGAGTCTGTGTGGTACCTCCGGGGGCCTAAACAAAGCCTATGACAAGCTAATCTCTGATAAATATCAGACAAGGAAAATGTCAGATTTGCTAAATAACTTCAAACTTTATCTACCAAATGAGCATGTAGATTATGCCAATTAAGAACTAATAAGTTTAAAAGCAGTCTTTTAAACACTGTGATGACAGGATTACGGGCATGGCACAATCTGGACAGAGGTGGTCTAACATTATCCTTAGCAGTGCAATATCAATAATTGATACCGTGAAGGGTGTAATTAAACTGAAAGAAGATCAAATTAATGCTGAACTTGAGGCTTCGTTGACAATTCTTGATGAGAACAATCCTGACGCAATTCTGAATCATGCAGTATCTATCCTCAGAGATAAAATTGATCAATCAAACGAACTGATTATTACCCTAGGTTATTAGAATTGAGTCTAAACGCATCACACGACATGGTACCACTCCCGCTTAAGAAAACGTATTTGACAAAAAGTACCTTAAATGCTAGATTCAGAATATTTAATGGACCCTACTATTATGCGACGTTGTTTGGCTATTGCTGAGTGCATAATGTTTAGTGGAACAAATCTTCTTACGCATTGCTGTACATCTTCACTGTAGCTATGGATCTCGTTGAAGAGCTACATTCGCATGGATTCTGTGCATGCTATGATGAAATTCAGTTGTTAAAATCACCAAGACTTTGTGACGATGTTAAGATTAAAGC
This sequence comes from Chaetoderma sp. LZ-2023a, assembly GCA_034401795.1. Lineage (NCBI taxonomy): Eukaryota > Metazoa > Mollusca > Caudofoveata > Chaetodermatida > Chaetodermatidae > Chaetoderma > Chaetoderma sp. LZ-2023a. The sequence goes on along the minus strand of CM067374.1, from coordinate 98,194,050 downwards.
ATTATAATTTAATCAAATTTGTGTCTTGGTGTTCGTTAGGTTATTAGCCAAAGGAATCTTACCAACGCCAGACAATGCCATTGTTTTGATCCGCAAGTACTCCTGATGTGGACAGAGTGTAACTCTTATCTCGCTGAGCAATAAATGACACTTACAGCTGCATGTTATGCACCACTCATTGATGCAAATCCAACGGTTTTATCAACTGTATATACATGAATGTCAAGATGTGTGCAAATTTGCAAACAACTTGGACACATATTTTCTATTCAGACAATGGAGCAACAAATGTATGCACAGGCAAGACAAATAAACTGGTCACCAGATGACTTCACAAATGTGTTTTCATCTCATGTAATATGGCCTGGGTGGTTTTCACACACCTTCCTGCTTTATAGCAGAAAGCTATGTGGTGATGGTGGACATAAGGATTCGCTGGTTGATTCAGGAGTCTATGCATCTGCTACCACCAAGGAAATGTTGTCAGGAAAACAGTTTCAGAGGGCAACAAAAGGGTTGACTCTTACGTAAGAGGTATTCGTGAGACTATTCATCACATCCACAATGCATTGGTTAGAGCAACAAAAAGTAATTGACGATCTTCTAAAAATGTTTGGGAGGCAATCCCCTACCTTTATTTATTGGTCCATGTTTCTTGATGCCATTCAACTCATGTTTAAAAGATTTTCGGGCAGAGCGTGATGGTGAATAGAACCTTCATATTCATACACAGGCTGATATATTACCAGACCTCTATGCCACAAACCGATACAATTATGCATGGTGGTTGCCAGATTAGATTCTGAGCATGTTAAAACTACAACCCCAAGCAGACACTGCATTCCAACAAGCCAAGTTTGCAATTCGTCAAAGCACTGACACTTTTAATGGCATCTGGCCTGATATGGCTGTTGAAAGGAATATTGGTAATGATTTCCAAAGGAGGCGGTATTATTCACCTTATTCACAAGATATCTGCAGTAGTACACGGATCTATGTTCGTGTCAAGTAGAAAATTGTGGAAACCTTCATACATATAATGCTCATATAATAACGACTCTGCAGAATCAGATGAGGGTTAATTTGATGACAAACTTAAAGCAAAATGCATGCGTATGTATTTCTCAAAATATATGTATCTTTATTTATGTTAGTTTATGCCACTTGAATTTCAAGTTTTTGTCGAATCTACTAATTGGCAGGAGTTCCTGTGAGCTATTTGTAATTATGCTTTATTTACCAGCAGATTATGGTTATGATAATGTTTTATTATTTGCATTAACTAATGAAGTATTTGTTTCTCATACACATATTGTATAGCCAAATAATAGGTTTAAATAGGAAGCTAAAAAGGAAAATTCTAAAAAGAACCATTTGAACGGGGCTAGCGAAAATGTACACCTACTGATGATTCTACTGCAAGCATGTGTGAAAAGTATATAGAACTACCTTTTCAATGGTATAAAATGTATCCGTGTGACTCTTTGGGACATTAATAAAAAATAAAAAATAAAATATATATAATAATAATAATAATAAATAATAATAATAATTGTAGGTTTAAACACATGATCGCAAGTTGGTGTTATTGGTGTGGAAGTAAATTAAATAGAAAGCATCGACCACAATGCAAATCATAGCAAAGTATTCTGGTGAGACATTCGATGTGGTAAAGCAGATCTGGGTTATCTGGCAGGCACCCAGTTGGGACCAGCATGGTGCAGTCGATGGCACGCTGGAGAATAAGTTTATTATCCTTGGCAAGGTGAAGCCAGGTTACGCAACAAGTTGTTCAACAATCAAGAGCTTAAGCTGTGACAGATAGCAGTGCGCGTGTGTGTGTGTGGGTGCGCGCCTGCGTGCGTGCGTGCGTGCGTGATCGTGCGCATGCGCACGCTATTGTAGGGCTCCACAATGCAATTGACAGTGTGGGTAGTCCTCAGTTTCAGTTTGACACAGACGACAAGTAGGACTGACAGCATTCTGGCTTAACTTGCTGAGTGTGGATTGAACAAGATATGTCCCTGTTACAAGTCTTCCTTTAGTGGCGCTTCTTCCGACAGTGTTATTTTTGACAGACTCAACTGATAAGTGCTGTTTGCCAATTGACACATTGGGTTATTCAGATGTATTAGCGTACATTTTTAGCTTCAGTCCGTAGCTAAGATATTCCAAGGAGTGTCAATGTTACGTCTAACAGCGATTTTCCATGCAGCCTTGGTTGGTGTATTCAGAATTAGATTATCTATTGTTGGTAGATTATATCTTTTCCAAAAACTTAGTAACATGTATGAACCAGCTCTTGGAATTCTTGTCTTTCAATGCTGTTTGCCATACTAGAATGTTATTGAGGACTTCATTGCTGCTGATAAGAATTTTTCCCAATAGTGAGAGTTGTCATGTATGAAGTTCCGCTGCTAGCGGTCTAGCACCGAGTAGTAGATAGACATCACATTTAGCAGTGTGGACTGGGAGGGCCTGACTCTTTCTAAGAGTGTCAATGAAGAACTTTTCGAGAATGTCTAGCTGCTGTTTGTTGAGAATAAATACCTCCAAACCACACAAGAGGTGAGGGATGGCATTTAGTACCAATATGCGATAGCATGTTTGAGGTGCTAACACATTTGTTCCATGAAGCCGTTCCAGTTAGAATGTACAGAGTTCTCCTAGCACAAGAAACCTGTTCTTGCACATTCACTTTTGACTCATGAGAGGCAGTGCGGGTCAATCCTAGATGTGTAGGCATTGGAGATACTGATGCTACAGTTTTGCCGAGATGCCATGTTGGTCGTTCTGTTGAAGCTCTTTTGGGAATGGAATTAATGAGAATACTTGACTTCTCTGAGTGAACTATGTATGGTCCACGAGCTGAATATTGATAAGTGATGTCTAGCATGCACTGAAGTTCTTGTTGAGAATTGCTTATTAAGGTTAGATCATCAACAACAGTTGGTAAGTAGTCAGGCGGCATTTGGCCATATTATGAGACTACTTTAGAAAATTTGCCAACTCTATTTTTAAAATTTATTTTGGGGGTTTATACATTAAGAAATCAGATCCAACTTGTTGCCATGGTTGCAGAATGGTTTTTCATCATATATCGATGTGATCAAATTACGCACATAAATATTACATACATAAAAATTATCAGCGCCATAATATATTTATTATTCTTGTAACAAGTTATTAAAATTAGCAAAGTGTATTCAATGTAATCCCACTGCGTGTATTTCATGATTTCGAAGGTAATGTTGTTATAAATATATATCTAACTCTTTTAACCCTAATATTCCAATGGCTAGAATTCAAGGTAAAGATACAGTAAAACTGCTTCAAGAATAGCTAAACGTAATTTGACTCACAGCTGGTAGTGCCTAAGGCAGTCACAACTTCCAGTCAAATTAGTTTTTAATTAAATTATAATAGATATATGTGTTAGATCATAAATACTGCATCTGGTTTGTCAGGTGGAAAGGGTCAAATTATATAAACAATTTACAATATGTGAATAATTTCTAAAATATATTCCTCTAAAATTCACACAGAGCGCTCATAATTTTAATACAACGTTCATAAATAAAGTAATTATATGGCATAAATCATATTCATGCACATTTACCCTTAGCACAACTTAAAATATATGTGTTGTTTTTTAAATATATTCATCAACTAATGCATGGATCACACTACATTTTTAGAATGGAACTGTCCAAATAACAACTTACTTCAGGCTCCCTAACTAAAGTGATGATGGAGTATTAGTGTATTATTTGTGAACGGACAGGGGGCGACCACTTTTCACTGACAAGTTCGATGCCATTGGACTCTATCAAAGTATTTTGTACAGACTGGGCTAAACTCTGTAAACTGGCGGCTCCTTATACCACCAGTCTCACTTAAGTCATCCCCGAAAGACATATGAGGAGGAATTGTGTTTTTCAGCAGGATCTAAGAAACGATGGCGGACAGGTGAAGAGGGCTCGTCCTTAAAATCATGAACAACATTCAATCAGAACCTGTGTGTGTTTTTTGTCAAAGTAATGGCAAAACAGCTACAAATAGGGTTACGTCTAGTGGCAAAGGACAGAAGTTCCTAACCATTAAGACACACACTATGAGTGAGGAAATTGGCTTGCAATCCTGTATATTGACAAAGATGCATTTGCACAAAATACGAAATATCATATCAACTGTTTAAGGAAGAAAACACGCACTCGTGAGATATCTACATCTGTTAGAGATTACATTTTCGAATGAGAAAAAAAAGGTAGAGTTATTTTTGACAGAAAAGCTAATATAGTACACGCTGTAATTGCAGATAGCAGTGAATTGGAATTTCAAAGTATTGGCATGAAATCCATCCATGCAGCTTATAAATCTTTTCTGGAAGGAGATGGGGGTGACTAACAACCCAGAAACTAATTATAAACCGCACATAAAACATCTTACTTGAGGCAAGACGAGATATAGACTTTGCGACGTGTGGGTCCAACCCAGAGATATTCTCAACTTTAACCAAAGAAAGAGTAATGGCTCAGTGCCGATGTGAGGGATGAGATGGAGATCTTATACAAGGCGTCACAGATTATTCATACATCGATCTCAAACATGAGGGGCTGGCAGGTTTGTGGACCATTCAGTGACTTCAGTACGTCAATGAAGGTACAGGAGTTGATGGAATGAGTGATCAGTGGCCAACAAACTAACCTGAAAGTATCACGCAAGCTACACATTGAGACATCTTCTTGAAAGTTTGCACAGCATATCATTTCTTCTTTTAGATGAATGCATCAATTCACGTATCAGACACAGACAGATAGTACATTTTAGAAGACCAAGCGAACACCATTAACTGTTGACCTAGCACCAACATCAATACATGATGCCATGCAAAGAGGCCATGTCTAAGATAGAATTACTCAATAATTTACCAATTGTAGTAACATATGACAGGCTTGAGTGGACAACAAAAATGGCAATGACCACTGCGGAAGACATTAAAGACAATTCATAATGAAGACACGTGCTACCATTCATAAAGCGCAAAATTAAGCCAAAATATGCAATTGATAACATGTACTTGGGCAGTGTTTCGGATTCATTTCATGGTGCTGACCTGTTAACTGCACAGAAAGAACAAGATGGTGTTCTCCTGCTTAGTAGTGATCTGAAACTTGACTTGACTGTTCAGGACAAAACCCTAAAGGCATCATTAGGCATGAATTATTATGACTGTTATAAACCAGCGGATCCCACTGTATCTAACACACCCTACAACCGTGACACCATCAAAGGGATATTTACTAATTATGAACAGTACACTATTATATAGTTGCTTATTACTAGTTGTATAGTAGCATGAGTAGCAGGGATAATGTGATGGTTATGTAATAGACATTGATTTAGTACGAGAAATACATCATGCCCAGGAGGAATCACATGCAATAGACCCCAATTGGAAGGCAACATTAGCAGAGGATACGTGTGACAGATCAGCATCGCTAGGGCCCTGTGTCAGAGAAGAATCTCCAACAGCAGCCATCCCTGGGACAAATGACCTTCAAGATACCGCCCAAGATGGTTCCGCTAATACAAGTGGTATGATACATGTGCCACCTCCAGAATTCAATTCAATGATAAGTGACAAAATACCAATATTGAATGTTGGCATTGTAGCTCATGTATAAGCGAACTTCCAAGGCATGGTCAATACTCTAAAACAGGTACAAAAATTAAACTGGATTACTGTTGGGGAAGGGTGCCGACCAATCAGAACCCTAGATAGTGATGTATACTACCACATAGTAAGGCTAAGAGATGACAAAATTAACATGGTGCATTCGACTAGGGGCTCTGCATAGCACTATGGCAGCACTGATGTGCCTTGGTAAGTACATCAAAGGAAATGGCATTGGCATGGCATGGGAGGTTTTTGGTGTGTATGGATACGCAACTGTACAACATATGTTGGATGGTCATTATACAGATGCATTGAAGCTCACGCAGTGATGCTTGTTGCAGTATTCACATTGCTCTTACAGATCTGTTTCGCTGCGTTTTGAATTTAATGTACCTCCACCTTTCAACTTTCATCCAGGTGGTTTCATACATGTGGTGTCATCAGTTCTGAATATTTCTCTGCCAGATGACATAGTCAAATTTGAATCAGAGAGTGGTATTCCTTTAGTACTAATCATTGACGCAATCTGAATAGTTAACATGGTAACTAAACGCACGCACGCACGTACGTACGCACGCACGCACGCACGCACGCACGCACGCACGCACGCACGCACGCACGCACGCACACACTTTGTCTACAGTCAAACGCTATCCACTTTGCAAAGAGATTTATTGATATTGTGGTTGGAATTGTTATATCTTATGATGAGATCAGGGTTGTTTTGAGCAGTATATCATAGGCTCTCTAAAAAAAACTCGAGACAAGAAAACTGCTAGGGCAACACCAATCCATTATCATGCCAATGATAATACTGAAATCAAAAACATTAAGGCATTTCTTCTATATATCAGTACTAAGGCAGAACTCACTTAAAATCTATCAGCAAAACTCATTTGTTATTACTGATTAGCTGAGATCGTCAGTATGCCAGAGATGACAACAGGTCAAAACAGTCTAGAAGAGGGAGATCAACTTGTTCTTCTAATGCTTTTGCTGTAATGCACAAAAGTCCACGATCCATCCTTGATGTGTTTTCAGTAGATACAGACATATTCATTCTACTAACAGGGCACTATCTCATGTGTCCAATGTCAACTATTCACCTTCAGAAGGCTGGTGAGAATATCTCAATTCAAGATAGCTACATGACACTGGGGCACAAGAGGGCTGAGTCATTCTTTGGACTGTATGTTTTCAGGGAAGTGGATAACACTGGATCACTGGTAAAAGCATTTATCTAAGTGAATGATGAACTTAGTTTTGAAGCATCAAATTGGATCGTTGATCAAATAGAGCAATATCTCTATTTGTATAGCAGGACAGTTTACATCAGTAAATGCGGTGTTAGAGAGCTAATATGGAAATTATTTGCACAAAACGGCAAGGATAGCATTACTAACCCTAACCCTAGGCCAACAATTGCTTCCAACTTTGGGAACATTATTTCCGCATATTAGTTTGGAAGTCATCACAAAAGCCTTGGCCAGGATTTCTATCCCCCGTGCCCTACTGCCGAGTCGGTGGATAGCAGACTCAAGCCAGCTAACTATGTTAATGCTCCAGCTCCCGATGCATTGTTAGATATTAGGAAATGTAACTGTAAGACTGGCTGTAAGAGTATGTCATCTGGATGACTTAAGCACGAACCAGCTATCATGTACAGGCATGTGTGGGTGTGAAGATGTATGTCAGAACTTGGTTCATGAGAAGCCGTTAGAAACAGTCAATATAGATATAAACATTTATTGCAGAATATTATAGCATTTTTATGATATGTAGTCACATCTGTCTATAACAGAAACTGTATGGTTCATCAACAATCTGTCACCAAGGACAGCTGGTCACATACCACAACTGCTTTGCTGTTGTAGATGTCTTTTCAAAGACAGAAGATGTCGATTCCTTAATATTGGTGGTCTCTCAACAGCCAGTCTTAAGGAAATGCCACGTTTTGTCCCGAGAAGCAGGTGCCCATTATAAGTGTGTTTGACTGTAATAGGTAAGCTATTTGGCAAATCTATATTTTACTATATAGTGGAGAACTGTGTTCCCTAAAATATAATTTCAATTTTGTCTATGCCTTGGAAGGTTCACAAAGAAATGGACTTAAATTGGAATAGATGGTGTTTGCTTTAAATGACTAATGTTGTGTAATTGGCCTTATTATGTACTGCCAAACCTGTCTATAGTGGGCAGTGATTTTAAAATGGTCACTATATAGATAGGGAGTCTGTTTTATAGAATTCGTTTAATATGGAAAATAGCTTAGGGCCAAATGATGTCAGTTCTTTAAGATGTGAGATCTCCAATTTTTTTTTAATCCACCGTCTGTTGGTTCCAAATGCATGTGTCCTCTATAGACAGGGTTAACTATGTGATAAAGCTTGTTTTAGAGCACAAAAAGCTTGTTTTCAATTAACAAGGTAAATGAAAAAGACATAGCTTGTTTTTATTCATTTGTAGTGTGTTACACTACTATCATAAACAATATAATAGTGGTATGTGGCGGGCTTGGTAAATTATTGGACATTTTAGACCTGAAAACCAAAACTGTGATTAAATAATGAAAATCGTCTCTACAACCGTGCCAACAAGTTGTATTTTATCTATTATAATGTGAATAATGGTAAACCAGCGAGAAAGCAGGGTTGGCAAATTTTCTAAAGTAGATGACAATTGCCTCCTGACTACAGGCTACATATTGGGTTTCGATGAATGATCCCCGTTGTGATTTTTATCTCTCATTTTCAATGAAGTTGAAAAAAAGAGAATTTGAGAGAGGGTGGAAAAATTTTGACGTTGGCGTCTGCTCTGGTTAAACTTTTTTAAATGGCATTTGCACCCCTAAGGGTTCATCCAATTTTTTTTTAAACTTCACAGATCTGTTCTATACGCACCAGTCTGCATCAAAATTATATAGATTTTTGACATTTTTCCATATTTTTTTCATGTTTTAACTTAGAATAATTTTTCCTGTCCAGGTTAAGCTTTTTTCTTTGGTTAAGCTGTTTATCTCGCATTTTCACGAAGTTGAAAAAAAGATAATTTGGGAGAGGGGTGGGGGTGGGGGGGGGGGGATGTCGGCGTTGGCGTTTGCATTGACGTTGGCATCGGCGTTGGCGTCCGGACATTTGTGGTTATCTGATTTTTTTTTTAAATCACACAGATGTGTTCTATGGGATGCTTAGGACTAGGAAAGATAGGAAAGCCCACTGTCTCTCCTTCCATTCCTCCCGCTTAGGACCCTTCTCCTGAGAGACAGCCATTCTCCAGTCGCCTCACAGGCCCATCCACCTCCGGAGCAACATTAGTCTGGATAGGGTCATCTGACGATCATGACACGAGTTGCTCATATCACCACCCCCCCCCCCTCCCCACCCCCGATGTGCCACTTTCGGCCAATGATGGAAATACTGTGCACAGAGCCTTGGAAAACCTAAACGATAAGTACAAGACCTCCCTCATGCCTTCTCTCCCTCGCTCCTGTCCCCTCCTTGACACACTAGTGCCCGAGAATGAATGCAGGGAGGAAAGATCGAAAGCCACATGCAGTAAAGAGAGCCACCTGTGGCCCTTTCCTCCCATCTTGCATACACTACATCTGCACACACCTCCCATTCCCCACAGGACTAAGTGCAACGGATCCCTCTTCTCGGAAGGATGCACTCATCGGCCTGGGATGCCTTTTCGGCCATGCATGCCTGGGAGTTTTGCCTCCCCTTCGCCAACCGAGCCTCCGCCAACACCACCACCACTGAAACTCCCGCCGAGAGAACCACTACCAATGCCACCTTCATAGGAACCTCTTGCAGAAACCACCACCATTTGAACCACTGCTGCCTCCTCTGCAACCAAAACTTTTTCAGCTGCCACCGCAACTTCTACCGCTCATGCTGTTCATACCACTTCTGCTGGAAGGAACGTACACATCTGCCTGCACCACCCTCTTCTGCTCGGATTGAAATGGGAAGAAAAGAAAGGAAGGGAGGCTTAGGGTCAAAATGGCCTCCAAGGGCTTCAATTTCCGGCCCATGAACAGTGAGGACGAGACCGGCATACTCGCCACCGGAGAGGAACCACCCATGCCGTCGACGACTGGTCGTTTTCAGGCACCTAGCCATGCTGGAAATGTCCCTGACTTCCCTGCACATGCTGTTGTACCCACATTTATTCAGCAAAGGTTTGGGCAAATTTGCATCTGTTGAAATATTAAATATATAGGGGTGACGGTTGATTTGGAAGACATCATGATCACTTTTTCCTAAAGGGGCTATATGAATTATCTCTTTGACAATGTTTGTATTGCTACCCAAAATAAGATCTAAGATATTTGCTTTCTAGTCTATCCTGTGCCTTGTTGGTTTTAATACAAACTGGTGGAGAAAATTGTTTCTTATGGTATTGATAAAGTTGTCACTATCATGAGTGCATGAGAGACAAGAAGACCAGTTGATATCTGGGAAGTTGAAGTTTCCGGTAATCAAAATATTGTCTGGTTTTAGTTTACTAGTGTTGTTTATTATGGTCATGAGACTCAAATTATTATTTACTGTTTTGGGGTTTACAGATGAGTGTTTTTTGTGAACTTTGGTAGTATTACGAGTTGGTCAAAAGCTGGGTGTTTGTATATGATGAGTAATTTACCTGACCCCCCCCCCCCCCCTTCCTTTTCGAAAATCCTGTAACAGGTAATAATTTATGCAGTCTTGAATGTTGCTGGATAAAATATTAATTTCTGATTTGTTGGGGTTGGACATTATTTCAGAATAACTTACTGTATACTTGGCCCTCTTCACTGGCAATAGTATCTGAGAGGTCTGATCCGAGAGGTGGTAAATACAATACAATACAATTAGTTAAATATTGCAATTAACTCAATCATGCTGGCATTGGTGGATAGGCCGTAATTAGGACGTGTATGTGGTGCCTTGATGTCTTTCTATAGGGATTTAGCTTCTCGTACGATGTTGTTGGTAAGACCTTCATGAATCAAAAAGGGGATGACTGATCTGGAATAAATTATTTCCTATACAGCACAGAATATGAACAGGGTATGTTCTAGTAAAACAGTTCTACATAATTTATTCAATAGTGTGTCATCCAATCAAGATAGATGTAGTGTGCTGCTTCTCTGGAAACAATAAAGTGGAACAGTAATCCGTAATTCTAAGTCGGAAATTGAATTGCTTTAAAATCAACACAGGTGAGCCGCAATCATATGAGCAAAAATAGCCTCTGGCAGCAGCAACCAACAACTGTATGATCCAGTAGTACTAGATAATGCAATTCATGAGTCTTTGGGACCTGGTGACTAGCGCTGTCATTGCTGTCAGCAAACCACCAAGAAGGTATATTAAAAAGCACAAGCTGAAAGAGTGGACTGGTAAAATAGCTGCATCTCTAAAATAGCTGCGTTGTGCCAACAAAGTGGGGATGAGGAATGGAAGATCTGCTGGACATGATAAACTCTGTGCTAAAAAGAGGAGAGAGGGCAGGAGAGATTTTCGTAGAAACTGCCGTGTCCAGTTAGCCAAGAGAAACGTTGAATAGAAAGAAAAAATATATAAGGGGGGGGGGGGCGGGGGGGGGGGCGGGGGGGGGGGGAAAGGCAGTTTGATTGAAAGCTGTTCCGTATGCTAGTGAAAAATCAAAGGAAAAGGTTAATGCCTTTTTGACGGACCTGCATCTAGGCCCAGTCCCCTTTTTGGGAGAGCATATTATAGAAGGCTTTCGCGAGCACTTTGCGATTCTAGCCACACAAACCATAGAAGATGAGTTTGACAGCGATTACCATCACATCATCACTGATGAAGTTGAAGTCATGTGGCAGATAGCTAAAAGTCAAGACGTGACTCCAGTATCTATTGAAGAGCTTTATACAGCAGTGCACTGTATCAATACGGGAAAGGCGACTGATATCTACAACATGACAATTTAAAATTTAATTTTTGCAGGCGAGGAATTCATGTTCATTCTCCCAAGAATTGTTAACCAAATATTTTCAAGTGGCGCTGCTCCAGACATTTTGAGGCTTGGCCTCTTGGCTCCAGTATTCAAGAACAAAGGATTCCCAAATGATGTGAGCAACTACAGAGGCATTACTGTAGTACCTACATTCAATAAAAATCATTGAAGCCATACTGAATTGTCTGTTAAAGAACAACGTATGACATACTCAGAATGTATCCCAGAGATGGGGGGGGGGTGCCTCTGGTACTATCCCAATGAATGCAGCCTTGCTTGTGGAAGACGTCTATAGTGAGTGTAAGGATACCAATTCGATGGCCATCTCATTCTACTAGATGCAAAATCAGCATTCGAGGTCGTGGACCATGACCACTTGATGAGAAGACTGTTCCAAGCCAATATTCATGAAAAGCACTGGCTATTAGTGGATAGCCTACACAGATCAGGATCAAGTATGTTTAAGTGGGTTGGTTGCAAGTCCAAGCCCTTTTTCGTTACTCAATTAGTGCGCCATGGTGGGTATAAGCTGCACGTTAATCCACTGCTTAATCAAACCACATCTACAAGATTCGGAGCCAGAATCGACAATTTACAATCGAATACGAGTGCATGCGCAGATGACATAAGTTTCATGAAATGCCAATGCGGATGAGGCCCAGATTCTAATCAATATGGCCATTAATTTTGCCAATGAGGAGTGATACAAACTGCAGCCTGCAAAGAGTATCTCTTTGCAGATACAACCCAAGGCCACTCGGATATCATCAGGCTCAGGGCATGAATTTTCTATAAATGGTTCTGTTATGCCATCCAAGAAACTTTCAAACTGCAGCCTGCAAAGAGTATCTCTTTGCAGATAAAACCCAAGGCCACTCGGATATCATCAGGCTCAGAACATGGATTGTCTATAAATGGTTCTGTTATGCCATCCATGAAATTTTCAGCTCAGCTTGGCATAACTAGGGCACAAACTCTACGAAAAAATGCAGTTCAGAATGTGGATGAAAATATAAAGAAAGCCAAGCATGTATCATATAGCCTCTTTCCTCATGGATTTCGTGGTCATAGTGGTTTGGATCCTGTAACAACAATCCACCTATTCAGAACTTATATAGCTCCAACTCTGACATATGGGCTGGAACTGATTCTTCCAAATGTCACATTACCCAAGTGACTAGAGGGATACCAGAATAAACCTCGAAAGTACTTGCTCTCACTTCCCAACTCTACTCCAGACCCAGCATATACATATTAACAGGTGTTCTGCTGGTGGAACCACAAATTCATATGAAAGCACTCAATCTGTTTAATAATGTATGCCACCAACCAGAGAGCAGCGTAGAAAACAGCTTGCAAGGAGGCAGTCTGCAATAAAAAACACCTAGCAGTAACAGGTGGTTCAAAAATATAAATGCAGTCTTGGAAAATATGATCTTGAAGATGTTCCTGAGTACCTGGATTGTCCAATCAAGAAAGATGAAAATTTCTGGTCAGGACAGCTGCACACCTTTACAGGAAGCAGTCTACTATCGGCCTGTTATGTTACTACAAAACCCTCAGACTTCTTAACCCTATGAGATTTAGCTCAGGGGAATTGTACCCAGTTCTATTGGTGGGCTGCCAGTCAGCTAGAGAAACTTCACATTACAGCAAAGTTGAAGATCCTGACAGGTAAATATGTCCTTCAGACGAACAGACAAGTTTTCAGCAAGAGTCAATGTGAGGCTACATGCCTTCTCTGTCAAGAGTGTTCTGAAACAGTCGGGCACTTCATTATCCAGTGTCCAGCCTTATGTACAGCACATAAGGGCTCTGGCGTTTATAGATCTGGATTGTATCCTCCTGCAATTTCAAGGAATAAAGATTATCAACTTCGACCCAAAAGATCTAACTCAGATAATTATAGACTGCACAAGGTGTTTTCATAAGCCTGCCAAGCAATTCCTCCAGATATTTGAGTTCCAGTGTAGGCGCCTACTCCTATCTAAACTTATCCTATTAGGATAACTAACCAATGCATATCGTTCCACAACCCCAGCCTATATATCTACTATAACAGGTAGCCTACGTGCCCTTCCTATAGCTCGTCAAATTATTAAAAATCAATAGGCAATAGTATTCTGATCAATACCTGATTTTAGGTTTTACTATTGCATGCTGTGGAGTATTTTATCATGAATTATCACTAACCATGTTAACGTGTATAGTTAATTTGTTAATTGTTGACTTGGTTCTTATTGGAAATCCAGTCTTATTCCTACCCATTTTAAATCAATTATTAACTGTTAATCCATAAACAACCCCCTACTGTCCTGTACAGTTAAGCTTGTACATTATTATTTGCTAATTGTTAGTCAGGTCCTTATTGGAAATGCAGTCTTATTCCTACCCACTTGTAATCAATTATTAACTTTTACCCCCTAATCAACCCCCATACTGTCCTGTAGAGTTAAGCTAGTATATTATTGTCTGATAATTTTTGATATGGTTGTTATTGGAAATACAGTCTTATTCCTATCCACGTTTAATCAATTATTACTACTAATCACTAAGCTATTCCCCTACTGTCCTGTAAAGTTAATGTCGCGGCGACGACGATGTAATGCTACCACTAAATGCTTACTCTGCTACCATTACGAAGATGACTACCAAAATGTCGTGGCGACGACGATGTAATGCTACCACTAAATGCTTACTCTGCTACCATTACGAAGATGTTGCTGTATTGTTATTTCTTTTTAAACTTACTTGCTTTACTTGATGATATTCACTTAGTATCCGGTTATCCAACAGTGGGAAATATAATCCAAAAAGAATGGTTCACAAATAAACGGATGAGTAAATGTATCCAATAATGAAGTGACAAGCGAACGAACGAATAACACATATACATGTACATGTAGTCCGAGTATAGATATGTCCGTATATATTTAGTCCGATTGTGACCGATTATGTCACAACACTGCTACGAAATTCAGCAGTCAATCTATTACTTAGCTATAACGGTTGTACTGGCACTGTCCTATAACGATAAAACCTGACCAAGTCTAAAACAACTTCAACTCTCACTAGCTGATCCTATCTGCGTTCTAAACTTCTCTCTCCTCTCCATCTCCAAAATTAATGTCTGGCCCAGGTGTAGGGTCACTGTAATTCTATAGCCGTGGGTTGACCAGAAACAGCTATAAATTTCCTTTATGGTAAAGACTCCTATCAGAGAGGCAAAGTTTATGAGGTGCCAAGCATGTGAAAGCTTGACAGGCCGAATAGAGGAATTTTAGAAGCAAATGTATTCTCCAAAACAGTTAAGCTAGTATATTATCTTGGCTACATTGAAGTCCTAATGCAGATATAATATGTAGTCAAAATGGCATTGTTCAGTAAATAACAAAGATCCTAAAATTTGAACCTGCTAGGATATTAAGTCATTTATTTATCCGTGTGGTTCTCCTATGAAGGAGGTAAAGACATAACAAGAACAAGGTTAGGAGTTAGTATTGACTAGCATCCACACACACTTGGGTGTGGTTCTCCTACGAAGGAGATCAAGATTCAACAAGAAGACCTTTGCTATGGTGTATATGCTGATGTACATATCTCGAAATCTGTTAAGCTGAATATATATATATATATATATATATATATATATATATATATATATATATATATATATATATATATATATATATATATATAGGATTAGGAATCTTCTTCTTCTTTATGCTGGACACCCTCTCCCCCCCCCCCCTCTGACAGGGCCACCATGGAACATCCCAGGTGTCATGGATAAGTGACGGATAATAATAATAATAATAATAATAATAATAATAATAATAATAATAATAATAATAATAATAATAATAATAATAATAACATCGAGAGGTCCTCATATTTTTCGGGACATGTGGGTAATAATATGCTGTATACGTAGATAAAATATGTAGTGTCCATGATAGTCTGTATGCTGACATCTTATAAACTTGAATGTTGCTGAAGATTATACTATGTAGTTATTGGGAGCCTTGTTTAGCAGCCACAGTCTGTCTCAGTACCATAATAAATGAGGTCCTGGGAGATCTTCTCGATCTGCGTGTGTAAGCTATGTTTTATCAATAGTTTTGCTGAAAGGTGTTGATGTCTGCAGTCCAGAATCAGCTGAAGTAGGGGCTCACTGCTGTGTTGAATGGTTAATAGGCTCATTTCTTCAGCTGTGATAGCAAATAGACGTTTTAAATATAGTTGTCTAGTAACAGCAAGCTATGTAAGCTATGGTGTATCAATAGTTTTGCTGAAAGGTTTTGATGTCTGCAGTCCAGAATCAGCTGAAGTAGGGTCTCACTGTTGTGTTGAATTGTTAATAGGCTCATTTCTTCAGATGTGATAGCGAATAGACGTTTTAAATATAGTTGTCTAGTAACAGCAAGCCTTTCGAAGGACAAGACAAAGTGAAGCCGGGACTCAGCCTCCTTATTGTACAATTTACAGATTGGGGAGACACAATCCCTCCTGTCGAAGTGAGCTTCTGTCTGCAATGCCAGTGTGCCACATATAACTTTTGTCTTAGTTCTGTCCTTCATTGTTTCTGTGTTTGTGAAGGATGCGTTACTCCATACTGGTGCAGGCTTGGTAAGCTGCAGAGATACTGCTGACATGTATCATAAGCTGGATTGTTTGCTGCTGACTGTTGCAAATTTGTTTTGCCAGTAGTTGATAATTAGCTTGCGGACTTCACTGTTCCATTCAACCTTTCCTGGGGCATGGGCTAGTCTTCTTCTTTGAGTGGAATTTCCTTCCTTAAGAAAAGCACCCTTGTCAGACAAGTTTAGTTGATATCGCGATAAATCGCTACTTGTTGCCGAATCTACTTATGCGTTGTTTGTAGGTGATTCCTATGCTATATTTAGATTTTGTTAGTTTATTTCGCTGCTGGATTTTATTTCCCGTCAAGGCATCCCCCTTTTGCTTACTTATCACGTTAAGAACTAACAGCCACCGCATGTAGAGTGAATAAATCATGTCTCTACCAATCTTCTCAACCATACCCCTTACCGATTCTTCATGTACACATAGGCGAGATTTCATGAGTTACATCAAGCAGCATTTACATCACACTGTCTCTGTCTTCCAGCAGGTTATCTGCCTCATATTCTCTTAGTAGCTCTTCTAGTCTAGCCATGTGAGGATTGCGAACACCAATCAATCTTTCGCCCTTTAGCAGAAAGTGCTCTCTGTTCTCAGCCTCTATATTGCACAGTCTGTGCACTGGCAATGATCTGCCAAATCGTGCCTCGTGAGTTTGTAGACATACGACTCTGCACATGGCCTTTACCTTCACCCTAGCCATCCCTGTTTCCCTGACTGAATCTAGTAAACTGGTCCACACATATGCGATATGTTCATTATCTAACGTATATGGGGACGTGTACCGTAGGGTGCTAAATTGATGCTCTCTCATCTCTTTCTGCTGCTTTTCTCTCAAGCGTGCATGAACTGCCCTTCTCACCGTTCTTTTTCACTCTGAATTTGTTGGTAAAATATTAAGCAGTTCTTGTGCTGTTGGCAGGCTGTATTTGGCTAGGATTCTGTTTATGCACACAAACCAGCTGGCTGACTTTGCAGATTTGATGGCAAGCTGATGGAAGGCCATTTGATACTCTGTACTGTCTTGATCTTGTAAGCAGTTTCAGAGTAGAGCCAGAACCCTATTATCTAGTTCTGCCTCAGCTGGAAACATACTGATAGCAGGGGCGGATCCAGAAATGTATTAAGGGGGTGGTGGCCCATGGGGTGGGTCTGGAGGGGCTGTCCCCCTCCAATGTGTAAGGGGGAATCTGAGGGGTCTGACCAGGGGATCTTTTGAATCTAGATCCTCTCAAAAGCTATCTCCTGAATTTATGGAAGTAAATGTGAACCTCCAGCTGGCTGCAAAATTGTTATGCTTTGCACCATAAATGGCCGTAATATATTTACCCTCAAAGTCTGAGGTATGGGCACAGTACTGTTACAAAAATATGTTGATGATTTGGGGTGTCAACAAGCAAGACTTAACCGAGGTGATTATTAATGTGGAATGCACATTCATAAAGTAGTACAAAGTAGGATACTATATGGCAACACTTAAGAAGAATCTTAAACGGCTGCATGCCAAAATTGATGGGTGACTGGCTTAGCAATTAAACAGAATTTGTTTAATTGCTAAGCCAATCAACCATCAAATTTGATATGTAACAGTTTCAGATTCCATTTCAGAAACTGGAATATCATACTAACAACAAAGACTGTATGCAAATGTAACATTAGCAATGTTAACATGCATTAGCTAGATCACTCAATCCACAAATACATTATCCAAAACTAGCCTTCTAGAATGCTTCCTAGAAAATCTGTCACAAATGTCATTGATATCAATGTCCTTACCGTAATGTACATGAGGTAACGCCAATCCATGCATTCTATCTTGTCCCATAGTTGCCCTAAGATAGGACTTTAAAAGTACAAGTTCACTATTTTATCGTTCACATTCGCAAGATGTGACACCGAATGTGCACATAAGTATCTTATGTATGTGTGGGTACTCAGTGGAATTTCCAGAAACTAAGGCAGCTGATGCAGTGTTATGTCATTCTTTTTCAGAGCAATGTTTCCACATATGTATCCACAGATCGGGTTCAACTTTACAAACTGCTAAATGAGACAAATCATCTTCATAAAATGACAGGAACTCTGACACCAAAGTTTTTACATCAGATACATCTCATGCTATGACAATCATACCAAAATTACATTAAAAAATACTGGACCCAGAAAATGATCAGAGTAGCAAAATGTTTTGGCGTTACATCAAGAACAGACGACAAGATAATGTAGAAATCAGTACCATCAGACAAAATGGGCAGATCATCACTGACCCAGAAGGAAAAGCTAGAGCACTGAGCGAACAATTCACCTCAGTATTCACTGAAGAAAATGTCAGCTCGATGACAACCTTACAACCATCAACATATAATACCATTCACAACATAAACATAACATCACTTGGTGTAGAGGAGGCTCTACAGCGCCTTAGCCCATCAAAAGCATCAGGTCCAGACAATATACCTCAAGAATACTGAAAACACATCAAGTAAAACTGCACCAATCTTTTCTTCCCTTTTCCAGCAGACTGAATGATTCAACTATACCAACAGACTGGAAGACTGCCAACGTTACACCAATATATAAGAAAGGTGACAGAACAACAGCTTAAAATTATAGGTCAGTGTCGCTAACATAAGTCACATGCAAGGTGATGGAGCATATCATAGCCAGCCAGATAATGCAGCATATGGACAAAAACAATGTACTCCATCCAAATCCGATGAAACAGATCATGTGAAACACAACTAATCATGACAACCCATGACCTCGCACACGTCTTGAAACAATGCAGACAGGTAGATATAACAGTACTGGTCTTCGCTTATAATCATGTCGATAGTCACTTACAGGACTGGCGGTATGATCAGCGAACGAAAAGAAGAAGAAGAAGTACTGGACTTCGCGAAAGCATTTGATAAGGTACCGCTCCAATGCCTACCCCTGATATTACACCATTACAGAAGATAAGGCAACATTCTGGGATGGATAACATCATTCCTCAGTGAAAGACAGCAACAGGTTGTCATAGAAGGTGTCTGCTCTGAGTCAACAAAAGTCCTGTCAGGAGTGCCACAAGGATCAGTTTTAGGTCCAATCCTCTTTTTAGTTTACATCAACGACTAGCAAGCACCGTCAATTCCATGATTCGCCATACAAACAGAAAAGGATCAGCGTCTTCTCCAATCAGACCTAGATAAAGTTATGGGCTGGACGGAAACATGGCAGATGAAATTCAACGTATCCAAGTGTAATATCATCAAACTCATCCAACGAAGATCATGCCTCACCACACACTACACAATGAGTGGGGAAAGGTTGGAGGAATGTAACTCTGTAACATACAGCGGCGTCTAACTAACACACAACCTAAAATGGCACAACAAACGGAGTCCTTGGATTCTGAGCAAGAAATCTAAGATCATTCCCAACATCCATCAAAGAACGTGCCTACCAATCGCTGGTCAGACCAAAAGTTGAATAGGCTTCAACAGTCTGGGATCCACCAACATGTGACCTGAAAAACCAACTTGAAGCTGTACAAAGGAAGGCTGCAAGGTTTGTAATAGGTCGCCCAGTGTACCTCTATCCGAGGGAGAGTGTTTCAGCAATGATGAATCGACTGGGATGGGAAAGCCTTGCACAACGGTGAATGAAGGCCAATGTCATCTTCATGTACAAGATCCTGCATGGGCAAGTAGCTATGCCAACAGAATACCATCCTATGTGGACCAACGTAAACACCACCAGACACAGTAACCCACTGAAGCTATAGCCATATCAGACAACAATTAGCCAGTACCATAGCTCCTTTCTGCCGACAACTGTACCAATATGGAACCACCTGGCTGAAGAAACAATCACCGCCACGGATGCAGAGATATTTAAGACCTACATCCATGATACGACATTCTAAGAATGAACGAGGCGATGTAAATAGTGTACATACAGTTTTTAAATGGTTCAATGGATAATTTTAATCTTGCGGACTGTGAAACCCAGCCATGTTTATGAGGCCCGCACCTAGGCGTGATGTCCTTTAGGATTTTGCCTAGTATTAGTACAGATGCTGATACAACTAGTACATTAGCTTCTAAGTACCAATCATGAAAACGATTGTCAATATCATCTCTGACAGATGACACCGTGTCAATTACATTCCCTTATGATATCGGTACTGAGCTAAGTAGACATAGAAAACATAAACAAGAACAAACTATACAATGCATCTATGATTTTTCCTTTTACTTATTGAAATTAGAGATTTGTATTGTGGGTGGGGTGAGGGGAAGGGGGGATATGGAAGGGGGATGGGCCGTGTTGTTGTTGTTGTTGTTGTTGTTGAGTACTTGGATCTTCCACCTATTTCAGGCGCATGACCTAGGTATCCTAGGCATACCTCCTTCCACAATAACCAAAGGTAAACATAAATGTGATTGTAGTAGTCAGAAACTCCTTTCCGCAAATATATACATGTACAGTAAGACACACAGTGTCTACCTGGTTTACGTAGAGAGATTACCAGGGTGCCACAAGAAAGACACAGTCATTATTCGCAGGCTGATGCTGACACACAGATCTACATTTAGTAAGAATGTGACTAAGTAAAAAAGTTATTGGCTAAGAGACTGTTTTATTGCTTTTAATGTTTTTGTTTTTCTTCGAAGGTCAGTACTAGCACCAGTGTTTATCATTGCACAACGCTTGGTGTGAAGCAGGAAACAAAGATTTTTGGAGAGAGGTACAATCGCAACAGGCAGCTTGTCCCCTGCAGTAGAAGTTCACGGTCTGCAGCTAATGTCTGCCAAGTGCCAGGTGGTGCCGAATCGATGACAAGCTGTTCCATGTCATTGAGTGGCCGACTTCTGACGCATGCTAACTTGTGGCATTGGATTAGAAAGTGCAGCCGGTCTTCCACATCTTTCCCACAAAGTGGACACGCACTGTTCTCGAACTGGTTAAACTTTGCTCGGAGACCCTGCAAGTGGTAGGCTCCTGCCAGCAAATTTGCCTTTATGATTGCATGTTTAACATCGAAAGAATTATGAGAAACTATTGACCAGACTGGATGTGATTTCCCTACTCTAACTGCCACTGGGTTCACGTATCTTGCTGATGTCTTCTTGGACAGGTTTTCCTTTAGGTCATCAGTGACATTGTTGTTAATCCCTCTCTTGACTTGTTGTTTCCAGCTTTCTTTAGTTGGTGGGTTCCGTAACAAGTCATAAGCTGAGAGTAACTCATATTTTCCCAATGTTCTTTCTGTCTGTACAAACTAACTGCTCTTCTGTTTCATGACTAACTGCCTAGATGCCAGGGGGTGTTCGACTGAGTCTTCTTCTCTTGTTATGGTACCCAGCAGGGAGACTTGTGAATTTGTGCTTCCACTGGGATAGCACCAAGCAGCAGGTACGCGAATGGATCAGCACAGCTATCAGGAAGTGATTGGATCTGTTTCAGTGTTCTCTTTTCATGGGCATCTATGTGCTTTAACTCGCTGATTGATAGATTTATACTTTCAAGCCCACAAGTACATCTGGGGATCACATATATTGTCCAAACTTTCCAGCTGACCATCAGATTGGTACCATTTATCCCAAGAAATCCTGAGCCCATGAGGGCATATGCTGTTGCACATGCTCTTTGAATGACATCCTTGGCAACATCTTCTTTGGCACTGACTCGTCTAAGCCCAAGGTGTTTATACTCCTTGACAACATCCATCTTCTGATCATTTAACATCCATTCATGATGGGTTTT
Organism: Chaetoderma sp. LZ-2023a; assembly: GCA_034401795.1. Lineage (NCBI taxonomy): Eukaryota > Metazoa > Mollusca > Caudofoveata > Chaetodermatida > Chaetodermatidae > Chaetoderma > Chaetoderma sp. LZ-2023a. The sequence continues at coordinate 98,172,005 of CM067374.1, read as the reverse complement.
ATCTGAGGCTTTGCCATTGTATATCAACACTTGACTCTTGGAGATGCCATTTGCATACCATTCTCTGTTGGCGTGAGTGGAAGCAGTGTTTAGGCCCACTTGAAGGCCCTCTGGAGTATCATCGATGACAGTTTTGTCATCACAGAGAGTAATTGTGTCCAAGTAGATTGAGCCTATATGTAGTCATGTTGCGGTTTGCTCTAAGAGATTCAGTAGAGGGTCTCCATATGGCTTATGGAAGTCTGGTGAAGTGGCGCCGCCTTGAAAGATACCTTGTTGATTTGTTAACTGTTCACTCTTGTGTCCTTGCCATTTAATGGCAGCCTTCATGTTTCTGTAAATTCCTCTCGCTATTAGCCACATGATTCCCTTGATTCGATCCAGGAGACATAGTCTGAGCAGGAGTGAAGCATGCCATATGGCATCAAAGGCATTCTGCGTGTCTACGAAACCAATATAACATGTTGAGTTGCTGTCTTTAGCCTCTGCCATCAGACCTGCTGCTGTCGGTGGTGATTTGTCTTGAGTGACGCCATACTTTAATGGACTTTGGCTATTTGAGATCAATGGACGAATGCGATTGAGATATAGCTTCTCAAAAAGTTTGCCTATGATTGATATTACTGTGATCTTGCAATAGTTGTCAGGGTTTGAGGCTGTTTAGCCCTCTTCTTGTGGGTTTGAGAATTTATCTAGTCTTGAATGCCTCTGGATAAATACCCTCTGCAAGGATTCTATTAAATATGGATAGAAGTACGTCAGACAGGGCAACACCACTGTATTCCATATGCTCCACAGGAAGACCATCAGAATCGGCGGCTTTCCTCAACTGCAGACTTTTAATGACTGGAGTGAGCTCTTCATGGATAAACAGCTCTAGGTCACTGATGTCATTTAGACAGAGTTCCTCTATGTTTGCTACATCCTGATCGACAAGTTCTTTGTACTCGCTGTCGTGCCATTCACTTACTTTTGGTGTCCCTAGATCTTCAAAATAAGTCGCTCATCCATTGAGGATGTCATTTCCTTCATAGGATTGGTTATTCATGTATGCTAATTACCCTCAGCTCAACCCGTAAGGTTGCTATTTAGTAGTAGCACTTGGCTTTTAAATCCCTGGTACCAACTGGCTATCAGTTCAACAATAATGAATGAGCACTGGTAGACTATTAAACAGAAGCTTCTTTTCCAAAAAAATTAATCAACTCCAGAAGGCGGCGGTTCGTAGGTCTGATGGATGGGATTTACTCAACACAACAACAACAAGAAGAATGGACAATGAACGCGCACCTGCTTAATATGCAAATATATGTGTTAGTTATTTTGATGTTAAATCTTGTAATGTTACTCCCGGAACACCATCTATTTGTTTGCTAATTGGCCTTGTCATGTGTAAGCTACAATATAAATTATTAACGTATGTAATTTTCCATAATAATGTTCGTATCAGCCGTATACAGCGAGTTTAATGTATTTTTTATGTCACTAGTTTTCGTAGATTTGTAATGGCGGACGATTAGAATTTTGCAATGTTTCTGTTAGAATCTGCATTAGTTTCATTAGGAGGTGTATAAATAGTTTCAAAGGTCAGTTTATATCCTTATTCTTACCACCATGCGCCAATCAAAATATAACATGTTTGGCGGCCATATTCATGATATTGGTAGGATGGGGCACAGGGGAGATCACTCTTCCGGGCCAAAAATAAATGTGTTAATTTTCTGGTCAGAAAATCTCTGCGAAATAGGGGTCTCTTTCACCGTGTTTCACAACTTAATGCTTGATTGGTTGACAAAAAAAATTATCCAATCAAAAAGAAGGAATAATAACTTCTGTGCATCGAAGGCATACATTAAATTGCTTGATATCTTACAAACAGTAAGCATGTAAAAAATTAGTTGTCAAAAACCTATAAAAAATCGGCGCACGGTCATAAAAAGTTGATTAAATTATCGAGGCATATTCTTAGAAAACAATGATATGTATTTGAGACTTCTGACTTGTATTTCATGGTAAAATATGTTTTATGAGTAGATTTTGAATGGTACCCAACTCAGATTTTTATCATTTGCCAAAGTCAAAATGGTGGACATGTAAGGAGAATTTTAACGTAGCAACTTCTATCACACATTTAATTTGTTTTTATTCATATATATTTAAAAGATACATAGATAAGCCTTTTAACATGAAAGTTTTTATTCATTCCATGTGTTTTTACTAAGGCTGCGCGGTATGCCATAATGTCAAACTGGTGATGTCAATTTTCAAACCGGTTTGAACCGTATATCGGTTTTATGGGGAGGGTGGGGCCAAGGATGAGCGGGGATAATTAATGTAGGGCTATGTAATATTTTTTAGATAAACATGTCGCAAATATGCGTGTGTTGTCGGTAACTCTTGGCTCAAAATACACGCTCACGACTAAATTTCTTTATAAGCATCTGGAAAAAGGTATATGCCGATAACATCCATTTCTGATTATAGCAGTAATTGTTCAAATCTAGTGTCTTACGGTCTAACAATAGTATGTGTTCCATTTCCAATCGATTAATTCTAATGCACTCGATTTCTCAATTTATCATCAGGAGTCGAACAACGAGATAGATACCTTAATATTTTTTAATCAGTTAAGTAGGCCGCTAATGCGCTATTATTTAGACTGCTTGTTGAAAACAGTTGGTGTCACAGACAGAAATAGCTTTCTCCTTCGATCAATACTCACCATTCTGTTACTTCTGATATACAGCTGGCCTTGACAGCGGCTCTAGGATTATAGACTTAGAAAGCTTTACCGACTCCTGGGAACCGGGTACTCGGCTCCCCACTGCCGAGTACCCGTTTACCATAGAGCTCATTCTTGTTTGCATAGCAACAAGAGCAATACATGCTTTTTGCATTAAGGATTTTAGTGTTTTAAAATAATCTAAGTCTTTAATCAGTGATAGTTTGTGTGTTCTGAAAGGATAACTAAGGACTATGGAGAATACCGCCCAAGACAACCAGGTTGTATTGTTCTTTATTATCCATAGTTAAAAGACTTAGGTCTCTAAATTTCGTTGTGTCGCATGTTCCGATTTCTGACCCCATAGAATCTGGGACGTGTGCTAACAACGATATATGCCAGACGATCGCCTTCTTTAAACCCCAACAGGCGATCGGCAGATATGAAAATAGGTGTTTGCTACGGTATTTCTAACACGAATATCGGCTGACGTCGTTCTCCGTAGAATCCGAGCGGGTGACATCACACCCGGTCGCTCGGATGTTTATGTGAAGAAAAATTTTTTCATTAATTCGCGCATCTTGTTCTGGGTGCTGCGTACTAAAAATGGTACCGGAAACTTTAGAATGATCAAGTTTACGTGCGATCACGATCGGTTTGCAATGATCGGTGGTTTCAAAATTCTTGAGTAGATGTGTGGTCTGCGGTTTTACCGTGTGAGACAGCAGTTGTTATACATTTTGTTGTTTTCTTCACATATCGTGCTGCGTCGTTAGGAGTATAATTTATATTGATTAGTAAATATACCCTGAATGCTATGCGATATGATTCCTGGAGCCGTTACACATCCTGTAGGATCTATTATGGGTGTGTTGTGCCCGCCGCGTACTTGTCGTCATAATCAATGCGATCGTTGTTGTAACGTGGCGGGGTGGGGTGCGGGGAGGTTACGGTTAATTTATGAGTCAAAATATTTGAAAATTAATTGTCTGCCTTCCATCCGTGTCTCGTTCCGCTTGTTTGTAGGTTTGTGCTTATTTTATAGGCCAAGCCAGCCCCGCCATCATGTGACGACTGCCATAAGTTTGTCCGTGTAATGTTCAAGGACCATGTCTGTTTTAGGTGTGCCCTGTGTAATATAGATCATAGGTGTAATGTTTGTGCAGTGTGGTCCGTCGAAACGATGGTTAAGTTCCTTGCCCAGAAGGACTTGGCTGGGTCTGACGCGGGGTCAGGCGGTCCGAGAGGAAATCGTGGAGCGCCCGGTTCGGCCGGTGGGGGTGCTCCACGTCCCCAGCTGGAGGTGGCGGAGATGGCACCGCCGGCGTGGTTTGGTCCGGCTATGCAGGGTTTTCTGCATAGCGTTCTGCCCACGCTGGTGTCGTCCCTGCTACCAAAGGTTGGGGGCAGTTTCTACCCATGCCTGGTACGGATCCTGTCCTCGGACAGGATTCTGGACTGGTTACCGAGGGGGCCGTCTCGTACGGCCCCCTGGCGGGCCCGTCTGGCTCCGGCCAGACAGGTTCTGTCTCTCTGCGGCCACCTCCGGGTGGTCCAGTAGCGGTGGCCGGTCCGTCAGGTGTGGGAGCCGTCCGGCAGGACGGCTCCACGGTTTATTCGGCTTTTAGTGACGGCTCTTCGGAGTCTGAAGACGATGAGGCCGAGGAGGAGAGGTTGCTGCGGCCCGTGAAGCCGCAGGTGGAGAATATGGAGGTTGATTCCGTCCTGGACGGAACCGGCCTCCATTTGTCTGGTTTGGCGCAAGCCAGGTCAGCGGCTCCACCTGCGGCTGAGGCCAATCCGTTACCGTGCACCGGTTCCGCGCGGCTTGGTTTGTCACCAGCCGTCAGGCAGGGTTGGCTTGATTTAAATCAATTGATTTATATCATGATTTAAATCATGATTTAAATCACTCGATTTTTATCGAAAAAATCGTGATTTAAATCAGTTTTGCAAAAATAGAGGAATTTTCAAGTAATTAATACAATTAACAGTAATTTTGTTAAATTAAAGTAACATAATTATTTTACTGCTTCCATGGCACTTGAACATCAACACAAAATAGAATTATACACTTAATTGCTCATATTTGTCATCAGCAAGACTAGACCCAGTGCACGAGTCCACATCTAGAATCTACATACTTGAGGTTCATGTACACAGTACATCACACATGTGTACAAAGTATGATCATTAAGTATGTGTAAGCTGTAAAGAAGAGGAGAATTCCATGTGCGTACATGTCACTACATGACCATTAAAGCAATAGTGTACATGAAAAGTCATGTATGGGCCAGTATGGCTATTACTATTAGTCTAATTCCAAAAGCACACTCTTTTAAAGCAAGACACTGTCTCTTTTTTCAGCTATGACATGCGTCTGGAGTCACTCTGGAGTGTCATTGAGTGTCTCGATTACTATTGGCTAGTGCTTATCAAGTTGGACTTTTGGGCTCCATTTTATTTAACACTAAAACAATAAAGATTGAAATGTTATTAAATTAAGTAGTTTACTACAACTTCAAAAATCAAAATCAGTAATTGCTGAAACTGGCAAGAAACTATATACATTGTAACACGTAAACACATCATTACATTACATTAACCCTTAGCACACTGATGTAGGAGTTTTAATTTTTCAAAATAAACATAACCCCTAGCACTCTGGAGCATGATAATTTAAATTTTCAAATTAAATTTAAAGATAAACTGGTGTACAATTTGCAACAATTTTTGTGGACGATGCTGCTGTCTGTGACAGCACCATCTTCCACAAAATTTGTTGAAAAACGTACACCAGTTTATCTTTAAATTTAATTTGAAATTTAAAAATTTCGACATCAGTGTGCTAAGGGTTAAAGATAAACTGGTGTACATTTTTCAACAAATTTGGTGGATGATAGAGCTGTCGCAGACAGCAACATCGTCCACCAAAATTGTTGAAAAATGTACACCAGTTTATCAATTTTAATTTGAGCATATTTTTAAAGACAGAAGTTAACAAGGTTGATAGACTTAGACAATGATGACTTTTGCATACCTTCATAGATTTTGTGCATCTAATTAGGGCTAATTCGTTAGATTTATGCATTGCATCATTTCTGTCCTATTGCTAGTTTGCTACTCACTGTATCTGTGATGCAATTGTGAACAAAATTGAAAAATCGTTGCTAATATGACGTAATATATAAATTTTGAACTCTATATATTATTAGTTCAAACAGTGATAATTAAAGAATAGACATCCCATCATTCGTAACATAATAAACATATTGAATATTTTGAAAGCAATTTCACTGAAAACCGTTGCTGACTTAGGCAGCAACGGCTTCCAGTGAAATTGCTTTCAAAATATTCAATATGTTATGAATGATGGGATGCATATTCTTTAATTATTCACAATTAAGTGATTAACCAGAACACTCGATATATTGACTATTGAGATACCGCAATTTTTTTATAATAACGATATCGATATTCTCTCAAGCAATATCGCGCAAACCTAACTGAGTCACAGATAGATGTGTCTGTCATCACTTTTCACTTTCAGTTTTCAATAATGCTGCAATTGTACTTCACTAGTCTAGTCAACAATCATCATTCAACTGAAACCGGAAGTCATTTTCTTTGTCACAGTTTAGGGACCGAAAAAGAAATACTAGTTTAGCCGCTTTTAAAGTTCCAAGTTTGTTTCTCAACTTACTCTGCACGAGCCCATAGCTGGAGAACACGCGCTCGACACCAGCTGACGCCGCCACAGCTGACATCAGACGCTGAGTGAATTCAAATGCTTCCAGCAGATCATCCTCGAAGTCACGTCTGTGCGACTTCCACCAATGAAGAGAGGTTACTCCATTAACAACTTCGTCGTTAAATTTAAGAATGTGAAATGGTGGTGCCATGGCCTCGAATTTGATTACCAAAGTCATCAAACCAGGGATTTCGGATGCTACGGTGAGTGCAGTTTCACGTTCTTGCTGAGTCAAGTTTCGACCACGGTATTTAGGGTGGAGTAGATTGGCCAGCATGTGGTGAGGTGTCACAGCTTGTTGATAACGCTTATCGGCCGCACGCTTTGTTGAATTATTAGTGTCATTATGCAGGGCCGTTTTTACATCTTTCCATAATTCAACTGCTTCTGCTATTGTGCAATTGTCCGATTGAGCTTTATCGAGAGCGCAAGCTACTGGTTTCAAACAAAGTCGGTATTCATCTGCAGAACGTTTGATTACTACATTACGAACTTTATTGGCAATGGCAACATCTATGCGGTCAGTATGTCCATCACAGATTGTCACAAGTGTCGGCCATGCCTCACAATACGAGTTTAAACAATCGTACATTGTGTTCCACCTTGTATCTGCTGGCATCACTAACTTTCTGCACGATGATTGGCGTATTTGGGCACTAGCAAAGTGGTTATTTCGGAAATACTTCACAACTTGTGTGACATGCTCCTTAACATTACCCATTTCTAAGTCCTTTGAAGTCAGATTTAGAAGATGAGGCGTGCATCCATACGCAATCATGTTGAAACCCAGTCGTTCTTTCAAGAACTCTCGCATCTTTGCTACATTAGCAGCATTGTCTGTGACGATACTACATATAATGCACCCAAAATCATTGTGCGTGTTTTCAATTGTCTGCTTCGCAATGTCATAAAGATATTCCGCTGTGTGAGGATGTCCAGAGGTGTCCGTAGTATCCACTAAGTAAATATCACCTAAGCAGGTCGTCACTGTAGCACATACGATAGGCTCGTTATGAATATTGCTCCAACCGTCTAATGCTAGACAGACAAGTTCACCTTCCAAATTTTTTCTCGCCTTCTCCCGCTCTTCTGTGTAGATAACATCCAAATATTTCCCCCCTATGTCCTTTCTGGATGGTGGTTGATAGCCTGGTCGTAAATCTTTTACAAGGTTTATAAAATGTCTATTTTCTACTAAGCGAAATGGGGAGTTCGTAGCATACACCATCCTAGCTACATCACGATCTAATTCACCACGTTTTTCTGCTGAAGTTCTGATGACATAATTCTGTAGACCATAATTCAGCTTGGGTATCTTAGCGGCCAATGTACCAGCAGCTAATTGACCGTGCACTGGGCGCTTCACTGCCGCTGAAGCAGAACTTGAAGTTGACAGAGGTTCAACTTCCATCACCACCACATCGTTTTGATCAACAACAGTTTCAACGCGCTGCTGCTGCTCAGATTGAGATGAAGTCCCCGTTTCTGTTGCGGCTACAGCTAGACCTTGAAGTGCTGGTGTTGGTGGACCTGTGCAATTGGCTGCATGTTTTTTTAACCGCTCTGGGATACCTTGGAGTTCGTGTCGGCAGACCTTGCAGACAGCCCGGACACCGGCCTTATCTGGGGTCTTCACTTTCTCATAATGAATCCATATTGGATCTTGTTTTCGGCCGGAGTTAGACATTTTGCTAATTATGGAATTTAAAATATTTCATAGCCTTTGTCACTTAAGCAGTTTTGACTGTATTTTTCAAGAATGAAAAAATGCTTTTCTATTGCATCATTTAAAAAAAATGATGCAATAAAAAAATGATGCAATAGAAAAATGATGCAATAAAAAAATGATGCAATAAAAAATGATGCAATAATAATACTGTTAAAACTGCTTAAGCGAACAAAGTTTTTTTGTATTAAGAAACCAGCAAGCTTAAAATTCAGTTAAAAATAAGTCATAAAAATACCACTTTATTCAGTTCCAAAATACAGTTTAGCAATGCATCTGGACCTGTATTAAGAGACCACCTGTCTTAAGAGACCACCTTCTGCGACTCCCACAGCCAGTGTCTTAATACAGGTTTCACTGTATAAGTTTTACGTAATTTCCTGGGATGTCGCGAATAAAAATCGATTTAAATCATTGAAATCGATTTAAATCAAAAAAATCGATTGATTTGATTTTTTTGAAAGAAATCGATTTTTTTTCAACCCTGCCGTCAGGGGAACGGGTGTGCCGGGCCAGGCGTGGTACTCACCTATCTCGCCTGGTCCGGCAGCCGGACATGGGTTGCCGTTGGCACCCGTGTCCGGCTATGGGTCCGCGACGGTTACGGGTCCGTACGGTTTTCCGTGCGGACCTACCCCATGGACCGGAGTGTTTCATGGGGTGGCGGCGGAACCGTGTGGTAGCGGAGTGCCTGGCGTGTCAGCCGTGGCTCCTTGCCGGGAGGCCATGGCTGGCAGACCCGTGAGCACGTCAACGGGTGACGTGTTTGCGGGGGTATCTTCTTCGGAGGTAGATTGGTCTGATGCTCTGGCGTGGCTAGCCAGAGTGGACCCGTCTGTGGTTTCGGCCACGGCCGATGAAGATGCGCCCCATCCGTCGGTTGCGTCGATTAGGACGGGGATTTTGCCCGCGGCCCGGATCCAGTCAGTGGGACTGGATCCACGGTTCATTGATTTGTTGGATGCTATTTATAGCAAACAACTAATGACCAAGGGTCAGCTCCCTGCGGCCTCCAGGGAGGTGCGGGCAAGATGTCGTATTCCGCGGGGTGAATACGACAGGTATGGTGTAGTCCCGTCGGTCACGGAGGATGACCGATGGGTACTGGGCGTCCAGAGTGCTGGGTCGGGTGGTCCCGGTCCGGCACTAGTGGATAAGGCCCAGGTACACCAGGAAGAAGTCCTGGCCCTATGCGATGAGGGTGTGAGGGTAGCGATGAGCGCTGTCAATCACTCCTATCGTCTACTTCAGTCGGTGTGGGCTGAAGCGGGGGCAGGCCACCCTGTGCCACCTGTGGCGCTATCGTGCGTTAATGACGGCTTGGTGCTGTCAATGGACGCATTGGCAAGGGTGCAAGCGCGTGTGACGAAGTCCAGGAGGCAAATGGTCATTGACCATATGCGTCCGGCTACGGCAGTCAGGGAACGTCTTCTTGGGACGCCCCTGACAGGGCCTAGCATCTTTGGTGGCCAAGCGCGGGCCATCTTAGAGGACACCGCCAGTATTGCGCAGAATCGGTTAGCGGTAAATCTAGAGCTAGTGCGGCAAGCGCACGCACTAGGGGCTGTGGGCAAGCCGCTAACGGGACAGCCTTCAAAGAAACAGAAAAAGCATAAGAGCAAGGCGAAAGCCAGGCCTATTGTGACGTCTGTTTCGGCTGGGTTCTCGGAGCCGCCGCCGGCGAAGAAACCCAGGAAGGTTGTAGAGGCGCCTACCCTCCCCAATGTTGCTCCTGACCGCCCTAGAGGTGGGAAGGGTAAGGGTAAGGCCTCAAAGGGCGGACAGAAGGGGCCGAAGCGTACCTGAGGGTACGCAAGCTCCCTTCATATCCGCCTGGACCGCAGCGGTGCCAGTTATACCCGTCGTGCCTAGAACGAAATGGTTCTCACTCTCTCTCGTTAAGAAAGGGGGGGGGGCGGACTGCGAGCCGGACAACCCCGTTAGACGTCGAGGCGTCTATGGTGGGTGGAAGGCTCATGCGTTTCGTCGAGGCTTGGCGAGGTGTGACGTCAGACAGTCTGGTCCTGGGATGGTTATCCCAGGGTTACATGCCGGAGTGGTGGGACTTTCCGCCACAAAATGTGTCTTTGGCACCTGTCTGGACACCCGTACCAAGGGAGCCAGACAAGTTAGAAGCCGTTCAAAAGGAAGTGTCGGGTTTGCTTCTGAAGGGAGCAATAAAACCAGCAAACCGGAACATTCCAGGCTTCTATTCAAACATGTTCCTTGTCCCCAAGAGCACAGGGGGATGGAGACCCATACTCAATCTCAGGCCATTAAATTGGTTTATCCATACGCCGAGGTCGGTAATGGCGGGATTGAGGAAAGGAATGTGGTGTGTATCGATCGATCTGAAAGATGCATATTTCCACATTCCGATAAATCGGAGTTGGCACAGGTTTCTGAGATTTGCGTTTCAGAATCAAGTATGGGAGTTTACAGTTCTCCCGTTTGGCCTGTCGACAGCTCCGAGGGTTTTCACAAGAGTGGTCCTTGCGGTGACAGCGTTTCTCAGAAAAGAGAACGTGGCGCTACACACCTACATAGACGACTGGCTGATCAAGGCAGACTCGGCAGCCAGGTTGAACGTGGATACTGCTCTGACTCTGAAGTTACTTTCAGATCTAGGCTGGATAGTCAACGAGGAGAAATCCGAGTTGACGCCCACTCAACATTTCGTTTATTTGGGGATGCGATTCGACCTCGAGGAGGGCAGGGTTTACCCATCAGAGCCCAGAGTGGTGTCTCTGTTAGCCATCCTCAGGAGTTTTCGAGTGGGAAACCACATTCAGGCGAGGCGGTTCCTTCAGATGCTGGGCATGATGGTCTCCATGGAGCAGGTTATCCCGTACGCTGCTCTAATGCGAAGACCTATCCAGTTGTATCTGATGTCTCTGTGGAAACAGAGAACAGAACCCCTGTCAAAACTGGTGCCAGTTTTTGAGCCGATAATATCGCATCTTCTATGGTGGAAACAGCGTCAGAATCTCCTAATAGGGGTTTCGCTGCACCTACCCCACCCCCAGCTGTCCGTTTACACGGATGCATCGCTGGAAGGGTGGGGTGCCTGCCTGGGAGAACACCAGGTCTCGGGCACATGGACTCTCGCGGAGAGTCAGCTGCATATCAATCTGTTGGAAATGATGGCAGTGGAACTGGCGTTGGAAGAGTTCCTTCCGATGATCAGGGGCAAGGTGATATTGAATATTGATACGGTCGGACAATTCGACAGTAGTATCATATATAAATCGCCAAGGAGGGACCAGGTCGCCTACCCTGTGCATCAGGGTGTGGCACTTGATTCAATGGTGCAGGAATTACTCGGTTGTTTTGAAAGCAGCTCATATTCCTGGCCGATTGAACATTCTGGCGGATGCTTTGTCTCGCAGACAGAGAATCTTGCCAACAGAATGGTCCCTCAACCCTCCAGTTCTGCGACGGATCTTCGAGCATTGGGGCAAACCCAACGTGGACTTGTTCGCCACAAAGGAAAATGCTCAAATCATGACATATGTCTCGCCGATTCCAGATCCAAATGCTGTCGATACAGACGCTCTGGCGATAAGCTGGAGAGGGGCGTACGCGTACCCACCCACCATTCTTCTTCCGAAGGTATTGGTGAAGGTCAGGGAGGAGCCGTGTCTGGTCCTGCTAATAGCGCCGTATTGGCCGAGCAGGGCGTGGTTCACGGATCTTCTGGATCTGCTGGTGGAAAATCCTGTGCAGTTGCCCGAGATTCCGAACATAATCTCCCAGGCCAAGGGACGCTTCCTACACGAGCGTCCCGAAATGTTCAAATTGACTGCGTGGATGTTGTCAAACAACGTTCCACGTCGGAAGGCTTTTCTCGACAGGCTGCTGATTTCATCGCGGCTGCGAGAAGGAGGTCAACCTTCAAGTCATATAACAACAAGGTTAACAGATTTGCAGACTGGTGTGAAGAAAAGGGTATTGATACCTTTCAATCCACTATTCAGCAAATAGCAGACTTTCTCTGTGAGCTGTTCTTTACAGGACTAGCTCCCGTCACAATTGCTGGATACAAGTCAGCTTTGGCATCAGTTATCCCTTGTCTAGCCAACAGGGATAGTCCAGAGGTGGCCCAGTTAAATGTGATGTTGAAGGGAATGAGCAATCTCCGACCGAGACAACCGGTAGTCATTCCAGCCTGGAGTCTATCTTTAGTGCTTAATGTACTGGCCAAGCACCCATTCGAACCGTTGCGTTCAGCTAGTCTAAAGCATTTGACTCTAAAGGCGGTCTTTCTATTGGCAGCTTCCTCAGCTAGAAGGCGCAGTGAGATCCATGCGCTTTCGGCAGAGAGGAACCGATTTATTGTTTCTGGAGAAGGTCTGCGTCTTCTGCCAAGAGCAGAATTTATGTCAAAGAACCAATCTTTGAGATATCCCGGCAAACCGATCATTATACCGAAGTTAACCAGGTTTGATCGTGATGCCAGTGTCTGGTGCCCGGTCCGTGCTTTGACTAAGTACAAGAAACGGACTGACTCGTTACGGTCGAACGATAGACATCTGTGGATCTGCCATAAAAAGCCTTATGGCGCCGCATCCATGGATACTATCTCTCGTTGGGTGGTTGAATGCATTCAGACTACTCATGAGATGGCGACTGGGCACAAGGTGCAGGGCGTAAGGGCACACGATGTTAGAGGAATAGCCGCCTCGACCGCCCTTTACAATGGTGTTCCGTTAGAGGACATCATGGCCGTTGCACAATGGCACTGTGAGTCCTCATTTACGGATTACTATATGAGGGATGTGTCAGACTCAGCCAATCCACTCGCTTTAGCTGTTTTGAAACGATAGTTAGTGACCACACTGCTTTTTCCCTTTTTTCACTTTGGTAAGAAAAGAACCTAAAGCAGGCATGGTCAAGCGAGAGGATGTCAACCAGATTGTGTCACTGATGGCCGAACCGGTGAATGGTTGTAGGCGGTACGTCTGAAGTCCTGTTATCATAAGGTAATTCAACAAGTGAGAGTTTTTTGTATTATGTATATGTATCATGTTCATTCATCTTATATATTCATGCTCATTCCCAGGCTAATACAAGCGATATGCAGGGAGTAGTTAACCCTCTTGGCATATTGGTGTTTCAGGCGAGATACATGTTCGTTAGTTCTCTCCCTTTTCTTAGGAGGAAAAAGGGGGGTGGGGGCTGTGACGCGAATGTGATTCGGTTCCGTGAACTTGACGGTCCTTTTAGGTCTCCGTTAGTCAAGTTTGAAGTCTAAAATCTTTCTCCAAGGGGCAAAATTAGCATGTATGGCTTGCCCCTTCCCACCAGGTTACTGATCAAATCTGGTGTATATCAGAAGTAACAGAATGGTGAGTATTGATCGAAGGAGAATGCAGGAAATGTCAATTTCCCTTTCTCCGAGATCTAACAATACTCACCATTCTGTTACGGACCCAGCCTCCCAGCCCCACGGAGGCAAGCCATAGTTTTCTCTTGTTTGGTGGCTATGCAAACAATATGAGCTCTATGGTAAACGGGTACTCGGCAGTTGGGAGCTGAGTACCCGGTTCCCAGGAGTCGGTAAAGCTTTCTAAGTCTATAATCCTAGAGCCGCTGTCAGGGCCAGCTGTATATCAGAAGTAACAGAATGGTGAGTATTGTTAGATCTCGGAGAAAGGGAAATTGACATTTCCTGCATTCAATCAAATACCCTTATTTTAACATTCTGATGACAAGCGGTCATCTAGTCGTATCGTTTACATTGATTAGACTTCCCGGTAATGATGATTCTCCTTCGATCAATACTCACCATTCTGTTACTTCTGTTACTTCTGATATACAGCTGGCCTTGACAGCGGCTCTAGGATTATAGACTTAGAAAGCTTTACCGACTCCTGGGAACCGGGTACCCGGCTCCCCACTGCCGAGTACCCGTTTACCATAGAGCTCATTCTTGTTTGCATAGCAACAAGTGCAATACATGCTTTTCGCATTAAGGATTTTAGTGTTTTTTAAAAGAATCTAAGTCTTTAATCAGTGATAGTTTGTGTGTTCTGAAAGGATAACTAAGGACTATGGAGAATACCGCCCAAGATAACCAGGTTGTATTGTTCTTTATATCCATAGTTAAAAGACTTAGGTCTCTAAATTTCGTTGTGTCGCATGTTCCAATTTCTAACCCCATAGAATCTGGGACGTGTGCTAGCAACGATATATGCCAGACGATCGCCTTCTTTAAACCCCAACAGGCGATCGGCAGATATGAAAATAGGTGTTTGCTACGGTATTTCTAACACGAATATCGGCTGACGTCGTTCTCCGTAGAATCCGAGCGGGTGACGTCACACCCGGTCGCTCGGATGTTTATGTGAAGAAAAATTTTTTCATTAATCGCGCATCTTGTTCTGGGTGCTGCGTACTAAAAATGGTACCGGAAACTTTAGAATGATCAAGTTTACGTGCAATCACGATCGGTTTGCAATGATCGGTGGTTTCAAAATTCTTGAGTAGATGCGTGGTCTGCGGTTTTACCGTGTGGGACAGCAGTTGTTATACATTTTGTTGTTTTCTTCACATATCGTGCTGCGTTCGTTAGGAGTATAATTTATATTGATTAGTAAATATACCCTGAATGCTATGCGATATGATTCCTGGAGCCGTTACACATCCTGTAGGATCTATTATGGGTGTGTTGTGCCCGCCGCGTTCTTGTCGTCATAATCAATGCGATCGTTGTTGTAACGTGGCGGGGTGGGGTGCGGGAGGTTACGGTTAATTTATGAGTCAAAATATTTGAAAATTAATTGTCTGCCTTCCATCCGTGTCTCGTTCCGCTTGTTTATTGTAGGTTTGTGCTTATTTTATAGGCCAAGCCAGCCCCGCCATCATGTGACGACTGCCATAAGTTTGTCCGTGTAATGTTCAAGGACCATGTCTGTTTTAGGTGTGCCCTGTGTAATATAGATCATAGGTGTAATGTTTGTGCAGTGTGGTCCGTCGAAACGATGGTTAAGTTCCTTGCCCAGAAGGACTTGGCTGGGTCTGACGCGGGGTCAGGCGGTCCGAGAGGAAATCGTGGAGCGCCCGGTTCGGCCGGTGGGGGTGCTCCACGTCCCCAGCTGGAGGTGGCGGAGATGGCACCGCCGGCGTGGTTTGGTCCGGCTATGCAGGGTTTTCTGCATAGCGTTCTGCCCACGCTGGTGTCGTCCCTGCTACCAAAGGTTGGGGGGCAGTTTCTCCCCATGCCTGGTACGGATCCTGTCTTCGGACAGGATTCTGGACTGGTTACCGAGGGGGCCGTCTCGTACGGCCCCCTGGCGGGTCCGTCTGGCTTCGGCCAGACGGGTTCTGTCTCTCTGCGGCCACCTCCGGGTGGTCCAGTAGCGGTGGCCGGTCCGTCAGGTGTGGGAGCCGTCCGCCAGGACGGCTCCACGGTTTATTCGTCTAGTGACGGCTCTTCGGAGTCTGAAGACGAGGAGGAGAGGTTGCTGCGGCCCGTGAAGCCGCAGGTGGAGAATATGGAGGTTGATTCCGTCCTGGACGGAACCGGCCTCCATTTGTCTGGTTTGGCGCAAGCCAGGTCAGCGGCTCCGCCTGCAGCTGAGGCCAATCCGTTACCGTGCACCGGTTCCGCGCGGCTTGGTTTGTCACCAGCCGTCAGGGGAACCGGTGTGCCGGGCCAGGCGTGGTACTCACCTATCTCGCCTGGTCCGGCAGCCGGACATGGGGTGCCGTTGGCGCCCGTGGCCGGCTATGGTTCCGCGACGGTTACGGGTCCGTACAGTTTTCCGTGCGGACCTACCCCATGGACCGGAGTGTTTCATGGGGTGGCGGCGGAACCATGTGGTAGCGGAGTGTCAGCCGTGGCTCCTGGCCGGGAGGCCATGGCTGGCAGACCCGTAAACATGTCAACGGGTGACGTGTTTGCGGGAGTATCTTCTTCGGAGTTAGACTGGTCTGATGCTCTGGCGTGGCTAGCCAGAGTTGACCCGTCTGTGGTTTCGGCCACGGCCGATGAAGATGCGCCCCGTCCGTCGGTTGCGTCGATTAGGACGGGGATTTTGCCCGCGGCCCGGATCCAGTCAGTGGGACTGGATCCACGGTTCATTGATTTGTTGGATGCTATTTATAGCAAACAACTAATGACCAAGGGTCAGCTCCCTGCGGCCTCCAGGGAGGTGCGGGCAAGGTGCCGTATTCCGCGGGGTGAATACGACAGGTATGGTGTAGTCCCGTCGGTCACGGAGGATGACCGATGGGTACTGGGCGTCCAAAGTGCCGGTTCGGGTGGTCCCGGTCCGGCACTAGTGGATAAGGCCCAGGTACACCAGGAAGAAGTCCTGGCCCTATGCGATGAGGGTGTGAGGGCAGCCATGAGCGCTGTCAATCACTCCTATCGTCTACTTCAGTCGGTGTGGGCTGAAGCGGGGGCAGGCCACCCTGTGCCACCTGTGGCGCTATCGTGCGTTAATGACGGCTTGGTGCTGTCAATGGACGCATTGGCAAGGGTGCAAGCGCGTGTGACGAAGTCCAGGAGGCAAATGGTCATTGACCATATGCGTCCGGCTACGGCAGTCAAGGAGCGTCTTCTTGGGACGCCCCTGACAGGGCCTAGCATCTTTGGTGGCCAAGCGCGGGCCATCTTAGAGGACACCGCCAGTATTGCGCAGAATCGGTTAGCGGTAAATCTACAGCTAGAGCTAGTGCGGCAAGCGCACGCACTAGGGGCTGTGGGTAAGCCGCTAACAGTACAGCCTTCAAAGAAACAGAAAAAGCATAAGGGCAAGGCGAAAGCCAGGCCTATTGCGACGTCTGTTTCGGCTGGGTTTTCGGAGCCGCCGCCGGCGAAGAAACCCAGGAAGGCTGTAGAGGCGCCTACCCTCCCCAATGTTGCTCCGGACCGCCCTAGAGGTGGTAAGGGCAAGGGGAAGGGTAAGGGTAAGGCCTCAAAGGGCGGACAGAAGGGGCCGAAGCGTACCTGAGGGTACGCAAGCTCCCTTCATATCCGCCTGGACCGCACCTGTGCGACAGGAACAGCGGTGCCAGTTATACCCGTCGTGCCTAGAACGAAATGGTTCTCACTCTCTCTCGTTAAGAAAGGGGGGGGGGGCGGACTGCGAGCCGGACAACCCCGTTAGACGTCGAGGCGTCTATGGTGGGTGGAAGGCTCATGCGTTTCGTCGAGGCTTGGCGAGGTGTGACGTCAGACAGTCTGGTCCTGGGATGGTTATCCCAGGGTTACATGCCGGAGTGGTGGGACTTTCCGCCACAAAATCTGTCTTTGGCACCAGTCTGGACACCCGTACCAAGGGAGCCAGACAAGTTAGAAGCCGTTCAAAAGGAAGTGTCGGGTTTGCTTCTGAAGGGAGCAATAAAACCAGCAAACCGGAACACTCCAGGCTTCTATTCAAACATGTTCCTTGTCCCCAAGAGCACGGGGGGATGGAGACCCATACTCAATCTCAGGCCATTAAATTGGTTTATCCATACACCTCGGTTCCAGATGGAAACACCGAGGTCGGTAATGGCGGGATTGAGGAAAGGAATGTGGTGTGTATCGATCGATCTGAAAGATGCATATTTCCACATTCCGATCAATCGGAGTTGGCACAGGTTTCTGAGATTTGCGTTTCAGAATCAAGTATGGGAGTTTACAGTTCTCCCGTTTGGCCTGTCGACAGCTCCGAGGGTTTTCACAAGAGTGGTCCTTGCGGTGACAGCGTTTCTCAGAAAAGAGAACGTGGCGCTACACACCTACATAGACGACTGGCTGCTCAAGGCAGACTCGGCAGCCAGGTTGAACGTGGATACTGCTCTGACTCTGAAGTTACTTTCAGATCTAGGCTGGTTAGTCAACGAGGAGAAATCCGAGTTGACACCCACTCAACATTTCGTTTATTTGGGGATGCGATTCGACCTCGAGGAGGGCAGGGTTTACCCGTCAGAGCCCAGAGTGGTGTCTCTGTTAGCCATCCTCGGGAGTTTTCGAGTGGGAAACCACATTCAGGCGAGGCGGTTCCTTCAGATGCTGGGCATGATGGTCTCCATGGAGCAGGTTATCCCGTACGCTGCTCTAATGCAAAGACCTATCCAGTTGTATCTGATGTCTCTGTGGAAACAGAGAACAGAACCCCTGTCAAAACTGGTGCCAGTTTTGGAGCCGATAATATCGCATCTTCTATGGTGGAAACAGCGTCAGAATCTCCTAATAGGGGTTTCGCTGCACCTACCCCACCCCCAGCTGTCCGTTTACACGGATGCATCGCTGGAAGGGTGGGGTGCCTGCCTGGGAGAACACCAGGTCTCGGGCACATGGACTCTCCCGGAGAGTCAGCTGCATATCAATCTGTTGGAAATGATGGCAGTGGAACTGGCGTTGGAAGAATTCCTTCCGATGATCAGGGGCAAGGTGATATTGATACGGTCGGACAATTCGACAGTAGTATCATATATAAATCGCCAAGGAGGGACCAGGTCGCCCACCCTGTGCATCAGGGTGTGGCACTTGATTCAATGGTGCAGGAATTACTCGGTTGTTTTGAAAGCAGCTCATATTCCTGGCCGATTGAACATTCTGGCGGATGCTTTGTCTCGCAGACAGAGAATCCTGCCAACAGAATGGTCCCTCAACCCTCCAGTTCTACGACGGATCTTCGAGCATTGGGGCAAACCCAACGTGGACTTGTTCGCCACAAAGGAAAATGCTCAAATCATGACATATGTCTCGCCGATTCCAGATCCAAATGCCGTCGATACAGACGCTCTGGCGATAAGCTGGAGAGGGATGCACGCTTACGCGTATCCACCCACCATTCTTCTACCGAAGGTATTGGTGAAGGTCAGGGAGGAACCGTGTCTGGTCCTGCTAATAGCGCCGTATTGGCCGAGCAGGGCGTGGTTCACGGATCTTCTAGATCTGCTGGTGGAAAATCCTGTGCAGTTGCCCGAGATTCCGAACATAATCTCCCAGGCCAAGGGACGCTTCCTACACGAGCGTCCCGAAATGTTCAAATTGACTGCGTGGATGTTGTCAAACAACGTTCCACGTCGGAAGGCTTTTCTCGACAGGCTGCTGATTTCATCGCGGCTGCGAGAAGGAGGTCAACCTTCAAGTCATATAACAACAAGGTTAACAGATTTGCAGACTGGTGTGAAGAAAAGGGTATTGATACCTTTCAATCCACTATTCAGCAAATAGCAGACTTTCTCTGTGAGCTGTTCTTTACAGGACTAGCTCCCGTCACAATTGCTGGATACAAGTCAGCTTTGGCATCAGTTATCCCTTGTCTAGCCAACAGGGATAGTCCAGAGGTGGCCCAGTTAAACGTGATGTTGAAGGGAATGAGCAATCTCCGCCCGAGACAACCGGTAGTCATTCCAGCCTGGAGTCTATCTTTAGTGCTTAATGTACTGGCCAAGCACCCATTCGAACCGTTGCGTTCGGCTAGTCTAAAGCATTTGACTCTAAAGGCGGTCTTTCTATTGGCAGCTTCCTCAGCTAGAAGGCGCAGTGAGATCCATGCGCTTTCGGCAGAGAGGAACCGATTTATTGTTTCTGGAGAAGGTCTGCGTCTTCTGCCAAGAGCAGAATTTATGTCAAAGAACCAATCTTTGAGATATCCCGGCAAACCGATCATTATACCGAAGTTAACCAGGTTTGATCGTGATGCCAGTGTCTGGTGCCCGGTCCGTGCTTTGACTAAGTACAAGAAACGGACTGACTCGTTACGGTCGAACGATAGACATCTGTGGATCTGCCATAAAAAGCCTTATGGCGCCGCATCCATGGATACTATCTCTCGTTGGGTGGTCGAATGCATTCAGACTACTCATGAGATGGCGACTGGGCACCAGGTGCAGGGCGTAAGGGCACACGATGTTAGAGGAATAGCCGCCTCGACCGCCCTTTACAATGGTGTTCCGTTAGAGGACATCATGGCCGTTGCACAATGGCACTGTGAGTCCTCATTTACGGATTACTATATGAGGGATGTGTCAGACTCAGCCAATCCACTCGCTTTAGCTGTTTTGAAACGATAGTGACCACACTGCTTTTCCCCTTTTTTCACTTTGGTAAGAAAAGAACCTAAAGCAGGCATGGTCAAGCGAGAGGATGTCAACCAGATTGTGTCACTGATGGCCGAACCGGTGAATGGTTGTAGGCGGTACGTCTGAAGTCCTGTTATCATAAGGTAATTCAACAAGTGAGAGTTTTTTGTATTATGTATATGTATCATGTTCATTCATCTTATATATTCATGCTCATTCCAGGCTAATACAAGCGATATGCAGGGAGTAGTTAACCCTCTTGGCATATTGGTGTTTCAGGCGAGATACATGTTCGTTAGTTCTCTCCCTTTTCTTAGGAGGAAAAAGGGGGGGGGGCTGTGACGCGAATGTGATTCGGTTCCGTGAACTTGACGGTCCTTTTAGGTCTCCGTTAGTCAAGTTTGAAGTCTAAAATCTTTCTCCAAGGGGCAAAATTAGCATGTATGGCTTGCCCCTTCCCACCAGGTGACTGATCAAATCTGGTGTATATCAGAAGTAACAGAATGGTGAGTATTGATCGAAGGAGAATGCAGGAAATGTCAATTTCCCTTTCTCCGAGATCTAACAATACTCACCATTCTGTTACGGACCCAGCCTCCCAGCCCCACGGAGGCAAGCCATAGTTTTCTCTTGTTTGGTGGCTATGCAAACAATATGAGCTCTATGGTAAACGGGTACTCGGCAGTGGGGAGCCGGGTACCCGGTTCCCAGGAGTCGGTAAAGCTTTCTAAGTCTATAATCCTAGAGCCGCTGTCAAGGCCAGCTGTATATCAGAAGTAACAGAAGTAACAGAATGGTGAGTATTGTTAGATCTCGGAGAAAGGGAAATTGACATTTCCTGCATTCTGGCTCGTTGCAAGGGGGCCGGAGTGGGGCGTGGTTAGAGCATACGGCTATTGATTAAACCTATTATCGGTATATAATGCGAACTGACATCACTGGTGAAGGTGGGCGTTAACTTGTGATCTTAGCTTTAAAGCCGTATCTAAACATTTAGCTTTGTCTTGATAACTCCCTCGCTCAGACATACAGCACCAATAAACTTGTTTATGTTGTATCTGAATTGCAACGATTTAAAAATCCCTTGGAACCCGTGATGTGGACTACCTGTTTAGATTAGGAGACGGTTTCGACAGTTAGTCTTAGATATATGTAATCATGTGTTTTTACAGAATTGTGATAACTGACTTATTCACATATCATCCATTAGCCCACACGCTGATCAAGCGTCAATCACACGCGCAGGAATTAAAGAATGAACACATTTTATACACAATTAGATTATGTCAACACTGAATACGAAAGACCAATAGAAAGTAATTTATTTACAAATTTATAAATATTATCGCGTGCGATTAAATATTTCGAAACTAATTTGACTGAGATTTTGTGTTACAAACAACAGCTGTATCTTGCGGTCACATTAGTTTCAAAAGATTGGAAGGCTTATAGACATTCATCATAAGCAAATTGAGGGGGAATAGAACATATGACGGATATATTGAGTTTTGTTGACCTCTGTGTGTTCAAATGGGTCTGCGTTTTAACCCTTTAATGGCCAAATTTGGTCAATAAAATTTTAATTATCTCATGGAAATTTAGCCAGTCATTGCAGTTGTAATTTAAAAAAAATAGACTCCTTTAGGTCTGCAAATTGCTAGTTCTCAAGACCAATGGTAGAGGCTGCCGTAGCAGTAATATTTATAAGTAAGAAAAGATTTATCAGTATTGGTTAAACCTAAAATTCTATTAAACTCAGTTTTTCGGTTTGAGCATAATTACGGCGGTTTGCAAACCGTCAGCATATTGAACCGGTTTACGATGTGAGATCGGTATATCGCGCAGCTCTAGTTTTTACTACATATTTATATCTTAATTTTTATTTATTCAAAGGTTTAACATAACCTGATTTTCAAAAGTGCAACTAAACTTTGGGTGTTAATAGTACCCAGGGCAACCATGATAAATACTCGGACTAATAGTATTATACTGTGTTTTTTATACCTACTAACTAACTCTTCGTTTTAAGGCATTTATTTCTAACCCTGTCATCATTCATCATCGTATATTTGCATATGACCTAAGCCTATTGCTTTTGTCCCAGTAAATTCAATTTTGTTTTACTGCTTTTACATGCCTGAAGAGGTTGTGTTCAAGCAAAAGAGAAAAAATTCTTATTTTCCATGACTTTCCAGGCCTGGAATTCAGATTTTCAAATTCCATGACTTTCCAGGATTTCCATGACCAGTACGAACCATGCAACCAATCACTTTCTTACACATCTGTAATCTTTAATTTTGCTTACATTAACAGCCACATCAACAAATTCCATATAGCATTCATAAACAATTTTATCCAGGTGGTCGGTTTGGGGTTGGAGGAGGGAAAGTGTCACCCACTTCTTGATCTTGATAAAGAATTTTTTAAGGCGTAACGTGTTTACCCTTTGACATGTTTGAACATGAAGGTTCAGATATAAAAATTAAAATCGTGAGCCAGTTAGCCTTTAGGAGCTCT
Source organism: Chaetoderma sp. LZ-2023a (assembly GCA_034401795.1). Taxonomy (NCBI): domain Eukaryota; kingdom Metazoa; phylum Mollusca; class Caudofoveata; order Chaetodermatida; family Chaetodermatidae; genus Chaetoderma; species Chaetoderma sp. LZ-2023a. Next base: position 98,149,262 of record CM067374.1, on the reverse strand, counting down.
TAAAAAATTTAATAGATCCATAGGTTTTACATTTTCATGTCTAGTTTTTCATGTTCAAACGCAAAGGGTAAACATGAGCACCCACATAGTACTAAACAATAAACAAGCATATGTGCCCCAGTTTTGTTACAATACGATTATCCAGTCTTGAGATATATGCTTATTAAAAAAAAATTAACAGAAAGTGACATACCGACTTTTACCAGCCTCTGGTCTCGGCTAAAATATTTTAATCCAGATCAAGGGGTGAGATACGTAATTTTTTTTGCCGCGACCTGCAATTAGTATAAAGTCAGTATGTCTGTCAGTATAATTTTTTGACAAAGTCTTCTTCTTTTCGTTCGCTGATCATACCGCCAGTCCTGTAAGTGACTATCGACATGATCATATGCGCTAAGTGCGTGGATCCATGGTTTATTAGAGTGCGCCATGCGGCCTGGAACCTCCGTCTTCAGCACTCGAGGTTTCTGTCAGGGTTACCTCACCCTTACCTCCTTTAGTCGCCTCTTACGACACGCAGAGGATACGGAAGGTGTATTCTAAGCCCCACCTACAGGGCAAGACAAAGTCTATATGCTATATCTTAAGCATGTCAAGATTGGATAATTGGGTAATTTTCTACCAGAATTTTTCCTCCGGGTAAAATTTGATTGAGGCTCAATAAACATTCATGTCCTTTAGTTAGTTAGTCAATCACAAAAGGTAATTCCAGATGTATTTAAAAAAAAATATTGATCTGATTTGGCCCAAGTTTTAACTTAATGGAGGAACATGCCATGCAAGAGGATTTCCAGATGTTGGCCATGTTCCGGATAAAAGAATCCATATCAAGATCAGATGAAATTCTGGATCTGTGGATATCTCAGAAACTGCTGCTGTGATTTGGATCAAATTTCAACACAGGAATGGGTATGGCCATACGCTGAACGGATCTGGCTGAAATTTCGGAGATATGATTTGGAACTAAGAGGGCCATTAGAATTTGTTCATGGGAAGTTGATACGTAAAGAAACATGGCTGCTGTGATTTACAATTCTGGCCAACTCCTATGGGTTCTACTTAAATAGCTGATGGTCTTTCTAGTTGAAATCCCTATGTTCCAGGTGAGCAATACAGGCCCCTTGGGCCTCGTGTTTTCTAATATGATGTACTAGCAAATTAATTGAAGATTAGAATAAAATTAGTATTAGATGTAACTTGTAATATGATGTTCTTATCCCGAAAAATTTATCTTTTCAAACACAGGAATATCAAAATCCTAATTTGAAAAGCACTTATATTGAATATTTTTTTACACTAATTTGACTGGAACTGTTGCTGGCAGCAATCGCATCCTCTCACCTTTCCTGTATATGATAGTTTTGAAATCGTGAAACTGGAATTTCAAGGCTTCAAGTGGCCCCTTTTAACACTATAACTGACCAAAAATGGTTTCTGCAATATTATTGGATTTTTTTATTTGATGGATTTTGAGGCCGAAATTGGTTTTATATAGGTTGTTGGGTTTTCCAATCTCAAATTGGCAATTTTCGCAACTGTTGGATAAACAGTTTGGCGACCGTCTTTGATCATTTTCCCGCCAAAAGCTTCCATGCTAAAGCGATGGAAATATATAATGTCTTCTCGAGAACTACTGGGCCGATTTCAATTATATTTGGCAGGACGCATCCGTAAGGCATAGAGATTGAAGTTTGTTTTCCAATTCCAATTCCACCTCCATAGAGGTAGTATATTGACTAGAGACAGCGAGCCCGATACTCCACTATCGCGCCTAATGTCTAGCGCTCAGCCGTGATGGCGGGCCCCCGATAAGATGTAAACACGGGCTGGCGGCTCTATGTATACAAACAAACCCCTGTTGCGTAAAAATTACTTGAAATTTTTAAATAAAATTTGGAACATATAAAGAAGGGCGTATGATTTAAATAACCCCCGATTTTTAGGCATATCGGCCAAGTAGATGTATACATTTCAATGAAATGCCTTTCAAAATAGTCAGTAATATTCGTTACTGTTGTTGCTATATGCCATGTCTAAAACCACTGCTGTGAAAAAACTACTTGAGATTTTAAAATAAATTTTGGAACATATATAGAAGGGTCTGTGTTTTAAATAATCCCTGATTTTCAGGCATCTTAAAAATAAATTTTATCAAGTAGGTCCCTGATTTCAACGAAATTCCTTTCAAAATAATCGGCAATATTCATTACTGTTGTTGTGGTGCTCTATACCATGTCTACCTATACACCAAACAAACCACTGTTGAGTAAAAACTAATTACAATTTAAAAAATTAAATTTGAAACATAGATGGGCAATTGTTTTAAATAATCCCTGATTTTCAGGGATATTTGTACCCAAATCAGAAAAATCATTTTCAAAATGTTTAGCAACCGTCGTATTTACCAAATCTCCCATGATACAGGCCTAACAGTATCAACATAGGTAACCATGTGTTAAAGCGTAGAGAAATCTGTTTGCTTTAAAAACTGAGATTGGAATCTTTAGCTGCCAGAGTCAAAATGTTTTCAAAAATATTCAACTGGTTCTATATTTAGCTACCTTGAAATGTTATTGAATATTTTGAAATAACTTTTAGTCATTTATTTTCAAAATGGATTCTGATATATTTAAATATAATCAGCGGAATAGGGGACAAATCACCCCCTCCCCAACAATTGTGATAAATGTATTATGCCCTATTGTGGCCACACCCCTTGCCTTGTCTATTCCATCCACCACCACCACCCCCCTCCAAAAAGCATCGATCGTGGGAAAACGAGATACCAAGTCTTCTGCGTCCCCAAGCTAACCAGTTTTTAAGCTTTCAGGGTGGAGTATTGTGCCGTGCCCCCTCCCCCCACCCCGAAAAAATTAGCGTCCATGTGGACAATATGACTGTTAGTTTACAGCTGCCAGCTCCCTCTGTGCCATTTTAACATTGTGATACGGAAACAAGACATGAGAGGTACACTGATGCAATATTGGCAAGAATTTCGGCATTTTGCTCTTGCGTATGTGTTACGCACGTGGAAGGAAATAATCATGAATAAAGCTATGATTAAAGACAGTATGATTGAGGACTGGATACATCATCATACTTGCCAGACCAAGATATTATGCGTTCTCTTGATATAGGTATTAACATGTGTCCATATTTTGTTGCAATAGGGTGAAGAAATCCAGGGGTATAAGACAATACGTAGAGTTAATTTACAGAAAACTTAGCGAAAAACCTAACTAGAAAAAATTGAATATTGCTCAAGGTTTTTACCTTGTGACCTCACTGTCATTGCACTACCTCAGGGTAACTATGTGTCCAAATTTAGTTTCAATAAGGTAACCATGTGTCCAAATTTAGTTTCAATAAGTTTTATATAAGACAATATATGCATATAACTTAACCAAGGCTGGAAGCCGGCAGGAAAACATACAGATTAACCAAGGCAATCACTGTATTGGTGAAAATTCTAATTTTTCCCCAATAACTGTTGAACATTTTGTTTTCATCACTTTAGTTTCAAAATATTTAGCATAATAAAGTGGTAAAAATGGTACTTAATCTTGGTATGAATGGGTGGAATATGTAACTATCTTAGGAACAAACAAATGGATCAGAAAAATTTAGATTTATTAAAAATAATAACCTGATAAATATTAACAAGAAGAATCATAGATTGCAGACTTGGCGGGGGTATTTAAAATGATACTTAATCTTAGTGTGAATGGTTGAAATGGGTAAATATATCTTAGTAACAAACAAATAAATGATTCAGATAAATGAATCTAGATTTTTTATTGGAAATAATAACATCATAAATTAGATGCATATTTACAAAAATACACAGTAGCTTCATTGTGAAATAGAGATATTGAGATACTACAGGTAATGATAAGAAATATTATTTTAAGCCTTTAATGATCATGCCAGGCGAAAATCGGTCTCTGCAGTGGTCTGGAGGAATGTTGATTTGAAGGACAAGAAACAAATATATTTGAAATTTTATCACTCAAATGACTGGCTCGATTACAAAGCCAGTCGTTCCCATGGTAAAAGTACAAAAACAGCTAACAAATAGGTATTCACTACTTAAGCAAAACTTTAATAAAACATTTTCGACAAATCTTTACCATCAAAACATTAGCTGCCGCTGTCTATGGTGGCTTCAAGTCAGATTGGGTTCAAAATATCCAACAGGCTACGCATATACTTGCTTTGAAATTGAATTATGAAGCATAGATCTTTATCATCATTGTCACTCTATCGAGTCTATTGTTATATCATCATATCATTATAATCATACCATTTGTACAATTACAATCAGAGGTTGCAGATCCTTGCCCACTCGATTTTCTCACCATGCACAAAGTTTTCGGATTATCTGGATGTTATGAGATTTTCCGTATTTTTTCGGTTTGTGCCGAAAGTTGTGGAATCCTAGTGTATGGTCACATGAGATCTCTGCCCTGACACATTCCCGTCCCCTCTACAAGTCAATACAGGACCCGGATTTGTAAATCTCGACCGCCTATTAGATTAATACTAGTAGTAGGCCATGTATGTTCAAGATATAATAAAGTTTATTCCACACTTTTGTTGTCAAAATGCGCGTAAAACAGTCTTGGCGTGATTAAATACCTTCCTTATAATATATTTTAAGACCAAATTTATGTACCAAACAACAAGCACGGGATAAAATGCGCATCAATTTTGTAACGCTGATCAACATTAAATTACCGTTAAAACTCGACTAAAGGACGCAGTTTTTTGGTCAAAACACATGTACTAGAAAGGGGGTTGCGTACTATATTCGAGAACATTCCTTCCGCACATTTTTGGGTCGAAATTTTTCTTAAAAAGTCACAGATTATACCACGGAAATTGAACTAAATGTTACCCTAGCCAATTCGCGCCGCCTGACGACTATGTTTAATGTATACTCCAAAAACACCAAGCGGAAGTGAAATTATTAAATTGGGGCACCTAAATATTGCTTATTCTTTAATACATATCACTTATTACATCAAAATTAATCCAGAATTTGACATAAAATGGCGTCGAGAAAAGATACGTGTATAAATCACGTGATTCGCCTCCAATCGCAAAAGATCTTTATTCTAATTAGAGCGAGTACTCGGATATAAATATTCTGGACTCGGAACTCGGAAATTGCTATATATCATCATTGCGCGATAGGAACTGAATGTTCCCGTACCTGTTTGATAACCAACTCCCGTTAGCGCATAAGATTACACAGCGCCTCCAATCACAAAAGAGCCAGATAACCAACTCCCGTTAGCACATAAGATCACACAGCGCCTCCAAACGCAAAAGAGCCATTACAATCTGTTTCTATCACGCGATTTCGATGTTTTCAAGGAGACATTTTATGCCAAAATTAGATTGATTTTGATGTAATAAACAATCTTTATTGAAGATACACTATATTTAGGCGGTCCTATTTAATAATTTCTCTAACATCATGATAATTTTCAGTCATGCATTAAACATGACCGGATTGATGGTTATTATTGATACCAATTTTCGATTTTTTAAAGGTACGTTTTTTCTAAATCTAACAGCGTCTTATACTTGAATACAAGAGTTTTTTGGGCGGATTTTGGTCAAATTTGGGACAGCGTCCTGTATTCGAGGGCGGCCTTTAGTCGAGAAATTACGGTATCCAAATTGAACTATTACGATTGACAATATAGCCGGCTTCTTAAGTTGGCGAGCCAGCTGTTCTTGAGATGGGAGGCACCATGTTCTCGAGAGATATTATATGCTAACGGGACTTTATCAAATGGGTACCCATTTTTTAAGATCAGGATAATACTCAGTTCCTATCGCGCAATGATAATATATAGATATTCCCGAGTTCCGAGTCCCCGATTCCAGAATATTTATATCTGAGTACTCGCTCTAAAATAAACTCTTCAATTGGAGGCGAATCATGTGATTTGTATTTTTTCGCGACGCCATTTTATATCAAATTGTGGATTCATTTTGATGTAATAAACGAGCTTTATTAACAGATACGCAATATTTAGGCGCTCAAATCAAATAATTTCACTTCCCCGGCATATTTTGTTGAAATCAATCGGGTCATTCCTGAGAAGACATTTAAGATTTCCAATTGTTTTCCTATAGGACTTTTGGCGGGAAAGAATTCAAGATGGCCACCAAACCCGTAGTCATGCTAGTCCTTAATCACATTTCCCAAATTTTGGCCTGATCAGTTCAGCGGTTTTGGAGAAATAATTTTTGTGAAAACTCAACCAATCAAAGATGGCCACCAAGCAATCCAACTAATCAGCTTCTTTTGAATAAATTCAGCCTTCAAAATTTGGCGCGAACGATCGTTTCGTTCGCGTGTCGGTTACGTGAAGTAAAATTACCGTGAACGAAAAAATGGTCGCGTAAGTGACAAAGCCCAGAATGCTAGTTATCTCTGATAGTCAAAAACACAAAAGTTTCAACAACTTTTTGATATGAAGCAACAATGGAATTTAACATTTTCAAACATCTAAAAGATCGATATCATCTGTCTGTCAAATTCTATAAATAAGCGACGGCGTGCATGTGTCAGAGACAAACTTCCGTTGTATTTCCACTAGCATTACTACATAGGCCGGGAACTAGTCTCGCTACACGTTATGCATCAACAACGGATGGTTCAATTATAAACCGTTGCATGCATGTACGTGCAACCGTCGGCTGGCATGTTCCCGATGTATTATTTTATATACGTGATTTGATCCCGATATAACATAGGAAGACATGCATTGTTGAGTTAGTCTCACAGTATATTCTCCTTGAGTTTCAGTTGGCTTGTAGGGACAGCTGTTTAAGAATTTATTTGTTAAATTAAACTGTTACATTCATAGATCCTAGCTACTGTGTCAGTGTGTATTTGTCCATGACACACAATAATTCAGGCCTCAAAATTCGACGGGATTCTCGTAATATTCCCGAAATTGAAAAATATGGGAATTCAACTGGATTTTTGTAAATAAACGCTTTCAAAAACATAAACATTCCATTCTTACAGAGCGCCACGATCCCGGTTACTAATTTCAACAATAAAAATTATGTCATGAATCAGCCTAGAGGGGGGTCTGCTAATACACCGGTAATGAGAAATGTCTCATGTGACTGCACAGTCGTAGTTAATAATAATCGATAATGCGCACTCGTAGTTTCTGATTGGCTCGCGGGATATCCGATTTCAATAGGCATGAATGAAAATTACTATCGTAGTAAAATTTTGATCACGTGCCTCATTGTCATTCATAACAAATTAATCACATGATTTATTTCAACCAATCTCTGTGCGACTCTCGCGATTAATATTGATGGCTAATGGTGAACGAAAAATCTAGTCGCTGTGCCGCTTTTAAACGCAGTAAAGAATATGTTAGCGGCCACGGTGACGGGTTATATGACCCAATATATTATTGGAAGGTTCTGACAGTAATACCACCCGATATTTAAGTGGTTCATTGCTTTGGAGCGACCGAGAAAACAGGACTATATGTCAGGAAAACCGGTGCGTAGGAACTCTTATTTTCAAGTAAATCGCATTTGCATTAAATTGTCAGTTTAAAGCCTACAAGTTAAGAAGTGTCAAGCTGTCTACTAACTGCCTTAGAGCTGGTTACGCTTTTTATTGTGGCGGACTTGCGGGTTATTGCTTTATATTAGAAATGTACACTGCTTGTACAAGTACAAATATTTGGTAACAGTTACAAAAAAATCTACCCGTCACAGGTACAATTTTATAAACATTTCAACCCCTGCTGTTTTTGGGGCAATTAAGATGGTAGTTCTTTGATACATGTGGAATTCTTTACAAATTAAAGCATATTCTTTTAAATATTTTGAAAATAATATGACTGGAAGCCATTGCTTTCAAGGTGGTGGTGGGTGAGCTGGAGAGGGTTGCTCAACTCGGTAAGCCACAACAATGTAAGATATTCAATTCTTTGTTTTTGTAGTGGGTTTTGTGGGTGGGGTGGGAGGAAGAGGGTGTTAAGATATTTATAAATATTGGGTCATTAGTCACTAATTATTATAGTGGGTCTGGAATTTTGAAATATATGTTTGGAAAAAGTATGGAATTTTATTGTGCCCAAGGTGTATGAACCCTGAAATTGTTGCAAGCTGGAAAGATGTTACCAATGAGTGTTGTCATACAAATACTGATATTTTGGCAGAGAAAATGTACATTTGCAGACCAAAGGAGTATTGTTTTTGGAGACTTAACACTGAATGACTGGCTCGGTTATCGAGCTTGTAATTTCAGGGGTAAATTTTCCAAAATATTCTTCTTGGTCTGGAAATGGAACAAATGAATGGACATAAAACAAAAACTCAATCTGTTTTTTGACAAATTTACTTGAGAAATATTACAGTACTTATATCACAATGGATGAATCCACTTTTAGTTATTCCCCACCCATTTCTAGCTAAGCTATGCTCCAAGCTTTGTCCCAGAATCTCAATTTCATGCTAACTATACAGCTAACTTGGTGAATGCTTTGAAATAACTTCCCCTCAAAACAATCAACAGAATGTTTATTAAATTGCAAAGACATACATTTAATACTTACTAACAGACTACTATGAGAGTTAGTATTGTCTGTCAATTATAATAGTGACTGGCGACATCAACCTATATGTGATGTAATTGATTATGAGGTCAATAGTTGAGTAACTAAACATATTTTATCTGTAAATTAGGTAATTGGTGGATAAGTCCATGCTGTAATCAATATGCTAATGAGAATTCAGCAACATGCACTTTAAATTCATTATTAACTTAATATACAGATGAAATATGTTCAGATAAAGCAGATTTGGATTTTTAAAAATGGCGTAACCAATTTGCGCAACCAATTAGTTACGCAAACTGATTTTGTGCAACCGAACAATTGGTTACGCAGACCTGAAAACACGGGACCCAAAAATGGTCTCGCAAATATTTGAAATTTTGAGGGCTGTAAATTCCCTTCAGTTTTTGCCCTAGATCAAGTTTTTTTAGTTTCTAATTTATCGGCCTAGCGGTTTTGGAGATATGTATTAAGTGTTCCTAAAAATAGTGCAAAAGTCTCAGACAGACATGGCCACCACTAAAATTGATCAATCAACTTCGTTTGAACAAACTTGGATCTCTATGCCATAAGGATGCTTCTTGCCAAATATAATTGAAATCAGCCCAGAGTTCTTGAGCAGCTGTTTAAACAAAGAGTTAATGGATTGATGATAAACGGACAAATGACGGATGGTCACCATGTCATAAGTTCACTTGCTGATTTGGGCCATGTGATCTAATAAGCTTCAGGTTTGAAATTATAGTATACTGTGCATAAAAAGCCAAGAGCTACTGAGCGGGTCAGAAATATTAACGTAACCGAAATTGGAGAAGTGATACCTATGCCTCACTTCTGCTTCAAAGGTGAAACAAAAATTATCAACAAAACGTTGAGAAATAATAAAAGCTGTATATATTCATTGAATTATTAAGCGGTCAAACCTGTTTAAGATGGTCTGGAAAGTCAAACAGAGTCGGAACTGCATCACAAGTCAGTCTTCTACGTTTCTTAGCTCCGCCTTTAAAGCATGCAGATGTGAAGTGCTGGCTACAAATCTGTTGGTATTTCGATGGGCTCCAATTCTTTCTTCTCATCTGTGTCAGCCATCTTTTGAGTCGATCTGCATCATTAAATCAGAATCTGTTGAATAAATGTAGAATAACCAGGTTAATTACTCAGAAGTTAAGCCGCCATTAAGAGGAGGCCTTCTGATTATTAGGAAGAAGTTATAACACACGCCATTGTTCTACCCTGATATTAACACTCTCACAACATCAATTGCTTTAAATACTGCTGATAGCAAGCAGTCACCAGGTTTCATCAACACTGTTATTAAAACAGTGTAATAATTAATAAAGACTAACATGAGGCCCAAGGGCCTGTGATGCTCACCTGAACCATTAGCATTTGAACCATTTATATTTAAATAGATATGATGGATAATTTTTGGAAAATCCAATAAGGTTACCCAAAAAATGATCATTCAAAATTCTTTGATATGTTAAAGCCTGTCGCCATAGTTTTTCTGAAATCGCGCTAGTGATTAAGGAGGAGTAACATTTTAATGGTTTCATAAACTCCAAGAAAGCTGTCAACCATTTCAAAATTAGAAGAAATTCTAGAGCCTGCCACTATGTCTAGAGCCTACCATTGTACAATCTTTCCATCCAAATTTTGTTAAATATCCACCAAGGAGTTATGGAGATGTGTTTTGACAATTTCCTGTCAATTGTTAAAAAAGCTCAGATTTTTCACTCAAAACATTGACGAATCAAAATTCTGAAGAGAAGTTCTGGAGCCTGACACAATATGATCCTTCTATCCAGATGCATTTTGACATTCTTCCATAAAATCCAAGATTTTCACAAAAACATTGACAATCCACAAATTGTTGTCAATATCTCGAAAACTAAACCATTTGACTGAAAGTCATTGGAAATGGCACTGATTTATGTAAAACTCAATAAAGAGATGCCAATGTTCCAGGTGAGTGACATAGGCCCCTTGGGCTTCTTGTTTAGTTTTGTGATCGTCCACGATCATATTTTAACGGATAATTGCGATTAATCGAATAATTGTGCAAGCCTAGTCTGAAGAACTACGTAATTATGCGAAATCCATTTCCAGGCCTTGAAAAGTATTGAAAATTCTACGTTGTTATTACACCACAAAAACATCCATTACCATTCTATCACTACTTGCTAAATCAAATATCTGCATTTAGCTATCAGAATAAAAATTTTATGCTCGCTTACATACTCCCTAATGCCAATACCATCACCATGTGGACCCTCAACCAGGCTTCTGGTAGAGGGACCCCCTGCATTAGCCTTACAATAGACTGGCACCAGTCTGTACACACCTTGGTGACGCCTGTCACTAAGCATGCTCGCGCATGCGCAGTAGGTCCCAAATGTGAAAACTGATTCACTTTTCAAATATTCTGCTAGCAGATCAGTTCGCCTGCTATCAATCATATGGATAAAGGTTTATAGCTTTGCACTGAAAAGTTCAGCTACATTTAATTCTCTAACTCAAGAAAACATGCCTACCATGAAATCTATCTTGCCTATGTTATGTTTAACTTTCATGTCATGGTGTTTTAGAGGGTTTTTGTAACTAGTTTTGAGTTACCAGTTTTCATGTCAGTACTCCCGTTTTCGAGGTTTGAGAAACCATGCCTATTATATACCATCAAATTACCATGTTATAAAATAGCCAAGTACCACTCTTATTACGTAGATCCTTTATAGTGCTTTCAAACATTTTATTCAGGAATCACTGTGATTCCAGTCGTCAGTCAGAATTATTAAGTTCGCGGTTGACGTCTCAACATCAGAGGGGGGGGGGGTTCCTCTTCTGATACAAATCTGGATTCTGTTATGGCGTTTATCGCTAGTTTCGAATTCTTGCCAAGTGTGCTATCCAAGTCGCTAGATGAACGAATATCTTCAGCGATCTAAGCTGCCTAAGAGGAGTCGTCAAACTCCGAGCATAGCTCCAATTTTTGCGGTCGTTCTCGTAAGTGGGGCAAACCGATTTCACGCACTTCCAGACAAGAGATGAAATCTCTGAAGTAAAAGTCTGGTGATTCAAAGAATAAGTCTGGTTAATCATCCTCAGGTATGAGCCAGACAAAAGACCATATAAGTCTTGAGGGTCTGCATAACCCTCATGCGATGGCATCGGTGGCGGAAGCTTCCGATCCTTCATCTCATGCATAAGTTCATTTTTCCCGTAATTCTTATTGCCAGAAATGTTTTAAGATCTCCGATCTCCTCTTATCCTGTCTCTGCTCCTGGCTTGTCCGGGCAAGCAGGTTTGTATTCCGGTTTGTCTTCTGGTTTGACCGGGCATCCGGATATGAGCACTGTGATTGTCTGGCTTGGCTGAACATCCGGTTGAGAATAAAGTTTCTACAAGATCTCAGGAAATCATCGATTCTGCTAGGAGGGCGTCGACTCGAAGAGTCTACAAGGGTCGACTTAAGATTTTTGGAGAATGGTGTTCAGATCAAGGTCTCGTGCCTGATTCTGTGTCTATTGTTAGACTCTTTATCTTATCTCTTCGACTCTTTACATCTGTCTGCTAACACTAAGAGAATATAGATTTTCTTTTGCATCTTCTCTTCCTTGTTTGTTGAACGCTGAAGTTGAAGATACTAAGGTTCTTAATCTTTTGATCAGAGGTTTAGGTAATATTCGTCCTCAAGGTGTTAAACCTTTGCCTTCCTGGAACTTGGCTCTGGTTCTTCAGTTTTTTGGGCAGGTCATCATTTCGAACCTATCTCTACGATTAGCTTGAAACTTTTAACTTTTAAGACCGTTTTTCTAATTGCATCTGCTTCTGCTAGAAGACGATCCGAAATCCATGTTTTCTCCGCTGAAAAGGATAGGTTTATCGAATCTGGGGATGGTCTGGTCTTATATCCTTGAAGGGATTTTTTGTCAAAGACTCAATCAATCCGTTATCCAGCTAAGCCGATTATTTTACAATCTTTAACCTCCTTTTCTCCGGCTGACAGATTTTGGTGTCCTGTCAGAGCTCTAAAAGTTTGTAAGCGTCCGTCTGATTTTTAGAGATCCGATCTGTCCCTTTTCTGGGTTCCGTATGAGGAGGGGGTAGCCAGTCCAGTCTCTAGGGCATCTATTACCAAATGGATTTGTGAGACCATTCACATTAAAGCTCATGTCATTAGAGGGATGGCTACCTCTTTTGCCCTTTTTGCTGGCTCTTCTGTAGACGAAGTTATGCAAGTTGCAGGATGGAAATCCGAGTACTTTTACTACTTTTTATTTAAAAGACCAGAGCACCGCGGCTTCCTTTTTTAGGAACTTTATGATTTTAACTAAAAAGGCTGAAGACCATTTACCAAGCACATCCCACCATTTTCGTTAGGACCGTGCGTCTGCGTGTAATGGTGTGAGTTGCTCTTTGTTTTTTATTTATTTCTTTACGTTTAAAGAAATCCTTGTTTGATAATCACTGTGTGATTGATTAAGATGCACCATTATGTTATGTTATTAACATTTGGTTATGTTTTATTTGATTTTTATCCTTGCTTGTGGATTCTCAAATCTCCTCCCACCAAAGTTTCGTAGTGGGACACTGACCAAATCTACGGGTTTAGCAAGTAGTGATTGAACGGTAATGGATGTTTTTGTGGTGTAATAACAACCCCCAACAGACCCCCCTTTAGTGGGTTGGTCTGTAGTTTTATTAACCACTGTAAAAACATACTTACCGTTCAATCACTACGACCTGGCCTCAGCCACCCCGCTGGGTATTGATTTGAGAATCTATTCTGTATATATGGCACTTAAATTTAGAAAAGTGAATCAGCTTTCACATTTGGGACCTACTGCGCATTCGTGAGCGTGCTTAGTGACAGGCGTCACCAAGGAGTGTGTACAGACTGGTGCCAGTCTATTGTAAGGCTGGCCTGACCACAGCACCGAGGGTCTTCACCAAAGTGGTTCTCGCCATGACTTTATCTTTGCAGGAGAAACATAGCTGTTCATACTTACATAGATGACTGGCTGCTGAAGGCGGGGAATCCAGTCACTGTGCGCAACAATCTTCAGGTAGTCCTAGCTTTACTAAAGGATCTAGGATGTCAGAAGCCTGGTTGAGGGTCTACATGGTGATAGTATTGGCATTAGGGAGTATGTAAGCGAGCATAAAACTTTTATTCTGATAGCTAAATGCAGATATTTGATTTAGCAAGTAGTGATTGAATGGTGAGTGTTTGTATAGTGGTTAATAAAACTGCAGACTAACCCACTAAAGGGGGGTCTGTTGGGTGTTTTCTGCTGAATGGTTTGGAAAATCAGGTGTGACTATCATGATTTGCAAAACAATATAGATAATCAAAATATTGATGATCACTGCTACTAATTTCAGGTTTCTTCATCAGAGTCGAGTTCCACACGCCTAAAATTAATTTTCTGTGAGTATCTCATTGCTCGCCTCCATTGCTTAGTAACAATGGCAGCATATAGGTAAGTACTGACAGCTCGCCTCACTGGGTTAAATTTAAATTCAGGATAGCAAGTTATTGTTTCCGTTCAAAATTCTCATGGAGAAGCCTGTAATTTTGACATGTTTCTTTGCGAAATTTGGAAGCTTTTAAATGAACATTGAGTAGCGACATCATAAATTGGTCTGGAAATTTGTGGAAAGAGTGGAATTTCATTATGCCGAAGTTTATGAACCCTGTATGTAATCATGGCTTATGTTTTTATGTTTTGCAGTTACATGTATATTCATGGTTCCGTAAAATTTGCATAACAATGGGTTCAGACTTGCAGGTAGGCAAAGTTCAGTTCACTAAACTCATGGATATCATCAAGCCTGTAGTCATGTCACAGTTTATTGCATGGCTGGATGAGAAGGTGGCCGAGTTCAAAGTTCAGGGCTATATGAACCTAGGTAAGAAATTATTATTGCACATGTTCATACCAATTTGACTCTAATTTTCATTCGGGGAGCGTTGTGACCATGTCCTAGGTTTCTACAACTTTAGTCACAATCAGAAAGGAAAGTCCGAAAATGTTTTACAAGATGACAAAACTTGGAGGGCAACAGTATTCTACTTCGAATAATACTTACCAGATGTACTATTATGATAATGGCTATTATCTAGTCTAGCTCAAAATAAACAATTAAAACTCCGCACTCTCCTGGTCCTGCCCATACTGTGTCCGGGAATTACCATAGCCGCAGGTACCGAGTCAATTCCCAATCACAGTCAGATTCGCTTATTTTGCTGACTTGGAAAGTCACATGTTTTTTCTAATTTGCTCAAATTTTTGGATTTACGTGTGCTCTTGTCTATTCGTTGCTGGCATCATGGAAGGAAAAGGAAAGTCATCACAGGGGCAGGTTGTATCGATCTAGAATTTATACATTCGTGCCGTAATGACTGATTGAAAATTTCTTAAATTGGCACATTATTCTAAAATAGTAGCCATTGTTGGAGTCGCTCCGGTACTCGCTAACTGTTTAATCCTATCCGGGTACTTGGTTAATTTCTCTTGCGACTCGGTTCCTGCCAAGATGGCGGCGCCCATGATTAATGTTTCGTTTTGGCTTGGCATGTCTATGCACTCTGTTTTATGCCGATCTTTAGCTCTCTCGCTTCGTTGTTGAGGGTGTTTGTAGCGATCAGCATTTATTTCTTGGCGTTATTAATGTTAGTTAATTTCCAAGTTGTGTTTATTACATTTCACTCTAAAAAGTTTCAAATATTTCCTGTCTAAAGGCTTGATTATCATTAATTTAAGAGAAAGTTAATGTTTCTAAGTAATTTTGTCTTACAATCAAGTTAATTGTGCGTATTGCTCGTCATCATATGTCATGTGCAACGTTTTAATTCTTCTCTGTGTTCGCAGAAGACCAAGAACCAGGACACTGTGTCAAAAGTGTAACAGGTTCATGAAGCGCAAGTTCAATGGTCATCACTGTGTGGCTTGCGCGAAGTGCAAAGTGGGAAGTCCTTGTGACATGTGCGCGAACTGGTTGTTGGAGTTGGTGGCAGAGTTCGATCGTGATCGACGTGCGTGTTTGGAGAGAATCGCGAGGGACAAGGTGGCCAAGCTGGATCAGGCGTCAGTGAAGGGACTGGAAGAGCGTCTGAACGAGCGAATGGATTCAGCATTGGGCGTATGGGCGGCCCACCTTAAGGCAATGTTTGAGTCCTTGCAGTCCACGATCCCGACGATGCAGGCTGGTGCAGGGCAACCTTTCGGTGGTCCGGCTAGTTCTGCGGAGGGACAAGCACCTGTCCCTTCTCCGACCTTGGCTCAAGAGCCGACGGCGGAGGAGGAAGATCTTCTGCTTATGGAAGATTCCGGCATGCCGGATATTTTGTTATGGGCTCAACCAGGTACATCCCAGGGATCTCCCTCAGGATTTGTACGGGTTTGCCAAGCGGGTGGTGATGTCGACGTTCCGTCAGGCATTTTTTACCAGGATTTCGCTCAACCCGCATTGTCGTTGGAGCCATGTTTTGCGGTTCCTAGCGGCGTTAGGTGTGGCTCCTCTCGGAGTTCCGTCATCTACCGTGGTGAAAGCGGCTGTAGTCCCGTCTCCCGTGCTGGAGCCGATGGACTGCGGTGAATCCGTCTCCAGCGATTCGTTGGACACTGCCGCCGCTAGTAGGCGGGCTATGGACGCGCTTCTTGTTGGAAGAAGTGCGGGCCATAGTTCTCCGCATGGATCGTCGGTGACCTCATCCAAGGGTGAGAAGGAAGATGAGAACGGTAGTCCATTGATGGACGAGTCCTGTTTTCTGAATGGGTGCAGGTCCTTGACTGGATGACTGGCCGTCTCAGGTTGGAATCGGATCAGGGATCTCAGCGCGATCCGGCGATGGAATGGATGTCAGAGCGAGCGGCTAGCTCTCTGTCAAGTGGCTCTTCGGCCATGCCGACGCTCCCCTTGGACACGCAGACTTCTGACATGTTGGAGGTTGCGGTGTATCGTCTGGGTCAGCCAGACTATGCATTGCCCAAGGCCCCGAAGGGGATAAGGAGTAGGGTCCGTTTTCCTGAGCAGGCCTACCATCAGTATGCCCGGGTTCCACGGCTTTCCATCGGGGAGCGAGAAGCGTTGAATAGGCCGTTGGCTGGCAAATCGAAGGGTCGTTCTTGTCCCTTAGTTTCCCAGGCAAGTAAGGATCCTTTTAATGAGTTAACGTTCATTGAGGATGCGGCGAGGACAGCCATGGCTGCGCTCTCGCACGGATGTACCGTCCTGCAGGGTATGCTGACCTGCGCGGCGGAAGGTGGGGAAGTGCCAGAGGCTGCTCCCGGAGTTGTCCGGGACACCATGCGCTTGTCCCAGGATTGCCTGTCCAGATCATTGGCGGAGCGTAGGAGAATGGTTCTCGATTGTGTAGAACCAGGACCTGAGATGAGGGCTGCGTTATCTTCTGCGCCTTTCATTGGTCCAGGCTTGTTCGGCGGCTCGGCACGGCAAGCCTGATCCAAGGTCGCGTCAATGGTCGCTGAGCAGGAAGTAGTCGGCAAGTCATGGAAGTCGACTAAGAGGACACAGCCGCAGCAGTCCTACAAACAGCATCGGCATGAGCAACAGAGGCAGCGCCAGAGATCACCCTTCCATCCTTCTGGCCATGATGTCCATCTGGCATCCGGATCGCAGGGACCTGGCCGTTCGTCCTCATACAAGTCCTCTAATAAGAGGCCATATGAGGAGGACAGGAAGGGTGGCGTTTCGGGTCGCAGCGGTTATCATAAAGATAGTCGTGGCGGCAGTCCTGGACCGTCATACTCCAAGAAACCGCCGGGCAGCCGTGGAGGTCGGGCCTGACGGGTTTCCGGCGGAATCAGTTCTGGTGACGTCAGGAACGAAGGGAGTCGAGAATCTTCACCCAAGTGATTTAGCGTCTTATTGTGCAATATCGACCGCCAGCTGTGTGCAGATTCCTACCATCGGAGGCAGACTTCAACTGTTCTCAAGCCAATGGGAACGCGTCGTGCGAGATTGTTTAGTCTGTCAGTGGTTAAGAAACGGCTACAAACCGGACTGGCTCATCTGTCAATCGTTAGTTCCGTTAACATCGACTCCAGTGTGGACTCCCGTTCCAAGGGAATCCGATCGTCTAGATGCCATTTGCTCAGAAATCGAAGCTCTTCGGCGGAAGAACGCGATTCATCTAGTCCGCAATCAGTCCTCCCTTAGGCTTCTATTCGATGATGTTCCTCGTTCCGAAACGTACCGGAGGTTGGAGACCAATTCTCAATCTCAAACCATTGAACAAATTTATTCTTTCTCCAAAGTTTCAGATGGAGACTGTAGCAGCGGTGATGACAGTGCTGAGAAAAGGCATGTGGGCAGTGTCGATAGATCTGAAGGATGCATATTTTCATATTCCATTGTCAATTCCTTTTCAGAAATACCGTCGCTTTGCATTCCAAGACAATGTTTGGGAATTCAATGCGCTTCCATTCGGCCTGACCACAGCTCCGAGGGTCTTCACCAAAGTGGTTCTCGCCATGACTTTTTATCTTCGCAGGAGAAACATAGCTGTTCATACTTACATAGGCGACTGGCTGCTGAAGGCGGGGAATCCAGTCACTGTGCGCAACAATCTTCAGGTATTCCTAGCCTTACTAAGGGATCTAGGATGGATTGTGAATCTAGAGAAATCAGAATTGACTCCATCCCAGGAGTTTGTTTATCTGGGAATATTTTTCAACCTCAGGGACGGCGTAGCTTTTCCGGCGGAGAGCAGAGTCAAGAGTTTGATTGCAGTACTGGAGTCAGTTTCTCTAGGAGCCTTTCTGACGGCGCGCCAATTTCTCAGGATACTGGGTTTACTAGTGTCTGTGAAGAAAGTGGTTCCTTATGCGGCACTCAGGCGCAGGCCGATTCAGATGTATTTAATGTCATTCTGGTAAAAGAACCATTGATATTCCACCTTCAGTGGTGGTTATCAGAACAGAATCTCCTTCGAGGTGTTCCTCTACAACCTCCTCAACTACAGATGTCCATCTTCACAGATGCATCAACGACTGGTTGGGGAGCGGTATTGGACGATCAGTCAGTGTCGGGAATGGAATCGGACCAATGCGCAGAAACATATCAATGTTCTCAAATTATTAGCAGTGACATTAGCACTTCGAAAATTCGAGAGCAAGATTGTCCTAGTAAGAACAGACAACTCAACAGTGCTGTCTTATTTGAACTGCCAAGGCGAGACGAGATCAAAGGAGTTGTGTATGATGATTTGGAACCTTCTGCTGTGGTGCCAAGAGAGGAATGTTATTCTTCGGGCAGCACACATTCCAGGAAGACTGAACATCTTAGCAGACACTCTCAGTCGAAGGATGGTTTGTCGTCCGACGGAGTGGCAGCTTAACCAATCGGTAGCGGAGGTTCTATTCAAACATTGGGGCAAGCCAAATGTGGACCTGTTTGCGAGGAAACAGAATGCAAAGATGGTCACATATGTGTCACCGATCCCAGACCCGCTAGCTCTAGCAGTAGACGAACTAGCGATAAGTTGGAAATGAATGTACGCATATGCGTATCCTCCAACGATTCTCATCCCAAAAGTTCTGGCAAAGATAAGAGAGGGTATGTGCCAAGTACTACTGATCGCCCTTTATTGGCCAGGCCGATCATAGTTTACGGATCTGCTGGACCTTCTGGTCTGCAATACAATCCCTCTTCCAGACAGAAGAGATCTAATCTCTCAGAACAAGGGTCTGTATTTCCACGACAGACCAGAAATGTTCAAATTAACTGCATGGATGTTATCAAGCAGCGTGCAATTAAGGGTGGCTTTTCTGAGCAAGCAGCGAAGTTTGTTGCTTCAGCCAGAAGAGGGTTAACCACTAAAACGTATAATTATAGAATCAACAAATTTGCAGAGTGGTGTAAGGGAAGAGATATCGATCCCTTTTCTGCATCTGTTCAACACGTAGCAGATTTTATCTGTCATTTATACGAAGTTGACAAACTTGTACCTTCAACCCTAGCAGCATATAAGTCTGCATTAGCTTCAGTCATTCCTGGTCTGGCCATTGAAGGAGTGAAGAATGACACTTTAAATGACGTTATTACAGGAATGAGCAATCTGACCTAGACAGCCAATTCCTATCCCAGCATGGAATCTATCTTGTTCTACAGGTTTTAGGGCATGCTCCCTTTGAACCGATTAGATCTGTAGATATTAAACTGTTAACTATTAAATTAGTTTTCTTGGTTGCAGCAGCGTCGGCGAGGAGGAGAAGCAAAATACATGCGCTTTCTGCCGAACAAGACCGTTTTGTCGTCACGGGTGAAGGTTTAAGACTACTTCCACGTCTTTGTTTCCTGGCAAAGAATCAGTCACTTAAATATCCAATTGCTTCAATTTGCCAAGTTTAATTAGACATGACCCAAACTCTTCTGCTTGGTGTCCTGTCAGATGTCTGAAAATGTATAAAAAATGTACGGAGGAGTGGAGAGATGACCCAAAATCTCTGTGGTTATGTCTCAAAGCTCCTCATTTGCGCACCTCGAAAGATACCATTTCTCGTTGGATAGTCGATGCTATTCAGATGTCGCACAAAATCGCTACAGGACAGCAGATTGATCGTGCGAATGCCCGTCAGGTCCGAGCACTAGCAGCAGCATCGGCCCTTTATAAGGGTGTCTCATTAGAGGAGGTGATGCCGAGTCGGCATTCACTGATTTCTACCTTCGCGACATCTCCAGCGCACTTAATCTGGTAGCTGTCGCCAATTTATCGAATCTGAACTAAAGCCACATCCGACCACTATTTCGCACGTGATGAACAAGAAAGACCAAGCACTCAAAAATGGTGAGTGTTTGCCTTAATTAAGTGACTAATTTTAAGTTTACTTATAGTCGAAATACCAGACTATATAAGTAAATAGTCTGGACAAGAGCATTTTATTCTTTTGCAGACATTAGACTCATTCCAATTTGAAAATCTAATCGATATACTGATAGTTTTTTTCAAGATTTAGAAGTTGTAGTAGCTTCTTTGCACTCTACTGGACTTCCCTAGCTGAGACTTGGTCTGGTGGGTGTTGCTTCCCGTTTTGACAGCCCTCTGGAATTTGTGCGGACAAATGGGGTTGGGGGGGGGTGGGAGAGCGGGGTCTAGACCATGTAAGTTTAGCACTATGAGTCAGATGGCAGAACCCAAGCATATGCCAGGGTTCTAGTCTCCACAACCTTCTCTGTCTGATGGTAGATGAGTGCTGGTTCGAGCCTCACCTCCCAGCGGTATTTCTTGGCTGTCGAAATCCAGAGTTTATCATAATAGTAAATCTGGTAAGTATTATTCGAAGTAGAATCAAAAAAGCATCCGCTTTTGTTTCTACGAGAATTCTTAATACTTACCAGATTTACTATGGCCCTGTCTCAGCCGCCCCGCTGAGGTGAGGCTGAGCTGCTTTCACTGTTTGTCAAGGCAAATATAAGACGAATCTGACTGTGATTGGGAATTGACTCGGTACCTGCGGCTATGGTAATTCCCGGACACAGTATGGGCAGGACCAGGAGAGTGCGGAGTCTTAATTGTTTATTTTGAGCTAGACTAGATAATAGGCATTATCATAATAGTACATCTGGTAAGTATTAAGAATTCTCGTAGAAACAAAAGCGGATGCTTTTTTGATGCAGTTTCTGATTTCTCTTGTTTCTTGATGGAGAGTCGCTTATACTTACATGACAATATTGTAACATAGCAGAGTATCTGTGTTTACGCTGGCCTTTAGCCATTTAATGGTCAAGATGACAAAAGGGTCTCTGCACTGCTCTTGCTAAAAGACTGCAATCCAACATTTCCAAAACATTTCTGAAAATTTATCAGGCTCAGTAACCAATCCAGTCATTGCAGTGGTAGCTTTTCAAAGATAGTCTTCTTAATCTGTAAATGGACATTTTCTCTGAGAGAGTTCTTGAACAAATTTGAGCATTGTTAGCTCACCTGGCCTGAAAGTCCAAATGAGATTATGCCATGGCGACCGTCTGTTGTGTGTCCATACAGTGTCTGTCAGCTTTTCCTTTAAACGACTTCTCAAGAACCACTGTGCCAATTTGAATTATATTTGACTGGAAGCATCCTTAGGCCATAGGAATCCAAGTTTGTTCAAACGAAGGTGATCGCCGAATTTGGCCAGTGGCCATCTTGGATTTTGGCTGATTTTTAGTAGTCTTTAAAAATCTCCTTAACCGCTTGAGGGATCGATTCAGAACTCATGAAACATCTTGGGCAAGAGCTGAACCAAGTTGTTCAAGAGAACTTGATTGCCCAAATAGTTCAGCGGCCATCTTGGATTGCCTAGTTTTCATGGAAACGACTTCTCCAGAACAGTTTGAGGGGTCAGGCCTAAAATTGGGAGGTATGATTAGGGACTAAGGGTCATTAAAGTTTGTTCAAGGGAAGTTGATCCATCAAAAAACATGGCTGCCGTGGGCCAATCAAAATGTAGCATGTTTGGCGGCCATATTGGATTTTTTTATTTGATGAATTTTGAAGCCGAAATTGGTTTTTATATGTAATTTTGTGTATTCTGATCTCAAATTTACCATTTTCGAAAACTTTTGGTGGCCATCTTGGATCATTTTCCTGCCAATAGCTCTAATACTAAAGCAATGGGAAATTTAAAATGTTTTCTCAAAAACCAGTGTGCCGATTTCAATTATATTTGGCAGGAACAATCCTTAGGGCATAGAGAGTCACGTGTGTTCAAACGATGCTGAAGGGCCAATTTGGCTGGTGGCCATCTTGTTACAGTGGTCATCTCGTTTTATTCCATAGTTCCAGTGGCCAATAATTCTAGGTGAGCGATACAGGCCCCTTGGACCTCTTGTTAAATGATTAAGATAAAATCCTTTGTCACTCAGAATGCTGGTAGTCCTAATTTTGACTACCCATTAGCATATGAGAGACCCTTTCCTCACTAATATGTCCCATCCACCTATAAAATAAATCTCCCACTTGTGCCCAGAACAGGTAATTGACATATAAAACTAAGTACAGGTTTCTTATTGGAATTAAGATGGTACTGTCACAATTGAGACGGTTCCAAAGCATTTCTGGACAAATTACAATTTTGTTAATTAATATGTACCTCCTAATGGGGCTCCTATAGGAGATATATCAACAATATTCAAACATAATCTTTTAACATTATGTTTTTAATAAACTCCAAGCACAATAATGAAAAATGATTCCATTCAAATAAAAGGAAAACAAGATACTTCAATGTGCCATTTCTCATTGCTCATCCAGAGCCATTATCTACATAACACTAATTGAAATTTGACCAGTCACTAGATTGTTCAACAATAAACAGTGGTTGTGGAGGACATTTTGTAGATGCCTTTATCTGTGAGAATCCCTGATTCACATTCCTGTTTAACAGTCCAGAAATGTCAAAATCTAGTGTTTGAGGTATATTCTGCTGAATATTTTGAAACTAATTTGTCTGGAGCTGTTGCTGCCTATGACACCAAAATTTTCTAGTCAAATTAGTTTCATAATAGTCGGTCGCTTTTTTGTAGTTATTCGGAAATTGAGACACTGGAATTTTATTTGTTGAACTGTTGATATATAATAAATTCACATTGATTGTATTACAGACACTGGAACTGAGGCCCCCAAATGGATAAAAGACTATTCTATGAGCATCCTTGTGTCTGGTATCTCATTCCAATCTAACGAACAGCACGGTAGAGCTGCAGATAAAAGCCAGCATTCAAAATCCCAACATAGTGACAATTTGCATAGACCTCGTGATTCTGATAGTGTAACAAGTACTAGGACTGCACATCGCTTGTCCGATGTTCATCACCGGACTAGTGAACGCGGCTCCATTATGGGGTCTAATGTAAATAATCTTAGTGTAAGTAGGAAACGTTCTCCAGAGTGTATAATAGATGATGATGATGATGATGACGATGTTGTAGAGGTTAAGCGTGAGAGAGTTGACGGTCAGGAGCTTGATTCCTGTTCCATATCAGAGTCTCGTGATATTCTAAGTTCTTTAGCAACAGAACAAAATAGTCCTGCCTCCATCAGACGTATTCCTGCTTCTCCTGTCTTGCCACTGACAACAGAGGCTTTCCCAGTTCACTCAAGACTGTCAGAAGTGTCTGTATCTACACCCGATAGAACATTTTCTAGTATACGCTCTAGTCCGCATAAACCAATGAAGGATCTTCCAACCATTCCGTCTCATTCATCTTCATCACCATCCGCTATTCCACCTACGTTAGCCGGTGCGACAGGTACAATTCCCAGTCGATCTCCATCAAGAACACTAGTTCAAAGGTCTCAATTAGACTCTCGAACGACAATATCACAGGCATCTGATTTAGATATGTCTGTAGAAGATGTTTCTGTGGTGTTGGATGACAATGGTGATGCAGTTGTTGAACACTCAAGAATTTTAAAAAAGGAGCCAGATCAAATATTGCAAGAAACAGACAGCAGGTCATCGGCCGGTGACTTTGATCCAGGACCCAGTACTTCACAAGATGACATGGCATTGGCTCTCGTGAATCCTCTCAGCAATCCCGATAATGATGACTCTATTGATGACAGTAAGTTTCTGAACTTTCTTCTTTTTAGCTCATAATTATCAACAGATACTGGTATATACAAGGATAGCAGAGCTCTTCAATACTTTTATAGTAGACGTTATTAAGATTTGTTAACCCTTTCATCACAATAAACTAGATAAAATAGTTTAGTTACTAATACTATTATTAGCTCACCTGGCCAAAGTGATGACCATCCGTCCGGCTGTCTGTAACTTTTTCTTTAAACGACTCAAGCACCACTGGTCCGATTTCAATTATATTTGGCAGGATCAATCCTTAGGACATAGAGATTCAAGTTTGTTCAAACAAAGCCAATTGGTCAATTTGGGCGGCGACCATCATGGATTTTGGACGATTTTTATAAATACCTTTAAAAATCTACAAAACCGCTTGGGGCATCGATTCAAAATTCATGAAATATGATCTAGGGAAAGAGTTGAACCAAGTTTGTTCAAGGGAACTTGATTGGCCAAATAGTTTGGTGGCCATTTTGGATGAACTAGTTTTTGTGAAAATGACCTCCAGAACAGCTGAACTGATCAGGCTGAAATTTGGGAGATATGATTAGGGACTAAGGGCCATTAAAGTTTGTTCAAGGGAAGTTGATAAGTTAAAAAACATTGCCACCGTGGACTAACCAAAATGTGTGTTTGGCAGCCATATTGGATATTTTTTTTTGATGGATTTTGAAGCTGAAATTGTTTTATATAGGATTTTAGGTATTCTGATTTCAAATTTGCCATTTTCGAAACTCGGATAAGCGGTTTGTCGGCCATCTTGGATCTTTTTCCCACCAAAAACTCATACTAAAGCAATGGCAAATTTAAAATGTCGTCTTCTCGAGAACCACTGGGCCGATTACAAGTATATTTGACTGTTAAATGGCAGGAAGCAACCTTAGGGAATAGGGAGACATGTTTGTTCAAAGGAAGATGATCCGCCCATTTGGTCTGTGACCATCATGGATTTGGCCGACTTTTAATAACATCTAAAATCTTCTGAAACCGCTTGGGGGATTGATGAAATATGACCTAGGGCAAAAGCTGACCCAAGTTTGTTCGAGGGAACTTGATTTGCCAAATGGTTCGGCGGCCATCTTGGATTACCTAGTTTTCGCGAAAACGACTTCTCCAGAACCGCTAAATGGACCAGGCCAAAATTTGGCAGATATGATTAGGGCTCAAACACCATTAAAGTTTGTCCATGGAAAGTTGATATGTAAAAAAACCCATGTCCGTCACGAATCAATCAAAATATAGCGTTTTTAGCAGACATCTTGTATTTTCGGCAAATTTCTGAGAAAATCATAAAACGTCTTACTCATTAACCAGTCGGGCAATTTTTATAAAACTTGGCTAAGCTCTTCACAGAAATTTGATTGGTAAATTTTTCCAGGGGTCATCTTGTTTTGTTCGTTTGTGCCAGTGCCTAATAATTCCAGGTGCTCGATACAGGCCCCTTGGGCCTCTTGTATAAATACATAATTGCCTGTTGAGGGGTTTGAATGGTCTTTCAATGAAATTAACTCGGTCTTTAACCCTTACCACTCTGATGTCAAAGTAAAAAAATTTGAAATTAAAGTAAAAGATAAACTGGTGTTCATTTTTCAACAAATTTGTAGACAGCAACACCATCCACCAAAATTGATGAAAAATATACACCCGTTTCTGTGCTACTAACACAGTAAGATAGAATATTGACATTAGAGTCATACGGGTTAACAGCCCTCCATGTATAGCTGCCAAGAAGAAGTTAAGATAAAGGGATGTTTTAATGAAAGCATTAAGTCAGAAATTCACATGGATAAGGAGTTTCAGACATCTTAGAAAATGATGCAGTGTATCGATATTATAGTTTGGATAAGAAAGGTTTTTAAGTAACTGTATTTGAATTATGAGGTGTTTAGCCCTTTAATGCCTAAATTTGGTCAAGAAAATTAAAATATTTGCTTATTAAATGTCAATTTGCAAGACAAGATATGACGATTTTTGAAAATTTTACCATTCAAATGACTGGCTTCGATAATGAGCCTGTCATTCCTGTGGTTAATTAAAAAATCATCTTCTGATCTGCAAATGTACATTCCGCAAGAACACTGCAGGAGCTGCTGGTCAACATGACCTTTAAATGGCTAATGAACCCCTATTCTATGGCCCTAAAAGGCATTTCCTAATTACAAGTTGGTAGTTGACCTAAGAGATATATAACAAACACTCTTCTGATGGCTTTGCTAGGGGGGTGGGGTGGTCATTTAAGCTAGACAGAAATTTAAAGATCATAAATGAGAATTAGATTGCAATGAAACAGTTTTTATCGTATTTTATGAATTATTAAGTATTTGACACATTTTCACAAACTCTTACGCCTAAGATTGTGATTAAATTTATGAATTTTAGCGCACGCATGCACGCACACACACACACACAAATTTATGGTATGAGAGCATCCACACATGTTTTCATATGAGAGGGAGCTGGCGTCTAATACAGTTACAAAACTGGACATCAGCTCTGATTCAAGTTATAGCTTAGTGGGTTTTTTTGCATCTCGTTTGATTATTATGACATATGATGGTGTATGAATGATCTTTAGTGAGTTATAAACAATCAATAACAATTTATTTTCATGGCATCTAAATTTTGGAGGTCCCAGGGACGTCGCACCGTGAAATCTGGGCATCCCCAGCTCAATCTGAAGGTCGCAAAACTGAAATATGGAGTTCCCAAGCAGTATTATCTCATCCATGCTAAAATTAGGATGTACCATGGATTCACAACTATGCATTATGTATGTCCCATGCTACATTTTGTAGGTATTTGTATGCAAAAGCCTATAAAACTACTTAGTATTTAACAATCAAGATTTTCAGGGGTCCCATGCGACCCACTGCCATTACTTTTGGGGGTCCCAGACTGAAGTTTAGCGGTATATACCCTCAAAAGGATGCTTCTGAGAATCACCGCATTCACCCTTAGTGATGTTCATAGGAAGTTGATGAAAATTACTTTCCCTGGTGAAATTTAATATTTAGCATAATATATTTTATTTTATTTAAATTATACAATAGCTTCATTTGGTATGCTTTGAGCATTTTCCTTTTGTGTTCCCCTTTGAGCAGTCATCTGTGAGAGCATTTTCCTTTTGTGTTCCCCTTTGAGCAGTCATCTGTGAGAGCATTTTCCTTTTGTGTTCCCTTTGAGCAGTCATCTGTGATCGTCTGTCTGTCAAATTTTTAGCATTTTTAAAACTCGCCTACGTCGCAACTATAGTGCGATTGCACAAGTTTGTTTCTTAGAAAATACAAGTTATACATGTCTAAGGGATCATAGATAATAACTGAATTTTAAAATAAGAAAAAAAAGTATTTTTTTCTGTTTGAGCGTCGCTAACCTTTGTATATACCAGTATTTAAAATTAATATAGGTTATTGCGGTCAACGCTGGTATTAGTTATTATAAGAACTTCAGTTGCAAGAATTTTAGATCAGGTCATTTAATTAAACATTTGATACAAGAAGTAAGGCAGTAATTTATACATTTATGAAATCAAAAGAAATGTATTATGTGTATGAATCTCAGTAAAAGCTTCACAACATGTGGTAACATTAGACAGGTAATCTTTAATGTGTTCTGGAACATATGATAGGGAATACGCATACATGTACACCCTCGGGGCAGGTGCTAGAGGATCAATTCTCATATCAGAATTGGCTAATCCTTTAACCCTTCAATTCCACTGTCTGGAGACAAGCTATATAGGAGAGCTGTTGAGTATCTTGAAACTAATTTGACTGGGAGCTATCTAGAATATGAAATGGAAGATTCCAGTTTATCCATCAATCATGCATGACATCCTAATTAACTACATGATGTCTATGATGACGTCATAATCAATTGAATGATGTAGCTAAGGTCATCACAAATGCTTAATTGATGGCGGACTATGCATCCAGTCAAATTAGTTTCAAAATATTCAACACTGTAACATGTATAGTTGTCTAGAAATTGAGATTCAGAGAGTGCAGGGATCGATTGAGCCCAATACAGGCTAAGTGTGGGTGGAGCTTGGCTAAAGATGGGCAGGGCATAGCTAAAACTGGATTCCTCCATTGGTGGTATTTCAGGGAAGAAAATATTTGAGACATGCCCATACACAGGTATTCTTAGTCAATGTAATATTATGATACATGTTTAATATGATTCTCTTAGGAGCTTTGTCTGTATTAATCTATTTTAACAAGTAACCAGCGTTGACATGCATTATAATTACAGCTCAGTTACTTCCTGTACATGGCTCTATATTTAGACATTTTATAAAGCAATACAGTTTACTATGTTCTTGTAGGCAAGACCAGACATGCAGATTACATTTTCCTGCGGCATCAAAGTTTGGTCATTTACGCAACAAGTTTTTATTAGCCTTATTATTCAATGGCTTGGATTTCAATGAAACTTACAGACTTACAATAAATGTGACTATGCATGCCATGCAGGGAATGCCAGGGATCCAACTTTAACAACAATATTATTGTGAATCTTGAAAAATAATCTTACTTGTTTTGGCTGTAGAATATTTTGATTGTTTTTTTCGCATTAAAGGTTTTTCATACTAGTTACTATTCCAAGATCATTCTTCGGATTTCAGTGACACTTTGCAGACATGTTCTATTCCAGGCATGTATGCAATCTTCGTCATTATCAGGGCTTCTGTTTTGAGTGGAGTGATCACTAACTTTCATCACTCATATAACTTTTCATGCCAAGAGGTCACTCATCTAAAATCTTAGTTTTTGTATTGCTTCAGATTTACATGTAATGTGAGAGAAATCAGCATTCTCTAACTCTTGATACTGAATTTATGGCTAACCTGCAAATTATTTTTAATGAAACTGCCTTATTAATGTGAATTTTGAAGAGAAAAATGGTTCACTTTTTCATGGTTTTGAAATATTCTGCACGTTCTTTTTGTATTAAAGTGAAATTTCTTTATTTTCCTTATTCAATAATGGCTATTCGGATTCCGAAGACAAGACAACTGCAGAAGCTGTTTTGGACGCTTTTGAGTGTTTCGAGTAAAGGGTTAACCCTTTAGTGGTCAAGCCGGCCAAAACTGACTTGTGCAATGACATTGAGAAATGTTTATTGGAAGTCTAAGAGAACAAATTTGTCAAAGCTACAACTGAAAAGACTAGCTTGATAACTGGGTAATTCCAGTGTTAAACTTATTTTGGCATGAAAATGAGCGTGAATGCATTGAGCAGTACTCAATTTTCAACTGGATCTCAATTTTCTTGATCAGTCTTAACCATTGAAGGTCCATTGCACAAGGTCATGCTGATGTGCTTCACTATGTAAAAGAGATCTTTAACTAATATGATTTAAGTGCATCATGCATCAACGCAGCGCCTATCTCAAATTAAATAACAATTTATATTAACCTGTAACTGTTGCAAGTAATTGATTAATGTGGCTGTTAAGTACAGGAAGTAATTGAGACAATCTTAATTTATCTTTAGTTTAATACGCTCTTATAAATATTCATGTTTCAAGACTAATAATAGTATCAATTTCCAGCTATCCCCAACCCATTTATCTCCTAGCTCCTCCCACTTTTACCTGTGTTGGAATCGATTTATATCTTTGAATCCAGATTTCTGTAGCAGCACCAGCTCTCAGGCAGATTAGTTTCCAAATATTCAACACTTGATAAAACGTATACTAACCCGTACCCACTCTGATGACAATATTGTATCTTTTACTGTGTCAATAGAAAAGAAACTGGTGTACATTTTTCAACAATTTTGGTGGACGATGTTGCTGTCTACGACAGCACCATCTTCCACCAAATTTGCTGAAAAATGAACACCAGTTCATATTAATTTAATTTGAAAATTACAAATTTTGACATTAGAGTGTTAAGGGTTAAATTGTACTTTCATCAAAGACATACAATTCGTACACTAGCGATAGACTTCAATTTTCGTGATGGAGCTATTCGTTGTCATTTAGATTGTGACATCAGCTAACCGGTGGCGTATTTGATTATGACATAAGATGTGTACTTGAGTGACAGATCTGTAGAGGAATCCAGTTTTAGCTATGCCCCGCCCATCTCTAGCTAAGCTCCACCCATGTTTTGCCCATGTTGGAATCAATCGATCCCTGTCAATTTACAGAAATCTATACAGGTAAGCCGTTGAATATATTTAAAACTAATTTGACTGGACGGTGTTGCTGCCATCCAGTCAAATTAGTTTCAAAATATTCAACAGAATGGTTATTAAATAGTAAAGACATACAATTCGTAAAGCTTGACAGACTATTAAGCGTTGATGACGGACTAAATTGCGTCATTCATGAGTCATAATGTAATTGATTATGACGTCAGCCTACATGTGGCCTTGATTATGGCGTCATATGATTGAGTGATAAACTGGATTTCTCTATTAAGCCAAGGTTGTAGATAGTTGGATACATGTACGTGTATGCTCTTCTTATCACATCTCACACAGGATAGTGAATAAGCGGTGTCTGATAACATTTACAGTTAATGGTCAAGAAAATGAGATCTAAATTTTTCTTCAGTGAATGCCCATTTGGAGGGCAATAGAAGACTATTTTCCACTTGAATGGCTGACTCCGCATGCCAGTAATCATACTGGTAAATTTTAAATCTTCCCTTCACGCGCAAATGACCATTCCTGAAGGCCAATTGGGCTGACTTGACCACTAAAGGGTTAAGCCTTTATTTAATTATTATGTACTTATGTATTTTCAAGTTTATTAATTTTCGTTTAGCAGATATTACTTGCCCCTCAATCCTATGAGTGATTAGAGTTTATCGAAAAAGCATATTAAAGCTGCTTATGCTAATTCACCTTTCCATTTTTAGCTATGCCCCGCCCATCACTAGCTAAGCTCCACCCACACCTCGCCGTGTTTGGATTGATCGATCCCCGAATGCCCTAGCTAACAATTTCCTGAAAACTATACAGGGAAGCTGTTGAATATTTTGAAACTAATTAGACTGGGTGCTGTTGCTGCCATAGGCAGCAACAGCGCCCAGTCAAATTAGTTTCAAAATATTCAACAGAATATTTATTAAATAGTAAAAGCAAACAATTTGTACAACAGCCCATAGACCGTCATCAAATATGCGTTCGTGACGTACTTATCGACGTCATTCATGACGTCATTCATTATGATGTCATTGTACACACCACGCAGTTCATTATGACGTCATATGATGGGTGGGTACTCTGGAAAGGTGAATTCTTATGTCAGTGAGATAATGCTGTTTCCCTGGTCACCCTGATCTTTGATGCTTGACATACAAGTAGCTTGGAGTAATGACATCTCTCCATCATGTCCTTAAGAAATCGCACTACAATCATTAACACCTGATTTGATTTAATCTTTTTCTGACTTGCGCAGCAGCAACTGCTCTCAAATTTCAAAATAGGCACATGTTTTAACCCTTTCATGGTGAAGCCGGCCGAAACTGGCCTCTGCATTGATATTGATAACCGAGCCAGTCATTCCAATGGTAAATTTTGAAAAATAGTGTTCTTGGCCGGCAAATGAACATTCAGTAACCAAATATTTTTAGTTTCTTGACCAAATTTAGCCATTAAACGGTTACTGAACAGAATAATGATGATGCAATGGGTCTCTTATTGCAAATCAGTTGTTATTGGATAGTGGTCCTTTAACCCTTTAACACTCATATCAGCCAAAAACGACCTCTGCCAGTGGTCTTGAGAAGAATATTTTTGAAAATTTATCACTGGATTAACTGGCTGGGTAACCGAACCAGTCATTCCAGTGAAAAATTTCCAAAAATAATCTTTGTCTGCAAATGGACATTTTCTATGAGAAAATTAAAATTTTCTTGAAAGAATTTAAGGGTTAAAGTGTTAAGACACATGTAGCAAACACCTGGCTTAATTAATCACCATCTTTTTGTTATAAAGAGCAGGTGCTCTTAATATATATATATATATATATATATATATATATATACATGTTTCTAGCTATTTGTTATGTTATATCTCACTGGTTAACTAGTATCTAGACAGATCTATCTATATCAGGAAAGACACTGGTTAGGTCACTGACATGCGGCCATCTATGTAACATGCGGCGATCAGACAGCATTGATGAAATAATGGAGTGAAAAGGTCGAATACATGGCGTACTGCCTCACCTTGTGTGTCTTCAATAACCTGCTTAATGCATGTAGCGCTAAAAACGTTTAATCAAACAAAATTCTACATGTATGACAAATTCCTGAGAAGTTATCTGTTGAGTTGAAATAAGACTTTAATGCCTCAAAAATACAAATTACTGAATACGATGTTAAACTGAAATTTTTTTGTTGCAATGATGAGTAAAATATGGATTTGAGGAATAGGCAGAACAGCTGGTCAAAACATGAACCAATTTTAAAGTTGCTAAAATTTAATCTCCGATGCTATTTATAGCAAGAGTTCTGGATGGATTGCAACGAAGTGTACATGTTTATCATACCTGCCTTAAGTAGACAGCCACAATATTATACGGGGCAGCAATATGGGGTCATTGCAGAGATATGACATCTTAAGTCAGTCAGCTGACATTGAAAATATTTTGGTACCATAAACCTTTTAACCATCAAATTAAAAAAAAAAATTTAATTCAAATCGTGAGCCCAGGGTTAATGCAAGCATGCAGTACTGGTTGTTGTTGTTGTTCTTAATAACTCTGGTTTTTCTGGAGGGATCATCTCTAAACTTGTGTGGAAGCTTACCCCTGAAGTCCCGAAGATGTGTGCCAGTTTGGGGGTCAAAAGCTAAAAGCAACAACTGTCAGCAACACTGTTTTCAAAATGGACATTTTGCCGCAATTTTAAATAATTGGTTCTACTGATGGGATCTGCTCCAAACTTGGCTATAAGCGTGCCCTTGGGATCCTGAGGACGTGTGCCAATTTTTAGGGGTAAAGAAAAGCAACAGTTTTCAGCAAAAAAGACACCACCTGATGGTGACCCGATTGCAAAATATATCAGTGACGCGGGTATTGGACAAATTTGTACTTGTTTCCACATGAGAAGGCTATGCTACTATTGGTCTATGGAGCAGGTTTAACTGTATTCATGTTTTATCCTATTGATCTTTAAAATTTAGACCAATTTTTTTCATTATCACATAGCAACACAATATAAAAGGTTTCTACATATATGTAATTGCATTTTTGTTCCAATTAGAATTTTCCTATTGTTACCTAGACTTTTCACTCCATTGTTCATCTGATCCAAACAGGTAAGTGATTTGTTAACTTAATCCATTTAATGGTCATCTATTTAATGGTCAAGGTTTGTCCAGAAAATTGAAATTATTGCTTAGTGAATGTCCATTTGCAGACCTAGAGAAGACTTAAATCTTACTGATGGAATGACTGGCTCAATTGGTAAGGCCGTAAGATTTTAAAAAAGGCTTCCTTAGATCTGCAAATGGACATTCCTCAAGGCCAAGTTGCAAAGGCTGGTTCCGGTCTACTTGACCATTAAAGGCCTAACCCTTACCACTCTGATGTCAATATTCGGGCCTTTACTGTGTCAATAACAACGAAACTGATGTACATTCAGCAACAATCTAGGACAGCAACATCGTCCTCCAAATTTGTTGAAAAATGAACACCAGATCATCTGTTAATTTAATTTGAAAATTGAAAATTTTTACATCGGAGTGCTAAGGTTTAAATCGTGTTAAATATTATGCATAAATATGAGAATTAAAGCCATTAACATTTTACACAAAACTACTTAGGGCTGTGTGGCTTTGGTAAAAAAATAAAGCTGTGGCGGTTGTGGCCATGAAACTGGTTTTACCTGGGATATCCAGTTTATTGACTTGATAATATTTACATAGTTTTTGTGAAATTCTTTTTCTCAATACCATGGAATTAGAAGTTTTAGCGATAGACTTAAAAGTTAGATCTGTAATAATCATATCCGATGTAATTTTTGAGAGGATGGTGTGAAATCATCGCGTAAATTATTTCCAAATGTTTTGGTCACAATCCTAGGATCGTTCATGAGACAAATTTGTTAATTCTCAAATTTGTTTAACTGGAGCTTTTGTGACGATCTTGGTCACGTCTTAAGCGCTGTCAGGTGGTTGCTGGATATGTTAGTATGGTCAGTTCTTGTGGAGGCATGTGACAGCATTGATTGGTAGATGCTGGTATATGGTAGCTCTCATCTCAGTTCATGGTTGATTTATAGGACAACCTTACAAAGTAAAATGAACTATTGCGATACCCTGTACGTCTCTCGGTGGCGTCTGCGTCGTCGTCCAATTTGCGTTTAGCTCAACTTTCTGTTTATATGTCATGTTTGGTTAATCATTTAGACCCAAACTTGGGCACATGCTTCCTTATAGTAACACCATCACACAATGACCTTGAGGTCAAAGGTCAAGGTTACTTCAACTTTAACATTTTCCCGTTTAGCTCAACTTTTTGTCTCGCCTGCGAAGAAGAAAGCGAGACAGAGATCACCAATTCCGGCAGCATCTGTCATTTGAGCACTCAGTTTTTTTCGGATTTTTAAATCAACGTAACTTTTAGCAATGGCTCATTCGATCTCTAGAAACTTTACAGAATTGATCTATACTATACAGGGATGCGATCTGCATAACAACATATTTCATTTTGGGGCATTTTAACAATTTTTTTCACGGTTTTGTACTTTGAACGTTTTCCATTCTTTTTCAACAGTTGCTTACCGGATATCAACCAAATTTTACAGCAGTATTATATACTATGCAGAGGTACTATCAGCATCATTACTAATTTCATCTTAGGAAATTTCCTCTGCTTTTTCACAGTTTTGGACTTTGAATTCCTTTCATGGTTTTTTGGGTTACGGTTCTTTGTGGACCATCTAACGCAACTATGTTCATTCTGATTTCAATGAAACTACAGAAGTCTTCTATACAATACACGGATGTGATCTGCATCATTAATGATATGATCTTTGGGCAATTTTTACTACTTTTGTGACGGTTTTGAACGTTGAACTTTTTTCATGTTTTGTTTTGTGATAGTTTTTTATGCACCACTCATTTTCAACAATGGTTCACCCGATATCAACACGATTTTATAGCAGAGATATACTATGGCGCGGTACTATCTGCATCATTACTAGTTCCTTTTGGAAAAAAATTGCAAAATCAGACCCTCTTGGTAAAATTTTCCGTGTTTCATTGATTACACGTGTTTGTTAGTGCCTTATTGAATATGTGTATTACAAACCATGCCAAGTTTGCTTTGGCAATCCACACTATCCATGCCTTTACAGGCGAGACTTTGTACCCTTAAGCATTCGTGTGTGTTTATATCTCATGTTTGGTTAATCCTACTGGAACCAAACTTGGACACAGCATCACACAATGTTGGTGTCAAAAGGTCAAAGTAGGCTTGCTCGAAAAAAATCGCGATTTTCAATTAAATCGTAGGTCCAAATTCCCAAAAGTATAAACCGGGTTAACGTGACTCGTTTCTAGAAAGTTTAAATAAATCATACAAAAATAGCACGAAATTAGAACACATCATGATGTTCATGCGACGAATTCTTACCATCTTACGTCTATGCTTAATGTATATCTTATATCCATCATCGCGGGCGTGAAATTATTAATAGGGACTGCCTAAATATTGCGTATAGTTTAATAAACATTATTTAATTCATCAAAATTTGAGATAAAATGTCGCCGAGAAAAAAAAATAAATTATGTGATGCTTCCGCTTATAGCCTCCCTTTGTAGGACGACTTTAAGTAATAACCGGAGTAACGCGAAGACGCTAATATTAGTAGCGCAGGAGATACTGCGCAATTCACATACATAGGACGGTAGCTTTGAGTAGGTACTAGGGTAACGGCGTAAACTCGTCCTATAGGGCGGTTTATAGTTGCTTTCAGAATGTACTATTTACATTTAAGAGTAATCAACTTAAAGCAGTTGAACGCACAGTTCAAAATCAAACAATCTGGATTGCTGTTGCTTTATTTTCTTTAATTTGACATGACAACCGAATCAAAAAGGACAAATTATTAGACCGTCTGAAATTGCTAACTCTAGAATTAAACATAATTATGTTCACCGATTGCCTAACACTCTGAAACTGTATATACCTGACATTTCACAACAGACGCAGGGTCTGCAGCGAAAGAAAGAAAATTATATGGCGATTCACCGGAGTAACTAACTGGTTTTCTCAATGACAAAGGTGTTACCTCGATCGCTATTGTTAGCTTGTTTATTGTAGTGCCTTGTGTTGTGATTCGTAATTATTCGACACATGCATGGCACAGCGGGATATACACACAATGAACACAGGCGTGAATCGATTATAAGTGTACTCATGTACTGATATAATGCGACGGAAAAGTACACACTTCAGATTTTGTAAAAACATGACATTTTTGACGATTTTCCGATATTTCCTCAATTACATCGTAAAAATCGTGATTTAAAAAATAAATCGAACTTCACGATTAAATCGAAAAATCGCGCAAGCCTAGGTCAAAGTCATTGTGGCCTTGGTGAAAACCTTTTTCTTCAGCTTTCACATTTTCCCGTTAGCTCAACTTTTCTGTTTATATCTCATATTTTGTTAATCCTACTTGACACAAACCCGGACACATGCCTGCTTATAATGACCCGGCATCACACAATAATGTTGGGGTTAAAAGGTCAAAGGTCATGGTCACTGATATGCATGTCTACTGTCTGGTGTTCGTCGTCCCTCCATCAACCTTTGTTTAAAAACACTACTCATTAACTGCTTGGTGGATTTCAACATAATTTGGCCGGATGGCTTCAGAGTTCATATACTGAATTTTGCTTGGTAAATTGTTTTTGGTGAAAATCCTATATTTTATGAAAAATTTACGAAATTGTCAAAACGCTGCTCATTAACCGCTTGGCGGATTTCAACTTACTTTGGCTGAAGGGATCCTATAGGGCTATGCTTCAGAACTTGTATACACAATTTTAATAGGTCAATATTTGTTGGTGGAAATCTTTAGTGTTATCAAAAATGTGCCAGAAATTGTCAAAATGTTACTTATTATTAACCGCTTGACAGATTTCAACCCTAGTTTGGCTGGACAGACCCTATCGCTGTGTTTTTTTGTGTGAAAATCAAATTTTATGAAAAATGTACCGGAAATTATGAAAATGCATCCTCCATTTAACCGCTTGGTGGATCTTATCCAAATTTGGCTGGAAGGCTTCTATAGTTGTAGCTCTAGAACTACTTAACTGAATTTTGTTTGGTCAATTTTTTTGGTCTGCCATTTAGATTTTTTTTAGTTTTCCAGAACTATTGAAAACCCTACTCCTTAATTAGTGTCCTGATTTCATTGAAACTTGGGTGGAGTGATCCTGTCATGGTAGGCGTCAAATGAGAATTGTGATTGGTCTATTTCTTTGGTGTCCATCTTTGATTTTCTGAAAAATATCCATGTCTACCAGTATTTAAATTTAAATTCTTCAAATGCTAATGGTCCAGGTGAGCATTGGGCCTCTTGTTGATAAGGGTATTGATAAGCTTTCTATATTTATTTTATGTTTAAAGTCAAACGTCATAGTTCATTGCAAAATTGTAAAGTCGAGCTTCATGGTTGCGCTTCAAGGTTGCATTGCAACCCCATTTCTGGTTAACAATTTCAATGGCCTCCTTGACTTTCCATTTGAACAAATTAGTCTTGATGTTAGTGATAGAAGCCTTGCTGCCAGTGCCATGGTTGATGTATTCAGTGCCTTCTGTCTCCTCTGCCATGACAGAGTTGGAATTGGCTTTGAGCTGTTGTATCACTCTGGTGCTGAGAGGCCTTTTGGTTTTTGTCTGTATATATGCGCTCACACAATTGGTCACACTGCATCTTATTGATCAGTCTTTAGATCTTAGTAATTATGATCATCATCTCAAGTTACTAACTGGTTTGTAGTAGGTTTTGAAGGTATGCTTCCTGAAGCATCTGCCTAGGTGTTCAGGTACACCTTGCCTTGGATATATGGTAATCCACTGAGTGAAAGTTTTCTGTTGGGAGGTGGGTTTCTCATTCAAGAAGTGTACCCGTTGGCGAAAAGCGATTTCTTTTTATAGATATCATGTATAGGTGTTATTGCTATTGATCTGATGTTGCTGTGATGATGGAATCTGCACCGTGAAACAAATTCCTGATGACTAAGCTTTTGTGTTTTATATGCAGGCCTGTCCAAATTGAAAATATGCGTAACCCATTTTTGGGTTAAGCAAATCTATTTTAGGTAACCTATTCTGTTTTGCGTAACCATTTTTCATGTATTTATCTACAACGTGAAAGGGATTGCGTGAACAGAAAACAGGTTGTGTCAGAAATATTGGCGGGAACTTTGCGGGAACCAAAAATGGGTTACGCCAATTTGGAAAGGCCTGTATATGTAGATGATGATTGGAGTTGAAATTTATATGTTGATCTGTGTGGTTAGGCTTTCTGTAGACTCTTGAGTTTGATACCATTGGAATCACTGACAAGTACCAAGATGTCTATGAAGACAATCTGGATATCTTGGAGCTCGCTACTCGCTAATGAATTAGTTCAATTGGTAAATACTGTTGAGTTGATTGATGAATCGTTTTATCACATAGCGGTGTAGTCAGTGAAACTGTCGTCAACATAACAGTACCAGAAGTTTGGTGGGATGCGCCAAGTGTTTGTTCCTCAAACGATGCAATGTAGCAGTTAGCCATCATTGGTTACGTTGTCGCCATAGCTACTCCATGAATTTAATGATAGAACTACCCACTGGTCCAGTCTTTTAGAGTGATGTCTTGTGCAAGAACTCCCTGGATGACTGGAAGGGCTTTGTCCACTGGAATGCGGGTGAAAAGTGAAGCCATGTCGAAGGAGTGCTTAAATTGTTTTAAAACATTAGATTTTGCGCTTAGTTTAGCGTCATTTCCTACTAAAATTGTTTAAATGTTTTCTAACATAGTAATCTGTCATTCTGAGTGTTTTAACCTTTTCAGCTTAGTTTATGAGATTCCTATCTAGACAATTAGTAATTTGCATATCCCCCAGTACGTTATCATGAGATCAAATTGTTAAATTTACTATGGCCTATTGTGACCAATTTCGTGATGTGGAAACTATGTTATTCATGTAATATAATTCACTAAACTATAGAACTTTAGAACATTTCAAGAGCACTCACTAAAATACTGATTGGTAATTTCCCGGCTTGAAAACGATGAAGCGCTGATAAATTCTTAATATTGGGGTACCTGATTATACTGTTACACAGACCAGTCAGGTGAGAAGTTATTTAAAAGACTAGTTCCTGATACATCTATATGGCAGCAACAGCTCTCGGTCAAATTAATTTCTAAACATTCAACAGAACAGTGCTGTACCTTGGCGTATGCCCTATGTAATGCATGTAAAATTGCTACGGGCATGCAGATCTCGTCAGTCACCTGCCATCATAGGCTTGCAGCTTTTTCTGCGGTCAAAATAGAATAATGGGGCCATCCTAATTTCAATGAGGGCACTAATTTGTATAGCCTGCCAAAAGATTGGCATGGTGTATAATTATGTGATGATTGCCGGCTGCTATCTTGAAAATTGGTTTCCGGATGATTACCATTTATCCGATCGCTGTGAAAGTTCATAGGGAGGTTGGACTAGGTCTGGGGAAGAAACCTATAAAAATTAACATTGATCAAAATCCAATATGACCACCACTATCAATTGATGTGTTTTTATTATGCGCGATAATAACTACGTGGAATGTACCATGTGGCATCCGGGGCATTCGAGAAAGAGCTACTACACCACTAAGTTGATTCCTATCGGTTCCATAGAGTGGAGTTGGTGGATCCAATGGCATTCTTTTTGCTTTCTCCAGACGAGTTCGGTTCTGTTGGATCCAGGGGTCAAAATGTTTGAAAGTTTGAAGTCGTCCATGGCAATGATCTCACATTCAATGAGGTCATACATAGCAATTTGAGGTCTTAAAAAAGAGTGGAAGAGTGAACATTTTGACTCCTGGTTGGATCTGATGATAGGACTTGTATGATCCTGTATTTCATGTCATTTCTGTGGTGCCTGGGCCTATTGAAATGGCGTGATACCGGTGTGTCGTATCTTTCATGTTTGTAGAGATTCTTGATGGTGCAGGTGCTCCTGGATTCTGATCTTAAAAAGGTCTCAATGTCTCTCCAACGTACTGGTTACTACAGGTGCTGCAGCTTAAAAGGTAAACTACTTTGTGAGTTCGGCAGTTACCTATGATTTTTCCTCTAGGAGAGGCCTGTGTGTTTACTGGTGAAGAATCTTGACTTGACCATGTTTTTGTAGTTCTTGGTTTCACATGGGAGAAGGGGGTTGCTGTGGATATGTGTGTTGTTGTTATCTGGGTCTGGTAATTTTGCCGTGACTATGGTGTCTTTTATTGTCTTGTTCTTTTTTAAGCCAAACAGTGGTTTGTCTGGGAAAGCTAGTCTGCATCGCTCAATGCCCTGTAAGATTGGCCATTATTTGACAATTGTCTCTCTTAACATCATTCCTGTGCGATTGAATTCACAGACGAAAATTTGTCTGGATCTTGTTGGCGGTGTGTGGTTTTGGAGCGGGGTTGATGAGTGAATTTCCCTCCTTTAAACAGGCTGTTTGTCACGGTTTTTGTAGGATTTTGAGGGGGTAACCTCTGGCGGTATAGTGGTTCGGCGTTGCGAGACTGTTTTTCTCAAAATCGTCATCTGATGCGCATATCCTCCTTAGTCTTAGAAACTGTCCATAGGGGCCATGTTTGCACAAGGTGTGGGGTGTGCAGAATCATAATGGAGGAATCTATGCATATCTGTGGGTTTGGTGTACAGGGCAAACGTGATGTGATTTGTTAGTGAAACCTGCCTGGACCATGGTGTCCAGGAAGGAAACATGTTGATCTGATGACTCCATTGTGAATTTAATGCTTTGGTCAGAGGCGTTCATATAGGAGATGAATTCTAGGAGGGCGGCGTGTTTTGGTTATGACATTGTGAATTTTATGTATACTAATTCGACATATGAATTTAATTTCATATAATATATTATTTAAAAAATAGATATCTACAAACATGACAAAACCAACTTTTTTTTTATAAATATGCGTTTTACAATTTTAACATTCTGGCACCAGTTTTTTAATTACCATGTCGACAAAAAAGTGACTGGCTAAAACCAATATACCGCACAGCCCTAGGTATTATATATATATGTATATATGAGCGTACATTGACCCTGTAATGGTCAAGCCGACAAAAAGCACCCGCTGTAGTCTTTTTGAACATCAATTTGCTGGCCAAGAAGACTGAGAATTTACTAGTAGAAAAACCGGTCTAAAAACTAATATTCATGACCAACACAGTCAAGAGAGGGGTAAGTTTTCAGAAATAGGACTTCTTGTCCTGCAAATGGACATTCCATAAGCAAATATCTTAATCTTCTGGACCATTCTTTTGCTAGGCCCAAGAAAAGTTGACATTGACTACCATTTACGTTCAAACAATGTCCATTTTGTGTAAAAGACTAAATTGAGAATTCCCACGAATGGTTAACAACTTGAATATTAACATCTGCATTGAAACTTACATTAAATATGTTTGTAATTAGTAGGCATTGGTTTAATCCTTTAGTGGTCAAGCCAGCCGAAATTGGCCACAGCAGTTGTCCTAAGGAATATCCATTTGTAGGCCAAGAGAAGACTATATATATATACATTTCCCACTGGAATGACTGGCTCATACACTGAGCCAGGCAAACCAGTGATAAACTTTCAAACATATATATATGTTTGAAAGTTTATCACTGGTTTGCCTGGCTCAGTGTATGAGCCAGTCATTCCAGTGGGAAATGTACAAAAACCATCTTAACCCTTAGTACACTGATGTCAATATTCTATCTTTTACAGTATCAATAGCAAAGAAAGCAGTATACATTTTTCAACAATTTTGGTGGAGGATGTTGCTGTCTAAGACAGCACAATCTTTCACCATATTTGTTGAAAAATAAACACCAGTTCATCTTTTGCTTTAATTTGAAAATTAAAAATTTTAACATCACAGTGGTACGGGTTAAATGTATTTATTTTCTTGACCAAAAAAAAAAAAAGGTTAAAAAAGAAAATGTGGGTAAATGCCTTGATCTTAGACAATGGACTACTGATCATACATGTGTTCTTAGTACTGTGCTCAATGCTGAGTCAATTAGACTAGCTTGTGGACCACCTTACATGTATATATCCTTTGTAATTGCTGCTGTGTGGTAGCAAGAATTGCTTTCCCTAATTTGTAACAATAGTGTCTTCTACAATGTAGACTGCTGATGCATATCATTTTTACAAATTTAGTTGTGAGGCACTCATCTCTCAACTTGAACACTCCACCTTCACCACACCGGTGGTCAGATTGCAACCGCAGAATGGATAAATAGATTGATTGATTCATGTCTAAATAAATTGCATCCTCACTCTGGATTGATAAATAGAGCAGAAACTAAATTACTCGGAGCTCAACGTCTAATCACTTAGTTGGGATATCTTAAGATCAACTGAAATTTATCAGCCACTGATTTCTGGTGGTTGTCATTGACCACACGATTTTGGAAGATCTCCTGCAACCAGCCCTGAGAATATCATAAGTTATGTAAGTGGATGAGAGTTGACTGCGAACCAATCTCGGATACGTTAGTGATTGGCATCAGTTGTTTAGTTGTCATAAGATGTAAACTGATAAGCCATTCCTGCCCAACATGCCTACACAGAAAATGCTGGCATAGTCTAAGTGCGCTCTTGTTCTGTTTAAGATGCATTTACGATAACTTTATTACATATCTGTAGTGCATGTTATACTATCTTTTAATCTGTTTCCGATTTTCTG
Source organism: Chaetoderma sp. LZ-2023a (assembly GCA_034401795.1). Classification (NCBI taxonomy): domain Eukaryota; kingdom Metazoa; phylum Mollusca; class Caudofoveata; order Chaetodermatida; family Chaetodermatidae; genus Chaetoderma; species Chaetoderma sp. LZ-2023a. The sequence continues at coordinate 98,106,127 of CM067374.1, read as the reverse complement.
TTAAAAAGTGATTTCAAATTATAGATGTGCCGATATTGTATCGTGTACATGCTGCATGAATTAATCGAGGCTCGTTTCTCTGCTCTTCCCACAGATGGCGCCGCTATTGTTGGTTTTTGGCACATTGAGTCAGGACATTCTATGTGCACACCGACTTCTTTGTTTGTGTCACCTAATTACTCGTGTTGCTATTGTGGGAAGAGTTTTGAGCAGAAACGATACCTCCGGCAGCACATGAGCAAACACGATGACAAACCGAAATACATGTGTCGTAACTGCGGCCGACGATTTAAGTGGGCCAGCAACTATTCTCGACATGTTTTGTCAACTTGCAGGGCTTTTAAACAAACATTAATATAGCATTATATAATCGTTTGATAACTAAGATTGATCAAAGAAAAATCCAAGTCAATTTGCTGAAGTATTGCTAAGAGTATTTTTGGAAAATCTACTACTGGAATGACTGGATCAACCACCGAATCAGCCGTTCAAGTGATAAGTTTTCAAAAGAGAGATAATCTCGTTTGGCAAATGGACATTTCTCACTGCCTATTAAAGATTTAATTGTCATTTATTGTGAATATTATTTATGACCAGCCCCTTAAATGTAAAGCTGGCCAAAACCCACTTCTGTTGTGCTCTTAATAGTTACAGTCATAAGTTTATCCGATGAAAACTGGGTAAGATTTTCTGGACCAATTTTGTATGTCTTGACCATAAATCATATGGTTGAGGTGTACATACATGTATGTTTTGTACAATGTACTGTTTCCAGAATTATCAGCCTTACCTTAGGAATAATAACAATTGTTACAGACATGACAGAGAGAAAAAAAAGCGGATGTATATCTTCGTAGTAATGTGCTGAAGAATATTACTGTCCAAGAAAGCAAGAAGCTTTCACCAACATTGTTATTGGCGAAAATTAGAGTTATGTCTATATTGCGATTGACTTGGTTTGTCTCTCCCAGTCTGTCTGTCTGTCTGTCTGTCTGTCTGTCTGTCTGTCTGTCTGTCTGTCTGTCTGTGTCTGTCTGTCTGTTTCAGTTAAGTTTTTGGTTTAGCTTCACATATCGTCATATATCTCAGGATTGGTTCACCCTATTGGGACTAAACTTGGACACATGCTTCCCTATGTCAGGCGGATGGAGCACAATGATATTGAGGTCAAAGGTCACTAATATTTGTATAAAATGTAGATTTAAAGTTAGGTCTTCTGCTTACAGCGTAGCACATCTCGCCTTTATTTCAGAATTGGCCAAATTTTTAGAACTATGCATGACCATACAGTTACCTCAACCTGTAGGAGCAGCATAAAGACATTCAGACATTTTAGATCACTGTCATTCTGATCTTGATATAAATCTAGATTAGAAATGCAATATGGCAAAATGTTTGCCGATATCCCATTCCGTGTAGCATCGGTTGATATCTTGTATTATTCCATATGTCTAATCATCGGCCATTTGTACCTGCATAACAGATCGTTTTCTGTCTACATTTTGATTGCTCAATCTCATCATGTTTTTGGCACATGTAGCTCATGAATTTTCAAAATGAGTAATAAAACTAGGGCCCTGCGAATCTTAAATTTCTGCTCGAGTCGAATATCAAATTGAATATTCGAAAGAATTTGAATCGAATCAAATTTCAAATCTTGAATAATGGAAATGTAGGCCTATTTGACTATTCTTCAAATGTCATATCGCGTAGACTATTTTGTGGCTCGATCATAGCAAGAAGTGCTTTAGATAGAACACCGGGGTGTGCGTGTTCCATTCGTCACTACATAATGCCTATAATAAGTAGGCCAATGATCATGATGGAATTATATGTTACGGCCACCCATAAAAATGATTTTGTTTCCTGCAAACCGGGTGTAGAAAAAAGATTTCAGTAGGGAGGGAGGAAATTTATTTTTTTTTTAATTATTAATTTATTTTAAAGAGGTCATAAATATTTGGTTTCCGGCTATTTGACCAGATATCAATTAAATATGGTTGTAATTGCCAAATTTGTTATGTTTTTCATGTCACAATTAGCAAAATGGATTAATATTGCATACAAATGGAATTAAAACATTGTAGTTTGTATAGTTTGACAAATGTATACATGTTTTAACATTTATGCTGGGTAGAAAAATTATTTTATTCCCGGCCGGGTGAAAACAAAGACAAATTTCACCCGGGAGGTTTACAGGAAACGAAACTATTTTTTATCTTTGCCTAATTCATCATGAAGCTGATAGATATAAATAAGAAAATCATGCTTCTGTAACTAGCTCACCCTTTAACATTTAGCCGGCAAAAATGGCTTCTGCAGTAGTCTTGAGAAATGTCCATTGCAGAACAAGTGAAGACTTGAAAATTTATCACTGGAATGACTAGCTCGATAACCGAGCCTTATATTCCAGTGATAAATCTGCATAAAGAATCATCTCTTTGTCTGCAGATGGAAAGCTATAAGAATATTTCAATTTGTTGAATAAATGTGAGGATTAAAGTGTTTTAAAGATTTAAAGTATGATTTTACTACATTGTAATTCATAGAACACGCTGGACATTACTATTACTCCTACTGATTAACTGATGACATATTTGTCCCGATTCCCGGTCTTACACGTGTTAACTGTTCCCAATATATGAGCGATGGAATCAGGCAATGATGTAATGCGCTCATTAAATTGTTAGCTACATTGTTAGCTTATATATATATATATATGTACTTCCAGGTAACATAGGGATTGTAATTTTCTGAAAAATGGAGGGATATCACTTAAAAAGCTATTCTTCATTAACCACTGGGCTGATTTTAATCAAATTTGTTGGGAAGAACCCTGGCATAGTATGCTTCAGAACATATATACAGAATTTTGATTGGTCCGATATTTCTGGCGGCCATCTTGAATTTTCCACAAAAAAATGGTGTGAAATAGTTTAAAGCGCTACTCGTTAACTGCTTGCAATTTCAACCAGACTTGGCTGAAAGGATACTAGGCTGGTAGGTTTCAGAACGTGTATACAGAATTTTGATTGGTCAATTTTCCCGCGACCATCTTGGATTTTCTGAAAATTTTGGGAAATCGTGTAAAAGGTTCCTCATTAACCGCTTGACTTGACCGACTGGGAGGACCCTAGAGTGGTGTGCTTCAGAGCTCGTTTACAGAATTTTGATTAGTCAATTTGTTTGGTGGCCATCTTCAATTTTCCGAAAAATGGCTGTAAATCGTTTAAAATGATACTCCTCATTAACCGCTTGGGCGATTTCAACCACACGGGCTGGGGTGGGGGGTAGGCTTAAGAACACGTATACAGAATTTTGATTGGTCAATCTTTCCGGCGGCCAACTTGATTTTCTGAACATTTTGGGAAATCAGTTAAAAGGCTGCTGCTCATTAACCGCTTGGCCGATTTCACCAAATCTCAGCTGAATGGCCCTTGGCCGGTACGCTTCAGAACTTGTATACAGAATTTTGACGGCTTGATTTTGATGGTGGCCATCTTGGATTTTCTGAAAAATAAGACTTCATATAAAATGCTACTCATCATTAATCAATTGGGCAATTTCAACCAAATTTGTTTGGAAGGATCCTATTGTGGTAGCCTCTAGAAATGCTATTCAGAATTTTGTTTGGCCAGGTTTTGTTACTTTTGTGGTGAAGATCATAGATTTTATTAAAAATCTACCAGATATTGTCAAAACGCATCTCAATAACCGCTTATCCAAACTTGGTTGGAAGTATGCTATAGTCATAGGCTCGAGAAGCTGTATTCAGAATTTTGGTTGGTCGCTTCTTTGGTGGCCATCATGGGGTTGTTTTTTTTGGAAATTTTCCGTAACCATTTAAAACACTATTCCTTAACCATTTAACAACATTCATATCAGCCAAAGACGGCTTTTGCAGTGTCTTGAGAAATGTCCATTTGCAGACCAAGAGAGACTATTTTTTAAAACGTAGCCACTGGAATGATTGACTCGGTAACTGAGCCAGTCATTCAAGTGGTACATTTTCAAAAATAGTCTTGTCCGATTTGGCAAATGGACATTTTCTATGAGAATATTGAAATTTTTAAAACAAATTTTGAGGGTTAAAAGGGTTAAATAATGGCCCGATTTCAATGAAATTGTGTGAAATAATCCTATGGCTGTAGGCTTGAACATACCAAAAGTGAATTTTGATTGCCCAAAGTCTTTGGTGGCCATCTTGGATTTTTCGAACATTATCCATGTCTATTTCAATGCAAATGGTTCAAATGCTAATGGTCCAAATGAGCGTCACAGGCACTCGGGCCTTTTGTTTTCTGAAAACTGGGTTGGAGAAAAAGATTTCAGTATGGAGGGAGGCAATTAATATTTTTTTCAATCATTAATTTATTTTTGCTTTTGTTAACGCCCTACCTCAGAAGTTATCATTATTGATTTGAGTAAAAATGAATGCCGTAGACCTGCGACCTTGATTTTGTCAAGATTTTTACCAATATGGTGTCACGTGACTCATGACTTGGGGGTGTGTGGGGGTCATATGCTTGAAAATGTTTGTCATGGCTTTCAAACTAGTGACATGCAAGAAAGGCTGATTGAATTTGAACACATGAAAGCAGCAATGCTTTCTAATCCAATTAGGTTCAAAATATTCAAGGAACATTTCTTATACCATTTTCAAAATTGTACTAGCATGTTTCTGTTTTTGTTTTTGGAAACATTTTTAGTTATTTCTGAGCTGTACTGTATATGGAGTGGTATCCTCGATCTGGATGTATAGATAGATAAGATGCTGAGTTTTTCATAATTCTCAGAATTGCGGCTTATATATCATGTATGATTTCACGTCAAATCTGTATCTGATAGCAATGTGAAAGCAAAGGGATATATGTGTCGAGTCATTAACCCTTTAACACTCATATCAGCCAAAATCGGCTCCTGAAGTGGTCTTGAAAAATGTCCGTTTGCAGATCAAAAGAAGACTTTTTAAAAATTTACCACTGGAATGACTTGCTCGATAACCGAGCCAGTCATTCCAGTGGAAATTTTTTTGAATAGTCTTCTCTTGGTCTGCAAATGGACGTTTTCTATGAGAAAACTGAAATTTTCTTGAACAAATTTGAGTGTTAACGGTTTAAACAGTTACGATTCATAGAGTATTGACTTGTGTTCAAATCACTGCAGCTAACACTGAATATGTATGCTTGCTTGCAGGCATGTTTACCAGTGGAGATGTGACTGAACTAAGTCTTAATACAATGGATAGGAACTGTTCGATCAGAATAAATCAGCAACTCATTAAAGCTGAAATGTCATCTAGGGGTGCTGAGAATGTGTGGAGTTTGCCGACTGAAGATACACCTAGTATTTCGAGTCGATATTGCGATAGTGTGAAGAATCCACTGTTAATTGAACATGATGATCCCAATGAATCTGCCTTGTTCTCACAGAATTCACCATTCTCTAGTTTTAGTTGTCAGTTTTGTGCTTATAAATCATCGCGGTATTATAATCTACGTCGACACATGCGATCTCATGTATTTGAAATGAAAGTTACGTGTGAATTGTGTGGATCCGGGTTTTGTGATGAATATAATTTGAGGCTGCATAAAACTAATAAACATTAATCGGCGTAGAGAACGTAACCAAATATGGACATGTGTAATGGTTTAACCCTTTAATGGTCAAGCCGACCAAAACCGGCCTATGGTCTTGTAGAATGTCCAATTAATCTTTTGAAAATTTAATACTGGTATGACTGCCTCGATAAGCATCAGTGTCTTATTTACCCATTTAACACTCATATCAGCTAAAAATGGGTTCTGCAGTGGTCTTGAGAAATGTCTATTTGCAGACCAAGAGAAGGCTATTTTTGAAAATTTATCAATGAAATGGCTGGCTGAGTAACTGAGCCAATCATTCCAGTGGTAAATTTTCAAAAATAATCTCGGTCTGCAAATGGATATATTGTATGAAAAAATTAAAAATTTTGTGGACAGATTTGAGGGTTAAAGGGTTAACCCGTTAGTGGTCAAGATTGGTCCAGAAAATTGACATTTTGCTTAGTGAATGTTCATTTTCAGGCCATTTTTATATTTGAAAATTTACTATTTGAATGCCATTTGAGCCAGTCATTCCTGTGATAAATTTTCGAAGTCTCTTGGCTTACAAATGGCCATTCCTCATAACCACTGCAGAGGACGATTCTGGCCCGCTTAACAATTAGAAGGTTAACCCTTGAAATTCCAGTGACTCAATTTCAAGAAAACTACAGCATACAGGAAAGCTATTGATTTTGGCTGAATGGCCAAGAAAGAGATAAACAAATTTTATACATGCAGGCAATTTTTTCTTATCCCTTGTCACACTAATGTCCAGTGAACAGTGACATTGTTTCTGAAATGAACATCAGTTAGCATATTAATTCAGAAAATGGAAATTCTAGAAATCTTTGGTTTCTTTGGAACACAGGACAAATAAATCACTTAGCGGATACCTAAAGAAATGTTGTTTATGATCAGAAAATAGTGCTTAGACATGATAGAGATGAACACCATCTTTTGACCACAAGAGACAGAGTTTAACCGTATTTATCCACCATTTTGCGAAGGCGAGTGATGTGTTCAACATGGTATCTAAATTTTAGTGGTCTGGCCTGGCCTTTGAAATCTGGAGGCACCAAGCTGAAATTTAAGTGTCCTAATCTTCAAGAAACGTATAAACTCACTAATGATACACAATTTTTAAGTCATACACAAGTTTAAACGGTGCCATAATGTGTTTATGTGCCCTTAACCCTTAGCACACTGATGTCAATATTCTATCTTTTACTGTGTCAGTATCAAAGAAACTGGTGTAAATTTTTCAACAATTTTGCTGGAAGATGTTGCTGTCTACGACAGCACCATCTTCCACAAAATTTGTTGAAAAATGAACACCAGTTCATCTTTTAATTTAATTTGAAAATATGAAATTTTGACATCAGAGTGGTAAGGATTAAAAGGATCCTTATGAGAATCGCTTCGAGTGTATTATCTATGCATCTTGTGTTAGAGTACTGGTATATAATTTAAATCTACATGCAGATGGCTGGTGTTGTGAGATTCTTTGTACATGTCATCTAATAAGTAGTTCATACTTTTCAAATGTGAAAAGCTATTATTTAAACATGTCAGTGATGTCAATCCTGATTTCGCAGTTGATCACATGTCGTGTTTGCCTGCCTCTTGGAATGACTGTGTATTGTACGAAGCTGGCCAATTCATGAATCCATTTCCTCACTCATTCATATGACGTCATAATCAACTTCATTGTGTATGCTGATGTCATAATCATGGCATCATGAATGATTCGATTAAGCTCGTCCTTAACGCTTAATAGTCTGACAGGTTATACGAATTGTATGTTTTTGCTATATAAGAAACTGTTGTTCTAAGAAAAGTGCTGTTGCCATTGGCAAATTAGTTTCAAAATATTCAACAGCTTACCTGTATATTTTTCTGGAAATTGATAGTCATGAAGTGCAGAGATCGATCAATTCCGACATGAGCGAGTTGTAGGTGGAGCTTCGATAGAGATGTATATGTAATATATGCTATTGCAAGAAGAGTTAGCCTTGTTAAAATATTTCTACACTTCAGGAGCTCAGTCACGTCTGTGTATGACCTATATATGTATTTAAATTGATAAGCTGGTAAGTTTTGTGCACGTATCAAAAATCATACTTCTAATTAGTATATGTTTAAATTACAACATGTGGGGGTGGGAGGATAGGTGTTTCTTTTCATCATGTTCACTGTAATGTGTATTTAATCGTTGATAAACCAACGGTAGTTAAGTGCATAATCATTCTGTCAAATAAATGAAGATATTTGCAGTCTCTGGCTCTCTGCCAACACCTATTCAGCACTATATACCTATCTACTAATCAAAGTTTCTAATTTAAGAATCCATTTAACTCATGGGATGTTACTAAATATGCAAAAATGTTAGTGAAAATAAATTGTTTCAAATTAGTTTTAGTTTGCAAGATTGCAGAAGATTTATTAAAATGATATTTTCTTCGAATGATAATCAACTCGGCCCAAAACACTAATATTTATTTTCTGTGAGATTTCATTGGTGAAATGATAACGTCTATGATGGTTTCACTCTGGTGAAAAGCAGGTACCCTATTTTTAGGTTACCCAACCTTCAAATCTTGTTCCTGCTGTATATGACTATCAGTTTATGCAAAAGATGTGACGAGATTTTAGTTCGTTATCATATCATTCTGGCTAACATTGTTATCCGTTTGCTTGTTCTACAGACCTGATTATAACAGGCGGCCGCATTCCTATGGAAGAACTAAGTCTTCTCACTACAGATAACCCATCACTGAAGCAGACAATGAGGGGAATCTTTCACGGAATTACTAACACTCATAGTGGTGGTGGTGGTGGCCATGATAAACATTCCATTATCCATCCCCGGAGTTGTGTGGCAGAGTTTTCTAATCTGAACCCTAGTGGTGGTGGGACTGGTAGTAGTAGTGCAAATTTTGTTATGTCCACCGCTGATAAGAACGAGTACCTTGCACCTGGAAGAGGTTCTTCTGTGTGCCAGTTTTGTCCATACCAGTCAGGTCGACCATACAACCTGAAGCGACACATGAGTATGCATTTACAAGAAATGAAATTCACGTGTGATGAATGCGGGGCAGGTTTTTGTAACGATTATAATTTAAAACAGCATAAGGTCAATAAACACCTAATGCCGTATCATATCTGTGATGTATGTTCTAAGCAATTTGAAAGCCACACAGACCTTAATATCCACTGTCATTCTATACATGGTTTTGAACTTTTGGATGTGCCGATATATCGTGATGCTGTGATGAATTTTAAGGAGCAACAGTATTAATTCTGAATTCCGAAACATAATCGTTATAAGGATGATATATCTAGAGTGGCAAATGTGTTCAAATTGTTTTGAAAACAAATTGATTCTTTTTTTATATCTGCAGGATTTTAAATTGTAATGGGAAGAATTTTCTCCAAATACATTCTGAAGTTCAATTTGCATGGTAAGCTCTGTTACGGAGGCAGTCATTTCAGTGACTGTTACTATGTTTTTAAGCTAAAGGAAGCTATAAATATCATGGTGAAAAAGCTTAGTTAATTTATTTACAAATTTTGGCGATGCTTTTTGTAAACAGTTATTGTAGTCATTAATTGTTGGTCTTCTAACTATTTAATGGTCATGCTGGCTAAAAACGGTCTCAGAAATGGTGCCGATTTGCAGGCCAAGGGAAGGCAATTTTCTCTTCCACTGAAAATTGCCATTTAATAATGTAAAGATTTAGCTTTTTCTGACCGATCTTGACCATCAAAGGGTTAAATAATTGTAAACATTATTGTTCAGTTGACACTTAATTTATTGTTTGTAATCTGTGTTTTCATAATGTCTGTTGTCTAAATAAAAAGAAAACAAAAACAAATAAATCTTGTAATTTTTTGCCACCAGTAGTCCAAATATATATATATATACAATTAGAATTGTAACTATTACATTGGAATTCATGACATACCCATACGCTAGTCTGGATATATATATATATACTAGCGTATGGGTATGTCATGAATTCCAATGTAATAGTTACAATTCTGAAGTGTCTAGGGTTACACTTTGTACATATGCTGGGTTCAATTTACATACTTTAGTCCATTAATTACCAGAATCCCAATTTAACTTTACATCACGCTGTTAAATATTTCGAAACAAATTGAACTGAGGGTGGGTCCTGTCTATGATGAGCCAGTCATTCCAGTGGTAAAGTTGGGCTGCAGACCATTATTTTTTATGACTGCACTTGAGTTGTTGCCCATGAAAAAAACACTAGTAATTTGTTACGTTTCTAAGAAATAACTTATGTTAGTCTAAATCAAATAAATAATCAGTCTGAACCAAATTTGGAATTATATTGAATATAAATAAAATACGAATAGCACAGACATAAAGTTCCAGTTCCATTAACTTTTGTCAGCATTGAAAACAAAGAGAAATTTGTCCTTTACCTCCATCGTTCATATATTTTTCAATCAGGTTAAATATGTCTATATTTGGCAGACAGCATTTGCAGTCAGCATCCTTAGGGCATAGCGATACAGGTTTGTTCAAACAAAGCCGGTCGGCCAATTTGGCCGGTGGCCATTTTGGATTTTGAATGATTTTTAGAAACTTCTTTAAAAAATCTCCGAAACCGCTTAGGGGATCAATTCACAACTCATGAACAGTCATCTAGGGAAACAGCCGAACCAAGTTTGTTCAAGGGAACATATTTGGCAAACAACTCCAGAACCGCTGAATAGATCGGGTTGAAATTTGGGAGATATGATTAGGCAGTACGGGCCATTAAAATTTGTTCAAGGGAAGTTGATTTGTCAAAAAATATGGCCGCCGTGGACCAATATGTAACGTGCTTAGCGGCCATATATTGGATTTTTTATTTGATGGCTTTTGAAGCTGAAATTCATTTTATGTAGGTTTTTGGGAATGTTGATTTCAAATTTGCCACTGGTAAGTGTCCATTTAGTGGCCATCTTGGATAGTTTTCCCGCCAAAAACTCATACTAAAGCAATGTGAAATTTAAAATGTCTTCTTGAGAACCACTGGGCTGATTTTGATTATTAGCTCACCTGGCCTGAAAGGCCAAGTGAGATGCCGTGGTGACCGTCCGTCGTCTGTCAACTTTTGCTTTAAAACGCTACTCTTCCTTAACCAATAAGCGAATCTTAGCTAAATTTTGGTCAAAGGATGCTATTGTGCTCAGATCCGGAACTTCCATTTGGAATTTTGATTCATAAATTTTTTGGCTCAAAATCTTAGATTTTATTAAAAAATTTACCGGAAATTGTTAAATTGCTTCTTCTCCTTACCCTTTTGACCGATTTCAATCAAATTTGCCTGAAAGGATCCCATAGTCATAGGTTATAGAAGTTTCATTCAGAATTTTGATTCATAAATATTTTGGGTGAAAAACATAGATTTTATTAAAAATTTACCGGAAATTGTCAAATTGCTTCTTAGAATTTTGACGGATTTCAACCAAATTGGACTGAAGGAATCCTATGGTCATAGGCTCTAGAACATACATTCAGAATTTTGTTGCGTAAATATTTTGAGTGAAAATCCTAGATTTTATCAAAAATTTACTGGAAATTGTCAAATTGCAATTTCAACCAAATTTGGCTGAAAATACCCTATTGTGGTAGGTTCCAGAACATCCATTCAGAATTTTGATTCATAAATTTTTTGGGTAAAAATATTAGATTTTATGAAAAATGTCCCGGAAATTGTCAAATTACTTTTTACCATTCTGAATGATTTCAACCAAATTCGTTTGTAAGGATCATGTGGTGATGGGCTCCAGAATTTCCATTCAGAATTTTAATTCATCAATTTTTGTCTCACCGTCTCATAGGTATCACTTTTCCGGTGGCTGCGGCATAAACTTTTAAGTTAAGTTTATATCTCAGCAATGCCTGATCCAATTGGAACTAAACTTGGGTGCATGGTAATATACATCAAAAGGAAGCAGCCCGCCGATGAAAAGGCCACAAGGGCAAGGTTATACAGGGGTCAAAGGTTACATTATAATCTTTGTTAATATTTTACGTTAGGTTTTTGCGTTAAACAAAAGTTATTGCCTTATATCTCAGCAATGCCTGATCCAATTGGAACCAAACTTGGGTACATGTTGATATACATCAAAAGGAAGCAGCATGCTGATGCAGACATCATGCGGTCAAGGTTATGGGGTCAAAGGTCATGGTATGATCTTTGTTAATATTTTACGTTCAGATTTTGCGTTAAACAAAGGTTATTGGGAAATCTCAGCAATTCCTGATCCAATTGGAACCAAACTTGGGTACATGATGCTATACATTGAATGGAAGCAGCCCACTGATAAAGCAGTCATGATGTCAAGGTTATGGGGTCAAATGTCACAGTATAATCTTTGTTAATATTTTATGTTAAGTTTTTGCGTTAAACAAAAGTTATTGTCTTATATCTCAGCAATGCCTAATCCAATTGGAACCAAACTTGGATACATTGAAATATACATCGAAAGGAAGCAGCACGCTCATGCAGGCATCATGCGTTCAAGGTTATGGGGTCAAAGGTCACGGTTTAATCTTTGTTAATATTTTACATTAAGTTTTTGCGTTAAACAAAAGTTATTGTCTTATATCTCAACAAAGCCGTATCCAATTGGAACCAAACTTGGATACATGGTGATTTACATTTAACAGAAGCAGCATGCTGATGCAGACATCATGAGGTCAAGGTTGTGGGGGTCAAAGGTCATGGTATAATCTTTGTTAATATTTTACGTTACGTTTTTGCATTAAACAAAAGTTATTGCCTTATATCTCAGTAATGCCTGATCCAATTGGAACCAAACTTGGGTACATGGTGATATACATAAAAAGGAAGCAGCATGCTGATGCAGACATCATGCGGTCACGGTTATGGGGGTCAAAGGTCACAGTGTAATCTTTGTTAATATTTTACGTTAAGTTTTTGCATTAAACAAAAGTTATTGCCTTATATCTCAGCAATGCCTGATTCAATTGGAACCAAGCTTGGGTACATAGTGATATACATTGAATGGAAGCAGCCCACTGATAAAGTGGTCATGATGTCAAGGTTACGGGGTCAAAGTATAATCTTTGTTAATATTTTACGTTAAGTTTTTGTGCTAAACAAAGGTTATTGTCTTATATCTCAGCAATGCCTGCTCCAATTGAATACACGGTTACCTATAATAATAGGATGCAACATGATGATGTCGGGTCAGAAGGTCAAAGGTCAATATCACTGTGACCTTGATACAGAACTCTGCTTTTTCAACATTAAGTTTTTGCTTTTAGCAAAACCTCTCGGCTTTTATTTCAGGATTGGTTACGCCTATTGCAAGTAAACTTGAATACATGGTTACCTATAATGATAGGATGCAGCAGGATGATATTTGGATCACAAAGTCGAAAGTCACGGTCACTGTGACCTTGATATAGAACTCTGTGCTATTTCAACATTTAGTTTTTGCGTTTAGAAAAACTTCTCAGCTTATATTTCAGGACAGGTTAAGGCTATTGCAACTACACTTGGATACATGGTTACCTATAATGATTGGAAGCAGTGTGGTGATGTAAGCATCACAAGGTCAAAGGTCAAGGTCACTGTGACCTTGATATAGAACTCTGCTATTTTAACATTAAGTTTTTGCATTTAGCAAAAGTTTTCCGCTTATATTGCAGGATTGTTTAAGACTTGCAACTAAACTTGGATACATGGTTACTTATAATGTTAGGAAGCAGCATGATGATGTTCGGATCACAAGGTCAAAGGTCAAGGTCACTGTGACCTTGATATAGAACTCTGCTATTTCAACATTAAGTTTTTGCATTTAGCAAAAGTTTTCCGCTTATATTTCAGCATTGGTTAAGGCTATTACAACTTGGAAACCTGGTTACCTATAATGTTAGGAAGCAGCATGATAACATTGATGGCAGGTCAAAGGTCAAGGTAACTGTGACAAACAGGGGACAGGCGAGACATTTAATTCCACGGAATTCTTGTTTAGTTGAAAATCTTAGATTTTATGAAAAATGTACCAGAAATCATCAAATTGCTTATTCTCTTAGCATTCGGAGAGGTTTCAACCAAATTCAGCTGAAAGGATCCCTTCGTGATGGGCTCTAGTATTTGCTAGGATGCATCCTTGCGGCATAGAGATCCAAGTTTGAGTTTTAGAAACGTCTTTAAAATTCTCCGAAACCGCTAGGGTGATCGGTTCAAAACTCATACAACATCATCTAATGCAACAACTGAAGTTTCTTCCAGGTGAGATTTTTTAGCCAAATGCTTCGGGGGACTATCTTGGATGATCTAGTTTTCGTGAAAACAACTTCTCCAGAATCGTTGAATTGATCGAGCTGAAATTTGGGAGATATGATTAGGGACTAAAGGGCTATTAAAATCTGTTCACAGGATGTTGATACGTAAAGAAACATGGCTGCTCTGTTCTTGTTAGCTCACCTGGCCGGAAAGGCCAAGTGAGCTTATTCCATGGCATCTGTTCGCCGTCCGTCAAATCGCGTCTTCTCGTTAACGGTTTGACCGATTTCAACTGAATTTGGCTGGAATGATCCTAAGCTGCTACCCTCCGGATGTTTCTTTCAGAATTTTGATTGATCAATTTTTTGGATCAAATCTTAGATTTTATAGAAAATCGACCGGAAATGGTCAAAATGCTACTCCTCCTTAGTTGCTTGATGTATTTCAACCAAATTTGTATAGATGCATTCTATGCTGGTAGGCTCTAGAACATCTTTTCAGAATTTTGATTGATCAATTTTTTGGGTGAAAATCTGAGATTTTTTGAAAAATCTACCGGAAATGGTCAAAGTGCTACTCCTCCTTAGCTGTTTGACATATTTCAAACAAATTTGACTAGATGCATTCTATGGTGGTAGGCTCTAGAACGTCTTTTCAGAATTTTGATTGATAAATTTTTTGAGTGAAAATCTTACATTTTATGAAAAATCAACCGGAAATGGTCAAACGCTACTCCTCCTTAGCTGCGTGACATATTTCAACCAAATTTGACTAGATGCATTCTATTGTGGTAGACTTTAGAACATCTATTCAGAATTTTGATTGATCAATTTTTTGGGTGAAAATCTAAGATTTTATGAAAAATCTACCGGAAATGGTCAAAACGCATATCTTTCTTAACCGCTTCAAGGATTACAACAAAAGTGTGCTGGAATGATCCTATGTGAGTAGGTTCCAGATGGTGTATTCAGAATTTTGGTTGGTCAATCTTTTGGGTGAAAATCTTGATTTTTTTTTAATGAAATATTTACTGGAAATTGTCAAAACACATCTTAACAGCTTGGCGGATTTAAACCAAATTTGACTTTGATGATCCTACAGTGCTAGAATCTGGACTTTCTATTTAGAATTTTGATTGGTCGATTTTTCCGATGGCCATCTGTTTAATGTAAAGATTCATGTATATTTAAATGCAAATGTTTCAATTGCTAATGGTCCAGGTGAGCGTCGCAGGCCCTTGGGCCTCTTGTTACAATTCTGGTCAACTCCTGAGCTATTTGAAATGCCTATGTTCCAGGTGAGCAATACAGGCCATTGAGCCTCTTGTTTTTTTTATTGGAGCAAAGCGATGGGAATATATAATACATTATTTGTGCAGTGTTGCAAGCCAGTGCACACCACAAAACACTTGTGAAACGAATTCATTAGCCATCACATCAACAAATTAAATAACTGTCAAAGTTATGTATATTATCGCGATGCAACTATTAATAGATCACTAAACAATATTGTGTTTTTCAGCTTGACGATTTTATCAAATCTGGCAATCAGTGCAATAAATAATTTGTATGCAATTTATCGTCAAACGGACCTTCAGTAGGCAATATTGTTGTCGAAGACTGCAGGAACTGGAGGATGGCTCGATTTAGTGATCTGTGAATTAAATAAATTGTTTTGTAAAGTGACCCGATGGCTCGACATATGAAGACTGGGGCTTTTTTTGTAGTTCTGACAAGCTGTGTATTATCACAATTCGGCTGTGCATTGTATAACTAAATCCGACATTTCACACTATATCATCTTATATTTCACTCGCGAGAATCCGAGGCGGGATGGTCAGATTTGTCGTTTGTTTAGTGAATAATAATACATGAGTGAAATACTGAATTATATACATGTTATCTGGAAGCCAGTCAAATAAGAGCATGAGATCATGTAACATCAATAAGGGGTACAGTAAAAATTTTATTTAATCATCAAATTTGTTCAAGAAAATTGTCAGAAAATATGCGTTTGTACCACTGAAATGACTGGCTCGGTTATCGAGTTGATAAATTTTCAAAAATAGTCTTTTTAGCCTGCATGTGATCGTTTTTGATTTCTGAACACTACTGCAGCAGCTGTTTTTGGCCGGATTGAGTGTTAAAAACAACAATTGTCCCAAACTCCCACAGAAGATTGTTCACAAAAGAATTATGACGAGCTTGGCTTTTATCCATAGAATCCAAGTACCGACTTATTGAAATAATAGCCATGCAAACCAACCCCTTAAAAAAACAAATCAACCAACTGAAACAAAGTCTAGACATTTTGAGAAATCCTTTTAAATATTAACCCTATAATTAAAAATAGTAGTGAATGTCCATTTACAGGCAAGATATTATTTTTGAAAATTGACCACTGGATTCATTTGGTCACTTATTGAGGCAGTCATTCCAGTGGTAATGATTTTTCTAAAAGTTTTCTTTGGCCTATAAACATCCCTAAAGAACTAACTAAAACCACTGCAGAGGCATGTTTTGCCCTACCTGACCATTAATGAGTTCATAGATTCAATGCTCAGCGACAATCTTGGAAACGTCATCTAGAACTGAATCAGATTTGTTCCTGAAATATATTAACTTTCTTGTTTGATTTCTCTGGCATCCATCTTTGATTACCTAGTTTTCGTAAGCCCTGGAGCAAGTGTGCAGAAATTAGGGACTAGGGCTCTTAGGTACTCCGGGCCATTCAAGTTTGTTCATGAGAAGGCACCATCCATGAATAAACATTTCATGTTTGTTTGACGCAAATATTGACATTTTATCTCAGGTTTTCATGTTTCTTCCAAAATGTATATTCGATACTAATTTTCAGTGTATGCAGAATGGACCTTTATCTATGCCCCGCCCAAATCAATCTCAGCTCCGCCCACACCTCGCTCATGTTGAGATCAATCGATCTCAGCTCCCTGACTATTTATTTCCAGAAAAATGTACAGGTAAGCTGTTGACATTTTGAAACTAATTTAACTGTGTGCTGTTGTTGCCTATGGCAGCAATGTCGCCCAGTTAAATAAGTTTTAAAATATTCAACACCATGTTTCTTAAATAGCAAAAACATACAATTCATACAATGTGTCATACTATTAAGCGTTGAAGACGGGCTTAATCGAATCATTCAGGACGTTATGATTATAACGTCAGCATACACATAGTTGATTATGACGTCATACGATCGAGTGAGGAAATGGATTCATGAATTATGTTCCTACGAATGAATATGACGTAAATATATGTACAAGTATGTCAAGTGCCTTAATTTGTTGGTTAGGTTCTCAGTATCTCATGTACCATGGTGAACATATCTTGGTCCGGTTCGTAGTTTTAGACTCGGCTAACTGTCGGTGTGTGTTCAGAAATAACTTACAATGTTTCCAAAATGAAATAAACTGTACTTTTGAATATTTGGAAAATAATTGGATTGGAAGACCTTGCTGCCTAAATAATCTCTTCCAATACAATGTTGTTCAAACTATTCAACAGAACATTTCTTATATTTTGTCAGAATTGTACTAACAAGTTTCTGTTTTGGAAACACGTGAACTTATTCATAAGCTATGCTATACTTAAAGCGATGCTAATCTCATCTCAAATGTTGTATTACACCGATAGGATATGGTTTATAGATTCCATATCATTCATATCCTGTCACAGTCCCTGATCTGTATCGCAATTATCTGTTTTGTAATATCGAGTAAATGTTGAACAGTGATCGACACCATTGTGTCTCCTCAAGCTATTGTGGGTGATGTCATGTAAGCTCCAGTGCATAACATTCTTTTATGTAATGCTTATCCCATTGAATATTTTGAAACTAATTTGACTGGAACGGCAGCAACAACTTCAAATTGGTTTCAAAATATTCAACAGCTTACCAGTAGGATTGCTTTTATACCACATTGCCAAACTATAGCTGGCGCCTGTATGACTGAGCTTATATACCGAGGCAGACACACTAGGGTTTTTCTGATTGGTTGAAAAATAAATCATAAGACATCATCATAGGGTGTAGAAATGTGCCAACATTTAACTACTAAATCCTGAATATCTTTCCTTAGTGGCTTGATAAAAGGCGTAAAACTACCTGGATAGTTTATGACCGACGTGTTAGATCACCTGAATAGCTATCAAGAGATGGGATTAGTTATCCTTTAAAGAAAATATACTGAAATTTTTAAAACCTGGTCAATATTAGTCAAGAAAATTAAAATTCTTTGTAATTGTCTATTTGAAGATAATTTTTTTAATTCTACCATTTGAATGACTGGCTTGATTCTCAAGGCAGTCATTCCAGTGGTAAAATTTAAAAAGTCCTGCAAATGAACATGTCTCCAATCACTGCAAACTGCAAAGGCCCAATTTCACAGGCTTGACCATTAATGGGTTTAGGCATATATAGTCGAAAGACGGACATCATGAGTATTTTAAACCGTAATGGTCAGAGTTTGAAGTTTTAACCCACAAAACTATTTACTATATGTAATGATACGGTTTCAGGCAATACAATACGTATTGCAATACACAAGTCACAATACAATACGCAATTCAATACAGTTATTACAAAGGAAAATTTGTGTGACTTAATGTAATAATTTATTGTACCACTTTCTTTGTTAGCCCTTTAACAAGCATTTAACTCAAAAACAGCTTCTGCATTGGTCTTGAAAAATGCCCATTTGCAGACGAAGAGGAGACTATTTTTGAAAATTTACCACTGGAATGACTGGCTTGTTTATCGAGACAGTCATTCCAGTGGTAAATTTTCAAAAATAGTCTCCTCTTCGTCTGCAAATGGCAATTATCTGGAAGAAATTTGAAAATTTCATGAACAAATTTAAGTGTTACTGGGTTAAATGTGATTTTATTGTTTTGCTCACCACCATGTCACAAAATCTTGATTGTAATAACTGTATTGTTTTGTGACTGCAATACAATACGCGTATTGCCAAGGCTCATATTACAATACACATATATGTATTGCGTGTTGTTACAGCCCTAATTATAAGACCTCATATCTGTCTTTAATTACCTCGATATTGTATTCTGATAAACATTGTAATCTATGCCATTCGTCTGATATTAAGCTGGGTATGGAATGAATTTAATATCCTAATATTGATTACTATATGTTAATAGATCATACATGGAGCTCAGTTGTTCGTACATTGGGGTTTAGAATACACCTTTCCCACGTTGACGTCAATACGCTTGGATTTCCCTAAATCAACCCTCAGAGCAGAACTGCTGGCTGGTAATGCCGCCAACAACCAGCAGACTGACATTGTGTTACTATTGTACTAAAGTACATCACAAGTTAAACAATTCCTATGATAAGCTAAAATCACTATACTATTTAAGTCATGCATCATTGGAAAGCGCATTCAATTGCCTAAAGATTAATGCATTTTTTTTTTTTGTGTGTAAATTTTTCACTGAGTTATTTTCATATATAAAATTCACCATTCGACCTAGATTCATTAAACAATGTGGACAATAGGGGCTATAATTTACAAAGCTAAAAACTGATACAGAAATGTATAGAAATTTGGCTTAGCTTTCCAATGATGTTTGACTTCAATAATGTTATGAACTTAGATCTTCATATAAACTGTTTAAAGTGCATTGTATCTGATTCTAATAGTAAAATAATGCTGTTTGGGCGTTGACTATCACAGTTACCAGCCATAAGTGCTATGCTCAATGCGTTCAGGAAAGGTAATTCCTCAAAATATGCTATTGTGGGAAATGTCTGTTGTGTATGATAAACATATCGTCAATGTGTTCATAGAATATACATTCTCAGTAAAAATACATTAGAAATCTGACACATTTTTCCTTATTCTCCAGACTATGGCAAAGATGTTCTACTGGATGCTACAGGCATAAACAGCTTGCAAAACCTAGAAAATATACACAGAATGTGTTCCCAAACTGGTGATGACCGTTCTACGAGCATGCTCTCAAGATATCCACCGAAGGAAAATAGACCTGGTCAGAACCAGCTTGATACCTTCAGCTGTGATTATTGTAGCTACACGTCGCCATACAAAGCTAATTTACGCCGTCACATGACCGTGCATTTGGCCAGTAGACGATTATTCTGTAACGAATGTGGAGCTGGGTTTTGTAATGAGTATAATTTGAAACAACATAAAGAAAGCAAACATAGTACAAGTTTTCGTTGCCCTGTCTGCTATTTACTGTTTTCGTCACTCGATCAAATTCAAATACATCTGGACACCAGTCATGGAATTAAGCCATCACAATCACACGCAATAGGAGAGTGAATGGGACAATGTTATCTGATTGGGAACGTTTCATAGTTATATCACAAATTCCATCTTGTCTACTGTAGATGCATGCATATATATCAAGGCGAGGCCGATTCTGTTATAAATTTACCGGAGCTTGTAGTATTTTTGGATTGACCATCCTGCTGGGCTTATAACAATGTGTATTCTAGTTAGCCTCACATGGATACTCCAATTGAATATATAATACTAAGATTCCTTATCTAATAAACACTGAAGTCATACATGTATCCTGCACGAGCTAGTCCATTATAAGAAGCTGATTAAATTTTAAAACCAATATTGCTGAAACCTGTTGCTGCCCTAGGCAACAATAGATTACATCAACATTCTTTAAATCACCTGGCCCAAAATATGCTGTCATTCCCTAAACTTTTCCTTTAAAACACTTGACCGTTTTCAGTAAAACTTGAATGGAAGATTAATATTTCTAGAGGCTGGTAGGCTTCAAAATTATATACACAAAATTGATTGGTAAATTTTTAGGTGACCACCTTTGATTTTCCAAATATTTGTAGGAAATCACTAAAAGGTGCATATTCGCAGCAGAATGGTTCAAAATAAAATTGTTAAAATTATATACTTTTAGAGCCTTAATTGTGTGCCTAGATGTAATGAAACGAAATAAATCTTATCATATGATGATTTCATTACGTATAAATTAATATAAATTTTTTTAAGTTGTCAAATTGAATTAGAGGCACAAGTCTCTAGTTCAACTTCACAACTAAGCCTACGAAATTTGTTTATATGGAATGAAATCATCATATGTTAAGATTTATTTCATTAATTACATTGAGGTACGCAATTTAAGCCTCTAAGTATATAATTTCAATAATTTTATTTTCTAGCATTTTGTTGAGAATATGCACCTTTAAAAGGATACTTACTACTCACTCATTAAGTAGCAGATTCTGATCAAACTTTGCTGAAAGAATACATGTACTTGATTGGTAAGCTTCATAAATAGTATATAAAGATTTAATTGATCAATTCATTTCACTGGCAAGCTTCGTTTTCTGAAAATGTCCAAGAATTTACTTAAAAGACTACTACCGGGTACTCATTAAATACTGAGCCAATTTCAAGCAAACTTGGTTGGAATTATAGTATGTATGGTTGTAGGCTTCAGATACTTGATTGATGAATTTTTTAAGCGGCCATCCATGATCTTGGATTTCTGAGAAATGTCAAGAAATTTCCTAAAAGAACTTCATTAACTGCTGGCCTGATTATAAACACACCCGAGGCACCCTAGCATTATAGGCTTCAGAACTTCTATACAGAAATGTGATTGGTCAGTAAAAACAACTTCTCATTAACCACTGGGCCAATTTAGCCGAACCTGGCTGGAACTAGTATTATCTAGTATGATAGGATTTAGAACTAAAGTAAATATTTCTGGTGGCCATCTAATATTTTTTTTAATATGCACAAAGTTCTTTAACCATTAACACTCATATCAGCCAAAGCGGCTTCTGCAGTGGTCTTGAGAAATGCCCATTTGCAAACCCAAAGAAAACTATTTTTGAAAATTTACCACTGGAATGACTGGCTCGATTATCGAGCCAGTCATTCCAGTGGTAAATTTTCAAAAATAGTCTTCTTGGTTTGCAAATGGACATTTTCTATGAGAAAATTGAAATTTTCTTCAATAAATTTGAGGGTTACGGGGTTAAAGGACCAATGGACCTTTCCATTTTTAGCTATGCCCCGCCCATCACTAGCTAAGCTCCACCCACACCTCGCCGTGTTGGGATTGATCGATCCCCGAATGCCCTAGCTATCAATTTCCTGAAAACTATACAGGGAAGCTGTTGAATATTTTCTAACTAATTTGACTGGGTGCTGTTGCTGCCTAAGGCAGCAACAGCGCCTAGTCAAATTAGTTTCAAAATATTCAACAGAATATTTATTAAAAAGTAAAAGCAAACAATTTGTACAACATAGACCGTCTTCAAATATGCATTCGTGACGTACTTATCGATGTCATGCATGACGTCATCCATTATGATGTCATTCTACACGTTTCGTAGATGATTATGACGTCATATGATGGGTACATACTCTGGAAAAGTGAATTACAAAGAAATGTTTCTCCTACTTGCATGCTTCATAATATCTATACAGAAATTAGATTAATTCATTTTTAGCTCGTCCGTCAACTTTTGCTTTAAAACGCTACTCCTCCTTAACCAATAGCCGAATCTTAACTAAATTTTGGTCAAAGGATGCTATTGTGCTCGGATCCAGAAATTCCATTTGGAATTTTGATTCATAAATTTTTTGGCTCAAAATCTTAGATTTTATTAAAAATTTACCGGAAATTGTCAAATTGCTTCTCCTTACCATTTTGACCGATTTCAACCAAATTTTGCGTAAATATTTTGGGTGAAAATCCTAGATTTTATTAAAAATTTACTGGAAATTGTCAAATCTCTACACCTTACCATGTGGACAGATTTCTATTGTGATAGGCTCTAGTACTTCTATTCAGAATTTGGATTCATTAATTTTTTGCATGAAAATCTTAGATTTAATGAAAAATTTACCAAAAATTGTCAAAACACTGCTTCTCCTTAGTTGCTTGACATATGTCAAACAAATTTGGTTAGAGTGACCCTATCAAGGTAGACTAAAATTTCTATTCAGAATTTTGATTGGTAAATTTTTTTGGTGGCCATCTTGGATTTTCCGAAAATTATCCACTCTTGTTTTTAAAACTACTCAATTGGACTGATTTCAAATCAACCCATATGGAAGAAATTAAATATAATAAACTGTCTTATATATAGAAATCTGATGATGCAGGCAGGTGACATGGCCCTTGGTTGACCGTTGGTCCAAGCAAACAGCACGGTCACTTGGTTATCTAATGGTCCAAGCAGGCGGCACAGGCCCTTGGTTGTCTGATGGTCCAGTTAGGTGGCATGGCCCATGGACAACTTGTTTAAACCTTTTACACTCAAGATGGCCAAAAATAGCATTTGCATTTGCAGACCTATAGAAGACAGTTCTGTTTAATTTACCACAGGAATGTGACTGGCTCGATAACTGAGCCAGTCATTCCAGTGGTACATTTTTTAAAGTCATCTTTTGACCCGCAAATGGACACTGACCTTACACTGTGACAATATTTTATTTTCATGACCACTAAAGAGTGATAAATTCTTAAAGAATGCTAAGTTTAATTGTCCAACTCGCCAAGTTAAGGCTAGTATATAATAATCATTGGGGCTAGCAAAATTTACTGGTCACTAGTATGGTTGGTTATAGGCTAACCTAGGCTTGCGCGATTATTGCTTTGAGTGATCACGATCGTGATCACGATCGATTATTTAAGAACAATCGTGATTATTCGATTAATCTGCCCGGGTACAAATTACCAAAACATAACAACAAAAGCATAATGCAATGACAAAAGCTGCAGTGGTGTTTAGAAAAGTCGATTTGCAGGCCAAGAACAGACTATATTTGAAAATGTATCTCTGGTATGCCAGGCTCGTTTCTTGATCGAGCCAGTCATTCCAGTGATATATTTTCAAAAAGTCTTCTTGGCCTGCAAATGAACATACATTCATTGAGCAAAGTACCAATTTTCATGACCGATCTCACTAAAAAGTAATTAAAAGGTTGGCATTGAAATATTTTATGCAGTAGAAATTATTCATGATTATTCGATTATATAATTTTTAATCATATAAATTTACAATTGAAAAAATAATCATGATCTTCGATTTATTCACGTGATCGCGCAAGTCGAGGCTAACCTGGTAAATGATATCCACTGCATGAAATAGTTCCAATGTTTCTTATTATCTCAACAATGTCTTATTATCTTTTCGAGAACAGTTTGACTGAAACTTAATCGTGCCAATTTTCAGTCAAACTCCATTAGCAACTTTCTGGGGGAAATCCTGAATAAAATGCTTACATTGTTAGCTCACCTGCCCAGATTGGCCAAGTGAGCTTATGGCATGGCGACCATCCATCATCTGTCCATGGTCCATCCATCCATCCGTCAACTTTTTTTTTAAACAACTTCTCAAGAACCACTGGGCCGATTTCAATTATATTTGGCAGGAAATATCCTTAGGGCATAAGGATCCAAGTTTGTTCAAACGAAGCCGATTGGCCAGTGGCCATCTTGGATTTCGTCCGATTTTAGGAAATGTCTTTAAAAATCTCCGGAACTGCTTGGTGGATTGAAGCAAACCCAATGAAATATGATCTAGGGCAAGAGCTGAACAAAGTTTGTTCAAGGGAACTTGATTGGTCCCATGGTTTGGCGGCCATCTTGATTGACCTAGTTTTAGCGAAAAGGACTTCTCCAGAACCACTGAAGTGATCGGGCCGAAATTTGGCAGATATGGTTAGGGAGTAAGGGCCATGAATCTTTGTTCAAGGGAAGTTGATCCGTCAAAAAACATGGCCACCTTGGGGCAATCAAAACATAGTGTGTTTGGTGGCCATATAATTATTTTTTATTTGATGGATTTTGAGGCTGAAATTGGTTTTATATGTGCTTTTGGGTATTCTGATCTCAAATTTGCAATTTTCAAAACTCGGATAAACGGTTTGGCGGCCATCTTGGATCATTTTCCTGTCAAAAGCTCCCATACTAAAGCAATGGGAAATTAAAAATATCTTCTAGAACTGCTAGGCCGATTTCAATTATATTTGGCAGGAGGTATCCTTACATTGTAGAGATTCAATTTTTTTCAAATGAAGCCAATCAGCCATTTTGTCCGGCGGCCGTCTTGGATTTGGCAGATTTTTAGAAATGTCTTTAAAAATCTTCGCCGAAACTGAGCGATTGATTCAAAAGTCATAAAATTTCATTTAGGGCACGAGCTGAACCAAGTTTGTTCAAGGGAACTTGATTTGCCAAATGGTTGGGCGACTTTCTGCGATGGCTTGGTTTTCATGAAAGCAACTTCGTCTCCAGAGCCACTGAACGGATTGGGCCGAAATTTTGGAGATATGATATTGATGATTAAGGGCCATTAAAGTTTGTTCAAGAAAAGTTGATGCATAAAGAAACATGGCCTCTGTTTTCTTGTTACAAGTCTGCTCAACTCATTAGAGTTCTACTTATTGTTAATGACCATTCTAGTTGAGATGCCTATGGTCCAGGTGAGCGAAACAGGCCCCTTGGGCCTCTTGTTTATCATGTGTCATGATGTTGTAATGTTTAGTATAGTTAATTATAACAAAGTGTCTTATTCTTGATATACATACTCAGTAGTACTGTCTGGCACTGATCTAACCATCTGCAATCATTACCCAGTAAATTAGCTTATTTCAGGAATTTATTAGCCAAGTAACTAGCCTGGAAATGAAAATATCTTCAGATTTTATTAGCCAAATGTTAAAGAGATACTAATCTTGTCTCATATGTTGTATTCTACTGATATATTGTAGTACATAGCTTCCATATCATTCATTTCCTGCTTTGGGAAGCAATAAGTTCCAGTCAAATTAATTTTAAAATATTCAAAAGCTTACCTGTATTGTTGGTTACATGACATTACGATTCCTTTAACTCTCTTAACCAGTAAATTAAATTAGCGTATTCTTAATATCGTTGAGATAAAGACCAGTGAATGCAGTGATTAGTCAGGAAAATTTGCAGCCCAAGGGAAGAGTATTTTTTATTAATTGCCAGTGGAATGACTGGTTGGAGTTTAATTATCAATTCCATCATTACAGTGATAGATGTTCAAAAAATATTCACTTCGCCTTCAAATGGATATTTTTAAATACTGCTCTGGAAGCCAGTTTTGTCCGTCTTGACCATCAAATTGAAAGCAATAATAGAGGATTCCAGTTTATCCATCAATCATATAACATCATGATCAACTACGTGACGTGTAGGTTGACTTCATAATCAATTTTGTCATGAATGATGTACTTAAGTTCATCATAAACGCTTAATTGATGACGGAGTAAGCATTGCTGTATGTCTACTATTTGGGAAGAGTGATACAGGTAGGGGTCACCGTCTTCCCTGGGCCGACATGCACACCATAAGCAAACAGACCCAGTACGTTGTTATCACTCTTCTTTATAAAGGGTGACCCCTTGGCCCATTCTTTCAGTCAGATGACTCCTAACCATACACCCCTATGACGTCACCACGGTCGCCATATGACGTCAAACACATTGACGTCATAAACGTAGTCATTACCTACAGGAACCTCTCATCATCATTCTACCAATATCAGTCCTTCAAGAAAATGGCACGCTTCCAGTGCTCCAAATGAACCAGTTCCTTTGCTCACAAGAGCAGCCTCAAGCGGCACGAAAATACGATACACGTAGAACTGCCAGCCTGGACGTGTGATTGGTGCTTGGCACCAATGAAACGGGCAGAATACATGCGGCGCCACCTGCACAGGCATGGCCTGGACAAAACCACAATCATCCAGCTTATGGCAAGACCTCGCATAATCAAGTGTGTGCGGATCGTGGACCCTGGGCAACCGCTATCCAAACCCAGGGTGTGCGATAAATACGACTACCACAGCCCACCGAAGGTTAGTAAATGCACCATCGATAATTGGAAGCTTCCAGCAGCGTTTGATAACATACTAAAACCAAAAAATTTGATATTTCACCTGGAAATTTTATGAGGCACACGTAGACTCAGAACCCACCGGCTGCCTAGACACCCACAGCAGTCAGGCACCAGCACGGTACTTTGAAAAAATGCCACCAGCAGCCACCAATTCGGACAACACCAATAAGAATGGCGACTTACCAGCCACCACACCGGATCCAATATCGGTCTGTGATCCTCCATCGACAGAGACCCGCTCTCCTACCTATATGGAAATGAGCTCACCACGATCACCAGATTTTAGCGTGAGTGCGGCGTACAACAACCTGTACAATTCTAACTCATTAAAAACTGTTCTCACTCCACACGACACCAGCTCTCCAATGTCATCACCAGGTTATCAAGAAGGCGATCCAGTCACCAGACGGAATGCAGATATCCTTGCGGCCTGCATCTTAATCTCAGATCTAGCCTCGAGCCACCGTTTCAATTTAAACTGTCTCCATTGCTTCATAACCATTCAAAGCCAGAATTCAAAAGCACCAGATCCAAAATGGGACAGGATTATCGCCATGATGGGCAACATGTGTGCCCACATTGACTGGAGCCTGTCGCACCTCCAGTTATAGATTACAACTCTCAGATAATCAAACTTTCTAAATTCCACCTGATGTGATCGACACCAGGAACCATAACATTAAAACAGAAGATTTTTCAAAATCTTCAACGGACCTCCACCGGCCTGTGCTTTGATTAAATAACTATTTAACCCAAGGGGGCACTAAGCTCACCTGGCAGCCAGTTTTTATACGTATTATTCTGTGCATACTGTGTTTTCCTGCCAGACTTTTGGTGGTAGAAATTTTTCTACAGGGGGCACCATGCTCACCTGGAACATTTCTACACGACGTATTTATACGGAAGCTCGGATAATACAACCAACTAGAAGGGGCACTACGCTCACCTGATAGAAATCCTACAAGCATTTGTGTGTTCATTTTGTGTGCGTTATGTCTTCACTATCAAATCTTATAGCTAGAAACTTCCGTCCATGGGACGACATGCTCACCTGGAACTTTCTTCTACAGATTCACATAGGATTTGGTATTACGACTCGGGCAACAATTTTTATCAAAACACAAACACGTGCTGGTCATTTGGATAAGATTCCTCATCCGTATTTAATTATTTAATCATTGATTTTATCATTGTTCTTGTCATATCTTGCTTACCGGCTATGCTTAAGATTTTTTTCATCAGTCTTAAATAAATTTTTCCTTCACTTATGCGGCATTTATGTCAATTATATTACCACCCCACTGGTACTATAAAGCTCACCTGGAAGAGCGACCTGACCGCCCGGCCCCACCAATACCCCCCACCCCCACCCCACATGATGATCCTACAGGTGACACAACATCTCACCTCCAGTATTCCCACATATGCCTCTGATGAGTTCCACTTAAGGAACGAAACGCCATAAGTCTGAATCAATAAACCATGGTAATGACAACACCGGTCAAAACCTCACAACAAATGGGCTCCAAATAAAACCAAAATTATATCTCTTCGCACGAACGCTGTAAACTTAAGAGAAAACAAGCATTCAGAAAAGAACCGGTAAGAATTTTATACCACAACCGCCAAAATAAACCACAACCGGTAAAAAAGTTTCACAACCGGCGAAATAGATACAACCGGCAAAAACATCACAACCGGTAATAAATACCTGAACCGGTAAAAACTGCCGAAGCCGCCATCTTGGACTCGACCGTCAAACTCACCAAAACCGGTGAATTTAGACCACAACCGTCAAAACCATACCGGCAATCCCAATTTTCCATACCCTTTTAAGGGCATTTGAAAGTCAATCCCCAGGCTCAGCCCATGAGAGTATAAAAGGAGCTGAAAAAGCAGCTTCTGACCATTCAGACTTCTGGATACACAACGTATCCAAGCGTCAGGCTTTAAAACCAAATTGGTCTATTTGTCACTGACTACGTCGTTATCACCCCCCCCCCCCCCTGTCTTTACTATTTAATAAACAGTCTGTTAAATAATTTGACTGGGCATATGGCAGCAACAGCACCCAGTCAAATTAAAAATATTCAATAGATTTTGAGATTGGGATTCAGAGAGTGCACGGCTCAATCGATCCCAACATGGGCAAAGCATGGGCAGCGCTTAGCTGGAGATGGGAGGGTCATCGCTAAAACTGGATTCCTCCATTTATAAGATTCTCTTGAATAATGAGTATCACTTGGATATATGTTCTGAGAGAAAGCAATTTTGTAATGGACCTTTTGTCAGTTGAAGTTTTTTTGGGAAATTTACCGCTGAAATGACTGCCATGATAACCGAGCCAGTCATTCCAGTGGTAAACTTTAAAAAATAATCTTTTGTTTGACAAATGGATATTTTCTGTGAGAAAATTTGAATTTTTTTAAACAAATTTAAGAGTTAATGGTCGAGTCTGCCTAAAATATGGCTTTGCGCAGTGGTCTTGTAAAATGTCTATTTGCACGCCAAGATATTTAAGACTATTTTGAAGTTTTATCACTATCTGGCTCGAAAATTGAGCCAGTCATTCTAGTGGTAAATTTTGTTAAATCGTTTCATCTTGGCCTGTAAATGCACATTCACTGGACAGAAATGTCAATTTTCTTTTAAAATCATGAACATTAAGGGGATAAATTGTAGCAAGCCTATGCATAATGCTGTGAACATGGTGATAACAATCTGATGCATAGGGCAGGACATGACAAGTGATGAGTGGTGAACACTCTGATAGCTGAACTTGTGTATTGTATATTCCCAATATCAACCGCTTAACCATTTAACACTCATATCAACCAAAAACGACAGTAGTCGTTAGAAATGCCCATTTGCAGACCAAGAGAAGACTTTTTGAAAATTTACCACTCTAATACCTGGCTCGATAACCGAGCCAGTTATTCCAGTGGTAATTTTTCTAAAATAGTCTTCTTGGTCTGCATGTGGGCATTTTCTATGAGAAAATTTAAATTTTCTTGTAAGTTTGAGGGTTAAAGGGTTAATTGTCAAAAGGATACAAATTTTCTGATTTAAATAATGAATGTCCATTTGTAGGTAAGTTTTCTAAAATACTGATTGGATCTGAAAAGTGCAAACCGCTATTTCCTGAGACCACTCTAAAGCCATTTTTGCCGTCTTTGTTGATTAATGGGTTTATTAACGCTTTACTTGTCATGCCGGCCAAAACTGACTGCTGAATTGGTCTTGCGGAATGGATATTTGCAAGGCAAGAGAAGACTATTTTTGAAAATTTACCACTGGAAGGACTAAGGCCGTGCTATCACTAGAGAGTGAATCGGGAATAACAAGAATACTTCAGTATGACGTTACTCAGGAGTAAGTCTCTAATGAGAACACGACCTTAGGCTTGCAAAATTAATATTATTCCATTAATCTCGATTATTCTTTAAAATATGATCATGGACGATCACAAAACTAAATAATCGAATAATCGAAGATTTTCAATCTCCAAGGTAGTTGTTTTCCAAAGTGTAAAGTAACGTACATCGCCTATTAGTAGGCTGGGATTCTATTAAGAGGGTGTTCAATTTCCAAACCAACATCTCTGAGAAATCAATTCTCTACAATGGTTAAAAGTGATAGACAATACCACGAAGATTGAACCATTTCCTTAGTCGGTACAAATTCTTGCCACCTTACTGGCTATGTTTAATGTACACCTCAAAAACATTGTGGCGGGGAAAAAATGACTGGGACCACCTAAATATTGCGTATCCTTTAATAAAGATCGTTTATTACATCAAAATTAATCCTAAATTTGACATAACATGTGAAAAATATAAATCACATGGTATTAGGAATTCGATAAAGTTAAGTCAAATTAAGAAGTAGCAACAATATTTAGAGCGAGTACTCGAATATAATTATCCTGTATGCTGATTCATTGCATAATTGTAACCAAGTACTGTACTTTAAATTGGATACGAATAATTGGTACCCGCTTGATAACAAGAAATGGTTATAGATCAATGCGATCTAACCCCGTCTCAAACTGCCATTAGCATCATGCACCTCGAATCACAAAAGAGGTTTAGCTCGCCAACATAAGAAGCGATCTACCGCATTTAAATTCTCGGGCGTTCAAGCAAATTCTGTCGCACGTTTGATTCCGCTTTGTATCATTTTATGTTGGTCGCTTACATTGGGCTGTTTGGGTCTTGCCAGATTGTATCGATATTGTGTTCAGAAATAGTACTCTAATTGTTTATGAATGCATATGAACTGTGATTTCTGAACGTGTCTTACTGTCTGGGAATTAGACTGGAGGCATTTTTAGTGGTCTGGTCAGCAATACCAATTCTCGTTCAAAGTAACGCTTGTATTTCTTTTCAGATATTACCAATACAAGCGCAAACTAGTTGAAATATTCCCTGTTACATGGTAATTTGTGTTGAATAAAACTTTGTTCAAGGTCACCCACCATAGCCCAAAATGACCTGTATGATATAATCGAAAATCATGACTGGCTCGGTAACCAGTGGTAAATTGTCAAAATTAGTGTTCTATTGCCCTTCAAATAGACATCAAAAGGGAAATATTTAGATTTTCTCGACCAAATTTGACCATTAAATGGTTAAAGTTCTCATGTCCCAATAACTAGATAAACATTTGCATGAGATATTTGTTGATTTCTATGCAATTTACCAAGCATGCAATGTCCTGATTCCATATTCCTTGTAACTATTGAACGCTATACTGGTTGAGTCTTGTCTGTACAGCCCCATCGTTCTATTGCACGATCCTCGCCGTCCCACTACGTTCCCATATCGAGTACCATGCTTGCACGCCTTTGAAGCTTCATACATATTAATGAACTGGAGTCAGTCAACTTGCGCTAATGAGATTGCTCGATATGAAATCAGGAAGTAAATAAATTTACACATGTGTGTAAATCAAACTAGCGGTTTTTGTTACTGAAAACCAATCTACACATTTTTTGTTCCTCAGATAACTTGTTTAGAGAAAAACTATTGCAAACTTTTGCAAATGTCTCTTTCCAGATCAACAGCCTCGCGATCGCTGTTGTTTTTGTGATTGTAAATTAGGTCACCGGACGAACCTTCGTCTATCGCGTGAAGTAGGCAGAAATCTGATTAGCTACGTCCAACCCACTAGTGTAATGTTACTTCCCATAGCGAGAAATTACAGGTCTGCAAGTATGGCCTCGAAAAAAAGCGTAGCTATGTGAGTGAGCGTGTTAGTACGATGGTACAGACCAGGATTTCTCAAACAAAACCCCACTATGCACATGCAAATGGTCATTTGTTAGCTAAAGCTCTTGAAGTGTAAGCGCGTAGGATGTAGTCACAACAATAGCTCGACAGCCCATATTTCAAGACTGGTAGTGAGTGTATCAATTTCCATGGGAAAATACAAGAAAGCTGTTGTATATTTTGACAATAATGTGCGTCAAAGTTGCTGCTGTCAATGCCATTTGATACAAATTTGAATTAAAAAGCTACTTCACCATGCTCAAACATTCTTTTCAAATGTATATGTACCTGTTACTTATAATATGCCGTGAATTATCTTTGACCGTGACTAGATACTCGTAATTCATAATTATATCTTGGGCAATATTTTTGTAATTTGTGCATTAACAATTTCATATTCTTTCAATAGGCGTGCATTCAAACGTAGGGATTATTTTATGTTTTATATGTACATTAGAATTTAAGCAGAGAAAATATTCTGTGAAATTTGTAATTATTAGAATTAAAGTATAATCTAAACTACCCGAAATTCACAGGTCTTGCTTTTTTCCTTTTTTCCCAGACTTGGTTGAGAATGTTGATGATTCCATGGCCGCCATTGATTCATATAGTACTGCAGGCATTCAGCTTTCTCAAAATGTGCAATGCACCAGAAAGATACCATTCACTTATTATTGCAAATATTGTTCATATACTACACGGTACCGTGCAAACTTTCGGCGCCATATGACGGTTCATATTAAGGATAGAAGGGCATTTTGTGATGAATGTGGAAAGGGATTTTGCGACGCTTATACTCTGCGAGTGCACAAGATGGGTGATCATAACAGTCTGGTGTACACTTGCCATATATGTTCTAAGGTGTTAAAATCACGATCTGGTATGGATTATCACATGAAAACCAGTCATCTTACGTAGGCTGAGGTAGGCCTGCACTTTGGATGTAGCAAATCTGTCACTCGAGTATCTGACAAAGTCATCAAATGTCACATCATAATGTTCCTTGTTACTTGATGTTACAGCCAGTTAACATAGGTCTGTCACAAAATGAGAAAAGACCTGAGAGTAGCCATCTGAGTTGTATGTTGTTGGTGAAAATTTTATAATTGAATGAGCATTCTATTGGTTACATTGATTAGATGTTGCTGCCCTAGGCAGCACTAGCTCCCAGTCAGGTAGTTTCGAAATATTCAACAGCTTATATATAGATATTAAGTTACCTTGAAATTTAGATTATCGGAATTTGTTGTTCAAGTGTTAAAATTGATCGATTAACCCTTTAACCCTGGGATTTGTTCAAGAAAATTACAATTTTCTCTTAGAAAACGTCCATTTGCAGTCCAAGAGAAGACTATCTTTGAAATTCTACCACTGGAATGACTGGCTCGGTTATCGAGCCAGTCATTCCAGTGGTAAATTTTTTTAAATAGTCTTGATATGCAAATGGATATTTCTCAAGACTACTGCAGAAGCAGCTTTTGGCTGATACGAGTGTTAAAGGGTTAATGTCTGTACAAAGTTGGCGGATCCTAGATAGAAATGGGAGTGGCATAGTTAGAAATGGATCCCTTTTATTCGCTATAATATAAAATCATGATTAATATTTAAAAATTAATGATGATCTGCAAGGCTGTCAAAAAGTTAAAAAAAATAGTCCACAGCACTTGTTCAAATGCAACGTGTTGCATCAAGGCACATTCATAGAAGCCATACAGCCTTTAGGCTACACAGTTCTTGATTACGTAATCCAAATCATAGTATTGTCTTAGTGAAGGTCCATTTGCAAGTCAGCCATTTTAAGGGTAAATCCTAAAAAATAGTCCTTGCCCTCCTTGCCAGTGGATAATTCTTTTATTTTGCCCAAGAGGAAAAAATTGTTCCTGTGAGTTTTTGTGCCAGAAGTTCTTAATGACTTGTACAAAGATTTGGTGATCGCATATCGTAGCTCAAAGATAATTACGAAATATTATAAGCAATTTAAGCATATCGAGCTGAGATTGAAAACCAAGGATACTTACTTTGGATCAAGTCTTCGAGTAAAAGATGATGTTCACCGTGACTTTGAAATATCGACAACAGGATTTTATATTTGTATTTATATATCAACAAATTACATCCAAACTCAAGAATTCTAACAATGATCTCAACCTGCGGAATTGTTAATTTATTTTGTGTCTAAAAGCATGAATTATGTCATATTTTACTCAAGTTGTCGATCATGCCCGAAAAATACATGTTTCCTGGTAGTTAATGATGTTCTACATGTATGTAAGATGCACAATCCCTGTATAGTTTCCATTGGGATCATGGCGGCTTACAAAGGCAAAAGCAATGATCATTTGATTATTCCATCAGTCTTCTTCTCATATAACACATTTATTTAGTGTTTTAGTGTACTTGATTCACGGCGAAGTAAAACAAAAATCAAATGATAGAATATGCTCAAATTGTAGGAGGGAAGATGGGTAGAGGGATCATGATTAGCTTGACATTGTGTGTCTTTCAGTTTAGTGATTTGGGATGTTATATCATGCTCTGTAGTACATATATCCCGTGTTAACATTTTTCATTAATGGCATATCATAATTCACCTTTCCAGAGTATCCACCCATCATATGATGTCATAATCAACGACGTGATGTGTAGAATGACATCCTAATGAATGACGTCGATAAGTACATCACGAACGCATGTTTGAAGACAGTCTATGCGTTGTTGTACAAATTGTATGTGTACAATTTAATCAATATTC
Source organism: Chaetoderma sp. LZ-2023a (assembly GCA_034401795.1). NCBI lineage: Eukaryota > Metazoa > Mollusca > Caudofoveata > Chaetodermatida > Chaetodermatidae > Chaetoderma > Chaetoderma sp. LZ-2023a. Next base: position 98,071,309 of record CM067374.1, on the reverse strand, counting down.
TGTTGAATATTTTGAAACTAATTTGACTGGGGGCTGTTGCTGCCTTAGGCAGCAACAGCCCCCAGTCAAATTAGTTACAAAATATTCAACAGGTTCCATGTATAGTTTTCAGGAAATTGATAGGGCATTCGGGGATCGATCAATCCCAACATGAGTGAGGTGTGGTTGGAGCTTAGCTAATGATAGGCGGGGCATAGCTAAAAAATGGAAGGTTCCATTGATGATACCAATGTAGTATTTTTTTCAATGCCTGCTTTAAGCCATTAATGTCCAAATTTTTTAAAAAAACAGTCAAAAAAATTTACTTAATGAATGTCCATTTGCAGGCTAAGAGAATGCAACTTTTTTTTAATTTATCAATCGAATAACTAGTTCGGTTAGCAATCCCATCACTCCAGTGGTAAAAAATTGTGTTCTCGTGGACTGTAAAAGGACATTCCACAAGATCATAACAGAGACTGTTTATGGCCGGCTTGACCATTAAATGGTTAAATAATGACTACATACATATATTGTTTTGCGCTTACGTTTCAATTTAGATACCCTGACAAAATACATTAACGATTTATACTAGGGTTTTCACCTACTTCAAAGAAGTTATAAATAAAGTGTAATGAATTTATATAGGCGGAAGAAATTTTGATATATTTCCCATTTCCTTGTTCCCCAGACATGGTTGATGACATTAATTCGCTGGTCCGCGATTCGGCCATAATCGTTGGAGATGGACAGCAGATGGAGATTTATAGATGCGAATATTGCCATTATACCACAGAATATCGCAATAACTTTAAGCGCCATTCAACAATTCATGGGCAGGGGAGCAAGGTGTACTGTAATGAGTGTGGAAAAGGATTCTGCGATGCGTATACAATGAGGGTGCATGAGAAGACTGATCATTTGGCGATGGTCTTCAATTGCCTCTTTTGTGACAAGACTCTCAAGTCAAGAGCGGGCATTACCTATCATATGAAAACGGCACATCATCGAGAATATCATGCATAATAATTAATTATTTACTGCTTATTAACCCTTTAACCCTCGAATTTGTTTTAGAAAATGATCATTTGCAGACCAAGAGAAGACTATTTTCGAAAATTTACCACTGGGCTGACTGGCTCAGTTATCTGGCTCAGTTATCGAGCCAGTCAGTCAGTGGTAAATTAAAAAAAAAAATCTCTTGTTCGGCAAATGGACATTTCTCAAGGTCACTGCAGAAGCCGTTATTGGCTTATATGAGAGTTAAAAGGTTAACACTTGAACTCTCACAGACGAGCTAAGACGAATTCTTTATGATGTACGGAATATCCCGTTGAATGTTTCAGAACTAATTGGACTTCAGCAACTTTTTTCGCAGTCTTTCAATGATATTCAACCGACAATTGGTACATTGCTTTATTATGAGAAATTACAGATGAAGTTCGAGTTTCAGGACTGCGTCAATACTTGATGGAGTTACATACCCTTTCGACATGAAATGAGAATTTGTAGGTTGCTTTATTATAGGGATTTACAGAGAAAGTTCGAGTTTGGGACAAATTCATCAATTTTCAATAGAGTGATGCCCCATTTCGACTTATGAAATACCAAAAATATCAGCTTTCCACAATTTTTTTGCATCCCTTCAAGATATTCAACTGAGAATTGGTACATTGCTTTGTTGTGAGAAATTACAGAGCAAGTTCGAGTTTCAGGCATTTGTGTCAATTTTTATGGAGTTATGTCCACTTTCAACTTATGAAATACAAACATATCAGCTTTCAAGATTTTCGTTCTCCTTCACTATATATAACTGAAACTTGGTATATTGCTTTGTTATGAGAAGTTACAGATCAACTTCGAGTTTCAGCTGCTTCTGTCAATTTTTTATTGTTTTTTGGACTGTCAGTCTCTAAAGATTTATATCACCATGTAGGGGACATCTATTGCAAACAGAATGCTTGTTTTGCTAACGGATGATGGATAGAGCGCGTCGTGAAATTTTTGTTTCAAGTCTTGCTGGCCTAGTTATCCAGCAGAGTGTATCTTTTGAACCGTTAGGGCGATTCTGACATCCCTAACATCGGATAAATCTTCAAATTTAAAGCTACACATACGTACCACCATTATTCCAATTGGTTCAGTGGTTCCAGTTATATTATCATATGTTTTCTCAGAATATTTCTTTATCGTATTGCGAGCTGGATGAGTAATTTGACAATATGCATGTGTCAAGTGTGCCACTTCATTTAACCCTTATCACGCTGGTGTAAAATGTCTAATAGCCTGCTTACAGACATAGTGCCGGCGTACATTTTGCTGTCGTGCACAGCAATGGCTTACAGCAGTATTGTTGCCAAATTGAACACATACTGATAGGATAGAGAAAATTGAATCTATGACATATAGACTTTGAGACAGCAGTCTATACGGGTTAACACCCAGTCTTTGTATACATCTTAGCATCTTCTTAACAGTGTCAGCTTTTAATCCACATGATTAGCATGTAAACTAATTTTTAGTTGGCCAATCTTATTTTATAATGACGTATATGATTGGCAAATCAAACCATTCATTTTAACTCTTTTCCGCTGTCCTATTGCACGCTTAACGATATTTTCCTTCCGTAATACCTGTCTATGGCCGTCATAGTATGATGGCACTTAGTTTTGGGACCAAGCGCTGGTGGTTTAAAACGGGTGGTCATATGAGCACCCATCTTAAAGAACCCTCATCAGTTGTCATATGAGGCGACTAATGGGCTTTAGTGACCCCCCTTTTTAATAGTCCATACATTGTCCATTATAGATGCGGTTCACTGTATTGAGAAACAGTTATGTTGGCAAATAAAACTATCAGCTTGCAGTGTATTATTTTATTTGCCTACTGTAGTTATTTAAGATCCAATATGTTAGTCATATAATAGTGTTTCAAATAAAGTGCACATTTACCCAATCCAGAATTGTCCTTTAAGGTTAAACTCGTATAGGCTGGTAAATTGTTAAGCAGATTTATGCTTAGCGTATTTCATAAATTTTCATTTGCACAAACCTTGATTGATTTTCTTTATTTCACTTGAGGATTACATTTGAACAAATTTTGACTTTAATTTTGTTAAATTGACTTTGACATATTCAACAGCGGACATGTGGTATTTGTGCTTTTGGAATTAAGATGCCGAGATTGCAGGGATAGAAGTGTACAGTGTGCTATCTGATCCTAGAATCATTTTTAACCCTTTAATGGCCAAGATTTGACAAGAAAATGGAAATCTGTTCTGAGTTAATGTGAATGTACATCATGATTCCTGTTTGCCATTGCATTTGGAAGTCATATCATTGATATATTTATATCAGTATTTACGTCATTAAATAGCCTGTTAGTCCACCAAGATTGGTCAAGAAAATCTAGATTTATGCTTAGTAAATGTCCATTTACAGGCCAAGAGGAGGCGCTTTGAAAATTAACCTTTGAATAACTGGTTCAATCATAGAGCCAGTCATTCTTGTGATAAGTTTTCAAAAGGTCTTCTCTTACCCTGTGAATGGACATTGACCATGACCTGGCTGATTTTGATTGGCTTGACCATTAACCATTTGATCACTGAGTTTTTAAAGATGACCTATTCCAAGGGTTATATCACTGGCCATTATAAATATTTAAAAAATAATTTGACTGAAAGCCACCAACAACTTTCAATCAAATTATTTTCAAAATATTCAGCAAGTCAAGAGGTCTTGCTCATTGAAATTATTGTCCTGTGGCTTGCAGCAGCAAGACAGTTAAAGTGTTAATTATTTGCAATTTCTAACTCTCACCACATTAGACCAGATATGACAATTTATAAGATTTTGTTGTTCAATTTAATTATATGTTGTTGCTGCCTATGCCAGCAACGGCTTCTAATAAAATTATTTTTGAAATTGTTAATAGTGTCTATTAATATTCTGTCATGCTTTGAACATGAGATGCTGTGACTGCGCTTCAAAGGGTTTCGTTGTATTAAAAGGTAATTAATCCTTTAACGGTCAAAATGTTCAAGAAATCCAAATTATTTGCTTTAATATTGAGTGTCCATCTGCAGACCAAGAGATGCCTATTTGTGAAAAATTACCACAGAAATGACTGGCTCGGTTACTGAGCCAATCGTAACCGAGCCAGTCATTTCACTTGTAAAATTTCAAAATTAGTCTTCTTGGCCTGCAAAAAGGCATTCTTAGAGACCGTTGCAGCGGCCATTTCTCGCCAACTTTGCTATTAAATAACCTAAGTAGGAATTATATAATTAAATAGTTTGATCAAAATCTGAACTCTCTGCATTTCCTTGTTCCCCAGCTCTGACTGAGGATGCTAATCAACCGATGGTTGACACTGATATCAACCAAGCCGAAGCGCAGAGAACCGACATGTTTACACGTAATTGTCCGTATTGTGACTATTCCTCGGATCATAGCAGAAACTTTAGGCGTCATTTAACGACTCATCTACAGGAGTTTAGAACTAGAGTTCTCTGCGATAAATGTGGAAAAGGGTTTTGGGATGGTTATACGATGAGAGAGCACATGAAGACTGAACATGAGAATAAGCTTTTTGTATGCCAGTTTTGTGATAAAACCTTAACAACAAGGCGTGGTATGAGATACCATGTACAGCGTGTTCATAAAAACCCTGGCGCTAAAGATTAACTGTTTTTGATCTGTTATTAACTTTAGTAACGCTATATATGCTATTGTTAAGATGATATTGATTATTGTTGAAAATTATTCAACCCTTTGATGGTCAAATTTGGTCCAAAATACTTGCTTATTGAAGGTCCTTTTGCAGGCTAAGAGAAGACTACTCTTGAAAATATACCACTGGAATTGCCTGGCTGGATTATCGAGTCAGTTATTCCAGTGGTCAATTTTCAAAGATAGTCTTCTTAGTGTGCAAATGGACTTTCCTCAAGACCAGTGCAGAAGCGTTTTTTGGCCGGCTTGACCGCTAAAGAGTTAGTTGAAATAAATTGCTGACTTATATACAATAATGCAATTGAATATTTACACATAGCGGACTGACAGCTTCTCCGAACCAAACTGAAATTTCTATAAGCCGTCGGGACCAGCCATACGTTGGCGAATGAATTAAATTCCTTTGAACAAATTTCACCCGCTCTGTTTAAGATGGCTTGATATTTGGTCTGGAGAGTTTTACTGTAGTAACTAGAAATGTTTGCTTGTGTAATATTTATCTGTACTAATGCAATCATAATGTATTAGAGAGCTATCTTCTGTTATTTGGGATAAGGCGCTTGGAATGTACCAGTCACCTACAGCTGCGCTAATACATTCTTGAATACCAAGTAAAGCCATTTTAAGATTTTTAGCATTTGGTTTTTATGGATGGAGCAGTATGCACCACTGTTGGCAGAAAGTGAGTGACTTAAACGCTTGATTGGTCAAAAAAGATAACTGGACTGGTACAGTACATGCTCAGATGGAGCCAGTCTACCCGGCATCTTTCTCACAATCGGTACTGTAAATATTTATAATAATATAACGAGCAGTTACTTTTCTCTGACATCACACTATGATTATAACAAGATATGGTACTGAAATAATAAATGGAAATATTTATGTAATATGGCATTGTAAAAAATAAAGCATCCAAATTATGTCACGGGTCATTTGAAAGACCATAGCTTCGACTCTTAGTATGAGACACCACAATGATATGCATTGGCTGGTTATCATTTTACATGTATATTGTACATTTTTAATAATTGTTGATTTTTAGCATTAAAACTACATATGGTAATTTTGTCAATGAAACCATCTTCTTGTGTCTTCTATCGCTGCTTGTCGGATGTTGTGGTCTCTTGTCCACTTTATCAAATTAATTAAAATATTAAGTATTTAACCCTTTAATAGTCAAATTTGGTCAAGGAAATAAAAAAAGATGTCAATGGTCTAACTTTTATGGTGTCAATAGCAAAGAAACTAGTGTACATTTTTCAACAATTTTCGTGGAAGATGTTGCTGTCTACAACAGCACCATCTTCCACCAAATTTGTTGAAAAATAAACGGCGGTTCATCTTTTACTTTAATTTAAAATTTAAAAATTTTGACAGTTACGGGTTAAACAAATAAGTTCCCTTGGCCTCAAAATGGACATTCCTCAAGATCACTGCAGATGCCACGTTTGTTCGACTTGACCATTAAAAGTTTAATATATTATTATTAGGCAGGTGGCGTTGTATTTGTGGAGTATACAGAGTACTAATTTTTATTTTGGCAATTATTTATTTAAAACTTTGCGGTTAAGTAAGAAATTCCGCCAAATTCTGATTCATTTTCTCGTTTCCTTGTTCTTCAGAATCCTCAATTGGCGATGTTGTGCAGTCCACACAGTATTGGCCAGAACAAAATGAACCTTCTATCCTCCTGCCTCAATACCAAACTCGTAATGCATACATGTCTCATATTGATCTGCCTGAAAATGGCCCACCATATGCGTGCCCGATCTGTTCTTACAGTACCTCGTATTCGTGGAATTATAAGCGCCATTTGACTGTGCATGATGAGAGTTGCAGAGCATTGTGTAATGAATGTGGCAGAAGATTTTCCACTGCGTATTGTTTACGTATTCATCAAATGCAGAGACACAGTGACATGGTTTACACTTGCAGCATGTGCGATAAGACACTTACTACCAAAGAAGGAATGCGATATCATATGAAAGTCAAGCATAATATAACATCATGAATCTGAAAACGATAGTATTATTAACATTTTTCATAGCATATATGTTTGTCAGAGGAAATAACTGTAGGTTATATAGAATTTTTGTTTCGACTGTGAAACAGAAGTGAGACAGTATACTGTTCCGGTGGTGGTGGAAGCATCAACACCAAGCCTTGCATTTCAGGGCAAATTGCTATGATTTACCGGCTTACAGTTTCCGTCATTTTACATTGGTGCATATACGGCTAGAAAATAATCAGCCTGAGGTTGAGACATTGAGGTTGCAATGTTAAAGGTCAAGCTCACTGATCTTGGACAAAATTGTTTTTAAATGTTACGTTTTTGCGTTTAGCAAAAATTGTTAGTATAGATTTTAGGATTCCATTAGCCTACATGAATATAACTTGGGTACATACATGCACAAAGCTGACTACGGTATATACTATTAAGAATCAGCGTGATGGCATTGAGGTCACAAAGCTCTGATGTTTAATTGCAAGGAGGACGACAGATAGGCCATTTAAGTCCATAAAATTCTTGTTATTCTAATTTTCTGCCAGATCTCATGAACTATCTTATGTATGTGTTTGTTGCACATACAGTTCCAGTTATCCATGTTCTATAAGCAATGTCTGTGAATGATGAATGATATTGAAGATTGGTAATCAAAAAAGTTTAAGAACCCAGACAGCTGTAATTAAACCAAAATTAAGCTTCCCACATAGCTTGGAGATAAATATTTACGCACTTGAATTCTATTCACATCATGTGAATTTTGCATGTTGAACACGACATTTTTGGGGTCTTATTTTACCATGGAGTTCTACTTTATAGCTACAATTCACATGGATTGACTGAATGCCTGAAGTCATACCGAGTGTCCGTCATTAGTAGAATAGATTAGCTATACCCTGGCAGTGGTTACAGTTAACATGCTGTTATATTCCCATTCCTGAGGAACCAAGTTGAATGTAGTACTTATTGATAATTTTAGAATTGACTATTAATAACCACATCGATGGAACACTCTTAGACCGTGTCCTTACTAGACTTAATCAAGAATAACACTGTATTAATGTATGGCATTATTCCTGATTAACTCTGTAGTGAGAACGGCCTTAGTGACAATACAGATTAATGGATGTGTGTATCATTGTCTATGTTGTGACAGTGACAAGTTCAGTGAAATTGCTTTCAAAATAACCCGTTGGGCTACCTTCTTGTAAATATCATTTATACTATGCAGGATGAAATGTGTTAACTCTTACCGTCATGGACCAGGAGCAAAAGTTGATGAACCAAATCTGTCAATCAAGTATATGACATCATAATCAATTAACGAATGATGTAGCTAACTCCGTCAGGAAATTAAAAGTATCAGTTTTATGAATTATATGTCTGCTATTTTAACCCTTAGCACTGATGTCAAAATCTTTAGTTTTCCTGTTAAATTAAAAGATAAACTGGTGTTCAGTTTCCAACAAATTTGGTGGAAGATGTTGCTGTGGTTGCTATTAACACAGCCAAAGATAAAATATGAACAGCAGTATGGTAAGGGTTAATAAACATTCTGTTGAATATTTCTGAAAAAGTTGGTCCTGATCCCAGGATGATTCATAATAAGGAGAAATTAGTTACCTCTCCGTGATGTAGAAATTGTTTGAGTGTAGCTTTCGTGACCATCTCGGTCACTTCTTCAGCACTAACTGATGGTCGCTGGCAACGTCACTCTGGTCAGTTCTTGTGGAGTCACGTAACAGCATGACTGGTAGACTGCTGATATACGGTAGCCCTCGTCTCGGTTGATGGTTGGTTGATGCTTGTAGATTTCTATGGCCTCTAAATTTCTGTTTAAATAAGTTGGTCTCGATATTGATGACCGAGGCACTGCTGGCATGGATGACGTGGCCAGTGGGTTCTGTGTGCTCTGCCTTCAGACAACACCACATCAAAACTTACCACTAGCCCATCAACACCTTAAGATCACAATTAGTAAGACCTAAAGCTAAACTGACCACAGATGAACGCTCTGGACTCATCTACAAGATCGAATGTGACCAATGTGAGGGTAAATATATAGGTGAAACGAAAAGGCCTCTCAGCACCAGAGTCGAAGAACATCTTAAAATCAATTCCAACTCAGCTGTGGCAGAGCACACAGAATCCATTGGCCACATCATCCCCGCCAGCAGTGACTCGGTCATCAATATCGAGACCAACCTGTTTAAACGGAAAGAAATCTACACGCATCAACCAACTATGAACCGAGACGAGGGCTACCGTATACCAACAGTCTACCAGTCCATGCTGTCACATAACTCCACAGGAACTGACCAGAGTGACGTTGCCAGCGACCGTCAGTTAGTGCTGAAGAAGTGACCGAGATGGTCACGAAAGCTACACTCAAACAATTTCTACATCCCGTAGAGGTAACTAATTTTTCCTTATTATTCTGTTGAATATTTTGAAACTAATTTGACTTGTGCACTCTGCCTGTTACTGCTATAGGCTCACATATGATCACACAAGTTCTGATATTTTCCTCTATATTCCTTGGCAGTGACAATGATGCTGAAGCACTATGCTCCTAATTACCACAAGGGTTCTAACCCAGACACTCACGCCACATGTGCGGGTGATATACAACCAGGTGTGTCGGCTTCATCTGCTAGAGACTCCGAAGGCTTCAAATGTGAATTCTGCGCATATACTACGCCATACTTATCCAATCTACGACGCCATTGGTCGATGCATCAGAAGAACATGCAGCCATTGTGTAACGAATGCGGGAAGAGTTTCTGTAATATGTATAATTTGAAGATGCATATATTATACAAACATGGGAACTGCAAACTTCAGTGTCCGATATGTTTTAAAGTTCTGCAAACACATACTGGGCTAAGACGTCATATTATAGCCTTCCACAAAACCAATACATAGTAAAATATACAGTATAGCTTGTCTAGACAGGATACCTTGGGGACCATATAAAACTATCATATATGCATACGTCTTCTTTATATGGAGGGCAATTATATATATAAATATATGCTAGCGATAAATTTAAAAAAATAGGACTACAAAATGGACATTTTCTTTGAGATAATTGAAATTCTCCTGAACAGATGTTAAAAGATACCTACATATAGGGAACAACTTTATTCATTCTTAAATTCAAGGAACCAATATATATATATGTATATATATATATATGTATATATCTATATGTATATATCTATATGTATATATATCTATATGTATATATATATATATATATATATATATATATATATATATATATATATATATATATATATATATATATAGATATATATATATATATATATATAGATATATATATAGATATATAGATATATATATATATATAGATATATATATATATAGATATATATATATATATATAGATATATATATATATATATAGATATATATATATATATAGATATATATATATATATATATATATATATATATATATATATATATATATATATATATAGCTTTAGACTTGGTCAATTGTCGGGACTTTCATAAGTTTATTACGATTACTGGTTGGTCTTTTTTGAGACTGGGATCTCGGTTTTTAGCGATTTTGAGTATGAGTATACATATAAACCGAGCCACTCATTCCAGTGATAAATTTTCAAAAATAGTCTGTCTACAAATGGACATTTTCGATGAGAATACATTATTTGAAATAGGGCCATGGAAAGGTTAATGCTTTAATGGTCAAATTTTATTTATGAGACAATTAAAATTTTCTCATGTTCAATTGAAGCCCACGAGCATTTTTGAAAATTTACTGCAAGAATTTATTCTGATCAAAATTGATGATTTGTACACAGGATAATGAAAATTGCTTCATATAATGTCACTTAAGCATTGATCAAAAGTAAAATCTCGGACACATTTAAAATGATAACCAAGGGTCTTAATCAGCTAAAAATGTCATATTCAGTGGTCTTGAGTATTGATTTGAAGATAATTTCTGAAAAGATAGTGCATGAAGGACCCGCTTAGTTCCCAAGCAAGTAATCCCAGTGGTAAAATAATAAAAATGCTTTTCTTTTAGCCAGTAAATTGATGTTTGGACTGTCTATAAATCACTCATACCAGCCAAGCATGACTTTAGTCTTGAGAAATGTCCATTTGCAGACCGAGTGAAGAGTGAGTCAGTAATTCCAGTGATAAATTAGCAAAGCTAATCTTGGGTCTGCAAATGGAAATTTTCTCTTGGGGAAAAAATGGACAATTTCTTGACAAATCTAATGGTTAAAAGATTAATTCAAGGATCTTTTCTCATAGAAAATATTCATTTGCAGACCAAGAGAAGACTATTTTTGAAAATTTACCACTGGAATGACTGGCTCAGTTATTGAGGCAGTCATTCCAGTGGTAAATTTTCAAAGATAGTCTCTTTGTCTGCAAATGGACATTTCTCAAGGCCACTCCAGAAGCCATTTTTGGCTGTTATGAGTGTTAAAGTGTTAAACCACCTTTAAAAGCCCTCCAACCCTGAAATCTGAATGTCATTATTTCAAGACAACCTGAGAACTGGTGAATATTTTGAAAAAAATGTAACTGCAAGCTATTACTGATGAATTCAAATTATTTCATATATTAAACATCTTAGTTTGTTGGTATAGGTTCCGTATTTCAAATGGAGATTTACAAGATATTTTTGCTTCATAACGATATTGTGCTGTCAAATAAATAATCTCATTTATCTACGTAATCCTATTTAACCTTTTAATGGTCAAGCCTGACAAAAGCGGCTTCTACTGTGGCCTTGAAGAATGCCAATTTACAGGCCAAGAGGCAACTATTTTTGAAAATTTAGCACTGAAATTCCTGGCTCGATAACTGAGCCAGTCATTACAGGGATAAATTGTCAAAAATGGTCTTCTCTTGGCCTGTAACTGGACATTCCCTATGTAAAAATTGCAAGTTTCTTGACAAATCTTGACCATTAAGGGGTTAACTGCCTGATTCCTGCAAGCCACCAGACATTAATTTCAATGGGCAATAACTTTGGACCTGCTGAATATTTTGAAAGCAATTTGACTGAAAGATGTTGGTAGCTTAGCCACCAACAACTTTCAGTCAAATATTTTTCAAAGTATTCAGTCTTCAAGGGAAGTGTGAGTGGAGGGAGAGTATCTTCTTGTTGTACTTGGAGATGCACAATGTAAGGAGAATGGTTTTTATTTATAAGCTGTCTGCTGTTATCAGTGAAAGACTTTCCTAAGTTTATACATTGTTCTCTTCACGCTGATTATTTGTATATCTTAACAGGAATCTTTCCCTTGGTATGTCTGACTGGTAATTCTTTAATGGTCACTATAGCTAAAAAAAATTCAAATTTTTGCGCATTAAATGTCCATTAGCAGGCCATTTAAAGACTATTTTTGATAATTTACCACTGGAATATCTGGCTGTGTTATTGGACTAGGCATTCCATTGATAAATTAAATAAATTATCTTTTGTGTTGTAACTGAGCATTAAACAGGAACTCGACAGCAGCGTTTGTTGTCCGGCTTCACCATTGAAGGATTAGTGGAGTAATAATACTTCTGTAACATTATTAGCTCACCTGGCCAGAATGGCCAAGTGAGCTTATGCCATGGTGACCGTCCGTCTGTCCGTCAACTTTTTTCTTTAAACGACTTCTTCTCAAGAACCACTGGGCCAGTTTCAATTATATTTGGCAGGAAGTATCCTTAGGGCATAGGGATCCAAGTTTGTTCAAACAAAGCCGATCGGCCAATTTGGCCGGTGGTCATCTTTGATTTTGGCCGATTTTAGGAAATGGCTTTAAAAATCTTCTCCGAAACCGCTTGGTGGATCGATTCAAAACTCCCGAAATATCATATAGGGCAAGAGCTGAACCAAGTTTGTTCGAAAGACCTTGATTGGCCGAATGGTTCGGCGGCCATCTTGGATGACCTAGTTTTCGTGAAAACAACTTATTCTGCAGAGCTGCTGAACGGATCGGGCTGAAACTTTGGGGATATGATTATGGACTGAGGGCCATTAAACTTTGTTCATGGGAAGTTGATAGGTAAAAAACATGGCCGCCGTGGACCAATTAAATTTTAGCATGTTTGGCTGCCATATTCAATTTTTTTATTTGATGGATTTTGAAGCCGAAATTGGTTTTCTTAACTCCGCTTACTTGTCAGTCAGCTGTCGTATAGCGATGACCCCATCCGTCTTCTGTATGTCCGTCCATCCATCTGTCTGTCCGTCACCAACTATGGCGGCTCATTTTGTTATTTCTTGACGGATTGACACCAATCTTGGTCACAGTGTTAATGTCCGCATCTAATATCTGTGTTGTGAAAATGAAACTGATAGGACGTCAAATGCCAGAGTTACCACTCCTTAAATATTTGCAGTCTCAGTTTCATAGAGCAAATACAGGTTTGTTCCCACAGTCCATTGATTTATCACCATGTCAGATTTTATTGCCAAACTAGATATTAAATTCCAATTAACAGATTAACCTTTCCAATACTGCCGAAATATTTAAGATATGTATTATGTGCTCTGACATCTATGCGCTTTAAAATATTTTGAAATGTATTTGATTGAAGGATGTTGCTGCCTTAGGCAGCAATGAAAGTTGTTGCTGCCTAAGGCAGCAATGACTCGGTCAAATTATTTTTTAAATCAACTCCAGCTCACCCTACCCCTGCTGCTAACTTGGTGATTCAGCCAGATGTGCATGTGTTAAATGGATTGTGTGGTGGTGGGGAATAACCTGCTAGAAAGACCACCTACCTGCCTTTAGAGACCATTTTCATCAATTGTATTTAAACCTCTAGTAACCGTCTGACTGAGTTTTAGCAGACGACATTCCAAAGGTTATATCTCTGAACCTGGTAAATATTTTGAAAACAATTGGACTGAAAGTTGTTGGTGGCTAAGCTGCCAGCAACTTTTAGTCGAAATGTTTTCAAAATATTCAACAAGTCAAGAGCTTTTGAAAATTGAAATTATTGGCTGGCTGCATTGGCTTGCAGCAGTGAGACAGTTAAGAAACCAGCTGTAGTTAGCACTGATATCATCTATTTTCACGCAAACATTGTTCAAAATCACTAATGCAAAAAAACAGTCCAGAGAGTGTTGTCAATATCTCGCAAACTAAACCATTTGACTGAAAGTCATTGGAAGTGACACCGATGGATGTAAAACTTAAGTAAGATTAGTTGAAATGCCAATGCTCCAGGTGAGCGATACAGGCCCATTGAGCCTCTTGTTTATTCATCATCAGCTTCATTGTATTAAAATAAAGAATAATTAAAACTATTATGAGAAACATTCCACAAATACTGACGTTTCTTTCCGTCTGTCTGTTCCTTCCCAGAATACTATGTGTCTGATGCTACGCCTCCACCTTTAATGGACGTTGATTCTATGGTGTATGCTCAGTACGAATACAACGGCGCAGAAATCCCGGCTCAACTAGATCAGGAACTCGTAATGTCACCCTTGCAGCAACAGCTATGTGGCGATCCACACCAACAGTCAAGTCAATTGTACCAGTGTAAATTTTGTGCGTATAAGTCAAAACGATTGTACAACTTGAAGCGTCATATGTCGTCACATATTGCGGACATGAAATTTGTGTGCAGTATTTGTGGTGCTGGATTCTGCGAAACATATCATTTAAGGAAACATATGGAGCAGCGACATTCCTAGAACTATTTACATAAATTTCATGTCATGGAGACATTTTAGATATAAACAGCTAAAAGAAATGTTTCCTCCATAATATGGGATAATGTTTACTACATGTAAGATTTATATCTGATTGTAATAAGATTTCTTACAACTCATTAGTATAACCAGAGCAACGATTTGTCAATATGATTAATCCATAAATGGTGTTCTACCTTCATCACATTGCTGGTTATTTGGTATGCATTGTTAACAGTCTCGCTGCTGCAAGCCATCAGGCAATAATTTCAATGTGCAAAAGCTCTTGACTTGTTGAATATTTTGAAAATAATTTGACTGAAAGTTGTTGGCCACCAACGACTTTCAGTCAGATTGTTTTCAAAATATTTAGCCGTTTCAGAGATGCGACCTCTGGAATATGTCATCTGAAAAAACTCAACAGTCAGATGGTTAAATGGTAGATTGGCCCAAAAATTGCAATTTTAATAGATTAATAAACAGTTTGTCTAATATTTCAAAGCTAGTTTGGCTGGGAAAATTAGTTTTAAAAATATTCAACCCCTTACATGTGTTGCAATCGATTTAACATCTTTAAACCTGACTTCCCGAATCTACATTTCATGATAACTATACATGTAAGCTGTTAAATATTTTTTTATCCTATTTTTCCCAGCCACATTAGTTTCAAAACGTTCAACAAATGTTAAAAGTGGGCGAGGCTTGAATGTAGTTAAAAATGGGAGGTGCATAGCTAGAAATAATGATTTAATATATTGTCCCCTTAAGTTACCATCAGAGGTCATGTGAGTATCACTGATCCTTTATGTGATCCTTTATGTGACTGGAAGGAAGTGGTGATGGCGGAAGCATCAGATTGCAGTCAAGTTAGAACTTGTAGCTGTACATGATTGAAACTAGATCATGCGATTTATGAAATGAAGCTTAGACCTTTCAATGGTCACATTGACTAAAGGGTATTAACATCAAGGTTATGGATGAATACTTCTTGCTTGGGTCCAACTTAATGTGCACACGCGGGACATACACGCACATTTACGCCATGATATGGACATAAAGCCAGGGCATATAAATTTTTAAAAGTGACAACAAACCAAGTGCCAAGCATCCAGCTTTTATCCACCAGTTGAACAAGTGATCATACTATGTTATACTTGCTTAACAGATAGATACAATTTACAAGAACTTTGCAATTATAAGTAATTCAGGAATCCAGTTTCTCAGTCAATCATATGACATCATAATCAACTACATGACGTGTAGGCTGACATCATAATCAATTACGTTATAAATGATTAGATTTAGTCCGTCTTAAATGCTTAATAATACGTCGGATTATACTAATTGTTTGTCTTCAGTATTTAATAAACATGCTGTTGAATATTTAGAAACTACTTTGACTGTGCGCTGTTGCTGCTTTAGGGAGCAACCATACCCAGACAAATTAGTTTCAAAATATTCAACAGCTTACTTGTATAGTTTTTTTGATATTGATAGTGAGGAAGTTAAGGATTCGATCTATCCCCATATGGGTGAAGTTTTGGTGGAGCTTAGCTAAAGATTGGCAGGGCATAGCTAAAACTGGATTCTTCTATTGTTCAAGAGTTAATATTGGACCACTTTCTGTATCTTGGTTAAGCTGTTAATGGACAAACTAGCCAATGTCCATTTACAGGTTAAAAGACTGTTTTGGAAATTTTACCACAATAATGACTAGCTCAGTAACTGAGCCAGCCATTCCACTGAAACTTTATCAAAAATTGTGAAATTTCATACATCTGGGCCTTGATAGCTGAAATGTCAAACTTTCTTGACAAATCTTAACCATTAAAGATTTATGTTTCTGTTACTCCCCTTGATTATTTATGTAAAACATTTAAATCCTATCATTGCATACACTAATAACTTAAGATACATTTCAGTTTCATAATTATATCTCGATATGTATCTTATCATAAAGCCATGCGGTATCACAGATACTTCCTTCTTCCTTCATTGACTGTCATTGTAAACTGACGAATGAGCAAAGCGAGACTCATGAATTATCTGTGTTATCTGAACATTCCAAGTCTAGGATAGAATGTTTGACATAGCATCATTCTCACCATGGACACCCGTTAAATATAGAATTTAGTCCCTTGTTACTGACCCTTTTAATGTTCAAGATTTGTCCAGAAAATTTAAATTCTTCCTTCATAAATCTTTGTTTGCGACAATGGAGGAAACTTTTTTTGGAAATTTCACCACTGGAATTACTGGCCTGCATTCCATTGGTAAAATTTCAAAAGTAGTGTAAATGGGAATTTCTAAAAGACTGAATTATAGGCCAGATTGATCATTAAAGGATTAATTAACCTCTAAATTATTCTGACACTTTAACTGAAGCTTCTTGATGACTAAGGCAGCAGTATTATTCAGTTAAATATCTCTCAGGTTTTGTATTTCACTCATTTGAAATCATTTTTGTTGAAATCAAAATCAAAATAATTAATAGATTTTGGGTATTTGGAATAGTTTTTATCAAATGGAAGATCTCTTGCCAATGGATTTATTCTTTATAAATTGCAGGCAAAAAGATGACAGAATCCATAGCACTAGATGGATCCATGTATGGCCTAAATTTAAAACGTGTCGATGTTTGGTCTGACCCATCAACTTCAGCAACAGGAACAGAAGTACAATCATCTGAACAAAAAACAAATGTTGAAAAGTTGATTTGTTGTGAATGTGGCAAGGCATACTCTCTCATGTTTTCATTGAAACGGCACATGAAAAGTCATCAGAATTCTGGGCCGAAATGCACCATCTGCCACAGATATTTTGAATCTGATGAGGAGCTGCAGAAGCACAAAGATTATCTTCATGCTGATAGACATACCTGCCAACAGTGTGGAAAACTGTTTCATAGAAAATCCTCCCTCGATGTTCATATAAAAGGCCACTTAGTTGAAGCGCTTCATTCATGCCCCTACACTGATTGTGAGCGAAAATTTAACGTGAAAAGCCGTTTACTCGACCACATTAACGATCACACTGGAATAAAACCGTACGCATGTGTGAAATGTTCAAAGGCCTATTCCAGCAAGAGTAAGCTCCTCCAGCATGTAAAAATGTGTATTGAAAAGAAAAGATATTTGTGTAAAATATGTGTTCGCGAGTTCGCAAGTAGCGGCTCGCTTCATAATCACACACGTGCTGAGCATATGTGCCAGTACTACTTCTGCAGTTGTAAAAAGATGTTCAAATTTAAATCGGGTTTGGCAAGCCACCAATCAACAACTGGACATAGTAAATTGTAGGATAGCTTCCTTGACACATACCACTATTTATTAACCCTTTAATGGCTAAATTTGATCACGAACTCAAAACATTTGCTTACTGAACGTCCATCTGCAGGCGATGAGACTATTTTTGAAGATTTACCACTGGAATGACTGGCTCGGTTATCGAACCAGTCATTCCAGTGGTAAATCTTCAAAAATTGTCTTCTTGGCCTGCAAATGGACATTCAGTAAGCAAATATTTTGATTTCTTGATCAAATTTAGCCATTAAAGGGTTAATGAAAGGCGGTGCGACATACCTGTAGTTAATGCTGTGACAGTCAATGGAGCTGACAAATGTTTGGATTTCACGATATAAAATTGAGAGAACTGCATCTGAAGACGTGTTCTCTGTTGCTGCTGTACATTGAAACCACGTTTTTATGCCACAACATTAACCATTTCACTGACAAATCCCTGAACAGGATATTTTTTACGAAATAAAACCTGTGCTGTTGAATATATTGAAATTAATTTGACTGGAATCCATTGCTGCCTCAGGCAGCAATGGCTTCCAGTCAAATTAATTTCAAAATATTGAACAGTTTTCCTGTAGGGCAACGTTGAAAATGGGATATAGAGAATTCATCGGTGAAAGGGTTAAACATTTAGGTTGTATATGATCAACTAGAGAACTACTTCCTTAGTACAGATACAATTTGTCTCTTTGTAAATATTGTAATAGGTTAGCATTTTTGGATTAATTTCTGTGCAGACATTTCTGGTACAATTATTGCACCATAAATCCTTTGGTTAGCAATTTCCTGCCTCTTCAACGAGAAGAGTTTAGTAAAGTTAAGAATTTGCAAATATTTGAATTGTACCTGCATTTGTTAAAATTCACAGCATTCATTGATTAAGATCAGGGCATGTTGAAAGATGGTTGGTGTATCAGAAGCTCATAAGACAGTATTGTTACCGAGCGATATTGACAGAAAAAACTTATACAGAATTTTCTTGTTATTCAGTGCCATGAGTTTATCTGGGATCGTGACTGCAGATAATTGTTGGCAGATTGAAAAAGCTCAATCAGCTAGATTGTTCAGTGCGATAATTTATGAAAATTATGCTGATTGGTTCCAGAAGGTCACTGTGTATCTCATTAAGTTTTCCATCTATATTTATCTGCAGAGCACATTGCCGGACCTTTGGGTGAAGTATTGCCATCTCGGTCACAATCTGATTTTCTGGCTGCATGGATGGCCGAAGGTGGCTCAAATGACGTAACAGATTGTTCGGCAGAGGAATCGTGGAAGAATTACGATAATCTGTGGAACATGTGTATTACAGAAGACAGATCCTTTGCTTGTAATATCTGTCCATATATTAGTCGGAAATTTTACAATTTAAAGAGACATATGTCAACACATTTGAGTATGATGCAATACAAGTGCCCTGTTTGTGGGTCTGGCTTTTGTGAGATGTACCTGCTGAAAAAACATATTGAATTAAAGCACAGAGTCTGAATAATGGAAGCATGGTAGTATATAATACTCATTATTCAGACAAGCATTTCAAATAACAACCCTACTTATCTATTCTCTTATCCCTTTCTGTCTTCCTTAACCCATTAACACTTAAATTTGTTCAAAATATTTCAATTTTCTCATAAAATGTCCTTTTGCAGACCAAGAGAAGGCTATTTTTTAAAATTTATGACGAATGACTGGCTCGATTATCGAGCCAGTCATTCAAGTGGTAAATTTTCAAAAATACTCTTCTCTTGGTCTGCAAATGGACATTTCTCAAGACCACTGCAGAGGCTGTTTTTGGCCGATATGAGTGTTAAAGGGTCAATGGGTTAGTGCCTCTCGTCAATCATTACCAGAAGCACTATTCCTCGAGGAAGGGATTTGAAAGAAGATAAATAAGACCTTCCAGCAAATCGTGGGTAACACCAATACACCTTTTTCACATTGAGCTATTTTGGGAAAATACCTTCCCACAATGAATTTCTAACCCGGTTAAAACACAACAGGCAAACAGTTAGAATTATTTAATATTGGACTCGGATGAAACACTTTATAGGCCTCAAATTTGACCTGGCCAAACCAATAGTTAGAACTAAAATTAGGTTACTGAAAGATGAGTTCCCAATTTCTTTTCTGACAGGTAGAAAAATATTAACGGTAACCATCTTTCAAAGTAAGGAGAGTTTAACATTATAGGTTATGACAATCCATGTAATTCTCCAGAGAAGTTCTGTTGCTGAACAGAAGTTAATGGTTTGGTTGACGTCTATCGAGTCCATGATTCCAGATCCCATTCACGCCATTCTAGGCTGGTGTTTATTTCAGTCTATTATTGGTAACTTCCCCAGTTTTTGTACCCATTTATACTCCTGGGTGGAGTGAGGCGGCGAGGAGTGAAGGAGATTGCCTATGTTTCCAGCAATCGTCAGTTGGCCGAACGGAGACACGATCTTGGGGTCGGCCGTTTCACAGCTCTGCTCGTTACTGCCTGAGCTACCACCTCCTCTAGGGACTATGTATAAGGTATTAACCAATGAAGTTACCCAAATGACTGGCACTTAGTCAAACTATTGGTTATGTGGAAGAAATACCTGTAGGCTATTCGGTTACACAGATTTTTCCAATTTCATGGCCTGACTTTAAGCCATTTATGCGAACAACTAAGCTGCTAATATTGAAGCCATACATCAAAAGGACGTGACCGAAAGCTGGAACTTGTTGTATTAACCCTTTATCCCTCGAATTTGTTCAAGAAAATTTCAATTTTCTCATAGAAAATGTTCATTTGCAGACCAAGAGACGACTATTTTTGAATATATAGCACTGGAATGACTGGCTCGGTTATCGAGCCAGTCATTCCAGTGGTAAATTTTCCAAAATAGTCTTCTCATGGTCTGCAAATGGACATTTCTTAAGGCCACTGCAGAAACCGTTTTTGGCCAATATGAGTGTTAAAGGGTTAACGTGAGTTCCAGCTCATTATTGGATTCGAGGGGAAAAAAGTCAGGCACACCTATCATATAGAGAAGCTAAAGCTACGATACAGGGCACCATGCCCAAGAAGTGGCTCAGCGAACAGCCAAGCTACAATCCGGTAACCTGTATCTAACAACTCAGCCGGAAAGACCAAATAAATATAGCTTTTCATCTAAGATGTGACCATAACCGTCTTTCAATGTCATCTATTCTAAACTCAAGACCAGGAGACTTGTCCATTTGTAACTGTCTTAAAGAAAGCATAACTGCAAGCCTGCCCTGTTCTAAACATCTTAAGACACCGTCGGGCCCAACCTGTATAGATGTTTTCAAAGAAAAATATGGTAGTATTGGGATCTACAACTTACTGATTGCTGATTTTATCCGGGGGTCTCGGATGTTCACCTGATAGTGTTCGAAGAAGAAGATACCACATGAAAACTAGCCAAATTTTCTACACATTTATTTATTAGTTCTTAATATCTCACCTGGGCTTATGCCATAGCGACTGTCCATCCATTCATCATCAGTCAACTTTTCATTTAGATGATTTCTTGAAAATCACTGGCCCGATTTCAATTATATTTGGCAGGAAACATCATTAGAGCATGGAGATCTAAGTTGCCTCACAAGTTTAATGGGATCGATTCAAAACTCATGAAATGTTAGCTAGGGCAACAGCTGAACCAAGTTTGTTCAAGGGTACTTGATTGGCCAAATTGTTCAGTGGCCATCTTAGATGACATTGTTTTCATGAAACTACTCCAAAACCGCTGAATGGATCGGGCTGAAATTCGGGAAATATGATTAGGTGTTAATGGCCATTAAGCTTTGTTCAGAGGGAGTTAATACGTTGGTCTGCAAGTGGACATTTCTCAAGACCGCTGCTGAAGCTGTTTTTGGCTGATATGAGGTCTAAAGGGTTAATGTTCAAATAGACCGTAACATGCAATAAGGGTTAAATGAGGTGGCACACTTGACACGTGCGTATTGTGAAATTACTCAGCCGACTCAAGATACCGTTCTAGCGTGTGTCGCAGGCAGTGTAAGTATATATTCCAAGAAAACATATGATATGATAATATTGCCGGAACCACAGAACCGATTGTAATAATTCTAATACCTACCTGTAGCTGCAAATTCGAACATTTATCCAATGCTATGGATGTTAGAATCGGCGAAGTAATTCAAAAGATACACTCTGCGGGAAAAACTAAGCCAGCAAAATTTCAAACAAAAATTTCACGATGTGCTCTATCCATCATCACAGAATAAGTATTACAGCTACAATGACATAATTTGCTGTGCCGAAGCTTTACAATGTTATCACATAACGGGAAAAATTCCATCAAAATATCTTAATTATTGAAATTACTACAGCTTGCCGGGCAATATTGATCGGCAATGAAAATTCCCAAATTTTATGTCAAAATGTTAATTCATTTGGTGATATCTCTGGCAATATTCACGTGAGCAAAATTATAATTGGTCAGGCAAATAGCCATTTCCTTCAGCCTTAAGCACACTCCAATTTAATGACAATACGCAAAGATAGAGTCTGCAAGACAAAAACCATCTCATACTGAATTTTACCCAAAAAATGATAACATATTCTCAGATCGTATCTTAGATGAATACATTTTTTATATATTTTCCAGTCTTTTGAACCTCTTGTCCGATATTAACATCCATTATATCATATTAATCCCGTGGTCAGCACCTATCTATAGATCCTAGAATCATTGGAATCACTTCAGCAGTTGGTTTGCTATTAGCATTTACGTATACTTCCTTAAAATATATACCTGCATCTATTCGCCTCGCTCCTCCAGTCATAGCAATAGTGGTGGTGCGGGGCTGACATCGCTAGACGTGATAAAATGGCAGCGCCCCTGATGTGCGAAAAATTGTAAATTTTACCAACTTTATCTAGCGATAGTTGGTTACGCTATTTCTATCTGGTTATTTCATTAAACATGTAATAATCTTTCAAATAAAGAGCACACTTTATTATCCCGGAATTGTCCTTTAAGATCAGTTAATTTCTGTACATATTTTTTTTTATGATTATATTTTATATTGTGCTTTTTAACTGTACAGATCTGATTTGCTAAATTCTTCTATTAGTAAGAAATATTCTATTCAATATTTTGAAGCTAATTTAATGCTTTCGACAGCAGATCCCTGAAAAAAGTGAATTCTTTACGATTTATAACATATATTCTGTTGAATATTTTGAAATTAATATGACTGGAAGCTATTTCTGCAATGGCTTCCAGTCATATTAATTTCAACATATTCAACAGATTTGTTTTGCTCTGGAATTGAGATACGAGGAATGGACCTTCCCATTTTTAGCTATGCCCCGCCCATCACTAGCTAAGCTCCACCCACACCTCGCCGTGTTGGGATTGATCGATCCCCAAGTGCCCTAGTTATCAATTTCCTGAAAACTATACAGGAAAGCTGTTGAATATTTTGTAACTAATTTGACTGGGTGCTGTTGCTGCCTATGCAGCAACGGCGCCGAGTCAAATTAGTTTCAAAATATTCAACAGAATATTTATTAAATAGTAAAAGCAAACAATTTGTACAACAACACATAGACCGTCTTCAAATATGCGTTCGTGACGTACTTATCGACATCATTCATTATGATGTCATTGTACACATCACGCGGTTCATTATGACGTCATATGATGGGTGGGTACTCTGGAAAGGTGAATTGTGACATTTTGAGGATGAACAGGTTGAATTAGTTAGAACTATGGCTAACGTTGTTGACTTCTGCCGTATTTTCTGTACCGCTTCAATAAAATATTACAAATGAATTCTGAAATGTTTGTCATCAACTAGTCATAATACCCAATACACATGATGAAATTAAAGATTTAAGATTGACATTTTAATGGTCAAGATTTGTCCGAAAAATTAAAATTTTTGTTTAATGAATGTTCCTTTACAGGTCCAGCTCTGAAGATTATTTTTGAAAATTTACAACCGGTTACTGAGCATGTCAATTCAGTGGTAAATTTGTAAAAAATAATCTTGGCCTGCAAATGGACGCAAACGTGTCCATTTGCAGGCACAGAGACTATTTTTTTGATAAATTATCACTGGAATTTACAAAAATATCTCTGTTGTCCAGTAAATGTATATTTCTCAAAACCAATACAGAGGCTGGTTTGACCGACTTGACCATTAAATTGTTTTTATATTATTTGGAAGTGTGTGTTTGTGCGTGTGTGTGAGTGAGTGAGTGAGTGAGTGTGGTGATGTGAGTGAGTGAGCGAGTGCGTGCATGCGTGCGAGCGAGCGTGAGTGAGTGCCTGCGTGTGTGTGGTGATGTGATGAGTACAATTCTGCATTACTTTGAATGAATGAAGTGACGTGGTTAGAAGTAAAGCTGATAATCATTATTTTCAGTGTTCAGTAATTTAAGAGGGCTGTGGCTTTGCTTAAGAGAAGTAACTCATTCATGTGATAAATAATTTCGAAGTTATTTGTCTCCCTTGAACTAGTTTCTGACATTTAACTCTTAATGATCAGCCAAAAAATGGACCCTGCAGTGATCTTGACGGATGTCCATTTACAGGCCAATAGATGGGTTTTTTAAATTAACCATTGGAATGCCTGGCTTGATAGCCGAACCTGGTATTCCAGTTCCAGAATGATTTTTTTCTCAGCCTATATTTCTTGACAAATCTCGACTATTTAAGCATCTGACTGCTGAGTTGTGGCGGACGACATCTTCCAGGGGTTATATCTCTGGACCTAGTAAATATTTTGAAAACAATTTGACTGTAAGTTGTTGGTGGCTTAGCCACCAACAACTTTCAGTCAAATTGTTTTCAAAATATTCAGCAGGCCAAGAGTTTTTGTTCATTGAAATATATTATTGTCTGCTGGCTGGCAGCAGCGAAACAGTTAAAATGTTAGCAGATAATGAAATACATTTATTGGGGGAAAGTGTTTTCCATTTATGATTTCTGTCTTGTTTTGTCAGAATTCATTATTTGGAGTCATTAGCCTGCGTGCGACAGGCTTATATTTGGTAAACAACAGTAGAGTGCTAGAATTTTAAAATGACTGCAACTTGAAATGTCAATAGTATTACAGAAGTACAATCATGGTGTGTCCCTCGTGTCTGTCATCCCATACAGTACTATATAACCTGTGCTACGAGATTTACCGCCCTTTACTGGCCACAGTTTATTATCGCTTTGTTTAATCCACGGATCACTGAATTTTCAGATTCCTAAATCATATTTATTATAAGTGCTGTCTGTATTTTATAAGGGATGTTGTCTTCGTCTAAGACGCCAACATTGTTTACACAATGTCCACCAACCTTTCTTCTACTGAGTGTAACAGTGGGTATTCAAGAGAATTAGCTGTCTTGGCCTGCAGCCATGGTTTTTGATGGGAAGTTCTTTGAGGCCCCAAGGTCAGTCAGTCTCCCATCCAAGTTTGGTGAATATTCTTCCAGTAGAACTTGATATATGGTGCCGGACACAACCATGCGACAAGAACAGAAGGGCAAGGGTATATAGTCGCATTCTTTGCCCTTTGTGACAGTAGTTAGTGTCAAGACAGGTTTGATTTTCATGATACATGGGGATTTCGCATCAGATTTGTTCTAGGCATAAAAAAACCTTAATACATGTCAATGGAGGAATCTGGTTTTAGCTATTCCCCGCCCTGTGCAAAGTTGCACCCAAACTTCGCCCATGTTGGAATGGATTGATCCCTGAGCTTCCGAACTCAATTTCCAGAAAACTGCTGATAAGCTGTTGAATATTTTGAAACTAATTTGACTGGGTGATGTTGCTACCTATGGCAGCAACTTCACCCAGTCAAATTAGTTTCAAAATATTCAACAGCATGTTTAACTTTATGAAATAGTAGACATACAATTCGTACACCAACGCTTAGTCCGTCATCAATTCGTGACAAGCTTAGCCACATCATTCATGACGTAATTGATTATGACGTCATTCTACACGTTTCGTACTTGATTATGACATCATCATAATGATAGTTCCTTTAAACTTAGTGTTTATAGATCTGTCAGACAGCGTATTAAGAATTTCAGTGTTAGTGATTTCCATGAAATGGTAAGCGAATACTTATAGCCATATATATTACCCAGCAGCCTGGAAATAAAAGCTGAACTGTATCATTCAGGTTGTTTGTAGGTTGGTTTAATTAACCCTTTAATGGTCAAGCCTGCCAAAACCGTCCTCTGCAGTGGTCTTGAGGAATGTCCATTAATTGCAGGTCACGATAAGACAATTTTTGACAATTTGCGACAAATAACCGAGTCTGTCATTCTAGTGGTAAATTTTCAAAAATTGGCTTATCTTAGCCTGTAAATGGACATTCAAACAGCATAAAGTTTAATTTTTTTGAAAAATCTTGAGCGTTAAAGGGTTAAAGATGTAGACTGCTACAAATATAAATTGGATGCTCAAGAATTTGTTGGTGTTCGTTGCACGTATATAAGCATACATATCTATATATACATGTCATATACTGTCAGATTATGATCACGCCTATACGTAAACTGTTATGTCATAGAATAGGATTGCAGCACTTACAGTACAGCTCAGAAATAATGTAACATGCTTCCATAGCCAAATACTGTATCGTTGAATATTTCGAACTTAATTTGATTGGGAGCCAAAGTATTCAACAGAACATTTCTTATTACATTGGGCTCAAAATTGTACTGCTTGGAAAAAATGTTAACTTATTATCCTTAACCTGTAAGGGACAGAGGGTATTGTGATCAGATCTGTCTGTCTGTCTGTCTGCGTGTCTGTCTGTCTGCATGTCTGTCTGTCTGTGTGTATGTGTGTCAGGACCCGTATCTAAAAAACACTGATCCAATTTAACACATGGAATGAACTTGCGGTATATGACTGGCTGTGACCCGGATCCGGATAAGTTCAAATTCTGTGGATATCTCAGAAAACTACTGGCTCGATTTGGCTAAAATTTTATCACAATGAAAAGGTGTGACCATACACTTTGATTACACAACATTGGGCGTGATACTTGAAAATCCAGAAAATCCTTAAAAATCTGGAAAATCTTAATACGGTGTGACAAAAACGGGAGGGTGAGGGTCTGCAATCTCTGCTCTTGTTTCTGAGCTTTACTGCATTGATTCTGATTTTCTTTCTGCTCCTGCAGATGTGAGATCAATGCTGGATCACAGATGGGTCTCCGCATATGACTCCGCTTTATCCAGATCCACGCAAGACTCGAGTGAATCACATTCAGAATTTGATCAAACTGCAACAATGTCATATTTCAGCGATTATGGCGATGCGGTGGATCTGAATGCCGGGTACCAGTGCACATTTTGTCTATATACATCCAAGAAGTTATATAATCTAAAGAGACATATGACGAAGCACGTCGATCAGATGAAATTTATGTGTGATGTCTGTGGAGCGGGATTCTGTGAAGCATACGTTTTAAAGCGACACAAGCTTCAGAAGCACAAGCACTAGGAAGTAGGAAGATGAATAGTGCTGCGATAACATTAGGCTTGAAATTAGCTCAGCGTGTCCACTAGCTTCTACTAGTCCTGTAGCGATTATCTACTAACCCTAGTGATTATCTACTGATTAAAACAATGAGCCTGCACTATTCAATTCAATTTTGAATGAGTCAAATGATTTGAAAACATGTAAGCTTAAATTACTGCCTAAAGCAGTTCAAAATTGCAACCAGATTCCTACCATCTACACGCATATACTACAGAAAATAACTTCTTTATTTAGTGCATAATGGTTAGTCTACAGTAATATTCAGTGTCAATTATTTAACCCTTAAAATGGCAAGATTCGTCAAGAAAATTCAAGTTGAACGGTAGTAAATGTTAATTTACAGAACAGTAGAAAACTGTTTTTGAAAATTTACCACTGGAATGACTATCTCTGGTCAACTAAAGGTCATCTAGTAAGAAAATATTATCCTATGATACAGATCTGAACATGTACTGCTTGCCAGGATGCAAAATAATTGTAACTTCCGTATATCTACCTTCATTCAAAGATGCATTAGATAATAAGATTATTGATAATAAGATTAATAAAATACAGGTCTATCTATTAACTGTCTCGCCTCTGCAAGCCACCAGACAATAATTTCAGTGAGCAAAAACTTGATTTGCTGAATATTTTGACAACAATTTGACTGTTGTTGGTCACTTAGTCACTAACAATTTTCACTCAAATTGTTTTCAAAATATTTAGCGTGTGCAGAGATATAAGCCCTTGGATATGTTGTCTGCAAAAACTCAGCAGTCAGACGGTTAAGACCATCATTCACAAACACCTCTGATATATTTGTTATCTGTATTTTAAATAGAACTTGTAAATATCATGATACATGTACATGTCTGACATGACTATGTATGAGGACTTTCAGATAGTTTGTCACAATTTAAATGAAATATGAAAAAAATGGCCCTACAAATTCTTAG
This sequence comes from Chaetoderma sp. LZ-2023a, assembly GCA_034401795.1. Taxonomy (NCBI): domain Eukaryota; kingdom Metazoa; phylum Mollusca; class Caudofoveata; order Chaetodermatida; family Chaetodermatidae; genus Chaetoderma; species Chaetoderma sp. LZ-2023a. The sequence goes on along the minus strand of CM067374.1, from coordinate 98,043,117 downwards.
GCAGCAACACTGTTGTCAAAATTATGCCAGTTTGCGATCGTCTACCATATTCTACAGAATATCAGTTTCTTCGCCTTAAGGACTAACTAGCCTTAGCCCTTCAATAGTCGAGATTGGTCAAGAAAATTGAAATTTTTATATAGGTAATGTTATTATTCTAAACAAATTTCATTTGGAATGAATGGCTCAGTTATCAAGTCAGAGCCATTCCATTGGTAACATGAAAAAATATGTAAATGTAAATACATTTTTCTTAGTCTGCAAATGGACATTTCTCAAGACCACTGCACCTCAAACCTGCCAAGAATGGCTTCTGCAGTAGTCTTTAGAAATGTCCATTTGCAGTCCAAGAGAAGACTGTTTTTGACAATTTATCACTGAAATGGCTAAGTCGAACGGTTCAAGATTTAATTTCAAGCCCTGATGTATGGAAGAGGAAATAAGTATTTCTGAACACATTCCTCTGATTTGATTGTCTCTTCATGTTCACCAATCTCAGAGGAAAGTTGTCAAACTTACATCTTTGGTCACCAGTAGATGTATGTTTTTGCTCAACCATAAGTAAATATTTATGTTGGCGTTCACCAATCGCTAAATGCCGTGAAATATTTGTGTTTTGAGATTTTATGACCGATATCTCATAGGGCTCCACTGTGTTTATTCTTCAGAACATGACCTGTTCATGCATTTATCTGCTGATGACAATGTTATGGCATTATGGAACAGGAGATCATATCACATCAGTCAGTTTCCTGGTACACTGTCTCAGGACTTGGACCTGAATATCAACCATGGTGTAGATGCATCATCATCATCATTAATACAAGTACAACATCAATATTCAGGAGCCACTACAGAAGATGTACATAGGTTTCAGTGTGAGAGCTGTTCGTACTCCTCGAAGCGACATTATAACTTACAACGACATGTGAAAATGCATCGAACGGAAACGAAGAGTATGTGTGATTTCTGTGGTTTGGGGTTCTGTGATGCACACAGACTTAAGATGCACAAGATTAACAAGCATAGAGTACAAGCATACAACTGTGAGTTCTGCACCAAGATTTTTCTCGACAGGCAGGAACAAGAACTTCATATGACTATAAGTCATGGCTATGCAATGCCATTGACGACCATGACCAGTGAACCACATGATAGAGTGGTAGGTCAAGCTCAATCGTCAAGCGGTCATCAGATGTCCAATGCTGCTCAATTGATTAATGATCAAGCACAAATTGTTACATGTGACCAAGACATTGTTGACTCTATTGACGTTAAACCTTTTTAGCCATCAGGTTCAAAGTAAGACAAGAGAGTATGTCAGAATCTGTGTGTTGTTGTTTGTGTCATCGTCAGATAAGAGTCAGCATTATTATAATTCAAGAGTCCAGAGTAACCCTTTAACACACAATCAGGCCGAAAATGACTTTTGCAGTGACTGAGAGATTTCCATTATCTGAACAAGAGACTTAAATTTACCGCTGGAATAACTGGTTCGATAACTGAGCCAGCCATTCTAGTGGTAAATTTTCAAAGAAAAGGTCGTCTTATTCTGCAAATGGACATTTTCTATGAGAAGATTGATATTTTCATGAAGCGATTTTATCATTAAAGGGTTCAAACTTTTCAAATGCATTAAAGGACTTGCAAATGTAAGCAAAATATCACAGCTTTCTTATAGACATTGTACAGCTTTCTTATAGACATTGTACAGCTTTCTTATAGACATTGTACAGCTTTCTTATAGACATTGTACATGGCATATAATGAAATTACATTTCTCTAAATTGTTTATTTGTAAGTGGTTTTAACTGTATATGTATACACATGTAGTACGGTGATTTCCTTAGATACTGCTGTGAGCATGTAAATAACCACACTTCTCTAGAATGCTTACCTCATTGTATTGCTTCAATGACCATTCATGGAATGGCAGGCTAGATGTAGTAATTACAGTATTCTCACAACAAACTATTTTAATTTATTGACTTGTTTAACCCTTTAATAGTCAAGTCCGGCAAAACTGGTCTCTGCTATGGTCTTGTGGAATGTCCATTTACAGACCAAGAAAACGCAACTTTTGAAAATTTTCTACTGTAATGACTGGCTCGATAAACGAGCCAGTCATTCTAGTGGTAAATTTTCAGAACTTGTATTCTCTTGGCCTGTAAATGGACATTCAATAAGCAGATAGTTAAACAAATTTGACCATTAAAGGGTTAATTAGTCCTTTTTCTATGGATTTCCATTGTTCAATTGCCACTAATGACTAATGTATGATAGTTGGTGCTCATTGTCAAAATAGCATGACTGAATGATGTACCGTAGCAAGACCTATCAGCTGTACTACCTAGCAAAACCTATCAGCTGGACTACCTAGCAAGACCTATCAGCTGTACTACCTAGCAAGACCTATCAGCTGTACTACCTAGCAAAACCTATCAGCTGTACTACCTAGCAAAACCTATCAGCTGTACTACTTAGCAAAACCTATCAGCTGTACTACCTAGTAAAACCTATCAGCTGTACTACCTAGCAAAACCTATCAGCTGTACTACCTAGCAAAACCAAAACTGGTACTGTGCACAAACTTGTGTAACCTTTTTATTTATATAACAGATGTGGGGTTTTCCGTGGCTTTGTTCCTGGTGTTCAAGCCATTTCTCCACAAACATTTTGTTTACCAATTTAAATTTGTTTACTGAAATCTCTCGTACAAGTTTAACCCCGCTTGTCGCCACCAGGGCTGGGGTCAAATACAAAAGTATTTGTATTTGAAGTAATTTAAATAGATTTGTCAGGTATTTGAAAGTATTTGTATTTGAAAAGTATTTAAGGCAAAAGTATTTGTATTTGCATTTAAATACATTGTCAATGTATTTGAGTGTTTTCAAATACTTTTCAAAATACTTCTGTGTCTATTTCTGATAAATTCTTATATTCAATTGTACATGCACAGTGTAAATTAAAATTTTATACAGCTTTCTCATGTCTTGTGTAACTTTGCATGTCTGTTGAATATTTTAAAATTAATTTGACTGTTACAGTTGTTGCCTTAAGAAGAAACAACCTCCAGTGAAATCTTTGTCAAAATAATCAACAGTATGGTTGGCTTGAAATATAGTTGCTAGGGCTTCACTGTTAAAAATATGACCCAAATAAGAAGAGCTAATCCTTTTATAAATAGAACTTTGCAAAGTGCCTTGAAATAGGTTTTTTTAAATTCTTTTTTATTCATTTCACACATGTTATCCTCAGTTTTAATCAACCTGGTTTTAAAGAAGATAGAAATGAAATCTAGAATATTTAGAAAATAATTTTGCCGAATGTGGTGTGGTCTTAGGCAGCAACAATTTTCAGTCAGCATTTCAAAATATTCACATGAATTTCTGTGTTTTATGTAACACACATTATCAATGCATATATAGAATGAAATGCACTTTGCTTCCAGTCTGGCCTTTGCTTGCTGCTTACCAGTGCATAGTACGACCAGACGTATATATACTGGTCTGGCGTTTTGTTAGCTTACTAAAATACTTACCACTCAATTCACTGTTTGCTAAAAGTCACCTGACTTAGATATCTCAGAAAATTTTAACCTATTCATTCCCATGGTGTAGGTTCCCTTGAAACAAGTTTAGCAGAGATACATCCCTCCATTGGGTAGTCTTGATAGTATCTCTTTAACTCTAAAGCAGTCATTGCTCTAGGGAACCGGTTCCTCTATTCCTATAGAGAACATATAAACGAGTCTGTGAGCATGCGCACTTATGCTACTATGCATGCGACCGAGTCCAAGCCGTCATTAATTAATTCCACAAATTTTTAATGATTTGCAATTTAACGATGCGGGGTGGCTGAGGTGGGCCCCAGTGAATTGAGTGGTAAGTATTTTAGTAAGCTAACAAAACGCCAGACCAGTATATATACGTCTGGTCGTTTTGTAACACAACAAAAATACTAAGCCACTCAATTCACTGTTTGCTAAAACACAGAATTGGTCAGAGCCCAAATACTAGGTGGGTTGGTAAATTGCAAATCAGGAATGAAAGGTTAATCACCAAAAATACTAAAACCAACTAAATCGCTGAAGTGCTGAAATAGCACGAACAAACAAATGTTCGAAATAAAATACAATAATATAATGATAATTAGAAAATCTCAGCAAAGAGAATTTAAAAACAGCCGTGAGATGGTGAAGAAGACGGCTGACTAAAGAATCTAGGCAATTGAGCCTAGGTTTGAGTGGCGAAACGAGAAATGTCAGATTGTGAATTGAATCTGATCTTTCAGATAAAAATAATGTAGAATCTGACATTTATACTGCACCTTACATAATGTCGTCCACTGATAGATCTGCATAGAATGCGAAGGAGGCCATACCACGAACATCGTGTGCCTTAACACAAACTGAGTGTCTCCTGGAGATACATTCTAGTGTCAATTAATGGTGTCTGTAATCCAGTTGATGAGATGCGCGCTTACTAAACAAATTCGCATAAGTAATCTGAACGGTAGATCTGCATAGAATGCGAAGGTGAAGGCCATACCACGAACATCGTGTGCCTTAACACTTACTGAGTGTCTCCTGGAGGTACATTCTAGTGTCGATTAATGGTGTCTGTAATCCAGTTGATGAGATGCGCGCTTACTAAACAAATTTGCATAAGTAACCTGAACGGTGTTTCAAAAAGATATTTTAAATTGGGCATAGTTTTCGGAAAGGATTGAAAACAATTAATTAGGTTTTATATATATATAAGATCTCTTCAAGGGCAAAGAATGAGGCCAGCTCTCCTACCACCTAGAAAAGATCATTCCCAAAAAGAATATGAATATCAAAATGCCATCTAACAAACGCGGCCGCGAATGATTTCAGAGTTATACAATTAAACAGATGGACCCAAGAATGAATTAATAGAAGAATTTATTATAGGTATTTGCCTTTGTGCTATACCCTAAAAATACCGGTACCATGGATAAATGATGTAAATACTTAATAACTCTCAAACCGGCTTCTAGAAAACAAAGAAGGATAGATGCTAGTGAAAACGATAACACCACCCCAGCATACAGGGATTTAAATCATCAAAAAATATGCCATGAATCTATGACTTGATGATGGGATGCAGAATCGGGCGAGATAATGTGCTGTTCTAACAACCATTTGAAAACCTTAAATATACTCTGGTAAATTCTCCTGTAACAGATAGTTTGAATTGATTAAGAATACTAAAGTTCAGACAAAAAAATCAATTTCTGAAAAACAGGTCTCTTGGAAAATACCATATATACATATTGAAGATTTGTGGAATGATGAACTGAAAGCTGCTGTTAAACGAGATAGAAAATCAGCAAAATTGGTAAGACGCTTTGGATTTCCACAAAGAGGACTACGAGATCCACTGAATAACTCTCATTGGCCCAAGCAGGAGTGATTAAAGGGATAATACATTCTGCTGACAAAAGTTCTTAAAGACAATTGTACTAGAAACCGCTGACAAAAGTTCTTAAATACAATTGGCACTAGAAAGTTAAATTGAAGATAATTTTAAAAAATGTGAAGTCTATGACTGGGCCAGAGCATCTACCGCCAGAGCCTAGCCTGGAGGAAGAATATGAACATCAAATCTGGACACTATACTGAGTAGAAACTTAATGGGATGTAATAAATGAGCTACAAGGAAAATCATTCTACCTGGAATGTGAGCTGCTGAAAGTTTTGCTGACATCTCCACCGCAGGAGGAAGACCAAGACTCCAGACAAAATATGATAACCTCAACTGCCCTGCTTGTTGATGAAGGTCACTACTATAGAAATGACTGCATGAGCAGATAGGTGCTTGTGAAAGAGACAATATCTCTTCATTCTCCAATATTCCTGAGTATTGAAGAGGAATACTAGAGTATTAGTTCCTGTTCTAGTTCCTGAAAAGGAAGAGAGTAGTAAGACTACTTTATCTGATTCCATAGACACAAGAACGAGATCCCCTCCCCCAAACACGTAAGAACAAGACATCAAACTGGACCTGCAGATGGATTAACTGGTGAATTGGTACCGATGACACCCAACGAATGAAAATGCAGTGTATGCAGTCGTGGTGAGGGACAAAATTCTGAATTACCAGACTTGACCTTCGTACACAAAACTGACTCCATTCGGCCCAAATTTTAACACAATTAAGCAACCTTCCAAGCCAGAGGAATCCCAGACTGGCTATGATGTAATTAAAAGAACCCAGATCCAGTTAGGACAAATTCTGTATATATAGAAATATCAGAAAACACTGTCCCTTATCCTTGACTAGACCAGTGATGACTAGGCAAAATGACTCCATGTCCATATTATTCCTTTCATCGATGAACTCCATTTCTGAGACAACATAGTAGGAAAAGAGTTGAATATAAAACGATTGACTAAGTAATTTTTGTCTCAAACAATATCAAAGCAGCCATGGGTTCCAGACAAAATAATTCCAAAATATACAACAGAATTAGTATTAAATCATGAAGTGTAAATTTTTTGGAAGTTGTCAGAAAAGGATAAATATATGAGTTGAAGATAAGAGCCGAGACCCTATAAAAGATGATCTGCCAGCACCTCATAATCCTTAAAGTCTGGATTCTGCCATTCCTCCACTGTATCCTACTTGAAAAGAGCAGAAAATTATTGATCAGGAACAGAAGCAGGACTAATGTCAAAGGAGACCAACATGGTTTGATAGAAAAAAGGGGGATTCAATGACTACATTGATTGTACCTTATATGTAGGAAATCTGCTACCTAAGACATGCATGAGGCTAGCTATACCCATCCCACCCCTGATAGAGTAGAGATTATATAGAAGCGCTTAAGCATGACAGCTAGGACCAGAATAAACCTGCAGAATCTTATTTTACAAATCTAATTTTAAAACAAAGCTAGTATGATATGAGCCCAATTGTTAATATCTTTATCAGATGATTAAACAGGAAAGAAGTCCATCAAACCTGTGACCAGATCAATGATGGATAAGGACAAAGGACTGAAACTACACAGAAGGGTGAAAGGAAAAAACCATATTCCACAATCCATGCGAAGGCAATAATCCAATCATCTTGGTTAGGCCCCCTTGAGGAATTTATTTAATAATGCCTGGGAAATTTAGAATTTAGAAGAATAAAAAAAATAGGCTTGAATAGATAAGGCTGAGAAGACCTCTCCATATGACAATAATAGAAATAGATATATCCCTAGACAAATAAAAAGATCAAAATTTCTACTGAACTCGAGAAAGGAGCGGTGTAAATCTTGATAAGACAAAAAAGATTTTGTTATTGTGACAAGCTTACATTCACCCATAGATATGCTTCATCATGGCGAGGGATCCTACTGACAGAAAAGAAAGACTGAAAAACTATGTTAAAAATAAATCAGGCCAGATATGATGTTAAAAGATAGCAAACCACTATTCACAATTAAAATAATAAAGTCTGACGCACTTATTTGCAGATTGATATTAGTCGAAAGATGGAGGCTGATAGTTAGAGTGTAATACATGAGAAGATTCAGGAGCAAAACGAAATCTAGTGAAATCAAAACGACAAAAGCACTGCTAGGATCATAAGAAAAAATTAAATCATTCCTAGAAGATAAATGCGAAGAGTTGGGTGTACACAAGGTTTCGAAGGATGAGGATAATTGGATGGTTCAGCCATTGCACTAAGAGCAACTAATAAAGAATTAAAGAATCCAAAATAAGAGCCCCTGAAATAGGGCATTTAAACTGTCAAGTGATTTAGAAACAAACAATACCAGCAAAACACCAGAAGTGATTTGATTTGGCATACCTAAACCAGAAGTTTAATTATAATCAGTTGCTATGCCATAAAAATTGAGTTATAATCTAGGTAATAATACTGAGCACAGGACAATTAGGCCTCATGGTCATCTCTTCTTCATTTATCTCCATGCCTGTGCCGTCACTTCTAGTCATGGGTTGCGTGTACGGTGTAGTCATACATTGGCTTGACTATGCCAAAGCCTACCTAAACCATTTTCGAATGTTTTAAGAGATGGTGTGGAAACAACATGTTCAGACCAACATTTCACAGTTTACACACCCCTTAGAGAGAAAATTTTTCTAACTAGGTTAGTTCTCCCCCTCTTCTAGACTTTCAGATGATTTCCACGAGTAATAGTCCATTTGCAAGCAGAATGTTATATTTGACTATAACAATTAATCGATTGAGAGCCGATAGAATGATCCCTCATAGCCTGGGTACGTGCTCTATATATTCAATTTCACCCAAGTTAAGTACCCGCAGAAAGAATTTACAAAATGATGAGAGATTAGATTATACATTAAGTAGGGAAAAAACCCATCTTAGGGCTAATAAAAGTGGCTGATAGTCAAGAACTTTCCTGATCCAAAGGCTATGCTTGCTACTAAAACACTGAGATCAACACACATCTCTGATATAGTAAAACTTGGTCATCAAAGTTTGTAGCGTTTACTATCAAAATATTAACCATTTAACTCTCGAAGTTATTAGTCATAAGTTGCAACTGAAATAAGTTGACTCTGAATGAGTACCAGCAAATATGGGAGTGGCGTATTTACTTAAAAATCCATAAATAGGTCGCACATTTATGCTCAATTTACATGTTCTAAAAAATTTGCGCGCACTATATACAAGGATAAAACTTATTTTCCTCTGAATTTTTAAACATCTTAACGTCTGAAGATACCACGAAAAAACCCTTCACAAATCTTGTCACCTCGCGGCTATGCTTAATGTATACCTCAAAACATCATTCGCAGAAGTGAAATTATTAAATTGAGCAGCCTAAATATTGCGTATCCTTTAATAAAGATTGTTTTTTCCATCAAAATTAATCCTAACTTGACATAAATGTCGTCTTTATAATATATAAATCAGAATCACGTGATAATCACATGATATATAAATCACGTGATATTATCTGACCAGATTAGGTTAAAGCAAATTTTAATGAAGTAGGTTAAGCGAGTACTCGGATATAGATATCCTGGAATCGGAAATTCGGCAATGAGATCTACGCTTCTCGTCAGCGCCTCCAAACGGAGATTTACTTTGCCACTGTCCGGCTCGCTAACAATAGACGCTGGCTACCCAGTTTAATTATCGGCCGTTCATGCAATTTTTCTAGAACATCGCATTACGTTTTAGATCATTTTAGGTTCACATTACAATATAACCAGTAATATATATAATAAGTTTTAACGCTAGATTTAGAAATCAAGTGAACGCAAGTTTCTGCCTAGATTTACAAATCAAGTGAACCTGATAATCTGGCACAGGCTTAATAGCCTATCTAACAAAAGCGGGTTATGTGATTACGAGGATTCAATTCAGTATCGTAATTTTGAACATCCGGGCATTCCGAGATCGTCCAACATTTGCCAATTTACGACACACTAAAGAGGATATCCCATAGCAACGCAATGTTTACATTTTTCATGAAACTACGGCCATAAAAAATACTTGCGTCGACTAACCCCGCCAGGTATTCGAAAACATAAAATCTCGAGTAATTTTTATAAGATATTAAATAAAAGGTAAAAAGGTTTCATGGCCCATTGCTAGTAATGTTAAATTAGCCTGCAAAAACGCCGCCAATTGAAAGCGAACACCGAATCGCGAATTAATACGATGGTCTCGTCTTTATTGTAATACGACTGACATGACTGACTGATCATCATGAAGTAATTGCGAGTTTCATGTTAGTTGGTTAGTAACGGTCCTTAGAAGGACCACTCGCTTTTCTTCAGGGGATGATCGTGGTGTATCCTTGTGGTGTTCATCCGGTCCACCACGCCTGTTTGCACCACTGTCACATTCTTAATAGATCCAATAACTTCCCAACCGGTATATTACATAGTTATGTAGGATACCTTATGTAGGATTCGATCCAAACCGGTATGTAGTATACCTTATGTAGGAAAGAATGACGCTCGGAAATACGTACCTAGTCAAAACTCTTAATTGATCCACTAACTTCCCAACCGGTATGTTACATATGTTATGTAGGATACCTTTCGTAGGAGATGTTCCAAACCGGTATATAGTATACCTTTCGTAGGAACGGAGCCTCGTGGCTAAAATAGGATCAGAGTTATTGACTTCACCTGGCTTGTAATGTGAAGCTGGCGCCATTTTCTTTCAACTTGGTCACAACGAACTTTCTGCTCATATTCACGTAAATTATAACCATTTTACATAAGTACTATGACTTATTCAACAAAGACCACTTGTACTGTGGTATTCATGAAAAGCAAATGTGGATGTAGCTCCACAAGATTATGGAATGAATAGGATTTGTTGAGATAAAAGTTAGGTGTTTCCCGTAATACAGAAAATTAATTAATGAAGGCTTGGACTCGGTCGCATGCATAGTAGCATAAGTGCGCATGCTCACAGACTCGTTTATATGTTCTCTATAGGAATAGAGGAACCGGTTCCCTAGAGCAATGACTGCTTTAGAGTTAAAGAGATACTATCAAGACTACCCAATGGAGGGATGTATCTCTGCTAAACTTGTTTCAAGGGAACCTACACCATGGGAATGAATAGGTTAAAATTTTCTGAGATATCTAAGTCAGGTGACTTTTAGCAAACAGTGAATTGAGTGGCTTAGTATTTTTGTTGTGTTACAAAACTGTACTGCTCTCTAACTTAATCCTACTGAGTTTTGTATAGCTGGTTTAATTCTCAAATTCTTATCTGTAGTAGAATGGGCAATTATCACATTTCAAAGCAAGCTTGGTACAGCTGGTCAAGTTACAACAACACCTCCATTATACTAGCTTTCAGGACTCATACCAGAGTCTTAACCCTTTTCACCATGAATTTTATAATCAAATCATTCATTTAGATTTGCTGGGTGGGTGTCAATGGGGTTAATTACCATTTCTTGTGCACTTATGTCAAATGATTAAAATTTGTAGGTGAAAGGATCATGTGGATGTTGGAAAAATTGTTTTCTTAGACAGCAGCAGCCTACAAGCATTGCTTTTCAGTATGAAGAAAAAGGAATGAAACGTAGAAATCTGAAATTTCAGAAACTTACAAATAAAATAAAAGCTCTGAATATTTTTGGGTATAATTTGAATACAAGTGTTTCCAGAAAACAACTTTGAGTCAGATAGTTTTAGCGCATCTAAATAAATAAAATAAATAAATAAATAAATTAAATAAATAAATCCTGCTATCCCAATCATGCCAAAAATTTTAAAACCTTGTTTCAAAGGTAATAAATATATCCCAGTCGACTGGGATGTCTAGCTTGCTTATAAAGCCAGTCATTCCAGTGGTAAATTTTCAAAAATAGTCTTCTTGACTTGTAAATGAGCAATACTCAAGGCCAATGGAGAGACCAGTTTGGGCTGGCTTGACCATTAAAGGATTAACAGCATAAAACTGTGATAGATCCAGTGTTGAGTAAGAAACCTGTTTAGCCTTTCTAAATCTCACATGTCTTATAAGTAATGGATTGGACATTTATCTCCATTCAAAGCAACCTAGGTGGAGATGGTCAGGTACATGTATTAATTAACATTTGCCTCCCTTGTGCTAGCTTGCATGACTATATACCTGAGTGTTAACCATTTTCAGCATGAATTTTATATTCATAGCATTCATTCAGATGGGAGTTAATTATCCATTTTCATAGTGATGTTAGAAGATTAATTGTAGAAGATATGTAGACTGGTGTACATTTTGGAAATGTTATTGCTTTTCTTAGACAGCAGCAGGATGCAGCAAAGTTGGTTTTAAAATTAATTAAAGATCGGAATATCTTTAGCAACAATTTGAATGCAAGTTTAAAAACGAGATTAGATAGTCTTAGGAGAATCAGCAAGGATCTAATATATAAATAAGCAAAATCAATAAATAAACCTCATTTTGAAGGCAACCATATAGAAAAACTGTTGAATATTTTGAAATTAATTTTTCCAGTCAAATGAGTTTCAAAATATTCAACAGAATAAGTTTCATATCGCAAAGAATTTCCTTTTTCAGGTATTTGTCGGTGAAAGGGTTAATAAACCTGGTTTCATAGGTAATAATATATATGAAATTAATAAGTGTTTTAAAAATAATTTGACTGGCCGTGTTATAGTCATAGGCAGCAACAACTCTCAGTCAAATTGTTTTCAAAATAATCGCATGATTTTGTATCAATATATATTCTCTATACCCCTTAGGAATTGCAATTTTGCAACTACAATTTTCAGTTATACAAAAACCCACAATCATGACAGCCTCACCAGCAAAGCAAGATTTATGTCTTGTTTTGTGGGCTATGACAATGAGAATGTTACATGTAGTATGCTAAAGCGTCTAACAGTGTCGATTTGAGAAATAGGCCTTGAAAACATTGCCATACATCAGGAAAGTATAATTTCATCAATTTTAAATTAGATAATGAAATTTACATAGTAGGGCAGATATGTGAAAAAGATGTTCCATTCTGGCAGAAAGCATGAAATTTGGCATATAAGTGGTTTACGGTATCCTGATCATAATTAGATGCGGTACCACAAGATTCTACCAAGGGAACCCATTCAAAATGGCGGATTCAAAATGGCCGCCTTCCCAGTGGAAAATTTGCATTACTCAAGCTTTAGGCGGAGTAGAGAGATGGGATTAATGTCAAATTAGGGGTTTCAAGGGTCAATCGTTATAATTCTACTCACTACAATACTCTAAATATGTAAATATCAATCCTTCCATAGCGACCACCTGTGTTTGATGTCAAAAGACGGTGGCTCTTTAAGGTGTGTTATCTAAAAGATCCATCTCTTGAGAACAAAAGCAATATATGTTTAAATTACTTGATTTCTTAATATCGAACCAAGTAATTGTCGTTATAGATACGTTCAATTATCCTATTAGAGTATACAAGGCTATACATGATGCTGTTGATTGTTGAATCATGATTCACCGACGTCACAAGCACTGTGCACCGCATGAGCACAACTGTGTACAAGGTAAATTAGATTTATAGCATTTGCATCTGCCAGTGCAATTACTTTTGCAAGCCCATTTCACGAGTTCCCGGCATGCCTTAGATGCGTCTGCAAGCAAACTCCATTGCGGTGACCAAGTGTCTCCATCTCTGACCCAACCCCAGTCAGCTGGCGATGGCGTTTTTGCATTTGCGTGGAGTGATTGGCCCCAAAGATGACCAGCCTGGAACGCAGCACGTTTGGTGTGTTGCAGCAGAGATGCACTGGTCGGAGGAATGTTTTCTAGCTGCCTGTTGCCAAAAGCGAAAAGCCGTTTTCGTGCCTCATTAACCTTTGACAATGGTGATGTGCGTTTGTACAGTAGTACGACAAACCTCGCGAGCGTTTCCATGTCATTGTCACACAGAGACACCGGGGCATCAGACAGTCTCCTAAATAGTGACTTGAATAGATCTGAAGTCTTCCAAACTTCCCATGTTCTCTTCTTGCCAATCCCACAAAATGCAGACACAGTGTCACACCCAGAGAAAGCATGCATAAATAGCAGTCCTTGTAATGCTTCTGCACCCAAAACTGTTGCAATGCCATGAGGTGATACATAGCGGAAGGTCTTCCCATGGCCAAATGCGACCCAGAGATCACACCCATGAAGAAAGTTTGCTGTCCGTATGGCTAGGACTACGACGTCTGTATCTGTAGCATGAATCATTATTGTTCGATAACCTTGGTGATATGCATGGAAGGCGTGGAGCAACATTCTACCATCTGCTTCATCTTGCATGCATGGCACGAGTTGTGAGACGTCATGCTCTGGCCTCATCAGCACGTTTTCCTCACATGTGTGACGAGTATCTTTCCTTCTGGTAGCTCGAATGACTCCAATGTATGTGCGAGAAAGGTGAAGAGGCCTGTTTTGTTCGCATCAACTCGTAGGAAAGTTTTCCAATTTTGAGGGAGTCTTGTACTCGATGCAACACGAAGAGCTTCACCATGTCCCTGTAATTCTCTAGCATGTGTCTTCAAGCTTCCCGCCTTATACACGTCCCATACAACATCCAATCTTTTAGCGTCTGTAGTTGTCTAGCAATGTGTGGGAGGAAGACGTGCTCTGCAAAATCTTCAAATGTGTTCACAACCACGTTTGATTTCTTGGGATCTAGATTATGCATCATAGCTGCTCCGTCAATGATCTTCACTTCAACCTCTGGACAATCAGCTGCACACGCTACTAATGCTTCCAAACATCCCATCAGATCTGATTTGCTGCCTTGGCGCATTGCGTTGCTCTCAGCAAGTGATGGGGGCCATGGATGATTCTCATGCTCAAAGAATGAATCAAGGTCTCCGTCTCTGGATTGGCAGGAAATGTACAGTCTAGAGAATAACTGTACATCTCTCTTCATTGCAATAAGCTTCTTGTTGGTTCTGGTACTCTTCCTCTGTTTTGATTTGAACAAAGCCAAATTGTTCTTTTGGATTGGGTCATATACCGATTTTGATGATACAGATAGTCGATCTGCGATGAATGCGTGGTACTGTCTGATGCCTAGTTCTTCTGCTGTTCGGATCGCATTCACTACAGACTCGGACATAATGACTTTGGTATCTAGAGTCACTAAGTCAAAACTGTCATCTAAAAAACATATTGACTTGAATGCGAGAATATAATAGGCTGTTGTCTCTGTCTATAAGCAGAGCACAATACGCGTGTGCGTGATTGCTATGCAACTATGTATTCTCCTGATATATTTAAATAGTCGGTGTGAGTTTAGGAAACTACAATAATTATATGGAAATCTGCAACGAAATAATACTTGGTGAAGCAAGGGGCTGGCATACAATTACTTTTACTGGAGAAAACGTGTAGACCAATTGTTTTGAGTAGCGAAAACTTGTTTCTAAAATGTTCCGCCCGGAACGTGTGTACAAACGTTTAGCAATAATACTACTAATTTACAAATGTTACAACAACGACGATAACAATAATAATAATAATAATAATAATAATAATAATAATAATATATTTTTCAGCATGTTTATCTATTTAGAGTATTGTAATGGGAAAATCATAACCAGGGACCCAAGAAACCCTTAATTTGACATCAATTCCAGCCCTCTACTCCATCTAGAACTTGAGTAATGCAGATTTTCTGCTGAAAGGTGGCCATTTTGAATGGGTTCCCTGGGTAGAATCATGTGGCACCGCATCTAATTATGTTCAGCATACCTTAAACCACATATATGCCAAATTTCATGCTTTCTGCCAGAATGGAACATCTTACCTCAAATTTTTTACATATCTGCCCCACTATACATGTCTATGTGCCATTTTGAATTTGATATAATTTTACATTAACCATTCAGGATGCTGGTTGACTAACTTTACCAGCTAGTTTACTATTTCAGCTTTGGCTGAGATCTAGTCAACTGTATTTAACTATGGTTAACGCGTTGAACTTGCCCCTAGATATGGTATACAATTAATTTCATCCACAAATATGTAAAAAATAAGATACTGATATCATAGATATTTTCATTACATACTATTTCCATTCATAAAATGATACTTGTTTCAATTTGCACCTTGGTTTAGTGTCTATGATTGCACCTTGGTTTGGTGTCTGATTGCACCTTGGTTTGGTGTCTATGATTACACCTTGGTTTGGTGTCTATGATTGCACTTTGGTTTGGTGTCTATGATTGCACTTTGGTTTGGTGTCTATGATTGCACCTTGGTTTGGTGTTTATGATTGCACTTTGGTTTGGTGTCTATGATTGCATGTGCTCATGTAAATTTGAGGGTATGGCTGTCCATCACTAGAGTTACATCTGTACCATACTTTCTGACATGTAAGAAGTATTTGAGAAGTATTTCAAATACTTACCTAAGTATTTGTATTTGTATTTAAATACTTTGCAAAAAACAAGTATTTGTATTTGAAGAATTCCAAAGTATTTGTATTTGTATTTAAATACTTTTGAAAGTTTGACTCCAGCCCTGGTGGCCACTTAACCCTTTAATAGTCAAGCTGGCCAAAACCCACCTCTGCAGTGACCTTGAGACCTTGTCCATTTGCAGACCAAGAAACTATTTTTGAAAATTTTACACTGAAATGACTGGCTCAATAACCGAGACAGTCATTCCAGTGGTAAATTTTCAAAAATAGTCTTATCTTGGTCTGCAAATTGACACAGACTAAGCAAAAATGTTAATTTTTTAAAGTTTTCTTTTGTTTTCAAAAATGACATCTGCAGTGGTCTTGAGAAATATCCATTTGCACGACACCAGAAAACTATTTTGGTAAATGTCAGTGGTAAATGTACAAGAAGTGTCCTTTCCAGAGTATCCATCCATCATCTGACCTCATATGGTGTCATAATCAGCTCAGTGCGTGTATGATGACGTCGCAGTCATTACGTCACAAAGGGTTCCATATAGACCTTCATCAAATCTCAAATAGTTTGATGGGTTGTATGAATTGTGTGTCTGTAATTCTTTGCTATTTAATAAACATGCTGTTGAATATTTTGAAACTAATTTGACTGGGTGCAGTTGCGTCAAATTATTCAACAGCTTACCTGTGTAGATTTTTGGAAATTGATAGACAGCGTGTTCAGAGAGTGAGCGATCCCAAGGTGAGGTGTGGGTGAAGTTTAGCTAGAGATGGGCGGGGCATAGCTAAAACCGGAAAGGTCCATTGTCTTCTCTAAAGGAAAAATCACTGAGTAAAAATGTGAATTTTCTTGAAATATCTGGACAATTAATTGATATAGGTAGCATTTTGAGTGCTTTAAGGCGCTATTCACACAATAGTGCTTAATTAAAATTTAGTTCATGATAGACTTTTTTTAGGATATCCTGGACATGATCTCCTGTGACTATGTGATATATACAGATAATCAGCTTAGCTACCATTATGTTTCCTATTTTCTGATGGCTCTTGTTGTTTCGTACTCCTTTCCCAGGTTCTTGTTGGTTTCGTACTAGTTGTTCCTCGCATAATGTATGAAAAAGTGGAAATTTTGTGAGACTTAAATAGTCTAAACAAATGAGATATGACTCATTCTCTACATTTAAAATACATTCTCTTGACTATTTAGAAATTAATCTGTACCGAAAGTCTGCAGCAACACGTTCCACACTTACAGTTAAATTATTTTCAAAAGCATCAACAGCTGTCTTGTATGGCTGGATTGAAATATGTATTTCATGGTATTTATATCTGGCATGTCTGCATTAGGGTTAATATAATCATAAGATGAAAAGTTGTTTTCTGGACAGGAAATGTCTTTTAACACTTTAAAGGTCAAATCTGGTTTTTTTAAATTTCAATTTTCTCACAGAAAATGTACATTTGCAGACCAAGAGATGGCTATAATTTACAAAGGCTTACCACTGGAATGGCTGGCTCAATACTGGCTCGATCGAGCTGGTCATTCCAGTAGTAAATTGTTTAAATACGGTAGTCTTCTTGGTTTGTAAATGTCCATTTCTCTAGACCACTGCAGAAACCGTGTTTGGCTGACTTGACTATTAAAGGGTTAAAAAACATTAGTCGTTGTACTGTTTTGCTTGCAGTAATCTATCTCTCTGAAGGTCGCATTCAGGAAAGTGGAACATCAACCAGCATTCAAGCTACCAATTCATTCAACAGAAAGCGATATGGTGACCGAGAACTGGGATTCGTAATGGAGCCAATCATGGGTCGAGACAAACAGATGACATGTTTTTGTTGTGCAGAGCCGGTTCCAGCATCACAGTTTCGGCACCATATGGGAATGTTTCATTTTGATAGAGATAACCCACCATTCCAGTGCCCAGCCTGCGGATCTTCTGTTTCAAATTTTGGAAATTTCATGCGACATTTGCTGTCTCACTATAATGCAGGAAAGTCTCAGATGTTCTGTGACATATGTCATAAATGCTTTACACGCTCAGATAACTTGGCATTTCATAAGCGTGTGGTCCATGGCCAGAGTTTATCTCATTAATCTAAGGCTGGCAGTTTCATGGCTGAGCCAATAGATAACAGTACTGGTGAGCAGTGATGCATCCTCAATGCTTTATAGACATTATATACATGTTCCGATATTTGTTTGCCACAAATCTAGCAATTATTAGAAAATTAATAAGTTATTATTATATACAGTTCCTGTTTTTCATGATGACTTGTAAAATTTCAGTAATGTTTTCAAAATTACAGCAGTCTTAAATTTTCAAAAATACTTATTATCTCGGTTTGCAAATAGACATTTTCAAGACGAGTGCAGAAGCTGGTTTTCTTTGTCACCATGGGTGTTAAAGTATTAACCAAATGCTCTCATGTTGACCCGAAAGTCATTTACAATGTTAAATAATTTGAATCAAGGGACTACCTGTCTTTAGTGAGGACTGAGTGCCCATAAAGTGTCCATCATAGACTTGTTTATCTATACACTATATAGATAGAGTTTATCAGTGTTTTAGTGCCTTTCTTGAAATAGAGCCATCCACTTTTAGCTGTGCCTCACTCTTTCCTAGCTAAGCCCACATACATTGTCCGCATGTTTAAATCAATTTTAACGCTGAACTCTGAATTCTTGGATATCTCATGAATTTGACCTAGGATCCCAATCAAATTACTTTCAAAATATTCAACAGGCTGTTTACTAAGTTGTAAATGCACCAAAGACATAGAATTCAGATGCTTACAGTCGAATCTGTGCCTCTTGATTGTGACAGCAGCTACATGTAACAATGGACATACTTTGCTTATAATGTCTGATACAGTCACAGATCAGATCCCTCCATTGCTTAGAAGTGTTTGTTGTCCTTGTGAGTTTGCTCTGAATAGGGGTGTGTATATTGCATTATGTTATTCTTTGGCATTAATTTCTCAACTAGCTCTTCTAGAATTTCGGTATCTGCCTAGTTGGCACTGGCAGATTACATCTATCCATTTCCCAAAGAATAGGCAAATTTATGCGGTTGCTGCCAGAAAATTTATTTACCTGCAATCTTGTTTGTACACCTGCCACGCTATACATGCTATACATCGCTATACATGTATGTCTGTGCGTAACCTTTATGGATGCAAAGATGTTTAGATTTTTTAAAGTATCCATTAGTGTAATGACGATTGGTTTCACATTTTGAAAAGAGTTGTGCTGAATGCTGTTTCTATGTTTTGAGAGCAACGTGTTTGCGCAGGTCTGTTCTCAGATAAAATCTTCATTTTGAATTGACAAATGCAACCTGCTAACGCCTGGTAAGATTGTTAGAAGAAACACATTAGTGCGATAATTTTTTGGCTTACATAGCTTATCTTATAATGTCACTTCATCCTCTCCTATGGAGTCTATAACAAAGATAAATTGTAGTCAGGTTAATAAATTGTAGTAAGTGCTCAGGCTGACAAACCACAAACAAAGATAAAAAACAAGATGAGAAAATGATAAGAGAATACACAAATATAACCATCTTGTTTATTATCTTTGTGGTTCTGTAATATATTGTTCTTAGTTGATCACTGGTGTATTGAAGAGACATATACATATTTTTCACAGAAGCAAGATGCTTATATTCGCGCCATTACTGACTTGATTAACTATTGCATTCCCAAAATCCACTAAGGGACCTATCCATTTTTAGCTATGCCCCGCCCATCACTAGCTAAGCTCCACCAACACCTCGCTCGTGTTGGGATCGATCGATCTCTGAACTCCCTGACTATCTATTTCAAGAAAACTACAGGTAAGCTGTTGAATATTTTGAAACTAATTTGACTGGGTGATGTTGCTGCCTACTAAGGCAGCAACAGCGCCCAGTCAAATTAGTTTCAAAATATTCAACAGCATGTTTATTAAATAGCAAAGAATTACAAGGACATACAATTCATACAACGTGTCGGAGTATTTGAGATTTGGTGACGGTCGATATGGAACCATTTGTGATGTAATGATTGTGACGTCATCACACACACACTGAGATGATTATGACATCATATGAGGTCAGATGATGGGTGGATACTCTGGAAAGGTGAATTCTGGCTTGTAAAACAAGTTCATACATACAAATATGCTGTTGGATATTTTGAAACTAAGTCAACATCTTCCAGCCCCAAGGATTCTAACATGACTAATACACTAAGAGACAGTGCACATTAAACAGTTCCCATGATAAAATAAAATCATAATATTATTAGCTCACCTAGCCAGAGTGGCCAAGTGAGTTTATTCCATGGCGACTGTCTGTCTGTCCGGTGTCCATCTGTCCATCCATCAACTTTTGCTTAAAAACGCTACTCCTCATTAATGGCTTGGCGGATTTCAACCTAATTTGGCTGGAAGGACCCTATGGGGTTAGGCTTCAGAACACGTATACAGAATTTTGATTCATCAATTTTTTCGGTGCCCATCTTAAAATTTATGAAAAATGGAGGCAAAATCGTTTAAAACGCTACTCATTAACTGCTTGGGCAATTTGAACCGGACTTAGCTGGGAGGATAGTACGCTGGTATGGTTCAGAACCGGTATACAGAATTTTGATTGGTCAATATTTCCGGCTGCCATCTTGGATTCCCTGAAAATTTCTGGAAATCACTTAAAAGCCTATTCCTCGACAACCACTTGGCTGATTTCAATCAAACTCGGATGGAAGAACCATAGCGTAGTATGCTTCGGACCTTGTATACAGAATTTTTATTTGTTCATTTTTTTCGGTGGCCATCTTAAAATTTTGGAAAAATGGACGGAAAATCGTTTAAAACGCTACGCCTCATTAACTGCTTAGCCAATTTAAACCAGACTTAGCTGGGAGGATAGTACGCTTGTATGGTTCAGAACTTGTATGCAGAATTTTGATTGGTCAATTTTTCCGGTGGCCATCTTGGATTTTCTGAAAATTTCTGGAAATAACAAAGCTTACTCCTCGATAACCACTTGGTCAATTTCAATCAAACTCGGATGGAAGAACCCTAGCATAGTATACTTCAGAACATGTATACAGAATTTTGATTTTCTCAATTTTTTCGGTGGCCCTCTTGAATTTTTCAAAAAATGGCGGGAAATCATTTAAAACTCTACTCATTAACTGCTTGAGCAATTTCAATCATTTTGTAAAAATTGTTTCATCATCTGAATAGGGGTGTGTATATTGCATTATGTTATTCTTTGGCATTAATTTCTCAACTAGCTCTTCTAGAATTTCGGTATCTGCCTAGCGGGCACTGGCAGATTACATCTATCCATTTCCCAAAGAATAGGCAAATTTATGCTGCATCTTGAGTCCATGGATATATATTTGTGATTATTTTGTTGCTAAATTACCTAAGGGGCAGCAACAGCTTCCAGTCTAATGATTAGCAAAATATCTTAAGTATACATTGTAACACTAAGTAATTGACGAAAAGAGAAAAAGAGTGTAAGTACACACCCTAGTTAACCATAAATTAACCCTTGAAATACCAGTGAGTGACTTGATTCCCGGAAAAATAGGCTGGAAAGCTGTTGAATTTTTTAGACTAATTTGACTGGAATCTGTTGCTGGCATAGACCATAGCTTCAAAACATTTAACAGAATATTCCTTACATCATCAACGTGTCTGTTAGGTTTAGAAGTGTTATGTGATTTGTGCTGTGCTGATTAGTTTCTTCAAAATCGAGGAATCCAGTTTTAGCTATGCCCCGCCCATCTCTAGCTAAGCTCCACCCATGCTTTGCATGTGTTGGGATCGATTGATCCCTGCACTCCCTGATTTCCTCAATTTCCTTATACAGGTAAACTGTTGAATACTTTGAAACTAATTTAACTGGGTGCTGTTGCTGCCTATGGCAACAGCGCCCAGTCAAATTAGTTTCAAAATATTCAACAGAATGTTTATTAAATAGTAAAGACATACAATTCGTACAACTTGACGGACTATTAAGAGTTTAAGACGAACTAAACGGTGTCATTCATAATGTAATTGATTATGATGTCGGCCTACATGTGATTATGGCATCATGATTGATCGTCAAACTGGATTCAGAAATATCAAGAATATAGCAGATTGAAACATGTTAACCTTTTCAACATCAAAACCGTGTCATTCATGACATGATTGATTATGACGATTATGTCGATAAACTGGATTCAGAAATATCAAGAAATATCTGTTCTGATGTAACATTAGCCATGCAATTTTCCTTGCAGTGTGGCAACTTGTGCGGTCTCATGGTCTGATTCGGCAACCAGAAGAAATAACAGATACAGCTTCTATGTCAGACGAGGATGATGCAGGATTGTTGATCCAGCCAGTCATGGATGGAGGAAAAGTCCTCTGTTTCTCGTGCTCGAAGACCATTGATATCTCTCAATTTCGACAACATATGGCTAAATTTCACTTTCTCAGAAATGCTTCGTCATACCAATGCCCTGTTTGTGGATCGTCAGTTGCCTCTTTCGGAAATTTCATGCGCCATTTGATGACGACTCACTATCATATGGGAAAGAAACAAGTTTTCTGTGATATATGTTATAAGACATTTTCACGCACAGACAGCCTTGCATTGCATAAACGTATGCTCCATGAGAAGGCGGTCCATTAGAAGCAACTCTGACCATTTAATATACCATCCATGATATGGCATTAATAGTCACCGTTTCATTGACATTATCTCTTAAAATTCTGTGCATGAAATAATATATTGTAGAATCAATTGTAACGGCATGACTGATTGTTATTCTGAAAATACGGTCGCTGAAGGTTGTTGTTGTCGCAGGCGTAAAAAAACACCTTGCAGCATCAATATTGCAACGATGGAATTAGTAAAAATTAGAACAATTGGTCATATTCTAAACAATCTTAAGTAGCTGATTATTCATCATACATCTATTAGCCCTTGAATTCAAATCTGGCATCATTAGATAAAAGTTGACAGACCGAGATATGCATAATTGTATGTGATCGATTGCCATAATTGAACTTCTACATAAGCATAGCAACTCTATTTACGTCTAACACACTCTACCCAAAAGGAAATCTATTGCATTGAAAGTCAAATGTCAACATTATTACCTCACCCTGCCTCTTGAAATGAGACTCAAGAAGCATCATATATTACGGTAGCTGAACTAAGTTTTTCATGCAATGATTAGTGTTAAAAGAGAATTTCCTAATTTTATAATCAAATTTTGGAATCTGTAATGAATTGATGATGCCATTTTATATGTATTATATGGTCATCAGAAAGGGTTCCAAGAATTGACCAAAGTCAATTGCCATTGATGTTTTGAGACCTCAAATTGCTGATTCTTTGATCCTTTTCGTGACTAAGATTTTTCATGTAAATGTTCCCTATTTATACCTAAAAACAACCTGTTCACTCAGGACTACACTGACATTTTAGAGTAGTCTGTCGTCGGCTGAGTAGTCCTGAGTGAACAAGCCAGCTATGGCTGGTAACGGCACAAAAGTGTTAAGGCAACCAGGGAGTTAGTATTTCGGTCATCGATGAAGAACCATGCAGGGGGTCATCTTTTGCAGGTGGTCTGTTTTTGATGTTGAGAAAATGCTGTGAATATATGACTATTTAACTTAGGTGACTAATGCCATTGAAATTATTTCTTGAACTTCATATGCAGCTACATGGTAATCTTGAATTTGGTATCATTACCCACTCATCCTAAATTTAACCAGCTTAAATTGAATTTTAGTCAGATTTGTCATGATCACTGGTGGATTTCATCAACTTTTTGTGAGTTATGTAAGTCTACCGTAAGCTATATTTTCATCGCTAGAATCTGGTATATAAAACCTGTGTTGCAACATAGATTTTTATTTGCATCTTGCCACTATTACGAGAATGTTAAGTTGTTTTCTCAGTCTATCAATCACAATTTTTTCATTTCTGACGCAGCTGCCTATATCATGTGACACATTTGGGGTTTTTTAATGAAAGAATGTCTTAACCGTTTCACCGACAAATCCCTGGAAAATATATTCTTTATGATATTAAACTTATTCTGTTGAATATTTTGAAATTAATTTTACTGGAAGCTGTTTCTGCCTATTATGTCACGACTAATTTGCGAGAGCTGTGTTTCTTTGGAGAGAGGACAGCTGAAGCTATTATCAACCCTTAGTTGAAATGAACATCATTCAGCTTACTAACAGATGCAGTATAAGCTCACCATTTAGCCAACAAGCTAGAGCTTTAGCCCTTAACACTCATATCAGCCAAAAACGGCTTCTGCAGTGGTCTTGGGAAATGTTCATTTGCAGACCAAGAGAAGACTTTTTTTTTTTAATTTACCACTGAAATGACTGGCTCGATAACCGAGCCAGTCATTCCAGTGGTAAATTCTCAAAAATAGTCTTCTCTTGGTCTGCAAATTTACATTTTCTATGAGAAAATTTAAATTTTCTTGAACAAATTCAAGTGTTTAAAGGGTTAAAGGTGCATACTCACAGCAGAATGGTTGAAAATAAAATCGTGAAAATTGTATACTTTTAGAGGCTTAAATTGTGTTCCTAGATGTAATGAAGCGAGATAAATCTTAACATATGATGATTTCATGACGTATAAATTAATATAATTTTTTAAGTTGTCAAATTGAATTAGAAGCACATGTTCCTAACTCAAATTCAAAACTTAAAAATACGAAAATGTATTTGTACGGAATGAAATCATGATATGTTTAGATTTATTTCATTTCCTTCCATCGAGTGACAAAATTTACGTCTCTAAAAGTATACAATTTTCACAATTTTATATTCAAACATTTTGATGTGAGCATGCACCTTTAATTAAATTAACAGATGAACTATCTTAGACAGCAACATCTTCCACCAAAATTGTTTAAAAATGTACACCAATTTCTTTAATATTGACTCAGTAAAAGATAGAATATTCACATTAGAGTGGTACGGGTTAATACTTAATCGCCCTGTAACATAGGTTGAAGCTATAGTGGACAAATCCATATTTAAGCAGCCAATGTCAGGAGGATATATTAAATCTGGCCGGGGAGAGCCTGAGAACACGGGCTTGTGTAAAGAATAAGTGAATTTCAACTGGATGGATTGTATGTTCAAGAGATCTTTCCTGTGGGAGAGGGTAGTGTGATTGGGTCTGTCTGTCTGGAGATGTTACATAATCTAAAAACCTACTGATCCGATTTGGCTCAAATTTTAACACAACAATGGAACTTGCCATGCAAGAGGATTTCCATATTTTGGCCATAATCTGGACAAAAGAACCGGGATCCGGATCAGATAAAATTCTGGATCTATTAATATCTCGGAAACTACTGGTCCAATTTGGGTCAGATTTAGACAAAAAAGGGTGTCATCCTACTCTGGGATTCCACAATTTTGGCCATGATCCGGAAAAAATGTGGAAAATGAGAGCAAGAGTCTGCAATCTATGATTGCTCTTGTTCATTTATATTGATTTTAAACAAATGTTAATGACTGGCATGGTTGACACTAAATATTTGAATATCTGATATTATCTGTACAATATTTTAGTATATGCTGACTGATTTTACATCTAAATTATTATGATGTATACTCAACAGGATATTGAAGTGCTCAGATGTGTAGCGATCTCCCGATTGCTTAAGTTAATCATAGTAGGTCACTATGCATAATTACATGTATATATCGTAGCACTATTTGTTAAAATGGCTCATGTATATAATTAGCATCACACGTGGGGGGGAAGTGTGTGTGTGTGTGTGTGTGTGTGCATGCGCGCGTGCACATGCATCTAAGTGCATGCAAGCACATGCATGTCCAGCCATCCATCCGTTCTTCCAGCACCGTGTTTAACATCCTGTTTGTCCATAGCCGTATCTAAAAAAGTACCACCATAATCAGATTTGGCTCAAATTTTAAGACAAAGGATTTCATGAATGACACTTTCCAGACTTTGGACATGATCTTGATATAACTGAATCCATATCAGATCAAATTTTGGATCTATGGATATTTCAGAAACTACTGGCCCAATATGGCTCAAACTTTAACACAAGAGATGGTGTGACCATATACAAGGACTCAACAACAGATCTGAAAAATCCAACAAATTTGTGCAATTGGACTAAAATTGGAGGGCATGTGTTTACAATTTCTGATGGTTCTTGTTACGGGATGTAATTGTATTTTAGAAGAAAAGTGTGTGATTGTGTACGAGTTTAGTATTATATGTAAATGTGAATATACATCATCTAGATATTAATTGTGGGAAGTCATCTAAAAATTTATCATGTTTAAAGTTAAGGGTACTGTCTTTGCATCCTCTTGTTGTGTCCATACTGCTGTCGCTAATAACCTTAATACTCATGTTATAAATTTTGTGAAAAATGTAAAATAAATTTCTTTGCCACCGTACTTGAAGCTGTTGCTTATGCAATTCCTAGCAGACTGATGTGTGACATCATAACAATACATATTCTTCCTTACGTGTCCCGAGCAAGCTCATACATTTAGATGGAATAATTTGAACTGGGAAGTAAAAAATGTGAATGAAGTCATCACTTAAGGACCCTATTGAAGAGAACAAACCTGATATAACAAATTATAAGTTGATGTAGGAAATATTATATTTAATATTATGAAACAAATTGTTGTAAGCAGGAATGCGTTCCATAGTGAAAACATTTCAAAATGTTTTGCATTATGCAGAGTTGGCTTTTGTCGTTTGCATATGATGGTACTGTATGAACTTTAGCAAAATGTTTTGAGATGTTTTCCTATGCAACATCTTCCAGGCAATTTAGTTTCAAAGACATTGGATAGCTTCCATGTATGGATGCTATGAAATTGAGGTGCAGGATTTTAATGGTTTAGTCGTCAAGCTAGCCAAAGCTAAATGGGCCTTCTGCATTAGTGTGGAGAAATGTTTTGTAGACCAATGGAAGAATACATGTATATTTAAGAATGAATGACTGGATTTTAACTCGACAAGTGGACCTCAGTCAATCTCATGTTAAGGTTTGTAAAATGGTATTCCTTGCCTCCCTATGGATATACTGTGTTGGAAAGGTGAATATTTCTTTATACCAACAACTTTCAGTCAAATTGTTTTTAAAATATTCAGCAGGTCCAGACTTATTGCACATTGAAACTATTATCTGGTCACTTGCCGCAGTCAGACAGTTAAACAGCTACATAACCACTTTACAGTTATTGAACAATGAACAAATTGTCACAAAAGATAAGCATCATGTCAGATGAAATGCATTCTGGAACCATAGTATGACGGTTTTAAGTTAGTCACAATCCTTTGGTAATAATTGAAGTTAGTAGGTCTCGCATGATTCTGCCTATATTGAAGAGTAGTGAATGAGTCCATCCGCCACTCAGATTTAAAATGTCACACGAGTCCCTTGTAATGGTATGGAAGGGCTCGATATATGTCACTCAAGTAATTAATTTCGTCACATGTAGGCTGACATCACAATCATGATGATGTATTATACCTCTGTCATGAACCTTGAAAAGTCTATCTATCAAGTGTACGAATTGTATGCCTTTGATGAATTTACAATTAACCCGGTAGTAGGGAAATGCAGGGCCAGAAATTAACTTGTTTTTGATACTAATTAATCCTCCCAGAATTGCCGCAATATAATTCAGTCAAATAAATTGGCTGAATAGTTTTTGTTCTTGCATACATCATAATCAATGGACCATTCCAGTTTTAGCTGTACCCCGCCCATCTCTAGCTAAGCTCCACGCTTCGCCCGTGTTGGGATCAATCGATCTCTGAACTCCCTGACTATCAATTTCCAGAAAACTATACAGGTAAACTATTGAATATTTTGAAACTAATTTGACTGGTTGCTCGGGCCTCTATTTCAATTTCGCAACTTAAAAAATTACATTAATTTATGTGGAATGGAATCATCATATGTTAAGATTTATTTCGTTTCATTACACATAGGCAAATAATTTAAGCTTATAAAAGTATGCAATTTTAACAATTTTGTTTTCAATAATTTTGGTGTGAATATGCGCCTTTAAAAGCATAATTAAGAAACAAGACGCTAAAATTTGGCTGTTTTATTCTTGCAGTTGAAGATGATAAAGGAAATATGATAATGACACCTTACAACATGGATGCGTTGTCCGGTCAGATGGAATATTCATATTCAGACTGGATGAAGTTGTTGTCGAGGCGACATGGAAGCAGGACAGTCGCATTAGAGGAACGGAACACGGACATTGTATATACATGTTTCATGTGTTCTTTTAGTTGTGTCGGACAGCGTGCTATAAATCGGCATATGTATGAGCACACTGAGAAAAATGCTGTAGTTCACACATGTCCACTGTGCAAAGCGTCATTAAGAACTGAGCGTAATTTTGCTAGACATTGTATGGGTCACTTGTTAAAGGCAAAGGAAATGTTTCGTTGTAAGGTTTGTGGAAAAGGATTTACGCGTCAGGATAACCTGCGAACGCACATTCTTGCAAAGCATACAAAGTCGCAGTTGCCGGAGAGTGCTAGTGTAGGGATTGACTATCAA
Organism: Chaetoderma sp. LZ-2023a; assembly: GCA_034401795.1. Classification (NCBI taxonomy): domain Eukaryota; kingdom Metazoa; phylum Mollusca; class Caudofoveata; order Chaetodermatida; family Chaetodermatidae; genus Chaetoderma; species Chaetoderma sp. LZ-2023a. The sequence continues at coordinate 98,014,626 of CM067374.1, read as the reverse complement.
AGTGGGTAGTGTGTTAACGCTCTCAAGTCTACAGCTCTGATCCATTAAATTCTTTACGTTAAAAGAAATGTTCGGAATAATAGTTTGCGACTAATGTGCCTAGAAACTGTGGTTGCTGAGTTAGTGTAGTTTCATCAACTATAACCTCTATTGAAAGAGTGTAAAAATGTGCATATCTATTACCGGGTACGATTGTATAAATCCATGTGGCATTAAAATTAAGTTTTTTTCAGTTACTTATATAAACTCCAAGAAATCTGTCTGTTTATCCATGGTATATTTCTGGAATCGTATGAGGTAGAATCACCAAATTTGGAATAACTTTATATTATGTGTTTCTTAGTTTGGGGTCAAAAGGTCAAGAATACAGGTTCACTTAGTGCATACCTAAATACACATTTTCATCAATAACTGCAATGCAAGACGGTAGAATCACCAAAATAGGTAACATACATTCATGTTATGGTTGTCTAGAAGGAAAATTTAGTTTCAGGTCAAAAGTACAAATATTTAGGTCACAACATCCAGAAATACACATTTTTATCATAAATCAGAATGCAATTATGTAAAATCACCAAATTTGTCATTCCATTCATATTATTGGTGTCTAGAAGTTATATGAGTTTTAGGACAAAGCATCAAATATGTAGGTAACTGAGTCAGTAAGTGCATCCCGAGATACACATTTTTAGCCATAAATCATGAACATAAATAGGTAGAATCACCAAATTTGGTGCATTCATTCATATTATAGGTAGCTAGAAGTTTTATGACTTTTAGGACAAAGAATCAAATATCAAGGCCACTGGGTCACGAAGTCCATACCGGAATACATTTTAGTCATATCACTAGAATTCCAGAAGTTAAAATCACCATATTTAACACACACATATTATGGCAGTTTTTGATTGCTTTGAGTTTGAGGTCAACAGATCAACTATCTAGGTGATACGGGTCACTAAGTGCAGTATCAAGACTGTCAGCATCTCTCTCTCTCTCTCTCTCTCTCTCTCTCTCTCTCTCTCTCTCTCTCTCTCTCTCTCTCTCTCTCTCTCTCTCTCTCTCTCTCTCTCATATGCATTCTAGTTTAGTTTAGCATATCTTGTCGCTGCGTGACTCGCTATTGAACTATTGATGGGATCGTGAATACTACAATCTGTAACCCGGATGATGACATGACATATGACATGAGATATAGACATTTAATGGTCAGAAATATCATGAGAAAACTATTTTTGAAGATTTACCACTGAAATAACTATATCGATAACCAAGTCAGTTAATCCAGTAGTCAACTTTTTTTTAAATTAACATTTTCCCCCATTTAAATGAACATTCATAGAAAAAAATTCCATGAAAAGGTTTAAGACAAATCATTAGCTACAAGGGAGTTATCGCATGATGTAATCTTATAAGTTTTGGATTAGTTTGATTGTTAGTCATTTACATAATCGTTAATCAAATTGTTCCAAATATTTGCCAGCCATCTTAGGATGGCTTCCTTGAAAGTGAGACAATTACTAAAGAATTACTTGCCCACGCCAAGGTACTATGTGCTTAGAAGAAACAGCTGGTCCTTGCCATGCAAATGATTTTTGTCTCACATGTAAATCAAGAGTAAAACATCATGTCTCATTCTTGCTTTGCAGGTGAGACAAAAACCATGCCATCGTCCAAGAAGTGATACCTATGTCACATATACGTTATCATTTTATGGACAATATGGCAACGTTTTACGTTTTATAAATTGCGTTGGCTTACCAGTGTATTTCAGATTTGGTGAGAAATTAGATAACCGTGTTAGTCTGTATAGACAAAAAAACAGGATTCAACACTGCAGTACCGTTTAAGACTAACTTAGTTTATTTTGATGACCTTTCGCACATAAATCTTCTTCACCAGGTTATCTAGTGACCTGATGAGGCATATTTATGTGGGAAGGCTCGTAAAAATAAACTAACTTAGTCTTCTAAGGTACTACCTTTGAATCTTGTTTTTCTTGTGATTTCAGATTTGGTTTACCCTATTGGAACTAAATGTGCACACATGCCCATACTGGGACGAAGCAGCACAATGACATTGAGGTCACAAGGTCAAATGTCCTGAAGTATGCCTTCCCTGTTGGGCCACATCCCAGATCAGTAATTTCTATGTGGCAAATAGTTTTCCTTTTTACTTGTGACTAAATAACAACTAATATAAGTCTGTTTGTCTCTCAGTTGGTTTGTCTGTCAGATTTTTCCCATTTCTGACAAAGCCTCCTATGTCGCAACTATATAGTGCCTTTGCACTTGTTTCAACATAAGATACTATTTTGTGGTCAATCATATCATAATATTTTTACTGTGTTTTGGAATCTTTAAATTTTCATATATATTTTCAGTGAGTTTTAGTCCAAGGCAGACTGGGTGCTGTGAGGATATTTATGTACACATATATGTAAATTCCTGTATATTAACATCAACCCCATTGGATATTCCATAGTTGTCTTAGTTCTTTAATAGTCAAGCCTGCCAAAAACTTCTGCTGTGGTCTTGAGGAATGTTTGTTTGTTGGCCAAGTGAAGACGTTTTTTGAAAATTTACTACTGGAATAAACAGATCGATAATGTAGCCATTTACTCCAGTGGTAAATTTTCAAAATTAGTATTCTCTTAACCTTTTAATGGTAGTCTGCCAAAATAGTCTCTTCAGTTGTCTTGAGGAACGTCTACCGGTATTTTCAGAACGAGAGAACACAATTTTTGTTTAAAGTTTTACCACTGGAATGACGTGTTCAATAACAGAGCCAGTTATTCCAGTGGTAAATTGTCAAAAATAGTCTTCCCTTAACCTGCCAATGGACTAAGCAAAATTTTTTATTTCTTGGCAAATCTTGACCATTGAAATGTTAAGAGACCACGTCTTTAATCGTGAATTTCTTGTTCTCTGTAACGTGGTCACATTAGACAGGTTTGAATGTATTATATCTTATGTCACTATCTTATATTGGTCTGTGTACGCATTTGGTTCTAGTGCACTACACGCATCTATGCCAAATATTATACAATCTTCATACAGTGTACGTATCTACTTTTATCTTGCAATAAACTGTTATCTGTAATATAAGCTACCTGTTATTATATTCTGCCTTGTATTACCCTTGCCCCTTAAGAGGAAGTGGGTATTGCACACTGGTGTGTGTGTGTGTGTGTGTGTGTGTGCGTGTGCGTGCGTGCGTGCGTGCGTGCGTGCGCGCGCCCGAAGCTGTATCTCAAAATCCACTAATCCAAATTAGCTCAAATTTTAACACAACGAAGGAACCTATCATGCAAGCGGATTTCCAGATTTTTGCCGTGATCCAGATAAATGAACCTGTGGATTGGGTGTAATTGTGAATCTATGGATATCGCGGAAACTACTAGTCCAATGTCGCTCAAATGTTAACACAAGAAAGTGGGTCACCATACGCTAAGATTCCACAATGTCCAGAGAAATCTGAGACAAAAATTCGGAAAACCCGAAACTTTACAATGTCACAAAAATGTGAAGGCGAGGGTCTGATTGCTCTTGTTAGTGTTCTGTGCCCACACTGAACGTTAATCAAAATTGCATTGACATAATGTTGTCAGATTTGTAATTCAAGATTATTCATTTAAAAGAATGACTTAACCCTTTAACCCTCGAATTTGTTTTAAAAGATTGAATTCTTTCATAGAAAATGTCCATTTGCAGACCAAGTAAGGTAACCAGGGTTTGTAGGAATTTGATGCTGACGGGCGAGCCTCCGACTATACGTTCTGGCGGATGGAGTGACAGACGGACTGATTGATTGTCTATTCGTGGCTCTGGGGGCGAGCCTTCTTTATTCTGGAGGTTGGCTATAAAATTCTTCACTAGAGCGACAACAACCCAGTCTTAACTTGTATTTTGTTTTTCAACTTCAAATTTTACTAATCATTTTACAATACAACTTTATATATTCAAACTTCTACATAACTCTCTGCATTTACAAACTTACTCGCTGACCTGCTCTCCTAGCGCTCACTCCTTTTTCCTATAATAATTTCACACATATATAGCATACTAGTTTCCAGGCAAACAAACTTTCACCATTCAAACATGTCTGTTCAATAATTTGTAAAAACATGAATTTTCAGCAATATATTCAATTAAATACAATCCTTAATAATATCAGGCTTAAACCTCATGTAGCTACTTAACCATTGTAATGCTGAATTTATTGAATTAAATTATTGTTGCAGGCAGACTGGTCTGCCAGCAATATGGATTCCATTTTAGAATTATAAATCGTTAATATCTGGGTTCAGCAGTATAATGGTTAAATCTCTATATTTAAAAATCTATATCCATAGTATGAGGATTAACCCTTTCATTCCAATGCTGTACTAATTGTATTTACTTTTTATAACATTCATACAAAGCAACTATTGAATATTTTTCAAATAATTTAACAGAAAATGTTTGCTGCCTCTGGCAGCAAAAACTTTCAATCAAATCATTTGCCAAATGTTCAGCAGAATAATTATGACATAAATTGCAATACATATATGTATGCTGTAAGGCTCAAAGGGTTAATACACTCCTGTGCTGGTTGTATGTTTCTTCAAACACAATGGGTCAATTAATGACTTAGTAGCTGGCTCTCTGTAGTAGACCCAGCAGATTATTTAACAATTTAACAGTACAATAATAACTGGTACTAAGTCCTTGTACATATGCTATTGTTCCTTGATGAGCTGCTTAGTGCCATTGACTTTATTTTCACATTAAATATAAACAATATTATAATAAAGTCATTAGTCAAATATTTCATGGGCTTGATACAAGAATAGACTATTTTTGAAAATTTACCACTGGAATGACTGGCTCGGTTATCGAGCCAGTCATTCCAGTGATAAATTTTCAAAAGTAGTCTTCTTGGTCTGCAAATGGACATTTCGCAAGACCACTGCAGGAGCCGTTTTTGGCTGTTATGAGTGTTAAAGGGTTAATCCAATATACCAGCATTATGTATTCAAAATTTGCTGTTGCTTTCAGCGAATGTGTGTAGTACAAAAGAAAGGCGATGCTCATGTGCAACTAACTGATCCCCATTGTTCCAGGAAATTGCATTCCAAATTTCCTTGGTTTGGCCATGAACTGTAGCAAGACTATTGTAATTACCCTGTCTGTCCGTCCATCTGCCTGCTCATTATGATTCTGTGTAAATAGAATGTTTACAATTTCTAGTTTTTATGTTATTCTTTCAACATTATGTTTGTCAAAACTTACTTTCATCACATGGGCTGAGAAGAGAACTTGTTAGCTCACCTGGCCAGAATAGTCAAGTGAGCTTATGCCATGATAACCGTCCGTCATCTGTCAAGTTTTGCTTTAAAATGTTTCTCCTAAACAGTAAACCACTGGGTGGATTTAACCAAATTTGGCTGGAAGGATCGTATCATGATAGACTATAGTAAATCTCTTCAGAATTTTGATTGTTTGATATTTTTTTGGGTTAAAATCTTAGATTTTATGAAAAATGTACTGGAAATTGTCAGATTGCTGACAATACTATCTTCTCCATAACCACTTGATAGATTTCAAGCAAATGTGGCTGGAAGGATTCTATGGTGGTAGGCTCCAGAACTTCTGGAAATTTTGATTAGTCAGTAGTTTTGGGTGAAAATTTTAGATTTTATGACAAATTTTTCTGAAATTGTTAAAACGCATTCCCTATTTAACTGCTAGATAGATTTCAATCAGATTTTGCTAGGACTATCATCATCCGGGTGCTAAGCTCCAGGACATATATTCACAATTTTGATTGGTTAATTTCTTGGGTCAGAATCTTGGATTTTATGAAAAATTTACTGGAAGTTATCAAAATGCCTCTCCTCCTTAGCTCTTGGTGTATTTCAGCTCTCATGATGTTTCAGATGATGTCATACATGCCAGATGGTATGTACAGTTACAAGATGCTGAACTCCCCTTATTCACCTCAAATATGGCACCCTGCCTGTGTGTAGATACACACACTCATTGAGTCATTGTACAGTTAGGCTGTGCAGTTTTAAATAGCTTGTACAGTTAAAGCGTGTATTGACATTTTTAACATCAATCTGTGATATAAAATAAATGAATTTACAAAACCTACATAGCATGTACAGCTAATATGCATATTGACATATAATATAATCTGTGACATTAAGATGTGGGACACCTGAACTGAATGAACTAAACTATGACTAGAAAGACCCTGTTGTCGTACGCTCCAGATCTTCTATTCAGAATTTTATTTTGGCAGGTTTTTATGATGAAAATCTTTTTTTTAATTCTCCAGAAATTTGTTAAAACACTACTTATCCTTGACCAATGACCTGATTTAACCACATTTCAGCGGAAGTACTCCAGTACATTTGGAGAGCACAAAATGTTGATAATACATATATACGTACGCACACAGCTCACGTAGGGTAAGGTGGGTCAAAATGGGACATGGGGCAAAAAAAGCGAATGGGCCCCTTACACAATGTATGTATAGCGCGATGTATGATAATTTTAGCAATGCATTATCTAACTAATTTAGAAACGATATAGGTTTCATTTTTTTGGCTAGGGCATGTATTCTGTATATCTATTTTTAATTTTGCGCATTTTGATATAAGGCTCTATGTTAAGCAGTATATTTTTACAGACTTGTCTCAAAGGCAACTGCTAAATTAAGGTGGTTGTTAAATATAAGGTTCATTATGGTATATGTTTCAAAATATATTATGCATATGCATTGTAAAATGGCAGGAAATTTTAAAAATGAAGTACCGGTAAACGCTATTGAGGCAAAATGGGACACCCCCTTTTGGGGAAAGACGGGACAGTGTTATGCCCCAATAGAAATTGTCAAATACTACCAATGTTTGCACTACTACTACTACTACTACTACTACTACTACTACTACTACTACTACTACTACTACTACTACTACTACTACTACTACTACTACTACTACTACTGCTGCCTACTGTCGCAGCTGATGACTGTGGCAGCTACACCAGTGGTGGCAGCTACTACTACTACTACTACTACTACTACTACTACTACTACTACTACTACTACTACTACTACTATAGTGTGTTTTCTCACTGAGGTAAAAAGGGAGATCCCTGATTAACTATAATTTGATATTGCATAAGTTTGCTTAAATTTCATTAAGAAATAGAAGGGTTAGTATTTTTGTGGCCTGTTTTGCTCCCACCTTCCCCTATGCATCTGGATTGAGATTATCCTTATTACAGATACACAACAGATCCATGAAGATTGACTTCAACCTGTCTGTGTCCGTCTGTCTGTCTCAACTTTGTGACATTTCTGACAAAGCTGTGTGTCTGTCTTAAACCTTTAATGGTCAAGTCTTTCAAAAGCAGCCTCTGCAGTGATCTTGAGGATGTTCATCTGCAGACCAAGAAAAGTAAATTTTTGAAGATTTACCACTAGAATGACTAGCTCGGTAAGCAAGCCAGTCAGTCTAGGGGTAAATCTTCAAAAATAGTCTTCTTGGTTTGCAAACAAAGTTTTGTATGAGACAATTTAAATTTTCTTGACCAATTATTACCATTAAAGGGTTGAGAAGAAACCTCTTGAAGTCAATGTTGATTGACAGTTGGGTATAGCCACCAACAACATAGTGATTAGTGATGTTATTGAGTTATAAATGTTTAACCAATTAACACTCATTTCGGCCAAAAACGGCCTCTGCAGGGGTCTTGAGAAATGTCCATTTGCCCATTTGCAGACCAGGAGAATAATACTTTAACCGAGATAAGTAGATAACCGAGCCAGTCATTCCAGTGCTAAATTTTCTAAAATAGTATGCTCTTGGTCTGCAAATGGACATTTTCTATGAGAAAATTGAACATTTTTTTAACAAATTTGAGGGTTAGATGTTTAACTGTCTCAGTGCTGCAAGCCACAAGACAATAATTTCAATGAGCAAAACCTCTTGGCTTGATGAATATTTTGAAAACAATTTGACTGAAAGTTGTTGGTGGCTTGCCACCAACAACTTTCAGTCAAATTGTTTTCAAAATATTTAGCATGTCCAGAGATACAACCCTTGAAATATGTTGTCTGCAAAAACTCAGCAGCCAGATGATTAAAACAAAAAATTTACTTAGTTCTCTTACTGGTGGCATTTTCCTTGTTTTGCGATCATGGCAGGGTATTATATGCCGTTTGGGAGCTTTTTATAGTTGTTTATAGTTATTACCCTGAAAGTGTAGTAAAAAAGATTATTCAGACACTTGGCAACATTGCCAAAGTAATTAATTACAATTACAATTACTTTGCAAAACGTTCAATTAAATTACAATTACTCCATTTTGTGAATGTAATTAATTACAATTACAATTACTTTGCAAAGTAATTAATTACAATTACAATCACTTTTTACCAATATATGTGTGTATGAATTAATATATGTCTGTATGATTTAGTATCTAAGCAATGGCAAGTGTGTGAGTGTACCCGTGTGTCCTGAATAAATAAACCAAGAATTTTATTCAGTCATATTTTATTTTTAATCATATATGTAGTTACTAGAGCACTAGTATAACAAAAGATGAATTATATAGTTATTATATTAACCCTTTAATGCTCAATCTCTATTTTATTTCCTCTTAAAGGAGCACTTGTTCGAGTGAAAGCGGAAGATGACACGGATGATGAAGACATATCAATTTTAGGAATGACAGAAGCATCATTTGAACTGGTTCCTGTGGCATCATTTGAGGGCAGCCGGCGCACTCGCACAGCGATCCATTCTGCTATTCAGTCAGAGATGGTAGGTTTCATTTCAATCCCACGAGTTGTTGTCTTAAGTATGAAATTTTTCTTGTAGATTTGTTCAGAATTTGAGATACTGTTTTAGAGTAAAATGGTAACATTATTCACTGGTGAGATTAATTCCTTGTTAGCTCACCGGGCCTGAAAGTCCAAGTGACCATTGTCTGTCGTCAATCCAAATGCTAATGGACCAGGTGAGCATCGCAGGCCCTTGGACCTCTGGTATTTTTAGTTGCGACTTGCAACTAGTATTAGCTAATTGGTTTGTCGATCTGTCTGTCAGTAAATTCTTTGCATTTCTAATAAAGCTTCCGTCGCATAGTGTGTTGGCACTTGTTATTATATCTGTAATGGACCTCTAAAGGTTGCTCTGTTGTTGTTGTTGGGAATATGCATATTTTGTTTCTTTTTTCTTGTCATACATTCTCATCCAATCACCCTGAAGCTTCACATGCACCTATTCTAGGAATAAGTACCGACATTGTAACTTAACGTGATTTCCGATTCACTACACTTCTTACCTTTCAAGGCTAACTTTATTAATTATGACAGCAACAAGTTTCAATGAAATAAGTTTTAAAATATTCAATGGAATTTGTATTAAATTGTAAATGACAGTACAATTCAGACACTTTCTGGATGTCCTATTGCCACTGTCATGACGGACCTCCGTCATACTTATTGTGATATATTTGATGATGTCAGAGACATGAGTGACAGATCGGCCACAATCAGACTGCCATGGCTACCGTAACTTTGAGTTTGCACTTCGTAGAGTATGCTAATTAATCCAGGTTAACTTTGGTAAATTAGAATTTTTGGTCTATGTACCAGTAAGATAAGGAGCTTAGCTGCCATCGCTTGTTTGTGTCATCTTTATGTAAACCTATTTGTTTGAAGAGTCAAACCCTTTACCTAATTGACCATTCCACTTTATCCATCCTTCATATGCTGTCATAATCAACTACGTGACATGTAGAATGACATCATAATGAATGATGTCATGAATGACGTAGATAAGAACGTCATTAACGCATATTTGAAGACGGACTATGTGTTGTACGAATTGTAGCAGCAACAGGACCCAGTCAAATTAATTACTAAATATTCAACAGCTTACCTGTATAGTTTTTTTATCTGATGCCCGCTCAGTCCTTGAGGCTATCACCAAAGGTAAGCTGCCACAACTTGAAGAAGCACTACAAACCATCAAATGCTTTCGGATAGCATTGCAGTGGATCCCCTCACACTGTGGAGTCCAAGGAAATGAGGAAGCAGACAAGATTGCAAAGGTGGGTGCAGAAGAGAATCAGACAGAAAACATGGTTACCCATACAGAGATGAAGACTATCATCAAGTCACTCTATAGAACACCTCAATCAGAAGATGCCTACCATCATCTCTCGAGGCTAGAGCAAGTGACCATTTTTCATCTCAGAACTGGACATAACAGACTAAACCAATACATGTACAGGCGGTTCCACCTTACGACATCGCCCGCTTGTCCTTGTGGAGAAGCAGAACAGACCACAGAGCACATACTTCAATGTTGCAGTACGTATCAGCTGCTGAGAGAAGAGATCTGGCCTTTGTCAACCTCTTTTCTTGAAAAACTGTATGGACCTGTGGAAGAACTGCAGAAAACCACAGATTTCATCTTGAGAACGGCTCTCCAAGTGTGATACCAGCGATCGAAAAGAAGAAGATGGATTGGTAGCCATCTTGTATTTTTTCCTGGCAAAAACTCCCATAGTAAAGCAGTTGGAAATTGAAAATATCGCCTTGAGAGCCTATGAACCAATTTTAACCAAATTTGGTAGAACATTTCCTTGTTCTTGTTTTGGTTCTGGCCAAAACTTACTGTTTTACATAAAGGTGATGACCTTTCTAGTTGAAATGACTATCTTCTATATGTTCCAGGTGAGCGATACTTACCCCTTGGGCCTCTTGTTATGTATGTATTTTTATTATGACTCCAAAAATCAGTAAAACAGCCTGATATAAATTTTAAATTGTTGTGTTTCAGGGTCATGGTCGCCAGAGTGCAGATAGCTCAGTTTGGATGCAGGATACATCTCAGCAGGCTATCTTAGCAACCTACCACACACTGCCACAGTTCTCTGACAGAGTCCAGTTTGCTCTTGATTCAGGCAACATAGAAACAGAGTATGATAAATTGGTGGAGGAATGTGCATTCCATTTGCTCACTGTTGAGGATATAAAAGGTAAGAATTATCAAATTAAGAGATTTGAAATGTTTATAGGTACCCAGATTAAGTTCATTTTGCAATCCCATCCTTCTGAGATACCATACTACGTACTTGACAAGCAATGCCTTGCAGTCTGCCTCTAGTGGCCACCGCTTTCTGCTCATTAACCCTCGAATTTGTTCAAGAAAATTTCAATTTTCTCATAGAAAATATTCATTTGCAAACCAAGAGAAGACTATTTTTGAAATTTTACCACTGAAATGACTGTCTCGATTATCGAGCCAGTCATTTCAGTGGTAAATTTCCAAAAATAGTCTGTTCTGCAAATGGACATTTCTCAAGACCACTGCAGAAGTCGTTTTTAGAAAGACTGTCTGCGTTTTGGTGCCAATTGATGGATGCTAAAATTCACTCAAGTATATGATGTCATATTGAATTTATTAACGTCACATTGAAGATTTTGGTTTTCTTCTTCTTACTGACGGGTCGGTGGTCCAACTTCGCTACCGGTAAGTTTATGATGTAAGGTTGCTGCGACAACCACTTGCCGGTGGCGGAGAAGGAACGTGGCAGTCTGGCTCGCCTCATCGAGAAGATGGTGAGTGACGATATTTATGAAGACTGCTGGGCCTGATCTGACGTCGTGGTGTACCAGGTAAGGACTGAGGGTTGCCTTCAGCTCAGGCTAGATTCCTATGCTATCTTGCTAAACTAATCAACCGACAAACGACTGACTTACATAAACGTAAGTTAAATAGATTTATTGAAACTTTATATATGAATTCTAATCAAGAGCTATATTGCTCAACAATCTAACTTAGTACAATTACATTTACGAACGAAATAGATTCTGCTTAACAAGAAGTTTGACTAAATCTTCCTTCTGACACAATAACTGAACGTCAGCGAGATGTTCAGTGATTCGGAGTGGTGAGTTTGAATCCTATCTATACCTCAAAGTCCATCTTTTATTGTACCCAGAATCTCTAATTCTGAGGTTGTTATTACACCACAAAAACATCCATTACCGTTCAATAACTACTTGCTAAATCAAATATCTGCATTTAGCTATCAGAATAAAAGTTTTATGCTCGCTTCCATACTCCCTAATGCCTATACCATCACCATGTAGACCCTCAACCAGGCTTCTGGTAGAGGGACCCCCTGCATTAGCCTTACAATAGACTGGCACCAGTCTGTACTCACTCCTTGGTGACGCTTGTCACTAAGCACGCTCGCGCATGCGCAGTAGGTCCCAAATGTGAAAACTGATTCACTTTTCAAATATTCTGCTAGCAGTGCAGTTTGCCTGCTATCAATCTGATATAAAAGTTTTAGCTTGCTACTGAAAGTTTTCAGTTATTACTATATTTGACATCGGATCATGCCGACCATGAAATCTATTCTTCCTAAGTTATGTTTAACTTTTATATCATGGTGTTTTAGAGGTGTTTGTAACTCTAGTTTTTTTAGTTAGCAGTTTTCGTGTCACTACTCCCGTTTTCGAGGTTAGAGTAACCATGCCTATTATATACCATCAAGAGTACCATGTTATAAAAATAGCCAGTACCACTCCTATTAACGTAGTTCCTAGTGCTCTCAAACATCATTACTGATTCTTTTCGTCAGTCACTTTATTAAAATCGCCTAAGACGTAGCCTCTGTTGATTTCTCCTTAGTTTTCTCAAAGCTAGCTGCTTTATTTCTTATCATTTCTTATTTTTTATAGGAAGTGTCATTATCTTCTGAGAAAGAAAAGTGTACGTCAATTAAGTGTGATCGTTTTCACACTGAGGATTATGCGGGTCATGTTTGCCTGAGGTGTACCTCCTGCACCCCTCAAAAAATGTGTGGAATTTGCAAGGGTTGGCCATTGGTCATTTCTAAATCGTTCTTCAAAGACCTTGTTGTTAAGCCTGCGTTGCCCTCAGGTCACTCTCCCTCCGTTGTTAAGTGTAGTAAGGCAGTATCATTTGCTTCTACCTCTGTTAATACGTCGGTTTCAACAACGGAGGGGGGCAGCTCCTCTATCACAGGTCCTGTTATGGCATTATTCGCCAGGTTCGAATCCTTTGCCAACGTATTAACTAAATCTTTAGACGAGCGAATTACATCCACTATTAAGGCTGCTAAAGAGGAGTCGTCAGACTCCGAATTTAGCCCCCAGTCTCGGTCACGCAAGTGGGGTAAGCCGGTTTCCTTGACATCTAGGCAACAAATCAAGTCTCCAAAAGGTAGATCCGGCGAGTCGAGAAAGAAACCTGGTAAGACATCCTCTGGTAGGAGCCAGGCCAAAGACCATGTTAGCCTTGAGGATCAGCTTAATCCTCAAGCGTTGGCATCGGTGGCGGAAGCTTCTGATTTGTCATCACAAGCTAAGGTCCGTTTCTCAGTGATACCGATTGCCAAGAATGTTTTAAGATCGCCGATTGCCTCTGCTCCCGTCTCTGCTCCTGGCTTGTCCGAGCAAGCGGGTTTGCCGTCCGGATTGTCTTCTGGTTTTACCGGGCATCCGGAAATGAGCACCGTAATTGTTTCTGGCTTGGCTGAACATTCGGTGACTCATGATAATCTGGCTTTTTCGTCAAATTCCGTTTCCGTTTCATCCGTTTCCGGCTATAGAGTTTCCGATTCCGGTAGGAAGAATGTGGTTCCGGGTCTGTTGGACCCGGCATTGCATCATTTGTCTTCTTCCGTTTCCGTTTTTTCGGCTTCCTCTTCCGGTAGTAGTGTTGCTACTTCCGGTAGGAAGAATGTGCATCCGGGTCTGTTGGACCCTTCTATGCATCATTCCGTTTCCGGTTTGCCAGTTTCTTCTTCCGGTAGTAGTGTTGCTACTTCCAGTAGGAAGAATGCTTATCCGGGTCAGTTGGATCCGTCTGCATACATCCTCTTTTTCCGGTCCCGTTTTGTTTACTTCCGTTTCCGGGGGGTAGTGGAGACACTTCCAGTTCAACTTATGCATGTCCGGGTCGTTTTGACCCATCCTTGCAATCGACTTCCGTTTCCGGTTCCAGTTTTTCCGTTTCCGCTTCTGGTGACAGTCTTTCTGCTTCCGGATTAAGAGATATGAAACATTCTATTTCCAGTCTTGGTGTTTCAGTTCCTGCTGGAACAACTTTTTGCGCATCAAGTTATGAGCTATCGACTAACTCAGATTCCCAGTTTAGTAATAGGTCTGTTACTTCCGATTCCGATTATTTTCGCGCCGCTCCTCCCGGTTTTGATAGGCATTATCCTGACCGTTCTTCTCTTTCTCAGTCTGTTCCTGCTTCAGATTTTGCTCATCCTTCCTTTCGTGATGTAGTATCTCTCTCTCATTCTTCCTCTCCTTCCTTTTTCTCTCAAGCAGGTTCTCAGAAGAGTAGTAGTCATCCTTCCTCTTCTTCTTCCTCTGTATTGTCGGCTAGGGATTTTTCATCTTCCCATGTTTCTAATTCTTCTTCTCTTTTTCATCTGTCATCTATATCTCCTCCTCCAGGTTTTCTTCATATTCTGGCTTCCCTTCATCAGAATTCTTCTTCTTCTCATATCCCTTCTTCTTCTGCTCCGGCTGTCCCTACTCTGCCTTCTTATTCTTCATCTTCTCCTGCGTTTGATCATTTGGATCCTATTGTTTCTGTCGTTCTTTCTCCAGAATTAGAATTCCAGATAGTTGATTCGGGCTTAGATTTTTCCTTGTTTTCAGTAAGCCGCGATTCCTCTCTTCATCGATCTATTATTTCAGCTAGATTTTCAATTCTTTACAGATTTTCAGCTAGTGATTTGGATTCTTACTCTCACTTCTAATCAGCCAGAGGCTCGTGGTGTTAGTCCTTCTTATCAGTCTCCTTTGACTTTGGACTCTCTCTCGGACGCTCCCTCTAGAGCTTTATCTTCTCCTTCCTCTCTGAGGATCGTTGATTCTTCTGATTCTCTAGACTCGGACCTCTGTCCTCCTTCTTCTCCATCTCACCTTTCTGTCACGGCTACTCAGAGATCAGTCAGGGCCAGGGATCTGAAGAGGTTCTATCATGAGAGGGCCTCTCCGGATGACTGGTCTAAGTCTCATCAATGGATAGCTTCTTCTCTATCTCTTCCTCTTCAGGATGAATTTTCGATTGATCCTCCGTCGTTTGTTTCTGCTCTTTCATCTTCAGACTTCATCTAATGTTCCTTCTGTTCTTCCGGTGGATAATTTGGTCGTAGATATGTTAGATTTTTACATTAATGATGTCCAATCGAAAGATTTCTCTCTTACTCCCAAGGTAGATGCTCCGGTGCAGGTTCCGAAAGATGATTATATTAGATTGGCTCAATCTCTTAATGGTCCGACATGGGATGTTCTTTCTTCGCATTTGAAGGAATCCTCTAAGGTAGAATCATCCTCAGACCTTTTTAAATGGGAATCTGTCTGTCGGGCTCAGTTAAAATCAGCTAATTCTTTGGCCCTTCTTTCTGAGGCTATTCTCAAGACTCAGGAGAAGGGTGGTCAGATTCCTCCGGAAATATTTCGTTCTTTAGCTGATCTTTCAAGAGGTTCCTTGAATTCAGTTTGCCGTTCTTTTGGCTTCATCACCTCTAAAAGAAGGTCACAGAAACTTGCAGAGGTGAACATTTCGGATTCCCTCAGGAGTAACCGGATTTCTGCTCCTCCTTTCGGATTAGATATCTTCGGTCAAAATTCTACCTCAATTCTTAGAGCGGAGTCTGATCGTCTTAGATCAGCTAAGGATCTGCGGGATCAGATATCTATTTTGAGGCCTTCAGCAAAAAGAGACTCTTCCTCGGTCAAGAGTCCGTCTTCCTCTCCCATGAGGAAGAGTCTTAGGCCGGACGAGTATGGGGATTATCCGTCAAGGGTTTTCACAAACTCTAATCGGTCTTCTCCTTCCCAATCCAGATCCGCGGAGGAGGATCATTTCAAATCCATTTCCTCACATAGACTTAGAGCCCAGGTTCGTCAAGCCCCTCCTCAGGCGAGAAGGTGTCAGTTTTTCTCTCGATGTTCTAGATCTAGTTCTAGAGGCCGCTCCTCTAGAGGTTTTCAACCTAGACGGGTTTGAAGGGGTGGCCTCAGCCCGGGCAGGCCTTTCCCTTTCTCCTTTCCCAGCCCTTCCTCCTCTTCTACCACCTTTGGATCTATCGGTGCAGCCCCTTTTTCCCAGCGTGCCAGTAGGAGGGCGATTGTCTCTGTTTTGGGAGACTTGGCAAGCCCTCGTTCAGGACTCCTGGCTTTTAGATCAAATCCGCTGGGGTTATGCACCGTCTTGGATAGATCTGCCTCCTCCTCTGTCTTGCCAGCCCAAATGGACTCCAGTTCCATCCAAATTGGTTGGGAGCCCTGGAAGACGAATTGGAGTCAATGCGTTTAAAGAAGGCTATAGAAGAGGTTCCTTGTTGGAGAGTAGACCCGGGATTCTACTCATCTCTCTTTCTAGTCCCCAAGAAAACAGGTGGATGGTGTCCAATCATCAATCTAAAGAGGTTAAATCTAATATCCACCCCAAAATTCAAGATGGAGACTGTATCTCAGATTATCGCCAGTCTGAGTCCAGGCATGTGGACGTCGTCCTTAGATCTCAAGGACGCCTATTTTCATATTCTCATCCACTCTTCTTTCAGAAAGTTCATGAGATTCGTTTCAAGGGCCGGGTATGTCAATTCAGAGTCATGGCTCCTTTCTTCTTCACCCGCCTAGTGTCAGCAGTTGCAGGTATTCTGCACCGTCGTTCTATTCCCCTTCACATTTATATAGACAATTGGTTACTAAAAGCAGAATCTTCCTCAATTCTGTCAAGCATCGTTCCAGAGGTCTGCAGTCGGCCTTCCAGTCTAGGATGGGTAATAAATCTAGAAAAATCATCTATGGCTCCGTCTCAGGTTTTCACCCACCTAGGTGTTTCTTTCGACATAGGTCGAGGCTTAGTCTTCCCTTCAGATATAAGAGTAGAAGCCATCCTAGTAGTCATGGAAATTCTGACATCCTCTGCCGTGGTCAGAGCAGTCTTCTTTCTCCGGGTGATAGGCTTGATGGTCAGCGTCGAGAACATCATTCTGTGGGCGGCGCTGATGAGGAGACCTTTCCAAATGTATCTAATGTCCCTGTGGAAACAGTCGATCCTTTCAGTTTCCCATCAGATCCCTGTCAGAGAGCATTTAAGTCCCCACCTAGATTTCTGGAAGGATCGCTCTCTGCTTCTGATGGGTGTTCCTCTGGTCAAGTCTTCTCCTCAAGCGATCATCTTTACAGACGCTTCCCATGAGGGATGGGGAGCGATCTGGGGTTCCCTTTCGGTCTCAGGCCTGTGGTCCCAGGAGGATTCATCAGCCCACATCAACATTCTGGAGTTGTGGGCTGTCAAGAAGGCTCTCCTTGCTTGGTCAGATCGGGTGCAGGGCCTCAAGATCTCGATTCGATCAGACAATTCAACAGTAGTCTCTTATATCAACAAGCAGGGAGGCACAAAGTCGTCTCTCCTTTGTTTAGAGTTGTGGAATCTTCTCATGTGGTGTCGTATGAACCAGATTTTCCTGGTGTCCTCATGTCCCAGGATGTCTGAATTTTCTGGCGGATCAATTGTCTCGCCCTTCCAAAATTCGCCCACACAGAGTGGCAGTTAAAGAGGTCGGTTGTCAAAGCGGTCTTCAACCTCCTGGATCGTCCCCATGTAGACCTGTTTGCGACCTCTGAATGCCCAGATCTCCTCTTTCATGTCTCCTTTTCCGGACAATCAGGCGTTCGCTGTGGATGCCCTGTCTCAGTCCTGGACACGAATCTTCGCATATGCGGTCCCTCCAACTATCCTGGTTCCCTTGGTTCTGAAGAAAGTCAGGGATCAGTTCTGCGAGAGTTTTTTTGATAGCTTCCTTTTGGCCAAAAAGGATCTGGTTTGTAGACCTCGATCTTCTAGTAGACTTCCCTCGTCTGCTTCCAGTGTCCCCAGATCTGTTATCCCAAGTATGGGGAACTTGCCTTCATCCAAACCCAGGAATCTTCAGTCTGTGTGTTTGGAGAATATCGAGTGTTCGGTCTCTGAGAATAAATTTTCTGCAAGATCTCAGGAAATCATTAATTCGGCCAGGAGGGAGTCGACCCGAAGAGTTTACAAGGGTTGACTTAAGATTTTGGAGAATGGTGTTCAAATCATGATCTCGTGCCCGATTCTGTTTCTATTTCCCAAGTGTTAGATTTTTTATCCTATCTGTTCGATTCTCTTCATCTGACTGCTAACACTGTTAGAGGATATAGATTTTCTTTAGCATCTTCTCTTCCTTGTTTGTTAAATGCTGAGGTTAAAGATACTAAGGTTCTTAATGGTTTCATCAGAGGTTTAGGTAATATTCGTCCTCCTATTGCTAAACCTTTGCCTTCCTGGAACTTGGCTTTGGTTCTTCAGGTTTTGGCAGGTCATCATTTTGAACCCATCTCTTCGATTAGCTTAAAGCTTTTAACGTTTAAGACTGTTTTTCTAGTGGCTTCTGCTTCTGCTAGAAGACGATCTGAGATCCATGCTTTTTCCGCTGAAAAGGATCGATTTATTGAAGCTGGGGACGGTTTGGTATTATATCCTAGAAGGGATTTTTTTATCAAAAACGCAATCAAACCGTTATCCAGCTAAGCCGATTATTTTAAAATCTTTATCTTCTTTTTCTCCGTCTGACAGATTTTGGTGTCCAGTCAGAGCTCTTAAAGC
Organism: Chaetoderma sp. LZ-2023a; assembly: GCA_034401795.1. Classification (NCBI taxonomy): domain Eukaryota; kingdom Metazoa; phylum Mollusca; class Caudofoveata; order Chaetodermatida; family Chaetodermatidae; genus Chaetoderma; species Chaetoderma sp. LZ-2023a. The sequence continues at coordinate 97,995,917 of CM067374.1, read as the reverse complement.
TTATATGCATCGTACTGATTCTAAGAGATCCGATCCGTCCCATTTCTGGGTTCCGTATGCGGAAGGGGTAGCCAGACCAGTCTCTAAAGCATCTATTGCTAGATGGATTTGTGACACCATTCAACTCTGCTACGAGATTGCTTCTCCTGAGCAAATCAATCTCTCACATTAAGGCTCATGATGTTAGAGGGATGGCTACCTCTTTCGCTCTTTTCGCTGGCTCTTCTGTAGACGAAGTTATGCAAGTTGCAGGATGGAAATCCGATTACTTTTACCTCTTTTTATTTGAAAGACCAGAGCGCAGCGGCTTCTTTCTTTAGGAACATTACTATTTTAACCAAAAAGGGTGAAGAACATTTACCAAGCACATCCCACCATTTTCGTTAGGACCGTGCGTCTGCGTGTAATGGTGAGAGTTGTTCTTTGGTTTTTATTTATTTCTTTATGTTTAAAGTTTTATTTGGTTGTTAATCACTGTGATTGATTAGGATGCACCATTATGTTATGTTATTAACATTTGGTTATGTTTGTTTGACTTTTATCCTTGCTTATGGATTCTCAAATCACCTCCCACCAAAGTTTCGTAGTGGGACACTGACCAAATCTACGGGTTTAGCAAGTAGTGATTGAATTGTAATGGATGTTTTTGTGGTGTAATAACAACCCCCAACAGACCCCCCTTTAGTGGGTTGGTCTGTAGTTTTATTAACCACTATAAAAACATTCTTACCGTTCAATCACTACGACCCGGCCTCAGCCACCCCGCTGGGTATCGATTTGAGAATCTAGGCTGGATATATGGCACTTAAATTTAGAAAAGTGAATCATTTTTCACATTTGGGACCTACTGCGCATGCGCGAGCGTGCTTAGTGACAAGCGTCACCAAGGAGTGAGTACAGACTGGTGCCAGTCTATTGTAAGGCTAATGCAGGGGGGTCCCTCTACCACAAGCCTGGTTGAGGGTCTACATGGTGATGGTATGGGCATTAGGGAGTATGGAAGGGAGCATAAAAATTGTATTCTGATAGCTAAATGCAGATATTTGATTTAGCAAGTAGTGATTGAACGGTAAGTATGTTTTTATAGTGGTTAATAAAACTACAGACCAACCCACTGAAGGGGGGTCTGTTGGGGGTTCTATACATATCATAATAATAAGATTCCTCCTGAATCTGTTTTAATGACTCTTCTAGACACGCCATAAGCACACCTTGATTGGCCCGGATAATCAGTCCACCAATCAACTTCTGCTTATTCCTTCCTAGAAGTTTCTACCTAATAAATGTTGGTCATTCCAACCAATCAACGATCCCTTCATTTCGATGTTCACTACAAAACCTATTCTATATAATTCTTTGCAATAGAGTTTGATCGACGCTCATTGATTATGACGTCACCCTGACCAATCAAACTCGGCGTTATTCTTCTAGGGAGACGCTGCCTCATATATGCAAAGCGGTGGTGACTGGTTCTGAATTGATGTGATCTGTCAGCTAAGTAGCTACATTGCGGAATGTGTTGTTGTCGCATGCCATTGTATGATTGATATATACAGAAACCATTGTAGACATGATGAATAATGCTGTTATTGACAAAGTGGGTTCCGACATCCAGAGCCGCAAGAGATTCCGCATAGCAGACAATGAGCGGATCAGTTCTGTTGACATGAGGGCTGTAGTCACGCCTACGCCACTGGGACCAACTACAGAGCAGCCCCAAATGTAGGGCAACATTCCAGGAACCGCCATTATTTGGTCACAGAAGGAACCCCTCCTTCAAAGACACACTAATAATGGCCAAATTTATGGATGCAAAAACTTTTGGCATTCAAGGCAGAACCATCACCAACCCTGTCATTCCATGCAACTAACACAATTGCGCATTTTGTCAACAAATGGACAAAAAACGCACATTCAAATGCTCACACACTGGGCTTAACTATCATACCAAAACAAAAACATTCTGTAACAACGAATGTGGTTTATTTAATCACGTGTAACACATGTTCTAAACAATACATTGGTGAAACTAAACGAGAATTCCAAATACGTATTAAAGAACATCTTAGGGGCATTAAGAACAAAAAAGACACACCAGTAGCCATTCACTTTAATCTCCCTAATCACAACACCTCTTCAGTCAACTACAGAATCATTGAGGTGTTCCATCGCGATCCTGATTCCACGGAAGCAACGTCTATCCGTAAGGAACGCGAGAAATTCTGGATCCACCAGCTACATAGCATGGACCCAATTGGAATTAATCACGCTGATTGGTGACAATCTCTACCTGAAAGTAGTACAATAAATACAATAATTAGCTACCTGTCACCACGCTCCCCCCTTGGAGATGCCTATGACGTAATCACATTACGTCACCTGCATGACGTCACCCTGACGTCCCTAACGTTACAAACTATCTATCGATTTTAACTTCATAACATTAGTAGCAATTATACTTGGACAAACTATAAGAAAAATGGCACACAGCCATCTTAACACACGATAAAAACTTTATCATCTTAGCTACTATACAATGATTTTCGAATATACACATCCCAGTAAAACTACTGTGACAAAGTGTCTACACATTTCCTCTGGTGAGTATAACCCAAACATGGGTACGAAATGCTAGGGGTCTGGATCAAATATGGAAAGGCCCACTAACAAATGGATCAATGCCGCTATAACCTTTTACTAAAGATCTATCCCTTAAACCCAATGTATAAAACCATACATTTCGAGTACGCATTTATTCCCAAACCGGGTACATTTGGGTACACGCACACTCGGGTACACCAATACACATTTAAAACAAGCACTCGGGTACACAAAACTCGGGTACATAAAGAACACAGATTGTTACCAAATCGGGTACAACTACACATCAAGTCGGGTACAAAAACGACAACAACAATGGGATGTATCTACCAAATCCGGGTACATACACATGGGATCGGGTACAACCGGGTACAATCGGGTACAAGATTACTATAAAATGAGCGCGCAAACAGTGCATCGGCATCCAAACTCAACGGACACTAACCGTTAGCGTCAGGACAACATAGCATCTTACAAGCTCTTTACAAAAATATCATATGATTGACATATAGTTGATATACAAATTTTGATTCTGTTATCAATTCCTACAGGACGCTACAATGTCCATGTCCTGTCCATTGCCTACTGACAGACAGCCTGTAGGATGCTAGGGTGAATTGACACATGAGCTGTAATTTCTCATCGCCAGCTTATGGTGTTACATTCTCATGTGAGAACTCAAATTGCCTACGTCATCAACTAAGTCCGTTTGTCACGTTCGATTCCACCGATTATTATACCTTTATTATTTTCTAAACCATCGATCCAAGCGACTGCTGAATATCATAAAAGTGTATGCCGACTGAACAGCAACAACTTTCATCCAACCTATTTCCGACTACCCATCAACTCAGAACCGTGGGATCTATTCTAATCAATTCGTCCATCTCAAAATACATTTTAAAACTAATAAAACTTCATCCAATAAGTTCAGCGTGCTATATTGGCACACTACTGGCACACCATCCATTTACTAGAAATACAATATCATCAGCATTGGCTGATGTAACCTACCACTTTAAATATCATAGTATAGATGTCAACCGGTCCATTAGCTCACCTGGTATTTTCAAATCATAAATTTCTCTTGGGACTTACTCGAAAACATAAGACATCCGGCGGGTCATGACTCCCACCAGACAATCCCATATTTACAACATGTAGGCTGACATCACAATCAAAACATATAAAGAATGATGTAACTACCTGCGGAAGATTGACTAGTATGTCAAGTGTACGAATTGTATGTCTTTACTATTTAATCAACATTCTGTTGAATATTTTGAAACAAATTTGACTGGGCATTGCAGCACCCAGTCAAATTAGTTTCAATATATTTAAGTGTATGTGGATAGTTACCTTGAAATTGGGATTCTGGGAATTTAGGATTCAAAGTATATAAATTGATTCTAAATAGCAGAAAAAGAGTGCAGAGCCTAGCTAGAAAGGGGCGGAGCATGGATATAAATGGATCCCTCTATTGATAATCATGTTGGCCCGAAAATATTACCTATCGCAACTTACCTGCAGCAAGAAACTATCTGTCTTCAGTATGGGCCAGTTTTTGTTGAGCCCTACATGAATCGGGGGATGGCTCGACAAGCCAACTTACCGATCCAAATGCCATCTGACGTCTGATATGAGAATTAAGTCAGTACAGCTCATAAATATCTTAAAATGTTTCGCGCAGAAACACAGGAACATGTTAGTTTATACACAATTTTGAACACAATGTAAGGAAATGTTCTGTTGAATATTTTGAACATAATTGGATTGGAAGACATTTCTGCCTTAGGCAGCAGTGTCTTCCAAGCAAATTATGGTCAAAATATTCAATAATACATTTTATTTTATTCTAGAAATGTTTAATGTTATTTTTGAGCTGTGGTGTAGAACGTTAGGTTTTCAAAACGTCCTAAAGGCTAGGTATGTGCAGACCCAGACTTGTAACTAGTTGGTACCAACTTCTAGCTACATTGTACAATCGTCATTGAGATAATATTGACTGTAAAATGGACTAGCAAATTATCCAGGTATCTATAGTTTTCGCGAAACGATATCTCCAGAACGGCTGAACAGATCAGGCTTAAATTTGGTCGATTTTGAGAAATGTCTTTAAAAAATCTTCTTTGGGTATTGATTCAAAACATATGAAACGTCATATAGGGCAAGAGCTGAACCAAGTTTGTTCAAGGGAACTTACTTGACTGGCCAAATGCTTTGGCAGTCATTTTAGATACCTAGTTTTCGCGAAAAGGATTTCTCCAGAACCGCTGAACAGATAGGGCTGCAATTTGGGAAGTGTGATTAGAGACTAAGGGCTCTTCAAATTTTCAAAGAGTGTTGATACGTCAAGAAACATGGAGGCCATGGACCAATCAAAATGTAGTGTATTTGGCGGCCACATTGGATTTTTTATTTTATGTATTTTTAAGCTGGAATTGGTTTTGTATAGGTTTTTGGGTACAGTGATTTCAAATTTGACACTTGTCAGATAAACAGGTTGGTGGCCATCTTGGAATTTTTTTCCTTACCAAAATCTCACATAGTAGAGCAATGGGGAAATTTAAAATGTCTTCTTGAGACACTTTCTTGTTCTTGCTGCAATTCTGGCCAAAACATTAGGGTTATCCTTAGAGGCGATGACCTTTCAAATGCATATGTTCCAGGTGAGTGATACTAGCCCCTTGGGCCTCTTATAATGAAAATGCTTAGATTAGTATTCCTTCATCAGGTGTGAGGTATCTTTATATCCATGATGCTGTTGTTCAGTTGTCTCCTCTGGTGGATAAGCAGGAGGTGTAGAATATAATCACAATATTCCCACCATTCCATGCATCAAAATGTATATAAACTTACACTCATGGGTGCTCATGCACTCACTTGTTCACTGACAATCCAATCGCGCCATACCTTGATTACACACAGACTCACCCACACGCATGCACGCACTCACTTATGCCATGGATACATGCACACTACCTCACCCTCCTAGGATTTATGTAAATTTCTGTCACACACCAGATCGCTTCTCGTATGCCGAGTTTGGGAAAATGATGTATGAACAATATCCGTGCATAGCCATCGAGCAGTTTCCTGGTAGGGAACCCTGGGTAAGTACTATTTGTTAATTATGTACTAATTAGTGTTAAATCATAATCAAGTAAGCTTGAATGTCTTATTTCTGCCTCACCTCAGACCGCGGCTCTTACGCCGAGTTTGGCAAGATGATGTATAGGATGTACCCGTGCATTGCATTGGACAAGTGTGTGGGCAAAGAACCCTGGGTAAGTTATACTAAAGATGTCAGTTTATCACAAACAATGGGGGCACCCAATCTGTAACTCAAGTATCTGGCATCAAAATCAGCCACGTCACATGTAAGCTGACATCAGAATCAAAATGATGTAGCTACGTCATGAAAATTGAAACGAATCTGTCACTGAAGTGTACAAATTGTATGTCTTGATAAATTTACAGTTTATTAAGCATTCTACTTAATATTTTGAAACTATGTTGCCTGGGAGCTGTTGCTGCCCAGTCAAATTAGTTTCAAAATATTCAACAGCATGTAACTGTGTAGTTGAAATTTTTATTCTGTGAATTCAGGTTTCAGCTACAAGATAATTCCAAATAAGCGTACAAAGTAGGTGGAGCTTATCTAGAAGTGGGTGGGGCATAGATAGGAATGGATCTGTCCATTGTACATGGTGACACTCATTTGCAACTTAGTGTATAAATATTTCTGCTTTTTCCAATATATAAAAGAGGTGATATCTGTTAGATTTTATAAATAATTTGAATGAAAGTTGTTACTGCATATTGCAGCAAATTAGTTTCAAAATATTCAGCAGTTTACCTATAGGCATGTGTCTACTTTGAAACTGGCATTACAGCGCTGGTCTCTTTACATAGTTATGCTTTGAACAATTTTCATCTGAGCATCAATAGTATCTCAAGATATTGACCTTGCTTTTAACTGTCAATAGATTACATCTTATGGTGAGGCTGCAGTTGATTTGAAACATCATAAGCTATTTTGTTTTCCCCCATTGTGTATCTAAACCATGGTTTGATATTAACACTTTACCACCAAGGCCAACCAAAAACAACTAATGCAGTGGTTTTGGAAAATGTCCATTTACAGACCAAGAGAAGACTACCGGGTGTATTTGAAAATTTACTACTGGAAGGGCTGGGAAAAATAACTGACCTAGTCATTCCAGTGATAAAGTTTCAAAAATAATCTTTTGGCCAGTGAATGGACAAGCTCTATGAGAAAATTTATTTCTTGAACAAATTTGAGGGTTAAAGGGTTAATATACAAGCTGATAAAAAATGTCCACTGCAATGAGCTTAGCTATTTGCGGAATTATTTATCACTGGAATGCCAGTCATTTCATTGATAAATTTTCCAAAAATAGTCTGGTCTGCAATTATACAAAAGTCTAAACTTTCTTTACCAATCACAGCCATTGATCCTTCAGTGGTCAAGCCGGCTAAAACCTGCCTTTGCAATGCTCATGTGAAATGTCCATTTACAGGCCAAGTGACTTGAAAATTTACCACTGGAATGCTTTGCTCTATAACTGAGCCAGTCATTCCAGTGGTAATTTTTCAAAAATAGTCTTATGTCCTGTAGATGTTCAATAAAAATTTTTAAATTTTCTTGACATTTAAAGGGTTATAAAATGTTCAGGCAAGCCTGTTGGTAGAAGAAATTTGTCTTGATTTGTATTATTTTAGGATTGACCACCTGGGTGTGGTATATTATCAATCTCTATCATAAACCTCACATAGACAAATTATACCTCCTATATACAATACGCCAAGCAGTCATATTCGGTAGATGATAGGAAGCTGATGCAAATTTTGAAAAGAATGCGGTAACCGTTTTCAAAATTGCACTAGTTATCGTGCAAGAGGGTACTGAATACAATACCCACATTATTATGTGGGAGACAGATAAAGGTGTTTAATGAATTTGTCACGTAATAAATTTGTCATGTAATTATTCGGGCGAGAAGAATTCTCTCTCTATCTCCAATGGTGAGTGTGTTCCAGGTTAATTTCAAGATCTTGTTTAGTGCTCAAATGCGTTCAAGAAAATTTCAATGTTCTCCTAGAAAGTGTCCATTTTCAGACCAAGAGAAGATATATTTGAAATTTTATGACTATTGACTTGTAAATGGACATTTCTTAAAGTTCTCATATATTGATTAAAGATACATATCCTGACTAAGTTTAATACTATTTATTGCGTTATGGATACTTTAACTAACCGTCATTTTAGATAGATATTTGCTGGCACCATTATTTCGGATTCTATTGTCTTCACCAGCATGCAATTGTTGATATAAAACCATTCTCGCAATGCTAACGCTATTCATTCTTCTGCTGGCTTCCATGATGAGTGTATAGTTAGTGCCTAGCATAGTTCAATAGTAGTTGTATATTTCCTATGACATAAGTGACAACAAATATAATTATAACAGGTTTACCGAAAACTGTTGCTGCCTATATTGAAATGACTGCTACAGTTCTAGTTAGTTAACCTTTTAATGGTCAAGCCGGCCAAAACCAGCCTCGGTTATGGTCATGTGGAATGTCTACTTACAGGCCAAGAGAATACAATTTTTGAAAATTTACCACTGGGATAACTGGCTCGGTTATCGAGCCAGTTATTCCAGTGGTAAGTTTTCAAGAATTGTATTCTTTTGGCCTGTAGATGGACATTTAATATGCAGATATTAAAATTTTTTGGGCCAAATTTGACCATTAAAGAGTTAAAGTGTCCATAAATTAACAAATAGTCTTAAATTTAGCTAGGATATGTATCTTTTGTAAATATATGAGAGGTTTTAAGACCATTGCAGAAGCCACTTTTGGCCAGCTTGTTAAAAGGTTAAAGCATTTACACCATCCAATACAGTACAGCTCCTAAATAAGGTAAAACATTTTCAGAACAGTACCAGATACATGGTCATGGTGGTTACTAATATTTTGATCTCGTTACAAGAAATGTTCTGTTGAATATTTCGAACATAATGGATGAATCCTGTTTTGGCTATGTCCTGCCCATCTTTAGCTGAGCTCCATCCACGCTTTACCCATTTTGGGATCAATAGATCCCTGCACTATGTTAACCTTAATTGTTTTATAAAATTTCAGCATTATTCTATTTTAAAACTTCTAGACCAATGAAATTATATATTCTTAGATTCCACACCATTTCATAAGATATGGGTGTTCATATTGTAAACAAAACATTGCTGTCAATTGTTGTGTCTTCGTCGTTGTCATTGTTTTTGTTGTTTAAGTGTCTCGCCGCTGCATGCCACCCAGACAGTAATTTCATTGGGCAATATCTCTGAATCTGCTGAATATTTTGAAAACAATTTGACTGAAAGTTGTTGATGGCTAAGCCACCAACAACTTTCAATCAAATTTCCTTCAAAATATTCACCATATCCAGAGTTTGGAAAATGTAGTCTGCAGAAATTCATCAGACAGACAGATAAGACAAGTAACAATTAATCCTTTACTGGTCAAGTTTGGTCAAGAAAAATACAATTCTTGTTCACTGAATGTCCATTTGCAGGTGGCAGGCCATGAGAAGACTATTTTTGATGATTTATGAATGAAAGGTGGGGTAAATTGTAAAAAATAGTCCTTGTCCAGCAAATAAACATTCCTCTAGACCACTGCAGAGGCCAGTTTTGCTAGGGCTTGTCCATTAACCCTTAAATACTTATCAGCCAAAAACGGTTTCTGCAGTGGTCGTGACGAATGTCAAGTGGCAGACCAATAAAGGACTATTTTTGAAATTTTACATTTGTAATGACTGGCTCGATAACCGAGACAGTCATTCCAGTGGTCAATTTTCAAAAAGAGTTCTCTTGGTCTGCAAATGGACATTTTCTGAGAAAATTTAAATCTTCTTGAACAATTTTGAGGGGTAACGGGTTAAAGTGTTACCCTTATAACCCACTTTTGATATTTAGGTTAACAATTTCCATTTTCAGTTACATCCTGTTTTTCTAGGTAGCTAAATATATCGCGTTATGAACTGGTTAATTCCCAAAGCAAATATTTAAGTTACAAAGACAAGATTAACCTAAAAACTTTGTGCAACTTTTTCTGTTGGTGATAATCCATTGTATCAGACATAGGTCATGACTTCTTTATTAACTGACTGACTGAGCACTGCAAGCCACCAGACGATAATGTCAATGGGCAATAACTCTTGACATGCTTGATATTTTGAAAAAAATTTGACTGAAAGTTGTTGGTGGCATAGCCACCAACAACTTTCAGTCAAATCGTTTTCAAAATATTCAGCAGGTACAGCAGTTAACATCCATGGAAAACATAGTCTGCAGAAATTCAGCAGGCGGACAGTTAACCCTTTACTTTGTTTTTAAAAAGTTCAATTTTCTCAGAAAATGTCCACATGCAGACCAAGAGAAGACTATTTTTTTTAATTTACCACTGGAATGACTGGCTCGGTTATCGAGCCAGTCATTCCAGTGGTAAATTAAAAAAATAGTCTTCTCTTAGTCTACAAATGAACATTTCTCGAGACCATTACAAAAGGCGTTTTTGACTGATATGAATGTTATAGGGTTAATACCTTACCATCCGCATCATATATCACAAATAATGTGAGACTGTACATTTTATACATGTTTGTCATATCCTGTCTCCCACCACCATCAAGTAATGGACTTTTCCAGTGTGAGCTATGCCTCGCCCATCTCTAGTTAGGCTCCACCCACATCTCGCTCATGTTGGGATCAATCGATCCCTGACCTCCCAGACTATCAATTTCCGGAAAGCTATACAGGTAAGCCTATGGCAGCAACAGCATCCAGTCAAATCTTTTTCAAAATATTCAACAGTGTTTATTAAATCGTAAAGTCATCTCCATTGGCCTAGGGTGGGCGAGCACGGTATACACCCGGAGGAACAGCTTTTCCTGCATCAAGGCCAGGTTCATGTGTGTGTGTTCTCGAGGAGGGAGAAGAGTGGCACCGCGACAGGTATTTCTACGTCTGGCTGTAAGTCAAATTCTGTGAAGCCTTCATTACGTCTGACGGCATAGTACCCTTTCCCCTTCACATAGTAGGAAGGTCCACGAGCCAGTGGAGCCAGGACCCAGTACTCATCATTCACATAGGTGGTGTCCAGGGTGTTGTTGCCCTGCATAATCTCCCACATGCTCACCACCTGCGGGAGCTCTACCTTCTGCGCCTCTGTGCTCTTGAGCTTGAACTTGCGCATCATGCTCCTAATCTCATGGATCTGTCCCAAGAGGGCGAAGTCGATGAACTTCCCCACTGTGGATAAAGGGTTCACATCATGGATACTAGGTTGAGTGACTGTCAGACAGTCCTTCCGAGGATCAGTGTGGTGCGAGGCCGCAGGTTCAACTGCCCCATCTGGATGCTGTACATACTGCTGCATGTTTAAACGTCTGTATATACAGGTTTTTAATTGGCGATGTTTGGTAAAGTTCTCCAGCAGATCGTCTTTGGAGGGCAGAAACTATTGCACCCCTCCAAGAAGAAACCAATACAGCTGCCGATTGACAGGGTCCGACGACTACTTCATGACATCAACATTACCCACGAGTGAGCCAAGGTCCCACCTCTGTCTGATGCAGGGATACTGACTGCCATAGAGGAGACCACACCGGCCCGCATTACAAAGGAACTCTTACTCAGATACTCTACCGGAAGCTTGACAGCGCCCAGAGCAGGTCACTAGATCTCCCCAGGGCACCCACTAAGAGTCCTGTAATTCTAGCTCTCCAGAAGGCTAGGGTTGCCTGCAGCAAGATGTTTTTCCTGTGTCCTGGCGGGGCAATGATCAGCACCACCGGGATCATCTGGTTTACTGCTGTATGGTGCTGACATGCGCGTGAATGATGGTCAGCAGCTCTTCAGCTGTAGCCTCATCTATATCTGGGAGATTAAAAGGCAGTACTTCCTGTACCAGCTCTTTTGCCTGCTGTGTGGGTAGCATTGTACCGCCGGCAGATATGAAGGATACGATAGAGGCGTCAAGCATAAAATCAAGTGCCCGCAGTGTCTAGCACCTCGAGTATCCTTATGATGCAGTTCGAGCAGCCATGCTTATTATGTGATCTTAAACGGCAGGCCAAAAAATCCCGACTTCACCTCGGGTAGTTGGAGCTTTGCTGTTGCATTCGCTTGGCCATCCACCGTGATATGGCTCATTCCGATGGTGCCTACCTCGAGATTCTCCCCATCTTGTTGGAATGAGCTCCGTGGTTTCAGGAGATCCTTAACCAGGTCCTGTGCGTAGGACTCGGCCATAACCTCATCGACTCCGAGCATGCCTCGCATCACTGCCCTATCTTTGATGCCCAACCCCTTGTATACAGTCTTGGCCTTGTTGATGGCTGATTGTCCTACCGTGTCAGTGTTTCCGATGAGATCTCTGGCTGGGATGGTACCTCAGATCTCTCGATAGGTAGCAGTGCTCAGGATACTGGCCCTCCCTGCATGGGCATGCCTTGTGGGCTAACCGCCATTTCTGGGAATTGGAAATCGTCAGTGTGTGTGGTCGACTATGCGCTACCGACTCTGACATAGCCCGCCATGCGTCATAGGCTACTGTTGTGTCATGGACCTGCCAAGCTTCCATTATATATAGCATCTTAAAGCTAGACATAGGTCACGATGATCTCGGCCATAGCACTAGTCGCTAGCCCTAGAACCGCGACTTCCATTAGAGGGATGCGTTCGCCCATGATCTCGGCGGCAACAGTATAGGAGGCGCCACCGATGGCGATCTTTGGGATGGGATGTGTTATTCCTAGACAGTGGTCGACAACCATACTTGCCACTGTAGCAAGGACAGTGGCTCCAGTGGCAGGAATAACCACCTGTCATCTTTACCATGGCCACATTCGCGGTCATGTTACTGGCGAGGTGAATGGCCAGGGGCTTAGCCTGTGTCAGTAGCTTCTGGGTCTTGCTTTTGAACAGCTTCTCCACCTTCTGGAGACTCGCCTGGCTCTCCGGGAGTTGCTTTACAATCTGTACCATTGATGTCAGCATTTAAGCCCTGAGTATACAACACATTTAAACGTGTACGTTCTACCTTGAGAGCGCTAAGCAGCTATAACCAGTCTGCATCTGTCAGCTGCTTAGATTGGTACATGGGAATATCCATATCACTATACATAGCGGCTTAAACCATAGACCTACTAGCACTATGTACTAGGCACTACGACGTCTTCTGCCATATTGAAGGACTATAAGAAGTCACCAGATGAGCTCGCCCATCTCTCTAACACTGAGGTAGCAGAGGAGCTGACAGCTGTGAAACTCTACTTGGGGTTTGGTAAGGGGCAGATCGGCTTCGTCGAATAGCTCATTATGGGAGGCAGTATCGTAGAGCAGCTCCTGCGTACTAAGGGATTCTACAAGGATTGGGAGTATCTGTCGGACGTGTTCCAGCAGTTGCAGGCATCCATGGCATCCCCCGACTCTGAGTTGAATAAGGCTCTGCACTATGACAAGCTGGAAAAAGGCTGTACCACCGAACCATACAGTCCTTGGGTGTGTATGCAGACAGCGTGTTTTGGGGCCATCGGGCAGGCCAAGCTAGTTCAGGCAATCTCATTTGCCATGACTCCCGCACCGGAAGAGAGTCAGGTTGATCTATTGCTCTACGAGCAGGATCTATTAGTGGCGGAGAAGACTGGTGATAAGCACAGCAATAGCCAGACCTGACACCACTCGTAGGGATATCGTCCTGCTAGCACTGCCTGGCGGGGTGGTGGGTGTCAGCACGGGTCGCCGCACTCCTGCTGTTCCAGTGGTCGGAGCGACAGTCGGAACGACGGTAGCACTGGCCCTCGTAGGAGACCATGGGGGGGCCTATGTGTCATGGGCGTCGGGATGACATGCATGGTGGAGTTGATATCAGTGTTAAACCCAAAGTGCACACCTGGGGAATCCCCTCGACTATCATGTTATTGTAGCCCCTAATCTTCAGATTCTTGACATTCATGATCATATTGCTCAGAATAAGTTGTAGGTGTGGCGATATAGCGAAGTCGAGCTTACGACGGGCTTTCTGTAAGGCTTGCTGGAACTTGGCGATGAGGCTACTGAGATCTGCAACAATGATCATGTCCTCAACAAGACTGCTGAACATGGCCTGCACCTCTTTTCCACTCACCCCATCTATGGAGTGGCACAGCTTGGTCTGGGCTGTCAGGAGACAATAACATAATGCTTCTAAGGACTGGTTGATTCGAACGATCCCTGTTGGTGTGAGCCCTAAGGTTGTGTGTGGGACAAAGTATTTCCACGCATCTGGATGGTCCTGCCTGATTCCGGTGATATGCATAATCTGCACCAGTACCCCGGTCTCTGAGTCTGGATTGAATGAGAATGTCACTGTCGTCCGACGGCTGATTTTTCGGGGTGTTTATAGGGGAAGCCTGAGTAGTCTCGTCTCTGGTCGCCATACATAACGCCTAGACCGCTGGTGTCCACCATGGAAACGATAGTCTGAGGGGGTGTTGAACTCTCGCTGGAGTCTACTGGCTGCTGAGAGGCTGTAGCTAGTGGTGCCGACAGGCTGCAGATCAAAATCATTCGTATCAGGCAGGCTTGCGCGCAGCACATGGCAGATTCGTCTCACCGTGTAGTAGACATGGAATCTGAGAGAGCTGGCAATGAGCACAGCTTCGGGGTACCAGAATAGGAGTGCAGCAAACCCGCGCCGACGCCGCATCCTGCTGTGGCACACCACACGGCAAAGTTCAGCTGTTGGTTCCAGAACGAGGGATTCGGGCCTGCCATCCTGGTAAGAGCTTTCTTCGCATCTTTGATGGTGATTGCGAGGTTGGTCAGTGGTCGCGGATTGAAGAAGCTGATGTGAGACCACCCATCGACCGTAATGGAGATCAGGGTTAGGTCCAGTATGTCATCCAGGAGACCCCGTAGTCCCGCTCTCGAGCGGGTCCAGAGTGTACCCAAAAGGGGCAGTTGGCTCTGGTTGATTGTTGTGAGGTTCGTCGGGAAGGCCGTCTATAGTAGTCATCTTAAATCCTCTGTTCCAGCCGCGGATGCAATCTACTATTTGACACCATAGAGATCTTCGATGGGGACCCACCCGCTGGAGCCTTTGAGGTATTGCTGGCGCACTTTTGGTTTCTCTGCGGTACAGGGTTTGGAGCTTCAATATATGGTGGTACTCTTCATCACTGACCTGCCCATCCTCGAGAGCTTTACTGACAGACTCGTCGATAAGCCCATAGGCTGCTCTGTGCCAGTTTTACATACTTAGCATGCTTCTCCAGCTTCCTGGTGATCTAACGCTGTCCAACCGCCAAGCGGGTGGCCAGGACAATAGCGGCAAGGGTCACACCATCCAGTGGGATAGCGACTATAGCACCCACCCCTGTAGTGAGGGTGGCAACGGCAACGGCGGCCACACCAGCACTGGCTCCAATCACACCCGCAGCTGTGGTTGTGCATGCTAGACTATTGTAGAGTGTTTAATATCGCCTGCATGTTCTGCTGTACTTTTCTATCTCATGACCAAGATTCTGTCTGATGGTGTCAATCTGTTGGAGTCGCCAGCCATGTACTGTACCACCCTCCTCAGGTGCTAATGCGGGATATAGTTCAGGCTACTTTCACCACTCAGATTTAGCCATGGTATACCTAGTTCTTAAACTCTTGTGCCATCACCTGTAGGATCTGTTGATGAGTCATTGTGGGATTCATCTTGGAGAGCCTGGTGAACCGAACAAGCTTGTTGGTGTGGAGACATACCTCCCTCAAACACCCGTCATCCAGCATAATGTCAGGGGCCAGTTGCTTTTGCAGCCATGACATCTGGAACTTCACCTTGTCACTCTGATAGTATGCCCGCCATTGGTGGAATTTGGATTTATGCTTTCTCCTCTTCTCACTGCAAGATTTCTATAGACTCATCACACTCATCATCGGAGAAATCATACAAGTTTGGCCCTACGATACCCTCCTCCTGCCGGATGAGGCTCTCCCATTCTTGGACAGAGTTGTAGTCCTTTCGTCTCCTTGCCTTTCTGGCGTTCTGTTCATACCAGCTCACCCGCTCCAGTCGCTCGTCTTGTCGACAACGCATTTCCTGTACTGCTATATTTATCATCCCGGAGAAGGTGTGTGGCTGCTCCTCTATCTCCTTTTTCAACATCTCGGTGAGTGCTTGATAGGTCTGATATGATGTTATGATGGGGATAGGTCAATAAGTAGCAGCAGCATAAACTCTAATTGGGCATCCGACAGACCATCCATGCTGGCATATAGACTAATGGTTGAGCTGTCAAACAGGTGATTTATGTGGGTGAACGTGTTGGGGCTGATCACTTTCCACAGGTTGCTGGTGGCTCCTGGCAGATATTCTATCACGTCTAACTGTAGTTCAGTCAGTGAGCTGTGGTAGGTACTTCTCGGTGGCAGATGTAACACATCGGCGTGTACATATGTGGTGGAATGCTGAGCTACCTTGAAGACAACCCATTCTCTGCAATACTGAACTGCACGTCTCCCAACTAGGGATGTTCTGATGACATTCTCCACATTTTGGAGTAGCAATCAGACAATCGGCATGGCTATTCACTCCATTTAAACCCCCTATATAGACATACAATGGAGCCTATATTTGCTCACTCGACCGGTCTGGCTGATCTTGTGGATGTGTACGATGTTGATGCTGCCAAGGTTAAGGAAAGCGATGGCAAGTCTTTTGTCCTCCAATATGGAGCAGAATCCAAGACATTCTCCCTCCATCCCATCGGTGGAGATGGTGTAGAGCTGCTCACTGACCTAAAGGATGTCTCGAAGGAATATATGGGTCGAGAGAGGGATGGGGACAAAATAGTGTTCCGCTATGACTTCCTGAATAAGAAGTTCGTCCTTCACCCCCCCCTGATAGATCAGTCACTAGACAAGGTTAAGGATGTTAACACCTTGGACGCTGACCTCAGCTTTTATGTCTTAGAGCCGACTGTGAAGTATGCCCCACCGATGTCAAATGATGGTGTGGTGTTGACCCTGGCGAAACAGCTGCAGGTAGTCTTCGAAATGAGCGCAGTGTGGTATCGCGCTGGACCTGGTGGTGTCAAGAAAGATGGCACGGTCCGGAAGCTTTATAACCGGGGGACATCTTTCCTGACCTATATAGGACAGGGCACAACCCTAGTTGTAGTGGGTCATAGGATTGGGGTCACTGGAGGAAAGCTCCTGCTGTGTCGGCCCTTTGATGGACCAGAGGAAGCTATCAATATTCAGGAGGGTGTCTTATGAGTTGAGGGTGTGTCACACTCCTCGAAGGCGAAGGGCTCAGTGAAGTTGCTCGAGCGTGCCTGGCTCACAAGTCCGCAAACAACCCATATTGTGCTAGAGCTGCGGCTTCTAGCTGGTGGTAAAGTGAAGCAGCTAAGACCTGCCCCAGATGGGATGAAGATCGGCATCGAGGACGGCAAAGGACTCGATATGACACAGATATTTCTCGAGGGGTTCACCTTGTCCGGTTTAACCCGCCATATCTAGGATGCTGGTTGTACTACTGCTCATACCTGTGGTGGCTGCATCACAGACACCCATGATATTAGATGCCAAGTGGGCCCACTTGCGAGATGAGCCCCAGTATAATCCCTTCCGCGACCATCTGCAGAAAAATATCTACAACCGATTTCACCCACATGAGGAAATTGAGTCTGTCTGCCGCTTCTAGGGTGTAGAAAGGTCTGGACGTGATTGTCTGCAGCCGTTACGGCACCAGATACTGTGACCAAGGCAGCTGGAAGGGCATGTGGGTAATCCCCTCATGCCGATGTGACACTGGTCGTGACTACGTGCTTGTTTGATTCAGTTTGTTTAATACGGAGACATGAGGCTGGGCATACATTTGTGATCCAACATTATGTCTATCATCATCATCATCATCATCATCATCAGCAGCAGCATTATGTCTATCATCATCATCATCATTAGTTATAAAATAAGTGTTTCAGAACGGGCCCCCACCACCAGGTGTTGCCCTATTAGAGAAACGCAACTGTATAGGTGACAGAATCTCTCAATCAATCAAGCTAACTGAATCTGAAACTCAATCATCGGTTACCCCGAAGAACTATGGAGTTACTTGCATGGTGTAGGCTGTGTGGCACGGTGGGAAATAGTGGCACAATCATTATATGACCTGGACGACTATGCAAATAGATCGCTTGGGTCCTGGAGAGCGTATCCTGACCTATCATTCACAATAGTAGTAGACGAAGTACTCGCCGAAAAAACCCCACCATGCACCGAGTTAGGGGTTAGACGCTATCCACTGACAGCAATGGCAATGACAGAGCTAAGACAGTATTTAGATCATCTGCTAACGATCCACAGCATTAATATGGATAATGCTATCGAACCAAAATAAATGTGTTGCTAGATTTTTGATTTTTTAGAGTAATATCATCAATGAGGCAGTCGATGAGGAGGTCGAGTGCCTCATCTGTGAGATTCTTGTGCAGGTGTGTCTCTGCTTTGGGCTTCCTGTATGGGTGCAGGCGTGTCTCTGCTTTGAGCTTCCTGTATGGTGCTGGAAGGGATGGATCGCTGTCAGGGTGGTGGGCCCTACGTTGTAATACACCTCCTCATCTGTGAACTTATTGTGATTGCGTGTATCCATGGTTCGGAATATTATGAGTAAACCTGTAGTGTACTACAGTTTGTAGTGGCAGTTTTGTACTTGCCTGGTGTGAATAAACTTATGCCTGGCATGGTCTGAACAATGAATGGGGGCCCACAGAGGGGTTGGGGAGGGCGCTACATTGTAAAACACATCGCAGCCAGCCGTCCCTCTGTTCTGACAGCCCACCTCCCTCCTGTAGCGGCCGATCGGCGATCCGCGGCTCCCACCACCCTCTGTTCTGATATCCTGTTATGTCCTAGTTATTAGCCGCAGACCTACTGATAACTGGCATATTACATCTAACAGATAACAACAGCGAGATAGTGTGTTAAGCATTAGCTATTTTGTGTGCGTAGGTGCATCGCATATTTTCTCGGGACACAATCCCAAGTTGGAATGTGTGGAATGTATGTGCATAATTACTGTTCTGACAGCCCATCTCCCCTCCTGTAGCTGCGGATCAGTGGCTCCCACCACGTTCTGTTCTAGCAGCCCTAAATATTCTACTACTGCATTGCTGAAAGGATTCTATGGTCATAGTCTCTAGAACCTCCATTCAGAATTTTCATTTGTTATCATTTTGGCTGAAAATATAAGATTTTATTAAAAATTTACTGGAAATTATCAAATTACTTATTCTCATTACCAGTTTGACTGATTTCAACCAAATTGATCTGAAAGGATCCTTTGGTGATAGGCTCAAGATATTCCAATCATAAATTTAATTTGTCAAATTTTTGGATCAAAATCTTAGATCTTATGAAAAATTTGCCGGAAATTGTCAATAGTTTAATTGATTTCAACTAGATTTGGTTAGAACAATCCTATTGTGTTTGGCTCTATAACAGCCATTCAGTATTTTGATCTGTAAATTTTGGGGTTAAAATCATAGATTTAATAAGAAAATTGTCAAATTACCGGAAACTATCAAATCGCTTTTTCTTACCAACTTGACAGATTTCAACCAATTGCGGGTGAAAGGATCCTATAATGATAGGCTCTAGAACATCCACTCAGAATTTTGATTTATCAAACATTTTGGGTGAAAATCTTAGATTTTATTTTAAAATATTTACCAGACGTCAAATTGCTGCTCCGTACCATTTTGAACGATTTTGACCAAATTTGGCTGAAAGGGTTCTATTGTGATAGGCTCTAGACCGTCCATTCATTGATTCGTCTATTTTTCCAGTAGCCAGCCATCTTTGGTTTTTCGAAAATTCTCCCGAAATTCTTTAAAATGCTACTTCTTAGCTTATTGCCCGATTTTGACGACTTTGTGAGACGACCATGCTTGTGATGTTTCGACAAAATCTGTTCATATTCACCAAAATTATCTCCAAAAAATTATAATTCATAGGTTTCTAAAAACAACGCATTGTTTGATTTTGTTGACAGTCACCATGGCTTTTGTGCTATTCTTCCACTTAAAATTTGCGCTTTTAAAACATAGCTTTTTCTATACCTGAAAAAATCTTTATGGCCCTACTTGTACGCTATGGCCTTTCAAGTTGATATGCCAATGTTTCAAGTGAGGGATACAGTCCATAAAGTTAGTTTATAATAGAGGGATCCATTTCTAGCTCTGCCCCGCCCATTTCTAAGCTCTGCCCACTTTGTGCATTTGTTGGGATCGATGTATATACTTTTAACCCTAAATTACCAGAATCCGAATTGCAAGGGAACTATACAGGTAAATTGTTGAATATTTTGACTCAAGGACAGTTGAATTGATAGCAACAGCTCCCAGTCAAATTAATTTTAAAATCCCTCAAAGACAATACATTTGGTACACTGTACAGACGTTTCACGCTTCATAACAGATTTATATTACATAATTATGGTTGTCACCTCGGGTACCTAGTAACGTAATTGATTGCAATGTCAGATACTTGGGCGACAGATCAGATCCATCCATTATTGTGCTGGGTTGTGGGTAGCTTTCCCTTTAGGAGTTACAATAATTTTGCACTGATGTGCAATGCAACACACCCACCCCTCCTACTAGCCCATTCTAAAATCATATCAATGCAGGTATCCGATCTGTCACTCAAGTATCAGACATCATAATCAATGGACCGTTCCATTTTTAGCTATGCCCCGCCCATCTCTAGCTACGCTCCACCCACACCTCGCTCGTGTTGGGATCGATCGATCCCTGAACTCCCTGACTCAATTTCCAGAAAGCTATACAGATAAGCTGTTGAATATTTTGAAACTAATTTGACTGGGTGCTGTTGCTGCCTATGGCAGCAACAGCACCCAGTCAAATTAGTTTCAAAATATTCAACATCGATGGCTACTCTGGAAAGGTGAATTACGTCATTAGTTAGCTGATGTCACATCATAATGAAGAATCTAGCTGGGTCATGAACATCGAAAAGTCTATCCAGTGTACAAATTGTATATGTTTTTTATGGATTTACAATTTAAGGAGCATTTTGTTGAATATTTTGTAACTAATTTGACTGTGAGCGGTTGCCACAGGTAGCAACAGTACCCAGACAAGTTAGTTTCAAAATATTCAACAGCTTTCCAGAACAGTTACCTTGAAATTGGGATTCTTATAATTCCAGTGTCAAAATATATAAATTGATTCCATCACATGTATAAAGTGGGAGGAGTTTATCTAGAAATGGGCGGGGCATAGCTAGAAATGATTCTGTTCATAGGGCGGAAATCTTTCTGTATCCCTCTGAAGGGTTTGACCCCACGGCCTCAATTTAACCCCTACCACTCTGATGTTAAAATTTTTAATTTTCAAATTAAATTAAAAGATGAACTGGTAATCATTTTCCAACAAATTTGGTCGTAGACAGCAGCATCGTCCATCAATATTGTTGAAAAATGAACACCGGTTTCATTGCTATTGACACAATAAAAGATAGAATATTCACATCAGAGTGGTAAGGGTTAAAACTTGCCACCACACCTTCTTTTTCCTGCTCACTTCTTTACAAACCTCTCCACCATTAATGGGACCCGATATGAAAATGATAAGAACAGAATCAGACCAATAGTACTTGAATCAAATGATAATACTTATAGAACGGCGCTTCAATACTGTTTTTGAAAAATAACTCACTTCAAAGAACAGACAAAAAGGTTGCTTCTTTGAATATTGCTAATAATTACAATCAAAATCTTAAAATGTTTAATAATCTAAATACAGTTTTTCACTAACATCCTTGCTCGTGATAATGCCTTGATTCTAGTTTCAAGATTAAAAATGATTTATATTCAGATATTAAGTAGTCTACGCCTACACAATGGTAGTCAACTGAAAACTGAACCTATACAGTATGCTTCATAAATACATGTTCATCCATCGGTCCCAGTTCAGCAAGCATTTTAATGAAAGATAGCGCGATGCAAAATTACATTGATTTATAGACTGATGTACAAGTTACCATACTGTAAAGTATCCATTCATTGCATTGTGTTATTGACTTATCTAGTATGGAACTTTACATGAAAATTCTGAAAGGCTAATTCAGATTATATGATGATTACTATATTCTGCAGCTGTAGTAGTAGAAACATCCTACAGCTGCAATCAGTCCTTCTTCACTTTTGCCCACTGTGTCTTGTCCTCAGCCGAAATCCTTAGCTTCCTAAGGTCCATTCTTGACTTGAGTGTACCAAGTCCTGCTTTCTTGAGGTCACCTCATAGCACGCTTAACATATTTATGCAATGACGTCCTCTCCTGGCTTTGTATTTGCTGGCTCCGAGTAGGGCGAATTCCAAGGCTCTCTGTGCTGGTGTCTCTTCTGGCATCCTTAGCACATGGCCAAACATGAACCATCTTTGCTGGGCGACTTTTACAGACAGCGGCGACGTATTACACATCTTGTATGGTGCATCCTTGGAAATTATGCTCTCTGGCCATCGGTGTCTAGTGATGGTGCGTATGTGTTTGCGGTGGCAGGCTTCGAGTTTGTCTAAAGCTGCCCAGCTGTTACAGTTATACAGCATCAAGGATATGCAGGTTGAATTGTATAAACATAGCCTCTTTATCAAGGGCATCTTTGATCTACGAATCTATAGCTTCCAGAAAGACTGGAAAGCTATGTTCCCCATGACGCAGCATGCAGAAATGTCAGCAGTACTGCAAAGCAGTGAGCCCAGGATTTTACTTTTCCTCCCGGGTTCGCCACCACAAAGTGGGTCGTCATTTTCTATAGTTTCATGCTTTGTCGATAGGTATATGTGGATGAACTCTGTTTTGGATTCATTCATAAAGAGATTCTCAATTTTTAGTTTGCTTGCAGGTATTGGGAGAAGTTCGTCAGGGGGTTTCTTTTCCTCGTCTATGAAGTCCACATCGTCGGCATATTCCATCTCTAGTGGCATGCCCAGTGTTGACACTGGGGGGTTTGGTCTTGTGGAACTTTCCCGCACAGATTTCAATGCGGCAGCAAGGTAGCAGGTGAAAAGCACCGGAGATAGACCATCTCCCTGTGGGGAGCCGATTGATGTCTCAAACTCTACAGACTTCACTGACTTGACTCGTACTCTCAGCTTGGTGTCTGCAAGCAGTAGTCTCACTAGTCATAGCTCATCTTCATTCCAACTGGTCTGGCGTAGTACATCTAGGATCTTTTGAGTGTTTAATTGTGTCGAAGGCTCATAACATGTCAATGCCCATTTTGTGGAAGTCCCAGTGTTCGGACATGACTACCGACACAGGCATATGTTGAGCCCATACAATGTCTGCGCAGCTGCGTCCACATTTAAAGCCACTTTGATATGATCCAGTGAAGTAATCGATCTTGTCTCGGATACGGCATAGAGTAACATTGGATAGGATTTTCCGTATGCTGTTGAGGAGCACAATGGGCCACAGATTGGCTGGGGGCCCAGGTGGCTTCTTGGGCTTTGGTAGTGCGATACGGGTGCCTTGGCCTACAGCGTCGATGGGAAGGTGGTGCATAAAAACTGAATTGATTAGGTGCGTGATTGGTTTTGAGATAATGTCACTTGCATATGTGAATAGTTCATTGCTCATGCCATCAGGTCCAGATGCACGTCCATTTTTCAAGGCTTTAAGTGCCTTCTCTTAATTGGTGTTAGTAATGACCTGGGGTCTCCTGAGAATGGGTGCAAGGGCTCATCATCGTTGTCAGTGAGCTGTTCCTTGAACCATTCTCGGATCGCCTCAGCTTTTCCGTGATCAGTCCCGATAAAGTGTCCTTCAGAGTTGTGTACAGTGAGTGGTGGTGTGTAGTCATTAACTCTCAGGGCTCGGGCTGCCCGAAACATTTTGTGACAGTCATCCATGGCAGTGATTTTATCTGCTAGGGAGTCTGCCTGTTGAATAGGAAGATCTTTTAAGCGTTCGCTAATGTGGCGCAGAGTAATATTGCGCTCCCGGCGTAGTTTGGTGTGGTCTTAACTTTGGCCACTGATAGATGTGCAGCCATAATGCTGACAGTTTTACTACTAGAAGGTCATCAGTATATCTAGTTTGGTTGTTTTCAGATTATATATATATATATTTATAATGAACTCAAATATCTGACCATATGACGCTGTTTTCTCACAATGTTTCTTGTGACGTAACTGCCATTTTCAGGTTGGAGAATTTTTTTTAACCTTACCGCTGTACACCTGATAAGACTACCGCAGATATAATTTTTGGCTGGGTTATAACCCTTTAGCCGTCATATCAGCAAAAAACGGCTTCAGCAGTGGTCTTGAGATGAAGACTATTTTTTAAAATTTACAATTGGAGTGATAACCGAGCCAGTCATTTCAGTGGTAAATTTTCAAAAATAGTCTTCTCTTGGTCTGCAAATAGACATTTGCTATGAAAAAATTTAAATTTTCTTGAATAATTTCGAAGGTTAAAGATATGTGAAAATGATGCCATGTTGATGTTATGATCGAGCTAAAGATAAGCAAATGTTGTAAACTGATAATTCAATGGTAAAAGAACAAATATTCTGTGAATGATATCCATTTGACTACGCTATACTGTTATTCAGATCTAGAAATTCTAGCACATGTGAGCAGTCAAAACTCATGCTAATGATTATCATACAGCCTTATGACATAACGTCGCGTCTCTCTCATGGTGAACGCGGACTGAAAATGTCAATATTCATGCTCAAAATTGTGTTTATTTCTCGATAATTAGTGCAAAATTGTAAACACATGACATTTAAAACATGCATTACACACCTTTGCAGATACGTGTATCTAAATTAATTCCTTAGCAGTCACAAGCACCAAGTAAGATATAGATCATATGATTTATAAATCTAACATTATGAAAAAAGGAAAAGACAATTTTTGACAATTTTTATTGATATGGCTGGGTCGTTATACCAGTGTTAACTCATTGAAGATAATTTTGCCCTTGGTCATAAATCATTATTTACTATGATAATAAGTTATCTTTGTACATGTGACCAATAAAGGTTTATGATTTGATAGAAACTTTACTTGTGGAAAAAACAAATTTATAAAAACCTTTTATCTGTTTGGCTTTTCAGTCCCGTTTCAACAAAAAATTATCACAGAAGGTCAGACACACTAGACACCGTGTAAAGCGGCACAGACAACAACTCAGTCTTACATATGGTACTAGCCCAGTTTAAAGTAACAAGTGAGTCACGTTTAAGCAAGGCACAACTCTCTATCATATGATAGGGACGGGATAGCTAATGGGGAAGGTGTTCACTAGATAACACAACACTCGCTACTTTCATGTCAAGATTAACCCTTTCATCGATGAATTCCTGATATCTCATTTTCAATGTAACCGTACAAGAAAGCTGTTGAATATTTCGATATAAATTTGCCTGGAGACAGCAGTGGCTTCCACAAATTAATTTCAAAATATTCAACAGAATAAGTTTTATATAGTAAGGAACTTTTCAGGTATTTGACGGTGGAAGGATTAAAGCAGAAGGAGCGGTTTCAATGTTAAACCATTAAAACTATGACAATTTTAGCAAATTCAATACCTGAATTTTGACTTCCATACTTTGTCAAATATTTCTGAGGTATATACTCATTAAATTGGTCCATATCGTGTATTTGGTTGGTGCAAATACCCTTACCACTCTGACGTCAATATTCTGTCCTTTAATATGTCAATAGCAATGAAACTGGTGTACATTTGTCAACAAATTTTAGTGCTGTCGTAACACCAGTTCATCTTTTAATTTAATTTGAAAATTTATTATTTTGGCATCAGAATGGTATGGTTAAATGTCCATCTCTTCCTCTCTAACATTTCAGTCCCTCTTCAACAAAAAGCTGTCTTCCAAACTTCGATACACGAGACATCGTGCAAAGAAATACGGACCATCAGGATCTTGTGTAGAATTTCAATCAAACTAACCAATAGCTAGAAAGTGAGTGCTGGATTTGCAATTTTGGTGTCGTCTGATCTATCTCAATGTTGGTATTTCATTTCTGTGTCATAGTTTAATCACAATACAATCACAAATTTGACAGGTTTTCATCACATAATTTGAGAAAATAATTATTGATAGAATTCTTAGAAATATCTGGCACATGTTATCTTAATTCGACCAAAAAATATTGTCTAAGGAAAATATACATGTAACAATATGGCAATGGGGTGGTGAGTAACAGTGTTGATTTGGAGAACCGATGAGGTACCGTATGCTAATCCTTCAGCATCCACATATACTTCGCCTTATCCTTTCCATACACAATATCACAATCACACTTACATTTAAATCATAATTCTAATTTCTTCATCATAAGATGACAAATGCTTGTTGAAATGGGACTTTTTTTCTTAAATTATTAAAATTTTCAGGCGTAAAATAAATGTTACAGAGTGAAACTCTGGATTTGGTATGCAACTTAATAAGTAACAAGTATACTATCACACAAGAATTATTAAAATTGTATACCTTTACACTCTTAAATTGTGTACTTTAATGTAACGAAACAAAAAATGTTTTAGCATATAATGACTGCATTCCGTATAAATTAATATAAGTTGGGCTTTTATATATAGATATAAAAACTCAATTTTGAAACAGCAAAATTTTTATTAATCTCTGTTGAAAGAAATGATTAAAGTTTAAATCATATTTAGTTTCCTTTCATAGAAGTACACAATTTAAGCCTCTAAAAGTTTAATTTTACCAATTTTACTTTTGAGGAGTTTTGGCGTGATATTGGACCTTTAATCTAAAATTATTTATGCCTGAAATCACTTGTTCTGCTGAATGCAAATGTCAAGATGCTACTTTTGGCAGCAAGATTTGTCATCATTGTGCCAATGGTTTTGCTGAAAGATGTTGCTTTGTAAAATTACAGCAGCCACGTCATTCTCAAAATGATCACTAATTTTCATTATTATTATTGGTAACTAAAAGTTTACATTGCCTATTTATCAGGCTAGTAAATTTACAAAAAAATCACTTTTGGCTTCTTCTTTCCTCCATGTTCCAGTCCCATTTCAACAAACGTTTGTCAACAAAAATGCGCAATACACGACATCGACAAAGACGACGAGAGGAGCAAAATGCTGGTGGATTATATCGTGACATGTCACTAACTGACTTCTGATCTGTAAAACTAGCTGAATATCGTATTCTGAACAATCAGGTGGGTGCAGTATAGACATTCAGGTGTGTTCACACTTAAGCACAGTCAAATTTGAATACGGTTTTAAATATGGGCAATTGGCAGATCTGTATTTTTGGCAACCGCATACAATACTGAATATTTATGCAGAAAATATGGCATCCACTATTTTAATGTATGTTTATTTTAAAATTTATTCCAAGGCCTGCCAAAACCGGCCGGCTTGTTATGGTCTTGTGGATTGTCCATTTACAGTCCAAGAGAAAACAATTTTTTTTAATTTATCACTGGAATGACTGGCTCGGTTATTGAACCAGTCATTCCAGTGGTAAATTGTCAAAAATAGTTTTCTCTTGGACTGTAAATGGACATTCCATAAGACCATAACAGGCCGGCCAGTTTTGGGCGGTATGACCATTAAATGGTTAATGCCATGGTCACTTGTACTATAAAGCAACACTAAAACTACCAGCACTTCTACAAACAATGTTAAGATTCTCCTTTTAACATTCTTTCTGATAGCCTAATCATAGCACCATATAGGTATTGTTTCACGATCATGACATCAACATGCACCACTCCTAATACCGCAAAATCCACCACATCAGACACTTATACCATAAGTCCTAATCCGACCAACATCTCGACTATAGAATGCTCTTCACAACCATATGCACCTATTCACCTCGACTCACTGCTTCCAATATGCACTGTTCTTTTGTAATTATAGGAAAAATTGGTATATCCAAACCAATAGCTCTTTTGTTGATTGCGCACAAAGTAAAGAACTAAAATTAGGGTCTGTGGAAATTTGTGTCTGATTTATTTTCTAACAAGTTTAAAAATATTTACATTAACCCATCAGTCAATGTAAGGTAATTTTTGCATTATAAACTATGACAATGCATGTTATCCATCATGAAAGTTATTTTGATGAACATATTTAATCTCTCAAATGAAACATAAGGTAGCAACTTAGACATTTATAATGCAAATGATTGGTATTTATTAAAACTATTGGTTAAGTGGAAGAATTACATGTAGCCTATTATTAGGTTATGCAGAATTTCATGGCGGGTATAATACAGATTGTTACTACAGTCCAGCAGTATGGTCAATCCAGAAAAAGCAACAGCCACTGCAAATCTTTCATAGCTTGCCAAAAACCAGCCTGTGTTAAGGCCCTGAGAAATGTCCACATGAAGACAATTCTTGAAAATTGACAACAGGAATAACTGGCTCGATAAGAGAGCCAGTCATTCTAGTGGTAAGATGTCAAAATAGTCTTCTTTTGGCCTGCAAATGTACATTTCTCAAGCAAAGATTTCTTGACCAATCTTGAGTCCTATACTGAATCTATAGTTTATACCATTACATGGCAGAGATTCAGAGTAGTTACTATTACAAGCCAGAGATTCAGAGTAGTTATCATTGCATACCAGAGATTCAGAGTATTTATCATTCCATGCGAGAGATTCAGATTAGTTATCATTGCATAGTAGAGATTCAGAGTAGTTATCATTGCATGCCAGAGATTCAGAGTCGAGTTACCATTGCAAAGATTTCTTGACCAATCTTGAGTCCTATGCTGAATCTATAGTTTATACCATTACATGCCAGAGATTCAGAGTAGTTACCATTGCATGACAGAGATTCAGAGTAGTTACCATTGCATGCCAGAGATTCAGAGTAGTTACCATTGCATACCAGTGATTCAGAGTGGTTATCATTGCATGCCAGAGACCATATGAAACATTTTTATTGCCATTATTAGGGCACATGGGTTAATTTGGGAGAGAGAACCATGCATGTGCTGATGTTATGACCAATAATATATTGACACATTTTCCAAGCTATATTGATATTGATATTAACGAAAGTAATGCTGATCAACCCTAAGCATGTAGCCAAATCCGAGAATCATGAGGATTATCGATGTAGAAGGAATATGGGTTCATGTGAGTGCGTGGCTATGTTGAAAATAGACCTCGGCGCAAGAGAACAGCTCTATTACCATATCCTAAATAATGCAGAAATGATAATTCAGTGGTACTGCTAGGAGACTGACTAATTCATAATTAGACAAGTAACAGAATAAACATTAGTAATTGCTATTTTCAACGTTTAACGCTTACCATTCTGATGTCAAAATTAAAAATTTTCAAATTAAATTAAAAGATCTACTGGTGTCATAGACAGCAACATCGTCCACCAAAGTTGGTGACAAATGTACAGCAGTTTCTTAGCTATTGACATAGTAATAGATAGAATATTCACATCAGCGTGGTAAGGGTTAATGCTCAAATTTGTTCACATAAATTTTGATTTTCTCATGGAAACTGATAGAAAATGAACATCTGCAAATCATGTGAAAATTATTTTATGAAAATTTATCCATTGAATGACTGGCCCAGTTATTGAGCCTGTCAAACAGTGCCAAGCCAACCACAGTAGTACCAGCACACACCCTGTTATTCTGCATCATATTACTTAATAAATGATGGTGCTAAATCATCTCTTGGCATGCAATCGTCTATTCACTATTCACCTACTGACTATTTTTAATATAACTTGTCTGAAAATTGTTGCTGGCATTGGCAGTGCTACATACTGAACAATTTTCAGTTACCCATTGGATCCTTGAAATTTCAATTTTAATTTCAAGACCGCTATATAGAAAAGCTATTGAATATTTTAAAAGTAATTTAGCTTGAACCTGTTGTGGCTATAGGCAAGAACAGCTAGTCTATTTCGTTTCAAAATACTCAACAGAATATTTCCTGATTCATAAACAGTTTGTAGTTTCGGGTGGTAAAGGGTTTATTTGACATATTCAGCAGATCTTTTCCTAATCAGCTTAGCTTGAAACAGATTTGGAATGAAGCGGGTAAGTTCCTTACATAAAGTTCCAGCTTAGTCGCTTTTAGAATTGATTACTTTTTGCTCATTTTTCAGTTCCAGTTCAACAAAAAATTATCGATGAAGGTTCGCAACACCCGGCGTACTGTGAAAAAGAAAGTGCTAGATCTGCATGGTACCTGGGAAGATAGATACTAAGCTTATATTTCTAAAAAATTAACGCCTGTTTTGTCAATTACTTTTTTTAAAACAAGACCTAAGCAAAAATATCTTTGCAACACTGTGTCTTAGTGTTTGTATTCTTTATTTCTAGTCATATACATTTCCACACACACAAAAAAGCAACACACTTCAAAGTAGATGTCAGTGTTGCGTTAAAACAGCAGGTAGAAAATCTAAATTTTTTCCTCAGATTTTATAGCATTGCGCTACCACGTATCATTTTGAATATTTTTAAATTACTTATCTTATATAAAAAGAATATAAAGTTATATTGTGCCTCATTCCAATACTACATGCTTACCTGTCTGCCTGCTGAGTTTTTGCAGACGACGCATTCCAGGGGTTGCATCTCTGGACCTGCTAAATATCTTGAAAACAATTTGACTGAAAGTTGTTGGTGGATAAGCCACCAATGATTTAAAGTCAAATTGTTTTCAAAATATTCAGTAACTCAAGAGTTTTTCTGGTTGAAATTATTGTCAGGTGGTTTGCAATGGTGAGACAGTTAAAACAGTCTGCTCTACTTTTTGTTGAATTGGAGCTGAAATATTTTAAAAGTTTACCCTATTTCATTCTAAATACATACTATGATTGCACTAGTCAGCAGCAACTTTCAGTCAAATTGTTTTTAAAATAATCTGCAATTTCATTTTAGAACCCTTCTGAAACCAGGAGGAGCTAAAACATTTATTTATATCATTTGTTCGATCCATTTAGTTCTGTACAAGTGTGAGCGTGCTATAGTTGCGACATCGGCAGATTTGCCAAAATTGTCAAAAACTTGCAATACCAATGGGCAGACTGACCTAAGTTAGTTGCGAATCGCAACTAAACACTTATGCTTTATTTCAGTTCCAATTCATCAAAAAGCTTTCTAGGAAAGTGAGAAACACTAGACATCGTAGAAAACTGGCCACGGGTAGATATCAAAGAAAATTAGCTGAAGTGCAAGAGTTTTTCAATTATGCATCCACTGATTATTCGTAGTATGGGCAAAACTGTTCTTCACATTGGTAAGTTATTCTGGCAAAATATGAATTAATGTGACGGAATAAGCTAAAACATCATTTAATTCAATCAAAAGAAATATTGTCCACTATAAGGATAGAATTCCCATATATATAGTCATATGCAAAGTACGGACACTAAAGCCAGACTAAGACCATCTTCAGGTTAAATATGGTCTCCCAGATTCTATGTTCTTTGGTCAGATTTCAAGGTTATAGTTAGCCAGAGACAGCTCCCAGTCAAATTTGTTTCAAATTATTCAACATATTACCTGTATAGTTAGATACCTTGAAATTATGATTCTCGGAATTCAGGGTTCAAAGTGTTAAAATTTATTCAAATGCATATATGATTCACCTTTCCAGAGTATCCAGCCATCATCTGACCTTGTATGATGTCACAATCATGATGTCACAATCATTACATCACAAAGGGTTCCATATACACCTTCATCAAATCTCAAATAGTCTGACAAGTATGAATTGTATGTCTTTGTAATTCTTTGCTATTTAATAAACATGCTGTTGAATATCTTGAAACTAATTTGACTGGGAGCTGTTGCTGCCTTAGGCAGCAACAGCACCCAGTTAAATTAGTTTCAAAATATTCAACAACTTACCTGTGTAGTTTTTTTTAAATTGATAGTCAGGGTGTTCAGAGATCGATCGATCCCAACACGAGCGAGGTGTGGGTGGAGCTTAGCTAGAGATGGGCATAGCTAAAACCGCTGAGTTTAGCTAGAAATGAATTGGCCATGGGATATTTAGCCATGGCTCCCTCTAGTGAAGCAGTGTAGCGTTCAGAGTATGTATGATATACAGACTTGTTTATCACAGACCACCATTTCTAACTTACCATCTTTTCCAATTTGTCATGCTAATCTCCGTACTCTTGCATGCAGTACCATGCATTCACTCGTACATAAACACATGTCACATATTATAGTTGTGACGTAGATGACTTTGTCAGAAATATAAAAACTTTCAGATACATTGACCGACAGGCAATTTTATACTGGTTGCAAGGCATAACTAAAAACTGTTAATGGCTCTGTATATTACTATGCGTGGAATCATGTCAATTGAAAAACAGATTCCATGTCGTTTGTAGAATAATCATTGTCTTCTTTTATCTGGATAATACTATAGATTTGCCTACTTTGTACCATATCATAATTTACACATGAGTAAGCAAAGATTGCAGACCCTCACCCGACCCTGTTTTTGTCACATTGTACAATTTTTGTGTGAATTGTCCATATGTTTTAGGATCATGTTCAAAGTTGTGGAATCCGTGTGCACTGTCACGCCATTTCTTGAGTTAAAATTTGACCCAAATCAGACCAGTAGTTTAAGAGATATCCATAAATCCTGAATTTGATCCAATTCTGATCCAGTTTTTTTACCATGGCCAAAGTCTAGAAATCCTCTCATGATAAGATCCTTTGTTGTGTTCAAATTTACGACCAATGTAACCAGATCAATAGATTTTGAGATACATGCACGCATGCATACACATATGCACGCACGCACTCACGAATGCAATACGCGCCCCCTATCGGCCCAGGGTAAATATTGCATGTATATATATATGATATAGAGCTACATGACACTGGCTAGTACCCCAGGATGTTTTAGTCATCGCTACAATGGACGTTTCCTGAGTAATGATGTCATAATCAGCTAAGTGGCTTGTAGGATGACGTCATAATTATTACGTCATAAATGATTCTATTAGGTCCGTCTTTAACTTTTAATAGTCTGACATTAAACATGCTGTTGAATATTTTGAAACCAATTTTACTGGGCGATGTTGCTGCCATAGGCCGCAACATCACCCAGTCATATTAGTTTCAAAATATTCAACAGCTTACCTGTATATTTGTCTGGAAATTGATAGTCAGGGAGTGTTGAGATCGATCGATCCCAACACAAGCGAGGCATAGCTAAAAAATGGAAAGGTCCATTGTCCATTAACTATTCAACATGGCCGCACTCACAGAGATGAATAGCGAGCAAACAAAATCAAGAAATGCCAGATTACCCCTCAGACACACCCATCCATACTCAGCGAACTGACAAGTAGCATTTGATATATATAATTTTAACAGCATTGTTAAAACAAACACTTATGAAGGTGATCAGAATTATATCATTATTAGTATTGTTATTTTGATGTCATGCGTTAGAGTTTAACCCTTACCACACTGATGTCAACATTCGATCTTTTACTGTGTCAATAGCAAAGAAGCGGGTGTACATTCTTCAACAATTTTGGTGGACAATGTTGCTGTCTACGACAGCACCATCTTCCACCAAATTTGTTGAAAAATGAATACCTATCTATTAATTTAACTTGAAAATTAAAAAATTTGACATCAGAGTGGTTAAGGGTTAAAGCGCTAGCACTCAAGCTGGACAAAAAACAGCTTCCACACCGGTCCTGGAAAATGTCCATTTACAAAACCAAAGAACTTTTTGAAGATTTAATGCTGGAATGACTGGCTCGATAACCAAGCCAGTCATTCTTATGGTAAAATTTTTAAACTAATCTTGTTCTTCAAATGGAAATTTTCTATAGAAATTTTCTTGACTAATTTGAGGAATAAAGGGTTAATCTATGTCACAAGAATATGATTATCATTTGTTTTGTATGTGTGATTACTGTATTCTGCAGCTGTAGTAGTAGAGTTGTCATACAGCTGCAATCAGTCTTTCTTCACTTTTGACCACTGTGTCTTGTCCTCAGCCGAAATCTTTAGCTTGCTCACGTCCATTCTTGATCTGAGTGTCCTTGTTTCTGGAGGTCATTTCGTAGCACGCATATTTATGCAATGACATCCTCTCCTGGCTTTGTATTTACTGTCTCCCAGTAGCGCGAATTTAAAGGCGCTGTGTGAGTGTGTCTTCTGGCATCCTTAGCACACGGCCAGACATGGACTATTTTTGCTGGCCGACTTTTAAAGACACCAACAACTTTCAGTCAAATTGTTTTTAAAATATTAAGCATATCCAGAGTTAAGCTCCATGGAAAAGCTACTGTGCAGAGATTAACACTTTTATGGTCATACCGGCCTCTGCTATGGTCTTGTTGGAACGTCCATTTACAGGCAGAGAATACAATTTTTGAAAATTTATCACTGGAATGACTGGCTCGATAACCGAGCCAGTCATTCCAGTGATAAATTTTCAAAAATTGTATTCTCTGCCTGTAAATGAACATTCCATAAGCAAATAGTTTAATTTTCTTGAGCAAATTTAGCAATTAAAGGGTTAAGCAGACAGACAGTTAAACTTTGTAATTAAATTTTTAATTAAGATATTATTTTTGTTTTCATTTGACAGAGAAAACTGATCAATAAACTGTCACAAAAGTTACGGAATATACGATGGAGAATGAAAAGAAATATGAATGTACAACAGAGACATGAGAACTATTGATGACTCACAAATAGCGCAGCAGGATAATATTCTATGTTTTAGTCTATAGTAGCAATGTCCACTTGCCGGCTAAGAGAAAACGATTTTTGAAAGTTTACCAATTGAATAACAATCATTCAAGTTGTAAATTTTCTAAAATAGTATTAAATACTCTTGCCCTGCAAATGGATATTCAATCAGCAAATATTTAAATTTTCTTGACCAAATTTAGCTCCTAAAGTGTTAACTTTTATCAAAGAAAATATGTGAATATAATCGTATTTTTTAAAGAAAATCTATTACTGATATGAGTTGATTAATACCCTTGCACTAGTCATCAATCATTACATCAGATTTTCAAGAACCATAACTCTTTAATGGTCCAACTGGTGAAAACCGGCCTTTGCGGTGGTCTTGAGAAATGTCCATATACAGGCCAAGAGAATACTATATTATATTCAAATTTTAACATTGGAATTATTTGATCGATAACAAAGGCGGTCATTCCAGTCTTAAATTTTCCAGAAAAACATCTCTTGGACATTCACTGAGTAAACCTGTCTTAGTTAATGTTCTTGACAAATCTTGGCCATTAACTGACTGTCTGCTGAATTTCTGTACATTACATTTTCCATGGAGATAATTCTTGATCGGCTTAATATTTTGAAAACAATTTGACTGAAAGTTGTTGGTGGCTAAGCCACCAACATCTTTCAGTCAATTTGTTTTCAAAGTATTTAGCAGATCCAGAGTTATCGGCCTTTAAAATTATTGTCTTGTGGCTTGCAGCAGTCAGACAGTTAAATGGTGATAAGTTGGAACTCATTTTGAAAATGCTGCCGCAACATTTTGAGAATGCTGGAACTTACTTTGAAAATGTAGCATCAACATTTTCAAAATGCTTGAGTTTATTTTGAAAATAACATAAAGATTTTGAAAATGACTATCAGGTAACGGGTAGGCCACCAACAAGTCAACAATTTGAAATTATTTTCTGATGGCTTGGAGAAGTCAGGCAGTTAAAAAATGGATGACAATTCATTGGTATTGCTTGAAAATCTTGTACTATTTGTCACAGTTAAATTTGGTCATTTTTATATATGTTTTATCATAACCCGTTAATGGTTAACTGGCTAAACTGGAATCTGTATGTAATTGTCTTGAAAAGTTTTAATTTGCCAGTTAACAGACGACTATGTTTGAAAATTTACGACTGGAATTCCTGGCTCGATAACCAAGTCAGTCATTCTATTAGTATATTTTAACTGTCTCACTGCTGCAAGCCACCAGACAGTAATTTCATCGCGCAAAAACTCTTGACTTACTGCATATTTTGAAAACAATTTGACTGAAAGTTGTTACTGGCTTCACCACCAACAACTTTTAGTCAAATTGTTTTCAAAATATTTAGCAGCTCCAGAAATATAACCTCTTGAATATGTTGTCTGCAAAAACTCAGCAGCCAGATGGTTAAAGATAGTCTTCTCTTGGCCTGGAAATGGAAATTCGCTCAGCAAAGATTTTGATTCTCTTGATAAATCTCGACCATTCTAGGATTAAAATGTACAAAATATCAATATTTTAGTGAGAAATGTACAAAGTGTAAATATTTTTAATGCAAGAACATTTCCAGAGCATTTTTATCATAATGTCACAATCATGTTGAGAAGATGAATAAATTACTGTTTGATATCTATATTAATTGATGAATCCACTTTTAGCTATGCCCCGCCCAACTCTAGCTAAGCTCCGCCCATGCTTTGTCCATGTAATGGGATCGATCAATCCCTGAATTCACAGAATCCCAATATCAAGGTAACTATACAGGTAAGATGTTAAATATTTTGAAACTAATTTGACTTGATGATGGCAGCAACAGCGCAGAGTCAAATTAGTTTCAAAATATTCAACCGAATGCTTATTAACTAATAAAGATATACAATTTGTACAACTGATGGAAATATTCAACAGAATGCTTATTAAATAATAAAGATATGCAATTTGTACAACTGATGGACTTTTAAACGTTCCTAACAGACTTAGCTACATCATTCATTACATAGTTAGTTGTGACGTCAACCTACACGTGAAGTAATTGATTATGACGTCATATGCTTGATCGAAAGATTGGATTCCTCTGTTGTCTGTGTTATAATAATCTGGCTGTTGATCTTCTTCTTCTTTTCGTTCGCTGATCATACCGCCAGTCCTGTAAGGGACTATCGACATGATCATAATAATAATAATAATAATAATAATAATCTTTATTTAATGAGGGTAAACAACGTCAGTAAAATCTGATCTTCCCGAGGCCCTCAGAAAGAATGCACACACATGCATACACACGCACGCACACAGACAAACTGACAGAGAAAAAAAAAAAAAAAAAAAAGAAAAAAAAAAAAAAAAACCCACTACAAGTACACTTACACACAAATCATACTATGTACAAATATATACAACATATTACAAGTAGAAATAGTCAGTTATTAGTCAAAAGTTTACATACATGTATTATATCCTGTGTACAAATGATATACAATTATTAGAATGCTAGCTATTTATTTATTTTCTTTTTTAATTTTATTATTATTATTTTTATTTATTATTTTGAAAGCAGCGTGGGTGTCACTGCTAAACACACTTTAAATCATGTCATCATTAACATACTTAGCTGGCTTTATACCTATGCCCTTGGAATTCAGAGTGTAATGGCTCTGAGTTTATTACTTTATCATTACATTTGATTTATATATTCCTGAAGATTGGACTTGAAAGACATTAAAGTGGTAGACTGTGTAACAGTTGAGGGTAGAGAATTCCACAGTTGTGGGGCTGCATGTGTAAAGCTTTTCTTTCCATAATCTGTTTTAATCTTGGGAACTTGTAGATGATTAAATGTCTTTGAGCGCAAATTCCTAGTGTGTGCATCCTCGATTGAAATGAACATGTCTTTTATGTAGCTGGGAGCAAGCCCATTTCTCGCCTTGTATGTCATAATGCCTGTTTTAATCATCATTCTTTTAGTTAAAGTTGTCCAATTTAGTGTTTTATATAATGGCGCTGATGGTGTTCTATAAGGCATATCTAATATTACTCTAGCAGCTCGCTTTTGTAACTTTTCTAACCTATCCAACAGTGTAGGTGAAGATTGACAAAATACAAGACTGCAGT